>CM072342.1:12430000-14930000 GCA_036874045.1 Cymodocea nodosa | reverse complement strand
CTGCATCATGCAATGAGTAAGGCACAATTAATAGGTATAATTTATGAAGGCATAGATGTTTCAACAAAATCTTTATTAGAATCTACTTGTCAAAATGGATTTTTGAAACTATGTAGTGAAGAAGCATGGGCATATTTAGAAAACTTTGCAAAAAGAACTACACAGTGGGAAAACTCAGCTGAAGCTATTGCAGATAAAAAAATATTGCCAAGAGGAATGCATGAAATAGATTCAAGTACTATGCTTGAAGTGAAATTAACTGAATTAACAAAGAAAATAGAAGAGTTATCATTAAATCAAAAGCTAGCAGAAAAGAATGCAAACATAAATGATTTAGATATTATTTATGCTAGAAACCAGAGAGATAACTTTGGAAATTCTTATAATCCTAATTGGAGAAATCACCTGAATTTATCTTGGAGAAACAATAATTTCCCGGAAGGAGAAAATGTAAATGAGAAGAATATAAGTTATGAAGCATTAATTGTACAAGGATCTAGAATAGAGAAATTAGAAAAGATAATCCAACAATTAAACAATCGTCTAGATTTTGTATTTGGAAATGCTGCAATACAAAATCAGAATAGAAATATACCACTTAGATAGAAAGAATCAATGGAAGTTAGACCTACTGGAGGATTGCCAATACAAGCAATACCTAACCCTATCAGTAGAATTGTTAATGAAATTGATACCTCTTTTAGGAGAGTAGTTGAATGAAGCAACATAACTGAAGCAACTATCTATATATATATGTTTATGTATAGTTAATAGTATTGTAGAGTTAGTCCTTAACTCAACGGACTAAGTTCGTTGAGTTATGCCTTAACTCCACGAGGGTGTGCAGTAGTTATGTTAATTTTTTGTCTTTGCTAAATTTTTGTTTGTGTTATACAGAATCGACAAATGGAATTGATGTAATTACCATTGGATGCACTAAGGGAAGTACTGAGTTACTTATTAGCTAAAGATCTGTGTAGGTTGTGTTGTGTATCAAAAGAAATTAAAGGCTGTATTGAAGAAAAATATTTTCAAGGACTACAAGCTGCAAAAATGACTAAGATTAGAGATGGATTTATATGGAGGTCATTTAATTGTAGTTCAATTAACCATGAATATCTGACTTTTGAAGAAACTACTGGAATTCCACCCAACACATTAGAAGGAATAGATTATATTATGGGGATAGATGAAGGATTAATCATATACACGACTAGACCAAAGTATGCAAGTTTATTACCTGATATTTTGATAAGAAATCCTATAACAAGAGAGGAATAGACTATAGGAAGACCTAATAGATATGAAGTACCAACTGTAAATTGTGAGTCGGCTTTAATATTTTCTAATAAAAATTTTACAATTCCTAGAAAATTGTATTATTAGAGACCTACAGGAAATTGGGGTGAGGATTTACGCTTAAGTGTGTATAATTTTCTAAATAGATCTTGGAATGAAAATATTATGATATATCTAGGATAGAAATCATTAATTAACTAAGCACATGTTATACTTGATGGATATATATATCTAGTCATAGATATATCAATAGCATTTGGATCTGATTTATACATAGTGAGCATAGATAGTTATGATGAATTTATAGAAATTTTACTTATACCGAGAGAAATAGCTAAACCACCATCTGTAGAATTTAATAAAATTCAAATAGGAATGTGGTATAATGAATATGATGATCCTACTTTATGTCTGATAAGATGGTGGGATGAATTGATGAAATTTCAAATATGGATTATGAAAGACATAAATGAATGGAAGTGGAAGAGGAATATATTGAAATAGATGTAAAAATAGAAACTGCTACATTACCTTGGAATCGAAAAGGATCCTTTTCTGCATTTCATATCATTAATGGTAATACACTTGTATTTGGAATTTATAATATATTACACGTTTACAAATTAAGAAGGAACAAGAACTGCATTAAAATAGAATTAATACCAAGAAGAACTATGCCTAAAAAGTTTGTTTGGACTGATACATTTATTCCATTTGTTCCTACTTTTCAATCATGTTATTAAGCTGTGATTTTCTGTGTTTAATGTTGTGTGTATTCTATGTTTATTTTTAGAAAAAATTTGTAGTTTTCATTTTATTGTATAAAGAAAAAAAAACAAAATATCAATTTAGTTTGTTGGTATTTGTTCTAGGAAACCAACTGGCTTGCTTGTGAGCCACGAAATGCATAGGAGCTTGGGTTCCACACAAGACACTGATTTATTAATATCTGTTAAATGTTATTTTATTTTATATTTTGCTTTTATCTGTGAATGAAAAGTTTTTCAAAATCAAAAATCGAAATATGTAGAAGGAGATACAAACGAAATAAGGTATGTAACCAATTACTTATCTTGAATTTTAAATCAACAAAATTGTATTCATGCCTGCTACAATTACTGTACTTATTGTTAAATTTTTTACATTGAGGACAATGCAAAATGTAGGTATGGGGGGGGAGGTAATTAAAGTAACAGCCATGTAAGTTTGTTAATTAAAGGAATTAAAATGGTACTGCAAAGTTATGAAAATTGAAAATTTTTATGAACTTGTTGTAACTATCCGATAATTGAGATTGTAAAATTTATATAAACTGTAACTGCTTGAATGTTATATTTAGAAGGCTATATAAGATGCTATAAAATTTACTATTTATGCAAATCTAGATATAATATCTTATGTTATTTCTGAATTTCATGAGTTTAATAGTTTCACGATTTTAAAATGAAATCAGAATGCTTAATGAAAAATCAGTAAATTATCTGAAGTCCTAAAATAGCTGAAATGTGAATTCTAGATTAAATGAAATGCATATGATTAAAGATACATTTAATTTGACTGATTAAACTTGTAGAATGATTTATGTGTAGATCTTATTAAACTACAGAAAAAGTATGAGCTTATTGTCATGGATTCATATTTATAGTAAATGATAGAAACATGACTATATGAGATTGGTGATTACTGCATCTGTATTAATGAAATACGTACATATACAATATGTGATTAATGTTTTTGTTTTGATAAAAATAAATTTTTTTTTTTTTTGAGAGTTTATTGACTTGTTTGATCACGAGCCTTTTGTACTTGAGCAGATAGGTATGTAAGGATTGTTGACCTGAAAAAGGACTCTTAAAATTTGGCAACCTAAGATCTTGATCAAATCTGGGATTATTGACTAAAAGCTCGTTACATGGGTACATTAGAAAGCTCCTATATGATTCAAGCTTATCAAATTAACTTTTAAAGTACAAAAAAAAGAAAAAAGAGAAATATATATATATATATATATACATATACTATTATGAAAAGATACAAGTGTTTTGTGAAATACAGATATCTTATGAATCGAGTATATTTTTTGTTATGTAGAATTGCTGTAATCTGAATCTAGAATTGACTTTTGAAGTTATTTAATGGAGATACAATTCTTTATTCTACTTGTCTTAATCATATTGAATTGGACTTTACTTTGATTCGTATGTTGTTGAAATTTCTTCTAGAAATCTTATTGGAAAATTTAGGATGGCAGATGATGAAAAGAAGAACAAACGATAATATAATTAACACCTATGTGATGATGATATACTTTGTATGTAATTTGCATATATTCTAAGTATATTTGCAGGTTGATTACTAAAACATACAGAGTACCTATATAATAATACTAGTTTTTATGCTAAACATAAGAAAAAAAGGAGAAGAATTAATTCTAGCACTTTTAGAAATACCCATTAATTAGATCTTAGTTTGCTAAGGAACTAGTAAAATTTAGGTATGAGGGAAGTGTTTAGAATGAAAAAGTGCATATTATTAACGGTTAAATGATAGTTAATTGCATAATATTTAGCTTATCATATGAGAATTAAGCCATTATGTTATAATTGCACTACTATATACTTTAATTAAAGAATCTGCTTAATTTTGGGGAATTAATGTTAATTTAGTACATTTCTGAACTGTCGGTAAGTTGCAAGCTGCGAAATTCTTACGTATCCAAATTTTTTGATATTTCAGACAGTTATGTTTAACAGACTGAACATGTATCAGATAGTTATGTTTAAATTGCCGAACAGTTATGTTTTAAAAGAATAGTTTATTATTTCCTGAAGTACACATGTCGAAACCATAATGCATGACTTAAGTGAATTTTCGGTGAGTTGTCTATAACTATCTGAAATTGCAACTGGGCATCGGACAATTATATGTGTAACTCTCCGAAATTCCTTTTATTTATAAAATAGCTCAGGGCACGTGTCATGTTCTAGGAAAGTGACTTAAGTGAACTTTCGGTGAGTTGTCTATAACTCTCCGAAATGTTTATTTTATTATTAAACTACTACTGACATGTGTCGAGATCTGGTAGATTTACTTAAGTTATATATCGGTGAGTTATCTGTAACTATCCGAAATGCATCTAAGCATCGGATAGTTAAGTTTGTAACTATCCGAAATGCATCTGAGCATCAGATAGTTAAGTTTATAAGTATCTGAAATGCACTTGAGCATTAGATAGTTAAATTTATGCACGTGTTTTATAGTTAAATCAACGAAGAATGTCCATTGAGTTATCTGTAACTCCACGGACTATTTATTTTCTAATATGCGACTGTAGCGGTTGCAGATATAGGACAGTTGGAAGAAAAACCATGATTGCACGTATCGCGTAGGGAGAAGAAAGCATCGTCATTGATATGAATGAAGGAAATCCAACCGACCATTCAAGCAGAAGTAGTTACCACTGAAGAAATATAAAAGAAAAGAAGAAAAAGAAGTAAGGTGTGTGTGATCGATGGGTATGGCCAATGTGTACAAAGGAGGAGCATCGAACTTTCTACAAACAGTATCGACAATTCTCCAAAGTACCACACCAACCATCATTACCACCACCATAATCACCAACCATTAGAGGTCTATGAGGATACTTTCTTGATGTCGGGTCGATTCCGAGCCAAACATAATGCCTGACAACCATTGTGAAGAGTGATCGCGTCGTGAGAAGGGAAGCCATTTTCACCAAGCACCGACTCATATTTCAGGAGATCGTAAAGCTTCTAGCCTTGGCTTCGGGTTGATGCCTGTATGCTGAAGAGGAGATCATCTTGCAATTCTAGACTCGCGATTCTATAGAGAGAGGAGTCAGAATTGTAAGTGGTTTAATTTTCAATGGTGTAATCGCGTCGTATGTAGTGGCGAAAATATTTACTGTCGATTGAGATTACTTTACATTTCACCTTTCACCCATTTCCATGTTCATATTAAAACAAAAATACAAAAAAAAAATAATTTATCTGTGTTTGTATGTTGTATTTGAGTGTTGTATTGTTTGTGTTGTATCGTGATTAATGTTATCTTTGTTAGTGTGGTGATTGTTTTATGTTTATTTTAGTTTTACAATTTACTGAAATTGGTTCGTTCAAAAGACTTAAAGATTTTAATGGTTACTGTGTGAATTATCTAAATGTTAGTATGCATAATGATAAATCTAGTGTTTACTAACATTCAAGAGCTTAATTGATGTTATTTACAATCTGTGGAATCGCCCAATGGTTGGTCGAATTCTTCTGTAAATAGCAGTATTAAAAAGAAAAGACAGGCTCGTGGTGTTAACTTAAGTCCACGAGGTTAGACCGTTGAGTTAGCCATAACTCAACAAACTTTGTTCGTTGAGTTAACTATAATTCAATGGAGGGCTTATTGAAGATACAAATTTGATTGTTAACAAACGAACAGTTCTCAATTCTTAAGCAATTCCCTGTGGGATCAACCTGTACCTGCACACTGATACAATAGACACTATGCACTTGTAGTTAAAATATAAATTTGAAGTAATATCTAATTTGTATTAAAGGTTGTTTATTTACTTCTAAAAAAATAGGCATAAAGATAAATTAACTAAGTAAAAACAGAAGTTAACAAATCCAAGTTTTTTTGGTACGTTATTGGAGATTTAATCAGATATTCTGGTCTCGTGCTGGGTAATCAAACAATATGATATAATAACATTTTCAAATATTTCAACAATTAAACATAAATATATCATCCCTTTCAACAATTAACATAAATATATGAATCATTTCAACAATTCAACATGAACCTATGAAGCTAATATAATAACCAAGTGAATGTCAATAATACATGTCTAACTATGAAACATGCAACAATACAAATAACAAGTTCAATAACAGCTAAGAGTTCAACAACAAACATAACTTCAAATTTTACATTTTTTTGAAATTGTATCATAACCGCTCCACTCACATTTCATTACTATTTTGAAATTAAAAAAAAACCATTTTCACTTGATTCTTTGGCAAATCCACTACCAATACTTTCTCCTCCTTCGTAAGATCATCTATTTTAGTGAGTATGACAACTCATTCTTCAATTTCTCTTCTCAATTCAAATTTCTAATATATGTCCTTATCTTGTTCTACAAACTTCATGATAGCACCTCTTATTTCATTCATTGACTTAATAATAGATTGAGAAGATTCAACATGTGGTCAAGGTCTTTTCTTCGACCTTCTAATTACATTCTCTACAATAAAAGGGCTAGAACTACTTTTGCCCCCATTGACATTAGTAAATGTTGAAGAAACCTAAGTAATAAACACATTGAAGGTGTCTACGAGTTTAGAGGGTTCTACATCCTATGTGTCTTATACATCTTTAGAACCTTGGCTATTACCTCTAGTAGCTATATTCTCATTAAATACTATATATAGATCATCATATATTGTACATAGCTTTCCTACACATCATTTATATTTTGGATATTGTTACAAGAAATAAATATAGATAAAGTATTAGTATTTTGGAAATTCATTTACAAATGAATAGTACAAAGTGAAGAAAAATATTTAACTTAATACAAATTCATCCTATATTTCTTTTGGAATGTTGATATGACCACGAATGTAGTCTCACCTCTATCCACTTTACTTTGAAATTTTGATATAATTTTTATACATTATCCTCTAGGTTTTCATTCTACTTTCGACATGTTTTTTCTCGACATTTGCCTTAGTCTTATCATTGTACTTTATAATGACTTTATTTCATGTATTTGTTTTGATTTTCCCATCTTATTGTTTCGCATTCCTTTCCCTAATTTCTACAACTAAAATACCCAAAAAGATTTCATATTATTTGATGCTCCAACTTATGTATTTCTTTTTTATAAAAATCATCTTCCTATGATACGATGTTAACATTTAACAGAAAATCATTTCATCAACTAATTTGTTATTTATATAACAATATAGAAATTAAATAAGTAATACAAGAGTCAAGAGTCTTGGAAATTACCTATAAATTACTCAAATGTACCTAAACATGCCAATAGTTAAGGTTTATTGGTTGTAATGTTTATTTTCATTCATAAATAATGATTATTTCCATCTTGCTTTATCATTCTATTGGTCAAGAAAAAAGAGTTTTGATATTTTTGTCGAAACAAGTATTTTTAACTAAAGAAAACAAGGATAAACTCTACACACAATATGCATGCAATAATTTGGCATATGTAGTCCAGCATGTTGATAATGTACATGAGATTTACATAGAATGGTATAATAACCTCAAATCCATGTTTATAGTAAACCTAAATACATTAGAATGGACTGCAGGATGTAAGCTTCAAAACAAAAATGTAATCATGGATCTTAGTCTAAATCACAAAAGTTCAAGTCATTTAGACACATCTTATGAATATTATCTATTCACATCTTAAATAAACTATAATTCAATCTTCTAGAATGAAGTCTACATAAACTACCAAACTTAATTTTTTCCAAAGAGTCTTCATTAGTTTTTTAAGAATCTATAGAATTTATTACTTTAGTCAAATTTTATTACCATAGAATGTGGCTTTTCCCTTATAAACAATTAAAATAGTACACAAAATAAATAAAAAACTTTATAGTCTTTAATTTAATGAGATATCTATTGGCAATTCAAGCATGATTGCTTTAACTAAAGTAGTATTGAGTGCAAAACCACAAAAACCACATCAAGTCATTTAAGAAGCATAGTTTCAAAAATGTTAATAGTTTTTTTCCCTCATAAATATTATAAATGGTACATAAAATTGAAAAAATAGAAATATTATAACATCCCTTGGTTTCATTAGCATAATTTTGTGTATTTCATGTATGTTTTCCAACATTTATTAACATGTTTTGACCAACATTTTACAAAAATACAATACATTTTACTTCTTTCATCATTTATATATCATGAATGCTCCGTAACAAAAATTATTTAGCAAGGACGACAACAAGAATTGATCCCTTACTCCTAGATTCTAAACATTTAAGATCTAAAAACCAAAAATCCAATGTCCCAAAAAAATGGAAAATGAATATTATACAAACTAAACAAAAAAATTTGTAATGATTGTTAACTGCTCTTTTTTTCCATTTAATGGTTGTTTAACAACTACTTCAACAAAAAAAAAATGTTGAAATTGGTTAAGGAAACCATCTAATCACCACTTTTTCCATTTTTATTGAATGCTAAAAAAATGAACACAAATTCAATCATAATCAAAGAACAAAAATAATGGAGTTATTGAAATTCAACCATATAGTTAAAACTTTGTTTGTTGAATTACCAATGAAGGGAAGACAACATGATTTGGTGAGGATTCCTTTAACAAAACAAATGTGGAAGTGATATTCATTCAAAGTTGTAAAATTTGCAATGTCAAGAATCATCATTACATAGATCATTTATGTTAGAAATTTTGTTTTGATGATATATTTTTACTAAGTCTAAGTATACGTTTTTATCTCAATCACATAGTTAGGCCTTAACGATTTTTGAAAAAATCATATAGTTATTGTAAACGTTTCAAGATAGTTAAAGAGTTATATTAAAAACTCATATAGTTGTAGTTATCTGTATGTGTGTTTTTAATGTCTTAAGTTTTCACGTACTTTTCATGTACTTTCATTATAGAAAAGTTGAAGAATTAAATAATTGTTCGAGTTTTGTAAAGTAACTAACAAAAGGTTAAGTTTTTTTATTGTAGTCACGTGTTTTGTAAGTAAAAAACTCAAAGACTTACAGATATGTGTTCGAGTTTTTACATGCTATTGAGAATTTTATTTTAATGATATGTATAAAAATATTTAATTAATCATATTTAAATCAATTAATTATGTTAGATAAGAAGATAAATAAAAGACATTGATTTATACAAAAAATATCTTAAAATTATATATTTGTCTATATTGGATTTGAAAAATGCTAAGTTACATAACATGTCATTAAGTTATACTAACTTTTTGTACAACTTATCATTAAGTTAATGTATATTTTTTACTATTTAGCATGATATGTTTTCAATTCACATATATATGTATCATGTACTATGTATGTAAAAAACTCATTAAGTTAATGTAACGTTATGTTATAAGTTATGTAAGGAACTCGCTGAGTTATAGACTTAAAAGTTAAAAAGTCATGTAACTTGTTGAGTTAATGAACGAAATATTAAGTAGTATATCATAACTTGTTAAGTTAACATTATACACGTGTTGAAATTTAAGTTTACGAATATTATACTATATCACATGAGTTATATATGGAAGGAAGAGGAGGGAACCATTGAAAGAAAAGTGAAAAAGAAGAAAGAATTGACTTTTCCTTCAATAGAAGAATAATTAACTTCAGAAGAAGATGAAATATTACTGTTGGTTAGAAATTTCAGAAAAATGATAAAACATGGAAGTAAAGTTAGCACTTCAAGATCAAAAGTCTCTACATGCCACAAATGCAAGAAATTAGAATATATTCAACTCTATTGTTCTTTCAACAAGAAGAGGATAAGCAAAAATAGAAAATAAAGAATAAGAAGAAAATGACACTAAAAGCCACATGGGATGACAGTAACTCATCCAACAGTTCTTCAGATTCTAAGGAAGAGACTTTTGCAAATGTGTGTTTTACTACATAGGAGGCATGCTCCACATCTCTTTATTCTTCAAATAATGAGAATAATGATTTAGATATAAATAGTCTTCTTTGTACAATAGATAGTTATATATATAAAATGTAAAAATTATAAAAAAGAAGTTAAAGATTTAAACTCTTGCTTAGAATATGCATTTACTGAATTAGAAAAAGTCTTAGTTGCTAATAGAAATTTAAAAACAAAATTGAATAATTATAATTGTAAAAATTTTGATTTGAAAGAAGAAAATAAAAATCTATTAGCTGAAATTATTGATTTAAAAAATATTATATATAAATTCACCAAAGGAGAAAGTAACTTAAATAAAATTATAAGATCTTAAAGAATAGGAATGAATAAATTTAGCCTAAGATATGCTATACAACAAGAAATTCGCTATTGTAGAGGAATGATTTGATCTTATAGAGATGACACAATAGTATTTGCTATTAAAAGAAGATCTGATCAAATATGATTGCCAAAAGGTAATAAATTTAATGTGTTAAGGACTAACATTGGTAGACCTAAAAAGATTTAGATACCAAAAGCCTTAATTTTAGTATGATTTGTAAGACTGAAAGGACAAAAAACTCAAACATCAAAATGGATTATTAACAGTTAATGCTCTAAGCACATGATAGATAAGAAAAGATTTCTTGAGTCTATTCAAGCTATAAATTCAAGATCTGTTAAATTTGATAATAATGAAAAATACAAAATCATTGCCAAGAAAATGTTACATCTGAAAATGGTAAAATTGAAAATATTTTGCATGTAAATGATTTAAAACAAAATATGTTAAGTGTAGTTCAACTATGTGATAAAGGATACAACTTATTATTTACTATCGAAAATTACTTTATATTGCAACAAGATACTCTTGAAATTAAGTTTACTAGTTACAGAGATAATTCAATTTATACTTTAAAATTTTCAACTGAAAATCTTGTAAGTGATGCATGCTTAATTACTTTTAGTGAAGATAAATGGTTGTGGCATAAAAGATTAGGTCATGTAAATATGAGAACCCTAAAGAAACTGATCAAACATGATATTGTTAGAGGTGTGTCTAAACTTAGATTTAAAAGGAATAAATCATGTAGTGACTATATTATTGAAAAATAGAAGAAATCAGCACACAAAAGTATAAATGATATTGTCACCAATCAACCATTGGAATTATTGCATTTAGACTTGTTTGGTCTTACAAAGACAGCAAATCTAGGAGGAATAAAATATACATTAGTTGTTGTTGATGACTTCACAAGATTTACCTAGATTATATTCTTGACATACAAGAGTGAAGTTTGTATTGAATTCAAACATCTCTACATCAAAATTCAAAATGAAAAAGAACTAATAGTGAAGAAAATCAGAAGTGATCATAAAAGAGAATTTGAAAACAATGAATTTGAAGAGCTATTCAACTCATTTGGAATATCACATGAGTATTTTTGTTCAACAACTCTTGCTCTAAATGAAGTTGTAGAAAGAAAATATGATCAGTTCAAGAGATGGCAAGAACAATACTAAATACATCTAAGCTATCAAAATTTTTATAAGTAGAAGCTATTAGTATAACATATTACACAATCAATAGAACTCATCTCAAACCCATATTGCATAAAACAACATTTGAATTGTGGTATGAAAAAACACCAAATGTTGGATATTTTAAAATATTTGGTTCAAGATGTTTTGTCCTTAATATAAAAGATCAAAAGGATAAATTTGATGTTAAGTCTAATCTTGCACTACTTGTTGGATACTTATCAAGAAATAATGCATACAAAGTTTATTTTGAAAATGAAAGTAGAGTAGAAGAATCCATAAATATATCATTTAATGAAGAATTAACAAGAAAATTAAAATAGCTAAAAATAGATAGTGAAAGTGAAGGTGAATTAGAAAATCAAAAAATTTCATAGAAAAAGAATACTATATTGCCTACATCTACCTTGATTGAAAAATTATGGAAAACCAAATTTGAACATCCCATTACATAGATTATTGGTAACATCAATCAAAGAGTTCAAACAAAAAGTAAAATTCAGAATATTTGCAATTATTATGTATTTATATTTGAATTTGAGCCCACAATAGTTAAAGAAGTTTGCAATGATGAATATTGGATTATGACCATGCAAAAAGAGTTGAATCAATTCAAGAAGAATGATGTGTGGAATCTAATTGAAATGTCCACTAGAAAATCAATTATTAGAACTAAATGGATTTTTAGAAATAAATTAGATGATGATGGAAGCATAATCAGGAACAAAGTCAGACTTGTTGCTCAAGGTTACAACCAACAAGAAGAAATCGACTATAAGAAAACTTTTGCACCTATTGCTAGACTTAAGGTAATTAGAATGTTGCTTGTTTTTGCAAGTAATATGAAAATAAAACTTTCAAATGGATGTAAAGAGTGCATTTCTGAATGGCATTCTACAAAAAGTATATGTAAAATAGCTATCAGGATTTGAAGATGAAGACAGACCAAACCATGTATATAAATTAAACAAGATACTGTATGGTCTGAAACAAGCATCAAGAGCATGGTATGACAAGCTAAAGGGATTCCTACTTGAAAATTAGTTCAGTATACGGACAGTAGATAACACTTTGTTCATCAAATCAGAAAATTTTCACATGTTGATCATTCAGATTTATATTGATATCATTTTTGATGCAACAAATGAAAAATTGTGTCATGACTTTCAGACTTTAATGTAGAATGAATTTGAGATGAGTCTTATAGGAGAATTAAAATTCTTCTTAGGATTACAGATCCATCAACTACAGAATGAAATTTTCCTAAACTAAGAAAAGTTCTACAAAGAAATTTTGACAAAATTTAGTATGAAAAAATCCAAAGAGGCCTACACTCCTATGAATTCCAATGAAAAACTTAATAAAGATATCTCTGGTATTTCTGTGGATCAAATGCAATATAGAGGTATGATTGGATCACTTTTGTACTTAACTGCCAGTAGACCAGACGTTATGTTCAGTGTATGTGCATGTGCAAGATATCAAGTCTCTCTCAAAGCATTACATCTAAAAGCAATCAAACGAATTTTTAAGTACTTACAGGGTACAAAAGACTTTGACTTATTCTATTCATCACATAATCAGTTAATATTAACAGGTTATAGTGATGTAGATTATGCAAGATGTAAATCAGATAGAAATAGCATTAGTGGTATATGTTAACTATTTGGCCACTCACTTATGTCATGGTTCAGCAAAAAACAAAACTCTATAGGTCTCTCTACCACTAAAGTAGAATATATTACAGCAGGATTATGTTGTGCTCAAATTTTATAGATGCAACAAACATTGGTTGATTACAAGTTTAAATTCAGAATACTAATAGTGCAATCAATTTATCCAAAAATATTGTATTATATTCAAGAACTAATCATATCGAGATCAGACACCATTTTCTAAGAGATTATGTTGAAAAAGATCATATATCATTAGAATATGTCTCCACTAAAGATCAATTAGCAAACATTTTTACAAAATCCTTAACTAAATCCACATTTAATCATATTAGACGATATTTAGACATTTGCTCTATTCATGACTTATAATCTATCTTTTCCTAACTATTTTCTTCACCTCTCAAGCTCAAAAAATAAGAGCTTGTATTCTACTAACATGTCTTTTTATAGAAATTTAGTTACTGCATTTTTTTTAGAGACTACAAGCTCTTCTTATAAACCCTTTTTGAATAATGACAAAATAGAGGGAGAAAAATGGGCATTAATTTCATAGGCAACACAAAGATAGGAGTAAAATCAAAAAGACAAGGGGAGTAAAATTTAGAAAGATAAGGGGAGTAATTCAGAATTTCCTTTCTTGTGCTTATTTGTATAAAAATATAGGAAGTGAAATACATGTAATAAATTGTAAAAGTTTTTGCCATTATAAAAAAAAAGAGATTGAAAGGACCTCTGGATTTTGATAATATAAAAATCAATGTGAGCACTTAAATTGTATTTTATAGGTATTGTTTTAGAAGAACACCAAAGGCAGTTATTGTTTTACAAGCTTCGGCAGGTTCCAAATAAAACAATCTGAAAGGAAGGGAGCTTCGAAAGGTTTCAAGGTAAATTATCTAGAAATTAACTTAAAACAACTACAAACCCAAAAGGAGAGTTTTAGAAGGTTCCAAGAGAAACTATCTAGAAGATAAGTATTTTCGAAAGGTTTCAAAATAGTAAATCAAAACTAAGAAGACTCATGTAAAGAACTTAAAGAATCACGTACAAGAATGAAAGGAAGAAGTATTGAGACTTCAAATGATTTCATAATATCTTTCGAAAGGTTTCAAATGAAACTATCCGAAAGTAGCAATTTTGAAAGGTTTCAAAATAAATAGCTTGCACTTAAAAAGATCTCACGTGTCTAACTTAAAGACTCGCGTGATAAGTAGAAATAATGATTTAGAGAAGTTGAACACTTTGAAAGAAATTTTCAAAGGGTTTCAAATGAAACTATCTAAAAGTTTAGCAGTTTTGGAAGATTTTGAAACAAGTAGTCTAATTTTAAAAGATCTCACACGACAAACTTAAGTGTCCATGTGACAACAACAGAGAGACTTCTCAAGCACTCGAAAGGTTTCAGATAAAATATTCCAAAGAATAAGAAGTTTTGAAGGGTTTCAGATCTATTGCTTACTTAATGGAAACTTTCCAGAATTAAGTCTGACAATTCATGAAGTACAATAGGCTAAGTAATGTTGGATTTATTTTTAATAGTTATAATCTTTAAGTATAAAAATAAACCAAAGATTTAAGAAAAGATAAAGATTAGAGATACAATTACATACAGTGAGAGTTACATAGAAAAACCAAAATTCTTACAGATACAATTAACTAAAGTGCAGAAATCTCTCTAAGTCAATATAAGTGAAAAAGCTCTCAGCACCAAATCTCTAATTGAATCAAAGTTGTTAGTTTGCTAAAGTTTTAACTTAAAAACTTCTGAGGGTTGATTGGTTAGAGCTATAATTAGAAAACTCAAGTAAATGGTTGGTTCTTATTTTAACCTTAGAGCAAGTATTTGTAGGTATTGAAATATTGAGTAAAGCCTAAGTGATCTTTAGGGTTGAATTAGCCATTAGTGGTGACCCACCTAAAAATTCTCAATGTTTCATTTGCTTTTTACTTTATCGTGCATGAGATTATTGATTCATTGAAGAATTGAGTTAAGTTTAAATATAGTTAATAATCATATTGATATAAGATAAAATAGATTATAAAGAATTGAGAAAATTATCATTCACCCCCTTCTAGTAAGTCATTTAATCCTAACAAACTATTAGGCCTAAATTTGAAAGGTTACCATTGAGTGTATAGTATTTTTGAAACCTTCCAAAATTTCTTGTTCTTCAGAATGTTTCAACTGAAACCTTCCAAAAACTCTCCTAAAACCTTTTGAAGACCTGAGAAGTCTTTCTATACTTGCCACCTAAATATTTAAGTTCATCACATGAGGTTTCTTTAAATTTGAATTGCTTGTATTGAAACCTTCTGAAATTATTTAACTTTCGGATAGTTTCATTTGAAACCTTCTAAAAATTCCTTTCAAAGTATCTGACTTCTTTGAACAATTATAATTTTTTGCTTGTCACGTAAGTCTTTAAATTAGACACGTGAGATCTTTTAAATATAGACTATTCATCTTGAAACCTTCCAAAATTAATTGACTTTCAGACTGATTCATTTGAAACCTTTCAAAAATGTCTTGAAACCATCCGAAAGCTTGATACTCCCTCCTTTCATTCATGTCACATGATTCTTTAAATTCTAAATGTGAGATTTTCTTAGTTTTGATTTACTATTTGAAACCTTTCGAAAATACTTATCTTTCAGATAGTTTCACCTAAAACATTTTGAAATACCTATGAAACCTTCTGACCAAGTGTAGAACCTTCCCATAATAACTATGATTCAATAACTATCTTTAGTATTCTTCTGAATGAGTGTTCAACTACTTATTTGATTTCTAGCACTTCATTTGAACCTATGAAATACAATTTAAGTCATCACATAGATTTTTACATTATCAAAATCCAAAGAACCTTTTAATCTCCCCTTTTTTGATAATGGCAAAAACCTTTACAATTTATTACATGTATTTCACTCCCTATACTTCTATATAAATAAGCACACGAAAAGAAATTCTGAAATACTCCTCTTATCTTTGTGCTGCCCATGTAAGCAATGCTTATTTTTCTCCTCCTATTTTGTCATTGCCCAAAAAGGATTTATAGGAAGTGCTTTTTGTAGTTTCTGAAAAGAATGAAGTAACTAAATTTCTACAAAAGAATATGTTAACAGAAAACAAACTCTTATTTGGTAAGCTCGAGATGAAAAGATAATAATCATGAAAAGATATATTATAAGTCATGAATAGAGCAGATGCCTAAATTTCATCTAATATAATTAAATGTGGATTTAGTTAAGGGTTTTTACTTCCACCATTATTTTTACAAAATAATTTTTTTCTTCTTCACTCCTCTTTCCTTTTCTTCCCCCTCTTTTTCTTTTTTCTTTCTCCTCCTCAATTCTTCTTCTTCCCCTTGTTTTTCCTCTTTCCTCCTTCCTTTTCTTCCCCTTCTCCTCTCCTCCTCCCCCTCCATCAACTCATTCATTTGCAACCCTAAAGCATTAGGATGGTGTCTACACAAATGGAAGGGTCAGATTAGGAGATTAACATCATCTACAACAAGAAATCACCATGACAAATGTCAGTGGGTGTTCCTTCATGGCAATAATAAAACTAAATGGACATCATCTACAACAATAAACATGAGCAAATGGTGATTGGAATTCTCTTTTACAATGGTAAATGCACAAGTAGGTGGACAACAAAGGATGAGAGATCCTTGCAACAACAAACTTCAACAATGTCTGCAATAGAGAGGAAGCTAGTGTTTCTACCCTTGTTTTGTCAATGATGATTGGAAGGTAGGGCCAAGTGGGAGAGGTGGATAGGAGCCAATGGCAAGAAAAGGGGTTTGAATGTGGAGAGAGGAAAATAGGCAATGCAATGACTAGAATGGCAAAAAAAAAATTGAACAATCAATGCAAGGAAAGGGTGGCAATGACTAGGAATGGATGGAAATTAGGAGAACAAAAGACTAAGAGGTCACAAGAGGAGGAAAGTAGGAGATAACAAAGGGCTAGATAGATCAATGACACTAGTGGTGGTAGCCTCAACATAGGCAACCTACAATGTTGGTTAGTTGGGAGGTTGGGTAGAGGAAAATTTGCATAAAGCTAATAGTGGCAATGTTGGTTGAGAGGGCATAACTAAGATTTCCCTCTCTACCTAGGTCCCTTATACTTTTTTTACACTCAAAACTTAAGTTATAATATCATGTTGAAATACAAAAAATAGGTAGAAGTTGTATATTATTCATAAGCGAACAAGGCCTCTATATCCAAAAGCTACATTGAAAAGACAAACATTGTTAAGATTAGTATGGATCACTAAAAGGTGAATAGTGAATACTTAATGATTTTAACAATATCAAATAATTTCAACACTTATTACAAACAAAAACCTTTTCAAAAAGTACAAAATATGACGATCAATAAATTCCTCAATTAGCAAAGTAGTTTCAATTCATAACAAGAGCTATTCAATATGATACGAAGAATATTTAATGAGTTTTGATCATTTGTGATGTGAGTTAATCAATGTTAAAGTACAATTTGAAATTTAATCACAATCAAGGATTCAAATATCAATATTGTATTAAAGATCAATCTTTCAAAAAATGAAAACATATCAAAAATTGAGGATTGTATCCATGAAAACACAATACTTTTGTGGAAACAATTAAAAACTTTCAAATTTCAACTTAAAACTTAAGGATATGATAAAATAAGCATATAAAAATACCTAGATAATTTTTTTAGGCAATTATCATGAATAAAATATAAATTAGATAGAGATGTAGTAGTTGTATACATGAGAAAAGTTTTAAGTCATACAAATAATTGAAAAAAAACTTATAATAACAGATTATTAAAAAAACTTTTTAATAAATATTGTAGTTAATAACTTAAGTAGTTGTACAATTATTCCTACAAAATAGTTAATAACTTTTTAGAAAATATTGTATGAATTAATTAAAAAAATAAAAACAAATCTACCACGAACGTTGAAACACCTTAAGTACGTAATTGTTATGCAGAAAGGTAGGATAAAAGCAATCTTCTTCCAACTGATTCCATCAATCTCTAGGTTCTCGATCCCCTTTTAACCAAAGGCCCCAATCCGGTCACGACGATCAGTGCGTCAAGCTACACGATAAACATTCTTTTCATCGGAAGATCATCTCAGATTCACCCATTTTGGTGAAGCTTTTCCACTTTTGAACAAACGACTGATGGGTCCGAATCAAACGGTTACACTAATCCAACCGTGTTCGCAAGATAATAGTATTAGTCTAAAAGACTGAGATTATTAACTTATGATCGTTCTTCGTTGAGACTAGTAGCTAATTACAGACTTCCTACAACAAACAAGAACAAACCGAACTTCCAAAGAAACTCCAGAAAAGAAAGATAGAAGAAACACCGGAAAGGAAGAGCACATGGAGGATCTTGGAGGCGTTCCAGGAGGTCTCCCCGTGCCGCACGACGACGATCTCGGCATAGACGCGGTCGAATCGGCCGTCCGGGGAGGCCAAGTGGGGCCGATGTCGACGTCGATCGCGGACGGTAACGAGAGCAGTGAAAGGCAAGAACCGTTGTTGGGTTTACGGGTGCTGTGGTGGTGAGTGACCTGCAACGGTGGGTATCGTTGGAATCCGACGTTGAAGAAACCGAAAACCATACGTGCCCAAACGTGGCGAACGGAAAAAATTGGAAATTTTTATTTGAATTTTGTTGACATTTGTTTATTTATTTATTTTTTTTTTAAAATAATTTTTATATAGAAGTCTTCTAAATTTCTTAACCTTATATCTTGTTATACTTTCGAAAATCATTTTTCACCCTCTACAATTTTAAATCAAGCACCTGAAATAAGGAGGTGATTAAGTGAAATTAAGTGATTAAAGTTTAAATTAAATTAACTAATTAGAGTTTAAATTGAAAATTAAAGATTTAATTAAATGATAAAGTGAATTAAGGATTTAATTAATCGAGGACTAAAGATTTGACGAGGGATTAAGTGAATTAGGGATTACTTAGGACATTAAATTAAGTAACGTAAGTAATTTAAATAGGTGATTTAAGGATTAAATTAAATAATCTTCGATTATATGAACAACCACTTAAATTTGAATTTTCAAAATTTTTCGTCAGTTTCAAAAGCATACCAATCACCAAATATTTCAATAAAAGGAGGATCAATAATCCACCACACCGAAAGAAGAGTATCACCTCCCTAAAGTAATTAATATGTTTGACCTTGAGAAAAACATGAAGTCGAGTTTGTTCACAGAGGAATAATTTTTTTAAGAAAATATCATCATAATACGTTGACCTTAAGTTCCATTTTGGACTTATAAATAAATAAATGGGCTCAGTTGTAATTTATGAAGGACTGATAAATTTAGTTTGAACTTCAAATCCGTACTTAATCCATTTCCAACTTACAAATGATGTTTGAGCTTGCAAAATGCACACGTACGTACCCGCGATGCGGGCAATGCCCGTGCTTGGACGTGTTCAGCTGCAATAATTACTCATCACACGGGAAGGCTTTCGACAGGGCCGCTTTCTAGTCGGCGCTTCCTCTCGTTCGACAACAGTTGCGCGAAGTGGTCCAGCTTCGTCTTGTTAGTCACACCCGAGGGGTCCTTCTCGTAGTCGCCGGTCTCCAAGTTCACCCTCTCGTGCACCCCGTGCAGGAGTTTGTCCCCGATGTGCTTTAATCGATGCAGGTTCTCCGTCGTCGCCACATCCACGGATGCTGCCTCTCCTTGCAAATCACCGATCTGCATTGATTACACCAAAGAAATTATTATATACATGGAAACGTCTGGTCTGGAATTCTATAATAAGAAACCGACTTGGATTCGCAGGTAATTCTGTCGGCATTTGAGTGCCTCGAAGAAGGTGCCCATGTGGATGTCGACCATGTCGGCAGTGGCTTGAAAGAAGAAATTGATCAAGGGAGAGTTGCCGGCGTTGAACAACCAGCCGAGAACACTCCATCTTGCGACCTTCTCTGCAAGGTATTCCTCCTCGTTCTTCTCCATTCCGGTGCCAAGGGAGATGACCAGAAACTTCTCGTAGCTCGGGAAGATCGTGGGGTCGTTCCGCATGATCTCCTTACTTAAGGTCATCATCGCCAACAAAGTCTGCGTCCAAACGACCGTCCGCGTGCAAAAACAAATTGAGAATTAATTAAAATATTGTACATATATATATATATATTTGATGATTTAAACGATGATCATTGAAATAATGACAAATATATTACACAAAATAGAAACACTTGTTATTTGTTGGTCTCTATTGCATATTATCTATTATGATTTCAATTTTAATGATAATATAATTCAATTAAAACAAACGCATGCTACATAACTAATTATAATATTATTGATGTCCCACAATTTATCTTATTTTCAAATCACAGAAGTCAAATTCATCTCTAAGTGTCAAAGTTGCAAACATCTAACAATAACTATTTTGTCAAGACAAGTCCTAATATTTTTCCATTTTGTCAAATCCAGGAATCGACATTTAACAACCTTTTCACCCTCTCCCATCAGGTTAAGCCTAAACTTAATGAATTAGTCCATCTAGTTTAACCTAATTAGATGGACATCCAACAATTGGGAACTTGTCGAGTTCATCGACTTGACATTCCACACATGTCATTTTTTATCTCTTTCTTAGTTAGATTGAACAAAATATTAGCCTAATTGAACCCCTTTGTCAAAGGACATCATCTGACACTGTACTTGCATACTGATACAATAGACATTATGCACTTGTAGTTAAAGTACAAATTGAAATTAATATCTAAATTATATTAAAGGTTGTTTGTTTACTTCTAAAAGAAAGAATAGGCATAAAGATAAATTAACTAAGTAAAAATAGAAGTAACAAATCTAAGTTTTTCTAGTGTAGTGCTGGGAAAACCCAAACATATATCATCTTCATATAGGTGTTAATTATATTATCGTTTGTTCTTTTTTTCATCATCCGTAATCCTGAATTTTCCAATAAGTTTTCTAGAAGAAATTTCAACAACATACGAATCAAAGTACAATCCAATTCAATCTGATTAAGACAAGTAGAATAAAGAATTGTATTTCCATTAAACAACTTCAAAAGTCAATTCCAGATTCATATTTCAGTAATTCTAGATAACAGAAAATATACTCGATTCATAAGATATCTGTATTTCACAAAACACTTGTATCTTTTCAAAACAGTATATGTTTTTTTCTTTTTCTTTTTTTCTTTTTTTTTGTGTACTTTAAAAGTTAATTTGACAAGCTTGAATCATACAAGAGCTTTCTAATGTACTCATGTAACGAGCTTTCAGTCAACAATCCCAGATCTGATCAGGATCTTAGGTTGCCAGATTTTCAAAGTCCTTTTTCAGGTCAACAATCCTTACATACATATCTGCTCAAGTACAAAAGACTTGTGATCAAACAAGTTAATAAACTCTCAAAGTTTTTTTTCTTTTTTTTTTTCTTTCTTTTTTTTTCTAAAAATAAATGCACACACAAAACAAAGCATTAATCACATACTGTATATGCACATATTTCACTAATACAAATGCAGTAAAACACCAATCTCATATAATCCTGCTTCTATCATTTACTAAAAATATGAATCCATAACAATAAGCTCATACTTTATCTGTAGTTTAATAAGATCTACACATAAATCATTCTACAAGTTCAATCAGTCAAAGTAAATGTATTTTTCATCATATGTGTTTCATTTAATCTAGAATTCACATCTCAGCTCCTTTAGGACTTCAGATAATTTTCTGATTAAGCATTAAATATTCTGATTTCATTTTAAAATCGTGAAACTATTAAACTCATGAAATTCAGAAAAATCATAAGATACTATATCTAGATTTACATAAATAATAAATTCTATAGCATCTTCTATAGCCTTCTAAATATAACATTCAAGCAGTTTATAAGAATTTTACAGTCTCAATTATTGGATAGTTACAACAAGTTCATAAAAATTTTCAATTTCCTCAAAACTTTGCAGTATCATTTTAATTCCTTTAATTAACAAACTTACATGGCTGTTACTTTAATTACCTCCCCCCCATACCTATATTTTGCATTGTCCTCAATATAAAAGATTTGACAATAAGTATAGTAATTGTAGCAGGCATGAATAAAGTTTTGTTTGATTTAAAATTCAGGATAAGTAATTGGTTACATACCTTGTTCCATTTGTATCTCTTTCTGCATATTTCGATTTTTGATTCTGAAAAACTTTTCATTCCCAGATAAATACAGAATATAAAACAAAATAACATTTAACAGATATTAATAAAACAGTGTCTCATGTGGAACCTAGGCTCCTATGCCTTTGGTGGCTCACAAGCAAGTCAGTTGGTTTCCCAGAACAGATACCAACAAACTGGATTGATATTTTGTTTTGTTTGTTTTTTTTTATAAAATGAACATGAAAAACTTCAAAATTCCTTCTTTTTTTTTCTAAAAATAAATGCTGAATACACACGTTAAACACACAAAATCACATCTTAAGAACATGATTGAAAAGTAGAAACAAATGGAATAAATGTATTAGTCCAAGCAAACTTTTTAGGCATAGTTCTTCTTGCTATTAATTCTATTTTAATGTAGTTCTTGTTCCTTTTAATTTGTAAACATGCAATATTTTATAAATTCCAAATATGAGTGTATTACCATTAATCATATGTAATGCATAAAGGGATCCTTTTTGGTTCCAAGGTAATGTAGCAGTTTCTATTTCTACATCTATTTCAATATACTTCTCTTCCTACTTCCATTCATTCATGTCTTCCATAATCCATATTTGAAATTTCATCAGTTCATCCCACCATCTTATCAGACATAAAGTAGGATCATCTTCTTCATTATACCACATTCCTATTTGAATTTCATTAAATTCTGCAGATGGTCGTTTAGCTATTTCACTCGGTACAGGTAAAATTTCTATATAATCATTATAACTGTCTATGCTCACTATGTATAAATCAAATCTATATGCTAATGATATCTCCGTGACTAAATATATATATCCATCAAGTATGACATGTGTTTGGTTAATTAATGATTTTTGTCCTAGATACCCTGAATTAATTGTACTACTGGAATTTGATTATACCCTGAATACCCGTCTAGGAAACAAAAATATTCTTGCCTTGCTAATCTTTCCAGCATTTGATCTATAAAAGGTAAGGGAAAATGATCTTTCCTAGTCACAGCATTCAGCTTTCTATAGTCTATACATACTCTCCAACCTGATTGAATTCTAGTAGGTATCAAGTCTTGACTTTCATTCCTAATAACTGTTAATCTTGATTTCTTGGGAACTACATGGATTGGACTAACCCACGAGCTATCAGAAATCAGATAAATTATATCATTATCTAACTATTTAACTATTTCCTTCCTGACTACTTCCTTAAGGTTTGGATTTAATCTCCTCTCAGGAATTCTAACAAGTTTAGCATTCTCTTCTAAATATATGTGGTGACAGCATAAAGTTGAACTTAACCCTTTTATATCAGTCATAGTCCATCCTATTGCTTCTTTATAACTTTTTACTACATCTTTTAATTTAGCTATTTGATCCTCTTTTAAATCTGAAGCAATAATGATTGGACAGATCTGTTTATCTTCCAGAAATATATAGGTTAATTCAGGAGGTAAAGGTTTTAATTCTAAATGCTGCCCATCAGAAGCTAGAGCTCCTAATTGAACATCATCATTTTTTAAATTAATTTCTTCCTGATCTCCTTCTATATTTATGCTTTCACTTTCTTCTAAAGTTTCAGAATTGATTTGCCTATTTAATTCTTCTTGAATCACATCATCTAACATATCTCTTTCATCCTCTAAAAAGTCTATGGTATGTAAGGACATTTCTAACTCCTCAAACCTTTCTGGTTTCAAAATATTTAATTGAGTATCCTCATTACCATATGCTAACTTCATTACTCCAGTTTTACAATTTATAACAACCCTTGATGTTGCTAAAAATGGCCTTCCCAAAATTAAAGATGTATCACTATTTTTCTGCTTAATTTGTTGGGAATCCAAAATTACAATATCAATAGGATATATAAAATTCTTGATTTTAATTAAGACATCCTCTATTTTTCCTCTAGGGTATCTTATACTTCTATCAGCTAATTAAATAACTGTACTAGTAGGAGTTAAGCCTTCTAATTCTAAGGATGCAAATATATCACTTGACATAACATTTATACCTGCACCTAAGGCTATTAAGGTTCTTTCTAGAATGACATTTCCTATGATGCATGATATAACAGGGATTCCAGGATCAGATAACTTTTTAGGAATTTGTGGCAGAAATAGGGAACTACTTTGCTCAGCTAAAAAGACCTTTCTAAGAACTTTTCGCTCTCTTTTCTTAGTACACCAATCCTTCAGAAATTTAGCACAAGGTGACATTCTGCAATAGATCTAACAAAGAAATGTTAACTTGTACTTTTTCAAAAATTTCACTGATTTTTTCTTATTTTTCAGGAATTGTTTGTTGTAATCTTTCAGGATAGGGTGCTAAAGATTTTGATTTCAAAGACTCTTTTTCTTTCAGTTGATTTGTTTGATCATTTTTAGCTTCAATTGTAGATTCAGATTGTTCTTCAGTGATTTCTAGATTTTTAGCTATTACATTTTCATTATCATTTTGATTTTTACTCTTGTCCACCTTCATATCATTTTCATTTTGAGTTCTTGGTGGTATATCAGTTCCAGATCTTAATGTTACATATACATCTTCCAGATTTTCGTTACTTTCATGATGTTTTTGTATATCATTTTCGTGATTATAATCTTCAATTGTTTTTAGTTTTAAAGTGCATTCTTTAAATCCTCTTACATTAGTGTTTTATGTTTGCTGTATATCTTGCAAGTTGTGTAGGTTTATAATATTATAATTTTTATTATCCTGTTGCAAAACTTATATTTTCATTGCATTTTCAGATGACTCAAATTAAAAGAGAATAAAAGGAAGATTTTAAAGGATAGAAAAATGACATTTTTAAGGATTAATTAAAATTAAATATTTTAAGGATTAAATTAAGTATTTTAAAAATTTAATTATGGATTAAATTAAGTGTTTTAAGGATTAAAGAAAGTGATTAAGTTAAATATTTTAAGGATTAGATTAAATGTTTTAAGGATTTAATTAGGGTTTAAATTGAGTAATTTAAGGGTTAGAGAAAGGATTCAATTAATGATTTAAGGATTGGGTGATTAAATGCTTAATTAAGGATTAAATTAAGTACTTAAGGATTAAAAAGAGGATTACATTTAATATTTTAAGGATTAAGTATTTTTATAAGGTGATTTTGGAATAATAAATTATTTAATTAAGTAATTTAATTGATTTAATTAAGTGATTCAATTAACTAGTTTAGATTTTTTGGTCAAGTGACTTAGATAGTTTGATTAAATATTTTTAATTAAGTGGTCTAATAGTTAAATTAGTTTTTTTTAAGTGATTTTTTGGTGGTTTAAATGTTTTAATTAAGTATTTTCAATGACTTAGGTGTTTTAATTAAGTATTTTAAGTGATTTAATTAATTAAGTGCGTTGGATGAAAGTTATAGTGTAAAAAGGAGATGATGGAAAAACAATTCCATAAAAAAGGCAACAATAAAGTCAATGTCAAGTATGAAAAGACTGCTAGCAATTAATCCATAAAGGAAGAAGGAAACGACATAAAAAAGCTTAGCCAACCCAGCATAAAATAATTTACTAAATTGATCAATCTTCTTGAGTGATAATCCTTCTATTTTGAGCATTTCCAATATGATAAGTACATTGAACCATGCTTATAATTTTTCTAATGCCCAAAATTGTTGGGTCATTGATAATTGAGCCATTGACCACATGACTTATGACAAAAGTCACATTATCTCATTTAATGAATTTGGCAACAAGTTTTTGTTAAACTTCTTATTTAGCAAAGCATTCCCATAAATGTTGAGGTCAATCTAAAAATACTTAAATATCCAAAAAAAATTATTTATCATTGGTTTTCAAGTGAACTTGCTTTTTGTTGCCAAACTAACCAAGGATTTATATTGTTGTGTTGGCTTTTACCTTGATTATTGTATTTTATAGAACCTATCAAACAAGAGGGTGATTAAAGTAGCTAAACAATCCAAGGATCTCTACATCTTCAATCCTGATGAGAGAAAATCTAATCATGCCTCCATATCATTTATCTTTTATTTCAATTTCTTTTACTAAAACTCTACTTTCCACATTTTTAATACATTTGACTAAAATCTTTAGATTTTCTTTCTTTATCATTAGCTAATTTATATATTTTATTTTTTACTTGTTTAGTGTTCAAGATAATATGTTAATTTTACATCTTATTGTTATATCTATTTAAGGGTGCACTTATTTTATCCAACTCCTAACTTCAACCCATGAAAGGAGCTAAGATTAGCTAGATTGAAAAAAAAATGCATCCACTCTTACACCTATAGTTGGAGTAGTATGATAATTCTTAATTGTTGAGTAAGTGATTTTCGAAGATCTGCTAGAGTAGTAGGTTTTTTCTTCTGCCTCGTCTAAAGATTAGTTCTTTCTCATATATTTATTTATTTATTTATTATTATTATTTACCATATCATTATTAACAATATTATCTATTATTATTATTATTATTATTTATTATTATGTAATATTATCTATTTTTAATATCTATTTTATTATTTCATACAATTTATAATATTACAATTTTAATAAAAAAAATTATGACATCAAATATTCATTACAATACTTATTTACATTAAAAAATGAATAAATGACAAATTTGAAAATTTATATACACTATTGTTTTAACAAATAAACATCACTTCTAAACTTTTGTTTTTCCCTATTAGAGTTGCTAAGAGTCTGATATAGCTATAGTATCACTTCTAACTAAAGTTATCTCACTCTTAAACTAAAATAAATACACCCTAACTCTAATCTCTATCAGCCAATGTTCTTATATTTGAAGTTAGTTAACTAACTTGACGTGAGAACCCTTCCTTATTTCCATCTACATCTAAATATATGTAGAGGCCTTAGCTTAAGAACAGTTACTAGACCCATAGTGTGCAATACTTGTTTTTTTTATATTACATCTAAGGTCCAATATAATATGTCAATAAGAGGATTACATCCTAATGAATTATCTTCTGATTTTCTATTTATCTCTTACACCAAATTTTGAACTATTTGTATCGACTTATCTGCCTTCTGCTCTTTTGCTGAACTGTCTAAACTATGAAATACAATTTATTTCCTCACATAGGTTTTTACATTATCAAAACACAAGGATCCTAACAATAGGTAATATTTCTATAAAGTTATCATAATTATCTATGCTCACTATGTGTAAATTAGATCTAAATGCAACTGATATATCTGTGACTAAATATACATATCCATCAAGTATCACATGTATATTATTAACTAATGTTTTCTCTCCTAGATATACCATAGCATTTTCATTCCAAGATTTATTCATAAAATTGTAAACACTTAAACATAGTCCTTCATCCTAATTTCTAGTTGGTCTCTAATAAAATAATTTTTCAGGAATAGCAGAATTCTTATTAGAAAATGTTAAAGCTGGCCCACAATTTTCAGTTGGTACTTCAAACATATTAGGTCTTCTTAAATTCCATTCTTCTCTAATGATAAGATTTCTAATAAAAATATTTGGTAATAGAATAACATACCTTGGTTTAGTTCTGTAAACAATTAATCTTTCATCTATCCCCATAATATGATTTATTCCTTCTGATATATTGGGTGGAATTTTAGTAGTTTCTTTTATGTTTAGATATTCATAACTGATAGAACTACGATTAAATGACTTCCATAAAAATCCAGCTCTAATATTAGTCATTTTTGTAGCTTGTAGTCCATGAAAATATTTTTCTCTAACACATTTTTTAATTTGTCTTGATACACAACACAATCTTCATAAATCTTTAGTTGATAAGTTACTTAGTACTTCTCTTAGTGCATCCAATGGTAATTCCATTAATCTCATCTATTGTGATTCTATATTCAGCCACATAAAATAAAATTTTACAAGAGATAAAACTTAACATAGCTACTTACAAACCTTTGTGGAGTTAGGTCATAACTCAACAAACTAAGTTTGTTGAGTTAAGTAATAATTCTACGGTACTACTAACTATAACTAAAACTTCCATTTTTTTCTTTTCTTACTATAAGGGCCTGTTTGTGCACCTAGAATTTGAATTCCGTAGAATTTGAATTCTAACAGAATTTGAATTCTACAGAATTTTATGGAAAGAATTCAAAATCTAAGTGTTTGTGCACGTTCAGTAATTTAACAGAAATTGAAATTTAGGTGTTTGTGCACATGACATAATTGAAGAAAATTGAACAGAATTGATTTTTAATAAAGTTAATTAATGAATTAAAGTAATTAGTGAAAATGAAATTAATCAAGAAATGAATTACTTACATTAATAAATGAACATATTAGTAAATTAAATGTTTATATATCATTTATCAATTAATTAAGTATATCATTATATAAAATAAATCAAAAA
Organism: Cymodocea nodosa; assembly: GCA_036874045.1. Classification (NCBI taxonomy): domain Eukaryota; kingdom Viridiplantae; phylum Streptophyta; class Magnoliopsida; order Alismatales; family Cymodoceaceae; genus Cymodocea; species Cymodocea nodosa. The sequence goes on along the minus strand of CM072342.1, from coordinate 14,901,223 downwards.
TTACAAAAATTGATAACTTTTTAGTTATAATACATGTTTAAAACAACAAAAGGTTAATTATAAATTCTATATTCCTCGTAATGTAATAATAAATAACTTTTTTAAAAATATAATTATTATGAAGTGAATAAATGAAAGTAAATAATAAATAATTATTGAAATACTTTGATTATAAAAAAATATAATTAAAAAACATGAAAAATCTCTTCATGCTTTATAAATAAAATTTTTTTTGTACATTCTTGAAAATTAAAATATAAATCCTCTGCTCCATTTTTCGATTAAAGGTAGAAGTTTATTTAAATTTTAACTTAACATTTCATCTCCGGCTGACGGTTTAGATGCGAACTCCTTTAAGATAATCAATCATCATCGATCCAATCAATGATCAGGCCCACACGTTTTTATTTGTGTGGTCTAGATTTGTTGTTAGAATAGTTTTTTTTTTTGAATAATAAGTTGTAGAATAGTTGTTGACCGAGATATTTTATCACAACATAAATTAATAAATAAATACTTTAGTTCTATGCTTAAATTTAATTAAGAAAAATTTAACAATCAAAACTAAAAGAACACAATGTATTTTTCAACAAGATTGTGAAAAAGATACCCATAAAAATAATAACTGAAACAAATCAAATGAACTTTATAGGTACTTTATTTTACCTTTGACCCGATAAACTAAGGATTTGCCAAGGCTAAGAACCTGACATTTCTCACCTACCCACTCTTCTTTTGATCAAACTAAAGACCACATCAATCTAATCAAAAGCCCATAAGAGGGTATCATCCAATAAATTGGGATTTTTTGAGTCTAGGTACTCGACTCTCCCCCATCCTTCCCCTTAATACATCTTTCAATTGAACCTTATGACATGCTGGTTCAACCGAACCTTGTCATCTGACAAATCTCCTTCCTCATCTTATCTATTCTTTTCTCTATCTTAGTTGAACCCAAGGACATGTCGGTCCAACTGAAATTCCTATCAAAGGGTATCATCAAACATAATATGAGAAAATATGATTTTTATGATTTATAATAATAAAATATGATTTTTATGATTTATAATAAAAAAATATGATTTTTATCGTAAAATATGATTTTTATAATTTATGATGATAAATTATGATTTTTAAGATAAAAGATGATAAAATATGATTGTTATGATAAAATATGATTGCTATGATTTATGTTGATAAAATATAATTTTTATGATTTATGATAATAAAATATGAATTTTATGATAAAAGATACTAAAATATGATTTTTATAATTTATGATAATAACATATGATTCATAAGAAAATTTTTGCTTATCATATAATAAAGATGAGTCGTTACTTTTAAACTCTTTCATAAGATAAAAAGAAAATTCTTTTTCAAAAACATTAGAATAAAAAATTTATCAAATTTTTCTTTAATTTCTATTATATACAAATATCTTATATTTTATATTAACTTTTTGATATTTTTTTATCATTATATACAAACATCTTTTTTATGTTAACCTGGACCAACCAATTAATTCATCGGTCTGGACCACTACTACCACGTGATTACGATAACTATGCCCGCGTTAACTGATAAAGAAACTTACGGGATTATTGGCAGGCAGACCACCGTCGACAAGGTTGAAGCTTACTGTGGTTCCCCCTTCCGAGTCCGTCGTCTGGAAGAAATGGGCGGGAAGGACGGTTGGGGCGGCCGACGTGCCGATGCAAATGTCCGAAAGAAGAGCATTCTTGGACGGCATCCTCTTCGCCTGCGTCATCATGACGACCAAATAATTATAATTAAGACGTATGTCAGTCAGCGTAGGCTCTGGCCTCTAAGTAGACAGTCGATGAACCACCTCAAAGGTTGAGAACAGAGTCGGCTGCAGTTTCTTGACGTCGAAGGTGGGGATGACGACGTTGGTGACGGTCTGGTCCAGCCTCTTGTCCTGGAGAATTCCCCTGACTTTGTCGCTTAAGTACTTGCCGTCGTACTTCGGGCCAAATAATGTGCTCTTTAAGGTTTTCAACACGCCGGCGAGGAATCTACATGTAAGGTTCGAAACGGAAATTAATTAATTCATCCAAAGAACTTTTTATATAATAATAATATTTGCAAAGTGTCTTAATTTGGTTCATATTCATCGGTATTTGTTTGGTTGTTTTTTCATCGTCAGATTAGGGATCTAATTATACGTACCCTTGCGGTTGGGGGAATATTTGCGGGGAATTTTCAAGAAAGAACGGGACAATATCCTTCCCGGCGTACCGGGGACTGCCGCCCGTATCCGGAACGGTAAGCATGGTGGTCAAGAGGCCGCCGGTGCTCGTCCCGGCGATGAGATCGAAGTAGTCGGCGAGCCTTGCGTCCGGCCCGTCAAGCTCCTGCACACCATTTAATTAACCAGCAGACGATCGATTATATAAAATCGGAAGAAATTAATCAATCAAATGGTCGGAATATGAAGATTTCGACGACACACTTGTAGTTTGGACTCGAGATACTCGAGGATGGTTGCGGGAATGATGCCCCGGATGCCGCCTCCGTCGATGGAGAGAATGGTGTTAAGCCTTTCCCTCGTCGTCGTAGCGGCCGCTGCGGTACCCTTGTCCACTGCAGCGGCCGTCGTGGACATCGATCCATACGAGTTCCTTCGGGATAGCGGACGGCGCCTCGGTATCTGCTGGATGGCTGCCCTTGCCTTGCTTGAGGAGGAGGAGTGGTACTTGGCCAGCAAAACAGAGAGAGGGCTTCGGACGGTGGTGGAGATTCCCCTTTGGTCGGAACTTGCTGTTGCTTGGAAGAGCTGCATGTTTGCCTAATATGATATCTCGAGCTGGATTGATCAATCTCTTTACTCTTATATAATTAAGGACTTGTTTGTTTGTGAAGGATTGTCTAATTAGTCGTCGTAAGACTAATTAGTTGACCACTGCCGTAAGAATTGTCTTGCATGGCCTTACACATATATCTATTAAATATATGGAGAAACTCTACAGTACCATAATGTGAATCTACCGTACTATATAAGTTGAGTTGAGAGTTAAATAAATTTAAAAGTTGAAGATTAAAATATGAACTTTGTGTTTTGTGAAAAAAAAGAGAAGTTTGAATCAATATGAGTTGTGAAAAAAAAAATTTCCTTTAATTCCTTTGTATTAGACTAACAACTATTATAAGGATTAAATTAGTCTAATCGACGTAAAGGAATGGATGTCATCGGAAGAATTCACGTGTATCGGCAACGACGTCTATTCCTCTTCGACGTGTATCACGTTATCCGAAAAATCCATATATTATATTATAAACCGCAACCACTCATCGGAAAAACGACATATACGATGTATCGGCGATGTCGTGTATCGGGAAAACGACGTGTATTCGCTGGCGTCTCGACCACGGAAGGAGAAGGAAGCAAACCTATTCTTCGGCAATTTCACAAACGTTCGTCGGCAGGTGCTTTGGTCGTGCCGTGGCTACAAATATGAGTAATTTCCTGCATGGGAAATACATATTTCATTTGTGATGTTAGATGCGAGGGACTTTTTTTTTTTTTTTTTTAATTTCCTCAAGTTTTGCTCTTTGTATGCGTTAATGTGTGTTAATATTTATGATCTTTCTAACCTTGATACACGGATTTACGTGTACGTATTAATAATTCCATAACCATCTCAATATTATGCTCCTAATTTCCATGGTATAAAAAATTGAACACGTGATAAAGGAAGCTTCTTTGCTATAATAAAAAGACATTAACATATATCAGCTCATAAGTTTGGACAAAAATATACGTACAAAACATCCTAGATGTCATAAGCTATTTCAACATTAATATCCTGAATCACTATAATATTCCTAACTTTTTGTAGGCATCAAAACTCATGTTTAACCATCTCACTGTTTCAATGGTACCTTTCATGTTGACGAAAACCTCTGGTTTTTCAAACTTCAGATGCATAAAAGTCCATAACTTTGAGCCCTGTCTGACACCATTAGCATGCAATAATTGTTGTCAATTTTTGATTGATGATGATCGCCTTGATTCATTTATATTTTAGTTTGAGCATTGCAATGCCCTACAATGATACAAAAAGTGTATTTGCTTATGTGAATGACAAGTACATTCAGCCTGAATTTCCCATTATTTGATCTTGTATATTGTCTTGGACTTGTCTCATTTGAATTTCATCTAGCATTCTAGCGTCCCCAAGATTCTGAATAGATCCAACATCATTTGAATCTACATTTATGTCCTGACTATCCTCATGTAAAGCTTGAACATCCATTTCAAACCTTTAGTCGATAATGAAATTATGGAGTACTATGCAAGCAATGACAATTCTAACTTATGAGTCATATTTGAACGAGGGTATGGTGTTCAGCATGGTCCATCTCTTCTTTAAAATATCAAATGTACATTCTATGAAATTTATTAATGATAAATGAAGGTAATTGAATTTTTCTTCTACTTCATTGGTTGTGATTTACAGAATTCTAGAGCATAGTATCTTTGAATTCTATATGGTGCAAGAAATCTTTCCACATTAGGGTATATAGAATCAACAAGATAATATTTGTTGGAGGTATGTTCGTGTGGAGACTGTCTAAGTGCAGCAAAGAGGTAGAAGTACCGGTTAGAAGGATCTAAACTAGGTTCGTAGAGTTATGAGATAACTTTACAAACCTCTTCGTAGAGTTATGAGGTAACTCTATGGACCTCCTCATAGAGTTTATGAGACAACTCTACGGACTTGGATGCTACAGTACCTCGTGAAGTTATGGGATAACTCCACGAATTTATTCTGTGGAGTCATGGGTTAACTCCACAGACCTCAACCTTAGTTTCTAGATTATGTGGAGGTAGTTTTCTTGGTATTTGATCAACGACTGAGATGTAATATGATTGTAATCAACTTTAGGGCATTATATAAGATCCTGAATGTATTAGTGGATTATAGATAACGGGGTTTTGTGTGTTGTCTATAACGGAAAAGAGAAGAAGCAGTTCCCTTGTGCCTGTAGACATAGGCTAGGCCGAACCAAGTAAAATCTTTGTGCTTGCTGTGTATTTGAACTTCCTTCTTCTTCTTCCTCTCATCCTTTCTTCTCAATTCAACCTTTCTACTGTGATAGTGAGCATGAGAGTGGACGACACACCAAAAGGAAGAAGGTGTGTTGAGTTGTTCTCCATTTACCATTGGGGAGGTTCCCATCGACTGGTATCAAAACCAAGTTGTGGTTGGGTTGTGTTTGAAAGTGCAAGGTACAGTAGTTACTGAAAGAGTGGGAGTCATGGTTGAAGACAGTAATGTGAAGATTGACAGGTTCGATGGCAAGGATTTTGGCTTTTGGAAAATGCAAATAGAAGACTATTTGTACTAGAAGAAATTGCATGAACCATTGTTGAGACAGAAACTAGAGAACATGGATCAAGCTACGTGGGAACTTTTAGATCATCAAGCCCTAGAATTGATCAGATTAACCTTAGCCAAAAATGTTGCATTCAACATTATCAAAGAGAAGGTGCATTTACACCTACTACCAAGCATCGACTCTTGTAAGAACTCTGGAGTTAATTATGTTTGGGCGAGAGCAGAACCAAGATGGGTGACCATCTAGGAAGTTCTCGTGCAATGCCTATGAGTAGTAGTGTTGGTAAGCTATAGGTGTGTGCACTACTTACTCAATTCACGTGCTAATATTGCGAGTATTGCCTCAATCAGTAATCTCAATTAAGTTGGTGGATGAGGCCACTTTTGGTACCCCCAACTAGTTGAAAATCTCTACGAGACAAAGTACGTGATACTCTGAGAAATTTACTATGTTGAGGCCTAGCAATGCCTCCTTCAAGCTTTCGCCTCCTTGGATACTAGGCCATTTGAGTGTTCATTGAGACTCACATGTTATCACCTCTATGGATACTCCTAGAGAATCAAAAAAAAAAAGAAAAAAACATTATCAAGGAGAAGACTACCGTTGGACTTATGAAGGCATTGACAGACATGTATGAGAAGCCTTCAACATCAAACAAGGTATTTTTGATGAAAAGGTTGTTTAACCTCAAGAAGTCAGAAGGTACGTCTGTGGCTAAGCACATAAATGAGTTTGATACTATTTTAAGTCAATTAAGTTATGTCGAAATAAATTTCGATGATGAAATAAGAACACTAATTTTGTTGTCTTCATTACCAGAAAGTTGGGTTGGAGATGTTACCAGTGTTAGTAGCTCTCTTGGACAAGAGAAATTCAAGTTGAACGACATTAGGGATTTAATCCTCAATGAGGACATTAGGAGAAGAAGCAACTCATATACAGAGTCATCTAGTGTTGCCTTAAATGCAGAGATTAAAGGCAGAAGTCAGCAAAGAGGAGGAGGCGGGAAGAATAGCTTCAAATCCAAAGGGAGGAGTACGCTCAGGCAGAAGGTCACCTATTGGAATTGTGGTAAGAAAGGACACTTCAAGAGGAAGTGCAAAGCTCCCAAGAAAATGGATTAAGTAGGAAACAAGGATAGAGAATCTGCAAACTCAGTTAGGAACAACATTGCTGATGCTCTTGTTTGTTGTATTGAAAGCTCTGTTGATTCATGGATTGTGGACTCAAGTATCTCCTTTCACTCCATGTATATGAAGGAGTTATTGTTCAACTATAGGATGACAAACAACAAGAGAGTCTATATGGCTGATGGGACAAGTATAGCTATTGTGGGTGTGGGTGATGTCCACATCAAGACACACAACAATAGTGTGTGGAAGCTAGAGAACATGAGGTACATTCCTGATCTAGCTAAGAATTTAATTTCTCTTGGCCAATTAGATGATGTAGGTTACCGCACTGATTTTGAGGGTGGACAATGGAAGGTAACCAAGGGTGCTATGGTGATTACCAAGGGCAAAAAGATAGGCACATTGTACCATACTCTAGAGGAGTATAATTTGGTTGCAACGACCAATGCAGCAGAGAACACCTCATTGTGGCACAAGAGGCTAGGCCACATGAGTGAATGAGGACTGAAGATGATGGTGTCAAAGGAAAGAATTCCAAACCTTAAATTAGTCCAATTGGAATTCTATGAAGATTGTGTCATGGGGAAGTAAAAGAAAGTGAGCTTCTCCAAAACAGTAAGGGCCACCATCAAATCGAAGATACTAGAATTAGTGCACACCAATGTTTGGGGACCAACACTAGTTAGATCCTTAGGTGGCTCACAATATTATGTCACCTTTATTGATGATTGCACTAGAAAAGTCTAGGTGTACTTCTCTTTCTATAGAATTATGTCTCCTCTCCCTAAAGAATCGTGAGTCCAGAATTGCAAGATGATCTTCTCTTCAGCATATAGGAATCAACCCGAAGCCAAGACTAGAAGCTCTATGATCTCCTGAAATATGAGTTGGCGTTTGGTGAAAATGGCTTCCCTTCCCGCGACGTGATCACTCCTCACAATGGTTGTCAGGCAATGTGTTTGGCTCAGAATAGTGGTAAGAAGTATCCTCACAGACCTCCGATGGTTGGCGATTATGGTGGTGGTAATGATGGTTGGTGTGGTATTTCAGAGAATTGCCAATACTATCCGCAGAAAGCTCAGTGCTCCTCCTTTGTACACACTGGCCATACTCATCGATCACACACCCATTACTTCTTTTTCTTCTTTTCTTTTATATTTCTTCAGTGGTAACTTCTTCTGCTTGAATGGTCGATTGAATTTCCTTCATTCATATCAAGGACGATGCTTTCTTCTCCCTATGCGATACGTGCAATCATGATTTTTCTTCCAGCTGTCCTATTTCTGCAACCGCTACAGTGGCATATTAGAAAATAAATAGTCTGTGGAGTTACAGATAACTCAACGAACTTGCTTCGTTGATTTAACTATAAAACACGTGCATAAATTTAACTATCCGATGCTCAGGTGCATTTCGGATACTTACAACTTAACTATCCGATGCCCAGATGCATTTTGGATAGTTATAGAGAACTCACTGATATATAACTTATGTAAATCTACCAAATCTCGACACGTGTCAGCAGCAGTTTAATAATAAAAGAAACATTTCAGAGAGTTATAGGTCTAACTATCCGATGCTTAGATGCATTTCGAATAGTTAGAGATAACTCATCGAAAATCCACTTAAGTCACTTTCCTAGAACATGACACGTGATCACAGCTATTTTATAAATAAAAGGAGATTTCGAAGAGTTACACATATAACTATCTGATGCCCAACTGCAATTTCGGATAGTTATAGATAACTCACCGAAATTTCACTTAAGTCATGCATTATGGTTTCGACACGTGTACTTCAGGAAATAATAAACTATTCTTTTAAAACATAACTATTCAACAATTTAAACATAACTTTCCGATACATGTTCGGTATGTTAAACATAACTATCCGAAATATGTTCGGTATGTTAAACATAACTATCCAAAATATCAAAAAATTTGGATACTTAAGAATTTCACAGCCTACAACTTACCGATAGTTCAGAAATGTACTAAATTAACATTAATTCCCCTAAATTAAGTAGATTCTTTAATTAAAGCTTATAATAGTGTAATTATAACATAATGGCTTAATTCTCATATGATAAGCTAAATATTATGCAATTAACCATAATTTAACCGTTAATAATATGCACTTTTTCATTCTAAACACTTCCCCCATACCTAAATTTTGCTAGTCCCTTAGCAAACTAAGATCTAATTAATGGCTCATTCTAAAAGTGCTAGAATTAATTCTTCCCCCCTTTTTTTCTTCTATTCAGCATAAGAACTTGTATTATTATATAGATATTCTGTATGTTTCAGTAATATTGTTTTCTCCTCTTCAACCTGCAAATATACTTAGAATATATGCAAATTACATACAAAGTATATCATCATCACATAGGTATTAATTATATTATCGTTTGTTCTTCTTTTCATCATCTATCATCCTGAATTTTCCAATAAGATTTCTAGAAGAAATTTCAACAACATACTAATCAAAGTACAATCCAATTCAATATCATTAAGACAAGTAGAATAAAGAATTGTATCTCCATTAAACAACTTCAAAAGTCAATTCTAGATTCATATTTCAGCAATTCTAGATAACAGAAAATATACTCGATTCATAAGATATCTATATTTCACAAAACACTTGTATCTTTTTAGAACATTATATGTATTTTTTTTTTTGTGTACTTTAAAAGTTAATTTGACAAGCTTAAATCATACAAGAGCTTTCTAATATACCCATGTAACGAGCTTTCAGTCAACAATTTCAGATCTGATCAGAATCTTAGGTTGCCAGATTTCAAGAGTCCTTTTGAGGTCAACAATCCTTACGTACCTATCTGCTCAAGGATAAAAGGCTTGTGATCAAACAAGTCAATAACCTCTTAAAGTTTTTTTTTTTTCTCTTTTTTTTCTTTCTTTCTTCTTTTTTTTTTCTTTCAAAATACAAAAACAAAACAAAACATTAATCACATACTGTATATGTACGTATTTCATTAATACAAATGTAGTAATCACCAATCTCATATAGTCCTGCTTCTATTATTTACTGAAAATATGAATCCATAACAATAAGCTCATACCTTTTCTGTAGTTTAATAAGATCTATACATAAATCATTCTACAAGTTTAATCAGTTAAATTAAATATATCTTTAATCATATGTGTTTCATTTAATCTAGAATTCACATCTCAGCTCCTTCAAGACTTCAGATAATTTTTTCATTAAGCATTCTGATTTCATTTCAAAATCGTGAAACTGTTAAACTCATGAAATTCAGAAAAACATAAGATACTATATCTAGATTTGCATAAATAGTAAATTCTATAGCATCTTATATAGCCTTCTAAATATAACATTCAAGCAGTTACAGTTTATAAAAATTTTACAGTCTCAATTATCGGATATTTATAATAAGTTCATAAAAATTTTCAATTTCCACAAAACTTTGTAGTACCATTTTAATTCCTTTAATTAACAAACTTACATGGCTGTTACTTAATTACCTCCCCCCCATACCTACATTTTGCATTATTCTCAATGTAAAAGATTTGACAATAAATATAGTAATTGTAGCAGGCATGAATACAGTTTCGTTGATTTAGCATCTAACTCAACAAATGAGTTTAAATTTAAATTCAGGATAAGTAATCAGTTACATACCTTATTTCGTTTGTATCTCCTTCTGCATATTCCGATTTTTGATTTTGAAAAACTTTTCATTCATAGATAAAAGCAGAATATAAAACGAAATAACATTTAACAGATATTGATAACTCAACGTCTTGTGTGGAACCCAGGCTCCTATGCCTCTAGTGGCTCACAAGCAAGTTAGTTGGTTTCCCAAAACAGATACCAACAAACTGGATTGATATTTTGTTTTTTTTTCTTTTATAAAATAAAATGAAAACTACATTTTATTTTATTTTCAAAAAATAAATGCAGAATACACACAACATTAAACATACAAAATCACAACTTAAGAACATGATTGAAAGTAGAAACAAATGGAATAAACATGTCAGTCCAAGCAAACTTTTTAGGCATAATTCTTCTTGCTATTAATCCTATTTTAATGCAGTTCTTGTTCTTTCTTAATTTGTAAACGTGTAATATATTATAAATTCCAAATACAAGTGTATTACCATTAATGATATGAAATGCAGAAAGGGATCCTTTTCGTTTCCAGGGCAATGTAGCAGTTTCTATTTCTACATTTATTTCAATATATTCCTCTTCCCACTTCCATTCATTTATGTCTTTCATAATCCATATTTGAAATTTCATCAATTCATCCCACCATCTTATTAGACATAAAGTAGAATCATCATATTCATTATAGCACATTCCTATTTGAATTTTATCAAATTTTGTAGATGGTGGTTTAGCTATTTCTCTCGGTATAGGTAAAATTTCTATATATTCATCATAACAGTCTATGCTCACTATGTATAAATCAGATCCAAATGCTATTGATATATCTGTGACTAGATATACATATCCATCAAGTATGACATACATGCTGTTAATTAATGATTTTTGTCCTAGATATATCATAATATTTTTAGTCCAAGATCTATTAAGAAAATTATACACACTTAAGCGTAAATCTTCATCCCAATTTCCTGTAGGTCTCTAATAATATAATTTTTCAGGAATTGTAGAATTTTTATCAGAAAATATTAAAGCCGACCCACAATTTACAGTTGGTACTTCATATCTATTAGGTCTTCCTATATTCCATTCCTCTCTTATTATAGGATTTCTTATCAAAATATCAGGTAATAAACATGCATACCTTGGTTTGGTCCTGTATATGATTAATCCTTCATCCATCCCCATAATATGATCTATTCCTTCTAATGTGCTGGGTGGAATTCCAGTAGTTTCTTCCATAGTCAGATATTCATGGTTAATTGAACTACGATTAAATGACCTCCATATGAATCCATCTCTAATCTTAGTCATTTTTGCAGCTTGTAGTCCTTGAAAATATTTTTCTTCAATACAGTCTTTAATTTCCTTTGATACACAACACAGCCTGCACAGATCTTTAGCTGATAAGTTACTCAGTATTTCTCTTAGTGCATCCAATGGTAATTGCATCAATTCCATTTGTCGATTCTGTATAACACAAACAAAAATTTAGCAAAGACAAAAATTAACATAACTACTGCACACCCTCGTGGAATTAAGGCATAACTCAACGGACTAAGTTCGTTGAGTTAATGACTAACTCTACGATACTATTAACTATAAATAAACTTATATATACATATAGTTACTTCAATTATGCTGCTTCATTCAGTTACCCTCCCAAAAGAGATAGCAATTTCATTAACAGTTCTATTAATAAGGTTAGGTATTGCTTGTATTGGCAATCCTCTAGTAGGTCTAACTTCCATTGATTCCTTCTATCTAAGTGGTATATTTCTATTCTGATTTTGAATTGCAGCATTTCCAAATACAAAACCTAGATGATTGTTTAATTGTTGGATTATCTTTTCTAATTTCTCTATTCTATATCCTTGTTCAAGTAATGCTTCATAACTTATATTCTTCTCATTTACATTTTCTCCTCCCTGGAAATTGTTGTTTCTCCAAGATAAATTCGAGTGATTTCTCCAATTAGGATTATAAGAATTTCCAAAGTTATCTTTTTGGTTTCTAGCATAAATAATATCTAAATCATTTATGTTTGCGTTCTTTTCTACTAGCTTTTGATTTAATGATAACTCTTCTATTTTCTTTGTTAATTCAATTAATTTCACCTCAAGCATAGTACTTGAATCTATTTTATGCATTCCTCTTGGCAATATTTTTTTATCTACAATAGCTTCAGCCGAGTTTTCCCACTATGCAGTTCTTTTTGCAAAGTTTTCTAAATATGCCCATGCTTCTTCACTACGAAGTTTCAGAAATCCATTTTGACAAGTAGATTCTAATAAAGATTTCGTTGAAACATCTATGCCTTCATAAATTATACCTATTAATTGTGCTTTACTCATTGCATGATGTAGACATTGAGTTAGTAAATTTTTAAATCTTTCAAAATATTTCCAGAATGATTCACCCTGTTTCTAGCTACACATTAATATTTCTTTTTTCTTTTTAATCGTTTGATGCGTTGGATAATATTTTTCCAGAAAAACAAAGCAAAATTCAGTCCATGTAGAAATTGAATCAGGCGATAGAGTATATAACCATCTCTTAGCTATGTCTTTTAAAGAAAAAGGGATATATCTAAGTTTAATAGCATTTATACTCATGTTCAGCATTTTCATCATTTGACAAACTTCATTAAATTCTCTATGGAAATAATAAGCATCCTCTCTTTCTAATCCATGAAAATGTGGCAATTGACTAATATAATTAGATTTCAATTCAAACCTATCTCCCTCAAAGTTTGTCAATCGAATACATGAAGGTTCATCAATTAATACAAGATACAGAATTTTTCCTAATGGTTTTTCTACTAGAGCAGCCATCTCTACATTCTCTTTTAAAGAAAGGTTAGCTACACCCCAAAGAATTTCGTTAAAGTCTAGTTCAGAAAATGTTTCAGTACTCCTCTGTGTTGAATATTCCTAGGTAGATGTTCTTACTAATCGTTTAGTGCTCAAAGAACGAGTCCATTTGCTCATAAATAAATAACAGAAGATTAATTACATACCAGTTTGAAGCTTTCCATTCAATAAATATTTGTTGACAGATGAAGTTAAATCAGCTGCTTCTCCTTCTAGTTCCTCCAATGCTTTTCTCCTTACTTTTAAAAGTGTTGGTAACTTGTAAATAACATTCTATTTTATATATATAATGCAGATCCATGAAGTGAATAAATCTCGTTGCAAGAACATGTCTTGCAACATGCATCGTGGTTCCTATTTTTAAGGGTACGTGTACACTATTAATTTCAAATTTTGGTAACCGCTAAATCGATGAAGTTTCGTTCGTGGTTAAAAGAATAACTGTTCTGCTTAATCCACGAACTAACCTCGTTGAGTTACAGATAACTCAACAGAACAAAGCCGGTTATTGTTGCTAACTCCATGGACTAACCTCGTTGAGTTATAGATAACCCAACGGAGCGACCTTATATTAAATTACTGACCTCGTGGAGTTAAGCTTAACTCAACGAACTTACTTCGTTGAGTTAACACTTAGCAACTTCTAGGTTTACTCCTCATAAGTACCTCTCTGCTTTTTTTTTCTTTTCATTCTGCTAACTGAAATAAAGTTAAATCTATGTCATTAATGCATCATTCTACTCAAAATTCATTTAAATCTGAACATTATATAAATATTTAACTTGCAGGTCATTTTATGTTATATAGAATTTACATTTTACCTTGCAACATGCAGAAATTTTCAAGCATCTATTATTTAATCCTATCATTCAATAAATTGTAAATCTTTTGAAACATTCATGCATAATGTTCCACAAATTAAATAACATTCAATAAATTCCATTCATTTCACATTCAAAACACGTATGAAAAGTACATCTGAAAAATTTATATTCATTAATATGAATCGATTTACATTACAAGTACATCAGACAATTTTCATACAATTCTATATAAGTAGACGAACAATACAATTTAGTCTCTATTCCTAAGTTCATCTACTTCCTTCTAGAGTTTTTCTAATTGTAACTCTAATTGATTAATTCTCTCTACAACTCCTGTAATTCCTCCAAAAGGTACAGCTATCTCTGCAGCTACAAAATTTCTATATTCTTTCACTGAAATGGTTCTTGATCTAATCCTTTTTGATGCCCATTTCGTGAAATCAATGCAATCCACCATCAACAGTAGAATCAAATCTCCATAAAACAATTTCTTCTTCACTATTCTCAACTTGGAGATAAAAACTGCAAACCAATTTATTGGAATTCTATTTACAACTGCAAACATAGCCCATTTGACAAATTGACTCAATTCTATGTCATGGCCTTGTCGTTGATAGACATTCTTAATCATAATGTTGGCTACCATGTGTGCTTTACCATTTAAGTGCTTCAGTTTGTTTAATATAGGCACACCAGGATTGATAGCCAAACTGTCCTTGATTTCCTGTTCTGTCTATTCAACGGTAGTTGTACTTTCCAAAATTTCCTGCCTTTCATTCTTTAATCCAAAAATGTTGTGGAGAAGCTTTGGTGTTATCTGTACATCTACTTCCCCCACGTTGGAAATTAATTTTCATTCTTCCTCTCTCAAATTTGCAGAAAAACAGGGCACTAGATTCTCATATACTGCATGCCCTCTTTCTTGAGAAATAAAATTCAATAGACCTTGGAATTCAAATAATTCTTTGATTTCTTGCATTCCATCCCAATTTACTAGTCTACTGTAAATAATATCATGACCCCTAATCTCTTGATATTTATTATAAGCTTCCTAACTCCAAAAATGTACTTCATTCAAAACTATTGTTTCAGTCAGGTCAGGAATGTGACTTTGTTGTTCCGGAGGGGTTTGTTCTTGATCTTCCTCTACCATAGGCTAAGGATTCCTGAATTTTTGCTTCTGCTTCTGTCTATGGTGGTGAGCTCGCAGAACTCTCCACTCTATCTTGAATTGTTTCATTTAAATCAATGGAATCTACAAAGTCATTTTTGTCCAAATGGCTTCGTTCAGCTTCTTCTTCATTTTCTGCTCCTTCTTCTTCCTCCTGACTACCAATCTGCTCTGTCATAGTTCTTTCTAATTCTGTGGCAGATTGGGATGGAGTCACGGGCAATTTAGTTTCTGCCCTAATTTCTGTTTCTTCTTCTTGTACAAGCTGTAGATTAATTTCAGCCAGATTTTCTTCTTCTTTTTGCTCCTGCTGCTGCTACTCCTGCTCCTCCTCAGAATCGGATAGCAAGTTTATAAAAATTGGCTCCACAGGCCCTGTTCATATTGGTACTTTAGATTTAATCTCTTTTTGACACTCAGGCACTATCACTTTTCCTTTACTTTGTGTGATTAATTGTACTTGTTCTTCCTCTTCTTCTTCTGAGATTAAATCTAAAAATGAAGGCTCTGCACGCCTTTGAGCCACAGGTACTAGCT
This sequence comes from Cymodocea nodosa, assembly GCA_036874045.1. Taxonomy (NCBI): domain Eukaryota; kingdom Viridiplantae; phylum Streptophyta; class Magnoliopsida; order Alismatales; family Cymodoceaceae; genus Cymodocea; species Cymodocea nodosa. Next base: position 14,885,667 of record CM072342.1, on the reverse strand, counting down.
CTTCATGTTTAATTTTTTCAATAATTGCTGGTCTCGAAGGACCAGCTTTAGCTTCTTTTGCAGAAAATTTGACAGCAATTCTGGTAGTAGCTTCTTGATGCTATTCCACTTTAATTTTATATTGGGCTTGCAATTTTTCTGCAGCCCTCTTTTTGCATAGTGCATCAAACACCAAATGTGCTTTGGCTACTACTAAATCTTCTAGTTCTCCTTGGTTTCTTCCAACTTGAACCAGTGCTTGAAATTCTTTTAACTCTTTTTCATTTGAAGGCCCCATCATTGCTGCTCGTGCCAACGGCTTAAATGGTGAAACTGAAGGTCTTGGCTGCTGTTCCTCAGAAATATGTCTTTCAGTAGCCGACTCCTCCTGTTCTTCCATTGCTTGTTCCTATTGCCTTATTGCACCCCTTGCACGACCAGCAATGCGCTTCTTGAACCATAATCTGGCTTTGCGTTGGATTAGCTCTAGGGCTATTTCATTGTTCGGCCTGATTTTTCTTTCTTTGCTTAAAGTAATTTCTAGCGCTACTTTGATTTTTGTTTCTACTATTTGGGGTATTTGTATACCCAAATCAACCAAAAATTTCCTCAAGTTGAAGAGTTCTGATTCTACCTTTTGTAGCTCTTTTTCTCTTGTTGTGTTCCGAATCTTCTACCGCGTGAGCCATTCTTCTGATTCCTTCAGAAACTGTGCTGTGTCAACTGCATCTTCCTAGAACTTAGGTGTCATCTTCCTCATCGTGGAGTTACACAACAGCACGGAATCGCTCTGATCTCTACTATTCTAAATTCTAAATGGTTTGCTAGATAATGCCCCCAAAACCCTAAGTTATAGTCTAAATAAGCCCTAAGTTTAAGCGGGTCATCAAGTCATTTCCCGAACCAACTATTGCTCTCTCATCCGCTGTCTTAACTATAGTACTCCATTGAGTTACAGTTAACTCAACGGAATAAGCTCGTTAACTAACTAAAGACTCAACGGACTTCCCGTACAAATAGATATAATAATAAAAATACTTAAGATAATAGTTATTCTGTTTTTTTTTTTACTGATTTAACCAATACTATGTTTCGATCAAACCTTTTTTTTTTCGGTTGAACCGATACTATGTTTCGGTAAAACCAACATTTTTTTCTGAAAATTAATATAGATATTTTTATGTTCTACTCATACCGATGGATCTAGTCGGTTGAACAGCAACAATTTTTATATTTTATAATTTATAAATTTTTTTAAATTTTTTTTATATATCAACATAAAAACTGATTTCTTAATAAGTAAAGCTCGAGTAGTCCTCTACTCTGACTTCTTTTATAATTCCAAAGAAGCTTTTTGGTGTTCTCAGAATAGGTCTTTGTCCATTTACTTTAAATATATTCTAATTTTTAGGATTTTCAATTTCAATAGCTCCATAAGGATAAATATTTCAAACTATATAAGGTCTTGCTCATCTAGATCTTAATTTTCCTAGATGGTTAGGGAGTTTAGCCATATAAAGATATACTTCTTGTCCTATTTCAAAGCTTTTTTGAATAATCTTCCTATCATGCCAGAATTTCATTTTCTCTTTTTCTCTTACAGTCTTCGAATAAGCTTCATTTCTAAATTCTTCTAATTCAATTAATTGCATTTTTCTATTTTCAACAGCTTGATTTAAATTAGTGTTCAGAGTTTTTAATGCCCAATAAGCTTTATGTTCTATTTCAGCTGGTAAATGACAACTTTTTCCATATACTAGCCTAAAAGTTGACAAACCTAAGCTTGTTTTATAAGCAGTTCTATAAGTCCAAAGTGCATCTATCAATCTATTAGCCTAATCTGTTCTAGTAGGATTTACTACTTTTTCTAAGATTAACTTAATTTGTTTGTTAGCACTTTCTACTTGTTTGCGGATGATATGATGTTGCAATTTTGTGGTTTACTCCATATTTCTTCATTAAGGATTCAAAACTTCTATTACAGAAATGAGTTCCTCTATCATTGATAATAGCTTTAGGTATTCCAAATCTGGCAAATATATTGGTTCTTATAAATTGTATTACCACTTTGTTGTCATTAGTTTTTGTAGGTATAGCTTCTATCCATTTAGATACATAATCCACCCCCAACAATATGTAGTTAAATTGATTAGACATAGGAAATGGACCCATAAAATCTATTCCCTACACATCAAAGATTTCAACCTCAACAATAGGATTAAGAGGCATCATATTCTTCCTATTTGTTGACATCTTAAACAACTTACGTAATATTTATGAGCATCTTTGAATAGTGTTGGCTAATAAAATCCACATTGTAGAATTTTTGCAGCAGTTTTCACTAAGCCAAAATGCCCTCCACAAGCTTGGTCATGATAGAAAGACAATATGCTCGGATATTCAGTTTCTGGAACACACCTCCTTAAAACCAGATCAGGACATTTCTTAAATAAGTATGGGTCTTCCCAATAGTAATATTTTACTCTTGAGAAAAGCAATTTCTTATCCTATCTATTCCAATCCTTAGGTGTTAAACTAGTAACTAAGTAATTAACTATGTCTGCATACCAAGGTATTGTGTTGATGGTCATTAATTGTTCATCAGGAAAATTATCCTTAATTTCAATATTTGATTTTTCTATTTGTAATCTTCATAAATGATCTGCTACTACATTCTCACGACCCTTTTTATCTTTAATTTCTAAATCAAATTCTTGTAATAATAATATCCATCGAATCAATCTAGGTTTAGTTTCTTCTTTTGCTATTAGATGTTTTAAAGCTGCATGATCCGTGTATACTATTACTTTAGCTTTAATTCGATATGATCTAAACTTTTCTAAGGCAAACACAACAGCTAATAGTTCTTTTTCAATAGTTGTGTAACTAACTTGAGCATCATTTAAGGTTTTGCTTGCATAATGAATCACTCTAGGAGATTTTTCTATCTTTTGTCCCAACACTACTCCTATAGCAAAATCAGATGCATCACACATTAATTCAAAATCAGGTGCTTAAATTATAGGAGTTGAAATTAAGCTAGTTTTAAGTCTAAAAAATGCTTCCTTGAAATTTTTATCAAAGTTAAATGGAATATCTTTTAATAGATTAGTTAAAGGTCTAGCTATCTTGCTAAAGTCTTTAATAAATATTCTATAAAAACCAGCATGTCCTAGAAATGATCTAATATCTTTTACTGATTTAGGTTCTGGTAGATTAGAAATTACTTCTATTTTAGCTTTATCTACTTCCAACCCTTTCTTTAAAACAACATGCCCTAAGACTATTCCTTGTTTAACCATGAAGTGACATTTTTCCCAATTTAACATCAGATTTTTTTCCACACAGCGTTTTAATATTAGGTCTAAATTTTTTAAACAAACTTCATATGAGTTGCCATATATAGTAAAATCATCCATAAATATTTCTAAGAAATCTTCAGTCATTCCAGTAACTATGCCATTCATACACCTTTGAAAGGTAGTTAGTGCATTGCATAATTCGAATAATTCGAGTACCGGTGCATTGAAAGGTAATTTCATACACCTTTTTATGTTCCGGTCATACCGATGGATCCGATCGGTTGAACCGCAACGATTTTTATATTTTATAAATTTTTTTTATTTATATAAACATAAAAACTGATTTCTTACAAAGTAAAGCTCGAGTAGTCCTCTACTCTAACTTCTTCTATAATTCCAAAGGAGCTTTTTGGTGTTTTCAGAATAGGTCTAAGTCTTTGTCCATTTACTTTAAATATATTCTAATTTTTAGGATTTTCAATTTCAATAGCTCCATAAGGATATATATTTCGAACTATGTAAGGTCCTGCCCATCTAGATCTTAATTTTCCTAGATGGTTATGGAGTCTAGCCATATAAAGATATACTTCTTATCCTATTTCAAAGCTTTTTGGAATAATTTTTCTATCATGCCAGAATTTCATTTTCTCTTTTTCTCTTACAGTCTTTGAATAAGCTTCATTTTTAAATTCTTCTAATTCAATTAATTGCATTTTTCTATTTTTAGCAGCTTGATTTAAATTAGTGTTCAGAGTTTTTAATGCCCAATAAGCTTTATGTTCTATTTTAGCTAGTAAATGACAACTTTTTCCATATACTAGCCTAAAAGGTGACATACCTAAGCTCGTTTTATAAGCAGTTCTATAAGCCTAAAGTGCATCTACCAATCTATTAGCCTAATCTGTTCTAGTAGGATTTACTACTTTTTCTAAGATTAACTTAATTTGTTTGTTTGCACTTTCTACTTGTCCACTTGTTTGCACATGATATGATGTTGCAATTTTGTGATTTACTCTATATTTCTTCATTAAGACTTCAAAACTTCTATTACAGAAATGAGTTCCTCTATCACTAATAATAGCTTAGGTATTCCAAATCTAGCAAATATATTTGTTCTTATAAATTGTATTACTACTTTGTTGTCATTAGTTTTTGTAGGAATAGCTTCTATCCATTTAGATACATAATCCACCCCCAATAATATGTAATTAAATTGATTAGACATAGGAAATGGACCCATAAAATATATTCCCCACGCATCAAAGATTTCAACCTCAACAATAGGATTAAGAGGCATCATATTCCTCTTTGATAATATTCCTATTTGTTGACATTTTAAACAACTTACGCAATATTTATGAGCATCTTTGAATAGTGTTGGCCAATAAAACCTACATTGCAGAATTTTTACATTAGTTTTCTCAGAACCAAAATGCCCTCCACAAGCTTGGTCATGACAGAAAGACAATATATTCGGATATTCAGTTTCTGGATCACACCTCCTTAAAACCAGATCAGGACATTTCTTAAATAAGTATGGGTCTTCCCAATAGTAATATTTTTACTCTTGAGAAAAATAATTTCTTATCCTGTCTATTCCAATCCTTAGGTGTTAGACTAGTAACTAAGTAATTAACTATGTCTGCATACCAAGGTATTATGTTGATGGTCATTAATTGTTCATCAGGAAAATTATCCTTAATTTCAATATTTGATTTTTCTATTTGTAATCTTCATAAATGATCTGCTACTACATTCTCACAACCTTTTTTATCTTTAATTTCTAGATCAAATTCTTACAATAATAATATCCATCGGATCAATCTAGGCTTAGTCTCTTTTTTCTTTATTAGATGTTTTAGGGCTAAATGATCCGTGTATATTATTACTTTAGCTCCAATCAGATATGATCTAAACTTTTCTAAGGCAAACACAACAGCTAATAATTCTTTTTCAATAGTTGTGTAATAAACTTGAGCATCATTTAAGGTTTTGCTTGCATAATGAATCACTCTAGGAGATTTTTCTATCTTCTATCCTAACACTACTCCTACATCAAAATCAGAAGCATCGCACATTAATTCAAATGGATGGCTCCAATCAGGTGCTTGAATTATAGTAGTTGAAATTAAGCTAGTTTTAAGTTTGAAAAATGCTTCCTTGCAATTTTTATCAAAGTTAAATGGAACATCTTTTAATAGATTAGTTAAAGGTCTAGCTATCTTGCTAAAGTCTTTAATAAATCTTCGATAAAAACCAGCATGTCCTAAAAATGATCTAATATCTTTTACTGATTTAGGTTTTGGTAGATTAGAAATTACTTCTATTTTAGCTTTATCTACTTCCAACCCTTTCTTAGAAACAACATGCCCTAAGACTATTCCTTGTTTAACCATGAAGTGACATTTTTCCCAATTTAAAACCAGATTTTTTTCCACACAACGTTTTAATATTAGGTCTAAATTTTCTAAACATACTTCATATGAGTTGCCATATACAGTAAAATCATCCATAAATATTTCTAAAAAATCTTCAGTCATTCCAATAAATATGCCCTACATACACCTTTGAAAGGTAGCTAGTGCATTGCATAATCTGAATGGCATTCTCTTAAAAGTATAAGTTCCATTAGGACAAGTGAAAGTTGTTTTCTCTTGATCCTCTAATGCTATTGGAATTTGATTATAATCTGAATACCTGTCTAAGAAACAAAAATATTCTTGCCCTGCTAATCTTTCTAGCATTTGATCTATAAAAGGTAAGGGAAAATGATCTTTCCTAGTCACAGCATTCAACTTTCTATAGTCTATACATACTTTCTAGCCTGATTGAATTCTAGTAGGTATCAAGTCTTGACTTTCATTCCTAATAACTGTTAATCCTGATTTCTTGGGAACTACATGAATTGGACTAACCCACGAGCTATCAAAAATCGGATAAATTATGTCATTATCTAACCATTTCACTATTTCCTTCCTGACTACTTTAAGGTTTGGATTTAATCTCCTCTCAGGAATTCTAACAGGTTTAGCATTCTCTTCTAAATATATATGGTGACAGCATAAAGTTGAACTTAACCCTTTTATATCAGTCATAGTCCATCCTATTGCTTCTTTATAACTTTTTACTACATCTTTTAATTTAGCTATTTGATCCTCTTTTAAATCTAAAGCAATAATGATTGAATAGGTTCGTTTATGTTCTAGAAATATGTAGGTTAATTCAAGAGGTAAAGGTTTTAATTCTAAATGTTGCCCATCAGAAGCTAGAGCTCCTAATTGAGCATCATCATTTTCTAAATGAGTTTCTTCCAGATCTCCTTCTATATTTATGCTTTCACTTTCCTCTAAAGTTATAGAATTGATTTGCCTATTTAATTCTTCTTGAATCACATCATCAAACATATCTCCTTCATCCTCTAAAAAGTCTATGGTATGTAAGGACATTTCTAACTCCTCAAATCTTTCTGGTTTGAAAATATTTAATTGAGTATCCTCATTACCATATGCTAACTTCATTACTCCAGTCTTACAATTTATAACAGCCCCTGATGTTGCTAAAAATGGTCTTCCCAAAATTAAATATGTATCACTATTTTTATGCTTAATTTGTTGGGAATCCAAAATTACAATATCAATAGGATATATAAAGTTTTTGATTTTAATTAAGACATCCTCTATTTTTCCTCTAGGGTATCTTATACTTCTATCAGCTAATTGAATAACCGTACTAGTAGGAGTTAAGCCTTCTAATCCTAAGGATGCAAATATATCACTTGGCATAACATTTATACCTGCACCTAAAGTCTATTAAGGTTCTTTCTAGAATGGTATTTCCTATGGTGCATGATATAACAGGGATTCCAAGATCAGATAACTTTTTAGGAATTTGTAGTAGAAATAGGGAACTACTTTGCTCAGCTAAAAAGACATTTCTAATAACTTTTCTCTCTCTTTTCTTAGTACACCAATCCTTCAAAAATTTAGCATAAAGTGTCATTTTCTACAATAGATCTAACAAAGGAATATTAACTTGTACTTTTTCAAAAATTTCTCTGATTTTTTCTTGTTTTTCAAGTATTGTTTGTTGTAATTTTTCAGGATAGGGTACTAAAGATTTTGATTTAAAAGATTCTTTTTCTTTCAGTTGATTTGTTTGATCATTTTTAGCTTCATTAGCAGATTCAGATTGTTCTTCAGTGATTCCTAGATTTTCAACTATTACATTTTCATTATCATTTCAAATTTTACTCTTATCCACCTTCATATTATTTTCATTTTGAGTTCTTGGTGGTATATCAGTTCCAGATCTTAATGTTACACATACATCTTCCAAATTTTCGTTACTCTCACGATGTTTTTGTATATCATTTTCATGATTATAATCTTCAATTGTTTTTAGTTTTAAAGTGCATTCTTTAAATTCTCTTGCATTAATATTTTCTGTTTGCTGTATATTTTACAAATTATGCAGGTTTATAACATTATAATTTTCATTGTCCTATTGCATAACTTGTATTTTCATTGTATATTCATCTAATACTTTTAATTTTCTTTCTAGATCATCTAATCTCATTGCATTCAATTTTTTATCAATTTTCATTATGGTTTTTTCAATTTCGTAAATTATATCCTTTTTAGGTTCTGAATATGCTTCCTTATAGTTTAATTGGTTGACTTCTTGTTGCTGACATATAAAGTGTTCTAGTTTGTCCAAGTTTTGCTCTATACTACACTCTAGTCTATCATACCTATCCCAAACTTCAGTGTCTCTCAACATATTACACATTCTATATTGACCATCAGCTGGGTAAACTATAGGATTCTCATACTCGGCTCTATTATACTAAGGATAATTCATTTGTTGTTCATGAGATCTAACTATCTGTAAATGTCTCAATTTCAAATAGTTAGAAATGTCATGTCCTTCAGAATTGTAGAATTCACATATGCTAATTACAGGTTTCAAAAATCTTTGAGCATAAGCATATGCCATATTTTTAATCACAAAAGAAAACACACAACTCTGGCTATTAAAACGAAACAACTCTAACAGTTGCTTATATTAATTCAATTCAATTCTATTCACTTCTATTCTAGTCAATTCAATTCAATTCCCCGGCAACGGCGCCAAAGAAATTGTTTTTGGTATTTTTTTGTTTTCATAAGAACATGGAAATGGGCGAAAGGTGAAATGTAAAGTAATCTCACTCAACAGTAAATACTTCTGTCACTACTTATAACGCGATTACACCACTTACAATTCTATCTCCTCTCCCTATAGAATCACGAGTCTAGAATTGCAAGATAATCTCCTCTTCAGCATACAGGCATCAACCCAAAGCCAAGGCTAAAAGCTTTACGATCTCCTGAAATATGAGTCGGCGCTTGGTGAAAATGTCTTCCCTTCCCACGACACGATTACTCCTCACAGTGGTTGTAAGGCATTGTGTTTGGCTCAAAATCGACCCGACATCAAGAAAGTATTCTCACAGACCTCCAATGGTTGGTGATTGTGGTGGTGGTAACGATGGTTGGTGTGGTATTTTAGAGAATTGCCGATACTGTCTACAGAAAGCTCGGTGCTCCTCCTCTATATACATTGGCCACCCATCGATCACACACTTTTCTTCTTTTTCTTCTTTTCTTTTATATTTCTTTAGTAGTAACTGCTTTTGCTTGAATGGTCAGTTGGATTTCCTTCATTCATATCAACGGCGATGCTTTCTTCTCCTTGTGCAATACGTGCAATCGTGGTTTTTCTTCCAACTGTCTTGTTCCTATAACCGCTACAATGACATATTAGAAAATAAATAGTCTATGGAGTTACAAATAACTCAACGGACTTTTTTCGTTGATTTAACTAAAAAACATGTGCATAAATTTAACTATTCGATGCTCAGATGTATTTCGGATACTTACAAACTTAACTATCTGATGCTGAGGTGCATTTCAGATTCTTACAAACTTAACTATCTGATGCTGAGGTACATTTCGGATAGTTACAGATAACTCACCGATATATAACTTAAGTAAATCTACCAGATCTCAACACGTGTTAACAGTAGTTTAATAATAATAAAATAAACATTTCGGAGAGTTACAAATCTAACTATCCGATGCTCAGCTACAATTTCGGATAGTTACAGATAACTCACCGAAAATCCACTTAAGTCACTTTACCAGAACATGACACGTGTCCACAGCTATTTTATAAATAAAAAGATATTTTGAAGAGTTACACATATAACTGTCCGATACCTAGCTGCAATTTCGGATAGTTAGAGATAACTCACCAAAAGTTCACTTAAGTCATGCATTACGGTTTTGACATGTGTACTTTAGGAAATAATAAAATATTCTTTCAAAACATAACTGTTCGGCAATTTAAACATAACTATCCGACATGTTCGGTCTGTTAAACATAATTGTCTGAAATATGTTCGGTATGTTAAACATAACTGTCCGAAATATCAGAAAATTTGGATACTTAAGAATTTCACAGCCTACAACTTACCGACAGTTCAGAAATGTACTAAATTAACATTAATTCCCCAAAATTAAGCAGATTCTTTAATTAAAGCATATAACAATGCAATTATAACAAAATGGCTTAATTCTCATATGATAAGTTAAATATTATGCAATTAACCATCATTTAACCGTTAATAATATGCTCTTTTTCATTCTAAACAGGTATCTTATACTTCTATCAACTAATTGAATAACCGTACTAGTAGGAGTTAAGCCTTCTAATCCTAAGGATGCAAATATATCACTTGGCATAACATTTATACCTGCACCTAAGTCTATTAAGGTTCTCTCTAGAATGGTATTTCCTATGGTACATGATATAACAGGGATTCCAAGATCAGATAACTTTTTAGGAATTTGTGGTAGAAATAGGGAACTACTTTGCTCAACTAAAAAGACATTCCTAAGAACCTTTCGCTCTCTTTTCTTAGTACACCAATCCTTTAGAAATTTAGCACAAGGTGTCATTTTCTGCAATAGATCTAACAAAGGAATGTTAAGTTGTACTTTTTCAAAAATTTCTCTGATTTTTTCTTATTTTTCAGGTATTTTTGTTGTAATCTTTCAGGATAGTGTGCTAAAGATTGTGATTTAAAAGATTCTTTTTCTTTAAGTTGATTTGTTTGATCATTTTTAGCTTCATTAGCAGATTTAAATTGTTCTTCAGTGATTTCTAAATTTTCAGCTATTACATTTTCGTTATCATTTTGATTTTTATTCTTATCCACATTCATATCATTTTCATTTTGAGTTCTTGATGGTATATCAATTCCAAATCTTAATGTTACACATACATCTTCCAGATTTTCGTTACTCTCATGATGTTTTTGTATATCATTTTCGTGATTATGATCTTCAATTGTTTTTAGTTTTAAAGTGCATTCTTTAAATTCTCTTACATTATTATTTTCTGTTTGCTGTATATTTTGCAAATTATGCAGATCTATAACATTATAATTTTCATTGTCCTGTTGCATAACTTGTATTTTCATTGTATATTCATCCAATGCTTTTAGTTTTCTTTCCAGATCATCTAATCTCATTGCATTCAATTTTTTATCAATTTTCATTATGGTTTTTTCAGTTTCGTACATTATATCCATTTTAGGTTCTGAATGTGCTTCCTTATAGTTTAATTGGTTGACTTCTTATTACTGACACAAAGAGTATTCTAGTTTGTCTAGGTTTTGCTCTATACTACGCTCTAGTCTGTCATACCTATCCCAAACTTCAGTGTCTCTCAACATATTACACATTCTATACTGACCATCAGTTGGGTAAACTATAGGATTCTCATACTCGACTCTATTATATTGAGGATAATTCATTTGGTGTTCATGAGATCTAACCATCTGCAAACGTCTCAATTTCAAACAGTCAGAAATGTCATGACCTTCAGAATTGCAGAATTCACATATGCTAACTACTGGTTTTAGAAATCTTTGAGCATAAGCATATGTCATATTCTCAATCACAGAAGAAAACACACAACACTCTGGCTATTAAAACGAAATAGCTCTAACAGTTGCTTATATTAATTCCCCGGCAATGGTGCCATGAAACTTGTTTGGTTACCCAGCACGACACTAGAAAACTTGTTTGGATCTCCAGCAATGCATCAAAAAAACTTGGATTTGTTAACTTCTATTTTTACTTAGTTAAGTTATCTTTATGCCTATTCCTTTTTTAGAAGTAAACAAACAACCTTTCACACAAATTAGATATTAATTCCAATTTGTATTTTAACTACAAGTGCACAGTGTCTATTGCATTAGTGTGCAAATACAGGTCGATCCCACAGAGAATTGTTTAAGAATTGAGAACTGTTCCGTTTGTTAATAATCAAATTAATATCTTCAATAAGCCTTCCCATGAGTTACAGTTAATTCAATAGACAAAGTTTGTTGAGTTATGGTTAACTCAATGGACTAACCTCGTGGACTCAGGTTAACTCCACGAGACTGCCTTTTCTTTTTAATACTACTATTTACAGAGGAATTCGGCCAACCATTGGGCGATTCCACAAATTGTAAATAACATCAATTAAGCTCTTTAATGTTAGTAAACATTGGATTTATCATTAAGCATACTAACATTCAGATAATTCAAACAGTAACCATTAAAATCTTTAAGTCTTTTGAACAAACTAATTTCAGTAAACTGTAAAACTAAAACAAACATAAAACAATCACAACACTAACAAAGATAACATTAATCACGATACAACACAAACAATACAAAACTCAAATACAAAATACAAACACAGATAAGTTGTTTTCAGTATTTATGTTTTAATATGAGCATGGAAATGGGCAAAAGGTGAAATGTAAAGTAATCTCAGTCGACAGTAACTACTTCTGTCACTACATGCGACGTGATTATACCACTGAAAATTAAACCACTTACAATTTTGTCTCCTCTCCCTACAGAATTGCGAGTCTAGAATTGCAAGATGATCTCCTCTTCAGCATACAAGCATCAACCTGAAGCCAAGGCTAGAAGCTCTACGATCTCCTGAAATATGAGTCGGCACTTGGTGAAAATGGCTTCCATTCCCGCGACGCGATCACTCCTCATAGTGGTTGTCAAGCACTGTGTTTGGCTCGGAATCGACCCGACATCAGGAAAGTATCCTTACAGACCTCCGATGGTTGGTGATTATGGTGGTGGTAATGATGGTTGGTGTGGTATTTCAGAGAATTGCTGATACTGTCTGTAGAAAGTTCGGTGCTCCTCCTCTATACACACTGGCCATACCCATCGATCACACACCCATTACTTCTTTTTCTTCTTTTCTTTTATATTTCTTCAATGGTAATTGCTTCTACTTGAATGGTTGATTGGATTTCCTTCATTCATATCAACGACGATGCTTTCTTCTCCTTGCGCGATACGTGCAATCGTGATTTTTCTTTCAACTGTCCTGTTTCTGCAACCGCTATAGTGGCATATTAGAAAATAAATAGTCCGTGGAGTTACAGATAACTCAATAGACTTGCTTCATTGATTTAACTGTAAAACACGTGCATAAATTTAACTATCTGATGCTCAAGTGCATTTCAGATACTTATAACTTAACTATCTGATGCCCAGATGCATTTTGAATAGTTACAGATAACTCATCGATATATAACTTAAGTAAATCGACCAAATCTCGACACGTGTCAGCAGCTGTTTAATAATAAAAGAAACATTTCGGAGAGTTATAGGTCTAACTATCCGCATTTCGAATAGTTAGAGATAACTCACCGAAAATCCACTAAAGTCACTTTCCCAGAACATGACACGTGTTCACAGCTATTTTCTAAATAAAAGGAGATTTCGGAGAGTTATACATATAACTATCCGATGCCCAGCTGCAATTTCGGATAGTTATAGATAACTCACTGAAATTTCACTTTAGTCATGCATTATGGTTTCGACACGTGTACTTTAGGAAATAATAAACTATTCTTTTAAAACATAACTGTTCGACAGTTTAAACATAACTATTCGATACATGTTCGGTATGTTAAACATAACTGTCCGAAATATCAAAAAATTCAGATACTTAAGAATTTCACAGCCTGCAACTTACCGATAGTTCAGAAATATACTAAATTAACATTAATTCTCCCAAATTAAGCAGATTCTTTAATTAAAGCTTATAATAGTGCAATTATAACATAATGGCTTAATTCTCATATGATAAGCTAAATATTATGCAATTAACCATCATTTAACCATTAATAATATGCACTTTTTCATTCTAAACACATGCTTATCGTAAGGGCTAGCAAGGAGGAAATCAACATATTGAAGCAACAATTGTTAGAAAGGTTTGATATGAAGGGTCTAGGTGCTGCAAAATAGATCCTAAGGATGACTATCATCCAAGACCACCTTAAGGGGACCTTGATACTATCTTAGGAGAGATATGTGGAGAAAGTGTTGAGTAGGTTTGACCACTCAAATGCAAAATCTGTAGAAACACCTTTGGGAAGTCATTTAAAATTGTCTAAGAAACAAACACCAAAAGACCATGAAGAAAAAGAGCTCGTGGAGAACATCCCCTATGCCTCTGTAGTTGGGAGCTTGATGTATGCAATGGTCTGCATAAGGCCTGACATAGCTCATGCAGTTGGAGTTGTTAGTCGGTTCATGTCAAATCCAGGAAAAGAGCATTGAAAGGGAGTAAAATGGTTTCTATGTTACTTAAGGAGGTCAGCCAATGTTGGAATGTGCTTCAACAGGAAGGGGTTAGGCTTACAAGGTTACTATGACTCTGATTTGGCTGAAGATGAAGACAAGAGTTGGAGCACATTAGGTTATGTCTTCAATCTAAATGGGACAACCATCAGTTAGGCATCTTGGTTGCAAAGAAAAGTTTGTTTGTCAACCACTAAGGTAGAGTTGATTGTAGTAACAGAAGCCACCAAGAAGTTGATATGACTGAAGAGTCTCCTGAAGGACTTACACAAGGATGAGGGAGTGTTTGGGTTTTCCCAGCACTACACTAGAAAAACTTGGATTTGTTACTTCTACTTTTTTACTTAGTTAATTTATCTTTATACCTATTCTTTCTTTTAGAAGTAAACAAACAACCTTTAATACAATTTAGATATTAATTCCAATTTGTACTTTAACTGCAAGTGCACAGTGTCTATTGTATCAGTGTGCAAGTACAGGTCGATCCCATAGGGAATTGCTGACGAATTTAAGAAATGTTTGATTATGAACAATTCAAATTTATATTCAATAAGCACTCCGTTGAGTTACAGTTAACGCAACGGACTAAGTTCGTTGAGTTATGGCTAACTCAACGGACTATCCTCGTGGACTTAAGTTAACTCCACGAGCATGTCTCTTCTTTATAATACTACTAGTTACAAAGGAATTCGGCCAACCATTGGGCGATTCCACAAATTGTAAATAACATCAATTAAGCTTTTTAATGCTAGTTAACATTGGATTTATCATTAAGCAATACTAACATTTAGATGATTCAAACAGTCACCATTAAAATCTTTAAGTTTTTTGTACGAACCAATTTCAGTAAACTGTAAAATTAAAACTAACATAAAACAATCATAAAACTGATACAGATAACATTAATCACAATACAACACAAATAATACAACACTCAAATACCAAAAGGAAGAAGGTGTGTTGAGTTGTTCTCCGTTTACCATTAGGGAGGTTCCCATCAATATTTGTCTATAATTGGAGTAATGAACATTAAGTCCAACATTGTCAATAAGAATTACTTCAAATACTTAGATCTATATATAATGTAACAACTAAACTTTAGGTGGTTGAGGAAATTTATGATGTAGATCTAAGAGGGTGTGTTTAAGTACTTTAGTGTCGTATGTTATGCACTTCCATCTAGTTGAAATAAAAATGAATCCCATGCTAAAATCACAAATACCTAACACATTTTGAGTTGTTTGCTTTCCATATATACAACATTTATAGACAAGATGTGCAATTCTATCTACAATACAATGAATATGAGTTACATCCAAAGCTCCTATAGCATCCTTGAACAACATGTACTTTCTATTATCCCTAATGAATTAAGGGGTGTCATGGAGGGATTCTATTGGATGTATTACTTTTGGCGCCCATACAATTATGACATTCAATAGCCGATGTATATATTTACTTATCGTTTGGCTAGAATGTTGTACAACCACCTAAAGAATTCTATTCTTATGATCATGCCCTAATGTTTGAAGGAAGACCTTAACTTGTTCTTCAACATGAACTCTCTCATTAGTTAAGAGATTCTTCCCTTTTAGAATTTAACATAGCTTAACAAATGTGTCAAACATCATCCTACATGTCTCAAAGTAAACTCTCCAATGTTCGTTTAACATGTTTTGTATTACATTACTTCTAAGGTAACCAACATTATGTATTTCTTGTCTTGTATGAATTGATATATAAAATAACCCATTTATATAGGTAGATAAAAACTCAAGTACTTCTAATTGCTCATTTGGATCCAAATGTGTGAGTTCACCAATTTGAATGAATTCTCTAAAGCATATATAAATGTTTAAATGAAATTGAAGATATAATTTACTTCATTAGTTTATTTGAACTTTAGAAATATATATTCTGAAGAAAAATACCAAACTGAAATATAAATTACAATAACACAACATTGTATTTAAAAGCGAGAACTACAAGTAGTGAATTATTCTTTTAGGCACTTACTCTATGTGTGTTTCTAGAAAATCACACCAACACTCATGATTCCATTGCAATAAATACTCCTTTAGAACACTACAAGAAAAATCAAAACACACCAACACTCATGATTCCATTGCAATAAATACTTAGAACACTGTAAGAAAAATCAAAACACACCAACACTCATGATTCCAAACATGATCTAAACAATGTAAACTAGCTTACTACATATACCTGCTCAATAGTAGTTAATTGGCCTATATACCAATTTATACTTCCATTTCAATTTCATTTCTTTGAAAAATTTAAATGTCAATAACAATTACTTAACAAAAATAAAGCACTTGCAAGTGATGTATAGAAAGGATGTAAAAATAGTTTAGCATAGATCTAGCACAAAAAATGTAAAATTCCATGGATGTCAATGTATATATAATGCAACCAACACAAACAAAAAAATTGAAGGAATTGGGGCTAAGGCTTACACTGATGGATGTTAGGTTTCCACTCATATGTTGTATTGATGAGCTTGCAATAAATCAACAAGTGACCTTGGTGAGCTTGCAACAAGAAGCAAAAGCAACAACCATGACTACTTTTGTGGATTTGACTAATGACAAGATCTTCCAATAAGGAAGCGAGTAGATGCTATAAGTGATGATTGTGAGCTTGTGCCTTGTGACAAGCGAGTGAGCTCGAGATGGGTGATGGTGCAAGCAAGTGACAACAATGGTAGAGGCAAAATGACGAGAAATCCCATTTGTGTGCATTTCCTGTCAAAAAATGAAACGGTAGAAATAGTGGGAAATGGAGATGGTAGCACATGACAAGAAATATAAGTCATTTGTGCATTAAAGGAAATAATGGAAAATTCAAAAATGGTGTGTTTGTGCAATTACAGGAAATGTTAGGAAATTAAAAATATAATAATTTTTAAAAGATTAAATAGTAAATTAGAATAATAAATTGATAAAAATTACTATCAACTTGAAAAGTAATAATTTAAATAATATATTATATATTAACAATTTATTAAATATAGATGTAACATGTGAAATAACTTATATGCAATTAACTTCACAAGTACGGTTCATTACAAGTTATTTTTAACAAAAATATTACATGCTACATATTATTTCTTTCTCATATAGAGTATATAATTTATTCACGTAATTCATCAACTACTTTCTTCTTTTGTTTTTACATTTATATAGAGTATATAATTTATTCAAGTAAATCATCAATATTTACTTTAACTAATTTATCTATGAGATCTTCAAGTAAATTTTCTCGATCTACTCTTTTAATGAAATTGTAAAGAAGAAAACATACTAAAACAATATTCATTTTGTGTATCAAATGGAAATAACATATATTCTTGTGAAATGACAAATCGATGCCTAATCACTCCAAATGTATGTTTTATTATGTTTCTTAATTGTGAATGCTAGTAATTAAAATTCTTTACCTCATTATTAGGAACTAAGTTGTGATTATATTTTGATAAATGATAATGAACACTTCGAAATGGAAAAATAAATTTTGAATAATTTGAAAAACCTATATCTATCAAATAAAACTTACACAATATATACAACATTTAGCACTTAATATAATTCAATATTAAATTATAAATGTGATGTAATAAAAAATAATGTCATACTAGGTGAGATTTTAAGTAGACATGGTCGAAAAGTAGCATCTTGTAATATTTAAGTATCTACAACTATTTCTTCTCATACTATAATAATATAAGAAAAATTGTTAGTTTCTTTTCAATACTTTTACTATCTTATATTATCCTCTCTTCTAAGTAAGTAACAAAATTGCATGAAAACATATTGACTCATGCGATATATTTTTTGATAATTATATGATTGATGAGGTATTGAAGGATATAATAATCTCATAATATAATTTTATCATTCTTTATTATATATTCATTCAATTACTTGAAGAATGACATCTACAAGAAAATGTGCTACTATTCTACACATTTGCGCAACTAACATTAATAGCATACACTCTCTTGGTTGTCACCTTTCTAATCTTATTGTTCATATTCTTCATTATTCTCTATATAGATGACAACTACCTACCATTAATATCATTATTTCATACTAAAGGTAGAACATATGATATAATAACATTTTCAAATATTTCAACAATTAAACATAAATATATCATCTCTTTCAACAATTAACATAAATATATGAATCATTTCAACAATTCAACATGAACCTATGAAGCTAATATAATAACCAAGTGAATGTCAATAATACATGTCTAACTATGAAACATGCAACAATACAAATAACAAGTTCAATAACACCCAAGAGTTCAACAACAAAATAACTTCAAATTTTACATTTTTTTGAAATTGTATCATAACCGCTCCACTCACATTTCATTACTATTTTGAAATTAAAAAAAAAAACCATTTTCACTTGATTCTTTGGCAAATCCGCTGCCAATAGTGAATGTCAATAATAGATTGAGAAGATTCAACATGAGGTCAAGGTCTTTTCTTCGACCTTCTAATTACATTCTCTACAATAAAAGGGCTAGAACTACTTTTGCCCCCATCGACATTAGTAAATGTTGAAGAAACCTATGTAATAAACACATTGAAGGTGTCTACGAGCTTAGAGGGTTCTACATCCTATTTGTCTTATACATCTTTAGAAACTTGGCTATTACCTCTAGTAGCTATATTCTCATTAAATACTATATATAGATCATCATATATTGTACATAGCTTTCCTATGCATCATTTATATTTTGGATATTGCTACAAGAAATAAATATAGATAAAGTATTAGTATTTTGAAAATTCATTTACAAATGAATAGTACAAAGTGAAGAAAAATATTTAACTTAATACAAATTCATCCTATATTTCTTTTGGAATGTCGATATGACCATGAATGTAGTCTCACCTCTATCCACTTTACTTTGAAATTTTGATATAATTTTTATACATTATCCTCTAGGTTTTTATTCTACTTTCGACATCTACTTTCGATATGTTTTTTCTTGACATTTGCTTTAGTCTTATCATTGTACTTTATAATGACTTTATTTCATGTATTTTTTTTGATTTTCCCATCTTATTGTTTCACATTCCTTTCCCTAATTTCTACAACTAAAATACCCAAAAAGATTTCATACTATTTGATGCTCCAACTTATGTATTTCTTTTTTTTAAAAATCATCTTCCTATGATACATTTCATCAACTAATTTGTTATTTATATAACAATATAGAAATTAAATAAGTAATACAAGAGTCAAGAGTCTTGGAAATTACCTATAAATTACTCAAATGTACCTAAACATGCCAATATTTAAGGTTTATTTGTTGTAATGTTTATTTTCACTCATAAATAATGATTATTTCCATCTTGCTTTATCATTCTATCGGTCAAGAAAAAAGAGTTTTGGGGGGGGTTAATGCACACCGGAATTCATGAAAAGGAAAGTAAAGTTTGCACTTTCCTTTTGTAAGTCGTTAGTGTGCATGTCAATTGACGGAAAGGAATTCTACACATTTCCGTCCATATATAAGATTCAATTTCCATTTCCGGCAGAAATTTTCCCACCCTCGCACACGCGATTTTCACCCAAGGGCACCCGATTTTCACCCTCTCGCGCACGCACTCACCCTCCCTCACGCTCGCCATTGCCGTCGCACTCGCAGTTGTGCTCGTCGTCACGCTTGCCGCTCGCACTCGCCCTCACAATCGTCGTCGTACTCGCACTGGCAGTCGCGCTCACTGCTCGCCCTCACTGCTCGCCTTGACGGAAGCCTCCTACGCATAGCACCGTCGAAACCTCCTCACACGGAAACCACCCCTACCCTCGCTCTCGCCTGAAGCCACCGCTGTCACCTGAAGCCCTCGCTGTCTCCTGAAGCCACCGCTGTCACCTGAAGCCCTCGCTCTCACCTGAAGCCACCGCTATCACCTAAAGCCCTCGTTGTCGCCTGAAGCCACTGCTGTCACCTGAAGCCCTCGCTGTCGCCTGAAGCTGCTGCTGTCGCTCGAAGCTGTTGTCACCTGTCGTTGCCCACCCAATAGGTTTGGCCTAAAGATACAAATCTTGCACTAATCAAACATATTTATTATAATAAAAGATGATCAACTCATAAAGCAAGCTTAACAGAGAGCTCTTGTTCAATAACTCCCATTATTCAAAAAGCAGAGCCATTGTGATTATTCTCTTTCTATTTTCTGTTGTTGCAATGTTGATCCTTCAAGATAAATGCAACCTTCCAATTTTAGAAGTTAAGCCAAAGGAAGGATACCAGCTAATGTGATGGGGGAAGCTCTTAGGGCTTATGCCATAAGGTGGTTGCTGATCTACTGATTTATGACAATCATGCCAGATGGAAATTCTAATGTCATCGTTCCAGTTTACGGTGCTTATTCGTGCTTATATTTGTTAAAGAATGTCAGTAGATGTCAAATAATGAACCAAGGATTATTATTTAGAGGATATATAAAAACTTCATGCCTTTCTCTCATTATGCAATTCTTCGATTTGAAATTTCACATAGTTCTTGATTCCTTGAAAGTCAATCATACATCCATGAAGACTTTTTTCGTTTTTCTCATATCACAGTGCATCTTCACTAATTACCGTAGCATGAAGTCGGCCTTTTAACTCCATCGAATATTTTTATTATTGTTGTTATTCCATATGTTTTATTGTAGTTGTTGAAACTGTGCTTGTGTAGAAAATGAGTACTCCTGATAAGGGAAGGACAGGTGGAGGTAGAAGTTACATTAGTTGGAATGCTGAAGCAGATGCGTATTTCTTAGATATTTTAGCAGAAGTATTGAATGAAGGAAATAAGAAAACTCATGATGGAAAAATCAAAGGTAGCACTTGGGATGAAGTAATTGAAAAATACAATACTAGAAGAAACACAGGTATCACAAGGAAGAATGTAGAAAGTCGCTTAAAAACTTGGCGACTAATGTATCGAAATTACTCCAAAATTGCCAACCAGAGTGGATGGGGTTGGAATTTCATCCAAGGTTACACTGACATTGATGATGAGATTTGGAAAGAGTTCGTTAAGGTTAATTTTTTAATCACTTATGACTTATAAAATATTGTAATCTTTATCTTTTTCCATTTGACTACAATTTTCTTTTTATAGGCACATCTAGAGTGTGAAAGCTACAAAGGCAAACCATGCTTGATATTTGAGCAATTGCAACAAATATTTGAAGGTAGTATGGCCACTGGGAATATGGCTAAACAAGGTGATGAGGTAGAGTTTGTACCAAACACGCAGGATGATGTGGAAATGAACACTTTCAATACCACTCAGGAAACAATGGACATGGATTCTGATTTACCTCCTTCATCAGGAGGAAGTTCAAGGGTGGCAATTGAGAAGAAGAAGAGACGAGCAAGACCTCATGCAGTGTCCCATCAAATCATATCAGATTCATTTAAAGATGCATCAAAAGCCATTATGCATATGTGTGAAATAGATCAACAAAATCAAACTACACGGAACGAGCAATTTAAAGAGTTGGTTGATACACAAAAAAAATTAGTTGAAGTACAGGAAAGGTTGGTTGATATTAAAGAAAAGACTAAAAACTATTTAGATCATGTTGTTGCAGCATTACTTCAGATTGAAGGTCTTTCTACAGAAGAACAATATGAAGCTATGGAGTTATTCCAAAAGCCAGAATTTTGTAAAATGTTCTTAAGTTTACCAGCAGAAATGCATTATGGATGGTTGAGGTTTAGGAAGTGAGCATATGGTTACAATGGATGGAATGTTTGTTTTGTGCATGAATTCACTTTCTTTCCAATCTTGAACTTCTTGTGTTTATGAAGTGTTTTCGTGAATGTAATCTTTTATGGATGAAATCTTTTTGTGGAAGGTCATATATGGATGAAATGTAAAATGGATATTATATATTGAAATGTGAAATGACTTATCATTATGAAATGTAAAATGCTTTTTATTAGTTGAAACATCGAATGTTTTTTTTTTTTGCTTAAAAATGTGAAATGTCTTTTATTTTCTTAAAAATGTGAAATGTCTTTTATATATTGAAATGTGAAATAGTAAATTCGTAATATTCTTGTTATTTTGTAGGTGAGGATGAATCCCAGTGACATGTTTACTACTACAGTTGATAATGCAATTTCATTCATACTGGATGAAGAAGAAGTGGCTAGAAGAAGGCGACTACGTCTATTAATGTCATAGACAATTTTAGCGAAAATGACAAGTACGTCACTATTACTATACAATAACACAAGTCGTATATATAGTAAAGAAGGTGCAGATTACATTAAGAGATTACTAGATCCTTGTCAACCTCATCAAGCTTACAATTGTCGAAAGATTTACAGAATGAGTCAAAGTGTGTTTAAAAGTTTTTGTTCTTTAATGAGAAATGAAGGAGTTATTACTGATACCGCCAACATTAGTGTAGAAGAGAAATTTACCATGTTCCTTGTCACAGTAGGGCAAAATCAAAGGTATGGAGTAACAGTTGAGCGATTTAGTCGTTCAAGTTGGAGTGTTAGCAAATACTTTAATGAAGTATTAAATGCTACAATACGTCTACATCATGTGCTTATAGCAAGACCTTTATCTTCAACACCAAGTCGAATTACAAATGATGTAAATGTTTATCCATATTTTAAGGTATGTATTCACTTTTGTATATATATTGCAGTTTTTATCTTATTTAAGGAATTAAATGATGTTTAATGTGTATAGGATTGCATTGGAGCTATTGATGGTACTCATATCAAAGCAACTATTTTTGGACAAGAAACAGCTAGATTTAGAAATAGGAAAGGTGAATTGTCTCAAAATGTGATGGCAGCATGTAATTTTGATATGAGATTTACATATATTTTAGCTGGTTGGGAAGGATCAGCAGCTGATGCTCGTATCCTTCAAGATGCAATTAGTAGACCTAATGGTTTCAAAGTTCCTCCAAGTAAATGCAATTAGTATATTTTCAAGTAATATGCACATTATCATACTAATTTCTATTCTTCTATAGGTAAGTTTTACTTGGTAGATGTTGGATATCCCAATCGACCAGAGTATATTTGCCCATTTCGAGGTGTACGCTATCATTTATCTGATTATGTTAATGATAGACTTCCTAGTAATGCTGTAGAAAACTTTAACTACAGGCATTCACAACTAAGAATAGTCATTGAGCGTACATTTGGAGTTGTGAAACATCGTTTTTCAATCTTACGAGGTCAGATGCCATATCCATATGAAACACAAGTGAAGATTGTGATCGCATGTTTTTTACTTCACAATTTCATTCGATTGGCTGATAAAGAAGATTTACTTGAAGATTTGCAAGATGAGTTAGAAGAATTAAATATTACTGATGATATACAACCAACAGGAGAAGTGCATATGGATGGTCATTCACAGGTTGGAAGGAGTCAAGAACAACGAAAAGAATTAGCTGATAAGATGCGTGAGGATATGATGATGGCAATGTGGGATGGAAGGACTATTTAAGTCCATTTATATTATACCTTTCGATCTTAATAAGTAATAAGTAGAATGCTTTGTATCTTTGGACTATTGTGTAGATTGATGTCGTAAAACTTTGGATGCTTTGTACTTTTAGACTACTTTTTAAATTTATGTTGTAATAATTAGAGCATGTATACTTTTTCAAGTCATTAATATTATTTTCATTTTCAATTCAAAAAATTACAGATTGATGTATTAATTACATAATTTTAGGTAGTGTTTTATAATATATTTTGGTTGAAATCTTACATCTATTAGTTCAAACCATAGATTATAAATTATTCTTATTATTTTAATCTTTAAATACAATTTAGTTTAAAATACATATACATATATATATATTTATTTATATATATATAAAGTATCGGTTTTCCCGAACAACCAATTGAAAAAATATATATACATATATATATATTTATATATATAAAAAGTATCGATTGAACCGAACATGTTCGGTTCAACCGATACAAATATTAATATTTATATATATAAGAAGTATCGGTTGAACCGAACATGTTCGGTTCAACCGATACAAATATATATATTTATATATATAAGAAGTATCGGTTGAACCGAACATTATCGGTTCAACCGATGCTTATATATATGTATATATATATATTTATATATATAAAAAGTATCGGTTGAACCGAACATTATCGGTTCAACCGAACATTATCGGTTCAACCGATGCTTATATATATGTATATATATATATTTATATATATAAAAAGTATCGTTTGAACCGAACATGTTCGGTTCAACCGATACAAAAATATCATAAAAAATTACAAATATGCAAAGCCCTCTACTCAACCGATTAATATATATATATATATATAACATAAATTATCGGTTGAACCGAAAGATCATCGATTCAACCGTTTTCAATATTAATAAATATTAATAGTTTATAATCTATCGGTTGAACCAATATATTTACGGTTCAACCGTTTTCCAATAAGTAAATATGTAAATAATAATAATATATCATTAAATATTTTATTCTTCTGCTCAACAAATACATTCTCGGTTTTCCCAAGTTAAGTAAATATACATACATATATATTAAAATAATAATGGTAAACAATGGATTAATAATGATATAACATCTTTATATTATTTTTAAAAAAATTATAAATACACATAAAATATAATATAATAATTAAAATAATATAAAAAATTTAAGAAAAAGAGAGAATAATATTAGACATATATATCTAAGAATTAATAATAAAAATAATAATAAAATTTAATTTACAAAGAAAAAATGAAGATGTAGATTTTTAATGGTAAAAGTATGCTTATCTTTTAGGGACCTTTTGCATTTTGATGATTATTATTCTATATTTCCTAATGTATAATTAAAAACATTTAATGTACATAATTATATTTGAATATCAAATAAATTAATATTATTTTTAGGTGTAAATATAAAATTACAAATTAATGTATCAATTACACAATTTTGAGTAGTGTATTAGAATTTATTTCATTATTTTTTCAATTTCCAAACATTCTGGCGTGCACTAAAACCCCATAGGAATTCAAACTTTCTGAACTTTCCGATAGATGCACTAAACCCCTATGGAAATTCTTACATTCCAGACATTCTATTTCCTTTCCTTCTGAACTTTCCATTTCCTTTCCGTCTGAACTTTCCGACGTGCACTAACAGCCCCTTGATATTTTTGTCGAAACAAGTATTTTTAACTAAAGGAAACAAGGATAAACTCTACACACAATATGCATTCAATAATTTGGCATTTGTAGTTCAATATGTTGATAATGTACATGAGATTTACATAGAATGGTATAATAACCTCAAATCCATGTTTATAGTAAACCTAAATACATTAGAATGGACCGTAGGATGTAAGCTTCAAAACAAAAATGTAATCATGGATCTTAGTCTAAATCACAAAAGTTCAAGTCATTTAGACACATCTTATGAATATTATCTATTCACATCTTAAATAAACTATAATTCAATCTTTTAGAATGAAGTCTACATAAACTACCAAACTTAATTTTTTCCAAAGAGTCTTCATTAGTTTTTTAAGAATCTATAGAATTTATTACTTCAGTCAAATTTTATTACCATAGAATGTGGTTTTTCCCTTATAAACAATTAAAATAGTATACAAAATAAATAAAAAACTTTACGGTCTTTAATTGAACGAGATATCTATTGGCAATTCAAGCATGATTGCTTTAACTAAAGTAGTATTGAGAGCAAAACCACAAAAACCACATCAAGTCATTTAGGAAGCATAGTTTCAAAAATATTAATAGTTTTTTTCCTCATAAATATTATAAACGATACATAAAATTGAAAAAATAAAAATATTATAACATCCCTTAATTTCACTAGCATAATTTTGTGTATTTCATGTATGTTTTCCAACATTTATTAACATGTTTTGACCAACATTTCACAAAAATACAATACATTTTACTTCTTTCATCATTTATATATCATGAATGCTCCATAACAAAAATTATTTAGCAAGGATGACACAACAAGAATTGATCCCTTAGTCCTAGATTCTAAACATTTAAGATCTAAAAACCAAAAATCCAATGTCCCAAAAAAATAGAAAATGAATATTATACAAACTGAACAAAAAAATTTGTAATGATTGTTAACTACTTTTTTTTTCCATTTAATGGTTGTTTAACAACTGCTTCAACAAAAAAAATATGTTGAAATTGGTTAAGGCAACCATCTAATCACCACTTTTTCCATTTTTATTGAATGCTAAAAAAATGAACACAAATTCAATCATAATCAAAGAACAAAAATAATGGAGTTATTGAAATTCAACCATATAGTTAAAACCCTGTTTGTTGAATTACCAATGAAGGGAAGACAACATGATTTAGTGAGGATTCCTTTAACTAAACAAATGTGGAAGTGATATTCATTCAAAGTTGCAAAACTTGCAATGTCAAGAATCATCATTACATAGATCATTTATGTTAGAAATTTTATTTTGATGATATATTTTTACTAAGTCTAAATAAGTCTAAGTATACATTTTTATCTTAGTCGCATAGTTAGGCCATAACGATTTTTGAAAAAATCATATAGTTATTGTAAACGTTTCAAGATAGTCAAAAAGTTATATTAAAAACTCATATAGTTATAGTTATTTGTATATGTGTTTTTAATGTCTTAAGTTTTCACGTAATTTTCATGTACTTTCGTTAAAGAAAAGTTAAAGAATTAGATAATTATTCGAGTTTTGTAATGTGACTAATGAAAGGTTAAGTTTTTCTATTGTAGTCATGTATTTTATAGGTAGAAAACTCAAAGATTTACAGATATGTGTTCAAGTTTTTACAGGCTATGAAGAATTTTGTTTTAATGATGTGTATAAAAATATTTAATTAATCATATTTAAATCAATTAATTATGTTAGATAAGAAGAAAAATAAAAGACATCGATTTATACAAAAAATATCTTAAAGTTATATATTTGTCTATATTGGATTTGAAAAATGCTAAGTTACATAGCATGTCATTAAGTTATACTAACTTTTTGTACAACTTATCATTAAGTTAATTTTTTTTTTTACTATTTAGCATGATATGTTTTCAATTCACATATATATCTATCATGTACTATGCATGTAAAAAACTCATTAAGTTAATGTAATGTTATGTTATAAGTTATGTAAGGAACTCGTTGAGTTATAGACTTAAAAGTTAAAAAGTCACGTAACTTGTTGAGTTAATGAACGAAATATTAAGTAGTATATCATAACTTGTTAACATTATATATGTGTTGAAATTTAAGTTTACGAATATTATACTGTATAACATGAGTTATATATGGAAGGAAGAAGAGGGAACCATTAAAAGAAAAGTGAAAAAGAAGAAAGAATTGACTTTTCCCTCAATAGAAGAATAATTAAGTTTAGAAGAAGATGAAATATTACTGTTGGTTAGAAATTTCAGAAAAATGATAAAACATGGAAGTAAAGCTAGCACTTCAAAATCAAAAGTCTCTACATACTACAAATGTAAGAAATTAGAATATATTCAACTCTATTATTCTTTCAACAAGAAAAGGATGAGCAAAAATAGAAAAGAAAGAACAATAAGAAAATGACACTAAAAGCCACATGGAATGACAGTAGCTCATCCAGCAGTTCTTCAGATTCTAAGGAAGAGACTTTTGCAAACATGTGTTTTACTGCATAGGAGGCATGCTCCACTTCTCTTTATTCTTCAAATAATGAGAATAATAATTTAGATATAAATAGTCTTCTTTATACAATAGATAGTTTATATGTAAAATGTAAAAATTATAAAAAAGAAGTTAAAGGTTTAAACTCTTACTTAGAAGATGCATTTACTGAATTAGAAAAAGTCTTAGTTGCTAATAGAAATTTAAAAACAAAATCTGTTAAGTGTAGGTCAACTATGTGATAAAGGATACAACTTATTATTTACTATTGAAAATTACTTTATATTGCAACAAGATACTCTTGAAATTAAGTTTATTGGTTATATAGATAATTCAATTTATACTTTAAAATTTTCATTTGAAAATCTTGCAAGTGATGCATGCTTAATTACTTTTAGTGAAGATAAATGGTTATGGCATAAAAAATTAGGTCATGTAAATATGAGAACCCTAAAGAAATTGATCAAACATGATATTGTTAGAGGTGTGTATAAACTTAGATTTAAAAGGAATAAATCATGTAGTGACTGTATTATTGAAAAACAGAAAAATTAGCACACAAAAGTATAAATGATATTATCACCAATCAACCATTGGAATTATTGCATTTAGACTTGTTTGGTCCTACAAAGACACCAAATCTAGGAGGAATAAAATATACATTAGTTGTTGTTGATGACTTCACAAGATTTACCTAGATTATATTCTTGACATACAAGAGTGAAGTTTGTACTAAATTCAAACATCTCTATATCAAAATTCAGAATGAAAAAGAACTAACAGTGAAGAAAATCAAAAGTGTTCATGGAAGAGAATTTAAAAACAATGAATTTGAAGAGCTATACAACTCATTTGGAATATCACATGAGTATTTTTATCCAAGAACTCTTGTTAAAATGAAGTTGTAGAAAGAAAATTGATCAGTTCAAGAGATGGCAAGAACAATACTAAATGCATCTGAACTATCAAAATTTTTATAAGCAGAAGTTGTTAGTATAACATTTTACACAATCAATAGAATTCATCTCAAACCCATATTGCATAAAACAACATTTGAATTGTGGTATGGAAAAACACCAAATGTTGGATATTTTAAAATATTTGGTTTAAGATGTTTTGCCCTTAATATAAAAGATCAAAAGGACAAATTTGATGCTAAGTCTAATCTTGCACTACTTGTTAGATACTCATCAAGAAATAATGCATACAAAGTTTATTTTGAAAATGAAAGAAGAGTAGAAGAATCCATAAGAAGAGTAGAAGAATCCATAAATATATCATTTAATGAAGAATTAATAGGAAAATTAAAATACCTAAAAATAGATAGTGAAAGTGAAGGTGAATCAGAAAATTTCATAGAAAAAAAATACTACATTGCCTACATCTACCTTGATTGAGAAATTATGGAAAACCAAATTTGAACATCTCATTGCACAGATTATTAGTAACATCAATCAAAGAGTATAAACAAAAAGCAAAATTCAGAATATTTGTAATTATTATGTATTTATATCTGAATTTGAGCCCACAATAGTTAAAGAAGTTTGCAATGATAAATATTTGATTATGACCATGCAAAAAGAGTTGAATCAATTCAAGAAGAATGATGTGTGGAATCTAATTGAAAAGTCCACTAGAAAATCAATTATTAGAACTAAATGGATTTTTAGAAATAAATTAGATGATGATAGAAGCATAATCAGGAACAAAGTCAAACTTGTTGCTCAAGATTACAACCAACAAGAAGGAATCAACTATAAGAAAACTTTTGCACCTATTGCTAGACTTGAGGTAATTAGAATGTTTGCTTGTTTTTGCAAGAAATATGAAAATAAAACTCTTTCAAATAGATGTAAAGAGTGCATTTCTGAATGGCATTCTACAAAAAGTATATGTAAAACAGCTATCAAGATTTAAAGATGAAGACAGACCAAACCATGTATATAAATTAAACAAAATACTGTATGGTCTGAAACAAGCATCAAGAGCATGGTATGACAAGCTAAAGGGATTCCTACTTGAAAATTAGCTTAATATACGAATAGTAGATAACACTTTGTTCATCAAATCAGAAAATTCTCACATGTTGATCATTCAGATTTATGTTGATATTATTTTTGATGCAACAAATGAAAAATTATGTCATGACTTTCAGAATTTAATGTAGAATGAATTTGAGATGAGTCTTATAGAAGAATTAAAATTCTTCTTTGGATTATAGATTCATCAACTACAGAATGAAATTTTCCTAAACTAAGAAAAGTTCTGCTAAGAGATTTTGACAAAATTTGGTATGGAAAAATCCAAAGAGACCTACACTCCTATGAATTCCAATGAAAAACTTAATAAAGATATCTCTGGTATTTCTGTGAATCAAATGCAATATAGAGGTATGATTGGATCACTTTTGTACTTAACTGCCAGTAGACCAAACATTATGTTTAGTGTGTGTGCATGTGCAAGATATCAAGTCTCTCTTAAAGCATTACATCTAAAAGCAATCAAAGGAATTTTTAAGTACTTATAGGGTACAAAAGACTTTGACTTATTCTATTCATCACATAATTAGTTAATATTAACAGATTACAGTGATGCAGATTATGCAAGATGTAAATCAGATAGAAATAACATTAGTGGTATATGTCAACTGTTTGGCCACTCACTTATGTCATGGTTTAGCAGAAAACAAAACTCTATAGTTCTCTCTACCATTGAAGTAGAATATATTGCAACACGATTATGCTATGCTCAAATTTTATAGATGCAATAGACATTGGCTAATTACAAATTCAGAATACTATTATCTATTGTGACAGTAGTAGTACAATCAATTTATCCAAAAATATGGTATTATATTCAAGAACTAAACATATTGAGATCAGACACCATTTTCTAAGAAATAATGTTGAAAAATATCATATATCATTAGAATATGTCTCCACTAAAGATCAATTAGCAAACATTTTTACAAAACCCTTAACTAAATCAAATTTAATCATATTAGACGATATTTAGACATTTGCTCTATTCATGACTTATAATCTATCTTTTCCTAACTATTTTCTTCACCTCTCAAGCTCAAAAAATAAGAGCTTGTATTCTACTAACATGTCTTTCTATAGAAATTTAGTTACTACATTTTTTTCAGAAACTACAAGCTCTTCTTATAAACCCTTTTTGAATAATGACAAAATAGGGGGAGAAAAATGGGCATTAATTTCATAAGCAACACAAAGATAGGAGTAAATTCAAAAAGACAAGGGGAGTAAAATTTAGAAAGATAAGGGGAGTAATTCAGAATTTCCTTTCTTGTGCTTATTTGTATAAAAATATAGGAAGTGAAATACATGTAATAAATTGTAAAAGTTTTTGCCATTATCAAAAAAAGGGAGATTGAAAGGACCTCTGGATTTTGATAATATAAAAATCAATGTGAGCACTTAAATTGTATTTTATAGGTATTGTTTTAGAAGAACACCAAAGGCAGTTATTGTTTTACAAGCTTTAGAACGTTCCAAATAAAACAATCTGAAAGGAAGGGAGCTTCGAAAGGTTTCAAGGTAAATTATCTAGAAATTAAATTAAAACAACTACAAACCCAAAAAGAGAGTTTCAAAAGGTTCCAAGAGAAACTATCTAGAAGATAAGTATTTTTGAAAGGTTTCAAAATAGTAAATCGAAACTAAGAAGACTCATGTGAAGAACTTAAAGAATCACGTAACAAGAATGAAAGGAAGAAGTATTGAGACTTCAAATGATTTCAAAATATCTTTCAAAAGGTTTCAAATGAAACTATCCGAAAGTTAGCAATTTGGAAAGGTTTCAAAATAAATAGCTTGCACTTAAAAAGATCTCACATGTCTAACTTAAAGACTCACATGATAGGTAGAAATAACGATTTAGAGAAGTCAAACACTTTGAAAGAAATTTTCAGAAGGTTTCAAATGAAATTATCCAAAAGTTAAGCAGTTTTGGAAGGTTTTGAAACAAGCAGTCCAATTTTAAAAGGATCTCACACGACAAACTTAAGTGTCCACGTGACAACAATAGAGAGACTTCTCAAGTACTCAGAAGGTTTCAAATGAAACATTCTGAAGAGTAAGAAGTTTCAAAAGGTTTTAGATCTACTACTTACTCAACAGTAACTTTCCAGAATTAAGTCTGACAATTCATGAAGTACAATAGGCTAAGTAACGTTGGATTTATTTTTAATAGTTATAATCTTTGAGTATAAAAAGAAACCAAGGATTTAAGAAAAAGATAAAGATTAGAGATACAATTACATACAGTGAGAGCTATATAGAAAAACTAGAATTCTTACAAATACAATTAACTAAAGTGTAGAAATCTCTCTAAGTCAATATAAGTGAAAAAGCTCTCAGCACCAAATCTCTAATTAAATCAAAGTTGTTAGTTTGCTGAAGTTTTAACCTAAAAACTTCTAAGGGCTGATTGATTAGAGCTATAATTAGAAAGCTTAAGTAAATGATTGGTAGGTGCATTTACACCTACTACTAAGCACCTACTCCTGTAAGAATTCTAGAGTTAACTGTGCTTGGGTGGGAGTAGAATCAGGATGGGTGACCACTTGGGAAATTCTCATGTAGTGCCTATGGGCAGTAGTGTTAGCTCCATTCAAGCATTGGCACACTATACGTGTGTGCACCACTTACCCAATTCACATGCCAACATTGCGGGCTTTGCCTCAATTAGTATGCTCAATTGAGTTGGTGGATGGGGCCACTTAGGGTACCCCCAACTATTGAAAATCTCTACGAGACAAAGTATGCAATACTTAGAGAAATCTACCATGTTGGAACCTAGCAAGGCCTCCTAAAAGCTTGAGTGTCCATTGAGACTCACATGTTATCCTCCTCTCTTAGAGGATAAAAAAAAAGAAAAAAAGTAAATGGTTGATTCTTATTTTAACCTTAAAGCAAGTGTTTGTAAGTGCTGAAACATTGAGTAAAGCCTAAGTGATCTTTAGGGGTGGATTAGCCATTAGTAGTGACCCACTTAAAAATTCTCAATGTTTCATTTGCTTTTTACTTTATCGTGCATGAGATTATTGATTCATTGAAGTATTGAGTTAAGTTTAAATATAGTTAATAATCATATTGATATAAGATAAAATAGATTATAAAGAATTGAGAAAATTATCATTCACCCCCTTCTGGTAAGTCATTTAATCCTAACAAACTATTAGGCCTAAATTTGAAAGGTTACCATTGAGTGTACAGTATTTTTGAAACCTTCCAAAATTTCTTGTTTTTCAGAATATTTCATCTGAAACCTTCTAAAAACTCTCCTAAAACCTTCCGAAGACCTGTGAAGTCTTTCTATACTTGTCACCCGAATATTTAAGTTCATCACATGAGGTCTCTTTAAATTCGAATTGCTTGTATTGAAACCTTCTGAAATTATTTAACTTTCAGATAGTTTCATTTGAAACCTTCTAAAAATTCCTTTCAAAGTATCCAACTTCTTTGAACAATTATAAATTTCTGCTTGTCATGTAAGTCTTTAAATTAGACACGTGAGATCTTTTAGTCCAATATCTATCCAAGCTAAACCACATTTAACTATTAAAAAATAACAGATATTGTATAATAGAAGTTATAATATTAATATACATATACAAACAACTTATACGTGATAATAATTATATTGAGATAAAATTAAGATTAATAATATATATATATATATATATAAGTTAAAACATGATATCATTATTGTTTCAATACCATCATTTGTTGGACATTTAGAATAATATTGATATCATTTTAATTTACTTAATTATCATTTGTTGTTCAAATATTAAAAAAATTAGCTATTTACTGAACCAATTTTGAATGGTTTAACTTGGTCCAAACAAATAAAATAGAAGTTCAAATAGCCTGGACAATGTCTTACAGATAAGCATGGTTTGGTTTAGTACCTTTGGCCCAAGCCATGTTGGAGAACATCTCTCTCAATTTTGAAAATGACAATAATTAACATGAGTGTGTACATGTCAATGTATCTCAAATGTCATGTAAAAGAAGAAAACCTGAAGATATCAAAGGCTGAAGGGACAAGAAGCTAAAGGCATGAAAAATCAAAGGCCAAAGATCATCAAGATATTTATTTTATTTTGGTAGAAGCACTTGTAAGTCCTAATGTTCTTGCATACTAGGAAAACTTAGATCCACACCCAAAAGTTAGATTCATCTAGAATGAGATACACCTAGAAGAACATAGAAAAGCTAGGATGTATTTAAAAAAATCATCGAATAAGAATTTCAAACATCCATTTCAACTTAGAACCCTTGTTGGATCAAACAGTCATGCAACTGATAGCTAATGGCTTTTCCACTTTTGAACAAACGACTAATGGGTCAACTGATACTTAGCAAACTTGGCTTCCAGTAACTAATGCTTTGGGGAAAATTATTTTCTTCTTTGACTCTAGTACATAGGTATAGAAGGAATTCCAAACACTTCCATTAGGGAATCTCAGTCTAGAGCCACGCTAGGTTCCTTTGGGTTTGACCTTTACTAGAGGAACCATGTTGGCGGTGGCTTGAAAGAAGAAATCGACCAAGGGAGTGTTGCCGGCATTGAACAACCAGCCGAGAGCACTCCATCTTGCGACCTTCTCTACAAGGTATTCCTCCTCGTTCTTCTCCATTCTGGTGCCAAGGGAGATGACCAGAAACTTCTCGTAGCTCGGGAAGATCGTGGGGTCGTTCTGCATGATCTCCTTACTTAAGGTCATCATCGCCAACAAAGTCTACGTCCAAACGACCGTCCGTGTGCAAAAACAAATTGAGAATTAATTAAAATATTGCACACACACACACACACACACACATATATATATATATATATATATGATGCTTTAAACGATGATCCTTGAAATAATGACAAATATATTACACAAAATAGGAACACTTGTTATTTGCTGGTCTCTATTGCATATCATCTATTATGATTTCAATTTTAATGATAATATAATTCAATTAAAACAAATGCATGTTGTATAACTAATTATAATATCATTGACGTCCTACAATTTATCGTATTTTCAAATCACAGAAGTCAAATTCATCTCTAAGTGTTGAGTTGCAAACATCTGATAATAACTATTTTGTCAAGACAAGCCCTAATATTTTTCCATTTTGTTAGGAATCGACATTTAACAACCTTTTCACCCTCTCCATCAGGTTAAGCCTAAACTTAATGAATTAGTCCATCTAACTTAACCTAATTAGATGGACATCCAACAATTGGGGACTTGTCGAGTTCATCAGCTTGACATTCCTCACATGTCATTTTTTATCTCTTTCTTAGTTAGACTGAATGAAATATCAATTTGATTGAATCCCTTTGTCGGAGGACATCATCTGACATTTGGTCATTTGGTTGGGTCCCTCGATCTAACATCGATCATCTCATCTTCGTCAAGTTGACCTATTCATCTAGTTTAAACAAATTAGACGGACATTAGACATTTAAGGATTTGTCAAGTCCATTGACCCAACAATCCTCATTTATCCCTTCTCCTTTCTCTAGACTGATTGAATGAAGTGTTAGTTTGATCGAACCCCCTTGTCAAAGGATATCATCCAACATTTGGCCATTTTGTTAGGTCCCTCAACTCAACATCAGTCATCTTATCTCCATCAAGTCAAGTTTGAACCTAACAATCCTATTTGTCCAATTTGTCTAAACTAGACAAACACCTAACATTTGAGGATTTATGGAGTCTATTGTCCCAACAATCCTCATTTGTCTCTTCTCTTTTCTCTAGTCTAATCGAACTTGCTTATCGAATGGCATCATCCAACATTTGGCCATTTTGTCAAGTCCCTCAACCTGACATCAGCCATCATCTCTTTGTTAGGTTAAGTTTGAACCCAACGAACACCCAACATTTGAGGATTTATTAAGTTCGTTGACGTGACAATCCTCATTTGTCTCTTCTCTTCTCTCCAATTCAACTAAACGAAGTGTTGGTCTAACCAAATCCCCTTGTCGAAGGGTATCATCTGACATTTCTTCTTTTGTCAGGTTTGTTAACCTGACATTTCCTTTTCCCATCTATCAAGTGAAGTTTAAACTTAACAGACTCATCTATGTAATTTAGCCTAACTCAACAAACATCCAATAAATTGAGGATTTGTTAGGTCTGTTGACCTGACATTCCTCAATTATCATTTTTCTATCCTTCTCTAGTTTGACCTCACTTTCTATAGTCCAACTAGTATCTCTACATGACATCCCAACCATTCGCTAGATCCCAACCACTCGACATTCTACTCATCAAGCTACCATCTACAAAAAGTAGCATTTTCAAGATAAGGCTACTCAACAATCTCATACTAACTAGCTAAACGATAACCCATCAGCACCTTGATAATGACCTGCAAGCATTGTTAACAATTTATTAGCAAATCTGTATCAAACAACAAGTGTATGTTGTAGACAGAACTGTCCAAAGCTACTAAAAACACAAGCCCCAAATCAAATGGAATGGCCCAACTATGTGACTTGAACATTCTAGAGAATCTTGTAACCACTTAGGGAATATTCTCCCATATGAGAGATGAACCTAACATTCCACCAACTAACAGGATGGACGTATAACATCAGCACCTTGATAACAACCTGATAACAACCTAACATTTACACCTTGATAATGACCTACAAGCATTGTTAACAATTTATAGGCAAATCTCTATTAAACAACATGTGTATGTTGTAGACAAAATTGTCCAAAGCTACCGAAAACACAAGCCCCAAATCAGATGGAATGGCCCAACTATGCGACCTGAACATTCTAGAGAATCTTGTAACCACTTAGGGAATATTCTCCCATATGAGAGATGAACCTAACATTCCACCAATTGACAAGATGGATGTACAACAATCCTACAAAAGGGAAGGTGTCTACACGTAGCAAGCAACGATAGGCATACCACAATAATGGAAATAACAGGAAAACGAAAGTGTGTGAGACTCAACAAGTTACAAGAAAACTTTAGGAAAATTCAATGAGTTATTAAATAACTCATATGTAAACTTAGGTTATCATAACTCAATGATTTTTCAATCAAACTCAAGTGTAATCTTAAAGTCCCTCACATTATGGTAAAATCAAAGACAAAAAGTATAAAAACAAAGACACGACAATGAATACAAGGATCGACAATTTGACATCAACAACCACATATCCACATTGGAGCACCAAAGTACCCTTGCGACCAGTACTTAGCAAACTTGGCTTCCAACAACTAATGCTTTGTGGAAAATTATTTTCTTCTTTGACTCTAGTACATAGGTACAGAAGGAACTCCAAACACTTCCATTAGGGAATCTCAATCTAGAGCCATGTTAGGTTCCTTTGGGTGTGACCTTTACTAGAGGAACCTAGGTGAGTTACATGTATCCTTGCACCTACCATCATTCATCTCTTCTAACCTTGGCCTTCTACCTACGATGGCATGAATTTTTGCTACCTACACCTCTCCTCTTCTTGTAAGTCTACATGTATCCTTATAGGTCTTCTTCCCCTAGCACCACATGAATCCTTGTGGTTTGCACTTTTTCCCTTAGCTTTTTAGGATTCGCATGAATCCTTGTGACCCCATGTTGATCAAACTTTTACCTATTAGAACTAAATCAATCATTCAGTCAACTTACTATAGCACAATTTTGAAACACTCACCTCTTAACTCATCGAAACTAGAAAGTGAAGAGAAAGAGGAAGAAATAACACTGAAGACACAGGATTTACGTGATTCAGCAACAACCTACGTCCACGGAGAGTTGAGAGTTCTACTATGAGCTTCGACACAATCAACCACATTGTTTTTCAACATCATAAAGGTTTTTATACTACCCAACTTAGGGTTAATAAACTTTTAATTACATTTGAGCCATTACAGTAGAGAAATAATGCTTTAGAGAATGAACTCTCAATTTCAAAACCTTATCTTCCTATCTTTCTGAAATCTGCAACACTTCGAATAGTTATAGAACTTAACTATCTGAAGAAAATTCTTCTTTCTTCATTTGATGTACTAGGCAGTACTATAGTAGGCTAACTGTCTAAAGAGATTTGGTCTTTCGGATAGTTATAGACTTAACTACCCGAAAACTCACTTATGTCTCTCTCTTTGTCCAATCAGAAGGTTATGACGTTAACTCTATGAAAACTACATGCCTTTCGGATAGTTACTGACTTAACTATCCGAAAACTCACTTAAGTATCTCTTCAAACACTTTGGAAGGTTGTAGTTGTAACATTTCGAAAAACTTATGATTTTCGAATAGTTACTACCTAACTATCTAAAAATCCACTTAAGTCACTACTTTTTGGATACTTGGCTTCTTAACTATCTAAACATCTACCTAAGTGTCTGACTTTCGGATACTTAGCTTCTTAAGTGTCTGATCGTCCACTTAAGTGTCCTTTAAGTTATTCCAGATGGTTACAGCTAGTAGCCCTCTGAAATCTTCTGACTTTCGTATAGTTAGCTCAAAGTCTGCCAATTGAAAACATTATTTCAGATATTTTGACCTAATAACCTTATGAAATTATAAATCTATTGGAGACTTACTGCTAATAAGCTTCCGATTGAACCTGAACTTCTTGTGGCATACTCCACACCTGTACCACTTGCCCTAACAATCTCCCACTTGGAGTTTGACACAATGATCAAAGAAAAAACAATCTCTACTCTTAGCTTATAGATTATTTGTAGCTCAAATGAACCTCAACTCCACCTCCCCTTTTCCTTAATTATTTAGGAGACCAATTAAGGCCATATAGAGCCTTGATTTCTGCAGATTCAAAACTTTAGTTAACATGTCTACAACATTTTCAACATCAGCAATCTTCTACAGATCTAACTTATTCTGCTCTATCTCTTCCCTTATGAAATGAAACTTGTTTAGAATGAAAAAGTGCATAATATTAATGGTTAAATGATGGTTAATTGCATAATATTTAGCTTATCATATGAGAATTAAGCCATTTTGTTATAATTGCACTGTTATATGCTTTAATGAAAGAATTTGCTTGATTTGTAGTGGCATGCAATATATGAAAATCTAGTGTCTTACTTCTATACTAATTTAAGAGAGGAAGAAGGACAATTAATTTCCAACATGGAGGAAGCTGATGTACAGATAACACCAAAGCTTCTCCACAACATTCTTGGATTGAATAATGAAGGAAAAGAAATTTTGGAAAGCACAACTACCGTTGAGTGGACAGAGCAGGAAATCAATGACAGTTTGGCTATCAATCCTAGTATACCATTATTAAATAGATAGAAGCATTTAAATGGTAAAGCACACATGATAGCTAACATTTTGATTAAAAATGTCTACCAACGATAGGGTCATGACATTGAACTGAGTCAATTTGTCAAGTGGGCCACTTATGCAATTGTGAATAGAATTCAAGTTAATTGGTGTCAAATCTTCCTATCCAAGTTGAGATCTGCAAAGAAGAAATTATTTTATGGAGATTTGATACCTATATTGATGGTGGATTGTATTGATTTCACGAAATGAACATCCAAAAGGATAAGATCAAGAACCATTTCAGTAAAAGAATACAGAAATTATACTACAGCTGAAGTATCTGTACCTTTTGAAGGCATTATTGGAGTTGTAGATAGGATAGATCAATTAGAGCAACAACTAAAAAAACTCTAGAAGGAAGTAGATGAACTTAGGAGTAGAAACTAATTGTATTGTTCGCCTACTTGTACTTGTATATATCTATATGAAAAATATCTAATTGATTGTACTGTAATTTATTCATATGAATGAATATATGTTTACCAGATATATTTTTCATGCATGTTTAGAATGATGAAATGGATGAACTATATTGAATGATATATAATTTGTGGACCATTATGCATAATTGTTTAAAAAGATTTACAATTTTCTGAATGATAGGATTAAATGATAGATGCTTGAAAATATTTACATGCTACAAGGTAAAATGTAAATTCTGCATAACATGAAATGAACTGCAAGTTAAATATTTATATAATGTTTAAATTTAAATGAATTTTGATTAGAATGCTGCATTAATGACATGTATTTAACTTTATTTCAGTTAGTAGAGTGTAGGAGAAAAAAATATAGAGGTACTTACGAGGAGTAAACTCAGAGGTTGCTAAGTGTTAACTCAACGAAGTAAGTTCATTGAGTTAAACTTAACTCCACGAGGTCAGTAATATAATATAAGGTCACTCCGTTGAGTTATCTGTAACTCAACGAAGTTAGTCCATGGAGTTAGCAATAGTAACCGATGTTGTTCCGTTGAGTTATCTGTAACTCAACGAGGTTAGTTCGTGGATTAAGCAGAATGGTTATTCTTTTAACCACGAATGAAACTTCGTCGGCTTCGCGGTTACTAAAATTTGAAATTAGTAGTTGTACACGTACCCATAAAAATAGGAACCACGCTGCACATTATAAGACACGTTCTTACAACGAGATTTATTTACTTTATGGATGTGCATTATATATATAGAACAGAATGTTATTTACGAGTTACCAACACTTTTGAAAGAAAGGAGAATGCGTTGGGGAACTGGAAGGAGAAGCACCTGATTCAACTTCATCTATCAACAACTATTTACTGAATGGAAAGCTTTAAACTAGTATGTAATTAATCTTCTACTATTTTATTTATGAGCACATGGACTCGTTCTCCTAGCACTAAACGATTAGTAAGAACACCTACCCAGGAATATTCAATATAGAGGCCTATTGAAACATTTTCTGAATTAGAATTTAACAAAATCCTTAAGGGTGTAGCTAACATTTCTTTAAAGAGAACGTAGATATGACTGCTCCAATAGAAAAACCATTAGGAGAAATTATGTACCCTGAATTAGTTGATGAACCTTCATGTATTCAATTGCCAAACTTTGAGGGAGATAGGTTTGAACTGAAATCTAATTATATTAGTCAATTGCCACATTTTCATGGGTTAGAAAGAGAAGATGCCCTATTATTTCCTTAGAGAATTTAACGAAATTTATCAAATGATGAAAATGCCAAACATGAGTATAGATGCTATTAAACTTAGATATATCCTTTGTGCTTTAAAAGACACAGCTAAGAGATGGTTATATACTCTATCGCCTGATTCAATTTCTACATGGACTGAATTTTGCTCTGTTTTTCTAGAAAAATATTATCCAACACATCAAACGATTAAAAAGAAAAAAGAAATATTAATGCGTAGTCAAAAATAGGGCGAATCATTTTGGAAATATTTTGAAAAATTTAAAGATTTACTGACTCAATGTCCACATCATGCAATGAGTAAAGCACAATTAATAGGCATAATTTATGAAGGCATAGATGTTTCAACAAAATCTTTATTAGAATCTACTTGTCAAAATGGATTTCTAAAACTATGTAGTGAAGAAGCATGGGCATATTTAGAAAACTTTGCAAAAAGAACTACATAGTGGGAAAACTCAACTGAAGCTATTGCATATAAAAGAATATTGCCAAAAAGAATGCATGAAATAGATTCAAGTACTATGCTTGAAGTGAAATTAACTGAATTAACAAAGAAAATAGAAGAGTTATCATTAAATCAAAAGCTAGCAGAAAAGAATATAAACATTAATGATCTAGATATTATTTATGCTAGAAACCAGAAGGATAACTTTGAAAATTCTTATAACCCTAATTAGAGAAATCACCCGAATTTATCTTGGAGAAACAACAATTTCGAAGGAAGAGAAAATATAAATGAGAAGAATATAAGTTATGAAGCATTAATTGAACAAGGATCTAGAATAGAGAAATTAGAAAAGATAATCCAACAATTAAACAATTATTTGGATCTTGTATTTGGAAATGCTGCAATTCAAAATCAGAATAGAAACATACTACTTAGAAAGAAGGAATCAATGGAAGTTAGACCTACTGGAGGATTGCCAATACAAGCAATACCTAACCTTGTCAATAGAACTATTAATGAAATTCATACCTCTTTTGGGAGGGTAGCTGAATGAAGCAGTATAACTGAAGTAACTATATATATATATAAGTATATTTGTAGTTAATATTATCGTAGAGTTAGTCCTTAACTCAACGAACTTAGTCTCATTCGTTGAGTTATGCCCTAACTCCACGAGGGTGTGCAGTAGTTATGTTAATTTTTGTCTCTGCTAAAATTTTTGTTATATAGAATCAACAAATGGAATTGATGCAATTACCGTTGGATGCACTAAGGGAAGTACTAAGTAATTTGTCAACTAGAGATCTGTGCAAGTGTGTTGTGTATTAAAGGAAATTAAAGACTATGTCAGAAAAAAATATTTTCATGGACTACAAGCTACAAAAATGACTAAGATTAGAGATAGATTCATATGGAAGTCATTTAATCGTAGTTCAATTAGCCATGAATATCTGAATATGGAAGAAACTACTGGAATTCCACCCAATACATTAGAAGGAATAGATCATATTATGAGGATGGATGAAGGATTAATTATATACAGGACCAAACCAAGGTATGCAATTCTATTACCTAATATTTTGATAAAAAATCCTATCACAAGAGAAGAATGGAATATAGGAAGACCTAATAGATACGAAGTACCAAATGAAAATTGTGGGTTAGCTTTAATATTTTCTGTTAAAAATTCGACCATTCCTGAAAAATTATATTATTGGAGACCTACAGGAAATTGGGATGAAGATTTATTCTTGAGTGTGTATAATTTTCTTAATAAATATTGGACTGAAAATACTATGATATATCTAAGACAGAAATCATTAATTAACAGCATGTATGTCGTACTTGATGGATATATATATCTAGTCACAAATATATCAGTTGTATTTAGATCTGATTTATACATAGTAAGTATAGATAGTTATGATGAATATATAGAAATTTTTCCTATATCGAGAGAAATAGCTAAACCACCATCTATAGAATTTGATAAAATTCAAATAGGGATGTGGTATAATGAATATGATGATCCTACTTTATGTCTGATAAGATGGTGGGATGAGTTGATGAAATTTCAAATATAGATTATGAAAGACAAATGAATAGAAGTGGGAAGAGGAATATATTGAAAAAGATGTAGAAATAGAAACTGCTACATTATCCTGGAACCGAAAAGGATCCCTTTCTACATTTCATTTCATTAATGGTAATACACTTGTACTTAGCATTAATAACATACTACAAGTTTACAAATTAAGAAGAAACACGAACTGCATTAAAATAGAATTAATAGCAAAAAAAATTATGCTTAAAAAGTTTGCTTGGACTGACACATTTATTCCATTTGTTTCTACTTTTCAGTCATGTTCTTAAACTATGATTTTGTGCTTTTAATGTTGTGTGTTTTTTGCATTTATTTTTAGAAAAATTTTAGTTTTAGTTTATTTTATAAAAAAAAAGAAAAACAAAATATCAATCCAGTTTGTTATTATCTATGTTGGGAAACCAACTAGCTTGCTTGTGAACCACTAAAGGCATAGGAGCCTAGGTTCCACACAAGACAATGATTTATCAATATCTGTTAAATGTTATTTTGTTATCTATTCTACTTTTATCTATGAATAAAAAGTTTTTCAGAATCAAAAATCAAAATATGCAGAAGGAGATACAAACGAAACAAGGTATGTAACTAATTACTTATCCTGAATTTAGATTTAAACTCATTCGTTGAGTTAGGTACTAAGTCAATGAAACAATATTTATGTCTGCTACAATTATTGTAATTATTGTCAAATCTTTTACATTGAGGACAATGCAAAATGTAGGTATGGGGGGAGGTAATTAAAGTAATAGCCATGTAAGTTTGTTAATTAAAGGAATTAAAATGGTACTGCAAAGTTTTGTGAAAATTGAAAAATTTTTATGAATTTGCTGTAACTATCTGATAATTGAGATTGTAAAATTTTTATAAACTGTAACTGCTTGAATGTTATATTTAGAAGGCTATATAAGATGCTATATAATTTACTATTTATGCAAATCTAGATTGTTAGGATCGGTAGACTCACCAGAGGAGGGGTGAATGGTGAATGTGTGTAATTTTTTTTATATTCTTTCGATTGTTGAATCGAATGATTCAATAGAAATGAAATGAGATGAAACTAAACGAATGCAAAGCAGTAGAGAAAGATAACACACAACAAGTTTTAGGTGGTTCACCAACTTGGCTAGTTCACCCCCAAGATTCACTTAGGCTTCACTAAGTGTTTCAACACTTACACGCTTGCTTTCAAGACAAAGCAAGAACCAACAACATAGAAGTTTTCAGGTATAAACTTCAATAAACCAACCTCTAGAGTTTTCAGCTCAAAACTCAAACCAACAACTGAATGTAGCTTTCAGGTTGAAGCCACAAACCAGCAGCTTGAGTCTTTCAATTAGAGTTTTGGCACACAGAGCTTTTTCTGTAGTAAATCTTTAGAATATGTTTCACTGTTTGTAGACTTAAGTGTATTTGGAATTGGAGTGTAGCTCACTATATGTGATATATACGTTATCTCTATTTATTCCTCTCTTAAACTCCTCATATTTATACCAAATGTATAACGATCATATTTTTTCTTTCAACGAATGTATTCTACTATACTTGGTAAATAATCAGACCTAAATATGGTAAGTTACTGTTCTGTCTAATGTTCAGTAAGTA
Source organism: Cymodocea nodosa (assembly GCA_036874045.1). Taxonomy (NCBI): domain Eukaryota; kingdom Viridiplantae; phylum Streptophyta; class Magnoliopsida; order Alismatales; family Cymodoceaceae; genus Cymodocea; species Cymodocea nodosa. Next base: position 14,841,229 of record CM072342.1, on the reverse strand, counting down.
ACCTTCCGAAAATCTCAAACTTTCGGATGGTTATAAAAATAACTTACTGAAAAGCATTCATAACTTACCGATTCATCACTCATATTCTATTATTTGAGTCACGTGAGGATTTTAAGTTGCTCACGTGTAATGTCAACTGATAGGAATCTTGTATTTAACTTACCGAAAAGAGCTCCTGACTTTCAGATAGTTAACTACTATAACTCTCCGATCTTTCATTTAATTCTTCGACAATTGTCCCTTCAAATCTGCACGTGCATAAAATCATAACTTAAGTTTCGGATAGTTAATAATTTAACTCACGGAAACCTTCCCATTTTTCAGATAGTTATCTTTCTAACTCTCCGAAAACCTATTTGAACATCTGTCTAGAATTCTACACGTGGGAAATTCACTGACTTAAGTTTCAGATGGTTAAACCGTAACTCACCGAAACTCTCTTGAGATTTCGGATAGTTATCTTTCTAACTCTTTGAAAACTTAAATGATCTTTCTAGAATTCTGCACATGGCAATTTCAATAACTTAAGTTTCGAATATTTAAACTGTAACTTACCGAAACTCTCTTTGAAAATTCGGATATTTATCTAACTCTCCAATTTTTCCTTTTAAGCTTTCAACTACTGGCTTCTCCATTCTGCACGTGCGAAATAAAATGACTTAAGTTCTGAAAAGTTACACCTGTAACTCTCCGAAAAACTCGAATAGTTATCTAACTTTCCAAAAGAAAACTCGGATAGTTATCTAACTCTCCAAAAAAGTCTTTTAAGATTCTGTTTTGTATTTCTGTACGTGGTTAATTGAATGACTTAAGTTTCAAATAGTTAGCATTTCTAACTTTTCGATTTTCCTTTTTCTTTCAGATAGTTAACTCCATAACTCTCCAATCATTTAACCAACTTAATTGTCTGATTAAAAAACTCTCTGAAGACTTTGTAAAATCAAATAGTTATCCTTCTAACTGTCTGATGGACTTGCTGCTGTTTTACTCTTCGAATACTTGGACCTGTAACTGTCCGATTTTCCTGTAACTTAAAGGCAGTATCATCTGAAACCTTCTCCATCTGTTCGTTTGCTTAGAATTTGTTCTATCTGCCTTCTGATTTAATGCTGCACTAACTTAACTGTGAAATACAATATGTTTCCTCACATAGGTTTTGCATTATCAAAATACTCGGGTTCTAACAATCTCTCCCTTTTTGATAATGACAAAAACCTTTACAATTATTTACATGTATTTCACTCCCTAGTGTATTTCTATACATTCAGCCACACAGAGAACTAAATAAAATAGGAATTTAACAAGACTATACTAACGTGGAGAGTTTGTGTTGTCTTCTCCCCCTATCTATGTGCTGAGTTTTTCTTCACCTTTTAATAATTCTCTTTCAATTCTTGCTGGAAATACTATAAGTGACCATATACTTCACAAATTTCCAAATTCTTCTCCCCCTTTTTGTCATTATATAAAAAGGTGAGGACTGTAAAATTGATATTGAATATATCCTACACAAGTAAGTTAGCAGAAAACAAGCTCCCATATGGTGAGCTTGATGAAAAGAATATTTAAAGGTCTAGTAAAGAATATATGCCTAGATTTCTTCTAATATGATTAAAAGTTGATTCATTTAAAGGTTTGGTGAAAATATCTGCAAGTTGATTTTCTGTTGGCACAAACTTAAGTGAGATGTTCCCTTTTTCCACATGATCTCTCAGAAAGTGATGTCTGATTTCGATATGCTTGGCTTTGGAATGAAGTACTGTATTCTTAGATAGACTGATTACACTACTGTTATCACAAAAAATGATTGAATTTTGAATTTTCAATCTGTAATCTGATAGAGCTTGTTACATCCAAAGGATTTGAGTACAGCACAATCCTGTTGCAATATACTCGGCTTCAATAGTAGATAAAGCTATACAATTTTGTTTCGTACTGAACTAGGAGATTAAAGAATTTCCAAGTAATTGACAAGTACCACTAGTGCTTTTTCTGTTAGATCTGCTGCCTACATAATCTGCATCACTATAGCCTGTTAAAATCAAATTACTGTCAGCTGAGTAGAATAGTCTGAAATCTTTTGTTCCTTGTAGATATCTAAAAATCCTTTTGACTGATTTTAAGTGCAATTCCTTTGGTGATGCTTGAAATCTAGCACACAAGTATACATTGAACATAATATCTGGCCTGCTAGTTGAAAGGTATAACAAGGATCCAATCATACCTCTATATTGCTTTTGATCCACTACAATACTTGAATCATCCATTTCTAGTTTAATGCTTGAACTCATTGGAGTATTTACAGGTTTGATGTTTTCATAACCAAATTTCTTCAACATCTCTTTGTAGTATTTTTCTTGGTTGACAAAAATGCTATTATGCACTTGATGAATCTGAAATCCCAAGAAAAATTTCAATTCTCCCATCATGCTCATTTCGAATTTATTTTTCATCAAAATCTGAAATTCATGACAGAGATCTTCTGAAGTGGCTCCAAAGACTATATCATCAACATATATCTGTACAATCAAAATATGCACATCAAAAGTTTTGATAAACAAAGTGTTGTCCACTTTGCCTATAGAAAAATTATTTTTAGTTAAAAACTTTTTCAATTTCTCATACCAAGCTCTAGGTGCCTATTTTAGACCATATAGAGCCTTTCTTAGTTTGTAGACATGATCCGGCTTGAATTCATCTTCAAATCTAGGAGGTTGTTTAATAAACACTTCTTCTTGAATTTCTCCACTTAAGAAGGCATTTTTCACATCCATCTGAAACAATCTTATCTTCATACTACTTGCAAAAGTAAGCAACATTCTGATAGCTTCAATCCTGGCTACATGAGCAAAAGTTTCTTCATAGTCAATACCTTCTTGCTGATTGTAGCCTTGTGCAACTAATCGAGCCTTATTTCTGAGAATGTTACCTTCTTCATCTAATTTATTTTTGAAAATCCATTTAGTTCCAATGATGGATTTTCCTGTAGGTTTTTCTACTAGTTCCCAAATATTATTTTTCTAGAACTGATTTAATTCTTCCTGCATAGCCATTGTCCAGTAGGTATCCTTGCATGCTTCATCTACTGATTTTGGCCCTATTCCTGACACAAATGCACAAAAATTACAGATATCTTGTGCTTTGCTTCTAGTTTATAACCCTTTATATATATTTCCAATAATTTGTTCCTCGGGATGATCAGATTTGAACTTCCAACTATTATGATTCTGATACCTATTGTTGAGATTCTGATCTGACACTTGTGAAATGAGTTTCTGCTTGCAGTTATCATCTTCAAAGTATTCATTTTCACTATCATTTTTAATCTCCAAATTTTTGAATTTTTGAATCATATCTTCATTAAACTGAACATTTATACTCTCCTCTACTCTTCTATCTTTAGCAAAATATACCTTGTAAACTTTGCTTCTAGAGGAGTAACCAACAAGTATGGCAGGTTCAGACTTTGCATCAAACTTGTCTTTAGCATTTCCTGTATTTAAGACAAAGCATTTGCATCCAAATATCTTAAAATAGCCAACATTTGGAGTCTTATTAAAACAAATTTCAAATGGTGTCTTATTCAACATAGATCTAATGTGAGTTCTGTTGGAAAGGTGACAAGTTGTTCCTACAGCTTCTGCCTAGAGAAATTTAGGTAGATCTGTGGCATTTAATATAGTTCTAGCCATTTCTTGTAGTGTCCTATTTTTCCTTTCCACAACTCTATTTTGAGCAGGAGTTCTAGGACAAGAGAATTCATGCAGAATTCTGAATGAATTGCAAAGATTTTCAAAATCATAGTTTTCAAATTCTCCTCCATGATCACTTCTAATTTTCTTCACTGTTAGTTCCTTCTAATTCTGAACTCTTATGCAAAAATTCCTAAACTCATTGCACGTTTCATTTTTATGTGTCAAAAATATTACCCAAGTTAATCTAGAGAAATTATCAACAATAACAAAGGTATATTTTCGACCCCCAAGACTTGATACTTGAGAAGGACAAAACAAATCTAGATGTAGCAATTCCAATGGCCTTTTGGTGGTAAAAATTTTTTTACTATGAAGAGCAGTTCTCTTCTACTTCCCTAGCATACACTCACTACACACTCTATCTTTTTTAAAAGTGAGTTTAGGCAAACCCCTGACAAGGTCACTCGTGGATAGCTTTCTGATATTCTTCATACTGATGTGGCCAAGTCTTCTATGTCACACCCAATCATCTTCACCAGTTGCTACCAAATAGGAATTGCTTGCAAAATTTTCACATGGAAAATTTAATGTATATATTGAGCAATTTCTAATACCAGTAAATTTTGTATCATTCGTGGCTAGATCAATAATGTAGCAATTTTAAACATTAAAAGAAACAGTATAACCTTTATCACATAATTGTCCTACACTTAACAAATTTTGTTTTAATCCATTTACATGCAAGACATTCTCAATTATACCATTTTTAGATGTAATATTTCCTATTGCAGTTATTTTACATTTTTCATTATTTCCAAACTTAACAGATCCTAAACTTAAGTTTTTAACAGAGTCAAGAAAACTTTTCTTACTTGTCATGTGCTTTGAGCATCCACTGTCCATGATCCATTTAGTTGAACGTGCTTGAAACTCCTTGTCACCCTGCAAATCATACTGAAATTAAAGTTTTTGGTACCCAAATCTTCTTAGGTCCAGTAGAGTTAGTCCTTAAAACATTAAATCTATTGCCTCTTGGCAGCCACATATGACCTGATCTTCATTTGATGGCAAACACAGTGGTGCCATCTCTATAAGATCGAATCACTCCACCAAAATAAGGTATTTCCTATGGTGTAGCATACCCTAGGCCATATTTATTCTCATTTAATCGTTGAGATCCTATTATTTTATTTAATCTTTTTTGACCTTGAGTAAATTTACATATGGTATCTTTCAAATTTGATATAGTGGTTAATAGATTTTTATTTTCTTCTTTTAATTCACAGTTAACACAACTATACTTATCTAAATTTGATTTTAGATTTCTATTTTCAACTATAGTTGATTCTAATTCAGCAAATGAATTTTCTAACCAATGATTTAACCTTTAAATTTCTTTCTTAAATTCTCTACACTTCACATATAAATTATCTACAGTAGACAGAAGACTGTTTATGTCTAAATCATCATGCTCATTTTCTGAACTAGAGGAAGAAGAGCGTACCTCTTGTGCTGCAAAACACACGTTGGCTGCAGTTTCATCTTCAAAATCTAATGAATAGCTTGAAGAGCTACTATCATCCCACGTAGCTTTGAGAGCCATCTTCTTTTTGTCCTTCAATCTCTTCTTCTTATCTCCTTGATCCTCTTTTGTCTAAAATGGACAGAAGGTCTGTATGTGCCCTTGCCTTTTACATTTGAAACATGTAGGGGCAGTTCTTTTAGAGGAGCTGGGCTTATTCTTTTTCCTCATGAACTTTCTAAAGTTCCTTGCTAGTAACATGATCTCATCATTGTCTGAGCTCAGAGCTTCTTCTGTAGATGGAAATGCTATTTTCTTTTTCTTTTCAGCTTTCTTTTCAACAGCTCCTTCTTGCTCTTTCCAATCCTTCATCTAAACATCGTGGGCCAGAAGATTACCCAATAGTTCTTCAACTGTGTAGTTGTTGAGATCCTTGGAATCTTGAATAGATGTGGACTTCTGTTTCCACTCAATAGTTAAGCTCCTTAGGATCTTCTATACCTGTTCACGTGAAGAGAATTCCTTTCTCAAGCCTTTAAAACTGTTAATGATTTCAGTAAATCTTGAAAATATTTTAGTTATGTTTTCATTATCATTCATTTTAAACAGTTTTAGTTTTCTCAACAAGAAACTAATTTTTGTATCCTTAACTTGGCTTGTACCTTCGTGAGTAACTTGAAGGATTTTCCAAGCCTCATGAGCAGACTTACATGTAGATACTTTATTATATTGATCAGTAGTTAGTGCACAATAAATGGCATTCAGCCCTCTAGCATCCAACTAGATGAGTTTCTCATCCTCCTCAGACTAGTTTATAACATCACTAGTTGGAAGTGTAGTTCCAAGAACAACAATCTTCCAAAGTTTAACATTAGAACTCCTAAGGAAGCACTCCATTCTATTCTTCCAATAGTTATAATTGGAACCATTGAATAGAGGAGGTCTGTGAACGTTTTGTCCCTTAGCAAATTGACCCATAAATCTAGAAGGTTAAATCTTATGAAGGATTAACCTGGCTCTAATACCAATTGTTAGGATCGGTAGACTCACTAGAGGGGTGAATGGTGAATGTGTGTAATTTTTTTTATATTCTTTCGATTGTTGAATCGAATGATTCAAAAGAAATAAAATGAGATGAAACTAAACGAATGCAAAGCAGTAGAGAAAGATAACACACAACAAGTTTTAGGTGGTTCACCAACTTGGCTAGTCCACCCCCAAGATTCACTTGGGCTTCACTAAGTGTTTCAACACTTACACACTTGCTTTCAAGACAAAGCAAGAACCAACAACACAGAAGTTTTCAGGTATAAACTTCAGTAAACTAACCTCTAGAGTTTTCAGGTCAAAACTCAAACCAACAACTGAATGTAGCTTTCAGGTTGAAGCCACAAACCAACAGCTTGAGTCTTTCAATCAGAGTTTTGGTGCACAGAGCTTTTTCTGTAGTAGATCTTTAGAATATGCTTCACAGTTTGCAAACTTGAGTGTATTTGGAATTGGAATGTAGCTCACTGTATGTGGTATATACGTTATCCCTGTCTATTCCTCTCTTAAACTCCTCATATTTATACCAAATGTATAACGATCACATTTTTCTTTCAACGGATGTATTCTACTGTACTTGGTAAATAATCAGACCTAAATATGGTAAGTTACCATTCTGTTTGATGTTCAATAAGTAACCTTCCGAAAATCTCAAGCTTTTGGATGGCTATAAAAATAACTTACCGAAAAGCATTCATAACTTACCGATTCATCACTCATATTCTATTATTTGAGTCACGTGAGGATTTTAAGTTGCTCACATGTAATGTCAAGCGATCGGAGTCATGTATTTAACTTACCAAAAATAGCTCTTGACTTTCGGATAGTTAACTACTGTAACTCTCCAATCTTTCATTTAAGTCTCTAACAACTGTCCCTTCAAATCTGCATATGCATAAAATCATAACTTAAGTTTCGGATAGTTAATAATTTAACTCACCGAAACCTTCCCATTTTTCTGATAGTTATCTTTCTAACTCTCTGAAAACCTATTTGAACATCTATCTGGAATTTTGCACGTGGGAAATTCACTGACTTAAGTTTCGGATGGTTAAACCGTAACTCATTGAAACTCTCTTGAGATTTCGGATAGTTATTTTTCTAACTCTCCAAAAACTTAAATGATCTTCTTTCTAGAATTCTACACGTGGCAATTTCAATAACTTAAGTTTCGAATAGTTAAACTGTAACTTACCGAAACTCTCTTTCAAAATTCGAATAATTATCTAACTCTTCGATTTTCCCTTTTAAGCTTTCAACTACCGGCTTCTCCATTCTGCATGTGCGAAATAAGGTGACTTAAGTTCCGAAAAGTTATACCTGTAACTCTCCGAAAAACTCGAATAGTTATCTAACTTTCTGAAAGAAAACTCGGATAGTTATCTAACTCTTTGAAAAAGTCCTTTAAGATTCTATTTTGTATTTCTACACATGGTTAATTGAATGACTCGGTTAAATGATGGTTAATTGCATAATATTTAGCTTATCATATGAGAATTAAGTCATTTTGTTATAATTGCACTGTTATATGCTTTAATGAAAAAATCTACTTAATTTCAGGGAATTAATGTTAATTTAGTACATTTTTGAACTATCGGTAAATTGCAGGCTGTGAAATTCTTAAGTATCCGAATTTTCTATTATTTCGGACAGTTATGTTTAACGTACTGGACAGTTATGTTTAATGTACCAAAGAGTTATGTTTAACGTACCGGATAGTTATATTTAATGTACCGAATAGTTATGTTTTTTTAAGAATATTTTATTATTTCCTGAAAAACACGTGTCATGTTTTGGAAGAATGACTTAAGTGGAATTTCGGTGAGTTATCTGTAACTATCCGAAATGCATCTAGGCATCGGATAGTTAGACTTGTAACTCTCTGAAATATTTCTTTATTATAAAACTACTGATGACATGTGTTTGGGTTTTCCCAGCACTACACTAGAAAAACTTGGATTTGTTACTTCTATTTTTACTTAGTTAATTTATCTTTATGCCTATTCTTTCTTTTAGAAGTAAACAAACAACCTTTAATACAATTTAGATATTAATTCCAATTTGTACTTTAACTGCAAGTGCACAGTGTCTATTGTATTAGTGTGCAAGTACAGGTCAATCCCATAGGGAATTGCTGACAAATTTAAGAAATGTTTGATTGTGAACAATTCAAATTTATATTCAATAAGCACTCCGTTGAGTTACAGTTAACTTAATGGACTAAGTTCGTTGAGTTATGGCTAACTCAATGGACTATTCTCGTGGACTTAAGTTAACTCCACGAGCCAGTCTTCTCTTTATAATACTACAATTTACAGAGGAATTCGGCCAACCATTGGGCGATTCCACAGATTGTAAATAACATCAATTAAGCTTTTTAATGCTAGTTAACATTGAATTTATCATTAAACAATATTAACATTTAGATGATTCAAACAGTCACCATTAAAATCTTTAAGTTTTTTGTACGAACCAATTTCAGTAAACTGTAAAATTAAAACTAACATAAAACAATCATAAAACTGATACAGATAACATTAATCACGATACAACACAAACAATACAACACTCAAATACAACATATAAACAAAGATAAATTGTTTTTGGTAATTTTGTTTTGATGTGAACATGGAAATGGGCGAAAGGTGAAATGTAAAGTAATCTCACTTGATAGTAAATACTTCCAACACTACTTGCAACGCGATTACACCATTGAAAATTAAACCACATACAATTCTATCTCCTCTCCCTATAGAATCGCGAGTCTAGAATTGCAAGATGATCTCGTCTTCAGCATACAGGCATCAACCCGAAGCCAAGGCTAAAAGCTCTACGATCTCTTGAAATATGAGTCGGCGCTTGGTGAAAATGTCTTCCCTTCCCGCGATGCGATCACTCCTCACAGTGGTTGTTAGGCACTGTGTTTGGCTCGAAATCAACCCGACATCAGGCAAGTATCCTCACAGACCTCCGATGATTGGTGATTATGGTGGTGATAACGATGGTTGGTGTGATACTTCGGAGAATCGCCGATACTGTCTACAAAAAGCTCGGTGCTCCTCCTCTGTATACACTGGCCATCCATCGATCACACTTTCTTCTTTTTTTATTCTTTTCTTTTATATTTCTTCAGTAGTAACTAGTTCTGCTTGAATGATCGGTTGGATTTCCTTCCTTCAGATCAACGATGATGCTTCCTTCTCCATGCGCGATTAAATTCCTACGTGATACGTGCAAACGTGGTTTTTCCTTCCAATTGTTTGTTCCTACAACTGCTACAGTGGCATTTTAGAAAATAACTATAAAATACATGCAATAAAGAAATAAGCTACTAACCTAACGTGTTACCTTAGTGTATATTCATGTAACTCAACGCGTGCAGTTATACTAACTTAACAAGTTAAACATGTGCATCTCACGTGATATTCTAAAGCATTTAAATTCAACACGTGCATAAAATACATGCAATAAAGAAATAAGCCGCTAACATAATGTGTTACCTTAGTGTATATTCATGTAACTCAACGCATACAGTTATGCTAACTTAACGAGTTATAACTTAAGTAAATCTACCAGATCTCGACACGTGTCAGCAGCAGTTTAAACATAAAATAACATTTCGGAGAGTTACAAGTATAACTATCCGATGCTTAGATGCATTTTTGGATACTTACAGCTAACTCACCGAAAATTCACTTAAGACATTCATTCTGGTTTTGACACGTGTACATCTGGAAATAATAAAATATTCTCTCTAAACATAACTATTCGACAATTTAAACATAACTATCTGATACATATTCGGTCTATTAAACATAACTGTCCGAATTTGTTCGGTATGTTAAACATAACTGTCCAAAATATCAGAAAATTCGGATACTTAAGAATTTCACAGCCTGCAACTTACCAATAGTTCATAAATGTACTAAATTAACATTAATTCCCCAAAATTAAGCAGATTCTTCAATTAAAGCATATAACAGTGCAATTATAACATAATGGCTTAATTCTCATATGATAAGCTAAATATTATGCAATTAACCATCATTTAACCATTAATAATATGCACTTTTTCATTCTAAACAACATGTGTCGTGATCTAGAAGATTGACTTAAGTTATATATCGATGAGTTATCTATAACTATCCGAAATGCATCTGAGCATCAGATAGTTAAGTTTGTAACTATCCGAAATGCATCTGAGCATCGGATAGTTAAATTTGTAAGTATCTGAAATGCATTTGAGCATCGGATAGTTAAATTTATGCACGTGTTTTATAGTTAAATCAACGAAGCAAGTCCGTTGAGTTATCTGTAACTCCACAGACCATTTATTTTCAAATATGCCACTGTAGCGATTGCAGGAACATATTAGTTGGAAGAAAAAACCACGATCGCACGTATCACGTAAGAATTCACTTGTCGAAGGGAGAAGAAATCATCGTCATTGATATGAATGAAGAAAATCCAACTGATCATTCAAGCAGAAGTAGTTATCACTAAAGAAATATAAAAGAAAAGAAGAAAAAAGCGGTGTGTGTGTGTGGCCAGTGTGTGTAGAGGAGGATCACCGAGCTTTCTACAAGCAGCGTCGGCAATTCTCTAAAGTACCACATCAACCATCACCACCACCACCACAATCACCAACCATTAGAGGTCTGTGAGGATACTTTCCTGATGTCGGGTCGATTTCGAGCCAAACACAGTGCTTGACAACCATTGTGAGGAGTGATCGCGTTGCGGGAAGGGAAGTCATTTTCACCAAGCATCGACTCATATCTCAGGAGATCGTAAAGCTTCTAGCCTTGGCTTCGGGTTGATGCCAGTATGCTGAAGAGGAGATCATCTTGCAATTCTGGACTCACGATTCTATAGGGAAAGGAGACAGAATTGTAAGTGGTTAAATTTTCAGTGGTGTAATCGCGTCGCATGTAGTGACGGAAGTATTTACTATCAACTGAGATTACTTTACATTTTACCTTTCGCCCATTTTCATGCTCATATCAAAACAAAAATACGAAAAATAACTTATCTGTGTTTGTATTTTGTATTTGAGTGTTGTATTATTTGTTTTGTATCGTGATTAATGTTATCTTTGTCAGTGTTGTGAATGTTTTATGTTTGTTTTAGTTTTACAGTTTACTGAAATTGGTTCGTTCAAAAGACTTAAAGATTTTAATGGTTACTGTTTGAATTATCTGAATGTTATTATTGCCTAATGATAAATCTAGTGTTTACTAACATTAAATAGCTTAATTGATGTTATTTACAATATGTGGAACCACCCAATGGTTGGCTGAATTCCTCTGTAAATAGTAGTATTAAATTGGAGAGATAGGCTCGTGGAGTTAACTTAAGTCCACGAGATTAGTTCGTTGAGTTAGCCATAACTCAACGAACTTAGTCCGTTGAGTTAACTATAACTCAACGAAAAGCTTATTAAATATATAAATTTGATTATTAAAAATGAAACAGTTCGCAATTCTTCATCAATTCTCTATGGGATCGACTTGTACTTACATACAAATACAATAAACACTATGCACTTGCAGTTAAAATACAAATTAGAATTAATATCTAATTTATGTGAAATGTTGTTTGTTTACTTCTAAAAAGGAATTCATTGATATAAGCATAAAGATAAATTAACTAAGTAAAAACAGAAGTTAACAAATCCATGTTTTTCTAGCATGTTGTTGGGGAACCAATCAAGTTTTCTAGTGCCATGCTGGGGATCCAAACAAAACTTCACTCTCATATGCTTGAACCTTAAATGAAACTTTCAATTTTCAGCTAAATAAATGGCACTTTGATTGTCACAGAATAGAATACTTCTTTCTATTTGTGCCCTAATTCAGCTAGTATATTCTTTTGCCAGATTCTTTCTTTAGCTACCTCTACTATTGCAACATATTCAGCTTCTATGGTCGAGAGTGCAACAATACTTTACAGCCTGCATCTCCAACTTATTGCAGTACTTCCTATGCGGAAAACATAACTTGAAGTATTTCTACTTTTATCCAACTCTCTTCCCAAATCAGCATCACAATAGTCAATCAATTCAATTGGTCCTTTCTTGAAGTTCAGATCTACGTCTAGGGAATATCTGAGTATCCACAACACAGCAGACCAATGCTCAACTCCTAATTCTGCCATATATCTACTAACCACTCCCACTACATGAGATATATCAGGTCTTGTGCATATCATGGTGTACATTAAACTTTCCACTATTGAAGCATATGGTATTTTGGACATTTTTGCCCTCTCTTCATCAGTTTTAGCTAACTAATCTTTAGACAACTTGAAGTGGGGTCCGAGAGGAAGTTTAGTTTTCCTCTCATTTGAGATATTAAATCTTCTAAGTACCTTTTCTAAGTACTTCTGATTTAATCTCAATGTGCCTGTTATTCTATCTCGGATGATTCTCATACACAAGATTTGCTTGGCTACTCCCATATCCTTCATGTCAAATTCTTTTGACAGTTGTCTCTTTAATTGCTTAATTTGTTACATACTTGAACAAGTAATTAGCATATCATCTACATAAATCAGTAGAATAATGAAGCAATCATTAAATAGTTTTATATAGTAGCAATAGTTTGTATCACATCTTTTGAAGCCTATGGTATAGATAAAGGTATCAAATCTCTTGTACCATTGTCGTAGTGCTTGCTTCAAACCATACAGACTTTTCAACAATCTACATACTATCTTTCTTTTTTTGCTAGTCACTGCAAATCCTTCTAGCTACATCATGTAAAGTTCTTCCTCCACATCCCCATGTAGGAATGCTGTCTTTACATCCATTTGTTTCAAGAACAAATTTTCTACAGCAACAATGCTTAAGACTATTCTTATAGTATTCATCTTCACAACTAGAGAGAATATTTCAATATAGTCTATGTCTTGAATTTGCTGAAAACCCTTGACAACAAGTCTGGTCTTAAATTTCTTATTGCCATTTGGTTGTTCCTTCATCCTGAACGCCCACTTGTTTCCTAGGATTTTCTTTCCCTCTAGTAATGAAGTTAGCTCCCAAGTTTTGTTCTTCTCTAGGGACTTCATTTCTTCTTTCATTGCTAACTCCCATTTATGTGCATCACTTGCACAGATTGCTTCCTAATATGATTCAGGTTCACCATCATCCGTCAGCAATAGATAATTGAATGATGGTACATACCTTTCAAGTTGTTTGGAAATCCTTCCAAATCTTCTAAGTTGTCTAGTGACAACTTCATCTTCTTGATCATCTAGATGTTCTTATTGTTCAGTCTCTAAAAGTTGAATTTCTTCTACAGGTTCCTTCTGAAGTTGTTCAACATCATTATCTAGACTGATCTCACTAGTACTTTCAAATTGAAGCTCATACTGCTGTTCATCTACACTTTCTCTATGCTTGTACATCTTGGATTCAATGAATGAGACATCTTTTGCATAGATTATTTTCTTGGTTTCTTTTATCTAGAATCTGTAACCAAAATAATCTTTATCATACCAATGAAATAATACTTCTATGATTTTGAATCCAGCTTGTCTCTTTTGTCACTGTTCAAGTGGACAAATGACTTGGATCAAAAGACTTTTAAATGAGCATAGTTGACCTCTTTCCTAGTCCACAATTCTTTAGGGTTTTTGAGCCCCATTGGGATAGATGGTCCTTGTGATACTTGTGTCTTCCATCATGTATATGTATTTGTCATTGTATATGGTTGTATTTCTTTTTGGATAATTTGTAAAAGGGTAAACTTATCTTTTGGGTATTACCCATTGTTGCCCCTAACTAGTATAAGGGGGAATCATCTTCGACCAAGAGAGAGAAAAAAAAAAAAGCCAAATCCCTAGCTCTCGTTTTTCCCCTCTTTTGTACCAGCAACATATAGTAAGGAATCACGATAGTTTGATCACCCGTGGATGTACCCGTGTTGGGGAACCACGTAAATTTGTTGTTCTTCCGAATTCTCCACTTTCACACCTCTCTTCCACGTTAATCTCTTCTCCACGCAACCCTTGGATGCTCCATAATGTTTGACCTCTCGACATAACATCTGGTATCAAAGCTAGGTTGGACATCTCTAAGCTTGCATTTGAAGTTTTGAAGAGTTTCATCAAGGTTCAAGCAACTTCTGCAAGGGAAGCCACTATTGTCGCACCTACCATCGCCGTTGGTGCCAATCTGCACGCTCCAACGCCAACTCGTGTGCCTTCCTCGTCTGTGTTCTGTTCCATCCCAAATTTTGAGGACGTGTTGTAAGCTTCCTGAACTTCCTACCTTTAAAATTTCGTGGTCAAAAGTTTCGTATCTAAAGAGATACAACAAGAGGCGTCTAGCTAGGGCACAATAGTTTTCTTGACGTGTAATTCTTGATTGTCGGATTTTGGGCATTTTGTGATTATGGTGTTTATGCTTGATTTGTGCGAGTATTTGCTACTTTTTTGTGCTGAGTATTGTGCTTGGCTTGTGACTGATTGCATTTCGTTGAAATCAGTATTTTTCACTAGCATATTGTTGTCAAGATATTGCTTGCTATTGTGTACCTTGCCGCAAAATTGTGTTTGTTGATATCAGACTATATATTGTGTGTATTGCTGGTTGTTTGTTGATTTGGAAAATTATGAATACTTCGGGGTTGAAGATAAAAAAGTTTAATGGTAAGAACAGCTTCAGCTTATGGCAAATAAAGATAAAAGCACTTCTAAAGCAACAAGGTATTTGAGCTCCTTTGAATAAGGAAACCACTTTGAACAGAAATTCACCAGAATTTGAATTGCATGAGGAGAAAGCTCACTCCACCATCTTGTTGTGTTTGTCTGATGAAGTTATAATAGAAGTTGCAGATGAATCTACCTCTTCAGGTCTTTGGCAGAAACTTGAGTCTTTGTATATGACTAAGTCTTTAACAAACAAATTGTTATTAAAGCAAAGACTGTTCTCTTTAAAGAAGAAGGAAGGTGTACCTCTCAAGTAGCATTTAGATCAACTAAATGCTATTTTGATGGAACTCAAGAATATTGGAGTGATTATAGAAGATGAAGATGCAACTCTTATCTTACTTTGCTCGCTCCCGTTGAGTTATGAAAACTTTGTTCAGTCCTGTGTAGTTGGAAGAGATTCAATTACACTAGAGGAGGTGAGGTCTAGCCTTCATTCTAGGGAGCTCAGGCACATGGTGCATGGTAGAAACGAGGCAAGTGGTGTTGGCCTCTCAACTCAGCAACAAGAGAATAGAGGAACAAGCTAGAGACAAGATGGAGGGAAAAACAGAAGTAGAAGCAAGTCGAAGGGCAAGTATTCTAGGGATACTTGCAATTACTGTAAGGAGAAAGGACACTAGAAAGTACATTGTCCCAAGCTGATGAACAAAGGAAAGGCTGTAGTGGCAGAAACTAGTTCTGTATCAGGTGATGACTTCTCTCTTACAATTTGTTGCAGTGCCTATTATGATGATCAATGGATTATGGACTTAGGACCTTCACATCATATGACTCCTTCTAGAGAGTATTTTGACACTTACGAGCAGGTGGAGGGTGGTCAAGTGACCTTGACCAATGATGATGTGTGTTCTAGAGTTGGTGTGGGCACTATAAAGTTTTAATTGCATGATGACACAGTTAGAATTTTGGAGGACGTTTGGCACATCCTAAAGCTTAGAAAAAGTCTAATCTCATTGATAGCCCTTGATTCTAAGGGTTATAGATATACAGGTGGTGAGGGGAAAATCAGTATACTAAAAGGTTCTTTGGTTATTATGAAAGGAACCAAATCTGGTCCCTTATACATTCTACAAGGCACTCCTATTGCTGGCATAGCTACATCAGTTATATCTGGTCAGTAGGATCTTTCTGTCATGTGGCACTCAAGGATGAGTCATTTAGGGTAGAAAGGAATGCAGAGATTGAATAGTCTAGGCAAGTTTGATGGACACAAGGTTGCTTGCATTGACATGTATTTAGAATGAAAAAGTGCATATTATTAACGATTAAATGATGGTTAATTGCATAATTTTTAGCTTATCATATGAGAATTAAGCCATTATGTTATAATTGCACTGTTATATGCTTTACTTGAAGAATCTACTTAATTTTTGGGAATTAATGTTAATTTAGTACATTTCTGAACTGTCGGTAAGTTGTAGGCTATGAAATTCTTAAGTATCCGAATTTTCTGATATTTCAGACAGTTATGTTTAACAGATCGAACATGTCGGATAGTTATGTTTAAATTGCTGAACAGTTATGTTTTGAAAGAATATTTTATTATTTCTTGAAGTACGCATGTCGAAACCATAATGCATGACTTAAGTGAACTTTCGGTGAGTTATCTATAACTATTCGAAATTGTAGCTGGGCATCGGACAGTTATATGTATAACTCTCCGAAATCTCTTTTTATTTATAAAATAGCTGAGGACACGTGTCATGTTCTAGGAAAGTAACTTAAGTGGATTTTCAATGAGTTATCTCTAACTATCCGAAATGCATTTGAGCATCGGATAGTTAGCTTTGTAACTCTCCGAAATGTTATTTTATAATTAAACTGTTGCTGACACATGTCAAGATCTGGTAGATTTACTTAAGTTATATATCGGTGAGTTATCCGTAACTATCCAAAATGCATCTGAGTATCGGATAGTTAAGTTTGTAAGTATCTGAAATCCACCTAAGCATTGGATAGTTAAATTTATGCACATGTTTTATAATTAAATCAACGAAGAAAGTCTGTTGAGTTATCTGTAACTCCACGAACTATGTATTTTCTAATATGCCACTGTAGTGGTTGTAGGAACAAACAGTTGGAAGAGAAAAACCACGTTTGCACGTAGCACGCAGGGAGAAGAAATCATCGTCGTTGATACGAATGAAGGAAATCCAACCGACCATTCAAGCAGAAGCAGTTACTACTGAAGAAATATAAAAGAAAAGAAGAAAAAAAGAAGAGGTGTGATCAATGGACGGCCAGTGTATACAAAGAAGGAGCACCGAGCTTTCTATAGGCAGTATCGGCAATTCTCCGATGTACCACACCAACCATCGTTACCACCACCACAATCACCAACCATTGGAGGTCTGTGAGAATACTTTCTTGATGTCGGGTCAATTCCGAGTAAAACACAGTGCGTGACAACCACTACGAGGAGTGATCACGTCGTAGGAAGGGAAGCCATTTTCACCAAACGCCGACTCATATTTCAAGAGATCGTAAAGCTTTTAGCCTTGACTTTGGGTTGATTCCTGTATACTAAAGAGGAGATCATCTTGCAATTCTGGACTCACGATTCTATAGGGAGAGGAGACAGGATTGTAAGTGGTTTAATTTTCAATGGTGTAATCACATTACAAGTAGTGTTAGAAGTATTTACTATCAAGTGACATTACTTTACATTTCACCTTTCGCCCATTTCCATGTTCATATTAAAACAAAAATACCAAAAACAATTTATCTATGTTTGTATGTTGTATTTGAGTGTTGTATTGTTTGTGTTGTATCATAATTAATGTTATCTTTGTTAGTGTTGTGATTGTTTTATGTTGTTTTAGTTTTACAGTTTACTGAAATTGGTTCGTTCAAAAGACTTAAAGATTTTAATGGTTACTATTTGAATTATCTGAATGTTAGTATTGCTTAATGATAAATCCAATGTTAATTAACATTAAAGAGCTTAATTGATGTTATTTACAATCTGTGGAATCGCCCAATGGTTGACCGAATTCCTCTGTAAATAATAGTATTAAAAAGAAAAGATAAGCTCGTGGAGTTAACTTAAGTCCACGAGGTTAGTCCGTTGAGTTAGCCATAACTCAACAAACTTTGTCCGTTGAGTTAACTGTAATTCAACAGAGAGCTTATTGAATATATAAATTTGATTATTAACAAATGAATAGTTCTCAAGTTCTTCAGCAATTCCTTGTGGGAACGACCTGTACTTGCACACTGATACAATAGACATTGTGCACTTGTAGTTAAAGTACAAA
Source organism: Cymodocea nodosa (assembly GCA_036874045.1). NCBI lineage: Eukaryota > Viridiplantae > Streptophyta > Magnoliopsida > Alismatales > Cymodoceaceae > Cymodocea > Cymodocea nodosa. The sequence goes on along the minus strand of CM072342.1, from coordinate 14,822,993 downwards.
TTGGAATTAATATCTAAATTGTATTAAAGGTTGTTTGTTTACTTCTAAAAGAAAAGAATAGGCATAAAGATAAATTAACTAAGTAAAAATAGAAGTAACAAATCCAAGTTTTTATGGTACGTTATTGGAGATCTAATCAGATATTCTAGTGTCGTGCTGGGAAAACACAAACAACATGTGCAAGCATTGTGTTTTTGGCAAACAGAAAAGAGTGTCATTTGCACGTAGTCAGCACAGCTCCAAGGGAGTTCTTGATTATATTCATGCTGATTGTTGGGGGCCTTCACGTCAGCCTTCAATTGCAAGTTCTAGATATTTTCTTTCTATCATTGATTGTCATTTAAGGATGAACTGGGTTTTCTTTTTGACGCACAAAAGTGAAGCTTTTTCTAGCTTCAAGCATTGGAAGAAGTAGGTAGAAAACCAAAGAGATAGAAAGGTAAAATATCTTAGAACTGATAATGGTCTTGAGTTTTGTTCTCAAGAATTTGATAATTTTTGTAGAGATGAAGGCATTACACGGCATAACACAGTTAGAAATACCCCTCAACAAAATGGAGTTGTTGAAAGATTGAACAGAACACTCCTAGAAAAGGCACGTTGTATGCTGTCTCATGTAGGTTTGAGCAAGAAATTTTGGGCAGAAGCTGTTAACATAACTTCCTATCTAGTGAATAAGTCCCCTTCTAATGCCTTAGATGGGAAGATACCTCTTGAGGTATGGCTAAAAAGATTTGCTAGTTATTCAAAGCTTAGAGTTTTTGGGTGTCCAACTTACTACCATGTGAATAATGGCAAGCTAGAACCACGTGCAAAGAAAGGCATATTTGTGGGCTATGGTGTTGGTGTAAAGGGATACAGGATATATGATATTGAATCTCACAAAGTAATTTATAGTCGTGATGTTACTTTTGATGAGAATTCTCTTTTGTAGGCAACAGATAGACTAGCAAGTGAATCACTAGAAATTGAGCACACCATTCCTGAACAGATGGAGTTAGATGACGCACAGCAATCACCTATCACTGATCAGGTTGAAATTAGAGAAACCTCATTTGAAATTCAGGAAAATGAAGTTAAGGAGGAAGAGGTGGAGCAACCACCACCAAGAACCATTGGCAAAGACCTCCGATTAGATATGGCTACGACAGTTTGGATGCTTTTGCCTTACAAGTAGCAGTTGAGGTAGAGGATTCTGTTGATCCACCTACATATGAAGCTACAATAAAAGATTCAGAAGCTGGTCTTTGGATGTCTACTATGGAGGAGGGACTCCAATCTCTCCATAAGAGTAAAACTTGGGAGCTGGTGAAACGTCCAAAGAACACAAATATTGTTGGTTGCTAATGGGTCTACAAGAAGAAGATTGGGACTCAAGGCAATGCAGGTGTGCAGCACAAGGCAAGGTTAGTCGCCAAAGGTTATTCACAGCAAGAAGGAGTTGACTTCAATGAGGTATTTGTTGTAGTCATACGTAATACATCTATTAGAATTTTGTTATCTATTGCTGCAACATAGAATCTAGAGTTGGAATAGCTAGATGTAAAGATGACTTTCTTGCATGGTGAGTTAGAAGAAAATATTTGGATGGAACAACCAATACGGTTTGTGGTAAAAGGTAAATCTGATTCGGTGTGCAAATTAAATAAGTTCGTGTACGGACTTAAACAATCACCACGCCAATGGTACAAGAGGTTTGATGCCTTTATAGTTAAAGTTGGTTTTAGACACAGCAACTATGATTCATGTGTATATATTAAAACTCTTGATAAGAATACACATGTTTATTTGTTATTGTATGTTGATGATATTCTTATAGTTGCAAAGAATATTGAAGTGATACAAGAGTTGAAGGATACATTGAAATCAGAATTTGATATGAAGGATCTTGGTCCAGTTGGCAGAATTCTTAGAATGGAGATTAGGCGTGAAAGAAATTCTGGTAAGCTGTTGTTAAATCAACATAAGTATATTGAAAAGATCCTTAGCAGATTTGGTATGGCTTCATGCAAAGCCATTAGCACGCCTTATGATAGAAATGTTAAATTATCATTTGTTATGTGTCCTTAAATTAAATTTGAAAAGCTTGATATGCAGCAAGTTCCTTATGCACAAGCAATTGGAAGCCTTATGTATGCTATGGTATGCACTAGGCCTGATTTGGCATATCCTTTGAGTGTTGTTAGCAGGTTCATGTCCAATCCGGGTAGGGAACATTGGAGAGCAGTTAAAAGGATATTCATATATTTAAAGGGAACTCTAGGCGTTGGCTTAATGTATGTAGTAGATCAAGGTTGTATTATGGCTGGTTATACAAATTCAAACTATGCAGGTAATGTTGACAGAAGGAGATCATTATCCGGTTATGTCTTTATATTTGCAGGTTCTATTGTGAGTTGGAAATCAACTCTTCAACCTACTGTATCTTTGTCCACAACTAAGGCTGAATATGTGGCCTTGACAGAAGCTGCAAAGGAAGGGATCTAGTCGAAAGGCTTACTTGGAGACTTTAGTTGACACATTGATAAAGTTGATATCTTCTGTGATAATCTTAGCGCTATTTGTCTCTCCAAAGATAATGTCTTTCATGATAGAACTAAACATATTGATGTTAAATATCACTTTCTCAGGAATGAAGACAAGATAAAGATTATGAAAGTCAACACAAAGGACAACCCAACTGATATGTTTACAAAGGACATTATGGAGAGCAAGTTCAAGCATTGCTTGGACTTACTCAACGTCTATTGCTGCTACTGACCCACGCTGGGTCTTGGTGATCTATCACTTGTTCGTGGTAAAGATTGACGAAAGATAAGGTGGAGATTTGTGATATTTGTGTCTTCTATCATGTATATGTATTTGTCATTGTATATGGTTGTATTTCTTTTTGGATAATTTGTAAATGGGCAAACTTGTCTTTTGGGTATTACCTATCGTTGCCCCTAACTAGTATAAGGGGCAATCATCTTTGACCAAGAGAGAAAAAAAAAAAAAAGCCAAATCTCTAGCTCTCGTCTTTCCCCTCTTTTATACCAACAACCATACAGCAAGGAATCACGATAGATTGATACCCGTGGATGTACTCGTGTTGGGGAACCACATAAATTTGTTGTTCTTTCGAATTCTCCACTTGCACACCTCTCTTCCACGTTGATCTCTTCTCCACGCAACCCTTGGATGCTCCATATTATTTGACCTCTCAGCATAACAATCCTCTATTTATTAGATAGGCAGCTGTATTAACAGCTTCTACCTAGAATGTTTTGGGAAAACCTGCATATAGTCTCATGCATCTTGCCTGTTCATTCAAGGTCCTGTTCATCCTTTCAGCAACTCCATTTTATTGTGGAGTTCCAACTATAGTCCTTTGCCTTCTAATCCCTTGCTCCTCACAGTAGACTTTGAATTCATGACTATCATATTCTCCTCCATTATCTAACCTGATGGATTTAATTTTTCTTCCACTCTGATTTTCCACTTCTACCTTCTATTTCTTGAAGACTTGGAAAACTTCAGACTTCTATTTCAAAAAATAAATCCATACCTTCCTTGTACTGTCATCGATGAAGGTGACATAATAGAGAGCACCTCCTAAAGAACTAATAGGGGCAGGTCCCCACACATCTGTGTGAACCAGCTCTAATTTTTGTGACTTAGGATCATGAGAAGTCTTGGCAAAGCTGACTTTCTTCTACTTTCCCTCAATTGTTGAGTATTTTGTTTTGATGATGTGTGCTAAATGAAAAATAATCATATTTGCTCAATTACTATTGCTTGTGAAAAGAAATTAAAATCATCAATTAATACAGAAAAAGCTTACTAGCATAAATACTTGTTTGTATTGGATCTGAAGTTAATAACTAGTCGTTTCGTTGCATTAATTTCTCATTTAACTAAACGTTAAGTTAACGTGTATTTTTATTAAAAAACATGATATGTTTTAAAGTTATATCTTCTATATCATGAACATTGCACGTTTAGACAACTCGTTAAGTTAGAGTTTTGTTTGTATAGAGGTCATGTGAGAACTCGTTAAGTTAGAGGCTTAAAGGTTAAAATAGGTCACGTGATAACTCGTTAAGTTAGTGAGTAAAAGAAAAGACGAACTCATTAAGTTAGTGTTATACACATGGTGAAATTACAAGTTACAAATGTTATATTATATCACGTGAGGTGCACATGTTTAACTCGTTAAGTTAACATAACTAAACGCGTTGAGTTGCTATATTGAACACTAAGGCAGCGCGTTAGGTTAGCATTATAAACTTAAGTTGTTATTTTTGCACGTGGTAAAATTCTTATTATAAAAACATTTGTTTATTACTAAATCGGTGAGTTAAAGTTTTTTCGAAGACTTATAGTTGTAACTATCTAAAAGGTAACTTAAGTCATGTTTTCAGGTCTTGACACATGTCTCACTAGTTTTATGGTATAAAAAGTTTTTCGGTGACTTACAACCTTAGCTATCCGAAACTTAAACTGTTTTCGGTGAGTTATCGTTTAACCTTCCGAAAGAAAGGTTAAACTGGTTCGTTGAGTTAGCTATAGTAATTATCACGTGAAATGGCATATGAGGAACTCATTAAATTAGAAACGTTAAGTTATATATACTTGTGTTACTCATTTAGTTAACATTAAAGTAACGACTTATTATTACACTTGATGGAAAATTCTTTGGAGGAGAAAGTTTATTTTGCAAGAAATTTTTCAGAGATCCAAGACCGATGATTAAAAAAAATTTGAAATATAAATGTAGGTCAGAATGTGTGTGTTTCGATGAAGGAAAAAGCAAAGACGTGAAGAAGTGAAAAACTGGTAGTGATTAAACGTGGAGGATATGTATGAAGTTAACATACAGTATAAAAGGCATAGAATTCTCATTAATCAAACTATCCTTGCACACTAAACGAAAATCTTTTCAATGATCAAACTATCCCTGCACACCAAAAGAAAAATCTTTTTCAGGGATCAAAAACACCTCTTCGAGAAAATCTCTCTCAAGTGGAAGAAAATTCAGTGAAGCAGAAAAGGTATTATTTATGTCACTGAAGATTTAAAGTATCAAAAGAAAGCAAATTCGGTGAAGCAGAAAAAGACAAGATATTCATCACTGAAGAATTGCTGAAGAAGAAGAAAGATCTCAAACAGGGAGAAATGTTTTAAATTCGCAAATTAGTTTTCTCTGTTTGTAGTTATGAAATTATTTAGATGATACATGGTATTGAGTTATAATTGCATCTACAAATTCTAAGGAGAATTGAATTGTATATTGTAATTGAAACCTTGAATAAAAATGATTTTATGAAAACAATGTCTCGAGTTGTTTTTGAGTTTTAAAGTTTCAATTATATTTCAGAAAATATTAAAAATACACAATTCACCCCCCCTCTTGTGTAGCCATACGATCCTACATCAATACAGTCCTCACATATCCCTAAATTGACATTCTTCAGCTTAGGGATTTTCCCTTCTACCACTAAAACCTTCAATTCAGTCTCATTGAGGTGTCCCAGTCTTTTATGTCATAAGTTAGTGTCTTCAGTATCACTAACTGCTGTAATAGTGTCATTTTAATTCGATGTCAAATATAACATGTCTGTCCTCTATCTTGAGGCAACAATTCTTACACCTTTGGTTACCTTCCATTTTCTTGTATCAAAAGCAATCTGATAACCATCATTATCTAGGAAACTTATGGAAATTAGTTGCTTTGTAAGATCAGGAACATATCTGACTTCTTGCAATTTCCATATCTCTTGTTTTGTTTTAATGTGTACCTCTCCTTTTCCTAATACATCCAAACTTGTGTTGTTAGCTAAGTACACTTTCTTCACAGTAGTTGCACGATAATTGCACAACAAATCTTTCCTGTAGGTAGTGTGGAATGAAGCTCCTAAGTCTAGTATCCATGAGTCAATGGAACTGTTCACACAGCATACTAGGGCATCATCTGAATCGTAGGAGACAACATTTGCACCTGCTCCTTCTGATTCCTTTCCTTTGCTGTCTTTCTTGGGAGCTTTACTTTATGACTTGAAGTGCCCCCATTGATTACAGTTTTAGCATTTAATATCTAATCTAACCTTACTGGTACCTTTAGACTTTGACCTTCCTATGGATTTAAATTGTTTTGATTTACTTCTCCCTATACTTTCAACACTAAGAGTAGAAGTTAAAGTTGACAATTCACTTTTCCTGTGAATGTCCTCACTCAAAATTAAATCTCGGATGTCACTCATTTTGAGCTTCTCATGATCTAGTGAACTACTTACATCAGTCACGATAGGAGACCAACTTTCTAATAATGAGGATAATAAAATTAAGGCCCTGACTTCATCATCAAATACTATATCTACTGAATGCAGTTGATTCAAAATAGTATTTAACTCATTAACATGGTCTGTAACATTTCCACTTTCATGCATTTTCAGATTGAATAATTTACATATGAGAAATACCTTGTTGGCAGTTGATGGCTTCTCATACATGTTGAACAGTGCTTTCATCAAGTCAGTCGTTGTTTTCTCCTTGGCAACATTTGAATGAACATTCTTTGCTAGTGACAACCTGACAAGACCTAGAGCTTTCCTGTCCAGCAACTCCCACTCTTCCTGATCCATCTTCTCTGATTTTCTTTTGAACAGAGGTTGATGAAGATCCTTCTGATACAAATAGTCTTCTATTTGAGACCTCCAGTATCTAAAATCTTTTCCATTAAACTTCTTGATCATGAGCTTTCTATCGTCTACTATTTTGTTAAACTAAAAAACATTCAACTCTGATACCAATTGTTAGAACTAAACCGATCGTTCAGTCAACTTACTATAGCACGATTCTGAAATACTCACCTCTTAACTCATCGAAACTGGAAAGTGAAGAGAAAGAGGAAGAAATAACACTAAAGACACAGGATTTATGTGGTTCAGCAACAACTTATGTCCACGGAGAGTTGAGGGTTCTACTATGAGCTTTGGCATAATCAACCGCATTATTTTACAACATCATAAAGGTTTATATACTACCCAACTTAGGGTGAATAAACCTTTAATTACATTTGAGCCATTACAGTAGAGAAATAATGCATCGGAGAAGGAAATCTCAATTTCGGAGCCTTATCTTCCTATCTTTCCAAAATCTACAGCACTTCAGATAGTTACAGAACTTAACTATCCAAAGAAAATTCTTCTTCATTTGATGTACTAGGCGGTACTGTAGCAAACTAACTGTCCAAAGAGATTTGATATTTCGGATAATTATAGACTTAACTATCCGAAAACTCACTTATGTCTCTCTCTCTGTCCAATCGGAAGATTATACTATTAACTCTCTAAAAACTACATGCCTTTCGGATAGTTACTGACTTAACTATCCAAAAACTCACTTAAGTGTCTCTTCAAACACTTCGAAAGGTTGTAGTTGTAACCTTTTGAAAAACTTATGATTTTCGGATAGTTACTGCATAACTATCCGAATATCCACTTAAGTCACTGCTTTTCAGATACTTGGCTTCTTAACTATCTAAACATCTACTTAAGTGTTTGACTTTTGGATACTCAGCTTCTTAACTATCCAATCGTCCACTTAAGTGTCTTTTAAGTCATTTTGGATGGTTATAACCAGTAACCCTATGAAATCTTTTGACTTTCGGATAGTTAGCTCAAAGTCTTCTGACTGAAAACATTATTTCAGATACTTTGACCTGATAACCTTCCGAAATTATAAATCTGTTGGAGACTTACTACTAATAAGCTTCCGACTGAACCTAGACTTCTTGTGGCATACTCCACACCTGTACCACTTGCCCTAACATTACCCTCTATAGTGTTTCCTCACATGAATCCTTACAACCTACATGTTACCTCTTCCCCATTTTCTTCTAAACTCACATGGATCCTTGCAGTCCTCCTTTTGACCTCAACCCTAGCAACTTTCCCTACATAAGTCCTTGCAATAAATCAAACTTCTTTTTTCTTCATTGAGGATAATAAAAAAGAATTATTATTATATAATAATAATTATTATTATCTATAATAATTATTCAAGTTTAAATTAAAATTAAAGAATCTTCGTTCCAAAACCGTACGTGAGATTTTCATCTCATACAGCTCCTCCACTATGTGCACAGTACTCTAAGGCGAATAATCTACGGAAGCAAAATTTAAATATTCTTATTATGAACTAGCAGGGGCTAGTATTTTTACAAGAAATTTCTAACTAGCCTTCCTATAAGAGCTTTTGTTTTTTATTAACACCAATCATTATATTAGTGCTAAATAGAAATGGTAACTCCAACAATTTCTTTGTCCCCAACGCCCCTTATTTTTAGGAATTAGTCACTTCAACAGTCTTCGATGGTTATACGAGTATCTAAAGTACGAACGAGATGGATGTTTGTTGTCTTAACCATTCTTATTAGTCCTGATACCCATGAGGAAAAGAATATATAAAAAGATAATTATTAATAATAATTTTTCTTAGTTTATTATATATATTATTAATAAAAATTATTATTTTATTATTATTGTGTATCTCCATATAGATTATTATTAGGATATAATCTGCTAATAAGTTGTTTCATGGCAGTTCCATCTATCACTTTATTGTGAAAGACCAGATTGGCCCGTTCTACCATAAGTACTACCTCCGTATTCTATTGAGTAGAATTTGACAGTGGGTCTTAGTTAGTGATTCGAAAACTTCCTTTCCTCAATTTTTATTTTGATTCGTGTAGAAATTTCCAGAATTATGATATAAACAACTAGAAAAGAAAAAAGACCCAAATTTTCACAGGTATCACATAATTATTTAGTTTAACTAGTGTATGAATAGGCTCGACAAAACCCTTGTATGGATTTAATAAAAGAAATTAGTAAAAAAGTTCCTTGTCCACAAAAATTGACAAAAATTTTTGAGTTGTTCGAATTTGATGAAATGGAAGATGAGAATCCAAAGGAATCTGGAATTGGTTATCCAATTCATTCCAGAAAATCCAGACCTGTAATAATTTATACTGAGAGAGATCAAGATATCAATGATGGTGATCCGGTGGAAGAGGTGTATGTAATACGTTATTCACAACAATCAGATTTTTTCTTATTTCTCATCAGATTACGCTTATAAGAAGTTGATAAATTATTAATAATTACGAAGAATAAATTATTAATAATAATTTTTCGAAATTTCCTTGCCAAGCCACATGAAAGAGATTTCCAAGGTTTAACCAAGGCTTAGCTCAGGACCCCACTACTCGTCGTATTTGGTTTGGTATTGCTACCGCACATGATTTCGAAAGTCATGATGATATTACTGAAGAACGTCTTTATCAGAGCATTTTTGCTTCTCACTTTGGACAGTTAGCAATAATCTTTCTATTTCCAAATCATGATCGATTCCTTTTTCAAATCCTGTTGCAGCTGCATGAGCCCTTCTTGCATGCCATAAATGACCCACAAATAGGAAGAATCCTAGAACAAAATGAGAGGTAGCTAACCAACTTCTAGGAGAGACGTAATTGACTGCATTAATCTCGGTAGCTACGCCACCCACAAAATTTAAAGAACCTAAAGGAGCATGAGTCATATATTCTACCGAACGTCGTTCTTGCCAAGGTTGTATGTCTTTTTTCAGCCTACTCAAGTCCAAACAACCATTTATTCTCATTTTGTAATTTTGTTCTCCTAAATTTTCCATTGTATAGTGAATAACTTGCACTTCCTCATTAGATTCTTCTAGTTCCTCATCAGATTCTTCTAGTTCCTCACCAGATTCTTCTAGTTCCTCTTCAGTTTCCTCTGTTTTATTTTGGTAAGTTGTTTCTACATCACTTTCTTCCTCACTTTCCCTCTTTTCTTTCATTTCTGAGATTTCTTTTTAGAGTTTATTAGTGATAATAGGCAACGTCATTCTACCTAAATAGTAGATAAGTGATAAATAAGAGAATACTAAAGATTCGAGCTAGAAAATTTTTCAATTCTGACACAAGGTACTTATTAGATCGAATAAAATGATTTTGCCGTATCTAGAATAATATGAATTCCTCAAAATGAGAAAACACAATAATATAATATGGATCGATATTAAATTATTGAATGAAATAATATAATTTTGTATTTTTGTTCATAAATGATTCATTCATCCTTGTATAAAGATATTATGATGTAAACCTTGTTTAAAAACACATAACTTAACATCACTTCTTACGAACTCTTGTTTCATTCTATTGAACAAAAAATCACATAAAAATTACAGAGTGAAACGTCTTTGGATCAAATAGAAAACCCAATTTATTTCATTCAAAAATAATAAGTATAACTCTATAAACACAGAAACTAATATAGACATGCATTCGACAGTTCAGCATTGCAGATTCGCAAACGGCAATTAAAAATGATATAACTCCCTCATTACTTAATGAAATCACCCAAAATCAAAGGGCTTTTGTAGATAACCTCGTAAACTAAAAATTCATTAAAAATCCTGCAAAGATTTGATTTGGAACCCCTTCAAATTCACATCACAAGCTACTATAAAATTAGGGTTTCGACAAAGAAACAAGGCAGTTGCGCACTCCTCGAATAAAATCGATAACTTGTCCAAACATCTCTGAAAAAATTGATTAAACCCAAAAATTGTGATATACTCTTCGTGAGCTTGTCCAAACATCCAAATAACATGAAAAATCGACATCGGAATCCTTTTGAACATTCACGTCAAAGTCACACAAACATTGAATCTGAGGAAAGTTTCTATTCTTCTCTCAAAAGAAGGGAACCCAACGACTACTACCATGGTATTTTATTGAATCACTTCAAAAGAACTTGAAGTAAAGAATAGACACACCCAAAATCAAATTTTACAGACCTAATACACATGGATTTACAAGCATTTACAAATATACAAATGGGGTTAATCTTAGATTAGTGAAACTATACACAAATCAAAAGAACTATGCACATTCATTCACACATTCACAAGATTCAACCCAAATTCAATTTCATTAACTCAAACAAAGTATAACATGCTACTGAAATTAAAGTACCATTAAGCCCTAATCTAACATTACAACTAAACCTAAAACTACAGCTACAATACCTAAAAGCTACCATTAACCTATTGAAATTACAAAGAACAAAACTTCAAGCAAGGAAATGAAAACCTAAAGAGCTAAATCACTACAACCTTAATTACCTTGAAGTGCAAACTTGCTTTGGGGAAGAATGGTGCAAGAGATGTGCTCCTAACTGTCCTCTTAGCCAAGAAATTCATGGTTGTCACCACACGAATCCTCTTCCAGAAGCGGGAGGTCTTCAAACACCACCAAACTCCAAATGCAAGTAGTCGTCCACCTAGAGTCCACAACCCTTGCCTTTCTTCTACTAGGAGATGATCCACGGAAGAGGGGAGACAGTTGCACAACTTTAGATGTGCTCCAAACAGCAACCACGAGCTCTGGAATGGGGCCTCTTGCCATCCTCCTACCAGCAACCACAAAGAGAAGAAGAGGGAAGGCCAGCCAAAACTTGTCTTCCACCTTAGAGCTCCACAAGAGGGGGGAGAGCACCACCAAAACCCTAGCTTGAGGAGAGGAGAGGGGCTAACGACTCCAAAGGGCTTGAAGTGAGGAAACTCGTGAAAAAAAGAGAAAGGGAGAGGGATTTGGGCGTTCTTGGGTCTCCTTTTATAGATGCTCCAAGTAGTGGGATCTAATCTCCACCATAGATCTCTAATCCAAGGGCCAAGATTCATCCAAACTTATTTGCTTTATTTGTCTTTCTTTTCAACCTACAAAACTCAAACAAATACATCAAAACACTTAAGAAATAAGATTAGATATATTCCTAAACATGGATACTTCAAAAAGGGTCAAAATTATATTTTTCATTAAATTCCAAAAATACCCATGTACTTATTTAAATAATTAATCCTAAGTACTGAAGTAAAATTAATCTACTTAATGAAATGCAATTGTATTGTCACCAAGATGTAAATGTGTTTTCATGAAGTGCAAAATAATAAATAAAGTCTCATTTATGCATTATTTTTCCATTTAAGCCCATAACCACATTATTTGCCCAAAATGCATTATAACTTAAATCTTCATTAAGCACCTATGAGTATATGACTTTAAGCAGATAAAATGCATCAATTAACTATATAAAATATGCATAAATTACGACTCTACAATTAACATTAAAGAGCGTAATTGATGTTATTTACATTCTATGGAATCGCCCAATGGTTGGTCGAATTCCTCTGTAAATAATAGTATTTAACTGGAAAAATAGGCTTGTGAAGTTAACTTAAGTCCACGAGGTTAGTCCGTTGAGTTAACTATAACTCCATGAACTAAGTCTGTTGTGTTAACTATAACTCAACAGAGTACTTAACTGAACACATATAAACTCCAATATAAAAATTGAAACAGTATACAATTATTACTCAATCTCTATGGGATCGACCTGTACTTGCACACAAATATAATATACATTGTGTACTTGTAGTTAAAAATACAAATTAGATTTAATATCTAATTTGTGTGAAAGTTTGTTTGTTTACTTCTAAAAGTAACTATTGATATAAGCATGAAAACAAATTAAACAAGTTTTCTAGCGTCGTTGCCAAAGAACTAATCAAGTTCTCTAGTGCCACCTAACAAACAAAGGTTAACAATCAATACACCAAGTATAATTGATAATCTTTCAAATCATATTTGCAATAAAAAGATATATTTTTAAAACAGTAATATATCATATAATAGTTGTAGAATTTCCAAGTTTAGACATATTAGATACTTTCAAAAAATAAAAGAAACATTTCAAATACTTTTAAGAAAAATCAGAACCTTTTAGTTGAAACATTTTGAAGGACAAAACTTAAGTTATACGTTAAGAGTATAACACATGTCTTTCTATAAACACTAACACAAAATACTCTTAAAAATGTTTTAGTGAAACCATCCAATATTTAAAAAATGAAACCTTATTATTCTGAAAATATTTTGGTGACTTTCAAAAATAAACATTCTGAAATCTTAAAAATTGAAACTCATCGATAGTTAAAAAGTATTTTGGATACTTTCACATGAAACCATCCGAAAATGAAGTGTAAAGCTAAAACCTTCTAATGGACTTGAGATTTTGGTAACTTTTAGTAAAACTCTTCAATTTTCTACCTTAAGAGAAATGAAACATTTTGAAACTTATTTTCAAAGGTTTGCAATAATAATTTTGAATAGAAACAACTAGGCAATAAAGTAAAATTAAAAGTGAGTTTTGAAACATTTGCTTAATAATATTTACCTTGGTTTTTCATTATTAAAATTGAACCTGTAAATTAAGAACTAACAATTATTACACTTGATAAAAAATTTTAGAGGAAAAAGTTTATTTTGTAGAAATTTTTTTAGAAGATCTAGAATCAATAATTTAAGAGAAAAACATAGAACAGAACGTGTGTATTTCAAATTTTGAATTTGAAATTAAAACAGAAGATGTGAAGAGTGGATGTTGATCATAAATGAATGTGAAAGATATGCATGCAATGGAAATTGATTATATAAGACAAAATTCTCGTTGATCAATGAGATCTTTTGACATACCTCATAGAGATACTCCTCTTAAGAGAAAAATTCTCAGAAGGAAGAAAATTTAGCAATTTTGGTGAAGAGTAGAAAGTTAGATATTTGCATTGAAAATTTGCAGAAGAAGAAAATGGTGATATCAAATAGGAAGAAATGTTTTAAATTCTACAATTTAGTTTTTTTTATTTATAATTATGAAATTTATTAGATGAAACATTCTATCGTCATATTATTACATCTAAAATTTTTAAGGAGAGTTGAATTATATATTGTAATTGTATATAAAGTATTAAATAAAATAGTGTTTCTGATTGTTTTAATTTTTAAGTTTCAATTATAGTTAAAATTGTTGAAAAATACAATTTAAACTCCTCTTTTATTGTCTTTCGATCCTTTATAGTTTAAATTCTATTTTTTTTGTCACGTGCATACTTAAATTTCATTATTTTTCATTACAAATCTATTTGTGCAGTTAGAAATAAATTTTTGTCTAAACATAGAATTGAATAGAATTTGAATATAATAATATTTAAAATTCACATATTATATATGTGTAGGAAAATAATAGAAATTGAAATTTTAGTAGTTGCATACATTTAGACAGAATTAGAAACTAATATGTTTGTATATATTATTTAAAGTGATGTAAGATATATGAGTTATCATTAATTGTGTAATGTATATTAACATAATTAAGTTTGAAATTGACATTTATGAATTAACTAATAAATATAAATTAAGTTGAAGAACAAAATTTAACTTAACTAATAATATAATATAATATAATATAATTATTTAGAATTCATACCATATAATAATATCATTAAACGTTCATGTATAATTAATATAATATCACTAACTCAAATCTTTTCCAAACACACCACCCAAAGGAGCATCTCGATGAGAGGTGAAACGAAGAAGAAGTGAGGAAAAAAGAGAAGAAATAGGACTTGGGACTTGGGTATATGCTGGAAAAACATGTGGACAAGAGTTTTGTCTGGCAAATAGGCAAATGGTCAAAGGCCAGGAACGGAAAGCTTTTGCAGAGGGTTAGAGGTGAGTTTTTTAATTTTGGTCCAATATTTATATTGAGAATTGGTTGGAATTATAATTCATTTTACTTGATATACACAAACGCACGCCTCTTTTACCTGTAATTGAATGAAATTTGAATTCTTTTTATCTAATTTCCAATACACAAATCTCAAGAAAAATGTAATTATTATCATTTTCTGTTATTTGTCAGATTTTTACTTTTATCATTTTCTAGATATATAAATACTCTCTTATACCGGAATTACAAGAAAAAGGAAAACAAAAATCAAATGGAATCCCCTGCTCGCGGCGCAACGTAGAAAATCACTTCCAATTTTCTAAATTAACAATTAATGGACGCTATTACTCTGCAAAAACGTTGGTGGAAAAATCAAATCAATATATCTTCAATCATAGGATCTAAGCCAAACGAATCTGCACCGCTCATCAATGTATTCAACATTCAATGGTCGAGATGTTAAGCTATGTTGCACTATTTACGGTGATGGATTATTTTCCTATGAAATCAATCACATTATTTAGGGGGGGTTAGTGTCTGACGGAATTGAGCTGACGGAAAGGAAAATTATTGAATTCCGTCAGAATGGTGTTAGTGTACATTACACTTGACGGAAAGGAAAGTCGGATTTTACCGTTGTATAAAATCCAAAAATTTCCTTTACCGTCAGAAATTTTCTCCTCTTGACCCTGGAGAAACCTCGCGACGTTCGCCTCCGCTGGACGCGAAACCCTCGACCATCTCCCTCTCGCGACGTTCACCTCCGCTGCCGCCTGCGAAAGCTTCTCTCCTTCTCGCAACTGTCGTAGGTAGTGGCCCGGTCTCGCGTCTGCTCTGGACTCCTCTCCGCGCTGGTCCCTGCTCCCTCTGGCCTGCGAAAGCTTCTCTCCCTCTCGCGACATTCGCCTCCGCTGCCGCCTGCGAAAGCTTCTCTCCTTCTCGCAACTGTCGTAGGTAGTGGCCCGGTCTTGCGTCTGCTCTGGACTCCTCTCCGTGCTGGTCCTTGCTCCCTTTGGCCTGCGAAAGCTTCTCTCCCTCTCGCGACGTTCACCTCCGTTGCCGCCTACGAAAGCTTCTCTCCTTCTCGCAACTATCGCAGGTAGTGGCCTGGTCTCGCGTCTGCTCTGGACTCCTCTTTGCGCTGGTCCCTGCTCCCTCTGGCCTGCGAAAGCTTCTCTCCCTCTCGCGACGTTCGCCTCCGCTGCCGCCTGCGAAAGCTTCTCTCCTTCTCGCAACTGTCGCAGTAGTCGATCACGGTCGCTGTCGCTCCATCCGTCGCTGCCACCGCATCGGCCGCTGCCGCTCGCATCCACCGCGCATCCGCCGCTACCGCTCGCATCCACCGCACATCTGTCGCTGCCGCTACCATCGCACCGCTCACGCTCGGTATTCCGGCATCCATACATAATAGTTTTGTTTAATCAGAGTTTTCAGCAATACTATACTATACTATGATCCAATTAATGACATATTATCATTTAGCAGTACTTACTATGCTTTATGAATGCTAAATTTCACTTAAAGCTCAAGTCAATTTTTGAATCATATTGATGATTCGTGTATATTATGCTAAATTGTGTAATGACTTACGATCATGTAATTTTTTTAAAAGTTGTAGTAAATGCTGTTGTTTAGTGTTATACTTACAGGGTTATGTATGCTAGTGTATAAATGGATCCTCTTCTCTAATGGCCTGATATATCTATATAAGAGACTCATTTACTTACTAACAGTCACAACCCACTAAATATATCACTCGACACTAACTCCAACTGTAGTATGTTAAATTCACAGGTCCCTCTTGAATAGATGCAAAGAATTTCTAATGCCATGATTTTGTTAAAAACTTTTTTAAATTTAAATTAGTACCATTGATACCTATTATTGTTGAAAACTAATTAAATTTAGTTTGAAATAGAAATATAGATGCAAGTAATTTTGAAACTAAAATAATAATATTAGGATATTACCCCCTCATGTAGATGAAATAGAAATATAGATGCAAGTAATATTAGGATATTACCCCCTCATGTACCATTTATTGATGTGATTCGTAAGATAATTCTGTTTGGCATAGGATATTATTTTGCATTTATTGTTTGGCATAAGTTATTTAATTCATTAACCATTTAATATTAATATATATTTATTGGTTTGCTTTCATTTTCAATTATTGAGTAGATTGACAAAATATATTATGTAGTAGTAAATCTTATAATCTTATGTCGTAGCAGTTAATTAATATTTGATCTTATGTAGTAAATGAGTACTTCTGATAGAGGACGGGGTAATGGAGGATGAACTTATATGACTTGGAATGCTGATGCAGATGCATTCTTTTTAGATATTTTATCAGAAGTATTAAATGAGGGAAACAAAAAAACCCAAGATGGAAAGATAAAAGGGAGCACTTGGGATGAAGTAGTTGAAAAATACAATATTAGAAGAAATGCATGTATTACAAAGAAGAATGTGGAAAGTCGCTTAAAAACATGGAGACAAATTTATCGTAACTACTCAAAAATTGCAAATTAGAGTGGATGGGGATGAAATTTCATACAAGGGTATACTGATATAGATGAAGAGATATGAAAGGAGTTTATTAAGGTAAGATTTTTATTTACATACTTTAAGATTATCCCAATTGTATTGAATTTTTCTTAATATATATTGTAATTTTATGTAGGCACATCTAGAGTGTGAAAGCTGCAAGGGAAAACCATGTTTGATTTATGAACAATTACAACTCATTTTTGAAGGTACTATGGCTAGTAGAAATATGTCTTGATAGGCAGAAGAAGTAGACATTGTACCAAACACTCAAGTTCTAAATATATTTACTCCAGACATTACACAAGATGGAATGGACCTCGATTCTGACATACCTCCTAGTTCAGGAGGAAGTGCACATGTTCCATTGGAGTAGAGGAAAAAGGGGAAGCGAGCACGCCCTCATGTAGAATCTCAACAAATGATAGCAGAAAGTTTGAAAGATACGTCACGAGCTTTTCTTACTTTGTGTGAACAAAATACTATTAATGGTGAGGTACGTAATGAACAAATGAGAGAGATGGTTCACATACAAAAGGAGATGTTTGTATGTAAGAAGGAAATGTTTGCATGGAAGAAGGAAATGTTTGCATGGCAAAAGAAGTCTGAGTCTTTTTTAGATGAAGCTATTGCTTCAATATTTGAGATTGAAGATCTATCTATGACTGATCGATATAAAGCTACTCAATTATTCCAAAAGCAAGAAATCAGTAAAATATTTCTATCAATTCCAAAAGAAATGCGACAAGGATGGTTGATGTTTCACTTAGAAAAGATGAAAGACTAAAGATGATTTACATGTTTTTTTTTTGTATTAGATGTATGATGTAACTACTTTTTGTTTGGACAAGGAAATGTGGAATGATATTATTATTGATGTTTGTTTATCATATTTTATTATGTTCTATTAATTGTGGAATGATTTCATGTAATATGTTTATTTGTATTACAACCTTGTAATATGTTTGGACATGAAATTTTGTAGGTGACGATGAATTTTGAAGAGGATTTTGACGAACTAGTAAATAACACATTGATGTTATTTGAAGAAGAGGAAGAATATGCTAGAAGAAGGCGAAGACTTTTACTTGCTTTTTGGAATATTTTAGCAGGGATTGCAAGTACCTCAACTTTGTTTTCAAGTACAAGTCGTATTTATAGTAAAGAAGGTGCAGATTATATAAGAAGATTATTAGATCATTCTTTACCACATCAAGTTTACAATTGCCTAAAGATTTATAGAATGAGTCAAAGTGTTTTCAAGGGTTTTTGTGAATTAATGAGGAGGGAAGAAGTGCTGAAAGATACCAACAATATCAGTGTAGAAGAGAAGTTTGCCATGTTCCTTGTGACAGTTGGGCAAAATCAAAGGTATGGAGTAACTACAGAACGATTTAGTCGATCAAGTTGGACAGTTAGTAAATACTTTAATGAAGTGTTGAATGCTGTATTACGACTAAATCATGTTCTTCTAGCAAGACCTTCATCTGAAACACCAAGTCGAATTCGTCAAGACTCAAATGTGTACCCATATTTTAAGGTACATTTTCACACCTTTGGTGTTTCCTTATCTTATATGTTATTTTAGTCAATATCAAAATAAAAGTGCATGTTTATAGGATTGTATTGGAGCTATTGATGGTACACATATAAAAGCAACTATTTATGGACAAGAAACAGCAAGATTTAGGAACATGAAAGGTGAATTATCTCAAAATGTAATGGCAGCATGTAATTTTGATATGGAATTTACATATATTTTAGCTGGTTGGGAAGGATCAGTTGCTGATGCTCGTATTCTCCAAGATGCAGTTACTAGACCTAATGGTTTTCAAGTTCCACCAGGTAAATGTGTTTTCCACTTCTACAAGTTATGAAGACATCACCATACTAATATTTTTTTTATACAAGTAAGTTTTACTTAGTTGATGCTGGATATCCAAATCGATCAGAATATATTTGTCCATATCGAGGTGTAAGATACCATCTATCTGATTATGTTAATGATAGAGTTCCTCGTAATGCTGTAGAAAATTTCAACTACAGACATTCACAATTGAGAACAGTCATTGAGCGTACATTTAGAGTTATGAAACATCGATTTTCAATATTACGTGGTCAAATGCCATATCCATATGAAACACAAGTAAAGATTGTCATCGCATGTTTTTTACTTCATAATTTTATTCGTAAGACTGATAAGGAAGATTTACTTGAGGACTTGCTAGATGAGTTGGAAGAGTTAAATATTATTGATGACATACAACCAATGGGAGAGATACATATAGAAAGCAATGCCCAGGTTCGAATGACTCAAGAACAAAGAAAAGAAATGGCAGATAAGATGCGAGAAGATATGATGATGGCAATGTGGGATGGAAGAACTAGATGATATTATTTCGTATTGTAATATTTCAATTAAGATGTATTTGTATTTTTCGAATATTAGTTGTAATAAACTTTTGTCAGAATTTCCATCAGAATTTTCCGTCCTGCACTAAACCCCTCTCATAATTTTTCTTTTCATTTCCGTTACAAATTTTTCATTTCATTTCCGTCAAAATTTTCATTTTCATTTCCATCAGAATTTTCCGCCATGCACTGACACGCCCTTAGCCAATTTTATTCCTTAAATCGAGTAAGCCATACGTAGGCCCCGGCATTCAGCCGAACCCTCGCCCCGTGGACTAGTTTTCTTCGACGAAACGCCTCGCTCGCACCTGTCCGTCTCTCGTCCACGACAGTTCCCGTCGGACAACCACCACGTCTACTCCTCTTTGTCTCTCAGCTCTCCTCCTCTTTTCATCTGCCTCTCCTGAAACCTAGGGTTTTGGGACTGGCTGACACATGGCAGAGCAGCGGAAGAACAGGTGGACTTGGGAAGTCCCTGGGTTCGAGCCGCGGAAGTCGGTTGAACGTGACGAACAGAGGTCGCCGCGGCCGCTCTCCAGGAGGAACTCCATCTCCGGCACTTCTCAGGTGCGCTCGGCTGAGCTCCCTAGGAGCCGGTCCGTGGCTGCGAAGCTCCGGAAGCTGACAGACCAGGTCAAGGTTAGTGTCTCCCGCCCGGTCCTATTCAACGATATATAGGTTGGCTTTGTTGTTTTTACGGAATGATGGCAAGCATTAATGGGGATGCGTTTTACGGTCGGTTAACGGAATGGAGTATGTGGTGGCTTCAGAAGACCGTTTCTCTTAGGAATGCTTGTTTGAATGTAACGACTCAATGATATCAACCATAACAAAGTAATGCGCTTTCACAGTAATAAGAACTCACTTTTAGCATTTTGCTCTTTATCACTCTTCTCCTCGGTATACGGTGAACTTTGGTGCAGCAGTAAGCTTCCTTATTTTTCACGAGGGCAAATTTCAGAGCCTCTTGATCTGTCATTTTTGCCACTCTTCTGGTTAGTGGCTTATTTGCCAATTTGGACTTAAAAAACTTCGTGATAAAAAACAAGGATGTTATTTCAGACGTGGGTTTTGCTGAGCATGAAGAACAGAAAAAGTAAACTTGGCATAGTATCGAAAGAATTCCCTGTTGACAGGAAGTCCAAACATTGATTTGGAAGCCCAAATGTGAACCTCGTTTAGATGAAGATACCATGATAGTTCTATTCCACGTAAATATGCTACCATGATATAAGGTACAACAGTTGTAGTTTATTTATTTTTAACTGAAGATGGATCGTCATTGAGAATTGTGAACGTACCATAATCAATATCCAAGATTCCAAGGTAACCTACAAATTTGCAAGACATTTTCATGCTGTCTAGTAACAAAGATATTTCTAAAAAGGAAGTTGGCTTTGGGACTACCGGTAGGTGTTCTTTGTCTTTTAATCTAAGAATAAACTTGAATGATAGTGGATTTTAGAAGTTTTCTAAGCTAATACAATAACAACAATAATTTGAGTCATAATCTTACTATGTAGGGTTGGCCACATGAGTCTGTTTCTTCCATATATTTCTATCTTTAGTCAAATCTTTGATTAAATTATATAAATTTAAATCTTTTCTTATAATTCCTAACTAAGTAGTTTTTGGCTCACCTCTCTACTTTTGCACTAATTAATTCTTCTACTGTAATTGATACATTCCTTGGTCTCCAAAGGATATGACCAAACTACCTGAGCCTATTTTCTCTTATCTTATTTTCAATAGGTGTAACTCCTACTCTATTTCTAATCAAATCATTTTTAGCTTATCCCTTATAGTATTACCACTTATCTATCTAAGCATATTTATCTTGGCAACACTAATTTTTGCATATGATCATGCTTTACAACCCAAAATTTCTAGCCATAAAGTATACCTGGGTTAATGACAAATTTTCTTTTAATTTTAAGGGCATTCCTCTATTACACAATACTCCAAAGTTATTTCTCCATTTTATTCATCCTACTTAGATCCTATGAATAACATTCTCTATAATTTCATCATTGCTATTTATTATATATCATAAGTATTTAAAATTCTTACTTTTATGGATCTCATGGCCATCTAAATATATACCTCCATTATATACTAAGAAATTCCTATTTTTGTATAACCTACACTTAATATATTTAGTTTTCAATATATTCAATCTAAATCCTTTGTGATTCTAAAATATCTCTCCATAATTCTAATTTAGAATTGATTTTTGACTTACATTTATCAACTAGAACAATGTTATTGGCCGGTAGCATACACCAATGTATCTCTATTTGAATTTTCTTAATTATTTCATTTATAGCAAAGACAAATGATTATTGACTTAAAGAGGACCCTTGGTGTAAATCTTTGTCTATTAGAATTCTCTAGTTTCTCCTTTTATAGTTTTATAACATTGGTAACTACACTTTCATAAATGTCTTTCATAATATCAATATATCTCATAGGTATTCCTTTTCTTTCTAAAATCCACCATAATAGATTTCTAAATAGAAATACTTGAAGAAGAGGACCCCATGTAGTGGAATTATGGCTTGGATTGTTATTGTTGCTTTTATATTTCTATATTAAATATTTAAGTAATTAATTAATAATTAGTTAACGCTGTCTCCAAGTTGAGTGGTATTCTAAATTTTATGAATTTGCAGAATCCCCAAATCCTATGTTTCATCTTTGTCCTTGAGTGATATTGGTGACTTATCTGTTTCAGTAGTGGTGAGATCAATGGATGATGGTTTGCTATGGACATATTCCAATGTTTATGGGCTGCAAATACCAGAGCTTTGATCTTGAATGCTATCAGGACCCTTGGAGATCAGACCTAGATGGAATTATCTATGGTTCATTGTGGGGGGATTGCATTGTTGTCAAATCAGAAACTTGTATGCTAATGGAGGCTATTTTTAAGTCATTTCATTGCAAAAGCTTTTGTTCCACTTAAAAGGAAATATATTACACTTGTATTTTACACTGCACTTCTTACAACAGTGATAGCAAAATCAGAAACTATTTAGGATTCTTTTTCTTTACTATTTAATGATTTTCATTGGGTGGCTGAGGGATTTCCTTTTCTTTGAAATTCTCCCCTCTAGTTCATCTTGCAAATCTTCTATTCATGTTAGGATTTCCTGGATCAATTGATTTTTGATTTTCTGTGATATCTTGCTGGAATGTTGGTTGTGGGATCCCTTTCTCCTATCTTCCTTGAAAAATGTTGCCCCTAATTTAGCTGTTGCCCATGAGTGCTTTCGTCAAGCTGCCTACTCTGTTTAGGGTCATTCAATTTTCTTTATTTGATATTTTAATATTTGGTGTATATGATGGCTCAAATTCTACTACAACCTTTGCAGTTGCTAGAATCACAATCAAAGATCTAATTTAATTCCTGTTAAATGAACCCAAATAGATCCCTAGTTGGGGGCCTTGGGGCAAGTGTCACTGTAGTTCATCTTTTCCATTTCCACTATGTGAATTGTTGATTACTGATGAGTGAGATCCTAGCAGATGGCATATGTTCTTGCCTTTAGAAATTGGTGTACATGACAGTAAAGACTGTGCCATAAATGTGCTTAATCCACTTCTGACCCATTGTGGCTGCAACCATTCTATGATATCTTTTTTCTCCTAACCTGGTTCATGGAAAACCAGATAGTGCTTGAACCTTTCCTTCAAGTTGGCAATATTTGGTTCTCACTTCATCTTAGCCCAAATTCAAGGTTCTCCAGGTTCCTTTCCATCCTTTAGGCACTCCTTTTTGTGCTTATCTTTCACCTTCATTCAACTATCTCTTAAACCTCCCTTGTTGCACAATAATGTTGGTCATTTTTTCAGATTACATCCTTGACCCTAATGACCCATTCTTCTACAAATTTTTGCAACTGCAACACCTACAAGCCTTTAAAATATCTAGGCAGTGGAGAGACTGATTGGCCTTCTCTCTGCCCTTTCTCACAGCTCTCTTCTCTCTTGTGTGAACCCTTTTTTGAGTGGTAGGATAGCAACTTTATCGAGCAAACAAAATATATCAGAGTACCAATTTCGAAGTTACTAGTTAGAATGGTAATGGATCATTTGGATCCCTAAATTCTTTGTAGATTGTATGACCTTTACTCTTTGATTTTAGTTTATGCAATTATCTTGTTTCTATGTACATTTAGAATATATGTTATTCAGGTTGATAAGAAATGGCAATATTCTAGTTGTATATGAACAAAGGGCAAGGTCTACTGCTAGGCTAATTTATTTGTATTATTCAGGTCACGATTATCTTGCCTTAATAAATATATTTCTATGTTTGTAACTTGTCATTAATGTCTTTCATAAAATTTTATTATGTTAAGTGTTAAAAATTTATCTTTACTCCAATTGACTGTGTTCTGTTGCATTATTATTAGCAAGCACATGAGGATTACTTGGAGTTGAGACAAGAAGCTATTGACATTAAAGAATACTCTTATGCCAAGATTGACAGGGTTACACGCTATCTTGGTTTTGTTGCAGATAGGGCACATAAGTTAGGTAAGATTGGATTTTGTTTATGAAATTTATTATCATTATTATGTTTTTGAGCAGAGCATTCCTTTGCCATTATTTCAACATGAATTTATGGGATGCCTTATTTTCTTGATATGTGCTTCTATCCTATCATTAACTCCACTCAAGTAGAGTTACGTGTTACATACATTTATTTGTCAATTAACTTAATTTTCTAGTTATTTTATTATTTATATTATTTTTTATCTTTTCTTGAGTGGCAATGATAAATTTATTGATAATCCACAAAATACAATTCTAGCCGATGGAAATATCCTAGATAATAAAACTAAAGAGAGTTGTTAGTATGAAGTGAAGGGAAAAGTGAGGGAGCAAGTCCTTCCATAGGAGAAAGCAATGAATGAATGATTGGGATGGAAGTGGAAAAGCGAGGGAGATAATTTGCTCCCTCATCACAATTCTGGGGTGAATCATGGTGAATTGGGATGAAGAGTTTTGTGATAATTAGCTTCATCATCACAAGTCTAAAGTGAATCATGGTGAATTGGGATGAAGAGTTTTTGTAATGTAAGCTGAAGAATGGAGTATGTCAGGGGGGGGGGGGTGCATATGAATGAAGAATTCAAGTGTCTCAATTACCTTCACTTGAACACCTTGTTGGATATTGTTAAATCCATGGTCTATAGAATATGGTCTAGAATGACATCGAACCTTATATCATTTTGGAGTATGTGACTTTCTTTATCATGTTGGGGGTGGAGCATTATGGAAAAGAGGGGAACTCAAAACATGCTAAAATATGAACTTTGTCTATGCCTTGGTGAAAATGCAACATGATTTTCTATGATTATTTAGTGGTTTCTGAATGGTTGCCTTTTTTAGAGGGACTAGTGGATCAGCCAATTGTATTGGGGGAGAACTTGATTTGCTTCCAAAATATGATGTAGTGAGCTTTTTCCTAGACAATGGATGTTCCAACTTTGAAGTTTTGAGAATTTGCTTGGAGGGATGGCAGTGGCAAGGATCCATTAAAATGGGAAGGGAGAAATAGTTGGATAGATTATCTAATGGGTATTCCTCTTGATCACTGGGATACAATCATTTTCTAGTTAGGTGTACTAACAAGTAGTCTTTGGTCTTTTTCTATTTCTTCTAGTTCCTTTTGCACTAATTAATTCTCTTTTCCTAACTGGTGTATTCTTTGGCTTCCTAAGGATACGAGTAAAGTATCTAAACCAATTTTCTCTTATTTTATTTTCAATTGTTGCAACTTGTACTTTATTCCTAATAAAATTATTTTTTAGTTATCTTTTATAGTATTACCACTCATCCATCTAATCATAGATATCTCAATAACACTTTTTGCATATAGTGATACTTTATAGTCTAGTATTCGAAGCCATAAAGTGTGATTAAGTAAATTGTAATTTTATAAAATTTTCCTTTTAATTTTAAGAGTGTCCTTCCATAACATAATACTCTAGAAGTATTTTTCCATTTCATCTACCATACTTTAATCCTATGACTAATGTCCAATATAATTTCACCATTTCTACTTATTATAGTTCTTAACTATTTATAAGTCTTATGTTGTGAATCTCATGACCATCTAATTGTATATCTTCATCATTATTCTAATTTTGTTCAACTTTTACTTGTATATTTAATTTTAACATAATCTGACTCCTTTGGTCTATAAAATATTCTCTCAATAATTCAAATTTAGAATTAATTCCTTTCTTACTTTCATCAACGAAAACTATGTTCTTAGCAAATAACATACATTAAGATATTTTTCATTAAATTTCCTTAGTTTTTTCATCTATAACTAAAAAAATAGGTGTGAAGTTAGGATTTTTTGTGTAAACCTATGTTTGTTGGAAAGTCCTTAGTTTCTCCTTCCATGATTTTAACACTAGTAATTACTATTTCTTACATGTCCTTTTTAATGTCAATGTATCCTTTATGTACTGATTTCTTTCCATGATTTTAACACTAGCAATTACTATTCTCACATGTCCTTTTTAATGTCAATATATCCTTTGTGCTTCTTTTCTTTCTAATACCCACTATAATAGGTTTTTAAGTACTCTATTATATGGAAAGTTTCAAATATTGATCCGTATTAGTGAAGTTTGGATTTTAAATCACTTGATCTCGAAACATGCTGTATTTTGGAGAAGCATATTTTTAGATGATTTTTCTTCTAGGATTGATGCATAATTGACAAATTGTATGATCCTTGTAATTTTTTCACTTGTTGGAGGATGGATCAATTGATCTATTGCTAGGGTCAGTCGATTTAGAGAGATGGTGCTCCATTGAAGTTGCTATTGATTGCTAAACACTTTGTTGAAGGGCTCGCCATCGAGCATTGCGTCTCTTCCATGTGTTGTGTAGGCTTGAACGTTGTTCTCTACCAAAGATATTGTTGAAAGCCTCTGCAACCACCATAACCCATTAGGGTTTTTGATGGGAAGAAAGAAAAGGAAGAAGAAGAGGAGGTGGTGACACATGTGTGGGGAGGAGAAAGAAGAAAAAAAGGAAAGAAAGAAAAAAAGGTAAAAAGGAGAAAGAGAGAAAGAAAAGGAAGGATAAGAAAAAAAGGAAAGAAAAAAAGAAAAGGAGAAAAAAATTATTAAATAAAAATTTATGTTTAATAAATGGTGGAAGTAATAAAAAATCACAAAAATATATAATTTTTTATTTAAAAAATTAATTTACAAACTTTATTTTCTTGTTTTCTTATTAATTCACATGAGATCTTTTAAAAAGATTAATTACATTATAAGCATTGATTTAAAAATCAAGATAAAAGTCAAATATAATAAAAGGGATTCACATGAAGGAGATATATTTCTCCTTCATGTGAAAAAGTTTTTTTTTGAACAACAAAGAAAAACCAGAAATCTAATATTTAAAAAAAAAGAAAAAATGGAAAGAGAGAAGAAAAAAATTACATAAAAATTATGTCTAAAAAAAGAAGTTATTAAAAAATCAATTTTTTTTTTCTTTGACTTGATAAAAGCAAGGATCTACTGTAATTGACATAATGTAACTGTAGTCATATGGAACTACTATATTTGTATCTAATTAACATTTTATATATGATAATTACCTATAAAATCTATCTTATTTTTGAGTTTTAAGGTGAAATTTAAAGTTTTTAGCTGTTTCCATAGAAATATTGTGTTTGCACTGATATGATTCTTGATCCTTGATAGGTTTCCTTTTTCCACAGGATTGATCCTCGATACAATACTAACATTTGAGACATTGGTTATATGCTTTTTTTTTTAAAATTAATGAAAACCATATGAATGTCCTTTTTTTTAACTTTAAAATTTTCTACCGGTTGTCTAAGTAAATGAATAACTTCCATTGTGACCTACTAATATAAACTTAAATTGATTTTCTATGATTTTAGTTACATACTTTAATTACTGCTCAATTACCTTTTCTTGTAATTTTATAGTATGACCTCATTAACTTAATACTACAATAATTATTATAATTCTATATGTCTACCTATTCTTAAATATAGGTATTAAAGAATTCTTTCTCTCTTCATTTGGCATCTTCTTTTTCTTTAAAATTATATTAAAAAGCTTAGTTAATCATTTAATCTCTACTTCACCCATACACTTCCACACTTTGGAATACCATCTGGTCTAATAGTTTTTCCACATTTTATTTTCTTAATAGCTTTTTTACCCTCAAATTACAAATTCTTCTAAAATATTTATAATTATATCTTTTGTACTGCTACTCAAATTTTGCAAGTAAGAATTTCTTATGGTAGATTTATTAAAAAGTTTACTAAAATATCTACACTATCTATCTTTTATTTCATTTTCTTTTACTAAAACTCTACCATCGTCATCTTTAATAGACTTGTCTAAAATCTCTAGAATTTCTTTCTCTATCTTTAGCCAATTTATATATTCTATTTTTCTCCTTGTTTTGTGTTTAAATTATCATATAATTCTTTATAGGCCTAATATTTAACTTAACTAATAATTGTCTTAACATTTCTTTTTGCTAGCTTATACTTTTCTAATTTTCCCTCATTCTATATTTGCAATAGCTTTTATATCATTATTTCTTTTCTTTTATTTTCTACTTCAATACATTGCATCTATGTTGAAGGGTGTAGCAAAAAGTAGAATGTTATGTTAAGATTCAATGAAGGAGCAGAATATTGAGCAACGGTATAGTCTACATGTGAAATGATGCAGCTACACTCTCTTTTGACAAGGCTTGAGTTTCTTTTTGGTAAACCCATGGTCATGTGTTGTGATAATTAAGTCACCATCTTCATTGCAAATAGTCCATTGTTTTATGAACCAATCAAGTATACTGAGGTAGATTGCCATTATGTCTGAGATGTGATGAAGAGCATTATCTCTGCTTTGTACACTTGATCTTCTAATCTTTTGACAAGGGTTGAGTTTCCTGTTGGTAAACCCATGGTCATGCATTGTGATAATTAAGTCATCATCTTTATTGCAAATAATCTGATATTATGAACCAATCAAGCATATTGAGGTTGCCATTATGTTCAAGATGTGATGAAGAGCATTATCTCTACTTCATACGCTTGATCTTATGATCAACTTGAAAACATTTTTACAAGGAGACTTAGTGTTGAGTCTTATGATCATATTTGTAACAAGCTGAGGGTGGTAGATATATATGCCTACATGTGCAAATAGTAAGGTTGATGTTGCATTACTTTCACATGCCTTTCCCCAACTAGAAATTTTTAGGCATCTGTTAACAACTAATTTGGAGAATTTCTCCAAGTTTTTTTATTTATTTTTCATTGGATTGACCTTATTGGAAATCCTTTTTTTGCATGAAACTTTTATATTAATAAGATTTACTCCCTTTTAAAATAAAAGCTTGTGAATACCCCCAAACTCATTACTAATCTATTGGCATAGTCTGCTTATGAAATGATCCAAATAATTATGAGTAATGGTGATTTGGAAGGCATCAGGATCTTCAGAAATTATCATTAAAAATGGCTTGATGCCATCAGTAATTTGGGAAAAATTGTTTTTTTGGTTTCGTTAGGCATTGATATGTTTGTGTTTTTTGTGACTCTGTCTGTTAATATGGAAATGCCATTGGTTAACTTGTCCCATCAGAGATTGAAACTGAAGACAAAGGTTAATACCTTTTTTCTATATTACAGATCAGGCTGCACTTGAATCTAAGGCTAGAATAAGTCCATTGATTAGCGAGAAGAGGAGATTGTTTGATGAGTTACTGACAGCCAAAGGTAAACAATTACTCATTAAATTTTCCCTATGTGCAATTTGTCTGACATTTTCTTTGTGTTTTCATGGGTATATGTTTCATTACTCAATCCTATAGGAAGACTAAACATTACCTGGTTAGAAATAGTGTGAAAAGATTTATAATTGCATAATCCAAAATAAAATTTTCTAATAGATAGGTATAGATGTAAAGGATTCATATTGCTGATTTTTTATTAGTGGGATTAAGGCATTAATTGCTGTTGGATTTGTTGTTGTTTTAATTCCCTGTCTTTCCAAGTCTGAAACCCAAAAATTTAATCTTCCTTAGCAGTTTGTGCTAATTGTTTTTTTATTTGTCTTGTACTTTTTATAATCATTTGCTTGATTGTAGGAAATGTCAAAGTATTTTGTCGTGCAAGACCACTATTTGAAGATGAGGGTGAATCTGTTGTGGAATTTCCTGATGATTTTTCCATTCGTTTAAATCTTGGTGATGATTCTGCTACGAAGGATTTTGAATTTGACAGGGTTTATGGACCACATGTTGGACAAGGTACATGATAAAAATAGTAATCTAAAATTAGCCTTTTTTTTTAATTTATAAATATCTGTTTGTCATATTGCCAGTCTTGCAGTGTCCTTAAAGAAATATAAACTTTGTTTGTACCTGCAACCATAATCTTGATCCTTTTTTATTTGCAGGGGACCTTTTTCATGATATTCAGCCTTTTGTGCAATCATCTCTTGATGGGTTTAATGTCTCTATATTTGCATATGGACCAACTCGTGCTGGAAAAACATATACTATGGTCTGTTTTCCACTCTATTTTGCTACATAATTTTATATCATCTCAGATATTTGTGGATTAATTTTATCTTTAAAATATCACGAAACTCAGGTTTGTTCCAAATTCCAAAAAATGTAGAAGCCAAAAATACGTGTAGACCTAGAGTTCATACATCATTAATTGAATAGTAGGATACATCCAAAATGGAAAAATGATTTACCAAAGTGGTATTAAAGAAGACAAAAAGGTATATAAGCAAAAGAAAATTCAACAGAACTTGAACCAAGATGCCCATAAGCTCCTAGCTAGGCTGATGATCTTTCCTAAGAACACTGGCCTGCATAAAAAATTATTCCTTGCTCAATTAAGAAAGATTGCTTCTTCCAATGATTTTATGGTCTATCAACTGAAAGTGAATCACCTTAAAGTCCTACTACTCACATCCATAAGAAGAGCATAACATGAGAAACTGTTCAACAACAGTGAACAATATATTGAGGGATCCCACTGGATGCACCTGAGGTTTCTCTGTTAACAAACACATCTAGCTCTAAAAACTGTACAATATATTGAGTCCACCTTCATTTCCTGTAGCAATGACAGATGATGAATGCTTTAGGTGGTGATAATATCAAATTGATGCAAACTAACTGGTAGATCTGCCATTCTATCAACATTAGATGGGTTGTTTTGCTGTTCATGTAAAATCATAAATTGCCTCAAGATAGTATCAAGATGGTTAATTGCATCGGTGTTCAGTGGTTCATATTGTGAAAATGGTGGATGGTGTAGATGGTCAAATATGACTAAATATTTAGGAAAAATTGAGTAGCATACTGACATGTTCTTTGAATGAGGGATTATTTGATTTAAAAGAATCTGAAATATTTTCTATACATTTTTCCTCTGCCTCTTAACTTGATATCTAGGTGGATTATTTTAGTTTTTTGATTTCACATGGGATGGATACTCTCATGCATGCCTTTTTGCACGTAATATATTTTTGGTGCCTATTATTTGTTTGTTTTCCAGGAAGGCTCTAGTCAAGATCGTGGTGTGTATGTACGGAGCTTTGAGGAGCTTTTTGATCTGTCTAATGCAGATACTTTTTTTTTGAGTGGGTCTAATGCAGATTCTACCTCAGTATCTAAATATGAATTTTTTGTAACAGTCTTTGAGCTTTACAATGATCAGGTATTTCTTTCCTTCTACATTGTATTTTTTTTAGCTGTTTTACATGCATGTTTATTTCAGCTCTTTCTATTTTCTTCAAGATGGAAATTTGTATTCCTGATGTACTGTCGACTATTGTCATCTACCAGAATATTAATTTGTGTTTTGTTAAAATTCCATGCACACAGGTCAAGGATTTACTACTGGAATCTAATATTCAGTCCTCTAAAATTTCAATGGGTCCTTCAGATTCAGCAATTGAACTTGTACAAGAGAAAGTTGAGAATCCTTTGGATTTCTGTCAAGTAATTAAAACCAGTCTTGAAAATCGAGCAAAGGATGTTTCAAGACAAACATTATCTCATGTGTATGTTCTACTTTTGTAGTTACATGACTACTTTTGGAGTTGCATTCTGTTTCTTTCTTTCTTTGTGCTTTCAATTTGGTAACATTACCTTATTTGTTATGCATTTCCACTTCAATTTCCTCCCATTTTGTTTGCAATTCCCAAGCTATGGTCAACAACATATGCTTGGAAATACACCTGTTCATTCTAAAAAATTCGTGATTCCTTTTGTCATTGAAATTGCAGGGTTGTCACAATTCATATACACTATAGCAATAACATTACCTCAGAAAGTCTGTACAGCAAGCTCACTCTAGTTGATTTAGCTGGTAGTGAAAGTTTACTTGTGAAAGATGCCACTGAAGAGATTGTTGAGGGTATCCTACATGTTTCAAATTCATTATCTGTGTAAGTGCTTCAATGCATGATATCTCTCCTGTTTCAGAATGAATAGGTGGACTTTGTGTAATTAAACAAGTGTTTCTGTATATTAATTTGCATTTCAATAGTCAATGTCAATATATTAATTATTTGGGGATTTCTCACGAGTGTAAAACGTGCATTGGTTTGAGTAGTTTTGTAATCTGTAGTTAACTTCAAGAAGTTACCAATTGCTTCTAATGGTCTTAAGAAATTTAATTATTTTTGATTATCTATTTGCTTCTAGTAGAATTTTAACTATAATAAGTCTTGGAATTATATTTTGAGAGCTACTACTGCAGTGGCTAGTGCAATTGGTTGGGAGCACATTGTTGGAGGCTGGTAGACATCAGTTTCTGTTTGCTTTGCTATCTTCCTCAATAGGCAACAAAATTTGATGGGTTGGGGTCTCAATCTGGTGTTCATGGGTGGTAACACTGTGGTGTTGGGAAGAAGCATGGCATGGCCTTGCAATGTCTTAAATGCTGTAAGAGTTACCATTGGTGTGTAGAGTGTAGGAATGGGTGGGTGTGTCAAATGTGCAAGAAGCTTGGACAGAGGGAACATTTTTATGATATGGTGGTTGCTACCTTAGATGCTGCTATTCCAATGGTCATGAAGAAGGTTTACAATACTGGTAGTAGTGTAACCTTCAAGGAGGCTCTTCCTTTGATAAACAGGAATCTTTCCAATGGGAGAAGTAACTCCTCCCTTGCTGAATCCATTAAGTCAAGGAATAATGGACCAAGGATAACACGATCATGCTTGAAATAGATGGAATGGATGGTTAACATGCTCGAGAGTGCAATTAAAATTAATTCTTTGGATTATTATGTATCTCCCTGTAGTTCTAATTTAAAATTAATTTCTACCTTACTTTCATCAACTAAAACATTTTTTTGAGCAACAACATTGATTGTATTAAAATTGAGAAAAAGATAGGTCTATACTAGTTGCAGGTAGGCTAAACTACACAAAATGCAAATGAAACAAGTGAAGGTTTTAGAGATGAAACTAAAGGAAGAGAAAAATAGAAGCAAGCCACTCTTGAGATAAAGATCTCCATGGCAACAGTTGCAAAGTGACAATATCTTGCCTACCAAGATCTTGTCCAATTGTTCACATTAGACACTATCTTTGAAAAGAGATAAGCTTTCTCATGTTGTGAGTCCTAGAAAATCCTTGTGTTTCTCTCTAACCTATGCTGCCACTAAATTTCGTGAGGGATAATATTCCATAGTGTCTTCTTTGACTTACCTTAATTGTCTTTTGCCATTAAAAGCTCCTAAAAGGTGTCACATCAATCTCTTGATCTGCTTCTAGACTGATACATCCATTCCATCATTTACTGATTGAAGGGAACACAAAGAACATTCGCTCTACAGAGATCGTCCTAAAGTGCATGCCTTTGGCTTAGACACCCTCAATTTAAGTTCCAGTAACTAGTTCTATTCATTCGATCATTTTCTAGTCTTGGTAAAATGCCTGATTGCTTCCACTAATTCCAAGCACACTAGTTCACCATGATATGTGTATTTTGTGGGATTTGGACCCGTAACCTCTTTCAAGTTTCTACCACCATACCAATGCATATTTAAGTTAAGAAGATTGATAAAAAATATATATAATATTTATTATTATACTTAAAATTATTATAATCATATCAATTACATATTTTTTCTTAAAGTCAATAATTATTTAAATGTTATATTTGCCATTATTGAAAAATGTTATTTGTATAATCACATATCTAATTAAATTTGGTCCATACTTTATTCTTTTTCAAAGAAAATAGAAAATAATCATTTCCTAACTTGTGTTTATGATGGCATTTAAAAATTGAAAGCATATACAAATATCATATATAACCTAGATACTAATTTATTTTAAAACATTCTTGATTAAAATTTATTTAGTTTATTTGCATATATATTTTCATCTGGGTTGTCAGTGTTTTGGACTTCAGTTTTTTGAATGAGCAACATGTGCCAAATTTTGGTGGACATTTAAAAAATTGTTGATACTAGTATGTTATAGTACAGGAATTATTTAAAAAAAAAAAATTCATAAATTATTAAAAATGTAGAACCCACCTTATAAGGTTACCTTACAGGAGAAAACCTTGGCCCTTCTTTCCCTTATAAGGTATGGGCCTCTGCTTAATTAGTGTAGCTTGGAGTTGGATGTTAGAGGTGGAATTTATTGAGGAAGAAGTGAAGAAAGTAGTATTTATGTTGATTGGGGACAAAATGCTAGGGCTAGTTCACTTTCTAGTGTTGGTTTTCAAAAAAGTTAGGAGCTCTTCAAGTATTATTTGATGGGAACTTTCATGTTGATGATGGGGATATTGGTGCTGCTGATGCTATTTTCATATGCCTCATCCTCAAACAAGTTGTGGCTACGGATATTAGAGATTATCACTTTACTATTCTCCTTAATGGGGCATATAATAGTTGAATCCTTTGATGTTGGAATTGATTGGAGCTTGTTTCTTTTCCTTTGTTAAAGGTAGGCAAATCCAAGATGGTTTCCTAGTGATGTTGGAATGCATTGAATCTAGGGTCTCCTAGAAGGTCTTAGGCTTGGTATGGAAGTTGGATGTGGAGAAGGCCTATATCAGTATCCATTGGCTTTGTATCAAGGAAATGATGATGTACATGGGTTTTGGTGAAAAATGGTTCAATTGGATTAGATATTGTGTTGGTTCATCTCGTATCTTAGTCCATGCAAGAAAGCATATGCATATGGTGGGTATGCTTCTATATAATAAAGCATATGCATGACATTTTCTGTAAGTGTCATTAAATATTTGTTTTTATTTGTGTCGTTCTCATTTAATCTAATGGGTGCAGGTTGGGTGATGTGCTATCTTCCTTGACATCAAAGAAGGAGATTGTGCCTTATGAAAATTCAAAGCTTACAAACATTCTTTCTGATTCCCTTGGTATTGTATTGATCAATCAGAACTATTTTTTCATAGTAATAACTGTCATTATTAGATTTACATTGTTATTTTTTGTCCTTAGCAAAGTTTTAGTGATTGCTATAGTTATTGAGGTGCTGCATATGCATCAAGGCACTTCCATTTGCTGGGTATTTTAAGACAGTAACAATCAATGTGCTAATCATATTATATGTGGTTGTCCACATGAATTTTTTCTTTACATTTATTTCTGTCAAACTTGTTTTGTTCACATCAAGGAATGATCAGCAGTTGGGTGTTTTAGTGGCAATTTTTTATCAACTTACTAGATTTTTTGGTTGGACCTGATTTTCAAATATTATTTTATCATTTAGTTCATGGACATTACCATGTGTATATATGCTTCACGATACATTGACAAGGTATCCAACATCAATCTTGCATTTGTCTTTGGTCCAATGGACAATCGACATGTTGGACTTGTAGAAAATTTGATGGAGCTTTAACACAAAAGTTAACAAAAATGTGCAAAATTACAAATTTCAGGTTAAACTGAAGTAATCAATAATGGCATGTTTATCACGTAGCAATGCTTGATTTGCCATGTCTAGACTGGTTGCCTCATTTTGTTTTAGTAAGAGGATGCTCCATCATGTTTTTAAATTAAATATATATTTTAGGTTTTTAAGAGGCTTCTTATTGAAATAGAAACTTATATATTCCTTTCGAGGAATATTATTGAAATGTGCATAAATATATAATCATATATATTTCTGAAATGCATGTTAGTATTATTGAAATTCATATTTTAATGTTATTGTAAGATTATTTATGTATTTTATTGTTATTTAGACAATAAGTGAGGCAATGGTATACATAATTTTGGTTAAATATTTGTAAATATGCATCATATATACATGAAAATAAAAAATAGATATCTATATGGATGCTTGGGCAATGGGCGTTGGCCAAGGATTATTGTCTAGGTGCCTTGGCACTTTAATAGGTATGAATGAGACACATCTAGAAATAATTAAATTGGATTTCTGGGCATTTATGATATTAAATTTTTTTTTTTTAACCTAACTTGTTGGAGTACAAGAAAATGTTTAATGTATAATAATAATGCTCTAAAAATTGTAGATCTAGACATAAAAACTATAGATCTTTGATAGCAAATTTATCAAGACATTGAGGCATTATTTGCTCATGCTTGGACTAGTCACCTTGCCTTGTCTTAGTTAGGAGGTTCTTCTATTAGGTTTTTTAATGAAATATATATTTTGAGTTTTTTAATGCTTGTTCATAGCCAAAAATTTAAATATACATTTTTACTGGAATATTATTGAAATATACAATCATGCACTTCTCTTGGAAATATGCACATTAGTATTATTATATATATTTTTAGTATTATTATCATAGAACTTATCATAGAGTTTTTTTTACCAATTTCAGTGCTATTAAAAAAAGAGATTTAAATGTATACACAATATTACTTAATATTTATAAATATACATAATATATGCATAAGAAAGATTGAAAGATGAATTTTCTTTGGATGCCTAGGGGTCCCCTCGGTTCTTAGGTGCTTTTATAAGTTTGGTGCCCTAGCTTACCACCAAGGCACTTTATAAGCTTGGTTCTTAGTGTTAGGTGAGTTTGTGAATTTAACGTGGCTCTCACTACAATTGACTGTGGGAAAAGATACTCTAGACGCATCAAATGGAATTAAGCACTTTCCAATTTCCCCCAGGGGGAAATCATAATGGCAACAATGGCTTGGACATGGAGGAGCTTCATTAAAAGAATTGGTCTTCTTTCTTGAAAGGGGTGATGAACATGATTTGTTATTTCATCCCTATCTTTCATTTGGGAATGGAATAAGTTAGGCTCTAGTTGGGCAAATGGATTGTAAGTGGGGCTTTGTTGAGGGAAGAGTTCATTACTATTTGGCGTTTGTATGGCAAAAAAGATGGGTTTGGTCTTTAACTATCACCTTCAGCCTAATTATTGAGTTTGCTTAATTTCTCACAATTGTTGTTAATATGGCATCAATAGAAAGTATCAATGATAACCTTTTATTTGACATAATGGTGTCTTTGTCTTTCTTTGTCTTGAGTTGCTATAAATCTTAAGCAATACTAGGGAGTTTACCTTCCATATCATAGATTGGATGGGCATGTTGTGCTGAAAGTATTACTTTTTTGTAGGTTCATGTAGGGACTGGGGAGTAGGTTCTCATATGGCTCTTAGTGTCTTACAAAGGAGGTGGGATGGCGATATAGATATTTGATGTTCCTATTGAATAAACAAGCTATAATCATGGGTCAACTACTCTAATCCAGTGATTGTCAACTGTTGCAATTTGATATTTTTTTCCTCTCTGTTGGTAGGGACATTGTTATGAAACTATGAGACATCATTCATCACAGTTGTGTGGGAAGTACATGACAAAACTAGTTATTGGGTATACTTATGAGTCATTGTCCTATGCTTAATCTAGAGCGAGGAATTAAATGTGAATTTTGTGTTTGACAACAGAAATAGGAAGCATCTTGTATTTCAGTGGAAGCATTGTTTTTAGAATGGGACTGGGCATCAATCCAGTGGAGTAGTGGGGTGGTTAGTTCATTGGTTAAATTGGTCACTTGGATTGGTTGAACCAATGATGTCATAAACAATAATTAAATAGTTTTATATCGTTCATACATGCATATCTATATATATATGTATGTGTGTGTTTGTATATGTATATATATGTGTGAATATATGCGTATGTGTGCATCTATATGTATAATGATTTGTTCTAATCTGAAGGTTAAACAAAGACCAGGATGATCTTTCTTAAAAAGAATTTTTTAAACAAAGGGCCAATATAAAATACATAAAAGGTCAAAATATGAAATGGATATCTCTGTATAGTTTTGACAGAAACTTTCAGGAAAATTTGGAAATAATATGGAAAAATCGGGAACAAAAATTAGATGATAAATTAATGAAAACCTAAGCATATGAAACTATTTAAATTACACCACATAAATAGATTTCGATTTTTATCCAATAAATGATGCAAGATAATCATTTAATCATTTACTTGATATTAATAAATGGAACCTTTTGATGTAAAATAACATGTTTTCCTATTTTATTTTCACAGGATTTTTGAATAAATTTTGAAGTGGCACATTCCATTGATTTAGTTCTGAAATAACATAAAATTATTGTAATATTCTTGCAAAATAAGTTTTAAAACTGAAAAAAAAATTCCATCAAATTGGTTCAACCCAGAACCAGTCGGTTCAGTGGGTTGGATGGTTCAACTGCTTGAATGGTTTAGCCAGACCTTGTTGGTTCTTGGTTTGATTGGTTTGATGAGTGAGTCCAGTCCAGTTTTTAAGATAGCGGGTGGAAGTGTCAGTGTAATCTTGGTAAAAACCAAAATGTCCTTAAAATTTTGAATAAGAAAAGAATAATGCTAAAGATTGATTCTGATTTTATTCTGTGGAAATGGAATAAAATGGAACTCATCCTAGAAGAAAATGCTCAATTTGCAATTAGAATGTTCCGAAAATAAGGAAAAATATTAGATCTATTCTTAAAACATTAAATCTAACCATTAAAACTTTGTACCTACTTGAAAGATAAGAGAGGGCAGAAATAAGAAGGATCTACTTTAATATTTAAGAAATGGATTTTTAACATGCCGTTGAACAATATTGTTTTGTCATGTGTCATTGTAAAATGCCTATTCATTGATATTCTTTCTTAAGACTTGACTTTTGTTAAAATGCCACCATGGTTGACAATTGTAACTTAATGTCCATTTTGGACATTATATGCATATGAAATGTCTTTTTTTACCTCTCTTTTGCATTTTAATTTACCACCAACACTTATCTCATCCTCTAATCTTACGACCACTATGTCCTTTCTGTCTCCTTCCACCATGCAGAACACCATCATTGAGTTTACAGGAGAGAGGAAAAAGGGATAATTTTGTTCATTTACATGTTGGTCAAATTGATAACCTAGATTTGGTTATGTATTGTAATGAAAATGAATTTTGGTATTACATTACGTTATACCAATAAATTGGTGTTTTACAATAACATACGTGACATATGTTATTTTACAGTTGCATCAAACAATATGATCCAAGATAGTTGGGAAATGTTGCTGGAAGGGTGGACTCAAGGGAAGTTAACTTGTTGAGAGAAGTGAACATTTTCATTTGAGGGCATTGCTTGAGACGGATTCCATGAATTTTAACTTTGATGTTTTAGCAAACTTTGATAAATTGAAAGAACATGTGTTTGTAAAATTTCATGATGTTGAATTTATGTCAGTGAAAATATGGTAAAGAAAATCATCTTTTGGTTAACAAATTAACATGCCGACATTGATTTTGAAGTTGCTTTGACAATTGGAAGAATCAACACATTTTGACAAAATTTCATCATGTGTTGATGTTTAATTCCATAGTGGATTTTAGGTGTGGCTGAAGTTGGTTGCTTTGGTGGCATATATTTCCATGTAAAGGCTCCTACTCAAAACATCTCTAGGGCTATGTTGAAAATGTTCACTTGTACTACACATATTTCTGTCTAGTGTCTTGCTTGGGGTGGATTCAAGATGATGTTAAATTTGTGGCTTAGGTGACATGCATTTCCATTTGAGGGAAAGGGTTGTCTGGTTTTGGTTAGGATTCCATTTTGATTGTTGGCATTGTGTGGATTGTGCATCTTATTTTGTCATAATTCCTTGGACTGAGGGGGGATTTATGTTGTAATTGAATCTTCCAATGATGACCTTGAACTTCAAAACATGAGACTATCTAGTATGCATTATGTTGCCCCATACCCGCTCATCAACCTCTCGATGATCATTAATGGCCATGACACCAACATTCAAAGAAATTCGAAGAGAAATATCTTGGAGTATGTTATTTATTGATGACATAGTTTTAGTTGATGAAAGTAAGTTAGGAGTTAGTTTTAAATTATAATTATAGAGATACTTTAAAGTTCAAAAGATTTATAATAAGTAGGTTAAAAATTAAATATGAAATGTAGGTTCAATGAAAATAGGAATAATGATGAAGGTATATACTTAGATGATCATAAGATTCATAAAATAAACCTTTTAAATACTTAAGATCTATAATAAGTAGTAATAGTGAAATTATAGAGGATGTTATATATAAGATTAAAGTAGGATGAAGTGGAGTACTTTTTTGGAATGTTATGTGATAAGAGGATATCCTTAAAATTAAAAAGAAAATTCTATAAAATTGTTATTCACCTACCTATACTTTATGGTTTAGAAAGTTGGGTTGTAAAGTATAGTCATATGCAAAGAGTTAGTATTGTTAAGATGTGTATGCTTAGATGAGTGATAATATTATAAGCAATGAACTTAAAAATGATTCTATTAGGAATAGAGTAGAAGTTGCACCTATTGAAGATAATATAAGAGAAAAACAACTTAGGTAGTTTGGCCATATCCTTAGGAGACTTTTAAGTACTTAGGATCTCTAATAAGTTGCAATGGTAAAATTATAGAGGATCTAATTCATAGTATTAAAGTAAGATGAAATAGAGAAAAGCTTTTTGAGTGTTGTATGATAGGAGGATACCTTTAAAGACAAAAAGAAAATTTTATAATCTTTCCATTCACCTAGCTATACTTTATAGCTCAGAATGTTGGATTGTAAAATATGATTATATGCAAGAAGCTAGTGTTGTTGAGATGTGTATACTTAGATGAGTGGTAAGAGAGTGGGGGCTTACTCCAAGCTTGGCGTGAAGTGAAGGGATTGAACCCCTTATCAGTGGTCTTTTCCGATGTTGACTTCAAGAGAAAATCAACTTAGGTGGTTTGGTTATATCTTTAGGAGATTAAAGAATATATTAGTAAGGAGAGATGATTTAATTAGAGTAGAAGAAATTAAAAGAAGTAGAGGTAGACTTAAAATTATTTAATTATGAATTGTAAGGAAAAAATTAAATTTATGTAATTTAATCAAAGATTTGATAATAAATGGAAATATTTGGATGAAAATGATTCATATGGTCAACCTCACATGGTGATATTATAGCTCAGTTTATTCTTGTTGTAACAACCAATGCTATCTTAAGTGCATTTTTTCACAAAATGAAATTGGGAAAAAGTTTGTTAAAGAATCTCTCTCCAATTTCATTTTTTATCACATTATTTTCTATAACTATTGATACCTAGGTTGTGTTTGGTTCTGATTAGAAGACACCTAGATTATGCATAATTGATATTATGCACAATAGTTAAGGTTGTGGATTTTGTAGTGCTACACATCTTCTATTGATTATCATATTTGGTTGAGATTATGTACATCTTATTATAAGAATAAAAACATATAATCTCATAATTATAGAAAAAGTGGATTATATGATTATGAAAATTAAAACCAAAGTTAACCATGCACAATCCACTAATTATGTACAATAGCTACGGTCGTGGATTTTTTTGGTACCATACATCTACTATTGATTGTCATATTTGTTTGAGATTATGAATATCTAATTATAAGAATAATAATGCATAACCTCATAATCATAGAAAAAGTGGATTATAAGATTAAAAATTTACAGCTAAAGCTAACTGTGCATAATCCACTGGATTTTCACAAGACTCTGTCTTGGCAATGATGTTCATTTAGCATCATAAACATGAAACAAATGCAGTCTTGGTTTCTATTAGAAGCATAATTGAATATACTATAATTATTGATGGAAATTATACACATGATAGATTTG
Organism: Cymodocea nodosa; assembly: GCA_036874045.1. Classification (NCBI taxonomy): domain Eukaryota; kingdom Viridiplantae; phylum Streptophyta; class Magnoliopsida; order Alismatales; family Cymodoceaceae; genus Cymodocea; species Cymodocea nodosa. The sequence goes on along the minus strand of CM072342.1, from coordinate 14,781,166 downwards.
TTTTGAAATTTTCTTTCATTCCAAAATTTGTCTGAGAAAAACTACCATTATGACTGCCAAGTGATAATTAACTTGTATTTATTCATTGTGCTTGTAAGAAAGGAGTATTTCCTATTTCATTTTAATTAGTAATTACAGATAACTGCTTTATAATTTTTTTTTAAAAAATATTCAGTGATGAATTTTCTGATATTAATTTGGCTATATATACATCTTTAAGATTGAATTCTTACTGGATGGGTAATATATTTTTGCTTTTTTTTTCAGCTATAACCTTAATTAATTTTTCTTTTCAGGTGTAAACTCAAAGGCATTGATGATTGTAAATATTTGTCCCAGCTCATCAAATTTGACCAACATATTATCGTGCCTTAATTTTTCTGCAAGAGCAAAAAATGCTGACCTTAGTCTAGGAAATAGGGACACCATTAAGAAATGGAGAGATGTGGTAGATTCATCTTGGGTTTCCTTGGTATAGAATTGCTCGTGTTTCTTTCACATTTTCTGTCTATTAGTGAAGGAAAATTGCACTTTGATTGTTTTAGGCAAGTGCTTCACGGAAGGAATTGTATGAAAAAGAAAAGGAGGCCAATGATCTAAGGAAAGAGATGCTGGGTTTGAGAATTGCTTTAAAGGATGCCAATGACCAGTGCATTTTATTATTTAATGAAGTGCAAAAGGCATGGAAAGTTTCTTTCACACTTCAGGCGGATCTAAAGGTTTTGTAATTCATGAACTACTACTCTTCTGCATTCTTTATCATTTCTTTTGCAATATATCATGTATATGATCAGTATATTCTTGTCACCATTTAGTCATTTACATATAGAAAATTGGTATTTGTGTCTTACTGTTTGGTTCTTTAACTGTGGCATTATTTGTTCTTGAGATTTTTATGGCAAGTATTTGACCCATAGAAATCTTTATTGGGTGTCAATTATGTTTGACAGGTAAACAGCAAGTTTTATGGAGATTGCCAATCTAGTGGTTTCATGGTAAAAATAAAATGGAAAATTGCTTCTCAGAAAAATGGAAAGGAAAATCATAATATTTAAGTTTATATGCTACATGTTCCATGCCTTTGTATTTGGATTGTTTTTAGTCGACTAACCTCTTTTTAACTGGTAAGGGGCATAATTCATCAAAACAAAAAGATTTATGCAAGGGAGTTATTGAGAAGAAACTATTTTAACCTTTCACTACATTTTTAGGGAGAAAGAATTCTCTCTGGATAGGTGCACACTCCTCTGCTTCTGTAATATGGCATCATGAATTGATGACCCTGTTGCTAGCATCACCACAACCAATGACACTGTTCCGTCAAACTTTGTTGCTTCCATTGCTTCATTGATAACCTCCATGCAGATCTGATGTCTCTATTAATGGTCTTAGAGCTGCCTTCTCTCTGAAGACCTTCATTGCTCCTACCTCCTGCTTGGCTACACTGACAAGGAATTGCCATTAGACTCAGAAAAAGGTAGAGGATGGCATACAACCCACCTGCACAGTGTAAAGAAAGGGGGAAACCAAGGAAAACAGAAAAGGACCAGAAATAAAGGAATGGGCAGCACAATCTACTCTCATAGGAGAGGCAAGACAAAACCAAGAGCACAAACCATATAACATGTTAAAGAGGGTCACATTTGATCCAAGTTAATATTGCCAAATATGAGACTATATCACTCCTTAAGGGATTGATCACTCAATCACTGTAGAGGTCATGATTTTTGACCACAAAATTTCCATCTCATGTGTGAAAATCCAGTTGTTTTTAACCACCAAGTTGAAGAGTAATCATATTCCAGATAGCTTTCCTCTTGCCTTTGGGATGTCCATCACTAATTGATTTATGCTAAAAATATAATAGTTTGTGTTGAACTCCACTTAATACCAAGCTAGTTTCATCACTTATTCATCTCACCAAATGGGAAAAGAGGACCCCACATGGTCTCCAAGAACTTGATCAATGTTTGAACATGTGACTGCCAAGTAGATAAGTTTGCTGATTTAACTCTTGTGTCTGCCTAGATTAGTCAGTAACTGGAGGGAGTCATTCCAAAAATGTGGATTCAATTCTATCAGTGTGCCTTTAGGTTTGTATCCCAAGAAACCAATCTTGTAATAAATTCAAGGCATATTTCCTTTGTGATAGCAACATACTACCTTTTTGATATTTTATTATTTCTAAAATGCCTATTGAGCTACTGCTTGTCATTAAGATATCATTAATATATACAATAGTAACACAGTTTGACATGGATTTCCTAAAGAAAACTGAGTGGTTAACAATGCATTGCTTGAAGCCCCTTATTTCAACCACCTTGCTAAATTTTTCAAGTCAAGCTCTTGAACTTTGCTTGAGGTTATAGATAGTTTTTTTAGGCAACATAGTTTATTCTCTCGTTGATCAACCCCATTCTATTTATGGTGTGGGACCCAAGATCAAAGGATTACATGTGAGGAGGATTAGATCTATGCCCCACCAATAGTAGAAAAGATGTTTGTTTTGGTTATACAAAATTTATGTCTATGCTTATCTCTATACCTATGACTATTTTCCCTCTCCCTAAATGTTTGAGGGTTAGATATTGGTTGGTTTGACCCCTACTAATGCTTGACCATTACTCTCTCAAATCAAATCTTTTTGACCCTCATTTGGGTTTTCCTTTGATTTAGTTGAACACCTTTCGATTCTTATTTTTCACTTATTGTTTTAGAGAAATTAGTAGTTTGGAGGTGGAAGAAGCTATTGAAAAAGTGAAATGTGGGAAAACTATTACACTAGATGGTATTCTGAAGTGTGGAAGTGTACGAAAAAAACCTACATTGAGATGGTGTCTAGGAAGGAGCCTTGAATGAAATTATTTGTAAAAAGGGATGGTGTTGAGGCAGGAGCCTTGAATGAAATTGTTAGTAAAAGGGGATGGAAGCAAATCAGACATGGAAAAGAAATAAGGTAAGATATGGGTAGTCAATCCATTTTGTTCTTTGGGTGGTTTCATCTCGCCTGATGTGAAGATCATCGGTAAAATTATGGAAATTGACTTGAAGCTAAGATAGTGCACAAGTGAAGGTTAATCCCTTTCAAGATTTCTTAAGATCTATTTGCTAATGATTAATTTTATTCAGAATATGAAAATATACTTGCACTTTTAGAAATGTTGTAAAACTCTGTTTTTCCCATTCATCTGTTTTAGTTCAAACTATAATGTTTTAAAGCTTACATAGAAATAAACTGAGATATAAATAATATGTTTTGGATAATGATTATTGGAAAATGCTAACACATTTTGTTATATTGGTTGAAATGATCATTACCAAATATCTTTAAGTGTCTTGAATGATCAATGATGATGAATTTAAATTGGCTTAAGGGTGTTAGACTACCTTTTGGTCTAGGAAGAACCAATACGACTTGGAGATTCAGATATGTCATGATTCAGAGTCAGGGATTCAATAATTTGCTAAAATTTAGGATATCACTCATCTTAGATATGACATTAATTCACTATTTAAATATTTAAAACAAAAATGATATTATAACAATAAGGCATGTATAAAAATATCAAATATCATTTTTGTAAAGTGTGACCAAGGATACATTTAGACTTAATTGAATTAGCGATTTAAAAATAGCATTTTGAATAAGCCATGAATGGATTGTTAAACACTTATTTTAAAAACACAGCTTATTGAATAAATAGTTTGAGAGTAACTTATTGAATAGGTGGTAAGATTAACTGTTAAGCACTTTTTGATTTTTTAGGATAAGTGCCTATCTTAGTCATGTTTGAAAGTACTTATTGAAATGCAACTTATTTTAAAATAAGCTGGTGCAAAATTTGTTTTCAAATGCTTCTTATTATGATAAACATTTATTTCAGTTGCGTTTGAAAATACTTATTCAAGCATGGCTTATTTTAAATATGTAAATGTTCTTTCAAACACATCTTGAAAGATATATCTCATGAAATCCATGTTGGGTTTTCAATGTATCTATATTGTATTCAATGTGAATTCAAATTATTATTATTGCTAGAAATACCTTGAACATGGCACATGACATGTTTGAATGAATCCTGGAGAATCCTAGTTGTCATTTCTGACATGTAATTGGTATGGGTGTTAGAAATGAATTCAAGGGCATGCCTCCAGTTTTCAATTGGGAGTTAGTTTTCTTATAACAAATGTGTGGTGTAGGTGTGTTCCACAACAAATGTGTGGTTTAGATGTGTGCCACTGGCTTGTCTGTGCCACATTTATTTGGTATATCTGTTTCCTAGGGAATTTGGTTGCAATCAATATCCTCTTGAGTGTGTTGTAGATGATAATGTACTTGCGTGCCACACACTAGTTTTCAGAAATATTCCAGAAATTCAGCAAGGTGACTTGGATATTGATGCATTGTGGTTCCTTCTCCTTCTGATATGCTTTGTGTGGAAGGTACACTTCACAAAATTGAGTGTAATGAGCCTTCACAAGGTTGATTTCAAAGGCGGTGCTTCTTCAGATGCTAGGAAAAACTAACCAAGGGTCCTTGGATTTTTATTAGCATTCAAGCCATCCTTGGATTCCCAAGCTTGAGAACGGACATTGTCATCATAATTTGAATCAAAACCCTGAATTGGTCACAAATCTAAACAAATATGGTAAAATGCATATTCTCCAACTATTCTGTGTTGACCTTTCTGTTCCCTTGTTTAATCTGAAAGGTCATTAACGTATAAAATCTGGCAAGTGTAATGCAGCTAAATCCATAAAAACATGATGGTGTAAAAGTAGTCTGAAAGACTGTCTTTCTGAGTTTCTGGAAACGTTAGACCTTTTCATATATGATAACATTTTTTAAATCATGGAATGAAATATTGATACATCTGCAAAAATGAAATTAATGTTGGCATGGTAATTTGTTTAGACAAGGTCATTTTCTTTTCCATGTTTTCATCTACATGACACCATTATGTATCAGTTTTTTTACTTACTGAGGTTCAAGTTCAACACAAAATCGAAGTTGAATTCCTTCATTTAAATTGTGAGGCACTGTTGTTCATTTTAGAAAATCTTTGAATTAATTTTCTAATTCCATTTTTCTTCAATTGCCAAATGTTCCATTGGTAACTCATCTTTAGTTGTTGGAATCCCAACTTTTATGCCTGTGCACATTTTTATTTTAAATAATCTTCAAAAAAAGAATGTCGAATTATTTTAATTGTCTTCTTTTTTATTAGCTGAACTTATATGAAAACCTGAATTATATTCTTAATTTTGTTATTTTTCACTAAAATATATTTTAGAAAACTTCTTTTAACTTAGTGGTGACGAACTCCTTTTATTTATGGCCATTTCATTGGGCATAAATTTTGATTTCAATTATTCTTTCAGTCAGAAAATTCAGTGTTGGTAGATCAACATAGGATGGAGAAAGAACAGAATGGACAGCTTAGGAATCAAGTGGCTGACCTTATGCAGTTGGAGCAAGACCTTAAAATGCAGTTAAAGGAGCGTGATTTGATGATTCAAAGTTTTCAGGTTGTGGCAATTTCTTTTACTTATTGTTAGACATTTTTTTATGATGGGAAAGCATAATGACTTTATTTTGCTGTGATGGACTTGAAGCAGAATAATCTTTCCAGGCCTTTCTCTCTGTGTGGTACTTTCTTTTGTTACTATTTTTATTCAAGTTATTTTGTGTTTATTCATGGTGCATATAATTGTTGGAATTGTTTCTTAGGGTGTGTGGTGTTAGTTTTGGTTTTTGCATTTCCCTTTGCATTTTACTTTCTTTTTTACAAATCTCCTATAAATGGAAACTGTGAATCCAGTTTTTTTTATCTTTATTTTATAAAATGGAATCCCCAATCAATTAATGGGGTGGGGACCCAATCACAAAATTGTTACAAATATGAAAAAAATGGATACAACCTTAAGGCTTCTAAGCCTAGTAGCCCATAACAGCCACTAGGAGATTTCAAGACTTTGACTACAAGTTAAAGCCAAGGCATCCATTCAAACTTGGCCACAGGCCTTTGTGGGAAGGCTTCCAAAGCTTTTGAAGACACCTTTCCACCCATTAAGCCCCATCTTAGGTAGAATGTTTGTGACCCAATTAGCTTCACAATGCACATGTTGGAAGACATTGAAGGGTTGCACTGATCGGCAAAGATCAGCTCATCCCAACATGGTTTGACCCTTCACACAATTGTTGTTCCTAATCCCACAGTAGAGGGAATATGATCCCTCTAGGACATCAAGTGGGTAAACTCAATTTTGTACACATATTTAAGCCATCAAGTTGGGCCCAAAACTCTGCCTAGAGGATAGTGGTTTTCTTTTAGAAATTGTTGAACGCACAGACCAAAATCCCATTAGCATCTCAAACTATGCCCCTTGCCCTCTCCACAAGCCTTCTAGATCAACTGCATTGTCCATGTTGAGTTTGTATCTCAAAAGTGGGGTTTTCTCTCAAGTAATTCATCTAATTGAGGGCATAAAGGAGTTTGTGTGCTTGAAGCCCAGGAGCCATGAGAACTAGACTTCTCTAGGCTGATGGTGAATTTTATTGAAAGTATGAGTAAGTGTAATCATGACATCTTCCACCCTTCCTTTGATTCTGTCAAAGGAGTCCCTTTTGTTATCAAAAATTGCTGAACATCTCTTTTTCCAACATTCCCAAAGTATGACAAGAACTTTAGCCTATTGATTGATGGTGACTTACTTGTTCGGGTTAGTGTGCATTGTACAAAACACATTCAATCAGTTTGATTGTTTAACCTAAGGCCTAGTTTCCTATTCACCAAAAATCTGCTTCAAATAGTCCAATTCCTCTCAAAACAAAGATGATAGGAAGAGTCTTTTGCCTACCCAAATTTACAACACTTGTAATAAGATGCCAATTGGTAGCTCCTCTTCTTAGCATTGACCTTCATCAGAAGTATGGAGTGGAATAGTCTCCAAAGGAAGAAACTTGTTCCATAAGAAACTTATTCCACAGAAGGGAGTGACTCTTTCTTATGAGTGTCCCGAAGAAGTTTGGTTTTTGTATCAAATGGGTGAATATCATCTAGGGTTGTGTGGAATTCAACAATTTTGTTGTGCTCATTGATGGCTCCCCAACTTCCTTCTTTTTCAACTTCTAGAAGTTTGAGATAAGGTGATCTGTCGTCCCTCAGTCTTTTCATACTTACAGAATTGCTTAGTAGAGGCCTAGCCAAACTAGTGGGAAAGAGGATTTTCTTATTTTACATCTTTTGTTTGTGGATGATCTCTTAATCTTCCTTAATGACAGTAAAAAATCCATCCAACACACTTTGAACTTTCTTGACAAATACCAGAAAGCCTCAGGACAGAAGATCGTTAAGATGAAAAGTTGCTTCTATGTAGTGAACAACTCCTTTGGCCAATGTTGTGGTATGATCAGAAAAATCATTGGTTTTCAACAAGGCTCCATTCCTTTCAAATATCTTGGCTGCACAATCTTCTAGGGTAGAATGAAGAATGCGTATTTTGATATGTTGGTTCATAAAGTTCATGATAAATTAGTTGGTTGGTGTAGCTTGTTCTTTAGCTTGAGAGGTCGACTCATGCTTATTCACCATGTTCTATCGAGCATTCTCATACATGTTCTTAGTAGCTTTGATGCTTCCTTTGGTACCCTCTAACAGCTAAATTGGTTGATGACTCATTTCCTACGGGGAGGCATCGTAGAGGTAAGGAGGGTGCATTGGGTGTGCTAGGAAGTCGTGTGTAAACCTCAGTGGAAAGGTGAGTTGGGTACCCACAATTTAGGAGATTAATGGTGGCATTACAGATGAAACAAGCTTGGCATTGGCAACATGGTGGGTCCCTTTGGGCCAAATTCATATGGGTGATTTGTGATATTCTAGATTGCTTGCCTAGAGGAACTAGCCTCCCTACTAGAATCTTCCTCATAGCTCAGATGTGGGAAAACATGAGGTCATCTCTAATCTAAAAGGAAGGGAGGGGCAAGGTTAGCTTTCAGTCAGCTAGAGGGCTTCTGTTGGGTGCTTTCATTGATCACACCCCTTGTTACAGGTACAGTAACTATTTTGGTAAGGGAGGTGGTAGTGCATAATGTCCCATTGGGGAACATAGATCTTCCTCTTGGCCTTGTGCAAGGGTCCATTCATGGGTTGGACAAGATAAAGGATGAGGACAACTCATTCTTTTCGTAATGGAATAGCAATGAGAATTTTTTTGGTAAGTCAGCATGGGAGCTCATTAGGTCAAAGGTAGACACAAAGAGCTGGGATAACAACATATGGAGTAAATTCATTTCAACCAAGGTATCTTTCTTTCTATGAAGGCTGATGTAGAATGCTCTTCTATTGTAGACAACCTGAAATGTAGAGGTATCACTCTGACATCCATCTGCCCTTGTTGCTGAAATTTCAAGAGTAAGGAATTAATCGAGCATTTGTTTTTTCAGGGGGAATGAGCTAGCCTTGGTTAGATCTGGTTGGACACAATCTTTGACAATCACTTTACTGGTCCTAATCACTAGCGTGAATGGGTGCTTAGTAGTCTCTAAAGTCATTCTCATAGCTTATATCAACTCATTAGGAAGATCAACAGTGTTGTTTTATTATGGGAAACATGGAAAGAAAGATGTGTAATCAAGATGGGGTTTAGTAGGGGTAGCTTCAGCAACATTCTTTTCAGGGATTATGTTGAGATCAAGGAGATTATCTGCAATATTCATTTACGACCAATCACTTCTATGTGGTACTGAAAGATCCTAGTCAAACTCAATGCCAAGTTTGTCCATTCAAGGAGGGGCGTTGATTGGTATGCCTGGGAGCCTCCTCACCAAGGGTTGTTGAAGCTCAACATGGATGGTGCTTCTGTTTGCCTCCTTTTTAGTAGGTAATGGGGGTATTGTTGGAGATGAGTAGGCAAATGTTATCGTGGCCTACTCTAAATTCTATCAGAAACTCTTGCTTGTAGCAACAGAACTTAGAGTTATTGTTGATGGCTTCCAAATCTGCAAAGATATGGTGATGAATCTAGAGGACATCATTATTGAATTTGACTCAAAATAGGCCATCTAGATGGGGACTACTGTTGTTGGCAAACTCACTCCTTTTAGGACCAACTGCAGGACCTAAGGAGACAAGTGAAGTTTGCTCATCATGTTTTTAGGGAAGCTAATAGTATTGTAGATGTCTTAGCCAAAGGAGCCCTAAAGCATAGATCTATGAGGATTTACAAATCACATTGATTTTTCTCTCTTGTACCCTTTTGATTTTCCAGGTCCCCCCTCCCCCTCTACCCTTTTTTATTTTCTGAGTCCCCACCTCATGAATAGATCGAGGGTTTTTTCCAAAAAGAAAGGAATAGAGTTGTAGTTGCACTAATTGAAAATAACATAAGGGAAGCTTTGATTAGATAGCTTAGTTATATCTTTGAGAGGTGAAAAGGTGTACTAGTTTAGAGGGGAGTTAATTATTGTAGAAAAAATTAAAAGAAGTAGAGGAAGGTGTAACACTACTACTTAAGATAAAGGAGCTACAGATATTTTAATTTTTGATTATGATAAAAAGGGAAAGAAAAATGCAATGATAAAGATGTAAATGTTGTATTATTTTAAAATGTTATATTATCATATATTGTTATCATCGAAAAGATAAAGATTATTAAAAAAATTTTCTCAGTTTGGTTTTGAAGATACAAAATTTAATGATAGATATTTGGTACAAGATATTGAATTTTTTGTAGGAATTATGGTAATGCTAGGCAAAGACAAATCAGGTAAAGATGAAGTTAAATGTTAATTTCAAGCAAGATGTTCAAGAAAATCAAGTCAACTATCAATGAAGGAAAAGCTCAAGGATCTTGATAGAATATGAATAAATTATTTTGAAGTCATGTATCATTTATGTAGTGTTGAGTTACAAAAGTTTTTATTCTAGGAAAAATTGTAAATCGCAATGTTCTCTTATGTTAGAATTTTCATATAGGACACTTTGAATAGATGCATACACTTAGATTAAATTTTAGAAAAAGCTTAAACATGCGTTGCACTTAGTTTTTCCACCACAACAAAATCAGTATATTGTTTTTATAAAATAAAGTACCAATTTCTAGGTAGAAGTGTAGGTAAGCTCTAGATCTAGATCGACATATTGATTTTATTGTGGTGAAGTAAGGTTTGATCATTTTTCTTGCTTGTGCAATGTTATTACTATTAGTTATGTTTGTCTATTTTAAATATTTTTGTTTATTTTATTTTAACTTGCTTATGCATGAGTATGTTGTAACTACTTATGTATGAGTTTGTTGTAAGCTGAATGCTTCAGCTTAAGGGGGAGTGTTAGAGATAATAATTTTTTAAGTGTTAATTATCTTCATTGTGTATTGTTTGGGTTTGTGAAAAGTTAAATTAGATTGATTTGTTTTTATGCTTATATTAATAAATTCTTTTAGAAGTAAACAAATAACTTTTTATATAAATTAGATATTAAGTTTAATTTGTATTTTTAACTGCAAGTGCATAATGTATATTGTATTTGTGTGTAAGTACAGGTTGATCTCACAGAGATTGAGTAAGAATTGTATACTATTCCAATTTTTATATTGAAGTTTATATGTATTTAGTTAAGCATTTTGTTAAGTTATAGTTAACTCAACGAACTTAGTTCGTAAAGTTATGGTTAACTCAACGGACTAACTTCGTAGATTTAAGTTAACTCCACGAGCCTATTTTTTCAGTTAAATACTGTTATTTACAGAGACATTCGACCATCCATTAGACGGTTCCACAGAATGTAAATAATATCAATTAAACTTTTAATGTTAGTTAATCTAATATTTGTCATTAAAAAATACTAACATTCATATATTTCAAACAGTAACTATTAAAATCTTTAAGTATCTGAGATAAATCAATTTCAGTAAATAATAAAACTATTTTCTATTTTTTGAATCAAATAAACACAAAACATTTACAATACTGACAATGATAATATTAATCACGATACAAAATAAATAATACAATATTTTAATATTAAATGTAAATACAAATAATTAGTTATTTTTGGTATTTTTGTTTTGATATGTTTTTGAAGATGAGCGAAAGGTGAAATGTAAAAATCTTTATCGACGGTAAAAACTTTCATTACTACATGCGACGCGATTACACTATTGAAAACTTAATCACTTACAATCTTGCCCTATTTCTTTATAGAATCGTGAACCAATAATTGTAAGTTGATTTCCTCTTCAGCATATTGACATCAACTCAAAACCAATGTTAGAAGTTTTACGATCTCTTGAGATATGAGTCGATGTTTGGTGAAAATGACTTCCCTTCCTACGACGCAATCATTCCTCACAGTGGTTGTCAATCATCATGTTTGATTCAGAATCGACCTGATATCCAGAAAGTATCCTCACAGACCTTCGATGGTTGGTGACTTTGGTGGTGTTGTAGAGTTTCAGGGAAGTTTCGACGCTTCTTGTAGTTAGCGTGGTTTCCACACACTCCCAACATAATTTTTCTCCTCTTCTTTTATATTTCTTTCAATACTAATTATTTTTACTTAAATGATCGATTGGATTTCCTTCATTTATATTAACGACGGTGATTTATTCTTCATTCTAGTAATTCAACGTGTATAGTTATGCTAACTTAACGAGTTAAACATGTGCAACTCACGTGACATAATAAAGCATTTAAATTCAACACGTACATAAATCTAACTTAACGAGTTCAGATATACAATTTACAGTTTTTACTCGCTAACTCAACGAATTCTCACGTGATATTTTTACACCTTTAAATTTGTAACTTAACGAGTTGGCACGTGATCTTTCAACAAAAAGAACACTAACTCAACGAGTTGTTACTGTGTACCTGAATATTCTTTTAGTGTTTAAAACATAACTATTTGATACATGAAATATAACTCTCCAAAATAACAGACAATTCGAATACTTAGGAATTAAAAAACTTATAACTCACCGACAGTACAGAAATATATTTAATTAATGTTAATTCTTTGAAATTATGTAGATTCTTTTATTAAAATATATAACAGTGTAATTATAATATAATGACTTAATTTTCATATGATAAACTAAATATTATGTAATTAACTATTATTTAACCTTTAATATTATGCACTTTTTCATTTTAAACATGTATCCTTTATAAATAGAGGCCTTACTCATGAATAACAATTCACTTCCACCTCATTTCTTATGTTCCAACAAAGACAAATAGAATTTAAGTAATGTAGGACTAAATCCATGCACATCATATAACTTTAATACATTATTTACTTTGACATCTCTTGTACCTTTTGGTAGAATATATCATTGAAACTATTAAGAAGTTTTTACTTTTCCTTGTTGGAAGGCTAGTATGGATGAAAAATGTCAACCTATGGTATCCCATGGTACATTGGACCTAACTACTGATCATAAAGGAATAAACATACTTGCATGGTTTTGTGTAAATGGAGATTTATAGTCAAACATAAGACAGATGGTTTTGTGGAAGGATTCAAAGGGTTTCACTTAGAACCGTGGAGTTGACTATGTAGAGGCTTCAACTGTAGCTTGCTTGAACTCCATCTAGTTTATTTATCCCATCTATGTGGAGTTGACAGGTTTGTATAGTACTTTGGTGAAGGTGAGCACTGTCTTCTTTCCCATAAAGGTTATTTATGGTTATAAGTAGAGCTCTTGTTTATTGTTTGGGAAATTCAATGTAGTGAAATTGGACAATGGCTTTTCTAAATTAGACTACTTAGTCTTTATTAGGAGAACAACATTATTATTTTTTTAGGCATTATATGTGCATGATATTGTCTTGTGTAGGGGGTGATATTGTTGGGTTTGCAGAAACAAAGGCTATTTTGTTCAACATTTTCTTACAATGGATTTGAGGAATCTTAGATAATTTTTGCCATAGAGTTTTACTATAGATGCAACAAGATTGTACTTTCATTGGAAAAATATGTCCTCAATTTTCTTCAAGAGATAGAGAATTGGGGAGTAGGCTCGTGCATTGTTGAGCAAACTCCTTTGTTTTAGGACAGCACATCAGAGTTGCTTAAGGATTTCAAGTGATATCATCAATGCTCATTGGCAAGTTTTTCTACCTTCAGGTCAGATATTTAGTTATGCTGTTGGGCTCCTTGGTTCATTGGTGTTTGTGCTAGTCTAACACTACTAATTAAGTACTAATCTTTCCTATGTAACCTCTATATAAAGGGGTTCTATTAGTTGTTGATTATCAATCTTTTATCTCAGTTTCTTCCATTATCTATGACAATCTATTCTACATTTGTCACCCTAGCCCCTTAGATGATGTTTACAATTTGTACAAGAACTTGTAATCTCTTTTCTCAAGGGGTACATAAACATAAAATCTCTTTTCTCAAGAGGTACATGAACATACTTCAAAATATTACATGTTTGTCACTATAGACCATGAACCTTGTAAGTTTCCATGTTGTAATTGTTCAGCAACTTATGTATGGATTTGTCTGTGCATATGGAAAATTAGGAAAGTCAAAAAATGAAAAGTTAGTATGGTAAAAAAATGTAAAGTTAGAGAAAAAGTTGTTTGTGCATGTCATAAAAAGTCAGAAATTAAAAAAAAATCATAAATTTCACTTTTAAAATTAAATATTAATATTAGTAAAATTTAATATTAATATCAAACACAAATGCTACATATTAATAAAATATTAATATTAATGATAACATTAATAAAATGCTAATGAAATATTAATAAACTACATAAGTTAAATACAAGTGCATAAGTTACCAATATTAAATTTTGGTTTTTTTTGAAAATCATAAATATTAAATATCAATTTGCTTATTTTCATTTTAATTCTTTTTTTTTACCATTCAAAAATGATATTTGTTACCTATCTCTCTTGATTGTCGAAAAGAGGGGAGTGGAAGAGGTCGACTAGGGAAGGAAGGGGTAAAAGGGCAAGGGGGGAGTGATTCGGGATGGACAAGACATTTCCGAAGGTTGTGAATCCATAGTTTCCGAAGGAAGGGAGGAGAAAGTGCCAAAACAAGGGGCAAACAAGATGGATGCGCCTTGGTGATGTGTCGAAAAGAGGGGAGTGGAAGAGGTCGAATAGGGAAGGAAGGGGTGAAAGGGTAGGAGGGGGGGGGAGAGTGATTCGGAATGGACAAGGCAATTCCAAAGATTGTGAATCCATAGTTTTTGAAGGATGGGAGGAGAAAGTGCCAAAACAAGGGGCAAACAAGATGGATGTGCCTTGGTGATGTGTAAGGGAGTTGATTTTCGAAGGGTTTGGTGTTCTGTGAGGGAGTTGATTTCCAAAGGGTTTGGTGTTGTGTAAGGGAGTCGATTTCTAAAGGGTTTAGTGTTGTGTGAGGGATCTTCTAGTGGGCCAAACCAGGATTTTCGAGTAATGGGGGGGCGAGAGTTTGTATGTTTATATAGGAGAAAATTTAACTTTCTTTTCTCAACATTCTAGTTTGCACAAATGACTTAATTTTCAAGAATTCTTTTCCAAACTTTTCTTTTCTGACTTTTCGTCAGAAATGAACCCCCATCTTGTTTTTTCATCATTAAAGCACTTCTTTGTTAATTCATGATGGGTTGGTGGCTTGACTCTTTTTCTTTCATGTACTACTACATTCAACATATGTTGTGGATAAGGACCTTTGGTGGTGTTTGTTGTGATGACTTTTTAAAACTTGTGCCTTTTGACAACTCTATCAACCTTCTCTCTTGCATTTGACATTTCATCAAATGTCTGTTGCTTTGGTTTCACTTCCATTAAGAACTACTTCAGGGTATTCATGTTTTGTCATAAACGTTTCAAGAATATCATTTTCTTTTTTGTCTTAAACATTTCAAGAATGTCATTTTCTTTTTCTTTTTGCATTTGCTTACTATTACCATAACTACCTTACACCTTACATTAGTACCCTCATGTCAAGTCTCACAACCTACTCATGCTATCATCTTTCTTCTTTTGACTGTCTAATAGCAGTATTGTACTTTTATATATCATCAATAGTCCAACAATCAACAGGATAATAAATATGTTTGTCAATTCCTGGTAGTCCTACAATCAACAAGATAGTAAATATGCTTATGATTGTGACCTTCTATATGAATAAGATCATTTTAAATCTTTCATCTCTTTTTGTTGCCACTTTTCTTTGTTTTCATTCTCTTTCACACAAACCAAACATGGAAACAATGGACACTTGGACACATTACTGTGACCTTCAATAAGATGTTTCAATCTTTTTAGCACCATAACATTTTGACTTCTTCCAACTATATTTGCATCTAGTATGTTGTTACTGAAATCTGTGCATCTATCTATGATTCTTATATTTGTTAATCTTATCATCCCTCTCACTTCCACTCGAGATACTTATCAAAGACATTTTATGATGTATTACTATTCCAATAATTTTATGAAATTTATGATCTATCTTTGTAAATATGAGCATATTTTTCCATGAAGTAATTGGAAAAGTTTTAAAAATCAATAAATTTCGAAATTAGAGTAAATCTTTGAAAATTAAGCATTGTAATAGTCTACATGGGTAAAATAAAAAAAATAAAATATCAGTTAATATAGAAAAAGACCCCTCATACCAAGTAATATAGAAAAAGACCCCTTTTGTAGCCTGTTGTTTTGAGTTGATTTAACATGATATCAAAATAGAAATGATTCTAATAAGTTTTACACATTTACCTAAAGGAATAGACTTGTAGGACCTAAAGATAGTCACAAATAAGGAGAAATGTTAAAAAAGAGTTGTACATGAATAAAATGAGAAAATAAAATATGAGTTAATATAAGGTCCCCTTCACTTTGATTGGTTTTGAGTTAGATGTCCACATTTTAGAAAACTAAAATTCTAGAAAATCATTAAAATACTTAAAAATGATGAGATTAAATTCAAAAATAGGCAAAATTCCTACTAACTATTATGTATAATTTTATTATGATGACATGGGATTTAATTTTATTATTTTTCTTTTTGTATTCTATTATTTTGCATTTATTTTTGAAATTTTTTGATTTCAAACCATTTGTTGTATGCAATTATGCACATGTGAACTTATGTGTGTGTGGATATTGGTTAAATGGAGGATCCATTTAACCCTATATGGATCCACATCTATATGTACATGTATGCTTGAGATGAATTAATCAAAATTTTTGACTTTTCCTAATCAACCTTTGAGATGGTATTAGAGAGAGGTTGATCAGGACTAATCTTGATTAACCTCCCTCCTCTGTTCATTGGATGTTTGATTCCTGTTCGTCCAAAGCCACTGCCTACACTTGCATCAAGACATTCGCTTGTTGATCCTCTTCTGTTTGCTTGCTACTCTTCTCACACAAGAGTTGTCGTTCAATAGAAGCTCCTGTGGTCTTGTTGAGTGAAGATGTATTGTCCATCCATGTGTGAGGGCGACGATGTTGTTGTTTGGTCGTCGACCCTCATGTAAGTAGACTATGACATTTCTCCCTATTTGTACCATCTCTTCCGATGATGGTGTCATCTCCTAGTTGGTGTGTGTTGTTTCGATGGACAACCTTCTTGTGGTCGATCAAGTGTTGGCTTGTTGGATAGTCTACTTGTGGAGGTTCTTGTGTATTGTGCCTTTTCTCCAATTTGTGGTTGTGACTTGTTTATTATGCAAATGACTTCTAAAGATGCCTTGATACATAGTTTTGTATCAGTTTCTGAAAAGTTAAATGGAAAAAATTATATATTGTGGGCCTAAAGCTTTGAAACAATTGTTTTTGCCTATAGGAAGTTAGATCACTTGACATGTGATCCTTCAAGTGATAAATTAGATACCTATGGTGATTAACTTGCCAATGATCCTGTCATTGTTTCATGGCTACTTGCTAGTATAGAGTTGACCATTGCTTGAAGTGTTTCCATGATGTGACCAATATGAAAAATCTAGTTATCTTTGAAGGAAACATATGGGTATGAAAAGAATGTGGCCAAAACCTTACAAATATATGAAAAACTATTCACAATCAAGTAATGTGATCGAAGTCCCTAAGAATACTATAGTATTCTCTATGAGATTATAGAGAAGCTTGATCTGTATCAACCTCCAACCTTTGACATTAGTATTAGTAGGCGTTACAGAGAAAAACTACTTATTGCTGCTTTTTTGATTGACTTGACCCTTGATTTAAGTTCTTAGATTTGAGGTCAAGTCCTTGGTCCAAATCAAATGCCTGATTTAAAAGAAACATTTGCTAAAGTCTTGTGGATCTCTACGATTGTTCCAACTACTTCAAATCACAAGCATACATATACATATACATATACATATACATATATATGTGAATTCATATAGGGTTAAATGGATCCTCTATTTAACTAAAATCTAAATATCCACACACATATAAGTTCACACTCTCTCTTAAGCTAAAATATATATATTTATCATTCCAAGCTTGTTACAAAAATAAGAGAAACTATTGTAACTAAGCATTGTCGTAAAGATGTCAGTAATTTCTTTTGTAGATGAAGTATATGATGTATTAATAACTCCTTTAACCACTAAATCATGAACGTAGTGACAATTGACTTTAATATGTTTAGTTTTTTTATGAATAACTGATTGATTGTCACAATACATCTGCATAGGGAATTCAACTATAACTTATTGACAAAATTGCTTTGGTTACTTTCTCTTCCCACAATTATGGGAAAGGAGGTAGAGGAAGAGGCAAACCCAAGTGTCTAACATTGTGGCAAACTAGGGCATAGGATAGAAAAATGTTGGAATAAGTTCGATAAACCTGTTTGGGCCAGAGCTATTATAGATACAGTAGACCCTTTGATTCCTTTGGCAACCTCTGATGATACCTTTATGGTGAAGATTTTCAAGATTGACTTTGAAAGGATGATGTAGTTATAGACCACCTCTACTTTAGCCACGATGGTGTTAGCTTCCACCTCTTTGAGTATTGATTCCATCATGGTAGCTAGGGAGGATATTAGTTCTTGGATAATAGACTTAAGAGCCTCTCACCATATGACAAATAGTCTTTTTCTATTTGACCGAATACAACATCTACCAAATCTTCATAATGTGACTATCATTGATGATCAGACTTGCAAGGTTTTTGGTAGAGGGACTGTTCAGGTTAGCTTTGATATTTGCCTTAATCAAACCTTTTATGTACCTAAATTACTTGTGAACCTTCTTTCTATTAGTGCCATTATAGTTCAACTCTCATGCTTTGTGACCTTTTTCCCTTTCCACTGTACTTTTCATGACCTTCAAACGAGGGTGAGGATTGGTTTGGGATGTAAAGGTAGCAATGATGTCTACACTCTCATGTGAAATACGCTCAGTTGGGGTTTGGCAACTTTATTGTCATCTGATGGCTCCCTTGCCTTTGTACTTTGACACTATCGTTTGAGTCATCTATCTCACTAGAAGTTCCAACATGCTTTACTCTGGTTATCTCTTTTTGAATTTTAGTGTGAGTTGTATTAGTTGGGAAAATAAATATAGTAGGTCTTCGTTTTCTTAGGTTCATTTTGCCCCTTGTCATCAAATGTTTGACTTAGTTCATTGTGATATTTAGGGGTAAAGTCGTGTTGCATCTATTTCTAGTCATTATTATTACATTGTTTTTGTTGAAGACTATTTTTATGTATGTTGAGTTTATTTATTAAAAAATTGTCAGCATATTACTATTGTTGTTTAAAATTTTCTTATTGAAATCAAAACTTAATTTGATATTACTCAAAAATGTTTGCATACAGACAATGCTTTAGAATTTGTTGGTGTAAAATTTCAATCTGTGTTTCTCTCTTGGTATTATTCATCAAACCACTTGTTCTTATACTTCTCAACAGAATGATATTGCAAAGTGTAAACACCATCATTTCTTGGATATTACTTAAACTCTTCTTATTCATATGAAAATTCTTAAATATCTATAGGCTGATGCTGTGCTTATTGTTGCTTGCCTTATCAATCGTATATCATCTACTTTATTGAGAGGGGAAGTTCCTTTGAGGTGTTTGTGTCCTTATAAGGAGTTATTTATCCTTCCTCCTCAAGTCTTTGGGTGTATATCCTATGTCTAGGATTTTTCCCCTGGTTTAGATAACTTGTCTGCTAGAGCTATCAAATGTGTATTTGTGGGGCATTCTAGGACTTTGAAGGGGTATTCTAGGATTCAGAAAAGATATAGATGTTATCATTCTCCAATAAAAAAATACTATATCTTTACTGATGCTACTTTTTTTGAAGATCAATCTTATTTCTCCAACATTGAATTCTCTAAGCATCCTCCTGATCTCATACCAGATGTAATTCCCTTTTAGAACACTCATCTTGATGGCAATAGGTCGATAGATCGTCCTCTAAAGGTATATCATTGCCAGGAAAGACCACCTGTTGTTCTTGAAGCTCCACCAGTTATAGTCCCTGAAGAAGGTTCTTTCACCATTAATTTTGAACTTAATATATCTTTGTAGCTTATACTTCTTGATCCAACTTATGGTAAGGAAGATGATCTATCGATTGCCTTGCGAAAGGTATTCGATCTTGCACCTAACATCTTATAGCCAATTATATTTTCTACGACCACTTAAACATCTCATGTTGTGATTTTGACTTGAGAGTGTCTTTTGAGTCTATTCCCAGCTCTTACTAGAAAGCATTACAGCTACTATATTGTAAAGAAGCTATAGATGAAAAGATAAAAACCTTGACGTCCTGTGGAACTTGAGAGTTGGTGGAATGTTTTGTTAATGCTAATCTTGTGTCATGCAAATGAGTTCACTATCAAACACAGATTAAATGACATAGTTAAAAGATATAAAGCATGACTTGTGGCTTGTGGATTTACTTAGGAATATGGTATAGATTATGAAGAAGCATTTGCTTTGGTAGCTTGCCTCAATTCTATTCATATCATTCTTTCTGTAGCTATGACTTAGAATTGATTTTTACATTGACTTAATGTGAAAAATGTTTTTCTATATGAAGTTCTCAATAAGGAAATTTATATGGAGTAACCTCTAGGTTATATTGCTTAGGGGGAGAAATAAGTGTGCTTATTAAGGATATCTATTTATAGGCTAAAACAGAGTTTTAGAGCTTGGTTTCACAAGCTTAGTTAAGTAATGCTTGCTGGTCACTTCCACAAATGTGTCATCGACAACTTTATGTTTGTTTGTCATAGCTCAAAAGGTTGTGTCATCTTAACAGTATATGTAGATGATATCATTCTTACAGGTAGCAATGATGAAAACATTAAACGAACCAAAGCACACCTTGCAAATGTATTCTAGATAAAGGAATTGGGTTGACCTGACTACTTTCTTGGGATTGAGTTCATGTACTCCAACGGAAAAATAATGTTAACCCAGTGTAAATATGCTTTAGACCTATTTGAGGAGATTGGTTACCTTGGTTGCAAACCAGAATCTATCCCTGTTGAGTAAAATCCTTTCTTTTGTGCCATAGATTTAGCATCGTTAGAGGACTTAAATCAATATAGGCACCTAATGGGAAGCTTATATATCTCACCATCATTAGACTAGACATTTCCTACATCGTTGAGCTTCTTAGTCAATTTATGCATAATCCTAAGCAAGTTCATTTGAAAGGAGTTGAACAAGTACTTATGTTAAAGGAGCCCCTAAAAAAGGTCTTCTATATTGTGCTAGTAATCATCTTAGAGTTAAAGCCTTTTTTGATTCAAGTTATGTTAGAGATAAAAGGGATAGAAAATCCATTTCTGATTATTCTACCTATGTGAGAGGAAATCTTATTACGTAGTGCAGCAAAAAATAGAGTGTTGTTTTCTGCTCTAGTGTTGAGGTTGAATATTGGGCTATGAAAGAAACTGTATGCAAGGTGATGTGGATCAAGTCCCTTTTGGAGGAACTTGGAGTTACAATTGAACTCCCTATGTAGATGTATTGTGACAATTAGTTATTAATTTATATTGCCAAGAATGAAGTATTTCATGAAAAAACTAAACATATTGAAATCGATTGCCACTACGTTCATGATTTAGTGGTTAAAGGAGTTATTAGTACACTATATACTTTATCTATAGAAGAAATTGTTGACATCTTTACGAAAGAGCTTAGTTACAATAATTTCTTTTATCTTTGTAACAAGTTTGGAATGACAAATATATATATTCTAGCTTAAGGGAGTGTGAACTTATGTGTGTATGAATATTTGGATATTGGTTAAATGGAGGATCCATATAGGGTCCATTTAACCCTATATGGATCCCACATATGTATGTATATGTATGCTTGAGATGAATTAATCAATTTTTTTGGCTTTTCCTGATCAACCTTTGACAACACATATTAACTCTGCAGTGAAAAAGTGAGATTACATTTTTTATTAAAACATTGTTATTTATATCATATATGTTCTTATAAAAAATAAATATTTAAAAATTCGTTGGAAGGGTCTTCTAAAATTGTAGAAAATTTCTGAAAATAGAATATATGTATGAAAAACAAAGAACTATATGTTTTCAAGTTAGATT
Organism: Cymodocea nodosa; assembly: GCA_036874045.1. Taxonomy (NCBI): domain Eukaryota; kingdom Viridiplantae; phylum Streptophyta; class Magnoliopsida; order Alismatales; family Cymodoceaceae; genus Cymodocea; species Cymodocea nodosa. Next base: position 14,759,612 of record CM072342.1, on the reverse strand, counting down.
CATGGAGAGATGCCTATTTTAAAGGAAAATCTTGTTAGGACTTATATTATTGTTATATGAGTAATTAGGTAAATGGATTTGTAAGGAAGTAACTCTTAAATATATAAGCCTTGTAATCTCTTTTACGTGGAATAATAATTGACCCTCTTCTTCTCCATATGGTACCAAAGTTCCAGGGGAAACCTTAGGCCCTTGCCACACCACTAGTACTTTATTTTTCCCTCCTGCCATCCCATCTCCTTGCATGACGTGTCACAACCTTTGGAAGCCTTGTTACTACCTTCACTAGCCCCTTCTACCGATGGCACACACACTAGCTACCGTCTACCACCCTTCCTTCTTACTTGCTGTTGCTAGCAAGCACTTTTTGATGGTAGCTTTACGCTTGTTGACCTTCTCTCATGTTGATATATGCATGAACAACACTCCAAGTAACAATCTACCTTTACTACTTGACATTCTTTTGTGTCCATGGAACTTACCTATTGATATCTCACTTTAAGTTCAATGATTAGTGAAAATTGTTGGATGTTAGATTGTCTTTCTCATCCGATGTATCACCTTGTTCTTTCCTTTTTTAACCCTTATCCTTTCACATCACTGTTAAGGTTTGTGGAATATCCTAAGTAACAATCTACCTCTACTACTTGACATTCTTTTGTGTCCATGGAACTTACCTATTGATATCTCACTTTAAGTTCAATGATTAGTCAAAATTGTTGGATGTTAGATTGTCTTTCTCATCCGATGTGTCACCTTGTTCTTTCCTTTTTTTACCCTTTACCTTTCACATAAAATACTAACTAATTAAATCATATAAAATACTTAATTAAAATACATAATTAAATCATTGAAAATGCTTAATTAAAATCATTGAAAGCACTTAATCATTTAAAAATACCCAATTTAACTATTAATTAAAAATACTTAGTCAATCAATCTAAGTCATTTAATCAAAACGCCTAAAATATTAATCAAATCACTTAAGTTAACTTAAATTAATTAATTAAATCATCTATAAAAAATACTTAAAACACTTAATCAAATCCTTAAAAAATTAATATAATCAATCCCTAAATTAAACCCTTAAAACATTAGTCCTTAATCCTTATAACATTTAAATTAAATCCTTAAATCATTAATTAAATCCCTAAAATACCTAATATAATTTTTAATTAATCCTTAAAATGCTTAATTTAATCCTTCAAATACTTAATTAAATCCTTAAAACATTTAATCCTTAAATCAATTAATCTTTAATTAAACACTTAAGAAACCTAATTTAATCCTTAATTAATCTGTAAAACACTTAATTTAATTCTTAAATAAACTATTAAAATGCTTAAGTTAGTCCTTAAAACACTTAATCTAATTAATCCTTAAATAACCTTATATAACGTTTAAATTTTTTTTTTTTTCTACTATTAAAAACCCTTCAAAATCCCTTTTTATCCTGTATTTGACATTCAAATAGTCTTGTTTAAAACAGTTTAATCCTACCCTTTTATGCTCTTATTTAGATTGGATGATTTTGATTCAATGACTTAAGTTACTCTTTCTATGACCCTTTGATTTCTATTCAACGATCTAGAATTTACTTCATTTTTACTATTGGATTCTTTAAAATTCTTGATCAAACAACCCACATAGCATCTTTCATCACAACCATCAGATCTTCCCCTTTTAATCCAAATCGTTCAATTGTTATAGTCATTGTCTGCTCGTGTCGTTGTCTTCTTTGATGCTGGTAGCCAGCCATTGTCCAATCATTTGGCTACTCGATGTTGCTCTTCCATGGGTATGCTCACCTACAAAAATTATGTTTCTTGTCATCTTCTTGCTCTCTATCTCTTGGTATCTTCATTTCAAACTTTTGCATACTTGACTGTCTTTGAGAAAGCTTGTTGGTGTGTAGTCTAGTTGTCTGTTTGCCAATTGGACAGTCGTTAGCCAACTTTTTCAGCCTTTGACCTTACTTTTCCAACTTTTGATTGACTGTTCCACCCTCTTCTGAGTTGATCCATGTGTGATATGATTGCTTGCCACCTTCATTGGCTTTTTAGGAGGTTGCTAGTCAGACGACTTGTCATTTTTATTAGTGAGCTTTATAAAACACCTTTGAAACCTTCATTTCAAGGCATCCTCTCCACACCATCAGAACCCTTAAGCTTCCAACACGCAAACTACTCCATTTTTGTACTCAAAGGCATATTTGTTCATTAGATTTCAACCTTTTCTGGTGAGCTTCTAGCAAATTGCAACTTTTTCGATGATCAATCCTAAAACTCTGATGACCTCCTTTAATCATTGAAACTCCAAAGTAAAAGTATATCTGGAATGATCTCAACCTTCTTAATCTTTTCCAAGCAACCATGACACTTGAACTTATGGTCCAATACTTCTTCAAGGTCTTTTTTTAGCAAGCTCAAAATGGATTCTAATGACCTTGTAGTGGAATCTAGCCATCGTCCACCAACTTTGGCAACTTTTGATGTCTTTTTGACAACTTTTCGCCTATGTCTTATTTCTGACAACTAATAAGGCTAATCATTGGGCATTTTATTTGAAATCAGAGTTGACATTTGGACTCTGGTAAGTTCCCATTTTAATTTCGTTAAAATTGTTAAAACCCGAGTATTTTGATAATGCAAAACCTATGTGAGGAAACATATTCTATTTCACAGTTAAGTCAGTGCAGCATTAAATCAAAAGGCTGTTAGAACAAATTTCAAGCAGACGAACAGATCGAGAAGGTTCCAGATGATACTGATTTCAAGTTATAGGAAAATCGTACAGTTACAGGTTCAAGTATCCGAAGAGTAAAACAGCAGCAAGTCCATCGAACAGTTAGAAGGATAATTATCCGATTTTACAAAGTCTTCGGAGAGTTATTTAATTAGACAGTTAAGTTAGTTGAATGATCGGAGAGTTATGAAGTTAACTATTCGAAAGAAAAATGAAAATTAGAAAGGCTAACTATCTGAAACTTAAGTCATTCAATTAATCACGTGTAGAAATTCAGAACAGAAGCTTAAAAGATTTTTCAGAGAATTAGGAAGATAACTATCCGACTTTTTCGGTAAGTTATAGGTATAACTTTCCGGAACTTAAGTTATCTTATTACGCACGTGCAGAATGGAGAAGCCGGTAGTTGAAAGCTTAAAAGGGAAAATCGGAGAGTTAAATAACTATCCGAAATTTTCAAAGAGAGTTTCGGTAAGTTACAGTTTAACTATCCGAAATTTAAGTTATTGAAATTGCCATGTACAGAATTCCAGAAAGACCATTTAAGTTTTCGGAGAGTTAGAAAAATAACTATCTGAAATCTCAATAGAGTTTCGGTGAGTTACGGTTACCATCCGAAACCTAAGTCAGTGAATTTCCCATGTGCAGATTAAAAGGGACAGATGTCGAAGAATTAAAAGAAATGTCGGAGAGTTACAGTAGTTAACTATCCGAAAGTCAAGAGCTCTTTTCGGTGAGTTAATATACAAGTCTCCGAACTCTTGACATTACACGTGAGCAACTTAAAATCTTATGTGACTTAGATAACATGATATGAGTAATGAATCGGTAAGTTATGGATGCTTTTCGGTAAGTTATTTTTATAATCATTCGAACGCTTGAGATTTTCGAAAGGTTACTTACTGAACATCAGACAGAACGGTAACTTACTATATTTAGGTTTGATTATTTTCCAAGTACAACATAATACATCCGTTGAAAGAAGAATTATGATCGTTATACCTTTGGTATAAATATGAGGAGTTTAAGAGAAGAAAAGATAGAGATAACGTATATACCACATACAGTGAGCTACACTCCAATTCCAATTACACTCAAGTCTGTAAACAGTGAAGCATATTCTAAAGATCTACTGCAGAAAAAGTTCTGTGCGTTAAAACTCTGATTGAAAGACTTAAGCTGTTGGTTCGTGGCTTTAACCTGAAAGCTACATTCAGTTGTTGGTTTGAGTTTCGACCTGAAAACTCTAGAGGTTGGTTTACTGAAGTTTATACCTGAAAATTTCTATGTTGTTGGTTCTTGCTTTGCCTTAAAGCAAATGTGTAAGTGTTGAAACATTTAGTGGATCCCAAGTGAATCTTGGGGGTGGACTAGCCAAGTTGGTGAACCACTTAAAACTTGTTGTGTGTTATCTGTCTCTATTGTTTTGCATTCGTTTAGTTTCATCTCATTTCATTTTTGTTGAATCATTTGATTCAACAATCAAAAGAATATAAAAATTACAGACATTCACCATTCACCCATTCTCTGGTGAGTCTTCCAATCTTAACAAAAATAACTTTCCTTTTGATGGTTTTGTTAGACAAACCCTTCAAACTCTATTGATTTTTCTCTAACATTTGAGGTTTTTTTTACTTTCTATATTCAAATTGGGGATGAAATATTCACCTAAATTGGCCTTTTGTCCATTTGAGTTCTTGGTCAATAAGGTAGCACTCAGTCAAAAGTGACCCTTTGATGTCGAAAGACTAGTCTTGTTTTTGGTCCTTGAACGTTTTGTTTTCTTTTGCATGCACAATTTTTCTAGATTTCAAATTGGAATGCTATTATATGCCACTTGGATGACTTTTTGGTTTTCTTCCTCTACATCATTTTGTTACATTCCTTTCTTTAACTAACTCATCATTCTCTTTTTGGAATCTTGATTTTGGCTATGGAATCAATATATTAGTCCATCTTTAGAATTTTGATTTCCTTGTGAAATTGGTCTACTAGTCCTATCTTTAAAGTTGCGATAAACAATGTCATGTTTGCATTTACATCCTCCCCATCCATGTTGTAATCTTTGCTATGTTCATACTCATGTTTTAATGCCCCTCATTCATCCATTATTGGTGATTATTTTTCCCATTCATATATGCATTCGTAAATGCATCCTTCATCTATCATTCATGCTAAAATCAATTATAGATTGATAAGTGCATCTTTAATCATGCATTCATATGCACGCTCTTGCACACATGAACCATATTCATGTAGACCTTTGTTTAAGTGTATCTTTAATCATGCACTCTCACATTCAGATATACACATACATACTATGACCATTCATGTCTCTTCATTAATCATGCATTATCTTAACCATATTTCATAAGTTAATTAACCATGCTTTAGTCATGCATCTTTATTTAATCATGCATTATCATGCTCTAATTATGTATCATTATATTAATCATAATTATGTTCATTAATCATGTTAACATACATAATTAACTTAATAATTATGTTAATTAATCATGTTTAATCATGCATAATTAACTTAATAATTATGTTAATTAATCATGTTTAATCATGCATAATTAACTTAATTAATCATGCATTATTATCTAAATTAATCATTCATTATCATACATAATCATGCATCATTGACTTAATCAATCATACATTATGATAATTATGTGTTATCATCTTAGTTTGTTATACATTATCATGTATAAACATGCATTATCATCTTAATTAATTGTACATTATCATGTATAAACATGTATTATTATCTTAATTAATTATTTATTATCATGCACAATTGTGTATTATTAACTCGATTAATCATACATTATTATACATAATAGTGTATCATTAACTTAATTAATCATATATTATCATACCTAATAATACATCTTAATCGAGCTTATCATACTTAATCATATCTTTTAATCATGTACTATTACATTTAATCTTACATCTTAATCATACTTAAACATGCATTATCATGCCTAATAATTGATCTTAATCATGCATTATCATATTTAATCATACACCTTAATTTCGTTTAAGCTCATTTTAATCATGCATGAAGTACATCCTAAGCATACACTAATCATGATCTAATCATCCCTAACTATACATTAATCATGCATCATTAGTTTAAGCATGTCATGATTATGCATTAATCATAGTGTAATCATGTCTATTCATTCTCTAATCACATCATAGATCATGACTCATACTTCATGTTATATGTCATGTATTATGCCTCATGCTTTATACACTTATGTGCATGTACACCCATGTTGCACCTATTCATGTATATTTAATGTTCCACTTATGCTTCATTAATACATATACATACTCATACTAGTTCATGCATTTATGCTTTGCACTTACAACGTAGTATTTACTTGTCTTACTTGTTTAGTCTAATTTAGCCAAAATTGCATCACGACTAAGACACTTTTAAAGCTTGTTTGTGTACCTAAAAAGTAATAGAAAGTCACAAAAAGAAAGCGTTAGAAAGTTATAGAAAGTGAAAAGTTACAGAAAGTAATGGAAAATCAACAGAAAATATAGGTATTTGTCCATAGTCTAGAAAGTAACAAAATTTAACGGAAAGTAATAGAATATAACAAAAAAATTTTGATTAGACCAAACTCTTTGTTTGGTCATTTCAAAGTGAAGATTTATTTTATATATATGTATTTCAGATCATTTTATATATATATATATGTAATAGAATGTATCATTTTATTTTAATCTAGATGTAATTGCTCTTTTAACTTTTTTGTTTGTACTTTCATAAGTTTGTTCATAATGATAAAATGATTTTTATGATTTATAATGATAAAATATAATTTATGATGGTAAAATTGTTAGGGCAAATGGTACAGGTGTGGAGTATGTCATAAGAAGTCTAGGTTCAGTCAAAAGCTTGTTAGTAGTAAGTCTCTAATAGATTTATAATTTTGGAAGGTTATCAGGTCAAGTAATCGAAATAATGTTTTCATTCGGAAGACTTTGAGCTAATTATCCGAAAGTTAAGAGATTTCGAAGGGTTATTAACTGTAACCATCCAAAATGACTTAAAAGACTCTTAAGTGGACATTCAGACAGTTATGAAGCTAAGTATCCGAAAGTTAGACACTTAAGTGGATGTTTGGATAGTTAAGAAGCCAAGTATTCGAAAAACAGTGACTTAAGTAGATTTTCGGATAGTTAGGCAGTAATTATCCGAAAATCATAAGTTTTTCGGAAGATTACAGCTACAATCTTTCGAAGTGACTAAAGAGACACTTAAGTGAGTTTTCAGATAGTTAAGTCAGTAACTATCCGAAAAACATGTAGTTTTCGGAGAGTTAACGACAGAACCTTTCGATTGGACAGAGAGAGAGACATAAGTGAGTTTTCGGATAGTTAAGTTTGTAACTATTTAAAAGACCGAATCTCTCCGGATAGTTAGCCTGCTATAGTACTGCCCAGTATATCAAATGAAGAAAGAGGAATTTTCTTTGGATAGTTAAGTTATGTAACTATCCGAAGTATTGCAGATTTTGGAAAGATAGTAAGATAAGACTCTGAAATTAAGAGTTCCTTCTCCGAAGCATTGTTTTTCTATTTTAATGGCTTAAATGTAATTAAATGTTTATTAACCCTAAGTTGGGTAGTATATAAATCTTTATGATGTTGTAAAACAGTGCGGTTAATTGTGTCGAAGCTCATAGTAGAATCCTCAACTCTTTGTGAACGTAGACTGTTGCTGAACCACATAAATCTTGTGTCTTCAGTGTTATTTCTTCCTCTTTTTCTTCGATTTTCAATTTCGATGAGTTAAGAGGTGAGTGTTTTAGAATCGTGCCATAGTAAGTTGACTGAAAGATCGGTTTAGTTCTAACAAAAATAAGATTTTTAAGATAAAAGATGATAAAATATGATTGTTATGATAAAATATGATTTTTATGATTTATAATGATAAAATATGATTTTTATGATTGATCATGGTAAAATTTGATTTTTAAGATAAAAGATGATAAAATCTGATTTTTATGATTTATGGTGATAAAATATGATTTTTAAGATAATAGATAATAAAATATGATTTTTGTGGTAAAAGATGATAAAATATGATTTTTAAGATAAAAGATAATAAAATATGATTTATATGATTTATAATGATAAAATATGATTTTTATGGTAAAAGATGATAGAGCATCTCAATAGTTATATGCATCAGTGTGATAGAGCAGACAATGTTGTTGTTTATGGGTGTTGGACGTGAAGGTAAGGGCAATATTGTCTCATATGGTTGGGAAAATTCAGGTGATGAAACTAGGTTCTATGTGAATACTGTGGTAGGTGATATTATTCTTTTGATAGATGTTGGGAAAAGCTTGGGCATCCTTCATCTGCAAATTTTGTCCCCTCTGATACTACTTCACATTACTAGCACCACCTTTATAGTGGCAGTTACCATCCCTTAGTCAGACTACAATGAGCTTCTTAAGCTTCAAGCTACTTAGAACCCTACTACCATGATCACCTTTGCCATCTCCTTAGCTATAAATGCCTTGCATGTTGTTTCTCATAATTTCTGGATTATGGATTTTGGTGCATTCACTCACATTTCAAGAACCAAAACCCTTTTCTCTCACCTATTAGAGTTATCTAACATTTGTTCTATTTCTCTTCCCAATAGACAAAGTTGTGCAGTCTTCGGTGAAGGCCTTTCTTATGCCACTTTCTAGTTTCCTCCTTATTTATGCCATTTTCTAGTTTCCTCCTGAAGCAGAAGCAGTTCTTTACATTCTTGACTTTTCTATAAATCTTTTATCTATTAGTGCCATTATTAAATTTTTTATTTTATTACTTTTTTTTCTTTTCATTGTATCTTTCAGGATATGCAAATGAGGATGATTAGTTTGGATTATGAACATGGATGAAGTGTTTATATGCTAGCTAGTGATGACATTTCTTATGGATTTGTTTTGATTGCAAATTCTGGTGAATCTTCTCTTTTTGGGCGTTGCAGATTTGATCATCCCTTGAGTTGTAAACTTCAAAAGTCTATTTTGTGGGTTTCTCTGTTGGGTGTGAGTCATGTTAATTGGGTAATCAGTTTAAAGGAGTGTTGATTTTTCCTCTAGTGATAGTTTGTTAGGGTTGGTTCATTGTAATGTTAGGGACGTACTTGTGTTTTGTTCATTTCTGGTTTTCATTACTATATTGTCTTTGTTGATTTTTTTAGAGTTTGTTGGATCTCTTTGTTAAAATATTGTCAACATATTTTTGATGTAATTCTGATGTTTTTTAATGAAACAATAAATCAATTTGCCATTACTCAAAATTTTTCATGTTGGTAATGCCTTACAATTTGTTTTGAATAACGTTAAACTTTTCTATGAAAATTGTAAAATTATTTGCTGGACCATTTGCGTCCACACATTTCAACAAAATGGTGGAGTGAAAATATCAAATTTTCTTCACTGTTGCTCACACTTTCATAATTGAGAAATATTTAGGGCTGTATGCTATCGTTACTATTTTCTATTTTGTTAATCATATGCCATTTTCTTTGTTAGAGGGAGATATCCCTTTCTGTTGCCTGCATCCTTAACAAGATTTGTTTTCTTTACCTCCCAGAGTTTTTGACTATATTGCTTTTGTCAAGAAAAATGACATATGGTTAATAAGATGGGAATAATTAGTACTCTTGTATATCAGGTCATCTTAATTAATTGCAGACATTTTTTTGAAAGAATTGAATGCTTGTGTCTTCAAAGAATTATGTAACAAACTAGGAATGCATGATTTATATGCTTTAACTTGAGGGAGAGTGTTAGCACTTATATTATTGTTATATGGATAATTGGGTAAATGAATTTGTAAAGAAGTCTCATATATAAGCCTTGGAATCTCTTTTGTGTGGAATAATAATGATTCATGGAAATATGCCTGTTTTCAAGGAATATCTAATGAGTATTTGTATTTGTGATAGATCTATGGAAAATGTTGATAGATCTACCTGAAATTTGAAAAAGTTAAATCAATTTAACAGATTAATAATTCCTTAAGATATAGTAAGGTTTTCAACCTCTATGGGGAGTTTGCCCACCCATCTAGCGAGCTTTTAGGCTAGTTGAGCTTTTGTGTTTCTTGAAGAGGAGTTAGAGAGAAACAGCCGTGAGATAAGAGAGAAGTGAAAAATAGGGAGAAAATGAAGGCACATGTTTCTTCCTTTCCTCCTTGAAACGCACCATGTTGATCTGACATGGTGCATATGTCATTGGGTTGACAATTTTATTTTGATTTGTTGATTGAAATTTTGCGACTACTGACATGTAGAGGGATTCTGTCAAGATTTGGCAAATCTGACCTGTCTTTGAAGTTTTACTAATAAATGTCAGTGTTGATTTTTGAGAGGTTTTTGTTTGTTTTTGCTTTCATTGTTTGTTTGGTGCTCAACCATTATGTCCTTGCTTACGGCTTGGCCAACTATTTAACTGGTATGCCAGCTTCCATCTAGTTACTTACACTTAGGTTGTGAATTGGCTTGGATGAATTGTAATAATGAATTTTAAGCTTTACTAGATCTCTTGCCTCAATAGGTTTCTTTGGTGCAGTTGAGTATTTGGTATTAGCTGATTACTTGATACAAATATTAATAGTTTATTATTTGGTGACCTCTTTTGTTTGCCTAAACATTGTTGTAAGTTACAAAGTGGGTTTCAAGCATGGATTGTTCAAATTTTTTCTCTGTTTTGCAGGAAAAAGTGAAAAATATGGGAGCACGACTCAGTCAAGGACTGCATTCTAGTGATGCTAAGTTAGCTGTTGGATCAAATCCTGGATCTCCTGCAAATGCAACTGGCTTGATTCAAAAGTCTGTTGACAATTCTGGTGATGAATCTCTAGTTATAAAGAAACTTGAAGAAGAACTGTTGAAACGAGATAAGCTTATTGAGGTATGTTAATCAGTTCATATAAATGCCATCTCAATTATATATATGTCATTGCCTACTGAAATCTTCTTGATTTACTTTGGGCAAATACTCATACCAATGTCATGCTACTTGTATGATTTGTTTGCTTTTTGAAGGCACTATTTTTGCTGCTTGTTTTTCTTGAATTTTCAGTAAAGAATAAATTTCATTCCCATTCTAAAATCTAGAGAGAACTGAGTGTTATTTCAATTGTTGCAACAACATGCGATATTAATACTTTGTACTTCTATTTTACTTCATAAATATAGACTTAGTTAAATTCCATTGGTTTATGTGAAACAGTAAGGATATTGAGATCGCTTCAAATAAAGGCTTGTTTCCCACATATACTGTCTGTACATAACAAATGGATATCCATAATTCCATATAACCTACATCATAAAATCCCTTCTTAATAATATTAATGATGTAGAATAAATTATCGATATAAAAGATATCTTGATAAATAAACATATCAACCTCTTAATCAGAGATTCCAATGAATTCTGTTAAAATTCCAAGGGTTAAGGTGAGGATTTAGGATGTTGCTTCTTTAGATACCCCAGAAATGATGGGAAATATCTTTTCCGTGATCATGCTCAAACAGTTTGACTTGAGATGTTCAAACAGAAATGACTTTCTCTTGAAATCATTTTCCATGCTTTCTGGTAGTACAAACACCTTCTTACTATCAAAAGTAGGTCCTTGAGGACACGAGGGTGATTTGGTGAAAAGGAAGCTTCAAGATCTGGTAAATTCTCAGTAAGCACATTATTCCTTTTATTGTCTGAACGGGGCTGCCTTAAATTTCCAGACTTCTGAGGTCATTCCATAGCCCCCTTCTCTGCTCACTGCTGTTAGCAGCATAGGCCACATTAAGTAGAATATCTTTTTCATCCATAAACCTCACATTGTGAGAAGGCACTTGATTGCTGTCTGCAACATGCTGTACATCTACTTAATCCAGAACAACCAGATTTTACCTGAGTACGAGTTGGCTCTTCTCTCCATCTCCAACTTGGATGCCATTTTCTGGATATCCTTCGGCTGTAGAAATGGTTCCAGGATAGCCATCAGCTGAATTTTACTTTTTCTGAAAGTGTCTTTGAGATAATGCATGGTTGCCTTGTTGCTAATTCCATATCATTATTTTCCACTCCATACTTTACAGTTAAAACAAATCTACTGCAACAACAGAAGCAGATTTAAAGTTCTGCTTCCACATTACCTCCTTCCTTGGCCACTGCTTCTTCAATCCCATCGAAGGAATCTGATGCTGCACATCCATCTCTGCTCTCTGTGTGTGTCTCAAATATTCCTGTTTGATTTTCGATAAAGCTTCTCAGTTTCCCAATCTTTTCTTTAAAAAAAATATGGTAGATTTGCTGATTGATATTTGACAAGTCAGTCCACGAATGTTTCTGAAGGAAAGCACAGGCTATTTTTTGCAGTTTCTTGGGTTTTCTGGGTGCATCTTAATGACATTATTTTCAAACCTTATATATTTTGCTTTGATGAATGTTTGGACGGTGGGTTGAATTTTTATTATTTCTCATATTTAATATAATTTTTTAAGATTTGCTTTCTTTGACAATCTGCTTTAACTTGTATTTTTAAAGATTTTTTTCCTTTTCCCAAAAAGGTTAGGTGTAGAATGTCTATCTACTTTCAATGCAAGTATCATTGTGGCATTTAACATGAGTCCCTTGCCATGAGATCCTTTCACATACTTAAGCATCTTGAAGTCAACATTGAGGTAAATTGTTTTTGTTGGTTGCAAAAGATGGATCCCTTTGAGTTTGTCGTAAGTTGTCTAAAAATGTCTACCATTCAAGGAATATTAGAATCAGTTGTTATACTTCCCAATCAAGTGCCTGCATATTGACTCAGCCTAACATAGCATAAATGTCAAACATTGTCTACATCAGCAGCAGTGAATGCTGGTCCATTATTCACTAGCATGTAGATCCAGATCAGGATAGTAGAATAGGTCTTAGAGGTACTTTTCCAGTTTTATGAATTGCTAGGAATGCAAGCCCTAATATTTACCCTATATATTGATATAAGTATTGATACATGTACAGATACTGATCATCTTACATTTTTGAATTAAAAGGCATGGATATGAGTATTTTTTACAATGACATAAATACATGACATGGATACAGCTACAATGAATTTAATTTCACATTGAAGGGGACTATAGTTATTTTGTTGTTGGAATTTCGTTGGACAGAATTGCAGATACATCTTGGCGACTTTATTTTTGGTGGTGATAGATCACTATTTGTACAAATGAAAAAAAGAACACCACTTAATTGATTTAAACCGAAAATGGTAGAATACATGAAGAGAACTTCCCAATACATATTTTACTTTTCCATGTGCCTATATGTACCATACCTTATTTTTATAGCTATGGCAGGAAAAATGAAATATTGAAGTATCATATGTAATAGAATGATGGCTAGATGCCTAAGAGGTAAAAAGTGGTAGATTAGATAAACATGTATATCAGTATTCAATAGACAGAAATAAATGGGATTGATGTGTCTGACCCAATATCATGGGAATGGGAGGATGGAAATTTCATATCTATAACAAAATTTCTCAAGAAAGCAAGAACGACTCATCAATCCTCATTCATTGTCACCAATCTTGTCCATGAAAAGAATGTATCGCCAATAATCAAGCATCAAAGGTAGCAACGAATCTCCCATGTAAAAAATGGAATATCATCTTTTTGCATGTCATCATAATTAGTATGTTTAAATGGCATTCATGATTAAAGGCATTAGGTAAAATTGACATCTAATACCATTATTCTATTATGTGGAGCTGCTAGACAAAATTTACTTTAATTATAATTATTATTTCTAAATAATCTAATAATCAATGTTGTTTATCTTATTTTTATTTCCTAGGTTTCTCCTCCATTTACTCAATTTATTAGATTCTTTATGAAGGTAGTGGACATTTCTTAACGCTGCAATCCATGCTAATAATTTCTCAAGCCATAACCACTCATAAAAATGATCCAAGTTACCAATCCTTAGGAGTCTGTCTATGCTTAGTATCCTAAAGTTATTATTTATTGCCAAAGCTAAAATATTCCTACTTCTGTATTATTCCAATTAAAACATGGAAATAATAAATTAATAAAAGCAAATAGAGCTGTATCAAAATTATCGCCATTATGCAGAATTCTTATTTCAATGTTTTCTTTAGTTAAGCCTTCTTTATTCGAAAGCTTGTAGTTGCATAATTTATTGTTAACTTCGTGTCTATGCTTGCTATTATTTCCTCTTCTTGGTTAAATGCTTTCTATTTTGAAATTTATGTAGAGATTGCATGAAGAAAATGAGAAACTATTTGACCGATTGACCGAGAAATTGTCACTTGGTGGAGCAGCCCAGGTCATGCTTGATTTATTGCTTGTCTTTGATTATTACTTCAAGTATTACATATGCAAATGTTTAAAATCAGGAATTGAAATTTAGATACGTGGCAGATATTTGGAGGTTACCATATTCTAGATGCATATTAGACATTTAACATGTATTCCAATTTGAGTAGATTAGGTAGGCCATTTGACTTCCTCTGTTAGGTCCATGATTTCAACAATGACACATGTCAAAATGTTGGTGACACCTATCAATTTTCATGTTGATCAACATGACATCTACCAGTGTGTCGACACTAGCAGATGTCAGTGACGTTGATACCATGTCAATGTCAACATGTAGCATTGACCAATAATAGTGAATTTTATGCTAGACTGGGCCATGTCAACCACCATTTTCTAATTTTGGTTAGACATGTGTTAGTCTGGATCTAACTTTGTGAAAAGAATTTCTAATTTGTTAATCTAATGCGAAATTCATAGAACATAGTGGTTATTTTTTTTATTATCTTTTTTCAAAATATTTTCAGAATTTTGATGAAATTAAATCTAAATGACATAAATTTATGTAAAAAAACCAAGGTAAATTCTGTAGATGCAAGAGTTTATTTATATGTTTTTCAGAAATTTGATTGAATTATATTTAGACTGTATTTGATTCTACATTTTTTATATTTTTTAGAACATTATTACTATTATTTAAATAATTTCTTGTTCTCCAACATGTTGGTATTAATCTATGGTATGTTTTTAATGACATATATATTCCAAAATTAAAATAAAATATTTGTAGTTTTGAATCATTGATTACTTCAGCTTATCATAAATTTTCATTTCAAAATTTATAGTTTTTGGGTTTTTTTGTGAACTTTCCTGCCTTTCAGAAATTTCCATCAACACATTCACCAAAGTCTAACACATGTTAGTTTTCAAAGGACCGAAATCTGGTCTCATGAGATGTGGCCTAATGTTTTCAGAATCAGTTTATACATTGACTTGGTGAAGTGAAAGGGTTGTTAATTTATTTGTTCAATCGATCGCGCCAATCAAATGGGTGACATCAGCATGATGATCATTTAATCTAGAAGTTGAAGAAATTCAAATAAAGTGTGGGGTGATGACATTTTATCTTAAATGGGCTCTAAGTGATAGTATAATGTGCTTTTGTGTACTGAGTCTATAAATTGATAGTATACAACAACAATAATAAGCTAAGCTTTAATCTTACTGTGTAGGGTCGATCATTGAATTTTTTTCCTCCATGTGTTTCTATCATGGTCAAATCGTTGGTTAAATAATATAAATTTAAATCTTTTCATATAATTTTATATTTTCTTATTACCATATAGTTGTAAATCTTCCTTTACTTCTAGTTTTTTCTGCATTAATTAATTTTCTTCCCTTAATTGGTATTTTTTTTAAAACTTTTTAAGGATATAACTAAACCACTGAAGTCAATTTTTTCTTATCTTATTTTCAACTTGTGCTACTACTATTCTATTCCTAATAAAATCATTCATTTAAATTATCTCTTGTAGTATTACCATTTATTCTCCTATGTATATGCATCTCATTAATACTAAATTTTTGTATATGGTCATTCTTTATTGTTAAACATTCTGAGCCATAAATTATAGCTATGAAAATAGCAATTTTATAAATTTTTTCTTTTAATTTTAAGGTTATCTTATCATATAATACTCAAGATGCATTTCTCCACTTTATCCATCCTATTTTAAACTTATGAATAACATTCTTTATAATTTCACCAGTGGTACTTATTATATGTCTTAAACATTTAAAGTCTTTTATCTCCACAACTTAAATCTTTACCAATGAACAAGCATAAAACCCTACAAACCCTAACACACCAAGATAACCACAATAATTAGACTAGATTGGATTTGACTCTATTAATTTGGTTGTTGAATAGGCTTAAGACCCCTCTTGTTACATCACCCCCTATCGAAGAATAGACCTTTTCCTCAAGGTCAGGAAATAACTCCAATAGTCTGTAATAATCCTCCAATGTGGTTGATGTCTCATCTTCTTTGGTCCATTGCGCTCATACTTTTGTCATTACTTTATTGCCATGATGCTTCGATTGATGCTTTAAGATCTGTATGGGCTCATGAACAATAGTAGGATGGGCCACCAAAACTTCTACTTCAACTACTTGAGTAACTAGTCTAACATGTCTTCTAAGTTGTGACACATGGAAGACAAGATGAATATGTGACTCTGGTAAGAGCTGAAGATGGTAGGTGACTTTCCCAATTCATACCACTACTTGGAAGGGACCATGGTACCTGGCAAAGAGTTTTTGTGAATGCCTAGAATTAACGTTGCTTTGTCGATATAGTTGTAACTTTAGATAGACCCAATCTCCTTAAGTGAATTCCTTCTCATGTCAATGGTGATCTGCCATCACCTTTATTATGTTTTGTGCCTTATACAAATTTCTTGCAACTTTTGGAGTAGTGCATTGTTGTTGCGTAATTCATCATCCGCCTCTACTTTGTTGTCTTTGGCACATATGATAAGAGCGTGGGTGGTCTCACTTATAGAGAGCTTCAAATTGCATAAATCTTGTGGATTATGCATATTGATGTTGCACCAATATTCTACCTAGGACAACCACCTACACTAATCTTTTAGATGCTAGAATGTGAAACAATGCATATAAGTCTCCAAGGTTTTGTTGAGATTCTTTGTTTGATCGTCACTTTGTGGTTGACATCATGTATCGCTGAGATCCTTGTAAATGCATTATCTCTCACCAAAAAGCACTAGTTAATATCTGGTCCCTATTGCACACATTTGTCTTTGGAATGTAGCTTTACCACATTATCCATGAACATCTGAGCCATCTCCTTCACTATGTAGGGGCATAAAGTGACCATATTTAGTGAACCTATCAACAACCACCAAAATGTTAGTTTTTCTCTTTAAGGGTGATAATTCTTTAATAAAATCCATATTGATATCCGTCCATCCTCACAATGGAATTGGTAAAGGCTCCTGTAGTCTCGTTAGTGTGGTGTTGTATTTTGATTGCCATTCTTTCTGATATACATTCACCTTCATCCGTTGCAAGCTGTTCTCATATCTTGAATGTCTTGTCGTGGGGGAGTTGTAGAACTCCTTTAACAATTTCTCCTTGGTCTTTCATTTGCAAGTACTAACCCTTGTAGAAGAGCACCCCATCTACCAGTCAATACGTATTTGGATTTAGGTGTCCTTTGTGCCATTGCTGAAGGAGATTTGCATATCCCATCCACTTTTTATGAACTTCTTTAGTTTATTGGAACTACATGGGTGTGATGAAAATAATTGCTTGACACTTCATAATTGGTTCTTGCAATGAAAGCATGTTTGTAGTCTTGTTGGTGGCCCTCGGTTTGTATTCAATCTTGAAGTCAAAACCCAACAATTTTGTCAACCACCTATCTTGCATCAAAGTTTTGATCTTTTAGTTTCCCAAATACTTCAAACTAAGTTGATTTGTACTTATTACAAACTACCTACGCAAAAGGAGCTACCGCCCTTTACTTATAGTTGTCATAATGGCTAACATTTCCTTCTCATAAATGGGGAGAGTCAACTATTGGTCTTTATCTATTTTATAGGCTTTACTTGTAAAGGCTAATGGGTGACCATCTTCCATCAATACAACTCTCATTCCTACTCTAAATGCATCACATTTCAAAATAAAGGTTTTGGAGAAGTCTAACATGGCCAATAGTGGTGTCAATGTTATTGTTGCCTTGAGACTCCTAAAAGCCTTTGTCATTCTATCATCTCATTTGAATCCTTCTTTCTTGAGTACGACATTCAAAGGTTGCATAATTTTTCCAAAATCTCAGATGAAATGGTAGTAATAGCCTGCTAGTCCTAGAAAACTACGCAATATCTTCATATTCGTTGGCTTTGGCCAATCCACTATTGCTTGCATTTTGTCATTCTCCATCACTAATCCTATGGGTCTCGTTACATGACTTAAGTATAAAATAGTGTTGACTACAAATTCACACTTGCTTCTCTTAGCATAAAACTTATTGGATTTAAGCAATTACAACACCATTTCCAAATACTAAAGATGACTATCAAGGGATGCACTATAAGCTAATGTATCATTGAAAAAGACAAACTGTCATAAATAAGGTTTGAACATGTCATTTATAATTACTTGAAATGTGGTGGGGGTATTGCATAGATTGAAAGGTATCATTACAAATTCATAGTGCTCATTGTGCATTTTGAAAGCCATCTTGGGAATATCTTCTCCTGCCATCTAGATTTGATGGTACCCTGATCTAAGGTCGATCTTAGAGAATACCTTGTCTGTCTCAATTCTTCTAGCAACTCATCAATTACCGACATTAGGTATTTATCTTTGATCAACCTTTTATTTAACTCCCGATAATTGGTTCACATCTATCACAACCCCTCATTCTTTTTGATGAGTAGCACTAGAGACACAAATTTGTTGATGCTTAGATGGATTTGCTTGGAAGCTAAATAACATTGATTTACTTCTTAATTTCCTAGCATTGGAAGTAAGCATAACGGTAAGTATGTAAAGCTACTAGTCCTGCACCTTTCATAATAATTCTATGGTCTCTTGCTCGCCCCTTAGGGTCCCTTTTTAGACTTCTGAAGACTTGCTTGTATTTCTGCAACAACCTTTGCACTTTTAGGGGTTGGTCCTTCACTACCCTTTTGTTATCATCCTTTGCTTTCCCTTGCACCAACGTCATATAAGCAATCTATTTAAATTTCCTGACAGTCACATTAAGGCTCACCACTTGAATTTCCTTCAATGGTCTTCCTTTCCATATCATTGTATGCTTTTCATACTCAAAATGACATATCATTTGTGCAAAATTTAAAACCACATCACCCCTAGGTGGCTAATGTACACCAATGATAATATTGTTGTTACCCAATTGGACCACATATAAGTCCAAACTGACCAGTGTGCATTCTACATTGACCTTCACATTCAGACAATATCCTTCACACTTGATGAACTACCTTGACACTAGTTCAACTCATAGTCCCTTCTTAGTATTCACTTGTAGCTTTAAAGTCTTAACAGTTTCTTTGTTAATGAAGTTGTGTATACTTCCAAGATCCACCATGACTGTGATGTTCTTCTCTACGCATTTTCCTTGAAGTTTGATAGTATCTAGGTGGTTGTCACCTGTCAAGGAATGCAATGAAATCTGCACTAGCAGCTCCTTTTCCTTTGCTTTAGGTTCTACTTCTTCCTCTAGTGACCTGTCCTCCTCTCTATCTGATTCAATTCCTTGTAAGAGGTAAAGCGACTTATTTTTGCACACATACCCATGGTGAAACCTTTCATCACATTTGAAGCATGATCTTTGCTCTCTTTGATGTTGCTCTTTCTCTCTAGATAGTCTAGTCACATGCATCCCCTTTGGAAGTCCATCAATTGTCTGTTTTTGTCTTATTGTTTACTTGAAGCCCTTCCCTGTATTGATTGCCACCTACATTTGTTTTTAGTTGTCCTACACCTAATGATGACTTTGTTGCTTATGGTGCACCCATGCTTTATGACTATAGGCTTCCACCTATCCATCCTTCGTACTCCTTGAAAGACTTGTTGCTTGATCCCCAATTCGTCTTCAACTACCATTCCCTACTTGGGTACATTGTTAGATTTCTTTTCTAGATAACTTGAGACTCTTGCATCCTGACTAGTGCGAAAATAATCAACAAGTCTGTTGGCTGAAAGCTCTTAACATCAAATCTAATCTTTAGGTGCAAACCCTTAATGAAACAGTATATTAGGGCTCTCTTTGACTTTCTTGTCACTTTAGTTAACAAGGCTACAAATTCATTGTTGTACTTTACCACTAATCCCTACTAGTACAACTCGAATAATTCTTTTTGGTAGTTATGCATAAGGCTCTTGTTGAAGCGAGTGATGAGGGCCTTAAGGAACTCCAACCACTCTACTTGGTCATGATTACCCACAAATGATTGATTCCACCTAACCACTACCCCTTGCAAGTTGATCAACACCATTGCAACCCAATCCTTTGGATCCACTTGATTGTACATGAGAAGCTTTTTGGTAGTATGCCTCCACTCCTTGGGATCACTAGTGTCATAAAATATGGGAACTCCAGTTTAAGGTTGGGAAAATGCTTGTCAACTGACCTGTTCTTGAACTCGTGTCTATGTCTAACCTCTCCAAACCCCAACTTTGACTTAAAAGTATGTGGCCCCAACTGTGAACTCAAGGCAGCCATTCCACTTTCTAGAGTTGACATCGATGCATCCATTTTCTTGTCCAATTGCTGCAATATCTTTATGTCTAACACCTCCTTCAATCTATCGCACTCATTGTCATCACCCTTGATTTTGATATTAGATGTAATGGGTGGTGAGTTTGCATGATGGGCTAGTGCTCGTAATGCCAATTGTAATGAAGATCAATGGTGAAACAATGAAGAACAAGGTAGAAATTTAGGGATTAGCTATGAAAATGTTGCAAGCTACACTAAAATCTAAACTTGAATTTCCTTCTTTATTTCTATTAGTAAAACCTAATCCTTAATGGTTTCTTTCATGTTTTATATTTTACTCTTTTACATGTTCATTTAGATCTCCAATAAATATCTTTTCACTAGTAGGTAAGTGTCAAATTAAACTATTCAAATCTTCCTAAATTTATTTTTTAATAGTTTTTCCTAAACCTATTTATAGAACATATGCACTAATTATATTAATTATCTCTGTGGGAAGTGTGTTTAGGTTAATAGAATATCCATTTAACTAATTACCTTATATATATCTATAACCCATTCTATTTAATGGATGATCATTCTTTCCAACTGTAATTCATCCACCATAGTGGCTCACATAGATCGATCACCAAAGGACTGTTGCTCATCCACTTGGCTTGTATTGTCCATCTCAAGTTTTCTAGATCACATCATTAGATTTCATGATTGCAAGGCCTACCATGCATGACCTCTCCTCTTTCCTCTCTCCATGTGTGGTTGCTTCTCTACACAAGTGCATCTTCTGTGAGTTCACTCTCCACTTATGACCCATAATAGGTTCAACACCTACCATAGTTCATGCTAGGGCTACTAGGCTATAGATGAAGTAGTAGTTGAGGATAGCACCTTGTGTTTTTGTTCCCTTTCCTTAGGTATTTGATAGTTGATTGAGGATTCCACATGGCTCACAAGGACTTTAAGCCATTAGAGAAACTCAACCTGACCTTACCATTGATCTCTATCACTTTGTTTGAGTGTGAGCCATGTCAATTAGGCAAATATAATTGCATCAATTTTCATCTTCTTTACCTTGTGTTAAGTAGTGTCTTTGAGTTAGTTCATTATGATGTGTAGTGTCCTGATTGAATATCTTCTATCTCTAGGTACCAATATTATATTATGTTTGTAGATGATTTCTCTAGAGTGTCTTGGATTTATTTTCGAAAAGATTGTTAGAGTATTCTCACTATTATTCAAATAAAAAATCAATATTCTGTTACTCCAAAATGTTTGCATATTAATAACATTTTAGAATTTGTTTGTAATGTTTTTTAGTCCTTTTGTGCTTCTCTTTGAGTGATTTACCAAACTACCTACTCACACTTTTTAGTAAAATAGGGTTGCAGAACATAAATATTGTCACATTTTAGACATTACTAAGACTTTTCTCCTTCAAATGAAAGTTATAAAGTATCTTTGGTTTGATGTTATTTTAATTACATTATATCTTGTAAATTGCATGCCATCTACACCCCTTAAAGGTAAGAAGTTGCTTTGGCACCTTAGTCCTGTTATAAAGTTTTTTTTACCTTACCTCTTTGGGTGTTTGGATGTATTGCCTTTGTGTAAAACCTTTCCCTTAGTTTGGGCAAGATTTTTGTTCGATTACTTAAATGTTTTTTGTCAAGTGTTCTAGAACTCAAAAGGGATAATAGTATTTTCATCCTCTTACATAAAAATATTATGTCTTCATTGATATTACTTTTTTTGAGTCTCAACCTTATTTGAAACTTTTAAAGTCCTTGATAGTTTCTCTTTTCCTATTCTTATTCCTCTAAGTAACAAGATTAGGAGTGGAGAAAAGAATCCAACCCTTGTTCTCACAAACCACGAAGCTAGTAGTGGAGAAAATGATTCATCCTGTTCATTGTAGGTGTATCAATGGCACAAATGTGTCCCACCATCTCATTAGATTGAGCTTGTTGCTTCTCCAAACATAAATGTAGATCCACCCACCAATGTCTTAGACCTACCCATTGCCTTATAGAAAGGTACAAGAGTTTGCACTAATTACCTTATTTCCCAATTTGTTTCTTATGTTCATTTTAGTATCTTTTGTCATAATTTTGTTCTTGTTATATCTTTTGAATCTATACTAAGGAATTATTAAGATGTTTTACAACTATCATGTTGAAAGGAAGTTATGGATGAAGAAGTGGCTACTTTATGGTTGTGGTATGTGGGAGTTAGTATCTTATCTTATGTAGACGAAAGTAGTCTCTTACAAGTGGGTTTTCATTGTAAAGTTTAAACTAGATGGATTTATAGAGAGACATAAAGTGTGCCTTGTAGCTTGTGATTTGACCTAGACCTATGAGGTGGATTATGTTGTCTATTGTAGTTAATTGTAGATGACAACTGCATCAACTAGATCTAAAAAATGCTTTTTACTATGACAATCTAGAAGAAGTTTGCATAGAACAACTTCTTAGGTATATTACTCAAAGGGAGAATGTGATATGTAGATTAAAAAAGGTTATTTATGGTTTCAAACAGAGTCCTCATGCATGGTTTGAGAAATTTAGCTAAGTTGTATTAAATAGAAGTTTCCAGTTTTTGTGTACTTAATCATTCCATTTTTATACAAAAAAAATTGTAGGATATGTTATATTAGTAGTATATGTTGATGATATTCTCCTTGTAGGTAATGATGCAATTGAAATTGTAAAGATGAAAGCCTACCTACATAAGTTTTTTGTTACAAAAGATATAGACAGACTAAGATATTTCTTAGAAATTGAATTTACATATTCTAAAGAGAAAATGGTGCTGTTACAACATAAATATATAATGGATCTACTAGAAGAAATTGGTTATCTTGGTTGTAAGTTGGAAGTCACTTCCATAAAGCCTAATCCCTCATTTTATGATAAGCCACTTGAGAAATTAGATAATATAGACCAATATAAAAGATTAATTTGAGAAGCTAATATACTTCATTGTTACTAGATTAGATATAACATACACCGTAGAGTCGTTGAGTTAATTTATGCATGCATTAAGATAGATTCATTGGATAGGAGCACAATAGGTACTTCCCTGTGTAAAAGAAACACATGGCAAGGGATTAGATACTTAAGTGTTGAGACATTTTTTAATGGAAGATATGTAGGTGACAAGGGAGACAAAATTTACATAAGTTATTGCACATGTGTGAGACAATCTAGTTATATGATATAGCAAAAAATAGAATGTTGTTTCACTTTTCAATGTAGAGGTAGAATATAGGTCAATGGTGCAAATAGTATGTAAGATGGTGTGACTCAGATCTCTTCTCAGCAAACTTTTGAGTTATAGTTGAAATGCCTGTGATCATGCACTATAATAATTAGGCAGTCATACACATTGCAAAGAATGAAACTTTTCACGAGTACACTAAACACATTAAAATTAACTAGTACTACATTCAAGATCTAGTGGTGAAAGAGCTCATTAACACTTCTTATACTTCGTCATCTGAGTAGTTAGCTGATATTTTTACTGAATGCTTAGATTACGGTGTGTTTGAAAATCTTTGTAACAAACTAGATATGATTAATATATTCCTTCCAACTTGAGGGGGAGTGTGGGAGGTGTGTTTGGGTTAATTGGTTAGTAATATATCTATTTAAGGATCCATTTAACTATATTGTACAAGTGAAAAAGGGTTTTGGTGTGTGTTATTTTTGAAAGAGAAGATACAAGTACATATATAGGAGGGTAGGATCCATTTACCTAGATAACAACACTAACAACTCTAACACTCTCCCTCAAGCTGAAGAGTATATGTTAAGTAGACCCAGCTTGTTACATAGATAATTGAAAGTTTTATAACTCAAAGCCTTAGAATATTAGCTCATTCTTCAGAGGAGGGGATATGAGGAGTACAAACAACTCCTCTAGTGATTAAATTCCTTATATAGTAGCAATTAATCTCAATGTGCTTCGTGTGCTCATGAAAGGTCTCATTCTTAGCAATGTATATGGTAGATTGATTGTCACAATACATAGTTATTGTCCCATCAATTGTCATCCCAAGTTCCCTTAAAAAGGAATTGAGCCATACCATCTCACATCCTGTGAATCTTATGGCTCTATATTCAACCTCGGTGCTAGAGCAGGAGACCACACTTTGCTTCTTGCTCCTCTAGGTGACCAAGTTCCCTCTTACATAAGTTAGATACCCATAGGTGGACTTCCTATCTCATTTGTCTCCAGCAAAGTCAACATCTGAGAAGGCTTCAACCTGCAAGTGTCCATAATGCTGATACAATTGACCATTTCCTGGAGCTCCCTTGATGAATGCAAGTACTCGCAGAGCTCCCTGCCAATGTACACTTCTAGGTTGGTGTGTAAATTGACTAAGTAGTCCCATAGTATATGCAATGTCAGGCCGAGTAACGGTGAGATAAATGAGTTTACCCACTAGTCTGTGATAGCTCATAGGATCTGACATCTCTTCTGATGACAAATCCCAGAAAGGGGGGTTCCACTCAATAAGTGTAGCCTTTGATTTGCACCTTAACATCCTTGTTTATGTTAACAAGTCAAGAATATATTTCCTCTATGACAATATCAACTTCCCCTTTGAGTATGCAAACTTCACTCTTAGAAAGTACCTTGGATGCCTTAGGTCTTTTATTTCAAAGACTGTACCTAAATGCTCTTTGGTTCTGGTGATCCCCTCCTGATCATCACTAGTAAGAAGAATATCATCAACATATACTGCTAGAACAGTGTATCCTCGAGCAGACTTACGAATGAACACTGAATGATCAACTACACATCTTTGGAAACCACCACGGAACAAGACACCACTAAGTCTCTCAAACCAGGCTCGTGGACTTTGCTTCAGCCCATAAATCGTTTTCTTCAGTCTGCACACCATTTGGCTTCCTTGCTTGGTATACCTTGGGCGTTGTGTCATATACACCTCTTCAGCCAATTCTCCATATAGGAAAACATTCTTTACATCAAGCTGGTGAAGCTCCCAATCCTTGTTAATAGCCACAGATAGTAATACTCTAATAAAATTGAGGCAAGCCACTAGAGAGAAAGTTTCTGCATAATCAACCCCATATTCTTGGGTGAAGCCTCTAGCCACAAGTCATGCCTTGTGTCTCTCCACTGTACCATCTGGTTTGAACTTCATAGTGAAAACCCATTTGCAAGATACTAGATTGGCATCAGTAGGGTAAGGAACTAGCTCCTATATACCACGTGATCACAAGGCTTGCATCTCCTAATCCATGGCTTGTTTTCAAGAAGGACATTGTACAACTTCCTGGTATGTCTTAGGTACACCCTCAGACATGACAGATAGAGCAAAATTACGGTAGGAGGAGGTAAGGTGATCATAAGAAATAAACTGGGAGATGGGGTGTTGTGTGTAAGAGCATGTACCTTTACGAAGAGCAATCGGTAATTTAACTAAGGTGGTAGTAGGATCTGCATCTAAGGCGGTCCTTGGTGGAGCCACAGAGACAGCCTTGGGTCATTGTCGCCTTTGATACACCTGCATAGGTCTATCCACCCTAGTTATGTCGGGGGTCTCCTCCACATGTCTGTCATTAGGAGTGAGGTAAGGCAATAGAGGACTAGTGACATTAGACTCCTCAATAGAATCGACCTGTTGCGAAAAATAGGATTAATCATCCGAAAAGGTGACATCAAAGGAAGTGAAGTACCGTCTTGTAGGAGGGTGATAACATCTGTACCCCTTCTGGATCCTAGAGTACCTGATAAATACACACTTGAGGGCACGAGCATCAAGTTTGTCTAGTCCTAAACTAAGATCCTAAACATAGGCCATGCACCTAAACACTCTGGGAGTGAGGTGAAACAATTCTCTATTAGGATAGAGACAATGTAGAGGAACCTCTCCCCTAAGGGGAGAAGAAAACATCCTATTAATAAGGTAGGCAGTGGTAAGAACAACTTTAGGCCAAAAATACTTGAGAACGTTCATGTGAACCAAAAGAGTTCGCGTGACATCTAGTAAATGACGATGTTTCCTCTCAGCCATCCCATTTTGTTGGGAGGTGTGAGGATACGTAGTCTAATGAAGGATCCCCTTAGAAAGATAGAAGTTTTGAAAATGAGAGCTCACAAACTCAAGAGCGTTATCAGTCCAAAAACATTTAGGAGTCATAGAGAACTGAGTATTAATTTCCCAAACAAAATTTTCAATATAAGTAACAATAGATTTTCTATCCTTTAGCAAGTACACCCAACAGACATGAGAAAAATCATCAACTAACACAAGATAATACCGATAACCTCTCAAGGAAGTTACACGACTCGAACCCTAAATATCATAATGAATTAGATCAAACATAGTTAGACTCTTTGTAAGAGACACACGGGAGTAAGAAGAACGATTATGTTTGCTAACTTGACAAGACTCACACTAAAACTCAGAAATATCAATCTATGGTAATGCCTGTTGCAGTTTGTGGATTGAAGGGTGACCAAGACGACAATGCTAGAGGAGAGGCAACACAGTAGTAGAGGATAGCGCAATAGCCAGACCATGTGAAGGTGTATCTCGGGCAAGTACATACTCCTTGGTGCTCTTTTTATGGTCCAAACCAATTCTCGTCCTTGTCCGTAGATCCTGAAAAGTACAATGGAAGGGAAAGAATGTTACAAAACAAGATAGCTAGGTAGTAATAGCACTAATTGAAATCAAGTTAACAGAAAGTTCAAGGACAAGAAGGGTGTTCTCAAGTCGAATATCTAGGGTGGCCTTAACAGTACCACATCCAGATATTGGGCATGAGCGGCCATCAGCCACAGTGACATTGTGGAGGCTCGAAATTTTCTAGAGATGAGAGAAAAGGGTAGGGCAACCTGTCATGTGCTGAGAGGCACTAGAGTCGATAATCTAGGATTGTGCCTCATTTGTATGCATAGTTATACCAGAAGTGGAAGCCAAGGAAGCTACGACAGTGTGACTAGGGTCTTATGCCCTCTTCAACCCCTCACACTCCTGTTGAGTAATCACCACAAAAGCCTCCCTAGATATACCATTATCAGATTCTGTCACCACTCTCGCCCAGGCTGGCTTGTCAAATTTCTCCCAACACTTCTCAGAATGGTGGTTAACTTTACCACAATGAATGCAGGGAGTCCTACGTCACCTAGATCCCCCTTGACTAGATATAAAGTTGGGACGGCTCTCCTACCGGTCAGATGCCTCTTTTACTGCTAAAGCTGAGCTATCTTGAGTCTCTGTTACGGTCATATTGCTTGCCTTGGAGATACAGAGGACTCAAGCAAAGGTAGATCCTAGGTCAGGTGTAGTGTTTCCTCCTAGTAGGTGTCCCTGGACTTGAGAGACTAGCTCTAGAGGGAGCCCAGACAAAAATGCAGCGACCTGTAGATCATTCCTGTACCTCTAGAGTGTGGCCAAGTCAGTAGTCGGAGGTTGAAGAGCATTCAACTCCTCAAAGAGTGACCTCATCATCCTATAATATTTTTGCACAGATTGACTATCCATCTTGAGTGTGAAAATCTGCTCATAAATATCATACACCTTCAAGATGTTCCTCTCTTTTGCATACATCTGTCTAAAAGTATCTCATATCAGTTTGGCCAAGCGAAGCATCATGACACCCTTAGCTACGACTGACTCAATGCTATTCTCTAGTCAAGTAACTGCAGTAGCATCATCAGCAAACCAGTCGCCATACCTTGCCTCCTTGGTATCTATCGATGGCTAAGTTAGGTGCTTACTCTTCCTCTAAGCAGCCACAAAGGTGAAGAAACTCAATGACCATGTGTGATAGTTAAATTCATTAAGTTTCATAGATGAGCCCGACAAGGGACGAATCACAGACTTCCTAAACACCATCAAGTCAACAACTAGACCCTGTAGATGGTTTCAGCAGCCACCTTCTGCACTAGGTTAGTAACTCCAGCTGACCTAACTACTCCTGCTAGTCATCGTCCAAGATGATAGTCACGGAAGATGTCTGCAGACAGTAGACATGTTGGCAGTGGCGGCGGTGGTGCGACTGACTGCGGCAGTAGCGGCGGCGATGGAGGCCACAACAAGCAGCGGCTGTGACTGGGAGTCGCGATAGCAACGACAGCGGCTGCGGCCCTGATGACGGCAACTGCAGCCGCGACTATAGCAACCGTGGTTGTGATGACGGTGGAAACGACTATGGCGATGGCGACGAAGACGTTGGCGACAGCGAAGACGGCGGCGGCGGCGGCTAGGGGCCTAGGATAGTTTGCCCTAGCTCTTATACCATATTGTACAAGTGAAAAAGGGTTTTGGTGTGTTATTTTTGAAAGAGAAGATACAAATATATATATAGGAGGGTAGGATCCATATAAGGATCTATTTACCCATATAACAGCACTAACAACTCTAACAAACTAGTTACCTTATATATATTTGTTACACATTTTGTTTAGTAGACGATCCTTCTTTCCAACCCTAACTACAACCTCATTTTTTATCATAAGCTTAGTCATTAAAATTCTAGATTTTATTTTTATTACCTCAACAATTTCATCTTTTAAACTTTTATCAATTATTTTTCCAACTCCATTCCTTTGCTTATCTTTTACTATATGCCATAATTTATAAACATTATGCTCAAATAACCTAGATTTTTCTCTTACCCATTTAGTTTCTTGCAAGCATAATATGTTAATTTTCTTTCCTATTTTTATATTTACTAATTATTTTCATTTTTTTTGAACTGGCTTATAGTGTTAGCAAATGTTTGGTGCTTACCCTGCATAGTGAGATTATGGTTCAGAAGGTTATTGTATTGGAGTAGTCGTTTTATTGGAAAATTCTAATATTAGGTTATCCTAAATAATCTTATAGTTCTCATTACAGTTTTTATCATACATAATATTACCGTCAGAGTAAAAGGGCTCCCATTATATAATACTATGCTTGTTACAGCCCTGCTTAATGTGAGATGTTAATGTATTTATTTAGGTAGTACACACTACACAAAATACTGACTTTGTTTTTTGCATTGTTAGGTGTCAAGACCATCATTCGAAAAACCAAATAATCTACTGACGCCGAAGATGGGCAGGTACCACCAACAAATTATCATTGAGCTTCTTTTTCTCTCACGATTCTTTTTTTGTATTTAACTTTATAAATTGTGATTTCTGCTACTTTCACAGACACGACACTAGTAAAGGACAGTCATTCGATGTAACTTCGTTGCCATCACCTCAAGTTAAATCTGAGACAATTGGTGCTCTAGTAAAATCAGACACTGATAGGAAGACTACACCTGCAGGG
Source organism: Cymodocea nodosa (assembly GCA_036874045.1). Classification (NCBI taxonomy): domain Eukaryota; kingdom Viridiplantae; phylum Streptophyta; class Magnoliopsida; order Alismatales; family Cymodoceaceae; genus Cymodocea; species Cymodocea nodosa. The sequence continues at coordinate 14,729,915 of CM072342.1, read as the reverse complement.
GAATATTTGACGTCAGCATTGATGGATTTTGATCCTGAACAGTTTGAGAGCTTTGCTGCAGTTGCTGATGGAGCAAACAAGCTCTTAATGTTGGTATGTTTGTGTCATATATTGTTATGAATAGTGACTGTGCCTACTTATTTTGTAATAAAATCACTTCCCCACTTGCCAGTTGCCACCACCATGTTCAACAGAATATACAATGATATGTATTTTTAAAGTGAGATTTGTTGCCGACCATATAATTATCTGATATGTGCAAGAAGTTTTCCCGGGCATGCTTCTAACTTATCCTAATTTATGAATGAGAATTATTCCACTTGCCATTCAATATAAAGATAAAATCACTTATTTTAGAATAGTAGGCTACCGAAGAATTTTGGAATGGTTGACGTATGCCTTGGTTTTCTTGAGTGAAAGTGTAAGCATGTCAGCTAGATATTAGGACAGTCTACGTATGTATCAATTCATCAATTGTAAATTGGCTGAAAGTGTACCTTTGTAAAATGTTCACAACAGCTTAGAATGGGATGAGAATCATTTTAATTTGGGCAATATTGCTAACCATTAGTGCTTATAAATCTCTTTTATTTCAAAGCAGCTTAGAGGGCTTGAAGGTATTGAATTTTCCTCAAAAGTCAGATATTCAGATTCATATCCCTGTTTCTATCATTTACATGTTCTTAAGAGTTAAGATTACCAAACTAATCAATTGCATGAGGGCTGATAGCTCACATTTCTGTGCTTTTACAACAGCATGGAAGGGAGGAAAACTTTTAAATTTAGATTAACTTGGTAATAGTTGAAGTATTTGGCTACCTAGAAATTAGGTGGTTTTCAAGAATGGGGTGGAGATGAAGGAAAATATTTACCATGGGGATCTTTTCTTCTACAAAGAGTGGTGTGCTGCTTGTATGGGAGGGTAGTGTTTTTGCTTTTTTCTCCATGATTGATCTCATATATCAGTCTCTTTGTACTTTGGTTGAAACTTTTTATTCATAAGACTCTACATTGCCTTTTTCAGAAAAATAAAAATGTCACCAACTGCCTACTGTAACAACCCACATGAAAGCTTACCAATTGATTTGCCTACTTTATTCTTTAAAATTGTTTTGCCAACAAAGAGAGTCTAATTGCAAAATCTTACAGGTTTTATTATGAATTTTTTACACCTGGCTACTCTCAATTTTCAGGTTTTGGCTGCAGTGATTAAAGCTGGTGCTGCAAGAGAACATGAAATATTAGCTGAGATCAGAGATGCTGTTTTTTCATTCATACGCAAGATGGAAGCAAGAAGAGTTATGGATGCAATGCTTGTATCTAGGGTTAGAATTTTATATATACGATCTTTGATAGCTAGGTCACCTGAGTTGCAGTCAATCAAGGTGGTGAATTTTTTCATGCTAACTTTTCACTTCACTATTTGACCAACATCATCCAGGGAATTATAATTCAATCAAAATCATGCTTTTAACAGGTTTCCCCAGTTGAACGATTTCTTGAGAAGCCTAATAGTGGACGAAGTAGAAGCTCAAGCCGCAGCAATAGTCCTGGGCATTATCCTGTTTATCATGAATCAACTGTTACAAATGCTTTTGTTGATGAGCGAATCCAAGGATTTAAGGTTAACATTCGACAAGAAAAGAAGTCAAAAATTTCATCCATTGTTTTGAAGCTTCGTGGAATTGACCAGGTGTTGATCAATGAAAGTACTCAGCTCCTTATGGTTTTGCAGAATATAATGATTGAATTTGACTTGTATTATGCAATTTTCTTTGAGTAGGAGATGTGGAAACAACAGATAATGGGTGGGAAGCTTAGAGAAATTACTGAAGAAGCCAAGAGTTTTGCCATTGGTAACAAGGCTCTTGCTGGTCTTTTTGTTCACACACCAGCTGGTGAGCTGCAGCGGCAGATAAGGTCATGGCTTGCAGAAAACTTTGATTTCCTTTCAGTTACTGGAGGTGATGCAGTAGCAAGTGGACAACTTGAACTTTTGTCAACTGCAATCATGGATGGATGGATGGCTGGCCTTGGTGCTTCACAGCATCCAACTACTGATGCATTAGGCCAATTGTTATCTGAATACACCAAACGGGTTTACACTTCTCAACTACAACACCTGAAGGTACTTCAGCTTCTTAATATGTGGTTTTTACTTCTAACATTTGTAATGTGTGTGATATTTGTTGAAATTGTTAGCCATTTTAGTTCCATAGTCATATCAATCACTTGATATATTATGACTTAACTGAAATCTATAAACAACCAAAGTAAACTTTATCTTTTTGATTGATATACACCTTAGCTGGCTCCTGTTCCTTCTGGTAGATTGTGATCTCCCATTATATATTATTGCATTCTATTGGTCTATGTATATCAAACTTTTCCAAGTAAGGAATTCTCTCTTTCAGCAAATTTAATTATTCTGCCTCTTTGCATATAAAAACCATGAGCAAGTTGGAAATCTTCTTTGGCGTATTTTTTACTTGAGATTTTCTGTGAATAAATAGAATATCCCAATTTCGCTTCCCATATTATACATGCTTATTCTGCATGCATCCTTTAGTCTTATTTTTTATTTTCTATATTTAGATAATGTACATAACTTGTATCTTTCATGTCCTTGGTCATTGGATTTTGTGTAGGATATAGCTGGCACGTTGGCAACAGAAGATGCTGGTGATTCTACTCATGTTAGTAAGCTACGTTCTGCTCTTGAATCTGTTGACCACAAGCGAAGAAAGGTAAGATATTGTGAACACTAATTGGACTTTGTACATTATGATGTCTATTATAAAGCTAGCATTCAATTTCTTTTATGAATAAAAACATCAACTTTCAAATGTAATTAGGTGTTTCTTTTTTCCTTCTTAAAATATGTATTTACTATCAAAATATTAAAAGCTAAAGCAAAATCTAAAATTGTGTTTCCTTTCATTTATATTTTCAAATCCAAATCCTCCATGATTTCTCTCTGATTTATAGCTTACTCCCTTTCATGGGAATCCCTTCTCAAAGGGGTTGTAACCTAGGATGACTTTGGTGGATGCGTCAAATGGCAGTGGCTAAAGTTGAGTGGATGTGAAGGTGGCACAAGTGGACAAGGTTGTGGTTGCTCAAATCTCACTCCTTTCATAGAACAAGGTGTGGACTAATGAAGCAACACAAAATCTTGGCAAGCAATAAATTTATTATTAAATTAAGAGGAAGACTACAAAGTGTATTTTGACTAGAGCACTAGATTGACTTGCTTGTTTCCCACGTGAGAACTTCGTGATGTCACCTCATCTTAGGCTCCAATAGATGTTAACATCTTCCTTACATCTTGAGCTTTTGAATGGATATAGCCTACCTTAATGTCCACCATGTTTGAGCTGTCAATTGGGTGAATCTTCCTAGAAGAATTCCTAGCTGCACATCTATCCTAACTGTCGGTAGCCATGTTGCCAATTCATTGTTCACGTAGGAAATGTGCTTGTTTTGCTCATCAATTGACATGGATATCTTCAGCACATTCTAAGGTTCACATCCATATACTTGGTTCTGAATATTCTCTCGTTTAGGTTATGAAATCCATGAAATCCTAAGTGCCAAAATTTGGTTGCTTGGTGTCTGCACCATTGCTTGGGTCACACATTGGTTGCTGGCGAGATCCACAGATGTTGATGTTTGTTGCAGAATGTGTCAATGGTATATTGTCCATTTCGTAAATATTCACTAGTTAATCAAACTTGTCTAAAAGTGTGTTGCCTGTGGTCAGTCATTGGCATGATCCCCAACTGTTAATGGTTGCTGATGCAAATGTTGATGGTCATTGCTTTGCTTTGTCAATCTGACATGTTGTGTCGCATGGTTGCCTGCAAACATGTGTGAGGGTCCATCGGTCTGTTTGGCCAATTTATTGGTGAGTCTGTTGACACTCCAGTCAAGTTGGTTGACATCTTTGATGGCTAATGTCAATGGTTGGTCTTGATTGGCTACGATCTATGGTTTACCACTAGTGACAAGTGTGCCTGGCCTTTGCTGGTGTAGCCTAACTTTCCTATGCAGTGTGGTATGACTAGACTGTCCTCATAGTTGGCCATGCATGCTTTGGTGTCTTTCTCCTTCTTGAGTGAGATAAGTTCCTTGGTGATGTTGTCAAGCCTTGATTGTCGTGACTTGCCATGTTCTTGTCCTCTTGTTTTCCAATCTGCCCATAGTCTAAATAGATCTCTGACTACATATCACTCTCATATGGTATATTTTGTTCCCCAACCTGTTGATTTAAATTACCTGCAAAAGAGGTTTTTAGTAATTGGTAAACTTTTGATTAAATTGTCCATATCTTTCAAACAGCAGCTTCTCTTAAACCTATTTGTAGTGCGTATGTACTAATAACATTTAACTATTTCTTCTATTACAAGTTTAATTGTTATTATTCTATCTTCTATTTTTTGTACCTCTACAGCTTCATTTTTTGAACTTTTATAGACTATTATTCAAACTACATTGCTACATTATCTTTTCCTTTGTACCATAACTTATAACCATTATTCTCAATTAATCTTGATTTTTCATGCACCCATTCTCTTGCAAGCAAATTATGTCACTTTTTCTGTGTAAACTATTTCCATACTTTTATATATTCCAAGTTGCTAGCTTGATTGGTGTGTTGAATTGATTCTTTATTCACGCCTTTCCACTAAAGTGTGCCTATGTGAGAGTTCTTGCTTATTTTCTACTACATCTAGGTGCTGATGCAAAACCTTCTGCTTAAGAACATTGCACTCAAAGTTTGCAATGCTTTCCTGTTGTTTAATTATCTTTGCACTAAGAGTTCAATGCAATGCATTGCTGAGAGTTTTACATCCTAAAGATTTCTCTTGAATTTATGTTCATAATTGACTAACAAGCTCTTACAGCTAGCTGTTAACCCTCCTCTTTTACATGGGCTTTAATTGGCTTTGTAGAATTACCTCCGTAGGTGGAGTTGTCAGTGAAACACATACATTATTTAATTCTTTAAGTAGTGCCTAGGTCTTGCCTAGACATCCGACCTTATTGACTGCATTTCTAGCATCCTTAAGTCCTTGATGAGTATGTTTCAAAGGTCCTTTCACTTCTCCATGGTCAAGCCACCATGTTTGACGATCCTTGAGGGTGAGGACCTAGGAAATGGGTGGGGGGAGGAGATGCTTATGGAGATGTTCTGCCATTGTGATTTAGCTGACTGCTACTCTGCTCTAGAAGTTTCTTACTGTAATTCCAACAGATGGCAGCAGCACGTGCAGTGTGTTAGCTTTATTGTTTGTTCTTCATAGCATTCTGTTTTCATTCAAAAGATTTCAAAAATATTATTAGAATACTTCCATATATAGGGGATGACAGTAGTTCATGAATGCCAAGGATCCATATAACCCAACTATCTTAACAAAGACAAGCATTTGTTCCTAAATTAGTGTCATAAATCAGATGATCTTTAGATGTTCTTGTGTGGCATACTTCTATAAATGAGATCCTTCAATGAATGCATGCATGTTAAGATTTTAAAAAATGGTGTACTAAAGGGTTTGGAACACTTGAAATGAGTTGGTGATAACCTTGTTGCGATGGCCTTCTAAAATGGTCCATTTTCTTAACGTGTCATCTAATAAAATAGTAAAAAGAAAATCAAGTTAGAAGTTTGTTAGGCATTTTAGTATAGATGGTTTTAGTTTTGGCACAATGATTAAGGTTATTATATTCAAGGAATTACGTTTCAAGCCATATGAACAAAATATCACTGATACATCTCAATATTTATACGGGTCAATATGATAAGCAAATGCTTATTGGTATCGATCTTTGTATCAATTGAATTTTCAAAATGGATTGTGATCCATATCGAGATCCGACCATTTTTCTTAATGAAAATGTGTCTTGCCAATACAATTCAAATTGAATTTCAACCAATATCTGGCTGAAATTGAAAAGCTTTTTGGCTATTAATCCACATGTGGCTCATCTCCGAAGAGTGCCTGATCTAGTATCTTATAAGTTGGTTGTTGAGTGCTGGACAACTTACACTTTGCATTACATGGAATCATTTGTAGTGTAGAGGGAAAACATGACATGCAAAGAAATGTACAACCAATTCATGTATCATTTGTAGCAACAATAGAAGGAAGGTTATATGGATATGATCCCCAGGCACTCATAGTGTTAATTGATTTCCTTCCAAAGTAAGCTATATCTTATTTTCTGCATTTTTCTGTTTAGTTTTTATATTATTTTCATGCATATGGTCCTTGTATGTGACATTTTTATCAATATAATTTCTTTATAATTAAATCTAATTAAATGACTAATAAAATTTATTTTATCTAAGAGTTTCAAGTTGAAATTCAAGACTTCTTCAAAAATTGACTTTTCGATGATTCTGTATGAACTACACCAAAATTTGTATTGATACTTGATGTCTTCCTTTTCTATAAGATGGTACTTAGGAGGTGTTTGTGTAACCAAAATTTGATGGAATGGGAAACCATTATTTGTGCACAACAAAAAGTGATGGAATTTGACAAAAAGGGAAACTATTGTTTGTGCATGACAGAAAGGAATTTTAGCACTTTCCATGGTTTGCCTTCTACTATAGGAGGGATTTTTTGATCCCCTCATAGAAAAACCTGGAAAATCTTGAAATGCTCTACACACAACAGATCGATTGCTCTATTTGCCAGTCGTTAACAGTGTCAATTGGTTTTTTGATTGGTCAACAGCCCCCTGCCACCGCCCCACCACCCCCACCTCCCCTTTGTCTATCATTTGTTCACGTTAGTGAGGGTGGTGAGGTAAGGGAGCTTTTGTATAGATTTTGGTATATGATTTATATAAATGGTATGTTAATTTTGGATATACAATTAAGTTTGGTATATTGTTGACAAAAATAGTAAATTGATTCTGTCAATAATTATGGATATACAATAGAGTTCAGTATACCATTTATAGAAACGGTATATCAATTCTGAAAATAATTCAGTATATCAGTCCATCTAACAATATGCTAAATATTTCAGATTTTTTTACTTTCTGATGGGACACAAACGTTAGGGAAATGAAGGAAAAACAAACTTCACTTTTCATTTTTCATGAATTTTCCTACGTAACTTTTCTTTCTATCACCTTTAGGTACACAAGCATCCTCTTAATATGATAGCAATATTGAATATCTTGTTTCTATTGTAACCTGAAAGTGTCAGGTTTAAATCCCTTGAAATACCCACTTTTTTATAGAGGTAAGGTCATGTACAATTACATCCTCCAGACTCTACATTGGTAGGAGCCTCTTGCAGTGAGTTTGCAGTTTAGTTATTAAACTTCCCTTTGATGCAAAAAAAGTGAAGAAAATGAAATGTGAAGTTATAGACTATTATATATTAATTTAGAATCAGGATAACATTTGTCAAACCTGGAGGTTGTGAATTTTCTGTTGGGGAATTGACATCCAGGCAGGTTTGAAAGAAATCATGCCAAAGTTGCTGTCTTAATTGATTCATTTTTGTGTAAACCCTTCGAAGGCTGCTATACTTGGTAGTTGTGCATTTAGGATTTAAAGTGTTAAGTTCAGTGGCGGAGCCACAGTCGTAGGGTGGGTCATATGAGCCACTCAAAATTTTGCAAATTTTCTTTCATTATATTACGTTGATCTTTTTGCATTACTATAAAAAATAATGTGGCCCACCTTTAATCATCAGTTAATTGAACTTAAGTATCGAAATGAATTATTTTTTCTGTTAGTGCTGTATATGCAAAAAGAATATTTATTATAATGTATATCATAAAAAATTTACACGCATAATGAATTAAGATTTGATTCATGAATGATTGTGTATTCAACTAAACTAAGTAGAGGATAAAGTTACACGCATAATAAATTGGTAGTGTAAGCTTTGATGTTCAAACTAAGGTAATTTGAGTTTTCTCAGCCAAATAAAGAATTAGGAGGCTCTGAGATTAAGGCTGGGAGGCAGCAAGCTTCATACTACTGCTAAGTTAATATAGGTTTTTTTTTTCTGATTTAGTTGATATTCCTTTCTTTGCTGCCAGATTTTACAGAAAATGCGGAATGATATTGCTTTGCTTAGCAAAGAAGAAGGTGGTTCACCAATACAAAATCCTTCCACTGCAGCTGAAGATGCACGGCTAGCATCACTCATCTCACTTGACGGCATCTTGAAACAAGTCAAGGTTATTTTTTCTAGGGCTATAGTTAAGATTAACATACATATCTTTTATGCTTGGTATGATTCTGGTCCTTTCTTGGTTACAGGATATAACAAGACAAACATCTACGAGCTCCATGACAAAATCCAAGAAGGATTCACTTTTAGGATGTTTAACTGAACTCTCTGAAAGAAGGCTTACTCTTCTTGCTGTTGATCATCCATGTGCTCAGAGGGAGATAGCTGAAGCTTGCAGAGTAGTTGAAGTGAGATTCTTTTCCAGTACTTTCAAGCTAGTTTCTTTCTCACTGCTATTTTCATGTTGGAATTTCTGGAGTTCATGTCAAGCAGTTATGTCCTGTTGCTTTTAATTTTAACTTTGTTCTGTGAAATGTTCTGTTCTACATCTGTCTTTGGTACGTGCATTTTCTTTAGTAAATTGACTTGTTTCCAAGTTTCCACATTGACATCGTTCATTTTCTTCACCATTTGTTTGTGCATGTTTAAAGAAATCAATGGAAAGGAAAATGTGGGATCAAATGAAAATTGAAGTTACAGTACATTTTCTGTTTGACTCAATGAATTGCTTGTGCATGTGTCTAAAGGAAAAACAAATCCCACCTTTTAGGTAGGACAGGAAAGAAAACATTTAAGTTTACTTCTTACTTTGGGAACTAAAAGACTTTAATATCATATGGAAAATAGGCAGGAATATGAAAATTTGGGACACGCTTTATGGTAAAATAAAAAGATTTTCTTTTTAGTTTGGTCTCTTTCTATTTCCAAGCTTCCCCTACCTCTACAATCAAGCTTTAATCTTAGAATGTGAGGTTAACCCCATAAACATGCACAAAAAAAAGGAAAGATCAAACCAGGCATATGAATTAATCAAGCCTTGATATTATTTCACTATTATGAGCTTTCAAAAATAGATTTGATAACAGTATCAAAGTATGCCCCTAAATCTTAGTAAAATCCTCTAGTATTCTGCTTTTCTCTTGCAATTTGACAAAACCATTTTGTTTTCTTTTCAGTTCTGTAACTCAGATTTTAAATTTCTTGCTTATTATGATTGTTACAATATTGCTTTTTATGTGAATAACTGTCTTATTCGTCTATCTGTCATGTTCTCTTCCCTTAAGGAGTTTGAGATTATAGCTTCTAATGAACCATTTTTATGGTTGAGCATATTTAGTTTATTGTTTACTGGAAAATAATTTCAATTGAAAAATTTATCTACATTTTACTAAATTTTTCGGTAAACTGGTTTTGCCCTTTTTACTGATGTTTTGGTATATACTGAATTTTTTCAATTAAGTATTTGGATGAAACACAACATGGTTTACTGAAATACTTCAATGACACTACTTATCATAGTTGGATCCTACCAGAAGACAAATTTCATAATAAGAATAGCATCCATAAGTTAAAACTTATGGATGCTAACCATTGGAAGATTTACTGGTGAGATTTCCATGAGAGACGTTACAGACCTTTTTTTTGTTCTTGAAGTAAGTAATTTTTTTCATGGCTTAGAAGAAAGATGTTTTAATCATAGAGTCAACATTTCTTTGTGGTAATTCAAATTTTTGTAACTTTATCTTGATTAGGAAATTTTGGTCATTGTATCAGGAACCCTTCTAGAAATTCTCGTAGCTAACTAATTACATTAAAGTTATTTCATATTATATTGGTATTTTTCCTAGAAACCAAAAGACCCACAAGACAAACGGAGAAATCCATACCTACTGAAAGGAATGTCCTTTTAGTTTCCACGTGATCAATAATCTATAACATTTCATTATGCTTTTTGTTCTTGGATTTGTAACGACCATGCATGAAATCAACTATAATCAAAACATTGATCTACTTAGTTGCAGTTTCTTCTGTTGGCAACTATGTTTTCACCTTTACACACGTATTTATTGATCCTACCAAAATTTACTGTTAACAGTCAATTCCTGTACAAGAAAACAACTTGCAAGAAGTTGCACGAGCTTCTCAACAAACAGCAGATTTGACGGCTGGTGGTAATACAGAAGTAACACAATGGAACGTACTTCAATTCAACACTGGCTCTACGGCACCATTCATCATCAAGTGTGGTGCCAACTCCAACTCAGAGCTGGTAATCAAAGCAGATGCTCGAGTTCAGGAGCCGAAGGGAGGTGAAGTCGTAAGAGTTGCTCCACGACCTGCGGCCCTTTCTGATATGAATTTAGAGGAGTTGAAAATAGTTTTCACAAAACTACCTGAAGCTTTGAGTTCGCTAGCATTGGCACGAACTGCCGATGGTACACGAGCTAGGTACTCTAGATTGTATAAGACGTTAGCAATGAAAGTTCCTGCTCTGCGAGATCTGGTTGGTGAACTTGAAAAGGGTGGGATGCTAAAAGATGCAAGATCATAGGTGAATATTCTGTAGTGTCATTTATGTTTTAATCATACAACTTTTAGGATGTATTTATTTATGAATACCAACCATGTAAAAACTTGTAGATGAAGGGTTTCCCACAAGCTTGACTCGGGTGTCGGCTCTTCGTTGTAGGTTCTCTGAAGAGAGGGAAAAAAACGTTTATAATGACCTGTTGGACATTACGATGTAATGACTATTGGGCAAACCGTACACGATTTTTTTGTTCAGTCCTTCCGTCATAATGCTCCGAGGTGAAGTGGAAAACGCCAGAATAATAGCCAGCGCTCTTCCAAACTTTTGCATGTGGATTTATATGTTTCAGCTTTCTGTTTGACCTTAACCAACAATGTATAATGGTGTTGAGTTTCTATTCTAAGGAAATCTTGGATTTAACTTTGAAGTAAAACACCAGCGATGGTGGGTCACAGATGAAACATGATCATGTCGATGCTTTGGAGTGTACTCGGGTTCACATAGTATTTTTAGACTTGCTACCTTCACCTATCACTAGATGTAATTATAAATGTTAAAGTAAATGATCTTATATAGATAAGTAATATTATCTTACTGTTCACAAACCCAAATTTGTCGATGCCGTTCAGCCGATGAAGTACCCAAAACTTTTGGTTACCTTTTATTCTTAGGGTGTCAAGTTCTATTGCTTTTTATAGGATCAAGTGATTCAACGTACCTTTAGTTTGAGCTAGTTGGTATAGAGGTTGATTGGACTGGACATGTCGAGCTATTATTTTAAGAATCGGTTGAGTGGACTGATGCAGCCGGTAATTAAATCATAATCTACAGGTCGGACGGATGGAACACCACAAAGGCTACTACTAACTGCAAGAGAATTATGTAAAGATGGAGCAAGTACGCAAGGTGAAGGACGATCTGATAATGGATTAATATTGCAACATGCCATGCGTATTAATGCTACACTATGATTTATGATGCATTCAAAACTTCCATCTCTTTTATTTCATGCTGACAAATCATGCATGTTTGAAATTGGACTCTTTGTATTATGACTTGTCCTCTTTCATGCTTTGCTATTGTTAATTATTATGTTTTGGTGATATGTGTTAAATGAACGTAATTATATTTAATTAATTATTATTATTTGTGAAAGTAAATTAAGAATATTAATTAATACAGAAAAAGTTTACTAATATATATACCTATCTGTAATAGATTTAAAATTATGTTAAGTTAAATAATTAGTCGTTAAGTTATATTAACTTTTCATTTTATTAAACATTAATTTAACGTGTATTTTTATTGTAAAACATGATATGTTTTAAAAGTTATATTTCTGTATCATGTACAGTGTATGTTTAGATAACTTGTTGAGTTAGTGTTTTGTTTGTAAAAAAGTCATGTGAGAATTTGTTGAGTTATAGGCTTAAAGGTTAAAATAGGTCACGTGAGAAATTGTTGAGTTAGTAAACAAAGTGTTAAAGTGAAGAAATAAACTTGTTAAGTTAATATTATGCATGTGGTGAATTTAGAGTTTACGAATGTTATATTGTTTCATGTGAATTGCACATGTTTAATTCGTTAACATAATTATACGTGTTGAGTTGTTATATTGAATATTAAGTCAATGCGTTAGGTTAACGTTATAAATTTAAAGTTATTATTTTTGTACGTGGTAAATACTTTATTGTTTAAAATATTTATTTATTACTAGTTCATTGAGTTCTCAGTAACACAACGGAGTTAGTTCGTTGAGTTAACTATAACACCCTGAAGTTGGTTTACTGAGTTAGCATAATACTATGAAGTTGGTTTGTTGAGCTAGTGTAATACTACAGACTTAATTTGTTGAGTTAGTTAAAGTACATGTCACGTGAATTGGCATATGATCAATTCATTAAGTTAGATATGTTAAATTATAAATCTACTTGTTTTACTCGTTTAGTTAACATTAACACGACTTATTATTACATTTGATGAAAATTTTGGATGAGAGTTTATTTTGTAGAAAACTTTTCAAAGATCCAGGATTGATGATTAAAGAAAATTTGAGAGGAAAATGTAGATCAAAACATGTGTATTTTGATGAAGGAAAAAAAGATGTGAAGAGTGGAAGATTGATTGTGCATAAATATGGAGATATGCATGAAATAGAAATACAGTATAAAAGGCATAGAATTCTTATTGATCATTTATCTTTGCACACCAAACAAAATATATTTTCAAGGATCAAACACCTCTCTAGGGAAAAGCTCTCAAATAAAAGAAAATTCAATAAAGAAGAGAAAGTCATATATATGTCACTGAAGAATTAAAGAATCAAAAGAAAGTAAATTCGTTGAAGTAGAGAAAATTAGATATTAGTCACTGAAGATTTGTAGAAGAAGAAAAAAAAAATCTCAAATAGGAAGAAATGTTTTAAATTCTGTAAATTAGTTTTCTCTATTTAAAGTTATGAAATTGATTAGATGAAAATGGTATCGTTATAAAATTACATTTACAATTTTTGAGGAAAATTAAATTGCATATTGTAATTGAAACCTTCAATAAAATGATTTGATTAAAATAGTGTCTCGACTTGTTTTTAATTTTGAAGTTTCAATTTTAATTGAAAATGTTGAAAAACACAATTCACTCTTCTCTTGTGTAGTCATTCGATCTTACAAGTGATATCAGAGCTAGTTAATAATCTTTGATATAAAATCGATATCAACTTAATTAATATTAGAGCATATTTTCCCTTCCTTGTTTTTAAACAGAAATTAATATTTGAGTATAAGTTTAACTTTATTGATTTTAGGCTCAAGTTGTTTTTGAAAGTTTTAAGCTATATAAAATCTTATAGGTTGAAAAATCTAAGGTAAGATGACTATTGGAAATGGTAATTTTTCTTTATATGAAGACTAAAATCTTAATCGTCATCCTTTATTTGCTGAAATACATTTTGAATATTGAAAATATAGGATGACAGTCTTTCTTCAAAGTATAGATCACAAGTTGTAGTTCATGATTTCTAAACCATATAATTCGTTAACTACTTATAATACTTGGATAGTTACTAAAAAAGAAAATGAAACTCTAAATGCAAAAGGCTTAAATATCTTATTTTGTGCATTGAGTTATGAACAGTTCAATAAAGTGTTGGTATATAAATCTGTTTATGAGATGTGACATACATTAGAAGTTTCATATGAATGTATTTCTCAAGTTAAAGAGACTAAGATTAATATGTTAATTCATAAATATGAACTCTTTAAGATGCATGAAGATGAAAGTATTTTTGAGATATTTTTTAGATTCCTAGATATCATAAATTCTTTAAAATACTTAGGAAAGAATTTTGAACATAAGGAATTGGTGAGAAAAATTCTTAGATCCCTAAATTTTAAATGGTCTCAAAAAGTGACATCAATTGAGCAATCACTAGACTTAAATGTTTATACAATAAATGAACTTATAGGAAATTTAATTACTTATGAAGTTCAATTAAATGATTCATTGAGTCATAATAAATTAAAAATGAATAAAGAAATAGCCTTCAAAATTAATTAAGATTTTGAAATATCAACTGATTCTAACAAAAATTTGATTTTACTGACTAGGAAATTCAAGAAAGTATGGAAAACTAAGAGACATCAAAGGAACATAAATGACAATCCCTCAACGTTAAAGTCTCTAAATGAAAAAAATTCTTCATCTAAAAAGTATATATGTTACAATTGCAAGAAATGTAGACATCTTTCTTGGGGGTGGACTAGCCGAGTTGGTGAACCACCTAAAAATTGCCTTGTGTTCTCTTTCTTTCTTTTGTTTAGCTTTGAGTTAATTTATTTCATCTCCTCACTTTTAAATTCAGTCGATTTTAAATTAAAAGAAGTAAAATTTACACACTTCACCATTCACCCCCTCTTTTGTGAGCCTATCGATCCTAACAATTAGTATCAGAGCTTGGTTAATCCCTTATAAGATTTAACCATCTGGATTTATGGCTCAATTTGCTAAGGGACAAAACATCCACAGACCTCCTCTATTCAATGGTTCCAATTATAATTATTGGAAGAATAGAATGGAGTGTTTCCTTAGGAGTTCTGATATAAAACTCTAGAAGATTGTTGTTCTTGGAACTATACTTCCAACCAGTAATGTGATGGACTGGTCTGAGGAGGATGAGAGAATCATCTAGTTGGATGCTAGAGAGTTGAATGCTATATATTATGCACTAACTGCTGAACAATGTAACAAAGTTTTTGCATGCAAGTCTGCACATGAGGCTTGGAAAATCCTTCAAGTTACTCACGAAGGTACAAGCCAGGTAAATGATACTAAAATTAGCATTCTGTTGAGAAAATTAGAACTATTTAAAATGGATGAAAATGAAAACATAACTAAAATATTTTTAAGATTTACTGAAATTATTAATAGTCTAAAAGGCATGGGAAAGGAATTCTCTTCTCGTGAACAGGTACAAAAGATCCTAAGAAGTTTAACTATGGAGTGGAAACAGAAATCCACCTCTATCTAAGATTCCAAGGATCTCAACAATTACATGGTTGAAGAACTATTGGGCAATCTTCTTGCCCACGAGGTTCAAATAAAGGATTGGAAAGAACAAGAGAGAGCTGTTGAAAAGAAAGCTGAGAAGAAAAAGGAAATGGCATTTCCTTCAACAGAAGAAGCTTCAAGCTCAGATGAGGATGAGATTATGCTGCTGGCAAGAAATTTTAGGAAGTTCATGAAGACAAATCATAAGACCAACTCCTCTAAAAGAACTGTCCCTACATGTTTTAAATACAAAAGGCAAAGGCACATATAGACTTTCTGTCAATTTCAGACAGAAGAGGATCAGGTAGATAAGAAGAAGAGATGGAAGGACAAAAAGAAAATGGCTCTCAAAGCTACGTGGGATGACAATAGCTCATCAAGTAGTTCATCTGATTCTGAAGATGAAGTTGCAGCCAACGTGTGCTTTGCAGCACAAGAGGTATGCTCTACTTCCTCTTATTCAGAAAATGAGCATGATGAATTAGATGTCAATAGTCTTCTGTGTACTGTAGATAATCTGTATGTTAAATGTAGAGAATATAAGAAAGAAATTAAAAGGTTGAATAACTGTTTAGAAGACTCCTTTGTAGAATTAGAATAAGTTGTAGTTGAAAATAGAAACATGAAAACTAATTTGGATAAATATAGTTGTGATAACTATGAGCTAAAAGAAGAAAATAAAAACTTATTAACTACAATCTCTGATCTAAAAAATACCATATGTAAATTTACACAAGGTCAAAAAGGGCTAAATAAAATGATAGGATCTCAACGACCTAATGGAAGCAAATTTGGCCTAGGGTATGCTACTCCATAGGAAGTACCTTATTGTGGTGGAATGATTCGATCATATAGAGATGACACCACTGTGTTTGCCATTAGAAGAAGATTAGGTCATATGTGGCTGCCAAGAGGCAATAAATTTAATGTTTTAATGACTAACTCTACTGGACCAAGAAGATTTGGGTACCAAAAGCCTTAATTTCAGTATAAATTGCATGATGACAAGGAGCTCTAAGCACGTATAACAAAATGGATTGTGGACAATGGATGCCCAAAGCACATGATAGGTAAGAAAAAATTTCTTGATTCTGTTAAAAGCTTAAGTTCAGGATCTGTTAAATTTGGATGTAACAAAAGTGTAAAATAACTGCTATAGGAAATATTACATCTGAAAATGGTATAATTGAGAATGTTTTGCATGTCAATGGATTAAAACAAAATTTATTAAGTGTAGGACAATTATGTGATAAAGGTTATATAGTTTCTTTTACTGCTGAAAATTGTCATATTACTGATCCAGTTACAAATGAAATAAAATTTACTAGTATTAGAAATTGCTCAATTTATACATTAAACTTTCCATGATAAAATTCTGCAAGTAATTCCTGTTTGGTAGTGTTTGTGTTTTCCCAGCACTACACTAGAAAAACTTGGATTTGTTACTTCTGTTTTTACTTAGTTAATTTATCTTTATGCCTATTCTTTCTTTTAGAAGTAAACAAACAACATTTAATACAATTTAGATATTAAGTCCAATTTGTACTTTAATTGCAAGTGCACAGTGTCTATTGTATTAGTGTGCAATTACAGGTTGATCTCATAGGGAATTGCTGAAGAATTTGAGAACTGTTCGTTTATTAACAATCAAATTTATATATTCAATAAGCTCTTCATTGAATTACAGTTAACTCAACGATCAAAAGATCGTTGAGTTATGGCTAACTCAACGGACTAACCTCGTGGACTTAAGTTAACTCCACGAGCCTGTCTTTTCTTTTTAATACTACTATTTACAGAGGAATTCGGCCAACCATTGGGCGATTCCACAGATTGTAAATAACATCAATTAAGCTCTTTAATGTTAGTTAACATTGGATTTATCATTAAGCAATACTAACATTCAGAAAATTCAAACAGTAACCATTAAAATCTTTAAGTCTTTTGAACGAACCAATTTTAGTAAACTGTAAAACTAAAACAACATAAAACAATCACAACACTAACAAAGATAACATTAATCACGATACAACACAAATAATACAACACTCAAATACAACATACAAACATAGATAAATTGTTTTTGGTATTTTTGTTTTAATATGAACATGGAAATGGGTGAAAGGTGAAATGTAAAGTAATCTCACTTGACAGTAAATACTTCCGACACTACTTGCAACACGATTACACCATTGAAAATTAAACCACTTACAATTCTGTCTCCTCTCCCTATAGAATCGCGAGTCCAGAATTGCAAGATAATCTTCTCTTCAGCATACAGGCATCAACCCGAAGCCAAGGCTAAAAGCTTTACGATCTCCTGAAATATGAGTCAACGCTTGGTGAAAATGGCTTCCCTTCCCGCGACGCAATCACTTCTCACAGAGGTTGTTAGGCACTGTGTTTGGCTCGGAATCGACCCGACATCAAGAAAGTATCCTCACAGACCTCCGATGGTTGGTGATTGTGGTGGTGGTAACGATGGTTGGTGTGATACTTCGGAGAATCGCCGATATTGTCTGCAGAAAGCTCGGTGCTCCTCCTCTGTATACACTGGCCGTCCATCGATCACACACTTTTCTTCTTTTTCTTCTTTTCTTTTATATTTCTTTAGTAGTAACTACTTCTGCTTGAATGGTCGATTGGATTTCCTTCATTCATATCAACGGCGATGCTTTCTTCTCCCTACGCGATACGTGCAGTCGTGGTTTTTCTTCCAACTGTCTTGTTTCTGCAACTGCTACAATGACATATTAGAAAATAAATAGTCCGTGGAGTTACAGATAACTCAACGAACTTTCTTCATTGATTTAACTATAAAACACGTGCATCAACTTAAGTATCCAATGCTCAGGTGTATTTCAGATACTTATAAACTTAACTCACCGATATATAATTTAAGTAAATCTACCAGATCTTGACACGTGTCAACAACATTTTAATCATAAAATAACATTTCGGAGAGTTACAGGTCTAACTATTTGATGCCAAGCTATAATTTCGGTTAGTTACAGCTAACTCACCGAAAATCCACTTAAGTCACTTTACGAGAACATGACACGTGTACTTCAGGAAATAATAAAATATTCTCTCAAAACATAACTGTTCGGCAATTTAAACATAAATATCCGATACATGTTCGGTCTGTTAAACATAACTGTCCGAATATATCAGAAAATTCGGATAATTAAGAATTTCACAGCCTGCAACTTACCGATAGTTCAGAAATGTACTAAATTGACATTAATTCCCTAAAATTAAGCAGATTCTTCAATTAAAGCATATAACAGTGCAATTATAACATAATGGCTTAATTCTTATATGATAAGGTAAATATTATGCAATTAACCATCATTTAACTATTAATAATATGCACTTTTTCATTCTAAACAGGTAGCATCTAGTGAAGATGATTGGTTGTGGCATAAAAGGCTTAGTCACGTCAGTATGAAGACTCTCAAAAAGTTATCTAAGGGTGATCTTGTCAGGGGACTGCCTAAACTTACATTCAAGAAAGACAAGGTGTGCAGTGACTGTATGCTAGGGAAGCAGAAGAGAACTTCTCTTCATCGCAAACATGAAATTACAACCAAAAGGCCATTGGAACTTTTACATCTGGATCTATTTGGCCCAACTCAAATTTCAAGCCTTGGAGGTCGAAAATATACTCTTGTTATTGTAGATGATTTTTCTAGATTAACCTGGATAATATTTTTGACTCACAAAAATGAGACATGTAGTGAATTCCGAAATTTTTGCATTAGAATTCAAAACTAGAAGGAATTGACAATAAAGAAAATCAGAAGTGATCATGGAGGAGAATTTGAAAACTATGAATTCGAAAAGCTTTGTAATTCATTTGAAATTTTGCATGAATTCACTTACCCTAGAACTCCAGCTCAAATTGGAGTAGTGGAAAGAAAGAATAGGACATTGCAAGAAATGGCTAGAACTATGTTGAATGCCACTGATCTGCCAAAATTTCTCTAGGCTGACGTTGTAGGTACAGCTTGTCATATCTCCAATAGAACTCACATCAGGTTTATGATGAATAAGACACCTTTTGAAATTTGGTTTGATAAGACTCCAAATATTTGTTACTTTAAGACATTCGGATGCAAATGCTTTGTCTTAAACACTAGAAATGCCAAAGACAAGTTTGATGCAAAATTTGAACCTGCCATACTTGTTGGATACTCATCTAGAAGCAAAGCTTACAAAGTATATTTTGGTAAAGACAAAAGAGTAGAAGAAAGCATAAACGTTCAATTTGATGAAGAATTGATACAGAATTTCAGAAATTTGAAGATTGACAGTGAGAGTGATAATGAAAGCTTTGAAAAAGATAACTACAAGCAGAAAATCAAATCTCAAGCTTAAAATCAGAATCATAATAGTTGGAAGTTCAAATCTGATCACCCCATGGAACAAATAATTGGAAATATAACCAAAGGGGTACAAACTAGAAGCAAAGCATAAGATATTTGCAATTATTGTGCTTTTGTGTTAGAAACAGAGCCAAAATCAATAGATGAAGCTTGTAGGAATATTTACTGGACAATGACTATGTAGGAAGAATTAAATCAATTCCAGAAAAATAATGTCTGGAAATTAGTGGAAAAACCTGCAAGAAAATCCATCATTAGAACTAAATGGATTTTTAGAAACAAATTAGATGAAGAAGGAAACATACTTAGAAATAAAGCTCGACTGGTTGCACAAGGTTATAATCAGCAAGAAGGTATTGACTATGAAGAAACTTTTGCACTTGTAGGCAGAATAGAAGCTATTAGAATGTTGCTTGCCTTTGCAAGCAGTATGAGAATAAAATTGTTTCAGATGGATGTGAAAAGTACATTTTTGAATGGAGAAATTCAAGAAGAAGTATTTGTTAAACAACCTCTCGGATTTGAAGATGAAGTTAAGCTAGATCATATCTACAAATTAAACAAAGTTTTATATGGTCTGAAACAGGCACCTAGGGCATGGTACGAGAAACTGAAAAAATTCTTAACTGAAAATAATTTTTCTATAGGCAAAGTGGATAGCACTTTGTTTATCAAAACTTTTGATTTGCATATTTTGATAGTATAGATATATGTTGATGATATAGTTTTTGGAGCTACATCAGAAAAACTCTGTCATGGATTTCAAAATTTGATGAAGAATAAATTTGAAATGAGCATGACGGGAGAATTGAAGTTTTTCTTAGGTTTACAGATCCATCAAGTGCAAAATGACATCTTTGTCAACCAAGAGAAATACTACAAAGAGATGTTAAAGAAATTTGGCTATGAAAACATCAAATCTGCAAATACTCCAATGAGTTCAAGTACTAAACTAGAAATTGATGACTCAAGTGTTGCAGTAGATCAAAAGAAATATAGAGGCATGATTGGATCTCTATTGTATCTTTTAGCAAGTAGGCCAGATATCATGTTCAGTGTATGCTTGTGTGCTAGATTTCAAGCATCACTAAAGGAATCTCATCTGAAATTAGTAAAAAGAATCTTCAAATATCTACAAGGTACTAAAGATTTCGAATTATACTATTCAGCTAACAGCAGCCTAATGTTAACAAGCTATAGTGATGTAGATTATGCAGGTAGTAGATCTGACAGAAAAAGTACTAGTGGTACATGCCAACTACTTGGAAATTCATTAATTTCATGGTTTAGTAGGAAGCATAACTGTATTGCATTATCTACTACTGAAGCTGAATACATTGCAGCAGGTCTGTGTTGTGCTCAAATTCTTTGGATGCAACAAACTTTAGCAGACTACAAACTGAAAATTCAGAATACAATCATATTTTGTGATAACAGCAATGCAATAAGTTTATCTAAGAATACAGTACTTCATTCCAAAGTCAAGCATATCGAGATCAGACATCATTTTTTGAGAGATCATGTGGAAAAAGGGAACATCTCACTCAAGTTTCTTCCAACAGACAATCAACTTGTAGATATTTTCACAAAACCTCTAAATGAATCAATCTTTAATCATATTAGAAGAAATCTAGGCATATGCTCATTGTATGATCTTTAAATGCTTTCATCAGTTATTCCTCAAGCTCACCATATAGGAGCTTGCTTTCTGCTAACATGTACGTGTGCAGGACCTATCAGATATTAGTTTTACAAGTCACCTTTTTATATAATGACAAAAAGGGGGAGAAGTATAAAGAAATTTACCATGGCAATTCAAAGGATAGTACAAATTAGTTCAGAGAAAGAAGTATAAAAGGGGAGAAAATTCTAGCACATAGACAAGGGGAGAAGAATATGGAAATTACAGTCTTTCTAGCATTCAGTCAAGGGGAGGAATTAACTCCACGTTATTATAATTCCTTGTATACTTAGTTTCTGTGTGACTGAATGTATAGAAACAATCTAGTGAGTAAAATACATGTAATTAAATGTAAATGATTTTGTCATTATCAAAAAGGAGGAGATTGTTAGGATCCTAGTATTTTGATAATGCAAAAACCTATGTAAGGAAACATTATGTATTTCACAGGTTTGACAGTTCAATAGAAGAGCAGAAGGTAGTTAAGTCATTACAGATAGCTCAACATGCACTACAAGAGATAAACAGGGTTTCGGACGGTTACCAGACTTAACCATCTGAAAGAGATAAATTTTTGGTGAGTTATTAGGCTTATGTATCTGAAGTGTCAGTATCAAGCAGCAAAGAGGTTTATCGGACAGTTAGAAGACTAACTATCTGAAAATACAAAGCCATCAAAGAGTTTGAAAAATAGCTGATTGGATGATCGGAGAGTTACAAAATTAACTATCCAAAAATTCAAAGAAATCGAAAAGTTAGAAAAGCTAACTATTCAAAACTTAAGTCATTGAATTTCCCACGTGTAGAAATCCAGGCAGAAGCTCCAAGGAATTTTTCGGTAAGTTAGGAAAGCTAACTATCCGAAAAATAAGAAGTTTCGGAAGGTTGCAGACCTAACTCTCCGAAACTTAAGTTAATCATCTATTCACGTGCAGAATTAAGAAGACAGCAACCGAAAGCTTTAAAAGCATAATCGAAGAGTTACTGTAGTTAACTATCCGAAAGTCAAGTATTTTTCGATAAGTTGAAGTTACAAGTTTCCGAACACATGACATCTCATGTGAACAACTTAAAGTTCTCACGTGACACAAACAACAGGTTATAAGTGGAGGTTTGGTGAGTTAAAGATGTTCTTCGGTGAGTTACACATATAATCATCCGAAAATCAAAGGGAATCGGAAGGTTGCTTACTGAACATCAGACAAAATGGTAACTTACTATTTTTGGGACTGCTACATACATAGCAGAAAACATCCATTGGAAGTAAATATGTTCGTTATACTTCTTAGTATATATATAAGAAGTAAAGAGAAGAACAAACTAATGAATATATCACACTATGAGCTACACAAAAAATTCCAGATACATTCTCAAGGCAGCAACATTCAAGAATACTCTTCAAGAGTCACTGCAATAGAAAAGCTCAAGCTCCCTGTGCATAAACTCTGATAAAAAGTTCAAGCTGTTGGTTCATGAGTTTCAACTTGAAAACTCATTGTTGGTTGAGAGCTTCAACCTGAAAGCTCGAAGAAAGGTTGGCTATTGAGCTTATACTTGAAAGCTCTAAGTGTTGGTTCTTGCTTCAACCTGAAAGCAAGTGTTGTAAGTACTTGTTTACTTAGTGAAGCCCAAGTGTATCTTGGAGGTGGACTTGCCGAGTTAGTGAACCACCTAAAAATTACCTTGTGTTCTCTTTCTTTCTTCTGTTTAGCTTTGAGTTAATTTATTTCATCTCTTCACTTTTAAATTCAGTCGATTCTAAATTAAAAGAAGTAAAATTTACACACTTCACCATTCACCCCCCTCTAGTGAGCCTATCGATCCTAACAACTACATCTAGCTAGCGTTTTGCTTGTTAGGTTAGGAAACTCAATGAGTTATGCTTAAAATTTTCGAGTACCTTGATTGAATAAAGTTTATTCAATATTGATTTAAAACCCAAACCCGACTAAAGGACTCGTTAAGTTCTTGCTACAGAAACCCTATTTATACACTTATTACATGGGAACTTAGGTTATCTCGTAACATCTTTTTGAAAATCTTTCCCACTTATTTGTTCCTGTAACCACCTACAACGATGTATTCAAAGTTCTACAAAAGGCATGCCAGAGGTAAAGGAAGAGGTAGAGGAAATGCAAAAGGAAAACAGATAGATGAAGATGAAGTTTTACGTTTATGGTTTAAAAAGATACTTCAAGTTGACAAAAGATTAGTTGAAATATATAGTGAATATTTCTTTTTAGAAGGAATTCTTGATGAAGTTTGTTTAGAACTAAAACATATTGCTGAAAGTATACAATATATGGGAATTAAAAGTAAATTTGACAGAGTATCGTATGAAATGTGCTGAGATAGAATTTCTAGAACAGTATGCACAATACTTGGAAAAAGGAATAGGTTCATCAAATAGAATTCCTCAAACACCTATAAATGGAATACGACTGAAATCATTTGAGGAAGAGCATGAATCTGCTATACCTACTTCGTTATTTACAAAGAAAAAACAAACAAAAATTGTTGTAAATCAAGAAAAAGTTGAAGGTCTTCGAAAAGCAATAGCTATAGAGAGTGCTTTAGAAGAATTGAAATAGAAATTTTTTTGAAACAAATGCATAAGAAAATAGTAATAATTCAAGAAGAACAACTAACTTGTTATAGAAGAAAAAAAGTTAGAAAAATGAAATAGAAGGAAATTATTTCTAAGAAAACAAATTTAGTTGAAAAAGAAAAATTTGATGAGGATTTAATTCCAAAGGACAATGTATGTTTAGACATTGTATCTTACATTACATCTGACAAGGTGATCAGTTTCGAGCACATTGAAACTAATGATGATAATGAAACATTATTATCATTTGCTAGAAAACTTGAAAAGAAACCAAAGCAACAAATTAGTTCAAGTTTTTCTATAGAATCAAGTCCTAATGATAAGGAAATTGAACACCTAGAGCATCAGGTAGATGAAATTGAACAAGTTATCGTAGAAGTTCTTGAAAATATTGAGGCAATAACTAGTTCAAAGGCTAGATTGTTTGGAGTAGCAGCTACTGAACAAGATAAGACTCCAGAAGAGTTTAAAGTTGATTAGGCTATTTCAAAATCTATAGAAACAGAGTCTGAGAATTCACAACATATAGACATGGATATATCTGTTGAAGAAAATGAAGATTTACAAACAAATACAAGGGCTATTGAATTTGTGGAAACTTTTAACTCTTACCATTCTATAGAAATTGAACTTATGGATGTTGCGGATATTGAAAATGTTCCTTACACTATTGAAGCTGAAGAATCAAGCTTACTTGAGCAGCTTCAAGAAAATATTCTAACAGAGGAACAAAATGACATTCATTTTGAAGAGGAGATTCTTGAAGAAGAATTAAATTCTGAATTAAGGCTTTAGGTATCACCTTCTGAACATAGGACCCTACACATTCAAGGTAATTCAATTCATTTTAGATCTGAGGAAGCATTGCAGAAATATAATAGTTTGATTTTATGTTAAATTCTACATGCTAGATGTTTAGAATAAAAAAGTGTATAATATTAATGGTTAAATAATAGTTAATTGCATAATATTTAGCTTATCATATGAGAATTAAGTCATTATGTTATAATTGCATGATTATATGCCTTAATTAAAGAATGATAATTCCAGTGAATTAGCATTAATTAAGTATATTTGTGAACTATTGGTGAGTTATAGGCTTTTTAATTCCTAAGTATCCGAAATGTATGTTATTTTAGAGAGTTACATTGTACGTGTTAGACAGTTGTATTTTGAATGCTTATAGAGTATTTTATTATTATTTCAAGGGCACGTGTTGAAACCTTAATACATGACTTAAGTTGTCTTTTGGAAGGTTAGAGGCTAACTATCCGAAATGTGTTTAAGCATCGGATAATTATGTTTTCAAAGTATCCGAAATACTCTTTTACAGGTTTAAAAGTAAAAAATTATTGCATGCAAATTCGTAAAGTTACTCATGTAAGTTTATGAACCTTCGTAAAGTTACTAGGGTTACAGAAGCTCGTAAAGTTTTTAGTTAAGTTTACGGATCCTAGTAAACTTACAAAGCTAAGGTTATGAACCCTCGTAAGGTTATCATTATGCACGTGTGAATTTAAATGTTTTATTATGTCATGTGAGTTGCACATGTTTTATATTAAGTCCGTTGAGTTAAGCTTTACTCAACGGAAGGAAGTCTTTTGAGTTATACTAACTCCATGGACCAATTATTTTCTAATATGCCATTATGAGCAGTTATAGAAATAGGAAATTCAAAGAAAACCACGATTGCACGTATCACGTAGGAATTAATTCATGGAATGAAGAAGAAATCACTATGGTTGATATGAATGAAGGAAATCCAACCGATCATTTAGGCAGAAGCAGTTACTATAAAAAGAAATATAAAAAAGAAGAGGAGAAAAATATAGTGTGTGTGGGTAGAGAAGCGTTAGAAGTTCCTTGAAGCTCCACAACACCACCACAATCACCAACTATTGGAGGTTTGTAAGGATACTTTCCGGATGTCGGGTCGATTCTAAGCCAAACACGGTGACTAACAACCATTGTGAGGAGTGATCGCATCATAGGAAGGAAAACCATTTTCACCAAGTACCGACTCATCTCTTAGGAGATCGTAAAGCTTCTAGCCTTGGTTTTGGGTTGATGCCAATATACTGAAGAGGAGATCAACTTACAAGTCTCGGTTCATGATTCTATAGGGAGAGGAGGCATGATTGTAAGTGATTAAGTTTTTAATGGTGTAATCGCATCACATGTAGTGATAAAAGTTCTTATTGTCGATAAAGAATTTTTACATTTCACCTTTTGTTCATCTTTAGGAACATATCAAAACAAAAATACCAAAAACTAATTATCTATGTTTATAGTTAGCATTTATGTGTGTATTGTTTGTTTTGTATCGTGATTAATGTTATTATCATTAGTATTGTGAATGTTTTATGTTTAGTGGATTCAGAAAATAGAAAATAGTCTTATTGATTACTGAAATTGATTCATACAAAATACCCAACAATCTTAATGGTTACTATTTGAAATATCTAAATGTCAATGTTGATTAATGATAAATACCGTATAAACTAACATTAAAAGCTCAATTGATGTTGTTTACATTTTGTGAAACTGCCCAATGGATGGCCGAATTCCTCTATAAATAGTAAATCTTAATTGAAATTTATTAGTGAGGTTCATGGAGTTAACTTAAGTCCACGAGAATAGTATGTTGAATAAACTGTAACTCAACGAATTAAGTCTGTTGAGTTAGTAGTAACTCAACAGAGTGCTTAATTGAATACATATAAAACTCTAGTTATAAAAATCAAAATAGTACATAATTCTTACTCAATCTCTATGGAATCGACCTGTACTTGCACACAAATACAATAGACACTGTGCATTTGCAGTTAAAATACAAATTAGACTTAATAGCTAATTTGTGTGAAAAGTGAAAGGACTTCTAGATTTTAATAATGCAAAAATCAATGTGAGGATTTAAATTGTATTTCTTAGGCTTAACAGTCAGCAAGAGAGTAGAAGTTGATACAGAAGTTCAAAGTGTGCTGCAAGTGATAAAAAATATTTCGGAAGGTTACCAAGCTTAACTATCTAGAAGAGAAATATTTTCAGTGAGTTAACAGCCTAAGTATCCGAAAGGCAGTATAAAGCAGTAGCAACACTATCAGATAGTTAGAAGATTAACTATCCGAAAGTAGAAGGCTTTCAGAGAGTTAGAAAGATGGATATATGAAGAATCGGAAAGTTATTGTAGCTAACAATCTGAAACTTAAGTCATTGAATTTTCTACATGCAGAAATCCAAACAGAAGCTTAAAAGGAGAATCGGAAAGTTACTGGAGCTAACTATCCAAAATTGTGAAGAGTTTCGGTGAGTTACAGGTATAACTATTCGGAACTTAAGTTAGTCTATTATGCACGTGCTGAATTAAATAAAGTAGTTGGAAACTTAATGAAGGATTTCGAAGGGTTACTGTAGCTAACTATTTGACAGTTAAATAACAGTTCGATAAGTTGTAGCTGTAAGTATCTGATTGAATGACAGCTCTTATGTATGATCTAAAATCCTACATGGCAGAAAGACTTAAGTGACTTTTCGGTAAGTTACAAATATTTTTTGGAGAGTTACATGGCTAAGCCTCTGAAATACCTAGGAAATCGGAAGGGTATCTTGAAATACCTCCCTGAACGGTAACTTACCATATTTGGGACTGAAATCTTACCAAGTACAGTAGAATACATCTGTTGGAAGAAAAATATGATCATTGCACATATTAGTATATATACAAGCAACAGACAACAGAATCAGATAACTCTTTGCTCATACACATATTTATACCAAGCTCAATAGAAGAAAGCCTTAGAGATCAAATCATCTTCAGCATATACAGACTCAACTTTAGAAGCTCATCACACACTCAACTCTGATACTTTCAAGCAAGTGTTTTACTAAAGTACACGGATCAAAAACTTTAGAGAAAGATTGGTTGGAGCTACGACCTGAAAGCTCAATCAGTTTGGTTGATTCTTGCTTTAACCTTAAAGCAAGTGATTGTAAGTTTGTAAAAGTTTAGTGAAGCCCAAGTATTCCTTGGGGGTGGACTAGCTGTTAGTGGTGAACCACTTAAAATTCCTGTGTGTATTATTTTTATCGTGTGCTTGCTAATTCTCTATATCAATCAGCCATTTAATAGCTAAGAAACAAATTATAAGCCATAAGGTCCTAACAATTGGTATCAAAGCAAGGTTGATCTCCTTAATAGATTTAACCATCTGAGATCATGACTTTTCACACTATAGAGGGTTAGAATATCCATCGGCCTCCCCTATTTGATGGTAGCAATTATAGCTATTGGAAAAATAGGATGGAGTGTTTTCTCAAGAGTACTAATGTAAAACCCTAGAGAATGGTTGTATATGGTGCACCACTCCCAATCATTCATGAAAGTGACTGGTTTGAGGAGGATGAAAGAATCATCCAAATGGATGCTCATAGGCTAAACTCAATCTACTGTGCACTGACTAGTGAACAGTATAACAAAATATCTACCTGTAAATCTTCTCATGAGGCTTGGAAAACTCTTCAAATCACATATGAAGGAACCATCCAAGTAAAAGATACAAAGGTCAGCATTTTGTTAAGAAAATATGAATTATTCAAAATGCTTGATAAAGAAAGTATTATTGAAATGTTTTCTAGATTCACAGAAATTTTAAATGAACTAAGAGGTCTTGGACGGGACTTTTCTAATCGTGAACAGGTATAGAAGATCCTTAGAAGCCTGACAGTTGAATGGAAGCAAAAATTTACTTCCATACAAGACTCAAAAGATTTAAACAATTATTCAGTTGAAGACTTGTTGGGAAATCTTCTTGCTCAAGAAGAAAATGAAAATTTATTATCTAAAATTACTGATTTGAAGAACATTGTATATAAATTTACTAAAGGTGAAAATAGTCTAAATAAAATCATAAGATCCCAAAGAGTAGAAACAAATAAATTTGGCCTAGGGTATGCTATATGTTCAAGCTTTAATTTTGCCCATTTTTAATGAATTTTATAAGTAATTTTGCATGATATTATATATCTATGGTGGATAAATGATATTAATTATGGGTAATATAAATCTTGAAATATAGTGCAATATAGAAATTTAATTAACAAGTGCATCCCCCATTGGATATAATTTTACATGGAACACATTAATTTATTTTGCATGTCCTATGTTGGCTAACGTCTCTTGGAGTTCAACTTCCATTAATTGTAGGTAACATACATATGGGAGGAGCTTAATGCAAAAGACCAAAGAAGATGTAAAGAATCAAAAGTTGGTGGACTAAACTTTAAAGAAGAGGACATGCCAATACCTTATTGGCCTTCCTAGATCTATGGCATCTTATTGGCTTGGTGATAAAACCAAGGTGCCACATCAAAGAGAGAGAAGACACAACAACATAAATACAAGGGGAGAGGAATTTCGGCCAACAACTTGGTGCTTCCAACGAGAGAAAGAAAGAAGAGAAGAAGCTTGGAGGTGAGGCTTGTGCTTCCAAAGAGAGACCATCCATTTATGCTATTCACCATTCCAAGGGCTAAGGAGAAGACATCCAAGCTTGGAGGTGAAGTTGCTGCCAAGTTCCATTGAATTCAAAGCTCTAGAGAAGAAGATAAGAAGCTCCTAAGGTAGTGACAACTCTTAGAGTTTATTATTTTCTTGTATAGAAGGAAGAATTGATGAGAAATGGTGGTGAACATCTAAATTATATGCCTTCTTAGCTAGATAGAGTTCAATGAATGTATATGAATGTTTAATTCTTCTTTTCAACTTCTAATTTGCATCCTCTATTCACGTGTATTGTTGGGGCTGTTGGTGAGACTTTCACACGAGTGAATGACACTCACCAATGGTGGCTTGGCGCATTTGAGAAGAAGGTGTGAATTGAAAGAAGAAGAAAATAAGTGTTGATGTTCATTTGAATGAACCTATCACTTATATCTAGTTGTTAATTTTAATTTCAGTAGTTAATTGAGTTTGTTATATCTTATACTGATCACATTTTGTCCTAATCAATCTCCAAAAAGAATTTCTAATGCAAGTAGTATAGTATAGTTTAGCTAGATTAGCAAATAGCATAGTTGCATGCATTTAGTATAAATTAGAATAGAGTAGTATAGTCTATTGAGCCTTCTTGTTTTATTTTTCTTTCCTCAATATTGATGCATTGATATCACTTCTGAAATCATGTGGAACTTGTGTGCATGCTATAATTGAATGAGTTGATAGATTTACAAGTAAAGAAATTGATTCACATCACCATTTTCCACTACACATTGCCTTGAAACTGCATGATTTGTGAGCTTGTGTTAATTTTGATTATTCTACATTCACATGTCATTAATTTATTGAAGTATACCTAAGAGCTTGAAGAACAAGTTGAGTAATAATTGATTAAGTCATAAACACAATCCTTGTGGAAGAATGACCTGTATTTGCCATGTACACCAAAAGAATTGTGCACTTGTAGTAAAGCTTGAGCTAAAAATATAGCTCAACACTATACCACAGGAAATTTCTTACTGTGGTGGAAAGATTAGATCGTACAGAGATGGGACAACTGTGTTTGTCATCAAGAGGAGATCTACTTCTATATGGCTACCAAAAGGCAATAGGTTCAATATACAAAGGACTAACACTAATAGACCCAAGAAAATATGGATACCAAAAGTCTTAATTTCAACTTGATTTGCAGGATTGCATGGACAAGGAAGCTCAAACGTCCAAGTGGATTATTGACAGTAGATACTCAAAGCATATGACAGGTAAGAAAAGATTTCTAGAATCTGTTAAATTAATAAATTCAGGATCTGTTAAGTTTGGTAATAATGAAAAATGTAGAATTACTGTCATAAGAAATGTTGCATTTAAAAATGGAAAAATAGAGAATGTCTTACATGTAGATGATTTAAAACAGAATCTACTAAGTGTAGGTCAATTATGTGTCAAAGGTTACAGTATACTCTTTATTGCATAAAACTGTTTTATATTACAACATGATACACATGAAATCAAATTTACTAGATATAGAAATAATTTAATTTATGCTTTGGAATTTCCATTTGATAATATATCTAGTGATGCATGTTTAGTTGCTTCTAATGAAGATGAATGGTTATGGCATAAAAGATTAAATCATACGAACATGAGACTCCTAAGAAAATTGACCAAATATGATCTTGTTAGAGGTGTGCCTAAACTCAAATTCAAGAGAGATAAATTATGTAGTGACTGTGCAATTGGAAAACAAAAGAAATTAGTACACAAGAGTATTGAAGACATTGCCACAAGTCAGCCATTAGATCTACTGCATATGGACCTGTTTGGTCATACACAGACAGCCAATTTAGGAGGAAGAAAATATACCTTAGTGGTAGTTGATGATTATACAAGATTCACTTGGGTTATTTTCTTAACACACAAGAATGAAGCCTGCTATGAATTCAAACATCTCTATATTAGAATTCAAAATGAAAAAGAATCGACTGTGAAGAAGATCAGAAGTGATCATGGAGGTGAATTTGAAAATTCTGAATTTGAAGAATTATGCAATTCCTTTGGCATACTGCATGAATTTTCATGTCCAAGAACTCCTACATAGAATGGAGTTGTAGAAAGGAAAAATAGATCAGTACAATTCTTAATGCATCTGATCTACCAAAGTCTTTATGGGCTGAAGTTGTAAATACTACATGTTACTCTATAAACAGAACTCATCTTAGGCATATCCTACATAAGACACCTTTTGAATTATGGTATGGTAAAACACCAAATGTTGGATACTTCAAAGTCTTTGGATCAAGATGTTTTGTGCTTAATACTAGGGATCAAAAGGACAAATTTGATGCAAAGTCTGATCCTACTCTACTTGTTAGATACTCTTCGAGAAGCAAGGCTTACAAGGTCTATCTTGAACATGAAAGAAGAGTAGAAGAGTCAATAAATGTATCCTTTGATGAAGACATAGTAGGAAAATTGAAGAAGCTAAAAATAGACAATCAAAGTGAAAGTGAATCAATAAGTCAGAAAATTCCTTAGAAAAAGGATAGTTCAACACTGCCTGCACCTACTGTGACAGAAAAAGCATGGAAGACAAAGTCTGGGCATCCTATTGGACAAATTATTGGGAATATAAATCAAGGTGTTCAAATAAGAAGCAAAATTCAAAATATTTGTAATTATTGTGCTTTTGTGTCTGAACTTGAACCTTCAACAATTGAAGAAGCCTGCAATGATGAATACTGGATCATGGCCATGCAAGAGAAACTAAATTAGTTCAAGAAAAATGAAGTTTGGAATTTAATTGAAAGGCTCATCAAAAAATCAATTATTGGAACTAGATGGGTGTTTAAGAATAAACTTGATAATAATGGCAGTATTATCAGAAATAAAGCTAGACTTGTTGCTCAGGGATACAACCAGCAAGAAGGAATCGATTATGAAGAAACTTTTACACCTGTTCCAAGACTTGAAGCAATTAGAATGTTGCTTGCCTTTGCAAGTAGTATGAAAATCAAGCTTTATCAGATGGATGTTAAAAGTGCCTTTCTTAATGGCATTTTGCAAGAAGAAGTATATGTAGAACAACCACCAGGTTTTGAAGATGAAGAAAGACCAAACCATGTATACAAACTGAATAAAGCTCTTTATGGTCTGAAGCAAGCACCACATGCATGGTATGATAAACTGAAGAGTTTTCTTCTTGAGAATAAGTTTAACATAGGAACTGTAGACAACACTTTATTTATCAAATCAAAAAGTTCTCATATGTTGATTATTCAAATCTACGTGGATGATATTATTTTTGGTGCTACACATGAGAAACTATGCCATGATTTTCAAATCTTAATGAAGAATGAATTTGAAATGAGTCTTATGGTAGAATTAAAATTCTTTCTAGGATTACAAATTCATCAACTTCAGTATGGCATCTTCCTAAATCAAGAAAATTTTTGCAAAGAGATTCTCTTATAATTTGGTATGGATAAATCCAAAGCAACAAATACACCTATGAACTCAAATGAAAAACTTGATAAGGACATCTCTGGCAATTCAGTAGATCAAAAGAAATACAAAGGCATGATTTGATCACTTCTATATCTAACAGCCAGTAGACCAGACATAATGTTCAGTGTTTGTGCTTGTGCAAGATATCAAGCATCTCCAAAAGCATCACATTTAAAAGTAGTTAAATGTATATTTAAATATCTACAAGGTACCAAAGATTTTGGCTTATTTTATTCTTCACAGAATCATTTGATATTAGCAGGATATAGTGATGCAGATTATGCAGGATGCAAATCAGATTGAAAAAGCGCTAGTGGGATATGTCAGTTGCTTGGTCACTCACTTGTTTCTTGGTTCAGCAGGAAACAAAACTCTATAGCTCTATCCACCACTGAAGCTGAATACATGGCAGTAGGCCTATGTTGTGCATAGATTTTATGGATGCAACAAACCTTGGTAGATTATAAGCTTAATTTTCAGAATACCATTATTTACTGTGATAGTAGCAATGCCATCAATCTCTCCAAAAATACAGTTCTACACTCTAGAGCAAAACATATCAAGATTAGGCACCACTTTCTAAGAGACCATGTTGAAAAATGTCATATTTCCTTAGAATGTGTCTCTACTAAAGAACAACTTGTAGATATTTTCAGCAAACCATTATCTGAATCTGCATTTAATCATATTAGACGAAATTTAGGGATTTTTTCTTTATATGATTTATAATTTCATATCTCTCTACTCTCCAAGCTCACAACTAGGAGTTTGTTCTACTAACATCTCTGTTTTGCAGCAACTCAATCATTTTTTTTTGATAACCAGCTATAATTGCTTCACCAAGTCAGTATCTTACTTCTCACTTCTTTTGACAATTGGCAAAAAAGGGGAGAAAGACTATATTTTGGTAGCAAGTTGTAGTAAAGTAGGGGGAGAAACTCAGGAAGAGTAATCTCAGAAAAATAGGGGGAGTTTCTAAATTTCATTATTCTGTATTCTTTGTGTGCTTTTCTATATAGATATATAGGGAGAGAAATACATTTAATATATTGTAAGGTTTTTGCCATTATCAAAAAGGGGGAGATTGAAAGGACCTCTAGATTTTGGTAATGCAAAAATCAATGTGAGGATTTAAATTGTATTTCTCAAGCTTAACAGTCAGCAAGAGAGCAGAAGTTGATACAGACAATTCAAAGTGTGCTGCAAGTGATAAAAAAGATTTCAGAAGGTTACCAGGTTTAACTATCTGGAAGAGAAATATTTTCGGTGAGTTAATAATCTAAGTATCTGAAAGTTAGTATAAAGCAATAGCAACACTATCGGATAGTTAGAAGATTAACTATCCGAAAGTAGAAGGCTTTCAGAGAGTTAGAAAGATGGATATATAAAGAATCGAAAAGTTACTGTAGCTAACTATTAGAAACTTAAGTCATTGAATTTCCCACATGTAGAAATCCAAACAGAAGCTTAAAAGGAGAATCGGAAAGTTACTAGAGCTAACTATCCGAAATTGTGAAGAGTTTCAGTGAGTTACAGGTATAACCATCCGAAACTTAAGTCAGTCTATTATGCACGTGCTGAATTAAATAAAGCAGTCGGAAACTTAATGAAGGATTTCAGAGGGTTACTGTAGCTAACTATCCGACAATTAAATAACAGTTTGGTAAGTTGCAGCTGTAAGTATCTGATTGAATGATAGCTCTTATGTATGATCTGAAATCTTATATGGCAGAAAGACTTGAGTGACTTTTCGGTAAGTTACAAGTATTTTTCAGAGAGTTACATGGCTAAGCCTCCGAAATACCTAGGAAATCGGAAGGGTATCTTGAAATACCTCCCTGAACGATAACTTACCATATTTGGGACTGAAATCTTACCAAGTACAGCAGGATACATCTATTGGAAGAAAAATATGATCGTTGCACATATTAGTATATATACAAGCAACAGACAACAAAATCAGATAACTCTTTGCTCATACACATATTTACACCAAGCTCAACAAAAGAAAGCCTTAGAGATCAAATCATCTTCAGCATATACAGACTCAACTTTAGAAGTTCATCACACACTCAACTTTGATACTTTCAAGCAAGTGTTTTACTCAAGTACACGGATCAAAAACTTCAGAGAAAGATTGGTTGGAGCTACGACCTGAAAGCTCAATCAGTTTGGTTGGTTCTTGCTTTAACCTTAAAGCAAGTGATTGTAAGTTTGTGAAAGTTTAGTGAAGCCCAAGTATCCCTTCGAGGTGGACTAGCCATTAGTGGTGAACTACCTAAAATTCCTGTATGTATTATTTTTATCGTGTGCTTGCTAATTCTCTATATCAATCAGCCATTAAATAGCTAAGAAACAAATTATTACCATTCACCCCCCCTCTGGTAAGCCATAAGGTCCTAACAAAAAGTTGTTTGTTTACATCTAAAAGAAATTATTAATATAAACATAAAAACAAACCAAACAAGTTTTCCCAAACATTAGACCAATAAAGTTTAGAAGTTTAATGGAAATTAAAGATCTGTTTGAGTTTCAAGGCTTAATACAATTCTTACCAGTTGGAACGAAATGGAAACAATATAAAGAGCTTGTTACTACTTTTTACAGCAATCTAGTACAAAATGATAGTCTATTGGCAACTCAAATAACTCAACAGGAGTTTACTTTATCTCCTGAATTAATTTTTGAAGTTTTGGGATTACGGAATGAAGGTGTTGTTACCAACAGATTTGACATGATTAGACAATTGGAATGGGATATTCAGTCTTTATCACAAATTCTAGATGTATATTCAGAAATGAGATTAATGGAAAATCTAAATGCCAAAGCTAGGTTTATTGCAAATATTCTACATGCAAATTTATTTCCAAGAGTTGGACATAATTTGGAAGTAAGTAGAAGTTGTTTATATGCAACTTATGGCATACTAAACAGAATACAAATAAATTGGTTTGATGTTTTCATATATCAACTATAACATGAGTGTAAAATTATTTTTTGGTGATGTTGTATGTCGAATTTTAGCAAGTCAAATGAATTTATCTGACTAGCCCTCTGAAGTTAAAGGTATGAGAGCATTTAGTATAAAAGATTTGCAAAAATACCTACAACAACAACAACAAAATTATTCAGATCAAGTACAATAGCAATCCGAGCTACCTCCTGACTTAGATGTAGTACTTAATGACATCAGAAATGATATTAGGCATCTAGGAGATAAGATTTGTAATGTCATAGGCGATATTATTAGGAGGAATAGATAAATGTATTGTCATTTGTCAGTTTACTTGTTTTCTGAATACAAAATGTAAATGTATATCTAAGTATATGACTGTTTGAATTATACATTTTATTGTAAATGTGTTTTACTTATTCAAGTTTATAGAAAATTTAGCTGTACATTCTTGTCTCTTGTTTTTATATTTGTAATCATCTTTTTGATTAATGACAAAAAGGAAGAGATGATTATGATTTTAAATGTATATTTTTAAAAGGAGGAGATGATTATGTGTACGTTGAAATTTTTCTGAAAGTTTTACTTCTGAGAGATGATTTTTAAACAAATAACAGAAATAAGCTTAAGTGAACTTAAGTCAATAATCTTATTTGTTGAATTAAAATTTAACCCAACAGAGGTGCTTTGTTGAGTTAAACATATTTCATAATTGACTTAATATGATTTTGTCATCATAAAAAAGGGAGAAATTGTTGAGTATTATGTTTTGATGATGTGTGCTAAACGAATGTATTCATATTTATTCAATTACTATTGTTTGTGAAAGTAAACTAAGAACATCAATTAATACAAAAAAAGTTTACTGATATATATACCTATTTGTAATGGATCTGAAATTATGCTAAGTTAAATAATTAGTCGTTAAGTTATACTAACATTTCATTTAACTAAACATTAAGTTAATGTGTGTTTTTATTGTAAAGCATGATATGTTTTAAAAGTTATATTTCTGCATCATGTATAGTGAATGTTTAGATAACTTGTTGAGTTAGTGTTTTGTTTGTAAAAAAGTCACATAAGAACTCGTTGAGTTATAGGCTTAAAGGTTAAAATAGGTCATGTGAGAACTTATTGAGTTAGTGAATGCTTAGAATGAAAAAATGCATAATATTAAGGGTTAAATAATGGTTAATTGCATAATATTTAGCTTATCATATGAGAATTAAGTCATTATGTTATAATTGTATCGTTATATGCTTTAATGAAAGAATCTGCATAATTTCAAGGAATTAGCGTTAATTAAGTATATTTCTGAACTGTCAGTGAGTTATAGGCTTTGAAATTCTTAAGTATCCAAATTTTCTGTTATTTTAGAGAATTATATTTCATGTACTAGACAGTTATATTTTAAACGCTAAAAGAATATTTTATTATTTCTTGAAGTACATGTGTTGAAACCTTAATGCATAACTTAAGTAGATTTTCGATAAGTTATCTAGTAACTATCCGAAATGTGTCTAAGCATCAAATAGTTAGGTTTGCAAGTATCCGAAATATCTTTTTATCATAAAACTTACTGAGGACATGTGTCGTGATCTGAAAACTAGATTTAAGTGTGGTTTTATGTAGGATCGTATGGCTACACAAGAGGGGGGTGAATTGTGTTTTTCAATATTTTCGAATGTAATTGAAACTTTAAAACTCAAAAAACAAGTCGAGACATTGTTTTCATAAAATCATTTTTATTCAAGGTTTCAATTACAATATACAATTCAATTCTCCTCAGAAATTGTAGATACAATTATATCTCGATACCATGTATCATCTAATCAATTTCATAACTACAAATAGAGAAAACTAATTTGCAGAATTTAAAACATTTCTCCCTGTTTGAGATCTTTCTTTTTCTTCTTCTTTCTTCTTCAGCAATTCTTCAATGACAAATATCTTGTCTTTTTATGCTTCACTGAATTTGCTTTCTTCTGATACTTCAAATCTTCAGTGATGTATATAATACCTTTTTCTGCTTCATTGAATTTTCTTCCACCTGAGAGCTTTTCCCCGAAGAGGTGTTTTTGATCCCTGAAAAGATTTTTCTTTTGGTGTGCAGGGATAGTTTGATCATTGAAAAAAAATTTCGTTTTGTGTGCAAGAATAATTTGATCAACGAGAATTCTATGCCTTTTATACTGTATCTTCATTTCATACATATCCTCCACGTTTAATCACTACCAGTTTTCCACTTCTTCACGTCTTTGTTTTTTTCCTTCATCGAAACACACGTTTTGACTTACGTTTACATTTCGAATTTTCTTTAATCATCAGTCTTGGATCTCTGAAAATTTTCCTGCAAAATAAACTTTCTCGTCCAAAATTTTTCATTAGTGTAATAAGTAGTCGTTACTTTAATGTTAACTAAACGAGTAACACAAGTATATATATAACTTAACGTTTCTAACTTAACGAGTTCCTCATGTGCCATTTCACGTGACAAGTACTGTAGTTAACTCAACGAACTATCTCTGTGGTGTTATGATAACTCAACGAACCATCTCCATTGTGTTACAGATAACTCAACGAACCAGTAATAAACAAATATTTTTATAATAAGAATTTTACCACGTGCAAAAATAACAACTTAAGTTTTATAACGCTAACCTAACGTGTTACCTTAGTGTTCAATATAGCAACTCAACATGTTTAGTTATGTTAACTTAACGAGTTAAACATGTGCACCTCACATGATACAATATAGCATTCGTAACTTATAATTTCACCACGTGTATAACACTAACTTAACAAGTTCATCTCTTCTTTTACTCACTAACTCAACAAGTTCTCACGTTACCTATTTTAACCTTTAAGCCTTTAACTTAACGAGTTCTCACGTGACCTCTATACAAATAACACTCTTGTAGGATCGTATGGCTACACAAGATGGGGGTGAATTGTGTATTTTTAATATTTTCTGAAATATAATTTAAACTTTAAAACTCAAAAACAAGTCGAGACATTGTTTTCATAAAATCATTTTTATTCAAGGTTTCAATTACAATATACAATTCAATTCTCCTCAGAAATTGTAGATGCAATTATAACTCGATACCATGTATCATCTATACAATTTCATAACTACAAACAAAGAAAATTAATTTACGGAATTTAAAACTTTTCTCCCTGTTTGAGATCTTTCTTTTTCTTCTTCAGCAATTCTTCCGTGACGAATATCTTGTCTTTCTCTGCTTCACCGAATTTGCTTTCACTTGATACTTCAAATCTTCAGCGACATAAATTTAACCTTTTCTACTTCACTGAACTTTCTTCCAATTGAGAGATTTTTCCTGAAGAGGTGTTTTTGATCCCTGAAAAAGATTTTTCTTTTTGGTGTGCAGGAATGATTTGATCCTTGAAAAGATTTTTCGTTTTGTGTGCAAGGATAATTTGATCAACGAGAATTCTATGCCTTTTATACTGTTTCTTCATTTCATGCATATCCTTCACGTTTAACCACTACCAGTTTTCCACTTCTCCACGTCTTTTCTTTTTCCTTCATCGAAACACACACATTCTAACCCACGTTTATATTTTGAATTTTTTTTAATCATCAGTCCTGGATCTCTAAAAAATTTCCTGCAAAATAAACTTTCTCGTCCAAAAATTTTTCATCAGTGTAATAAGTTGTTACTTTAATGTTAACTAAACGAGTAACACGAGTATATATATATAACTTAACGTTTCTAACTTAACGAGTTCCTCATGTGCCATTTGACATGACAAGTACTGTAGCTAACTCAACGAACTAAGTCTGTGGTGTTATACTAACTCAACGAACTAGCTTAACCTTTCTTTCAGAAGGTTAAACGATAACTCACCGAAAACAGTTTAAGTTTCAGATAGTTACAGATGTAAGTCACTGAAAAACTCTTTATATTATAAAACTAGTGAGACACGTGTCAAGACCTGAAAACATGACTTAAGTTACCTTTCGGATAGTTATGACTGTAAGTCTCCGAAAAAACTTTAACTCACCGATTCAGTAATAAACAAATGTTTTTATAATAAGAATTTTACCACGTGCAAAAATAACAACTTAAGTTTATAACGCTAACCTAACACGTTGCCTTAATATTCAATATAGCAACTCAACGTGTTTAGTTATGTTAACTTAACGAGTTAAACATGTACACCTCACGTGATACAATACAACATTCGTAACTTATAATTTCACCACGTGTATAACACTAATTTAACGAGTTCGTCTCTTCTTTTACTCACTAACTTAACGAGTTATCACGTGACCTATTTTAACCTTTAAGCCTCTAACTTAACGAGTTCTCAGTTGACCTCTATACAAACAAAACTCTAACTTAACGAGTGGTCTAAACGTGCACTATTTATGATACAGAAGATATAACTTTAAAACATATCATGTTTTTCAATAAAAACACACATTAACTTAACATTTAGCTAAATGAGAAATTAATGCAACGAAACGATTAGTTATTAACTTCAGATCCAATACAGACAAGTATTTATATCAGTAAGCTTTTTCTGTATAAATTGATGATTTTAATTTCTTTTCACAAGCAATAGTAATTGAGCAAATATGATTATTTTCATTCAACACACATCATCAAAACAAAAATACTCAACAATCTCTCCCTTTTTAATGATGACAAAACCATATTAAATCAATTATGACTTAAGCTTATTTCTATTGTTTGTGTAAATTTTACCTCTCAGAACTAAAACTCTCAGATGTTAATAATTATATAAGTATTAGTTTTCTAATTATCATCTGTTAGATTACAATAACCATTTAAATAGCATCTCCTTTTATAATATATATATGCAATTAAGATCATAATCATCTTTTTATAATATTTCTCCCCCTTTTTGTCATTAATCAAAAAGATAATTACAGAGAATATATATATATATATAAGAGAATTACAACAACGATTTCTGTAAACAAGAATAATAATTGAACACATTTATAGAAAAATGTATTGTTCAATGAATCAAACAAGTAATACAAACATTACATTTTGTATTCAAAAACAAACAAAAATAGTTATCGACCCCTCCTAAGTATATCACTTATAGCATTACATATTTTATCTCCTAGATGCCTAATATCATTTCTGATGTCGTTAAACACTGCATCTAAGTCAAGAGGTAGCTGGGTTTGCTGTTCTGCTTGAACTGAATAACTTTGTTGTTGTTGTATACGGTCTGTATCAGGTTGTTGTTGTTGTTGTCGTTGAAGTTTATGCGTGGCCTAGAATTTTTGCAAATCTTTGACACTAAATGCTCTCATGCCTTTAGTTTCAGAGGGCCAGTCGGATAAAGTCAATTGGCTTGCAAGGATTCTACATACAGCATCACCATAAAATAACTTTGAACTCATATGCTGTAGTTGAGACATAAAAACATCAAACCAATTTATTTGAATTCTATTCAGCAGGCCATAAGTTGCATATAAACAGCTTCTGCGGACTTCCAAATTGTCTCCAACTCTCTGAAATAAATTTGCATGCAATATATTTGCAATAAACCTTGCCTTTGCATTCAGATTTTCCATTAATCTCATTTCAGAATATACATCTAGAATTTTTGATAAAGACTGAATGTTCCATTCCAGTTGTCTTATCATGTCAAATCTGTTGGTAACAACAACACCTTCATTCTTTAATCCTAAAACTTCAAAAATTAACTCAGGAGACAATATAAACTCCTGTTCATTTATTTGAGTTTTCAGAAAATTTCCATTCTTGACCAGATTGCTATAAAAAGCTGCAATAAGCTCTGTGTATTGCTTCCATTTTGTTCCTACTGACAAGAATTTAATGAGGCCTTGAAACTCAAACAGATCTCTTATTTCCATCAAATTTCTGAATTTTATTGGATAAGCATGTAGAATCTGACATGTAATCAGATTATTGTATTTCTGCAATGCTTCTTCAGATCTAAAATGAATTGCATTACCTTGAATTTTTAATATTGTATACAAAGAAGGTGATACCTAA
This sequence comes from Cymodocea nodosa, assembly GCA_036874045.1. Taxonomy (NCBI): domain Eukaryota; kingdom Viridiplantae; phylum Streptophyta; class Magnoliopsida; order Alismatales; family Cymodoceaceae; genus Cymodocea; species Cymodocea nodosa. The sequence continues at coordinate 14,688,135 of CM072342.1, read as the reverse complement.
AGTCGTGATTTAGAGTTTAATTCATCTTCAGGAGCCTCTTCTTCAAAATGAATGTCATGTTGTTCCTCTTCCAAAATATTATCTTGAAGCTGCTCAGGTAAGCTTGATTCTTCAGCTTCAACAGTGTTAGGGACATTGTCAATATGCTCAACATTCATCTGTTCAGTCTCTATAGAATGTTCAGAGTTCAATTTTTCCACAAATTCTACAGCCGGTGTATCTGTCTGTAATTGTTCATTTTGTTCAACAAATAATTCCATTGATTTATGTTGTGAATTCTCAGACTCTGCTTCTATAGATTCTGTAGAAGGCTGATTAACTTTTAGCTCTTCTAGAGCCTTAACATTTTCAATATCTGCTACTCCAGACAATTCAACCTGTGAACTAGTTACTACTTCAACATTGTCAATTATATCTGCAATAACTTGTTCAATGGCAGGTGCCTAATGCTCTGATTTGTCAATTTCTGCATCATCAGGACTTGTACTAATAGAAAAACTTGAGCTCATATTTGACTTGTATTTCTTCTCAAGCTTTCTAGCAAGGGAAAATAAAGTCTCATTATCTTCATCAGTTTCAGTGTGTTCAGAACTGATGAGTTTATCAGATGCACAATAAGGTACAATGTCTAGACATACATTGTCCTTTGGAAATAAATTTTCATCTGATTTTCCTTTTTCAATAGACTTTGTTTCCTTAGACATAATTTTTCTGACTTTCCTTCTTCTATAACATTTCTGTTTCTTCTTTTCAAGTATTACTGTTTTCTTTTCAAATTACTCCATAAAAGTTTTCTACTTTAATTCTTCTAAGGCACTTTCTATTGCAATGGCCTTTCGAAGACTGTCAACTTTTGTTTTGTCTACAGCAATATCTGATTCTACTTGTTTTGAATATAAAGGAGTAGAGATAGCTGATTCATGCTCTTCCTCAAATGCATGTAGTCTTGTACCGTTTATAGGAGTTTGAGGAGTTCTATTTGATGAACCTACACCTTTTTCCAAATATTTTGCATATTGTTCCAAAAATGCAATCTCAGCACATTTCATTCTGTATTCTCTATCAAATTTACTACGAATACCCATGTATGTAATATTTGCATCAATATGTTGAAGTTCTTGTCTAACTTCATCTAATATACCTTAAGGAAAGAAGTAATCTCTATGAATTTCTGCTAACCTTTTGTCCACTCGAAATATTTTCTTGAACCAAGTATGTGGAACTTCATCATTCTCTATTTCTTTTCCCTTTGCATCTCTTCTACTTTTGCCTTTTCCTCTGCCACGACCTTTGTAGAACTTGGAGACCATCGTTGCAGGTTGTAACAGCAACAAGTGGGAAAGCTTTTCTTGACAAAGTTTACAAATAACCTAAGTCCCTGTGTAATAAGTGTTTAAATAGGGTTTTTAGGCATATAACTTAACGTGAAGAGAAGTCGGGTTTAGAAATTAAATAAATATTGAATAAAGTTTATTCAATCAAGGTACCTGAAGTATTCAAGTATAACTCGTTGATTTAAGTAACCTAACGAGTAAAACGTTGTCTAGAGGCAGTTTTACACGTTACCTTATCTAACATAATGTCTAGTTAGTACACCAATTTTTGGATGCTTCCAACTAAAATGTTCCGAAAACAACACACATGCTAAACTTAACATTATCTTGAGAACATTGTAAACTATTTGAACATTTTGTCCTTTGAATCTAAAATAGTTTATTTGTCTTTTTAAATTATTTCATCAAGATTTTAAGAGGACATTAATTCAAATTAACTAAGATTTGTATTCTAAATTATATTAATCTGTTTTTGACATTGTTAATCCTCCCCCTACAAATATACTTCAAATATATTCAATCAAAATACAAAATATACTTGTAGTGACAATAGATGTTAAGTATAACTATACTTTTAAATTTTCTTTTCAAAGACTTTCGTTATCCTGACATCATCAAAAATGATTTCCAGAATCAATTCCTACTATATATGAATCAAAACACAACTTTGAACTCAATGTGATTAATTCAAGGAGAATAAAAGAATGTATCTAAAATAAACGTTTTCAAAAGTACTAATGTTGATTCAATAAATCAGTAGTCATATTAGTAGAAACTATATGCGATTCAAAGATATCTGTAATTAATGAAACAACTTTTTCTTTTCAAAACAGTAAATATTGATAATTTTCTTTAAAAGTTAGTTTGAAAAGCTTGAATCATACAAGAGCTTTCTAATGTACCTGTGTAATGAGCTTTCAGTCAACAATCCTAGATCTGATTAGGACCTTAGGTTGCTAGATTTAAAGAATTCTTTTTCAGGACAACAATCCTTACATACCTATCTGCTCAAGTACAAAAGGCTCGTGATCAAACTGATCAATAAACTCTCAAAGATTTTCACTTTGTAAGCACTTTTCATTTTAATCACAGTATATATGTATTCCATTAATATAGATGCAATAAAACACAAATCTCATACAATTTTTACTTCTATGATTGTATTGAGAATATCAATCAGTTTCAATAAGCTTATACTTTTGATTAACAATTTAAGATGAGTTACATATAACTTATTCTACAAGTTTAATCAATTAAGTCAAATTTATGCATGATCATATGCATTTTCCTTGATTCAAAGAAAACATTTAATCAAAATTTCAGAATGTCAGAAGTATTTAATGTTTTTCATTTACACTTCCACTTAAAATCGTAAAAATCATTAAAATTGATAAACTACTTAAAATCAATAAGATACTACTATGATTTTACAATAAATACATAGTATGTTAAGCAGCAATTTAAATATTACTTTAGATATTTATAATAAGTATATAATATCTATGAGGTGAACAACATCATCAATAATATTTCTTTTTATGTGGCGTTTAAGCATTTTACACATCACATAGCCTACAAATACCTAAATTTAATCTAATGTTGCAGAATGTATTTTTGTCTAGAGGTTTTGTAAATATATCAACTAATTAATTTTTACTAGACATAAATTCTAATTTAATTTTTCCTTTAATTACGTTATCTCTTAGAAAATGATGTCTAACCTCTATATGCTTTGCTCTTGAATGTAATACAGGATTTTTGGAAAGATTTATTGTAGAACTACTGTCACAATAAATCTCAATTGTATCATAAGATAATCCAAAATCTTTTAAAGTTTGCCTTATCCATAGAATCTGAGTACAACATAGTGCAGCAGCAACATATTCAGCTTCTGTAGTAGAAAATGCTACACAGTTTTGCTTTTTACTAAACCATGACACCAAATTATTTCCCAATAATTGACATGTGCCACTGGTACTCTTTCTATTAGATTTAGATCCTGCATAATCAGCATCAGTATATCCTATAAGATCTATTGAACTATCCTTAGAATAATACAGTCTGAAATTTTTAGTTCCTTGTGTATCTCTAAATATTCTTTTAACTGCAATTAAGTGTGATTCTTTAGGATTAGATTGAAATCTAGCACAAACACACACAGCAAACATAATATCAGGTCTACTAGCAGTCAAATAAAGTAAAGAACCAATCATACTTCTGTATTTTCTTTGATCTATAGATTTTCCTATGTCATCAATATCTAACTTTAAAGTATTACTCATAGGAGTTCCTCGAATCCTTGTATCATTAAAATTAAATTTCTTAAGCATTTCATCTACATATTTTTCCTGATTTAAAAATATATTAGGAGATATTAGATCATTTCCTAAAAATAACGGAGATGCTGGATTCAAGGAAAATATCTAGGAGCTAATATCTTTTCATATCAAATTTTAATATCTTTTCATTAGGAGATATTTTGTCATATATTTTTAGCATATGGTATTAAATTTCTTTAATGAAGATATTAGATCATTTCTAGGAGATACTAGATTTTATAGAAGATTCATTAAAGATTTTAGCAAAATAGCTAGACCTTTAACTGATCTATTAAAACATGTCCCATTCAACTTTGATAAAAATTGCAAAGAAGCATTTTTCAAGCTTAACACCAAAATTACTGGTTCATTGAGTTATCTGTAACACAACAGAGTTTGTTCATTGAGTTATCGTAACACCACGAAGCTGGTTCGTTGAGTTAGTGTAATACCACAGACTTAGTTCGTTGAGTTAGCTACAGTACTTGTTACGTGAGTTGTCAAATGAGAAACTCGTTAAGTTAGAAACGTTAAGTTATATATCTACTTGTTTTACTCATTTAGTTAACTTTAAAGTAACGACTTCTTATTACACTTGATGAAAAATTTTGGACGAGAAAGTTTATTTTGCAAGAAAATTTTTAGAGATCCAGAATTGATGATTAAAGAAAATTTGAAATGTAAACGTGGGTTAGAACTTATGTATTACGATGAAGGAAAAAGAAAAGACTTGAAGAAGTGGAAAATTGGTAGTGATTAAACGTGGAGGATATGCATGAAATGAAGATACAGTATAAAAGGCATAGAATTCTTGTTGATCAGTTATCCCTACACACCAAACGAAAAAAATTTTCAGGGATCAAAAACACCTTTTCGGGGAAAAGCTCTCAAATGGAAGAAAATTCAGTGAAGCAGAAAAGGTCAGATTTATGTCACCAAAGATCTGAAGTATCGGAAGAAAGCAAATTTGGTAAAGTAGAGAAAGTCAGATATTTGTCACTGAAGAATTGCTGAAGAAGAAAAAGGAGAAGAAGAAGAAAGATCTCAAACAAGGAGAAATGTTTTAAATTCCGCAAATTAGTTTTCTCTGTTTGTAGTTATGAAATTGTATAGATGAAACATGGTATTGATATATAATTGCATCTACAATTTTTGAGGAGAATTGAATTGTATATTGTAATTGAAACCTTAAATAAAAATGATTTTATGAAAACAGTGTCTTGACTTGTTTTTGAGTTTTGAAGTTTCAATTATGTTAGGAATTTTGTTTTGATGATGAATGCTTTATTAAAGTTTTTAAATAAGTCTAAATAACATTTTCTAAGTATAATAGTCACGTAATTAAATGTTGACAAGTTATCGAAAAGTTTTATTTAAAATTTCGGATAGTTAACTTTCGGATAGTTAAAATTCTTGAGTAGTTAAAGTTTTCGAATAGTTAGCATTTCACAGTTAAACTTTCGGATAGTTAACGTTTCAATTTAGTCGAAGAGTAATGTTAAAAACTCGTATAGTTAAGTTATCTACATGTGTGTTTTTAATGTTTTAAGTTGTCACGTGGTTTCCATGTGTGTTCGGTAATGAAAATTGAAGAGTTAGATAATTGTTCGAGTTTTTATACGCATGGATAGATAACTGTTCAAGTTTTATAAAATAACTAATGAACAGATAAGTTTTCTATGTTCAGTCACGTGTTTTGCAAGTGCAAAAACTTGAAGAGTTACAGATAAGTGTTCGAGTTTTTACAGGACTTAAAGGATATGTGTTTGACTAAAATGAAGACTTAAAAGATATTCTACAAGTCTCGAAGAAGATAAAGTTTCGGTGAATCTACGAGTGCAGATCATGGAAATTCAAAATGATAGTGGAGAAAGTGGAAATTCAAAAAGATAGTAATTTGGATTAAAGAAAAAATTAGTTCGTGGATTATGGATTAAGTAGATGAACATGCTAAACTTGAAGACAGAGTTCAACTACTAATAGAGAGTACAAGATACATTACAATTAGAAGAAGTTTGAAATTCCAAGCAATTTCAGAAAAGGAGCTTAATTCGATATTAATTCTAATTAGATACTCTTTAAACAAACAACCTTTCACACAAATTAGATATTAATTCTAATTTGTATTATAACTGCAAGTGCACAGTGTCTATTGTATTAGTGTGCAAGTACAGGTCGATCCCATAGGGAATTGCTTAAGAATTGAGAACTATTCTATTTTTAACAATCAAATTTATATATTCGATAAGCTCTCCATTGAGTTACAGTTAACTCAACAGACAAAGTTCATTGAGTTATGGCTAACTTAACGGACTAACCTCGTGGACTTAAGTTAACTCCACGAGCCTGTCTTTCCTATTTAATACTGCTATTTACAAAGGAATTCGGCCAACCATTAGGCAGTTCCATAGATTGTAAATAACATCAATTAAACTCTTTAATGTTAGTAAACACTAGATTTATCATTAGGCAATACTAACATTCAGATAATTCAAACAGTAACCATTAAAATCTTTAAAGCTTTTGAACGAACCACTTTCAGTAAACTGTAAAATTACAACAAACATAAAACAATCACAACACTGACAAAGATAACATTAATCACGATACAAAACAAACAATACAACACTCAAATACAAAATATAAACACAAATAAGTTGTTTTTGGTATTTTTGTTTTGATATGAGCATGGAAATGGGTGAAAGGTGAAAGGTGAAAGGTGAAATGTAAAGTAATCTCAGTCGACAGTAAATACTTCTGTTACTACATGTGACGCGATTACACCATTGAAAATTAAACCACTTACAATTCTATCTCCTTTCCTTATAGAATCGCGAGTCCAGAATTGCAAAATGATCTCCTCTTCAGCATACAAGCATCAACTCGAAACCAAGGCTAGAAGCTTTACGATCTCCTAAGATATGAGTCGGCGCTTGGTGAAAATGGCTTCCCTTCCCGCAACGCGATCACTCCTCATAGTGGTTGTCAGTCATTGTGTTTGGCTCGGAATCAACCCGACATTAGGAAAGTACCCTAACAGACCTCCGATGGTTGGTAATTATGGTGGTGGTGATGATGGTTGGTGTGGTACTTCAGAGAATTGCCGACGCTACCTGTAGAAAGCTCGATGCTCCTCCTCAGCACACACTAGCCACACCCATCGATCACACACACTTACTTCTTTTTCTTCTTTTCTTTTATATTTCTTTAGTGGTAATTGCTTCTGCTTGAATGATCAATTGAATTTCCTTCATTCATATCAACGACGATGATTTCTTCTCTCTGCGTGATACGTGCGATCGTGGTTTTTCCTTCCAACTGTCCTGTTTCTGCAACCGCTACAGTGGCATATTAGAAAATAAATAGTTTGTGGAGTTACAAATAACTCAACAGACTTTTTTCATTGATTTAACTATAAAACACATGCATAAATTTAACTATCCGATGCTAAGATGCATTTCGGATAGTTACAGATAACTCACTGATATATAACTAAGTAAATCTATCAAATCACGACACGTGTCGGCAGCAGTTTAATAAAAGAAACATTTTAGAGAGTTACAAGTCTAACTATCCGATGCCTAGATGCATTTTGGATAGTTAGAGATAACTCACCAAAAATCCACTTAAGTCACTTTCCTAGAACATGACACATGTCCACAGCTAATTTATAAATAAAAGGAGATTTCAAAGAGTTACACATATAACTATCCGATGCCCAACTGCAATTTCGGATAGTTAGAGATAACTCACCGAAAGTTCACTTAAGTCATGCATTATGGTTTCGACACGTGTACTTCAGGAAATAATAAAATATTCTTTTAAAACATAACTGTTCGGCCATTTAAACATAACTTTCCGGAATATGTTTGGTATGTTAAACATAACTGTCCAAAATATGTTTGGTATGTTAAACATAATTGTCCGAAATAACAGAAAATTTGGATACTTAAGAATTTCACAGCTTGCAACTTACCAACAGTTCAGAAATGTACTAAATTAACATTAATTCCCCAAAATTAAGTAGATTCTTTAATTAAAGCATATAACAGTGCAATTATAACATAATGGCTTAATTCTCATATGATAAGCTAAATATTATGCAATTAACTATCATTTAACTGTTAATATTATGCACTTTTTCATTCTAAACACTTCCCCCACACCTAAATTTTGCTAGTCCCTTAGCAAACTAAGATCTAATTAATTGGTCTTTCTAAAAGTGCTAGAATTAATTTTTCCTTTTTTCTTCTAATCAGCATATGAACTTGTATTATTATATAGATATTCTATATGTTTTAGTAATCAACCTGCAAATATACTTAGAATATATGCAAATTACATACAAAGTATATCATCATCACATAAGTGTTAATTATATTATCGTTTGTTCTTCTTTTCATCATCTGTTATCCTGAATTTTCCAATAAGATTTCTAGAAGAAATTTCAACAACATACGAATCAAAGTATAATCCAATTCAATCTAATTAAGACAAGTAGAATAAAGAATTGTATCTCCATAAAACAACTTCAAAAGTCAATTCTAGATTCATATTTCAGCAATTCTAGATAACAGAAAATATACTCGATTCATAAGATATCTGTATTTCACAAAACACTTGTATCGTTTCAGAACAGTATATGTATTTTTGTACTTTAAAAGTTAATTTGACAAGCTTGAATCATACAAGAGCTTTTTAATGTACCCATGTAACGAGCTTTTAGTCAACAATCCCAGATTTGATCAGGATCTTAGGTTGCCAGATTTCAAGAGTCCTTTTTTAGGTCAACAATCCTTACATACCTATCTGCTCAAGTACAAAAGGCTCGTGATCAAACAAGTCAATAAACTCTTAAAGTTTTTGTTTTCTCTCTTTTTTTTTCTTTTTTTTTTACAGTAATCACAACAAAAACATTAATCACATACTGTATATGTACATATTTCATTAATACAGATGTAGTAAACACCAATCTCATATAGTCCTACTTATATCATTTACTGAAAATATGAATCCATAACAATAATCTCATATTTTTCTGTAGTTTAATAAGATCTACACATAAATCATTCTACAAGTTTAATCAGTCAAATTAAATGTACCTTTAATCATATGTGTTTCATTTAATCTAGAATTCACATCTCAACTCTTTCAGGACTTTAGATAATTTACTGATTTTTCATTAAGCATTATGATTTCATTTTAAAATCGTGAAACTGTTAAACTCATGAAATTCAAAAAAAAAAAAAAACATAAGATATTATATCTAGATTTGCATAAATAATAAATTCTATAGCATGTTATATAGCTGTCTAAATATAACATTCAAGTAGTTACAATTTATAAAAATTTTACAGTCTCAATTATCAGATAGTTACAACAAGTTCATAAAAAAATTTTCAATTTCCACAAAACTTGTAGTACCATTTTAATTCTTTTAATTAACAAACTTACATGGCTGCTACTTTAATTACCTCCCCCCCATACCTACATTTTGCATTGTCCTCAATGTAAAAGATTTGACAATAAATACAGTAATTGTAGCAGGTATGAATACAGTTTCGTTGATTTAGCACCTAACTCAATGAATGAGTTTAAATCTAAATTCAGGATAAGTAATCAGTTACATACCTTGTTTCGTTTGTATCTCCTTCTGCATATTCTAATTTTTGATTCTGAAAAACTTTTCATTCACAGATAAAAGCAGAATATATAACAAAATAACATTTAACAGATATTGATAAATCAATGTCTTGTATGGAACCTAGGCTCCTACGCCTTTGGTGGCTCACAAGCAAGCTATTGGTTTCCCAGAACAGATACCAACAAACTGGATTGATATTTTGTTTTTGTTTGTTTTTTTTATAAAATAAACTTAAAACTAAAATTTTTTTTCTAAAAATAAATGCATAAGACACACAACATTAAACACAAAAAATCACAGCTTAAGAACATGATTGAAAAGTAGAAACAAATGAAATAAACGTGTCAATCCAAGCAAACTTTTTAGGCATAATTCTTCTTACTATTAATTCTATTTTAATGCAGTTCTTGTTCCTTTTTAATTTGTAAACTTGTAATATATTATCAATGCTAAATGCAAGTGTATTACCATTAATGAAATGAAATGCAGAAAAGGATCCTTTTCGATTTCAAGATAATGTAGCAATTTCTATTTCTACATCTATTTCAATATATTCCTCTTCTCATTTCCATTCATTTATGTCTTTCATAATTCATATTTGAAATTTCATCAATTCATCCCACCATCTTATCAAACATAAAGTAGGATCATTATATTGATTATACCACATCCCTATTTGAATTTTATCAAATTCTGCAGATGGTGGTTTAGCTATTTCTCTCGGTATAGGAAAAATTTCTATATATTCATCATAACTATCTATGCTTACTATGTATAAATTAGATCTAAATGCAATTGATATATCTGTGACTAGATATATATATCCATCAAGTATGACATGCATGCTGTTAATTAATGATTTCTGTCCTAGATATATCATAGTATTTTCAGTCCAAGATCTATTTAGAAAATTATACACATTCAAGCATAAATCTTCATCCCAATTTCCTGTAAGTCTCCAATAATATAATTTTTCAGGAATGGTAGAATTTTTTTCAGAAAATATTAAAGCCGACCCACAATTTATAGTTGGTACTTCATATCTATTAGGTCTTCCTATATTCCATTCTTCTCTTATGATAGGATTTTTTATCAAAATATTAGGTAATAGACTTGCATACCTTGGTCTGGTCCTGTATATGATTAATCCTTCATCCATCCCTATAATATGATCTATTCCTTCTAATGTATTGGGTGGAATTCCAGTAGTTTCTTCCATATTCAGATATTCATGGGTAATTGAACTACGATTAAATAACTTCCATATGAATCCATCTCTAATCTCAGTCATTTTTGCAGCTTGTAGTCCCTGAAAATATTTTTCTTCAATACAGTCTTTAATTTCCTTTGATACACAACACAACCTACACAGATCTTTAGTTGACAAGTTACTCAATACTTCCCTTAGTGCATCCAACAGTAATTGCATCAATTCCATTTGTTGATTTTGTATAACATAAATAAAAATTTTAGCAGAGATAAAAATTAACATAACTACTGCACACCCTCGTGGAGTTAGGGCATAACTCAACAGACTAAGTTCGTTGAGTTAAGGACTAACTCTACGATACTATTAATTATAAATAAACTTATATATACATATAGTTACTTCAGTTATACTACTTCATTCAGCTATCCTCCTAGAAGAGGTATCAATTTCATTAAAAGTTCTATTGATAGGGTTAGGTATTGCTTGTATTGGCAATCCTCTAGTGGGTCTAACTTCCATTGATTCCTTCTATCTAAGTGGTATATTTCTATTCTGATTTTGAATTGCAGCATTTCCAAATACAAAATCTAGACGATTGTTTAATTATTGGATTATCTTTTCTAATTTCTCTATTCTAGATCCTTGTTCAAGTAATGCTTCATAACTTATATTCTTTTCATTTACATTTTCTCCTCCCTGGAAATTGTTGTTTCTCCAAGATAAATTCGAATGATTTCTCCAATTAGGATTATAAGAATTTCCAAAGTTATCTTTCTGGTTTCTAGCATAAATAATATCTAGATCATTAATGTTTGCATTCTTTTCTGCTAGCTTTTGATTTAATGATAACTCTTCTATTTTCTTTGTTAATTCAGTTAATTTCACTTCAAGCATAGTACTTGAATCTATTTCATGCATTCCTCTTGGCAATATTCTTTTATCTGCTATAGCTTCGACCAAGTTTTCCCACTGTGCAATTCTTTTTGCAAAGTTTTCTAAATATGCCCATGCTTCTTCACTACATAGTTTCAGAAATCCATTTTGACAAGTAGATTCTAATAAAGATTTCGTTGAAACATCTATGCCTTCATAAAGTATACCTATTAATTGTGCTTTACTCATTGCATGATGTGGACATTGAGTCAGTAAATCTTTAAATCTTTCAAAATATTTCCAGAATGATTCACCCTGTTTTTGACTACACATTAATATTTCTTTTTTCTTTTTAATCGTTTGATGTGTTGGATAATATTTTTCCAGAAAAATAGAGCAAAATTCAGTCCATGCAGAAATTGAATCAGGCGATAGAGTATATAACCATCTCTTAGCTGTGTCTTTTAAAGCAAAAGGGATATATCTAAGTTTAATAGCATCTATACTCATGTTCGACATTTTCATCATTTGACAAACTTCATTAAATTCTCTAAGGAAATAATAGGCATCCTCTCTTTCTAATCCATGAAAATGTGGCAATTGACTAATATAATTAGATTTCAGTTCAAACCTATCTCCCTCAAAGTTTGGCAATCGAATACATGAAAGTTCATCAACTAATTTAGGATACAGAATTTCTCCTAATGGTTTTTCTACTGGAGTAGTCATCTCTACGTTCTCTTTTAAAGAAAGGTTAGCTATACCCCAAAGAATTTCGTTAAAGTCCAGTTCAGAAAATGTTTCAGTACATCTCTGTGTTGAAAATTCTTAGTTAGGTGTTCTTACTAATCATTTAGTGCTTAGAGAACAAGTCTATGTGCGCATAAATAAACAGTAGAAGATTAATTACATACCAGTCTGAAGCTTTTTATTCAGTAAATATTTGTTGACGGATGAAGTAGAATCAGCTGCTTCTCCTTCCAGTTCCCCCAACGCATTGTCCTTTCTTTTAAAAGTGCTGGTAACTCGTAAATAACATTCTGTTTTATATATATAATGCACATCCATAAAGTAAATAAACCTCGTTGCAAGAACGTGTCTTGCAACGTGCATCATGGTTCCTATTTTTATGGGTACATGTACCACTATTAATTTCAAATTTTGGTGACCGCTAATCGATGAAGTTTTGTTCATGGTTAAAAGAATAACCATTCTGCTTAATCCACGAACTAACCTCGTTGAGTTACAGATAACTCAACGGAACAATGTTGGTTACTGTTGCTAACTCCACGGACTAACTTCGTTGAGTTACAGATAACTTAATGAAGTGACCTTATATTATATTACTGACCTCATGGAGTTAAGTTTAACTCAACGAATTTACTTCGTTGAGTTAACACTTAGCAACCTTTAAGTTTACTCTTCGTAAGTACCTCTATATATATATATATTATTATTTTTTACATTCTGCTAACTGAAATAAAGTTAAATATATGTCATTTATGCATCATTCTAATCAAAATTCGTTTAAATCTGAACGCTATATAAATATTTAACTTGCAGTTCATTTCATGTTATGCAGAATTTATATTTTACCTTGTAGCATGTAGATATTTTCAAGATTTTTTTTTTTTTTTTTTTAATCCTGTCATTCAACAAATTATAAATCTGTTAAACATTCATTCATAATGTTCCATAAATTATATAACATTCAATATAGTTCATCCATTTCATCATTCTAAACACACATGAAAAGTATATCTAAAGAACATATATTCATTCATATGAATTAATTACAGTACAATCAAATCAGATATTTTTCATACAAATATATAAAAGTAGACGAACAATACAATTTAGTCTCTATTCCTAAGTTCATCTACTTCCTTCTGGAGTTTTTCTAATTGTAGCTTGAATTGGTTAATTCTCTCTACAACTCCTGTAATGCCTCTAGAAGGTGCAGCAATCTATACAGCTAAAAAATTTCTGTACTCTTTCACTGATGGTTCTTCATTTGATCTTTTTTTATGCCCATTTAGTGAAATCGATACAATCCACCATCAACAATGGAATCAAATCTCCATAAAACAATTTCTTCTTTACTGTTCTCAGCTTGGAGATAAAAACTGTAGACCAATTTATTTGAATTCTATTTATAACTGCATATGTGGCCCATTTGACAAATTGACTCAGTTCTATGTCATGGCCTTGTCGTTGGTAGACATTCTTAATCAAAATGTTGGCTATCATGTGTGCTTTACCATTTAAATGCTTCAGTCTATTTAATAAATGCACACCAGGATTGATAGCCAAATTGTCCTTGATTTCCTGCTCTATCCATTCAACAGCAATTGTACTTTCCAAAATTTCCTATCCTTCATTCTTCAATCCAAAAATGTTATGGAGAAGCTCAGGTGTTATCTGTACATCAGCTTCCTCCACGTTGGAAATTAATTTTCCTTCTTCTTCTCTTAAGTTTGCATAAAAGCAGGGCACTAGATTCTCATATACTACATGCCCTCTTTCTTGAGAAATAAAATTCAGTAGACCTTGGAACTGAAATAATTCTTTGATTTCTTGCATTCCGTCCCAATTTACTGGTCTACTGTATATAATATCATAACCTCTAATCTCTTGGTATTTATTATAAGCTTCCTGACTCCAAAAATGTACTTCATTCAGAACTATTGCTTCAATCGGGTTAGGAATGTGACTTTGTTGTTCTAGAGGGGTTTGTTCTTGATCTTCCTCTATCATAGGCTGCACTTGAACATGTTCTATAGATTCCTAAACTTTTGCTTCTGCTTTTGTTTGTGGTGGTGAGCCGACAGAACTCTCCACTCTATCTTGAATTCTTTCCATAAATTGTTGAAGAGTTTCTTGCTCTTCAATGGAATCTGCAAAGTCATTTTTGTCCAAATGGCTTTGGTCAGCTTCTTGTTCATTTTCTGTTCTTTCTACTTCCTCCTGACTACTAATCTACTCTGTCACTGTTCTTTCTGATTTTGTGGCAGATTGGGATGGAGTCACGAGCAATTTAGTTTCTACCCTAATATTTGTTTCTTCTTCTTGTACAGGCTGTAGACTAATTTCAGCCTGATTTTCTTCTTTTCTTTACTCTTGCTGCTGTTGCTTTGATTTTTGTTTTTACTATCTGGGGTATTTGTATACCCAAATCAACCAAAACTTTCCTCAAGTTGAAGAGTTCTAATTCTACCTTTTCTAGCTCTTTCTCTCTTGTCGTGTTCCGAATTTTCTGTCACGTGTGCCATTCCTCTAACTTTTTCAGAAACTATGTTGTGTCTATTGCATCTTCCCAGAACTCGGGTGTCATCTTCCTCATCGTGGAGTTACACAATGGCATGGAATCGCTCTGATCTCTACTGTTCTAAATTCTAAATGGTTTACTAGATAATGCCCCTAAAATCCTAGGTTTTAGTCTAAATAAGCCCTAAGTTTAGGCAGGTAATCGGGTCATTTCCCAAACCAACTCTTACTCTCTCATCTGTGGTCTTAGCTCGTTGACTAACTCAAGATTTAACGGAGTAAGTTAGTTGAGTTAAGCGTAACTCAATGGACTCCCCGTACAAACAGATATATATAAAAAATACTTAAGATAATAGTTTTTTTCTGTTTTTTACAGGTTTAACTGATACTATGTTTCAGTCAGACCGACTTTTTTTTTCTTGATTGAATCGATACTATGTTTCGGTAAAACCAAAATTTTTTTACTAAAAATTAATATAGATTTTTTATGTTCCGGTCATACCAATGGATCTAGTCTATTGAACTACAACGATTTTTTATATTTTATAATTTTTTTTTTTTTAAGATTACTACGATTTCTTTTTTATAAACATGAAAATAAAATAAAAACTGATTTCTTCTAAGTAAAGCTCGAGTAGTCCTCTACTCTGACTTCTTCTATAATTCCAAAGGAGCTTTTTGGTATTTTCATAATAGGTCTAAGTCTTTGTCCATTTACTTTAAGGATATTCTAATTTTTAGGATTTTCAATCTCAATAGCTACATAAGGATAAATATTTCGAACTATGTAAGGTCCTGCCCATCTAGATCTTCATTTTCCTGGATGGCTATGGAGTCTAGCCATGTAAAGATATACTTCTTGTCCTATTTCAAAGCTTTTTGGAATAATTTTCCTATCATGCTAGAATTTAATTTTCTCTTTTTCTCTTATAATCTTCGAATAAACTTCATTTCTAAATTCTTCTAATTCAATTAATTGCATTTTCCTATTTTCAGCAGCTTGATTTAAATTAGTGTTCAGAGTTTTTAATGCCCAATAAGCTTTATGTTCTATTTCAACAGGTAAATGACAACTTTTTCCATATACTAGCCTAAAAGGTGACATACCTAAGCTTGTCTTATAAGCAATTCTATAAGCCCAAAGTGCATCTATCAATCTATTAGCCCAATTTGTTCTAGTAGGGTTTACTACTTTTTCTAAGATTAACTTAATTTGTTTGTTTGCACTTTCTACTTGTCCACTTGTTTGCGGATGATATGATGTTGCAATTTTGTGGTTTACTCCATATTTCTTCATTAAGGCTTCAAAACTTCTATTACAGAAATGAGTTCCTCTATCACTAATACTAGCTTTAGGTATTCCAAATCTGGCAAATATATTGATTCTTATAAATTGTATTACCACTTTGTTGTCATTAGTTTTTGTAGGAATAACTTTTATCCATTTAGATACATAATCTACCCCCAACAATATGTAATTAAATTGATTAGATATACGAAATGGACCCATAAAATCTATTCCCCACACATCAAAGATTTCAACCTCAACAATAGGATTAAGAGGCATCATATTCCTCTTTGATATTCTTCCTATTTGTTGACATTTTAAACAACTTAAGCAATATTTATGAGCATCTTCGAATAGTGTTGGCCAATAAAATCCACATTGTAGAATTTTTGCAGCAATTTTCCCTGAACCAAAATGTCCTCCACAAGCTTGGTCATGACAAAAAGACAATATGCTCTGATATTCAATTTCTAGAACACACCTCCTTAAAACTAGATCAGGACATTTCTTAAATAAGTATGAGTCTTCCCAATAGTAATATTTTACTCTTGAGAAAAACAATTTCTTATCCTGTCTATTCCAATCCTTACGTGTTAAACAAGTAATTAAGTAATTAACTATGTCTACATACCAAGGTATTGTGTTGATGGTCATTAATTGTTCATCAAGAAAATTATCCTTAATTTCAATATTTGATTTTTCATTTTGTAATCTTGATAAATGATCTACTACTATATTCTCACATCTTTTTTTATCTTTAATTTCTAGTTCAAATTCTTATAATAATAATATCCATCGGATCAATCTAGGCTTAGTCTCTTTTTTTGCTATTAGATGTTTTAAAGCTGAATGATCCATGTATACTATTACTTTAGCTCCAATCAGATATGATCTAAACTTTTCTAGGGCAAACACAATAGCTAATAGTTCTTTTTCAGTAGTTGTGTAATTAACTTGAGCATCATTTAAGGTTTTGCTTGCATAATGAATCACTCTAGGAGATTTTTTTATCTTCTCTCCCAACACTGCTCCTACAGCAAAATCAAATGCATCGCACATTAATTCAAATGGATGGCTCCAATCAGGTGCTTGAATTATAGGAGTTGAAATTAAGCTAGTTTTAAGTCTGAAAAATGCTTCCTTGCAATTTTTATCAAAGATGAATGGGACATTTTTTAATAGATTAGTTAAAGGTCTAGCTATTTTGCTAAAGTCTTTAATAAATCTTCTATAAAAACCAGCATGTCCTAGAAATGATCTAATATCTTTTATTGATTTAGGTTCTGGTAGATTAGAAATTACTTCTATTTTAGCTTTATCTACTTCCAACCCTTTCTTCGAAACAACATGCCCTAAGACTATTCCTTTTTTAACCATGAAGTGACATTTTTCCCAATTTAAAACTAGATTTTTTTCCACACAACGTTTTAATATTTGGTCTAAATTTTTTAAACAAACTTCATATGAGTTGCCATATATAGTAAAATCATCCATAAATATTTCTAAAAAATCTTCAGTCATTCAAGTAAATATGCCTTGCATACACCTTTGAAAGGTAGCTGGTGCATTGCATAATCCAAATGGCATTCTCTTAAAAGCATAAGTTTCATTAGGACAGGTGAAAGTTGTTTTCTCTTGATCCTCTAATGCTACTAGAATTTGATTATAACCTGAATACCCGTCTAGGAAACAAAAATATTCTTGCCCTGCTAATCTTTCCAACATTTGATCTATAAAAGGTAAAGGATCTTTCCTAGTCACAACATTCAGCTTTCTATAGTCTATACATACTCTCTAGCCTGATTGAATTCTAGTAGGTATCAAGTCTTGACTTTCATTCCTAATAATTGTTAATCCTAATTTCTTGGGAATTACATGGATTAGGCTAACCCATGAGCTATCAGAAATCGGATAAATTGTGTCATTATCTAACCATTTCACTATTTCCTTCCTGACTACTTCTTTAAGGTTTGGATTTAATCTCCTCTCAGGAATTCTAATAGGTTTAGCATTCTCTTCTAAATATATGTGGTGACAACATAAAGTTGAACTTAACCATTTTATATCAGTCATAGTCCATCCTATTTCTTCTTTATAACTTTTTACTACATCTTTTAATTTAGCTATTTGATCCTCTTTTAAATCTGAAGCAATGATGATTGTACATGTTCGTTTCTCTTCCAAAAATATATAGGTTAATTCAAGAGGTAAAGGTTTTAATTCTAAATGTTGCCTATCAGAAGCTAGAGCTCATAATTGAACATCATCATTTTCTAAATTAATTTCTTCCAGATCTCCTTCTATATTTATGCTTTCACTTTCCTCTAAAGTTTCAGAATTGATTTGCCTATTTAATTCTTCTTGAATCACATCATCTAACATATCTCCTTCATCCTCTAAAAAGTCTTTGGTATGTAAGGACATTTCTAACTCCTCAAACCTTTCTTGTTTGAAAATATTTAATTGAGTATCCTCATTACCAAATGCTAATTTCATTACTCTAGTTTTACAATTTATAAAAGCCCTTGATGTTGCTAAAAATGGCCTTCCCAAAATTAAAGATGTATCACTATTTCTATGCTTAATTTGTTGGGAATCCAAAATTACAATATCAATAGGATATATAAAATTTTTGATTTTAAGACATCCTCTATTTTTCCTCTAGGTTATTTTATACTTTTATCAGCTAATTGAATAACCGTACTAATAGGAGTTAAACCTTCTAATCCTAAGGATGCAAATATATCACTTGGCATAACATTTATACATGCACCTAAGTCTATTAAGGTTTTTTCTAGAATGGTATTTCCTATGGTGCATGATATAACAGGGATTCCAAGATCAGATAACTTTTTAGGAATTTATGGCAGAAATAGGGAACTACTTTGCTCAGCTAAAAAGACATTTCTAAGAACTTTCCGCTCTCTTTTCTTAGTACACCAATCCTTCAAAAATTTAGCACAAGGTGGAATTTTCTGCAATAGATCTAACAAAGAAATGTTAAATTGTACTTTTTGAAAAATTTCTCTGATTTTTTCTTGTTTTTCAGGTATTATTTGTCGTAATCTTTCATGATAGGGTGCTAAAGATTGTGATTTAAAAGATTCTTTTTCTTTCAGTTGATTTGTTTGATCATTTTTAGCCTCATTAGCAGATTTAGATTGTTCTTCAGTGATTTCTAGATTTTCAGTTATTACATTTTCATTATCATTTTGATTTTTACTCTTATCCACCTTCATATTATTTTCATTTTGAGTTCTTGGTGGTATATCAGTTCCAGATCTTAATGTTACACATACATCTTCCAGATTTTCGTTACTCTCATGATGTTTTTGTATATCATTTTCGTGATTATGATCTTCAATTGTTTTTAGTTTTAAAGTGCATTCTTTAAATTTTCTTGCATTAGTATTTTCTTTTGGCTGTATATTTTGCAAATTATGTAGATCTATAACATTATAATTTTCATTGTCTTGTTGCATAACTTGTATTTTCATTGTATATTCGTCCAATGCTTTTAGTTTTCTTTCCAGACCATCTAATCTCATTGCATTCAATTTTTGATCAATTTTTCAGTTTTGTAAATAGCAGTATTATAAAGAAGAGACAGGCTCGTGGAGTTAACTTAAGTCCACGAGGATAGTCCGTTGAGTTAGCCATCGAGCCTGTCTTTTCTTTTTAATACTACTATTTACAGAGGAATTTGGCCAACCATTGGGCAATTCCACAGATTATAAATAACATCAATTAAGCTCTTTAATGTTAGTTAACATTGGATTTATCATTAAGAAATACTAACATTCGGATAGTTCAAACAGTAACCATTAAAATCTTTATGTCTTTTGAACGAACCAATTTCAGTAAACTGTAAAACTAAAACAACATAAAACAATCACAACACTGACAAAGATAACATTAATCATGATACAACACAAACAATACAACACTCAAATACAACATACAAACATAGATAAATTGTTTTTGGCATTTTTGTTTTAATATGAACATGGAAATGGGCGAAAGGTGAAATGTAAAGTAATCTCACTCAACAGTAAATACTTCTGACACTACTTGTAACGCGATTACACCACTGAAAATTAAACCACTTACAATTCTGTCTCCTCAACCTATAGAATCGCAAGTCCAGAATTGCAAGATAATCTCTTCTTCAGCATACAGGCATCAACCCGAAGCCAACGCTAAAAGCTTTACGATCTCCTGAAATATGAGTCACCGCTTGGTGAAAATGGCTTCCCTTCCCGCGATGCGATCACTCCTCACAGTGGTTGTCAGGCACTGCGTTTGGCTCAGAATCGACCCGACATCAAGAAAGTATTCTCATAGACCTCCGATGGTTGGTGATTGTGGTGGTGGTAATGATGGATGGTGTGATACTTCGAAGAATCATCGATACTGTCTGTAGAAATCTCGGTGCTCCTCCTCTGTATACATTGACCATCCATCGATCACACACCTTTTTCTTCTTTTTCTTCTTTGCCTTTATATTTCTTCAGTAGTAACTGCTTATGCTTGAATGGTCGGTTGGACTTCCTTCATTCATATCAACGACGATGCTTTCTTCTCCCTGCGCGATACATGCAGTCGTGGTTTTTCTTCCAACTGTCATGTTTCTACAACTGCTACAATGGCATATTAGAAAATAAATAGTCTGTGGAGTTACAGATAACTCAACGGACTTTCTTTATTGATTTAACTATAAAATACATGCATAAATTTAACTATCTGATGCTCAGTTGCATTTCAGATACTTATAAACACTATCCGATGCTTAGATGCATTTCGGATAGTTAGAGATAACTCACCGATATATAACTTAAGTAAATCTACTAGATCTCAACACGTGTTAGCAGTAGTTTAATCATAAAATAACATTTCGGAGAGTTACAAAGCTAACTATCCGATGCTCAGATGCATTTCGGATAGTTAGAGATAACTCACCGAAAATCCACTTAAGTCACTTTCCCAGAACATGACACGTATCCTCAACTATTTTATAAATAAAAAGAGATTTCGGAGAGTTATACATATAACTGTCTGATGCCCAACTGCAATTTCGGATAGTTATAGATAACTCACCAAAAGTTCACTTAAGTCATGCATTATGGTTTCGACACGTGTATTTCAGGAAATAATAAAATATTCTTTCAAAACATAACTGTTCGACAATTTAAACATAACTATCTGATACATGTTCGATCTATTAAACATAACTGTCTGAATATGTTCGGTATGTTAAACATAACAATCTGAATTATGTTCGGTATGTTAAACGTAACTATCCGAATTATCAGAAAATTCGGATACTTAAGAATTTCATAGCCTGCAACTTATCGATAGTTCAGAAATGTACTAAATTAACATTAATTCCCTAAAATTAAGCAGATTCTTCAATTAAAGCATATAATAGTGCAATTATAACATAATGACTTAATTTTTATATGATAAGCTAAATATTATGCAATTAACCATCATTTAACCGTTAATAATATGCACTTTTTCATTCTAAACAAGTACCAACTATAAATTGTGGATCGGCTTTGATTTTTTCTGATAAAAATTCTGCAATTCCTAAAAAATTATATTATTGGAGACCTACAGGAAATTGGGGTGAAGATTTACACTTAAGTGTGTATAACTTTCTGAATAGATCTTGGAATGAAAATATTATGATATATCTAGGACGGAAATTATTAATTAACCAAACACATATCATACTTGATGGATATATATGTCTAGTCACAGATATATCAATAGCATTTGGATCTGATTTATACATAGTGAGCATAGACAATTATGATGAAAATATAGAAATTTTACCTATACCGAGAGAAATAGCTAAACCACCATCTGCAGAATTTAATAAAATTCAAATAGGAATGTGGTATAATGAAAATGATGATCCTACTTTATGTCTGATAAGATGGTGGGATGAACTGATGAAATTTCAAATATGGATTATGAAAGACATAAATGAATGGAAGTGGGAAGAGGAGTATATTGAAATAGATGTAGAAATAGAAACTACTACATTACCTTGGAATCAAAAAGCATCCCTTTCTGCATTTCATATCATTAATGGTAATACACTTGTATTTGTAATTTATAATATATTACACGTTTACAAATTAACAAGGAACAAGAATTGCATTAAAATAGAATTAATAGCAAGAAGAACTATGCCTAAAAAGTTTGCTTGGACTGATACATTTATTCCATTTGTTCATGCAAGATACATTCATTAAATCTAAATTTTTGCAAATCTCTAGCATGATTTTCATTATCACATTCAAACTTTTCTAAAGTAGTAGACAGGAAATAATTTTCTTCTTCCATAATGGATGAAGATTTTCTAATATTCTTATTTTCCAGTTTACATACTTTAAGTTTTTGTAATAATGCATGATAAGCACATAATAATTCATCAAAATTGAAATCTGAATGACTTTCAAGATCAGATATTACCTTAGACTCATCTGCCATGAAGCACACATGAGCAACGTCTTCTAACTCTTGTTCTCCTTCTGAATGTGAAAATTTTGATGTCGATTCCTCAGATTCAGACTCTTTAGACGTGTCATCCCAAGTGACCTTCAAAGCCTTTTTCTAAGTTTTCTGAGCCGTTTTCTTCTGATTTGTCCTACTTTGCTTTTCATTTTTCCTCATAGGACAATCTAGAGAAAGATGTCCAGGTTTCTTACAGTTGTAACATACATACTTTCTGGATGAAGAATTCTTGTTATTCAGTGATTTTGACGTTGAGGGTTTATCATTTTTGTTCCTTTGCTATTTCCTAGCTTTCCATGCTTTCTTAAATTTCCTAGTCAGCAAAATCAAATCCTCATCAGTAGATATAACAGAATCTGAATTAATTTCGAAGGCTATTTCTTTCTTCATTTTTAGTTTGTTGTGACTCAGTGATTCATTTAATTGAACTTCATAAGCTGTTAAATTCCCTATAAGTTCATTCATAGTATAAACATTTAAATCTCGTGATTCCTCAATTGATGTTACTTTCTGAGACCATTTAGAACTTAGGGATCTGAGAATTTTCCTCACCAAATCTTTCTGTTCAAAATTCTTCCCTAAGCATTTTAAAGAGTTTATGATATCAAGAAATCTAGAAAACATCTCAGAAATACTTTCATCTTCATACATCTTAAAGAGTTCATACTTATGAATCAACATGTTTATTTTAGTCTCTTTAACTTGAGAAGTACCTTCATGTGAAACTTCTAATGCATGCCACACCTCATAAGCAGATTTATATGCCGACACTTTACTGAACTGTTCATAACTCAATGCACAGAATAAAATATTTAAGCCCTTAGCATTCAAAGTTTCATTTTCTTTTTCAGTAATTGTCCAAGTATTATAAGGAGTAGTTAATGGAGTATATGGTTTAGAAATCATGAACCACAACTTATGATCTATACTTTGAAGAAAAATAGTCATCCTATATTTCCAATATTCAAAATGTATTCCATCAAATAAAGGAGGACGATTAAGATTTTGGCCTTCATATAAAGAAAAATTACCCTTTCCAGTAGCCATCTTACCTTAGATTTTTCAACCTATTTGATTTTAAACAGTCTAAAAACTTTAAAACAACTTGAGTCTTAAATCAAGAGAGTTAAACGTATGCTTAGATATTAATTTCTGTTTAAAAACAAGGAAGGTAGAATAAGCAATGATATTAAATAAGTTGGTATCGATTTTATATCAAAGATTATTAACAAAGCTCTGATACCACTTGTAGGATCGTATGGCTACACAAGAGGAGGGTGAATTGTGTATTGTTATTATGTGTCTTGAATTAGTTTGTTACACATAGGGGTAGTTTTGTCCTTAGCCACTTGGGGGTACACAAATGTTATAAATAGACCCCCAACGTGTGCTTGGAGTTGAGGTTGAATCTTGTATCCCTTTGTGATCACCTAGAGAATCATTCAGTTGAGCTCCATCCGTGGGCATACCTAATTGGGGAATCACGTTAAACCTTGGTGTTTTTGCATTTGCTTCACACGTCTTTCCCATTTGTCTTCTTCTTTCTTCTCCACGAGTCCAAGCTTCTCCCTTTCCGCGCTTCTCTTCGCATAACAAGTGGTATCAGAGCGAAGCTTGAGGAGTTGGTCGTGGATTAGGCTTGAAAGAAGAAAAGAAAGATCTTGGCCAACACACGAGCTGACGCCCACGCCCGCACCCAACGCGCGCATTCGCCTGCGATCTTGCTCGCGCGATCGTCCGCGTCTTCGCTTGCGCTAGCGTCAACGTGCATTTGTCCGCGTTCTTGCCCGCACGTTCGTCTGCGTCTCCGCCCGCACCAGCGTCCGCGTGCATTCGCCCGTGTTCTTGCTCGCGCGATTGTCTGCATCTCCGCCCGCACCTGCACCCGCATGTATTCGCTCGCATCTTTGTTTACGCCAGCGCCCGCACGCAACTGCTCGCATCCTCGCCCGACGCTAGCACCTATGTGCATTTGTCTACGTCATTGCTTGCGCCAGCGCTCATGCGTGATTGCTCGCGTTCTGCAGGACGCCAGCATTCACATATCAACACTTGCGTTCTTTGTTCGACGCCAGCGCTTGCAGTTTGCTCACGCAATCTTTGCTTGCATTCTTTGTTCAACGCCAACGCTTGCAGTTTGCTCACGCAATCTTTGCTTGCGATCTGTGTTCGTGACAAAGCATTCGTGGTTGGAATTCTTGTTCGACGTCTGAGATCTTGAAGCTGACAACTTGCACTTGGTCATCTGTCATTTCCACGTTGGAGAAACGAGTAGTAAGAATTCCTATCATAACTTTTGAAGTTTGTTGTTGTGATTTTGCGGAATTCTTTTTTCAACCTTTTTGGTAGATCAAGTGTGGCCAGTTCTTTGGAATTCTTTAGCAGCTCTTTGGAATTCTTTAGTAGTTCTTTGGAATTCTTTGAAGTTCTTTGGGAATTTTGAGACAATATGTGTGATCTTGGCTCATCTTTGTTTGTTTTGGATTCTTTGCGAGTGATCTTTTGAATTTGGTAGCTGCATTTGTTAGTTGGGATATTTTGAATGAAAGATTCATCTGCAGCTTTGGGATAACAAATTTTGTGCTTATTTGTTGTCCGAATTATTTGGTATTTGCTTGCTGTGTTTGTGTTATTTTACTGTCATGGCATCTTCAGCCTTGAAAGTTGAAAAGTTCAACGCCAAGAAGAACTTTAGTTTGTGGCAGATTAAGATGAAAGCACTTTTTGAAACAGCAAGGTATTTGGACTCCCTTAAATGTGGAGACAACCCTAGATAAGAAGTCTGCCGAATTTGAACAGCAAAAGGAGAAGGCACATTCGACTATTCTGCTATGTTTATCAGATGAGATAATCATTGAGGTAGCAGATGAAAATACAGCTTTGGGTCTTTGGAATAAGTTAGAATCTCTGTATATGACTAAGTCTCTTACGAATAAGCTATTGTTGAAGTAAAGGTTGTTCTCTCTAAGAATGAAGGAAGGTACACCATTGAAGCATCATTTGGATCAACTCAACACCATTCTCATGGAGTTGAGGAACATTGGTGTTACTGTGGAAGATGAGGATGCTGCTCTCATCTTATTAGTATCTCTTCCTCTCTCCTTTGAGAATTTTGTGCAATCTTTTATGGTTGGCAAAGATTCTATTACTTTGGAGGAGGTAAGATCGAGTCTTCATTCTCGAGAATTGAGACATTTGGCTACACATGGTAGCAATGATGCTAGTGGATCAGGTTTGACAGTGCATCATTCAAAGTCTAGAGGATGGCAGAGTAGAAGAGACAACAGGCGCAGAGGCAGAAGTAAGTCTAGAGGTAGAATTTCCAAGGACACTTGCAATTATTGCAAGGAAAAGGGGCATTGGAAGGTAAACTGCCCTAAATTGAAGATTAAGGGAAATGCAACAGTCGCTGAAAATGGAGACTCAGGGTTTGACTGTGATTTCTCCCTTACTGTATGTTGTAGTGTCTACTCCGATCAGAGTTGGATTATGGATTCTGGTGCATCACATCATATGACTCCCAACAGAGAATATTTCCATACATATGAGGAGATAGATGGTGGATAGGTCACTTTAGCAGATAATGATGTTTGTGACAAAATAGGTGTTGGATCTGTCAGATTTAGGATGCATGATGGGACGATCAAAGTCTTGGAGAATGTTTGGCATGTGCCAAGGTTAGGCAAGAGCCTTATTTCGCTAATGGCTCTTGATCAGAAAGGTTTCAGTTTTTTAGGTGGAGAAGGTAAACTTCACATTTTGAAAGGTTCCCTAGTAGTAATGAAGGGAATCAAGGATGAACCTTTATACATTCTTCAGGGCAAGCCTATCATTGGATCGGTAGCTGCGACAATAAGTGATCAATAGTCTATGTCAGCTATTTGGCATTCCAAGTTTGGACATTTGGGCCTAAAGGGAATGCAGAAGCTCAGTACGCTTGGTAGGTTAGATGGTCATATCTTTACAAGTATTGATTTATGCAGGCATTGTATCTATGGGAAACAGAAACGTGTTTCCTTTGGAAGAGCAGAACATTCTACCAAGGGAAAGTTGGATATGTTCATACAGATTGTTGGGGACCGTCTCAACAACTCTCTTTAGCAGGTTCTAAGTATTTTCTCTCCATTGTTGATGACTTTAGTCATATGACTTGGATTTTCATTATGAAACATAAGAGTGAAGCTTTCAAGAACTTTAAACAATGGAAGGTTATTGTTGAAAACCAAGTAGGGAGGAAAGTAAAATATTTGAGAACAGACAATGGTTTAGAATTTTGCTCAAATGAATTTGATATTTTTTGCATAGATGTAGGCATAACTAGGCATTATACTGTCAGGGGAACTCCACAACAGAATGGCGTTGTAGAACGTCTTAATAGGACGTTGTTGGAGAGAGCTAGGTGTATGCTCTCTCATGCTAGGCTGGAAAAATGTTTTTGGGCTGAAGCTATTAACACAGCCTCCTATTTGGTGAATAGGTCGCCATCTAATGCAATTGGCGACAAGATCCCTTATGAAGTATGGATGGATAAAGCGGCTAACTATTCCAAATTGAAAGTATTTGGATGTCCTGTGTATTACCATGTGAATCATGGTAAATTTGAGTCGCGTGCCAAGGAGGGCATATTTGTGGGATATGAAATGGGAGTAAAAGGATATAGGATATATGATAAAGAAACAAGAAAGGTCATTCATAGCAGGGATGTTACCTTTGATGAGGTTTCTTTGATGCACAAGAAAGAAAATCCAACTATTTTAAATCCACCTAGTACTCCTAAGCAGGTGGAGCTTGATTTGAATCAACCGTTGATATCTGATCAGTTTGTTCCTATTGATACAGATCAACGTTTGATTTTAGAAGAAGATTGAGGAGATGAATTTATTAAGGACACACGTTCAAGGTGTGTTACCAGAGATCGTCCTAGGAGGGATGTTCACCCTCCATAGAGGTATGGCTACAATAATATGGTCGCTTTTGCCCTACAGGTAGCTGGTGAGGTGGAGGATGCTGACCCACCTAGTTTTGATGTTGCCGTTAGCGGACCAGAAGCCGTACATTGGTTGGGAGCTATGCAAGAAGAACTACAATCTTTGCATAAGAATAGGACTTGGGAGTTGATAAAACGTCCCAAGGACAGAAATATTGTTGGTTGCAAATGGGTGTTCAAAAAGAAATCAGGAACACAAGGCAACCTTGGAATGCAATATAAGGTAAGATTGGTAGCAAAAGGGTTTTCACAAAAGGAGGGTGTGGACTTCAATGAAGTCTTTGCTCCAGTAGTTAGACACACCTCCATTCGAGTCCTTTTGGCAATTGTTGCAATAAAGGATTTAGAACTTGAACAGTTGGATGTGAAATCAGCTTTCTTGCATGGTGATTTAGATGAGGACATCTAGATGGAACAACCAACAGGTTTTGTAGAAAGAGGTAGATCAGACCTCGTTTGTAAGCTGCAGAAATCTTTGTATGGGCTGAAATAGTCTCCCAAGCAGTGGTATAAAAGATTTGATTCTTTTATCACTGATGTTGGTTTTGTTAGAAGTAGTTTTGATTCATGTGTCTATATTAAACAAATTAAAGAAGAATTTGTTTACTTGCTCTTGTATGTGGATGACATTTTGATTGCAACCAAAGATGTCAATGAAATACAGGTTTTGAAAAACATTGAAATCTGAATTTGTAATGAAGGATTTAGGACCGATAGGTAAAATCCTTGGGATGGAGATTTATTATGACAAGAACATTGGAAGATTATTTCTCCATCAGCACAGTTATGTTCTGAAGATTTTGAGCAGGTTTGGCATGGCTTCAAGCAAGGCCATCGAAATGCCCTATGATAGGAACCTGCGATTATCAATTGCTATGGCACCTCAGACGCCATCTGAAAAAGAGTACATGAAGAAAGTTCCATATTCACAGGAAGTTGGCATTCTTATGTATGCCATGGTTTGTACTCGTCCGGATCTTGCTTACCCTCTTAGTGTTGTAAGCAGGTTTATGTCAAATCCAGGGAAGAGTCATTGGTAGGCCGTGAAAAGGATCTTTAGGTACTTGAAGGGCACGTCTGATGTAGGACTGATTTATGGTGTTAAACATAACTGTAGTATAGCTAGATATTCTGATTCAGATTTTGCAGGTGATGTTGATCAGCGTAGATCCTTAATAGGATATGTCTTCACATTGGTAGATTCCATTATTAGTTGGAAATCTACTCTACAACCTACTGTATCTTTATCCACCACAAATGCTGAGTATATGGCGATGACAGAAGTTGCAAAAGAAGGTATTTGGCTGAAGGGGTTACTTGAAGACTTTGGTCTGCAATATGATAAAGCAGAAATTTTCTATGACAGTCTCAGTGCCATCAGCTTAATGAAGGACAATGTGTTTCATGACAGGACAAAGCACATTGATGTTCGTTATCACTTTCTTAGAACAGAAGATCGTGTGAAGATTTTGAAGATCAACACACATGACAATCCAGCCGATATGTTTACGAAAGGCGTTCTTGAAAGCAAGTTTAAGCATTGCTTAGACTTACTTAATGTGTTTGCTTATAGTTGACCCTTCAGGTCTTTTGAAGATGGAAATTTGTTTTGGTTCTAGGTGGAGTTTGTAAATTCAAGGTAAGGTGGAGATTGTTATTATGTGTCTTGAATTAGTTTGTTACACATAGGGGTAGTTTTGTCCTTAGCCACTTGGGGGTACACAAATGTTATAAATAGACCCCCAACGTGTGCTTGGAGTTGAGGTTGAATCTTGTATCCCTTTGTGATCACCTAGAGAATCATTCAGTTGATCTCCATCCGTAGACGTACCCAATTGGGGAACCACGTTAAACCTTGGTGTTTTTGCATTTGCTTCACACGTCTTTCCCATTTGTCTTCTTCTTTCTTCTCCACGAGTCCAAGCTTCTCCCTTTCCGCGCTTCTCTTCGCATAACATGTATTTTTAATATTTTCTGAAATATAATTGAAACTTTAAAACTCAAAAACAAGTTGAGACATTGTTTTCATAAAATCATTTTTATTCAAGGTTTCAATTACAATATACAATTCAATTCTCCTTAGAAATTGTAGATGCAATTATATTTCGATACCATGTTTCATCTATATAATTTCATAACTACAAACAAAGAAAACTAATTTGCGGAATTTAAAACATTTCTCCCTGTTTGAGATCTTTCTTCTTATTCTTCTTCTTTCTTCTTCAGCAATTCTTCAGTGACGAATATCTTGTCTTTTTATGCTTCACCAAATTTACTTTCTTCTAATACTTCAAATCTTCAGTGACGAAAATCTTACCTTTTTATGCTTCACTGAATTTTCTTCCACTTGAGAGATTTTGCTCAAAGAGGTGTTTTTGATCCTTGAAAAAGATTTTTCTTTTGGTGTGTAGGGATGGTTTGATCAACGAGAATTCTATGTCTTTTATACTGTATCTTCATTTCATACATATCCTTCACGTTTAACCACTACCAGTTTTCCACTTCTCCACGTTTTTTCTTTTTCCTTCATTGAAACACACACGTTCTAACCCACGTTTATATTTCAAATTTTCTTTAATCATCAGTCCTAGATCTCTGAAAATTTCCTAATAAATAAACTTTCTCGTCCAAAAATTTTTCATCAGTGTAATAAGAAGTCATTACTTTAATGTTAACTAAACGAGTAACACAAGTATATATATATAACTTAACGTTTCTAACTTAACGAGTTCCTCATGTGCCATTTCACGTGACAAGTACTGTAGCTAACTCAACGAACTAAGTTTGTGGTGTTATGCTAACTTAACGAACCGGCTTAACCTTTCTTTCGGAAGGTTAAATGATAACTCACCGAAAATAGTTTAAGTTTCGGATAGTTACAGATGTAAGTCACCGAAAAACTCTTTATATTATAAAACTAGTGAGACACGTGTCAAGAACTGAAAACATGACTTAAATTACCTTTCGGATAGTTACGACTGTATGTCTCCGAAAAAAAGTTTTAACTCACCGATTCAGTAATAAACAAATATTTTTATAATAAGAATTTTACCACGTGCAAAAATAACAACTTAAGTTTATAACGCTAACCTAACGCGTTGCCTTAGTGTTCAATATAACAACTCAACGTGTTTAGTTATGTTAACTTAACAAGTTAAACATGTACACCTCACGTGATACAATACAACATTCGTAACTTATAATTTCACCACGTGTATAACACTAACTTAACGAGTTCGTCTCTTCTTTTACTAACTTAACAAGTTATCATGTGACCTATTTTAACCTTTAAGCATCTAACTTAACGAGTTCTCATGTGACCTCTATACAAACAAAACTCTAACTTAACGAGTTGTCTAAACGTGCACTATTCATGATACAGAAGATATAACTTTAAAACATATCATGCTTTTCAATAAAAACACACGTTAACTTAACGTTTAGCTAAATGAGAAATTAATGCAACGAAACGACTAGTTATTAACTTCAGATCCAATATAGACAAGTATTTATTTCAGTAAGCTTTTTCTGTATTAATTGATGATTTTAATTTCTTTTCACAAGTAATAGTAATTGAGCAAATATGATTATTTTCATTCAGCATACATCATCAAAACAAAAATACTCAACAAAAAGTACAAAATAACTACAAAGTGATTTAGTCATTCAATTTAGATAGTTATTAAATACTTTAATGAAGTCTTGAATGTTATAATACAACTACATCATGTACTTCTAGCAAGACTTTCGTCTAAAACACCAAGTTGAATTCAAGATGACCCAAATGTGTACTCATATTTTAAGATACTTATTCACATTTGTAGTTTCCTTACTTTTAATGTTATTTAAAATAATATTAAATGATATTTAATGTTTATAAGATTGCATTGAAGTTATTGATGATACTCATATCAAAGTAACTATTTATAGACAAGAAACAAGATTCAAGAATAGGAAAGGTGAATTGTCACAAAATGTTATAGTAGCATGTAATTTTGACATAGAATTTACATATATTCTAGTTGGTTGGGAATGATCAGCAATTGATACTCATATCCTCCAAGACATGGTAACAAGACCTAATAGTTTCTAGATTCCACTAGGTAAATGTGTTAAGTATATTTTGAAGTTATAAATATATTAGCATACTAATATATTATATAAGTAAGTTTTACTTGGTAGATATTGGATATTCCAATCAACTAAAATATATTTGTCTATTTTAAGGTGTACGATATCATTTGTCCAATTATGTTAATGATAGACTTCCTAGTAATGTTGTAGAGAACTTTAACTATAGATGTTCACAACTGAAAATAGTCATTAAACGAACATTTGGAGTTGTGAAATATCGTTTTTCAATCTTACGAGATTAAATACTATATTCATATGAAACTCAAGTGAAGATTGTCCTCACCTACTTTTTACTTCATAATTTCATTTGTAAAATTGATAATGAAGATTTACTTGAAGATCTATAAGATAAGTTGGAAGAATTAAATCTTACAGATGATATACAACAAACAAGAGTACATATGAAAAGAAATGCATAAATTGCAATGACTAAAAAATGGAGAAAAGAATTAGCAAATAAGATACAAGAATGTAGGATGGAAAGACTATTTGATATTATTTATGTTGTAATATTTGAAATAATATAAAGTTAAGATGTATTTGTATTTTTAGACAAATGTACCCTACAAATAAGATACAAGAATGTAGGATGGAAAGACTATTTGATATTATTTATGTTGTAATATTTGAAATAATATAAAGTTAAGATGTATTTGTATTTTTAGACAAATGTACCCTTTATTTCATTAATATTATTTTACTTCTGAAATTTCAAAGTAAAGAGTAATGTATCAAATATGTTGTCTTTAGATAATTTTTACAATATATTCTTTTTATTTATTCTTTTTATTTGTTCATTTCCGTTTGAACTTTCATCGTGCATTAACCTCTCCTTTTGACTTTTCATTTAAACTCTTTGTCATGTACTAACTTGTTATTTGAACTTTTCATTTATTTTCTGTTTAAACTTTTCATTTCATTTCCATCTAAATTTTCCATTGTGTATTAATAGACCCTAAGTATAAAAGTCAACAAATTCCTAAGAATTCATAGTTGCCCTTTGAGAAACTCAAGGTACACTTGACAAAAATCCCCCTGTCAACCAAAAAGGACTTGCTTGCAAACACCATTTGGCTCATGCTTCCCAAGTCCCCTTGCATTGCCTCTTTAGTCACTAGCCGAGCTTCTCCCTCCTCTCTCGATAAGTTGGAGGTAGAGGAGGATGAGTAACTACAAGGCGACTAGCACATTAGGGCTTTCATCTTTGTCTCTGATGAGGTTTGCTCTAACGATTGTGGAGGTTAATAACAACAACAAGAAACTAGAGGGAGTAGGCGTATCTTGCATGAGTGTTAGCAAAGGTTGCTATATGTCAATGAATAGGTAAAGCTCTATCTACCGTGATTCTTAATTGACTTTGAGACTATGAGGTGAAGATAAAAGAAAAAAAAGAGAGAAGAAAAATGAAGGAAAAAGAAAAAAGAATAAGTGAATAAATAATAATAATAATAAATAAGTAATCTTATAGTTTTTTTTTGACATTTTATCATGTGCAAATTTTTCATTTTAATTCTGACTATTTTGACTTTCTATGACATATACATACATACATATATATATATATATATATATATATATATATATATTTGAACTTCTATTTTCAATCATTTTTTTTATTTTTCTAAACATAAATAAACTCTTGATATTAGACTTGTTGTCTGTGAGAAGGAGGAGATTAAAGTTGATCTCAATGGGAAAAATCGTCAAGAATGCTCTTGATCGTGGTACTTGGGGCTCTACCAGATATCCGTACTTGGGGCTATACATGTTGATTGATTCTCGTCTCAACTTTTCACGTTTGCCATTTTGGTGGGCGTGGATGAAAAGAAGATTGAGATATATTATCCAGAATAATTTACTTAAATACTAGCAAACTTGTGTTGTCCCATTTTACGTGGTATTTATTGCGTTAATTTCATTCTGATCACGAGGAGTACAATCTCCGTTTTTGTTTAAAAATACATCTCAAATTTTATCCATTAATCACATCACGCAAATGGTATTTAAAGATGAATGCAATTACCTTTAATTTTGACAAGATAAATATGTTAGGCTTGACTCGGATAAGTTTTAAGTTGTGACTGGGATAATAGTGGACGATGATGACCTGTACCGACGGGTTACGATACAAAATAAGGGCACAAGATCACATTTTCCTTTTAGCACTATTAATCTTATTTGTGTTAAATGAGCCAAGAAAATGATACATTTAAAAAAAAAAGGATACATTTTTAAAAATTAAGATGGTAAATTAAAATTTATATCAAAAAAGAATACTTCTCCTCGGTGTTGCGCTCCGCTAGGTCCGGCGATACTTCTTTCTGCCACCTCGAAGCGAAGCAGATCTACGCCCGAGGGAAGCCATGATTTCCCAATTCTTCGTGCTGTCGCAGAGAGGCGACAATATCGTCTTCCGTGACTGTAAGATCTCGGTCTCCTCCTCCTCCCCCTTCCCCGTTTGTCTCTCGTTTCCTGTGAATTCTCGCTTTGGAGGTGTTCGATCTGTGAAGTTCCTTCTCTTGGCTCGATTAAAACATGCTCCTTCTGATCGATTAAACGAATCTGTAACGAGATTTCGGTATTGGATTTTGTCCGTCTTTCCTTTCATTTTGATTGCCTGTGGGAATTATTAGATATTTTTTGAGGTGGTTGTTCGTTGAATATGACTGGTGCAGAAGTGAACGCCTGCA
Organism: Cymodocea nodosa; assembly: GCA_036874045.1. NCBI lineage: Eukaryota > Viridiplantae > Streptophyta > Magnoliopsida > Alismatales > Cymodoceaceae > Cymodocea > Cymodocea nodosa. Next base: position 14,653,865 of record CM072342.1, on the reverse strand, counting down.
ATGTTTGAAATTGGGAGGAGAGAGAAGGAGAAATAAATGGTGTTGAGGAAGGTTGTATAAGCGGTTGTCGTTGACTAGAGTGATTATTAACTTCTTCTTTTTTCTCTTTTTGGATCAATAAGCTCACTAGACTTCTCTTCTGGATTAATCAGGTGCATATTTCTATCGAAATCCGACATGCACGTTTCTGTCAGATGTAGTTGTGCATTGTAGATCTTCTGTTAGCTGCTTCGTGCAGGATATAGTGGTTGTAGGTCCTTTCGGTCTGGTTTGGAGCTTCAATTTGTATACAAGTTTAGGATGCCATTAAACTTCATCTTTTTCCCTTCAAGCATTGAAAAACCGTTGTCTTAGTTTCCTATAAATGTGATTATGAATTTTGGATGATTATTGCTGCTAAACTGATTGTTATCGGTCCATTACAAAAAATAATTGGGAGCCACTGCCTACTGGGTCTGCGTTGATTTGAAAAAACGTCAACTTCTTTAAACACCCCTCCAAATCATTATTCATAAGATATTTTTATATATCTATATTTTTAAATATTTTTATTGTTATAATATGTAACTTATCAATTACGACCCAGACCAACATGGTTGAACATTACACATCTGTCGAGGCATTTTGATTCAAAAGGAGATGTCATAGGGTGTTAGTGGAGCTCTTAAATATCCTATCAAAATTGATAGAAAAATATGAAACTTCATATTCAGTTGCAAAAAGTTATTCATCAACATTTGGAGCAGATGTGGGTTTGGGCATATCCACTTCTTGTTCTACGAAAGGAAATATTACCATACACAATAATTCATATTACATTCAGACTAATGCATAATACCTTTGGTAATACTATGTAGTTAAGTACACTAATATTTAGGTTTTGGAAATTTGAATACAATAATATTCAAATATGTAAACTTTGTGGTATACTTATGTATCAAAACCATAGTATTTTGTTTAGATGGCCATTTTGGTTTGGATAATGGTACAAATCCTTTTGATTTGTTCTTGTCAAATGATATGTGAACTAGAATGTATTTAAGATGTGGAAATAAAGATCCAACCATACGAGTGAGCATGGCTCGGTTTGGTTCAATTTGGGCCAAAACCATCAACCAAATGATATTTATCAATTAAGATATTGTTCTAGTTGAGCCAAACCATTTTATTCTATTGAGTTGAGCCAAACCAAACTATTCAAAATTGATTGGATAATGGCTAACCCTATTAATTATTTAAACAACAAAAGAAAGTTAAGTAAATTCAAACAATATAAATATCATTCAAAATGTTCAAATTTGTCAAATAATGAAAAGATAAGGTGATAAACTAAATTCCATGCATTCGCATTATAAAGTTCACAATTCTTCAAAATTTATAATAAATAACATGTGCTATAATAAAATAAACCACTTTGTATAACATATATAGATTAATAATATAACTTACATTGTATGATATTATTAATTATTTAATATTTTATTGTGGTTTGTCTTGGCTTAGCTTAGCAGACCTCAAAGTCATTAGTCAAACCATGTATATCAGCTTAGGAGGTTTTCAAGTCAAACCAAATCATAAAATTTAAAAAGTTTATCCAACAACAACAACAATCCAACCATAATCCCATTATGTAGGATTGACCACATGAATCTTAATCCTCCTTTTCTATCTAGTGCATTTTTTAGCTACTTAAGGATGACTAAACTACTTAAGTTGATTCTATCTTATCTTATCTTTAATTGATGCAAGACTTATTCTATTCTTAATAAAATCAATATTTGACTTATCCCCTATAGTATTTATTACCATTCATTCATTTAAGCATACACATTTCAACAACACTATCTTTTTGTATATGGTCATATTTTACTGTTGAGCATTCTGAGTCATAAAGTTTAACTAGGTAACTAGTAGTTTTATAAAATTTTCTTTTTAATTTTAAGAGTATTATCCTATCACATAGAACTCCCGAAGTATTTTCTACTTTATCCATTCATCATTATCCTTATTTTCATTGGACTGGATCAAATCATTAAAAGTGGTTCAACTTGGTTCTGTTAGTTGGCTTGACCAACTTGGATGACCACCCCTACATCTAGATGAGCTATTTTTTGTCACATGATTGACACAATGTTTGAAACTTGAACTAAGATTTGTTTTAAGTTCATATTAGGTACTGCCTAAACATATCATTTTTGTGTTCAAATGCTTACCAAATGGTTTTATTAAAGAATATTTAGCTTATATTTGAAGGGGAAATTTTTTTTCCCAAATGATGTGCACTAAATTCAGGTGTTGAATGACACTCAAATGTGCACACACATACACATGGAAGGTAAGGCAAGGAAGCAACAATTCCAGCTATGTAGTAGTTGGCTAGCAGCAGCAGTGTAGGACTGATGTTCAAGAACATGGAGGAAAAGCAGAAGACGAGAGAAATGAAGGTGGCATGGATTTGCTGGTAGCATGCACTTGTAGGACCAAAATATTCACACTTCAACCAACATAAGGTCCCAAAAATACAAAAAATACATGACTGTGTCCAACATGAAGTCTAAATACAACATTTTGTTGATTTTTCCACAAAGCAATGCATATAGAAAAATTAAGTCATATTTTGAGTTACCACATGGTGTTTCCACTGTTGCTGAAATTTTTGACCTTTTATTTCAAAATTTCCAGTCATATATGCATCTATGCCCTTTTATGTTATTATTGCCACTCTTTCTCTTTTATGTGTTGAAACCTTTTTTTGGAGGATAAAGGTTTTTTAATCTTTCCAAGGTTATGCTAATCAGTTAAACTTTGTGACACTTGCATTATATTGTGCTTTACTGCATCCTCTGTTTACAATTATACTCTAAATTTGATCAGTTTCATAGGTAAAACTAATGGTTATTTTTTCATAAATTGGCACTCAGATCGTAGTGAAGTGCAAAAAGGAAGTGCTGAGATATTTTTCCGCAAAGTAAAGTTTTGGAGGGGAGATGATGTGGATGAAGCACCACCTGTTTTTGTAGGTATTTGTTTGCTAAAAAAACATTATTGTATGTGATTTGTATTTTGTGCTATAATAAACTCTTATTTCTCACTTTCATGGTATTTTTGGATGTTTGTTATTTCGTAAAAGATGAATCTCATTGAAATTTAATACCATACATCCAGAGAAGGAGATTTATCAGTCTTTTACTGTTAGCCCTTCTTTCCTTTTTGGTAGTGTTTCACAGTGCTTCATCAATAACATCATAATTCTTGCCAACTTTTGATCTATCAGCTGAATTGATTATACTGCTTCAAAATTTGGTAAATTGAAAGTATTTGTTCATCACTTAATTTCATTTTCTTTACAGAATGTAGATGGAGTTAACTATTTTCATGTAAAAGTTGCTGGATTGTTATTTGTGGCCACTACCAGAGTAAATTTATCACCTTCACTTGTTTTGGAGCTCTTGCAAAGAATTGCACGAGTTATCAAGGATTATCTTGGTGTTCTTAATGAAGATTCCTTGAGGAAAAACTTTGTACTTGTGTATGAATTGCTTGATGAAGTCATTGTAAGTACAATTTCCTCTGCTGTTTCTGCATGACTGTGTTTCTTTTGCTTTCATCATAAAAATTTGGATGTTAGAGACTTAGAGCTTTTTCAAGTTAAAACCATAAAATTTCTCTTTCTCTCAACACAATGGCCTTGGATAAGGGTTAAGGTTTATAAAGCAAAACCTATTGGCATCATCACAAAAGGTGTTCTACCAAATGCCCGCAAAGTGTAAAGTTAATATTCTTACCACAGTTCATTTGATCTATCCACTTAGCTTGCTTGACGCCATCACCACATCTCACCCTAGCAATCATTCAATGAATAAATTACAAAAAATTATAACTGGAAGTTTCATTTTTCACATTCAATGGATCAAAGTTGGTGTATTTGTTATTTAATTGTAAAATATAATTGTTAGTTTCCCAACCTTGACAAGGTCTCCTCTCCTGCAGGGGGTGATGTAACAGGTCTTTTCTGGTGAGTCTATCTAATAGCCCAACTAGGGTGACCGGTCCAGCTTAGATCGGCTAGAGTGAAGCTTGTTATTTGATGTACTAGGGTTTAGGTATCTTGGTGTGTATGAACTGTAGAGACGGCTACATCTTGAATAGTAGCATTGTTCCTCATTTTCTACCTTGTTCACCTTTCTTTTCACCATTGATCTGTGCTGCAGTCAGTGTTATGAGCTTTGGCCTTTGCTGCAAGAGCACTTTCTGTTGCCAAGAAGAATGTGAACATGAGGAGAGAGGAGTGGAAAGGAGTTTCATGCAAAGAGATTTGAGACTTTTATCTCATTTCCATGCCTTAGATCCAAGAAACAAATGGAAGTATATGCCTTTTATAGTTGAAAGGCATAGGAATGTTTTGATTTTCTAGACAAGGCACAAACAGTTGATTTTCCTTTGCTTTCCATTGGTATCCAAGTGCACAAACCTCCACTTGTAAAATACATATTGGTATTAGTACACATCATATTTTGATGTTGTCTTAGGCTTATCTATGTAGTTGAATAATATTTAGGAAATAATAGAGCTAAAACTATACATAATTATTATTAAATACATATAAATATATATAATGTATACATAAAAAGTTTAAAAATATTTGCATGGACACCTAGTTGCTGCCTAGGTATTTGGCACACCCTAGCTCATTGCTTGGTGCCTAGACACCTTAAAAAGTATGAGATCAAGACTCTAATTTGGGATAATGCACTTTTGTTGGAGAAAATCTCATTACTTGGTGAAGGAAGAAGTAAAATGTCGTGTAGATTTAGTGCAGAAGTAGAGTATCAAGCCATGACATAAATTGCATGCAAGGTGATATGGTTACACTCACTTTTGATAGAGCTTGGTTTTCCTACTGATGTACTTATGCTTATGCATTGCCATAATCATATTGTCATTTGCAAACAATTTGATATTCCACGAATGGGTCAAGTAGATAGGGGTGTATTATCATCATGTTGAAAATGTTGTAATAAAGGGAATTATCTCCACTCCATACACTTAATTTTCTAATTAGCTTGCAAACATTTTTACCAAGAAACTGTGTTAGGTCTTATGATCATCTTTGTAACAAGCTAAATATGATAGATATATATGTTCTAGTTTGATGGATAGTACTAGACTTGTATTAAGTTATTTTATTTGGGTTTATAGGTTATTAAATATCTATTTAATCCAAAACCTAATCACCCATATATATACACTCTTTTAATCACCATTAGTAATGTTTATTGCCAATTTTTCCTCTCCTCATAATAATTAATTTAGGTATCAGTTGCACATGTTTGCTCGAATTTTGTGGCATCAAACAACTGATACAAGGAGGCTCTAACTTACAAACTGTATAATTTATTCAAATTTGGGAAGATTACGTTCTCCAAAAATAGTAGGCATTTCATAATTCCTTTTTCTGGTAGTTATTGATGCCTCAGAATCTTCAATGCAATTTATCTACCTGCTATTTGTGTTGTATGAATTAAGTGTAAACTACGTGACTTCCATCTTTTTTCCTTTTCATGCTAGGACTTTGGATATCCACAAACAACGTCCACAGAGATGCTAAAATCCTATATATTTAATGAACCAATTGTGGTTGAAAGTGCTCGTTTACCCACCCTTGGGCCTGCATCCATGTTTGTGGTATGTCAGCTATTTTTTTGCTTCGATCTCAAATGAGTTTGCTGACAGTTTTCTGGGTCATTTAGTAACACACACACATGGAAATTAAGTGGTTGCTATGATTTCACAGCAAGGTTCAAAACGGATGCCTGGTACTGCTGTAACAAAGTCGGTGGTTGCCACAGAGTCCGGTGGGAAGAGAAGGGAGGAAATATTTGTTGATGTAATAGAGAAAATAAGTGTCACATTCAGCTCCAGCGTGAGTATTTACTTGCTTATTTCATGGTTTGGAAATTATAATGAAAAATTGATGAATGAATATGACATATTCACAGAAAAGTTAAGTTCATTTGAGCAGTTAAATTTTAGCATGTTTCAATATCATCTGGTACCCGCATGGGTGCCATACTTTTTTGTGGGTATCATAACTTTTTAATCTTGACCATCCAAACACATGTATGGTGAGATTTACAAAGTGACCATCCATGAGTATTTCTTTTATTTCATTCATATTTTCCTGGACAGGGCTACATTCTTACTTCTGAGATTGATGGCACTATTCAAATGAAAAGCTTCTTGACTGGTAATCCAGAAATACGGTTGGCTCTTAACGAGGATCTGAGCATTGGAAGGGGTGGGAGTTCTTTATATGGTATGCTTTTGCTAATAACATAAACATTACTTTAGGAAAAAAACTAGGTGCAATGACATGAGACATGTTTTCTTAGGCACGTGCAAACATGAATGATGCACATTCTTGCCCCTGAAAAAATTGTTTCCTTGGAAAAATGATTTTATTTCAATATCAAACATGTCCTTTTTGGGAATTCATAATCATTACTATTATTGTTTCTTTTTCTTATGACTCTTGCCTTAATAGTTGATATGTAACTGGCCTATTGAAAAGGGAGTAAATACTGATTATTATATGACATGAACGTAATACTTGTTAATACTTAAGATTATACATTCAGAAATGGTGATATTTTCCAAATACATAAATTAGTTTCTATTGGAATAAATGGATCTTTATCTGAGTCCTAATTAGGTTACTTACATGTTAAGTAATAGATTACTTGTTAGTTAACTGTGTATTCTTATGTATAGGAGATTGTATCCTACTATCATGTAATATTCTCTTCCATTCGTAGCTTCTTTACATAGTATTAGACCCTAGGTTTTATGAGAAAAAAGAATCCTAGCTATCATCACTATTATTGTGGTGTGGTAGACCCTTGATTTTGAGAAAGAAGTCACTGCTGCATAACCCTCCTGTTCCTCCAGCACCATAGGTGCTTTCTCCTAATTTCACATCAATGGCTAGCCCTCAAAACAGCAGGCACTGGCAACAGTACACCCCATTGTTGCTATCTAGGCCAGCTATTGGCACTACTGTAGTCATCTGTCCTTCTGGGGCCTTCTCCTCTCAGCTCATACCTGTAGTCCATTTCAGGCCCTTCTCCATCCTGGTGTTCTGATTTGCAATAAGGAGGTCTCCTTTGTAGCTGTCAGACAACTGTAGCTTTCAGTTCATCTTCCACCAGTTTCTTTCCCGACAATACAGCATCCTTTTTGTTTCTTCGTAGCAGCCACATTCTCTGCTATTTGTGATGTTTGTTTCATGTTGTTGTGACCTGCTACATATGTGATGGGCTTGTGCATTAATGCATGCCAATAGATTGTGTGTGACCTTTATATATGTGCTGATCATTTGTTGTGACTAACTTCTGTACTGGGCACATGCTATTGTCTGTAATCAGTGGTTCCAATCCCTATTCGTGTTCGTGGGGGGCTCTCCTCTGCAAATTCAGATCTATTTGTTTTATTTTGTTGAAGATAGTCTCTTTATGATTCTGTTGTTAGAAGGAATGGATTGTTTTCTGTCATTACCGTCTACCTACCATTGTTAATCGACATGATTGATGATCTTGTCTGCCTATTCAAGAAAAGGTTAGCATGATTTGATCATTGTTCATAATTACATATTGCTACTATTACCACTACAACAAGAATGACTATTATTATTTGTATAAAAGAGATAAAAGTATACATGATTACTAAAAATTATATATATATATATATTATATGTATGTATGTATATGTACGTGTGTGTTTGTCTATATATACATATATGCATAAGAAATTAAAAATTGAATTTTTAAATAGGTGTTTAGATACACCTAGGTGACTCAATAACCTTGCTATCATGTGATATTCTCTTCAATTCTCTACTTATCTACATTTTCTTATATATAACTTAAAATCTTTTAGAAACCAAAGTTTTGTTCTTCGGACCTGGTTAGTATTTGTTTATATATTGGGAGCACCAATATGATTCAAGAATCAGATACAACATGATTTGGATTCAAAGAGTAAAAAAGGTGTATAAATCATACATAACATAATAATGTAACAATAAAACTTGCATACAAATCAAAGAGTTATCTCCTATTATTTAATAATATGTAACTAAAAATTATATCCTGCTAAATATTTATCGTATTCTCGAAGAGTCGGTGTTGTATTTGATCAAATTCAATTTTCTTTTTTAACTTAGAATGTCTTGGACATTCTACATGATACATCTAAAAATATTCCTTGGGAATCCTAGTCATATTCGACATGTGCCAATTGTGAGTGTTGGTGTGATGTATGTTTAAAAGAATCTGTGCTTCCAAGATTTAGATTAAAAATATTTTTGTATTAGAGATACTATGGTTCATAATATAGTTAATATTTGTTTTGGTATTTTCTCATGAAGCTAAATCGTTCTTTACAGATTATAGTAGTTCAACTGGAGGTGGTGTTGTAATATTGGATGATTGCAATTTCCATGAATCTGTACATCTAGATAGTTTTGACATTGATCGAACCTTGTCTTTGGTAAGGTTTATTATGTGCATTGTATCAGTAATTTTTTTGTTAATTATATTGAATTGTGAACTGTAGCTTTTGAAACCATAGATTATTATCCTACTGATTGGTTTGCAAACTTTTCATAATTGCAGGGCTTGATTATACATGATATAATTGTACTATTATAAAAGAGACAATATAAAACCTAAATATAATAAATTGTTAATGGCATAAGACATTTATTGAAGCAATCTATAAAAATGGCACCTAATCATGGTATTCAACTTTGTGTCAGCAAAATATTGTCAACACCTGTTGAAAATCCAGGCTTCTGAGGTGATCTCCCATGTACATCATTGAATACTGAAAAATTCGGTAGCCAAGTAGTGATATGGTGATCATGTCATTTATGTCAGGTGATTCCAAGTTTTCACTTTTCAACACAGCAAAATTCTTGTTGCCCAAAATTTGGTCCTTAGTAACAACATGGTCAAAGTTCCCTCACTTCCATATACTAAGTTAATTAAAGTACCAAAGTGCCCACACGCTAGCTTTGGAAGCCTTGAGCACCTGGGGACCCCACCTAAGCACCTATATTAATATATATTATTTATTTTAAAATATGCATATTTATAGTTATTTATAGATTTTTATGTATATTGATAACTAAATTACGTAAATAAATAGTGTAAACTAAATTATAAACATGTGTAAACAAACACAACAATATGATATTTAAATGTCACAACTTAGAAATTGACTTTTGATAAAAGTCAATGCACAATAACAAAATAAGATATTCAAAGTCTAAATAATACTAAAATAAATGATCTTTGTTAGAAAACATTAAAATATCTTACATTACATTAGATCTTTCTTTGATCTCTAACTGGATCCAACAAAGATCTGGTCGAGTCTTACAAGACATTGGGCATACCTAGGTGTTGCCCAGAAAATGCTTGGGTGCCTGCCTTAATAACTATGCCATATACACCAGTAATCTTTTGACTAGCCCAGGCATTGCCTTGCTACTGGTTCTTCCATGTTCAAGGGTAGGGTTGTGGCCTGTGGATATGGTGTATTGGTTTGTCCTTGGTGGACTTATGGTCTTTCAATTGGAGTGGCAGGTTGTTCTTCTTTCCTAGTGGTTTGCTGCTAGTTTACCAGTGTTTATGAAGGGGTTGTTGTGGGTTGTGTAGTTTCTGCCATTTATGGTTTGATTTTTTCTATTTTAGTACTATTTGCTGCCAACTGTAGTTTATTTTTCTATTTTATTTTTAGTTGCTGCCAGCTGTAGTCTTTTTTATGCTAATATTTCATGCAAATCTTCTATGGAACTTTAGATTTATCATGAGAATTTAGATCGATAATATTAAATATATCTATTGAAGACAAAGGAAAATCAGCTTAGATGGTTTGGTAATATCCTTAGTAGATTATGGAATGCACCGGGAGAATTAATTAGTATAGAAGAAAATAAAAGAAGTTGAGGTAGGCATAAAACTACATGATTAGGAATTGTTAGAAAAAATTAAATTTATGTAATTTTAACTAAATGTTTGATAATAGATAGAAATAGTTGGAAGAAAAAAATTCATATTGTTGACCCCATCTAATGGGATTATGACTTAGATTATTGTTGTAGTATATTAAATATATCTAATATAATAATGCTTGTATGTTTTGTTTTCAAAGTTCTACTTGTGTTTATTTTCATGTTGATAATTGATGCTTATAATATATACATCTGTCATAATAATTTTATAAAATCATTAAAAATTGTATAGTTTTACTTAAAGGATCAGTAACAGACAAATATTTTAAATTTTTTAAAACTCAGAATATTTTCTAGAACCTTGTTTGTGTACTTTATGTAATTTCTTGTTTGCCACACATTAGTTATTTAGTTTCAAAGTATGTGATAATGTCATGAATGTCTAAAAATTAATTTTAACTTGTCTTAAAGTTTTGGAGTGAAATTTGTAGTTTTGGTCTTTTTGTAGACTCCTTTTTTACAAAATTCCTACCTAAGTTCAACATATTTTCTTTTCTGTCCGATCAAATCTAACATTAAAAAATCATTGAATAAAGATGTTATTCTAGTCACTTTATCATAAAAAGAATCTAAGAATTAAAATAACAGGAAATCGTAGTGGGAGAATTGTGGTCCCAACACTGGGATGAGATGTACAATTCTGAAAACAGATATATAATAATTAGGTATAGTATCTGTGGCACTGTGGTTAATTAAACTAGTAGAGTGGATGGTCTTTCCAATTTTTTTTAAGGTTTGGAAATGCATAGGTTTAGTGATTTAGTGGTATACTAATCTTTTTAATATAATTTTAAAAAGTAAGAAGATGCTAAATGAATGGAGAAAAGACACCAGTCCATGTTAGATGATGTGTCATACCATATCAACGGTAGTGAAATATTGTCCAATTGTTAGCGGATGAAGTCATGACATCTAAGATGGAGTACATCCTCAAGGATGCTTAAAAGTGAGGGATAAATGAAAACTATTTAAATGGAAATAATTAAATGAATTGTGATTTAAATCTACTGTGTTTATGTTGCAAACCATAATATAAACCATGAATTCAAAAGAGGAAAGGAAAATAAACTATCACTAAATAAATCAAGTGGGTGAGTTAAGCTGCACCACTGCCAACTATTAGTGGAAGTGGTCACATAAACAAATAAAGATGATCAGGGTAATTCCGGAGACCATAGTACAAGTCCAAAGCAAACTGAACAAAGGTTGTAATAGTGCCACATAAGCAGGGTTTATGGACATAGTTATGCAGACTTGAGCTTGATATAATCATGTCATGCCATTGCATGTCAGCTTTCCATACCCATCATGCAATTTTGGCAGTTCATCCACATCTACACGTGTAAGTGCATGTGCAATCACATAACTTTTGTAAGTCTATATTCAAGTGCTGCCTGACTGCCTTTTTAGGCAGTATGTTAAACTAGTTTTTGGTTTGCTTTTCCATGGATTTTATCTTAGTTTGATTAACAAAACAGAAACATTTATTTTTATTTTTGATAATAGAACTGACAGAATATTTTTTATATTTGTTTAATAGGAAGGAAAGGATTTATATGGCTAAACCCACATAGTAGAAGGCATTGATTGTTGTTGTTTAATAGGTACCACCAGATGGAGAATTTTCTTTGATGAACTACCGTATGACACAGGAATTCAAGCCTCCTTTCCGTGTTAACACACTAATAGAAGAAGCAGGATCTTGTAAGGTATAAACAGTTTTCTCTTCACATTATTATGATTGAAACATTTTTATAACAAGAAAAATGCAGTACAACAGGTGATACTTAATTCCAAACTTTTTCTTTCCTGGAAATCTCAGGCTGAAGTTACCATTAAGGTATATGCTGATTTTCCCTCAAGTATCACTGCAAACACAGTTACAATACAGATGCCACTTCCAGCGTATACAACCAGGTAATTCTTGTGTGCCATTCAATATTCTTTTCCAACTAGCTTCAAGCTTAAAGATTTGTTTAACAATCTATTCTACATGAATTCATAAAAGTACAATTACCTAATATCTTATTTCTATTTGTGCTGCAATGTCCTTGTTAGTTGTCTCCTGTCCTTGTTTGTGTGGCCTATCACCTTGATGCTTTTTCCAGGATATTAGAATCAGATCCTTTTGCTTCCTTTTTTGATTTAGAAAGAGAGATGATCATGACAGAAGAGGAGGATAACATTATAATTTCATTTCAAGATTTTGTCATCAACAAGGTGTGTAGATTTGAGGCTGTAAAATCAATAGTAGAAAAAACTGTACATGTGAGATGCTTCATTTTAATATAAGTGAAATTTTCTTTTGATTCACATAATTGTAATATACTAAAATATCTGACAAAGTGGTAGGCATTCATTTATACAAAGATTTAAGATCCTGCAGACATTTATTTTATTTTGGGGAATATTCCTCTGGTCAGTTCATCAAATTCCTTAACCCAGTGTTATTTCATGTTGTATAAGCCAATATTATTATGCAATATTGTTTTTCTTCCAGTCATGTCACTGAAATTTAGTTTTTGATTTCTGCTTTTCGAGTGACAATTGTAGTTTAGGATGTTTAACTCAAAACTTATAATTTGCATGCCTTCATTTTTAATTAGAACCCTCTCCAAAGTTGATAGGTATTATATTATTTACAATATTTTCTTACGAAGCAGTGAAAGAGGAAGCTTTCTTCAATTGAAGTGTGTTTTTATTTCTGTAGCCTGTCACTGTAAAATTGCCCTTGCAAAATATGTGTGCAGAGTAAACTTTGATTTGGAACCTGGAGCGGTTGGGAATACCACCGATTTTAAGGAGGGAACTAAAAGACTAGAATGGGGTTTGAAAAAGGTAAAATCTCACTTGTGTTTATGTATGCTCATCTTTTCTTTATTGCTCAACTTGCATTACTTTTAGGCTTTTTTTAGTTGATTGTAACTCTACATGTAATGTGATGTAATGGGATTACGTTTTCAATTAGATTACAATATCTAAATTTTATAATTATAAAATTTAGAATTTGATTATAAGAAATTAAGTTCTTTTGGATATCACACAACTAACCAAATGCAATTTTAAATGTTGGAATTAATTCTTTAATAATATTATAATTAATTTATATTTGGTTGCCGATTAGGATCTTAGGGAGCAAGGGGTAGTCTTACGACAGAAGATAATCTAGAGTAAGTAGTGTGGGGTAGACCACCACTTTGTGCGTGGACATTTAGCAGGAGCTTAAGAGGTGTGTGGAAGGAGGTGTTGGTGGCATCAAAGTTAGTCCAAAATGTTATGGGACTTGAAGTAGGAGATGGTAGGTGGTTCATGTTCTGGTGGGATGTTAGGGTTTCAGATCACCCCTTGCATGTGTCTTTTCTAACTTGGGGTTCTATTTAAGTCATAAGGTAGGTCTGGTATGGGTAACCCTTTCCATAGGGACAGATGCAAAGGATGCAGAATATTTGTACTTAGTCTACCATCGCTCTTGTATTCTGTAGGCCCTAAACTGCTTCTATCCCTGACTATTTCAGGTGTTGTTGAGCAGGTCTAGAGTGTTCTTGGTGGCCTCTGGGTATTTATAGTGCATGGTTGTGGAGTGCTTTCCCACTTTGCTAGATTCATTGCAATCCATTAGCTTCAACCAATGTGTGGTTTTTCAGTTGGCTAGTGATGCAGGTCATTCTCAGGTCATTCTCACAGAGTTTGCTTTGCAGAGGGGTGACACATGGTGAGTCTTTGTGTCTTCTGCGAACAAGACATGGAGTTGGCTTGACATCTCTTCTTTGGATGCATGAAGATTATTAAGTGGGGGCTGTGTGAGGTTTGGCTGGGTACAGCATGGAATCAGTTTGGTTTGTGGAGGTGGAGGGAGGGATGGGATAGAATTGTTCTAACAAATATGAAAGAAGTGCATATGATATGCTATACCAGTGGCAAGTTGGTGGGCTAGAACAAGATAGAAGAATTGTCAAGAATCAAGATGGAGTTCTCTTTTAAGGTATGGAGGGACCTGGTTTTTAACACACTGATATGATGGACGGGAGTTTCAACTAGTCAGCATGAGGGTGATGATATTATGAGGGCTTGGTTATGCCTGTGCTCAAGAGTGTAGGTGGTTCCTAGATGTGGAGGTTCGGACTATACCCATTTTTCGTCTTGTCTTGTGTACTACCATTTCTTTTTTCCTTTTCGCTATCGTTGCTGCTTATCTTTTTGGATAAGCCTGTAATTTGCTTCTTTTAATGAATTTTATTTGCTACTGCTCAAATTTTAGTTAATGTAATTTGAATACATTACATTGAAGATTACTTCCAACCAAATAGGGTCTTAAGCCCTACTTGGTTGATTATAATCTTATATCTAATGTGATTGACGTACATTTCTTAGGAGTATAATAATTGGTAATGACATTTAAAGGAATGTAGCTACCTATAAATTGATTTCAAAGATCGTACTTACAAAAAATTTAAATCTGTAATCTATCTAAAGAATGTAGTTAAATTACAGTACATCTCGTTACATGTAGGAATACGTGACCCAAACCAATGTGTTTCATTTAAAAGGATATTTGAATGAAAATTTCCATGATATAATTTCGAAATTACACATTCCAAAAGTTATTGATTTATTCAAATAATTCAGATTGTTGGTGGAGCTGAGCATACTCTCCGTGCAAAACTAACATTTTCCCAGGAATCACATGGTATGGATAAAATTTTCTCTTTATCTTATGAGTTATATTCACTGGATTCGTTATTTTTTTTGCAATTTTCATCTGGTCAGCAGTTGGATTCACATCACTTCATATACTGACCTTTTTTTGGTACCGATGTTGTAGGAAATCTCACACGGGAAGCTGGGCCAGCAAACCTGACCTTTACAATACCTATGTATAACGCCTCAAGGCTTCAGGTGATTGTAACCTTTTTTATAAAGATAGCTATAACCGGGCATCAATTAAGTATTAATTCTTTTGCAACTGATTCTGTAAGTGTCTACCTTCCGTTTTTGAATAGTGAGTTCCTATCATCTTTACTTTTAGTTGATTAAACTCGAACTTTCTAAATTTGTATTAAAAAGTGTAATGCATGGATACTTGGATATAATTGGAGAAGAACAGTCGTAGTTTTTGAATAGGAAAGGTTGGAACATGATGCGTAAGTTATATCTTCTATGAAAAGCCCTAAAATCTTGGAAATATCTTACCTTTTTGCAGGTAAAGTACTTACAAATCGCCAAAAAATCGAAGGCCTACAATCCTTATAGGTGGGTAAGGTACGTCACACAATCAAATTCATATGTTGTGCGCTTGTGATGTGCCGGGCAAGGTTTTGTTTTTCGCTATTTGCTGGACTTGTATGTCACTATGCAGCCGTCGACTCAGTTGCTTCTCAATATAAACTGGACGCATTATTTCTGGTTGCAATCAGTTGTATCATGAACAGTGGATTGATTTGTTTCTCAGCTCGTAAATTTGATGATTTGGTAACTATATTTTCCAGACGGGTCTGATGGAGTTGTTGGGAACGTTATGGTTGAAGGGGATTTTTAAAAGCCAATCTGGTGTTTTGGCAATATATATTTCTCAGCTCATGTACATTCTGTTGCGGTAAGTGGCAGGCGTTTTACGATCTTGCCTGGCATAAATGAAGCTGCTCTAGTAGATACAACTGGTGCATTAACATGCTTCTTACTCTTTCCTCATCTTACACATTCTACAACAACAATTTAAATTATAATTTTGCTACAAGAGTCCATCACATGAATTTTTTTCAATTATTTTTATCTATTGTCAAATCTTTGATTGAATTACATAAATTTAAATGTTTTTATATAACTTCTAAGTAGTTTTAAGTTTACTTTTATTTCTTTTATATTAATTAAAATTTTCTTATCTTCAATTCGTACAAGTTCTATTTTATTCCTGATGAAATTGTTTTTTCGCTCATCTTTTAAAGTATATCATTCATTTAAGTATACGTATCTCAATAATTCTAACTTTAGTCATATTATGATTGTTAAGATTTTAGAGAAAAAAATCAGTCATTTTCTTGAAGATTGCTTTTCAAAGGACATGCGACAAAAAATAGTGGATTGCAATTTTGGATGCTATTGTATAAAAATTATCAAGAATTTTGCACGTTCGGGGAAAAATCGATTCGTTTAGTTAAAAATTTCATGAATTGATGAAGTTTTAGCTTCTATGCAATATAGATTTGATTTGGTTTATATATATGTTTATGTATGGTTAATTACCACAAGGACAAAGTAGAGGGGGGTAAATTCAAGTAGAATTGCTACAGTTGGGAAGAGAAGGGAACACTCATGCTGAGATGTTGGTATGATATGAATCCGGAATCTGTTTTGAATTGTTAGTAGCGGAGTTGCACGGATTTGGACTTGGGGGACTCTCCTCCACGGAGCGTAATCTCGACCTTGTGCCAATGACTGGATCGTGGTACATGTAGCATATGCGGCTTCATCCCCCTTCGTAATCATGGAACAGGAAAAAGGGTAAGTTGAAGGGTCTTAACGGGATTTTTCACCGAAGCAAGTTTGCCATTTCTCTTTAGCATTTCTTTTTCTTCCATATTTATTTCAATATCTTTTCCAACCCAATAATATATCGCTCTAATAAATGCCTGTCAACATTGAACGAAACGAACCTATTAAATGCCTATTCATTCGTATATTATAGCCACACGATCAACAACCAACGGTCCGGATGAACTGGACCAAGCGACCTTCAGGTGGAAATCTAAATTCCGCAATCTCTTGTTAATTCCTCTCTTATTAGACTGACTGCAGACGCACCGTCAGCGCCTGCTTGGGCTGGTGGGTCACAGGATCGAGTCCATCCACACCCACGCCAAATGCTGGTGAAAAAGAAGGCATCGGTTTTCTGTCGCTCCGAAGCAAGATCGATCTTCCACCGTTCCCTCGCACCCCACGCGACACGATCGTATGGACTAAAAGGTACAACACATCCAGGTGGTTAGACGTAGGGAAGTGATCCATCATCATGTCTTTCTTCCACTGAAGACTGAAAGGTTGGCGACAGTGCGGCCAATGAATGGACGGTCGTTGGGAGTGCCGGCATTACACCCTCCCTTCCACTACGTGCCTTCATTCCTGATTAAAGCTAGGTCGAGTGGAGTAGATAGTATACAGAAGCGCTGGTCAGGTGCGTGCCACCTTCTGCTTCTCAATCAATCTGCCTCCCCATCCTCTTGTTTGCTCCCAGCAAGTTAATTTTGTAATGAGACATGGCACCAGAATCGACCGAGCTTAATTATTACCAGGCAGGCCGCATCCAACGTACAGCATGTAATAATAATAATCTGTCCCAGCAAGTTAATTTGTAATGAGACATGGTACCAGAATCGACCGAGCTTTAATTATTACCAGGCAGGCCGCATCTAACGTACAGCATGTAATAATAATATCTGTCGTCAACATGGATGGACGATACATAATATTGTATGGATCCCAGGTGCGGAAATTAAAGCACACGCCATTGGCAAGCAAGCAGGTAATTAAAGACGAGCGGCGAATCCCAACAATTTTAACTCATGACACATGCAGCGCGCGGGAGACTTGTAACTCCAATGAATCGAAGAAGACGGGGAGGAGTTTCGGGTTGGAAGCAAAATGGCTAGTAAGGTGGAGGAGGGTGCGGAGCCCACATTACATCTGACGGCAGATAGCAACTCGCCATGCCCATGGCTGTTCCGCCGGATGCCGCCTCGTCGTGCCCATGGGTGGCAACTCCACGGCCGTGCCGTATCTGCTGCTGCTGGTCGTGCCTCGATGAGCCTCCCGAAACGGTGATTTCCTCCTCCAAGGGTAGCCGGTGGAATGTAGGATTCCAGAACGCCGCTACCACCATCGTCACCGTCCCTGCCGCCACCAGCCGACCCGCTACCGCCCCGCCTACTATCTGCCCTTGGGGACCCGCCAGCGACACGGTCAACCCTCCAATCGCCGGGATCAGCGGCGAGGACGCCGAGTAGGACGGCGGCAGGAAGGTGGCGGAAATTGACAGAATCTGGAACCGGCCGTGGAAGGTGAAAGTCGAAGTCGAAGTCGAAGTCGAACCACCGCTACTGCTGCCGGCAGAGGAAGCGCAAAATGAGGGTTGGTGGAGGGTGACGTTGGAGACGAGACCGGTGCCGGCGAGGACGGACAGACCGACATCCCGGCGGCGGGAGAAGGCAGCGAGGGCGTCTCCCACGTCTTGGCCGGCAGAGACTTGGAGGACGTGGGGACGTATAACGCCGTTGGAGTCGGGGTCGTCGCGGGTGACGAAGACAGGGGCCTTGGGCTTGTTCTTGGACCCCGGCGGCCTCCCCCTGGGTCGGCGGACGACCGAGGTTGGTTCGGGTGAGGAGACGCTCCTCTGCTTCTTGGGGTGGGAAGAAGGTGGAACCACGTCCATGTGGTGATGATCACCACCAGGCGCGTCTTTCTTGTTGGCGCGCGGGAGTTGTGGAAGACGACGATAGAGCAAAGAAGTGGAGGATGGACTGGAAGGGAGATGTGAGCTCAGAGGGCAAGAAACATGAGGGTCATCTCGATCGGAACATGAGGGCTCCAAACATGAGGGCTGTAGCATGTTTAATGCTGCAAACAAACAGACATCTCGATCGGATTCAGATCTGTCGACTCCAAGTGTTGCGGTGGTTGGCTTGCAGTTGCAGGAAGTACCACTTATGATGTATGTTATGGTGGGGGCGGGGCGGGGCGTCTGCTGCTGGACCATTGGCTGTCAAGCTCGTGTCCTCAGATCTTACCCGTACCCATTTATGGATGATCGGATGGCCGATCCATGCGACCGGAAAAATAAAGTTAGCGTTCGTGTTAGTTTGAGGTGAAAAACCGAACCCGCCGAGTCATTTATCGACGTACAATGATAATGATTTTGTTTGGATTTAAGTTGTTAACCGGAGACGTAGACAGATGATTTCGTAGCCATAAAAACCATGTATGCATGGCTAATTAAGTAGTAACACCAGCCAGAGCTTAATTCCGAGATGCCAGCAGAAGAGGAAATTAATCGACGCCCTGCATATCACCGATCAATCAGATCATCTCCTTCTTGTAGCCGTAAATTTAATTTAATATACCTTTTGAGAGCATTTCTCCGCATTAGACTAATTTCAGTGGAATGCAACACTTCTAATTGCAGAATAACGGAGAAGCGACACGGGCAAACGAAACGAAGCGCTTATACTCCAAGGACGGCTTTTATTATTACTGTTGAAAAATATAAACAAAAAATGACAATTTTATAAAATTTTGTTTTAATTTTAAGGATATTCTCCTACCATCTATATAACACCACTATGTTTAGACATATGGATACTCATTTAGTTCACTTACATACATGCTTGCATAGACCCATTTCATGCACTTTGATACACATGCATCCCTACATGTTCCTTCAAACATATGCATCTTTACTTGCTCGTTCATTTATGGACTTGCATCCTCACTTATTCATTCATATGCACTTGCATTCTTAATTGTTCATACAACCTTAGATGTTGCATTCATATATGTTGCTCTACACACACACACACACACTCACTTACATCCATGCCCATGCATACACCCATGTGCTTAATCATGCATCATCTATGCTGAATTTCATAGCTCATTTCACATGCTTAACCATGCACTCTCCATGCTAATTTCCTAGCTCTTTCGTGCATAATTTTACTTCTCCAATCATGCATTTTACATGCTGAAATTCATCCTACATTCATGCTTTCATATCACCCAATCATGCTCCAATACTTCTACCGTTCTTGCAATGATTTTATGTGCATTTCATTTGCATATACATGTGTCCATAACTTGCACTCATATGCATGCATAACTCCTGCCTACATGCACTCTCATTTCATACAACATACATGCTTGTTTCATACCATAACTTGCACTCATATGCATGCATAACTCCCGTCCACGTGCACTCTCATTTTATGCAACATACCGGCTTATTTCACGCCATAACATGCACTTTCTTGCTCATTCATTCATATTCATTCACAAATGCACCCCACATACCTTTACACATACACTTGCTTGCTCATTCATTCACATCTACATCCCATATCCACTTACACATGCACTTACTTGCTCATTCATTCATCTCATGTTCATTCATATTCATTCACTTAATGCACCCCATATGCACTTACACATGCACTTACTTCCACATTCATATGTACAAACATTGTAGGCACTAGCACATATTTGCTCATTCATATACACTTGTTCATTCATATGCAGCTACATTTTCACTGCTTCCATTCACATCTCCTTAAATGTTCATTCATACATTTTCTTCTATGCTCATTCATTCATGTTAGTTTGCATCACACCTATTGTTCTCTTCATTCGTCCATGCTACTCTACATTCTAATTGTTCACTTGTTTCATACATGCTTGCATACATACACATACATATTAGAATCATTAACTTCACTAGAGGAGAGGTGAATAGTAAATAGATTTTTTAAAATAAATTTGAAATCAAAATCCAAAATTCACAAAGAAAAAAACTTGCAGATTTTTTTAATAAGAATGCAAATGTAATGGAAATTAAATCATAAGAACAATAAATTTTTTTAGTGGTTCTCCAAATAAAGTATGTTCACTCCTTAAACCTTTATTACTTGAGCCTTACACTAAATTCTAGTGTTGTACATGGGCCAACACCCTATTATAGTTCAAACCCTTGGTGAATTCCACCAAGTTAGCCTCCTCACACTTTGAGGAGCCTCACCACATCTTAGTGAGCTAAATTTAAACACAATAAAAAATTACCTCCCTTTGCATGAACTTGAATCTTAATGCACATTAGCTTGAAATGCGCTAAAATGCTTTCAAAATAGTGTGATCTAGTGTTGTTTCTAGGTAATGTGAGTTTTTTGTGTAACCCTAAGTGTAGAAACAGAAACAGTAGAAGAAATTTTATAAGAGGATTTGAATCCAAACAAGGTAAGTCAAATGGCTATTTTAGGACTTTTTGTTTTTGCCAAAATAGTATGCCCTTGAACCAACCAACCTACAATTTCCTATTGGCTAGTAGGATGGTGTGTTAAAGTTTAGTATGAAATATTGAATGTTCCTTTCCTATCAGGGATTGGCACGTCAAATCTAATTTCGATACCTCATATAGTCTGTGCCCTAAATCCAAATGAAACAATTGGTGTGACATTTTGCATTGGTAGTGTGTCAATATGTTTACTTAAAAACTCTTAAAAAATCTAAAGTGATGGCAACACACCAAAACAAAATTTGGTATTCAAGACAAGTGAACCTTAATCCTGATGAAACAAATGGAAATGCTGTTCTGCAGCAATTGTATGTCATTTATTTTAAGTCTATTGTAATGCGATAAACAATATGTCGGTAAGGTCCAGATGGTATGCCTAGTTTCAAGTCCAACATTTCTCTATTTCTAAAATCTAGTATGTCAATGCACGTACTAGTGTGCTAGTTTTATAAGAAGTAGATTCTAAGTAAAATTGGCAACTAAGTGTAGCCTATCCCTAAGTCATGACTAAACTCTACATGTACTACATGACAACCCTAGTGTGCAAGTTCACTAAAAGGAGAGTACAATAAATTTCAAAAAAGTAATCAGAAAATCAACATAATGAGCAACTATTGATTTTGCCTTAAAGCATGTCAACATCTCTTTTTTTCCTTCAAAGACTTCAATATTTGTCATTAAGTTTTGTATCATCAAATCCAGCTAGATGAGATTTTCCTAATTGAAACATTAATGCAAATCAATAGAGTATGAACCCGATTGATTGGAATCAAGCCAAATTGAAGAAATTGGTTGGATTAAGGTCATCCAGTTTGATAGTGACATGGGGGGCACATTCTAATAAATAGTGACCAACATTGGGTGAACACTCTATACACTTGAATTATTTAACCTCTCACTTATCCCTATTATATTGTTAGAGTTGCTAGACTTGTAAGGTGTGTGCGCTTATTGAGTGCAAAAGTTGGGAGGAGATGAGATGAATGGATCAGGGGGATCCATGTAAGATGAAGTAGATGATAGTGAAGAGAAGAAAGACCTAAGGAGGCTAGAGATAAGAAGAAAAAGTTATGTAATATTTCTCAATCAAGTGTTGGTTTGACAAGAAATGTTGTATGTGCTTTGGAAGTGTCGTCACCATGGTGTCTGTATTACTAAGTTGGTCAAAACAAGCAAATAACATAAAGCAAGTGCAAGAGCAACCAAAGCAATAAACAAGATGTATGCAATAGGCATGGATGTGATGTCAATATGAGTATGTATATGAATGCTTTATGAGTGAAGCCTAGCTAAATGAAACACAAATGAAGCAATGAAAAGGGACTAGATGAGTATGGATCATAGTGTGTGAAATAGGTCTACTACATAAAGCAAGGATGTGAGCATGAAAGTGAAGCCATATATGGGCATGGGAGCATTGACGTACAAGTAAAGATGAAGGAACATGAGTGCATGCCTAGGCAATGAAAAAAAAACATGGACATACGGGTATGGTAATGACGCATGAATGCATGTTTAATCAAGCACGAAAATGATTCGTATGAAAAAAAATGATACATTGAAGAATGCATGATATATAAATGTGCATATGGAAACAAAGCCCAATAGTTGCATTACACAAAATGATGGTGACTGTGTGTTGATTGATAATTCACTCTAAGACCTAGGGGAGGTTTGTGTCTACTCGGATTTTTAAGAAATGAAAGTAAAGAAATTATGTAATTAGTTTGTGTAGATTTGAAAACTTAAAAAAATTTGTTAACTTTTCCAAATATAAAAGAAAAAATCTTCCCAACCACCCGAATGTAAGTTAAAAAATGTCCTAGGTTGTTGGAATGTACTCTCCATATGGCCACCAACCAATTGTGCATTTTCCTTTGTTATTAGTCTTTCCTCACTATTAGCCCTTTTCCCGTTATTACTCTTTAATTCAACCAGATTAGTTCACTCGATCAATTTGGTTCGCACCCAATTGCCGTTGGTCCGAGCTCAATTGCAACCGATCCGTGCCCTGGCTTAGCCCGGACCTAAATTTCACGCCTGGATTTGGAGCTCAATCTAACCACCATCGCGCGTGTACGGACCGACGCAGGCACGCCCGTCTCCTTCCTCCTGTGCGTCCGACGGTTCGCCGTCATGCCCGTACGTCGCCGTTGAGAACCCATGCCCTTCTCCACCGCCCGAATCTCGCCTACTCCCATCTATCCCGAACCTCGCCATTCCGCTGACCATGCTCTGCCCGCACCCATTTTGTTGGCCAAGCCCTGCTCCGCCGCTCAGCCTCCGGCTAGCCGGAAGAGGGTCCTTCACCCTGTTTCTCACCCCCGTCGACTGGTTATCGCCCGACCCTGCTCCCTCCCCTCTGAAAGCCCGGAATGCCGCGCATCATTCGACCATGCACGGAGCTTCGGCGGACTACCGAGTAGCGGAAACTGGTTACTCTAGATTTATTTTTGCCATATAAAGTTTGTGATTATGGAAAAATAGGTGAGCTTTTTTTTGGGTATTTCCAGCAGTGTTTCCAGTGAAATTTTCACTGGAATGAGTTTTTTGGGGCCACTCTACTTAGAAGCCATATTGGATCACCGATAGGAAGTGTTGGATACCTGTCTTAGTTAAAGGAAGAGTTATACTAAGAAAAAACTTTACTAAGGATAAATCAAATCATCTTTAGCAGACGTTCAGGTGCCTGTTACCAAGTGAAATTGAGTCAATACAATTCTTTCCCATATCAAACCACTGGAAATTGATAATCAGATAGCTTTTGTAAGAATAGTAGGTTTAATAGAACCCATCTAAGTATAATAGTTGGTATGGTTACTGACTTCAAAAATGGTGCACCGATCTCACCATTGAATATCCATTATTCTTAAAGTCTCCTTGTCTAAAACTAGTTGCCAAAACAGATGTCGAAATGACCAAATTGCATCACTGTTCTGACTTTCCATAGAAAAAATTATAACTATTGTAAAAGAGATCATTCATCTTTTATTTCTATTTATACACTTAGATCAAACTGTTTATTCTAACAATCTTGTAAAAACTTCTGAACTAAATCTTTTGATCTCTATAACAAACATTCTGAAGATTCCTTAAGCTCTCCATGCACACACTCAGTTAGCTTTCATTTCTGTGAAAAATACTAGTACTCCTAAGGAGGATAAGCGTGATAGTGTGGTCAAGACAGTAGGGATTGAGCGATAATCTTGTTAAAAGCACTAATTGTAAGAATGTTAAGTATTAAACCTATAAAAACACCAAAGTTAGTTAGTGGAATAGACAAATCTCATTAGGAGAACTGTTAGAAAAATTTCTGTGTTCCTTTTTGGTTTAGTGTGATTATCATTTATCTATGCTTTATCGTTAAATAATGCACATCATAGACCATTGAACGTTATTATTTTGCTGAACAAATTTTTTGATCGAATTTCTTGATCACAAGATTTAATTTCTGTGATTGTGTGAAGTGCTTATAACCTGCGGTATGTTTTGATATCATCTTTATTATGTGCTCACTGTTTTAAATCATATCATGAGCCGACTACATCTTACTGAAATTACTTGATTTGATATATATTTATTTCATATGTGTGGCTGATAGATAAAAATATCGTAGATCACTATTCACTATTTCTGTAGTAATCTATATTGATCCTAATAATTGGAATCAAAGAAAATTGATCTTTTTATAGATTTAACCATTTAATAAATCATATAGCATCACTTCAATATAACTATGTTATAGAGGAGCAAAGTATCCACAAACCCCTATTTTTTGATAGCTCCAATTACATTTATTGGAAGCTCAAGATGGAAGTCTTTCTAAAATCCATCAATTTTAAATTGTGTAATGTTGTGGTAAATGGCTTCCAATTTCTAGACACTCATTTTAGGGACTGGAATGATGTTAGAAAAAGTTAGTACAATTGGATGCAAATGGCCTAAATACACTATTTTGTTCTTTATCTATTGAATAGCCCAATAAAGTTTTTACTTATTCTTCTCATGAAGTATAGCATACATTGAAAATTACTCATAAAGTAATTAGTCAAGTTAAAGAAACAAAGATTAACTTGTTAGTTTAGAAAATATGAACTGTTCAGAATAAATTATAATGAATCTATTGGTGTTATGTTTTTTAGATTCCTTAGTGTTATTAATGGCTTAAAAGGTCTTTGAAATATTTTCTCTCAACAGAAACTTAAATGAAAAGTACCCATGTCATTGACAAGTAATGAGAGAAGAAAACTATAATAATCGAAGAAGCCAAGGATCTATCAAGATACACCTTGGAAGAGTTTATCAGAAACCTTACTGCCTATGAGGTTCTAATGAGGACCAAAGTTGAAGAGCAAGCTGAAAGCTCAAAAAAGGTTGAGAAAAAGAAAGAGCTAGCATTTCAAGTTGATATTGAAATAGATATCTCAGAAAATGATGAGGATGTTGTGCTACCAGTAAGAAAATTTAAAAGGACTTTGAAGAAGGGAAAGAAGAAAAAAAAGTACGTCAAAAGAAGACTCCCCAAGATTTACGAAGTGTAATTTTTTTATAAGAGTGTTAAATTGCAAGATGCATCATTTAGATTAAACGTTCTAAAAGAAAAGAATAATCATCTGAAGAGCCAAGTTGCAAATCTTAATCATATGGTTGAGAGATTCATTCGTGGAGAGTCGGGAACCTAAGAACCTTACAAGCACTTTGAAAACAATGGTCCACGATCAGTTCCTCTGTCTACACTACTAACATAACTATGCTCCTCCTAGAAAAAGCACCCGAACATCTAATAACGATGGCCTGTTATGGATGTTAGTGTTGATTTGGTAAGATAAGACAAGACTTTTTACTCTTAAAGACAAAAAGGAGCGTCCAAAGTTTCCTATTATATTAAGGTTTTTCCAAGTACTTCCAGGTGTATCTATAAGTCTAGATGAGTTTAACTCTTGGATGTGGATCTAAGACTTTTTGGAACACAAGAAGTAGGATTTTACAAAATAAAATATAGTTGTATCTTCATCCTTTCTTCATGATCTTCATCCTCCATGCAGCACTTTGAGTCTTCTTCTCACGTATTCTCTTCTTTAAATTCCCATTAATTTCTCTTTCCTCTTTCTTAGCATGATCTTATTTAGCCTTTGTTATTTTGTATTTCCAGTGAAGTCCTTGAGTCATATAATTTCGTTTTTATCATTAAAGTTTATGTCATCAAAATCAATGGGAAATGGTTATTTACTTTCTTCCGTGTCTTGAACTCGTGGGAAGAGAGCTCAGATGCTACAGGTGATAAAAGGAGGAACGAAGGAAATAGAGATGATGAGGTGTTGGAGAAGAAATGGAGGAGGAAAAGATTTCGGTGTTGTAGGCGATGGGAAGCAGACGATCGATCAGTGGGGTCGGAAAAGACTGCACAAGAAGGGACGGACGGAGGAATTCTTGATTTTCCAATATACCTGATGATATACCACGGTAGAGTTATGCAGCAAGCTGGGTGAATAATGTTAAATCAGATGTAAAACAACAAGAAGCCGTGGTGTGCAACAAAGCAAAACCCAAATTACAATTACAACTACAACTAAGTGGGTTGATGGTGTGCATGCAGCTGTGATGTTGGAACAGAAGAGGAGGAGCTGGTGTGGGGTGCAGGGCGTTGGTGGGGAGGGGAGTTCACGAACCGGAGGAAGTCACAAGCAGCCACTGAATCCTAACTAAGGTCGCATCCTTGGCCTTTAATCAACGAGAAGGTGATCGATCATGCCAAACCGCGCGTCAAATGAAGTTTGTTGAAGAAGAACAACATTGAATCAAGTGCAAGTGAAGATTATAAATATCGACTATTTATTTTCCAAATTAGCATATCAATAAGAGAAGTTACATCATACCCCACTAGTCTAAGTTCAAAAGAAGTTTGACAAGAAAGCGGTGATGATCATTAACAAACAGATAAGACATTTTTCCTAGTACAACAAGAAGAAGGCCAATAATCAGAAGAGACCACCTTAGAAAAGGATATTACACTTTGATAGTTTGAATGTCTCGCCAGAAGAGACTTCACGAAGTCGTTGAAAACGATGACAAATTAAGTGAAAGAGAATGTTATACACCCTACGTGTAAGTTAAAACTCACAATCGAAGGAAAGCCTTAACTAGTAATATAGTAACGTGAATGAAATCGATCTACTTATCAAGAAGGTATTAAGTGAAGTGTCAACGATTACAGAAAATCAAAGCTCACATGCAAGCGACCGAAGGCTGAGGCAGCCAACGAGATTTATGTCAACCTATGAAAGTGCTCGTAAGGGAATTCATAAGAAGATTTAAAATCTCTTCGTCTAAGAGTGTCAACATACATATTTACCGTAGAGACCAATATTTGCACGTTTTTATTTTATCAATATTATACGCATTTTACGATCAATATAGTCACGAATTTAATGGGCTATTTAAATTTAGGGAAAATATATCCAAAAAGCTTATAATGGATAATCTCAAAAGCACTTATTTCACATTATAAAAATAAAAAAAAAACCCGTCATCTTCTCTAATGTTCATGGGACGACATGTCAAGAAAAACATTTTTGAAACTGAAAGACCACGAGCATCAACCTTGCGTTATTGCGAGAAAACAAAAATGCCGAGGGGGAGGGGACGAACCAGTGTTGACGATTGCAAAACAAAAATGATGGGCATATCTCCCTTTCATTAACAAGAAGGTGGTAAGTACATAATACATCCTAATCTTATTTTACAACTCAAACCAGTCATAAATGAGTTTGAGCCGCTCCACTTCTGGTAGTTCTTCTCTTGTGCAAAACGGTATCCCAGTTAGTTTCTCTACTACTACGCGGTTCTGTTAAATTTATACATGGTTTAGTGGTTGTGTCAGAATGCAAAAAAGGAGATCTCTCTTTCCCCTGAGTAGACCACCCTCGTCTGCCGTCGTGGTCCTTCCACTCCAGCTCCGATGTGCTCGCATAACTTACGCCCCCCATCTGATGATGATGATGGGTGGTGTCCCCCTCATCCAGGGAACTCATGTCGGTGGCAGAATCACTGCCACCAAGAAAATCAGGCATCCACCCGTCAGAAGACACGTGGGTCGAGGGAGAGTAAGTGATGAATCCGTCCGAATCCCCCGAGACTCTGGAAGGGCTGTAACAGTTCAATCCACATGATTCTCCGAACAGAATATCAGAGTAGTCATCCGTGCTGGTAGAGTCCCGTGTGCTCTCGGTACTGCAGGAGCATTCGTCTGAGAAGCTCAGCCCTGAACTGTCACTTGACGAATCCACCTTCTTGCTAGTTCTCTGACCCAACGGAATATGAGAATTATCGTAGTAGATGGATCCATCAACTGCGGTGCAATCAGGATTATTGGATCTCCATTTTGGACCACTTTCAGGAAGCTTTCTGCTCTTGCCTTGTGCGGGTCTGCACGGTATTTCATTCCTTGATATCCTTGGAGCACGTGGTGTGGTTCTATGCACAAAACAAATTGATTTATCAGACACAATAACTGAAAATAAAAGTTCACAAAAATCCAAGGCAAACTCACGCATACCTTGCGTAAAGAAGCATGTAAGCCCCCTTCGACAAAACCCAGCCAGGCTCCACAGGTTTCACCTATATGCAAGGGTAGAAACTTAAAAGCAATGGCGCAATTATCTCTCTAAGAAATCAAATGGACACAAAACCATCATAAAAATACGAAGCGAAACACGTGAAAATATCTCAAGTACGGAACTTAGTTGATTGAGTCAAAAGCAGTAATTCCCCCTCTTTCTCTCAACAACTTCATCCAAGACTAAGAGCATACCGTGCTGTCATCGAGTTTGTACCACTTATTTTGTGCACTTTTCACGTAGCACACATAGTGACCAGAAAACGCAGCATTCATGATATCCACATGTACAACGACAGCATAGAGGCAATATACAGGGGTTTTGTCATGGGACCCACTGCACATGTACTTTGACATGTTAAGAACATCAGGGAACTGCACTGTCTTGTTAAGCTTCCCAAATTTACCAGACTGCAGAAGCATTTGCAAAAAGGACATATCAATGGCAATAGCTAGAAAAAACAACAAATGCAAATTCTGCATATGCATTCCAAATTTTCAAGAAGTTTGAAGTTGCCTGGAAACGTTTCAAAGCAATGGTGAGGACATTAGGAGCTTCTAATACACTGAGCTTCTTTTTTGCCTTCTCATAGGATTTGCACCTGAAACATGAAGGTTGTGAGTAAATGACTAATCAGATAGGATCCCTGGTTAGATCATCCTCACCATGTACCCAAAGTTCAAAAACTGTTTAACGAAACTGAGAAAACATCCATGTCCAACAATGGCAAGCATAGATATGGATAATAAAAGAGGAAATTAAGTAAATGCTCCATACAGTGTTTTCTAGGGAAACTACCCCAAGAATATGTGAATCAATAAGACTAGTTAGTAAAATGAAAAGAATGTTTGGTAAAATGAAGAGCCGTATAAAATTTAAGTCAAAAAGAACATATAATCGAAACATACTTTTAGGAGAACCATGTATCAAGACAGCGAACTGCATGAATGGGGACAGTAATAAATGTTTATGAAGAAAGTCTTCTATGTGATAATGAACAAAAAATAGAGACGACAAGTTCAAATTTCAAACACACATTATCTAGTTATAATTGTTGTGTGAAATAAATGGTAGAAAAAATAAGATCAAGGAACGTGAGAGTTGCAAGATAGCATAGTTGATCTTCTACTTTAATGTAAGAGAAGAGATTGAATTCAAGTCTAAACAAAAACACTACCATAATTGATAGCAAACACGATCAAAGATTCAAAGAAGAGATCCATGGAGATGGGGTCATCATTCTCCATAAAAATGTAAATCAGTAAGAAATACAAAAATTCTACAAAAAACTATAAATGAAGCAATTTTTAGATGTCAGAAGGCTTTTCACTTTTTGTTGAATTCTGTAAATTGACCAATTCACTATGACAGAAATGCAACTATTAAATTTTTTGTGTATTTCAGTGAACAAAAAAGGATGGTGAACAGCTAACCTGCCACACTTGTATTTGTTCTCTCCATCTAAAATTTCAATAGCTGTAAACCTGGCAAGTGCTTCGTCAAGAGTTCTAATATCCCCATCCCCATGTACCTCAACTGTAAGATCCATCATTTTCTCATATCGATCAGAAGTGGTTTGACAATTCATGCATTTAATCTGTAATCACCCAAGTCACCGATGGTTACTTCCTACCAGAAACAGCCAAAAGCACAACAATATTCATCCAGAAAGTAAAAACTCAAAAAAGTGATGTGTAATTCAGTAATACCCTAGAACGAAGGTAACCACCAAATATTATCTCTATAAATGTTGTTTCAACAAAATGTTGACCGGCTGGATTTCTGGATTCTTTTAGGCACATGGATTGCATTGCATCAATAGCATACCTGCCCAAATTGATCAGAAGCAGACTGATTAGATAAAATGGATAGGAGATTGCTAGTTCTAACACCTTCACCGTAAAGCTGACCAACTGAGAATGACTTAAATGAAAGGAGCATAAAGTACAAAAAAGTCAAAGATATACTGCATTTGTCATATTAATAAGCTATAAAATAAATAGGATTAGGATATTATGATAGAATACTATAGTGGATGGAAGAATCAATGTCGAGAAAGAACGTAAAGCCAAAGACTACATACAAGACTGTAGATGATCACACAAGCAAATATGAAGCCTTTTTTTTTAGGAGAAGCAAATATGGAACATGGCAAACTGAAATAAATGCTTGCAAGCAGGTTCATGCATCTTAATGAACCCTTATCTCATGTGCTTATTGATTGATCAATCTAGTCTTTCTTATCATTTTACCAAAAAAACTATTCAAACATGTTTTATGTTATTTCCTAGATTTGCTCCAAAGTTTGTTCAATATGCCTTACATTCGATTCATTCTTTTATTTAGATTCTATTACCTTATTTTTATTCCTTCTTCCATTTAATGTAATAAAATATGAATTTTTCCATTTTATGTTAAAAATTTTGTGACATCAAAACAAGTAAATAGTGTTAGTAAATCTGAACTTCAGTTGCGGAAATTGGATTTCCAGTCATCTTTTTTGTTATTGTTGTTTATCAATTTCATCGTTGGAAAGCTTTTCTTAGTCAAATATTGAAGGCAGGATCACACAAATTCTTTTATTGAATTACTCCTGAATTTCTGGAACAAAGAGTAGTAAAACTTTCAGCTGATACATTCACTGCCCAGCAATAAATGAAGAAATAATGAAATATGGAAAAGAAACATGAAAGTGAGCAGTTTGGAAGCATACTCCAAGTCGAAATCTAATGGTCTAATGTTAATGTTTATCACATATCATAACAATAAGCCGTGGACTAGAGATTTTTAAAACTTAAAATACCTAAGAAACTCGTGGGCATCTTCTTGTTTCCCATGACCAAGACTGCTACCTAAGTTGTGTATTTGAGAAAGAATCCCAATAGGTGATAATGGAAACTTTCCTTGTTTCATATTCACAACAAGATTTTCAAACTCACATGTGAAGCACCATTCTTTCTTTAAGCCTGAGAAAAAGGAAATGCAAAAACCCTGTGTCACAAAAAATACTGTGCAAACACCAAACAAATATGAATCCCTCGTATCTGCAGAAACAATAGTAGAGAGAAAACATACACGTCCTGGAATGAATTCTTTGAAGAAGGTAGGCAGTAAGTGGTCGAGTAAATGCCAAACACTGAAGCACAACATTAGCATAACAACTGCAGCAACATATAACAAACCACTTCATTGATTGTATACAACACAAAGGTGAAACTGAAAATAATCACACCACAAAAGCATCATGTGAACTCACTTATCCAGCCATCAATATGACTGTGAGAATATGCACATGACACATGGGCAATTCTTCAACAAAATAATAGACATAAATGCAATTGATGAAATGGCATGGGCACAAGAGCTGAGGGAAACAAACAGAACTTCACAGACAGATGATAAGCTGATGAATTGGAAAGAAAAATGCACACTGTCTAGACCGACACTCTTTTTCTGAATAGAATGATAGGGTATATGTCATTAATAATAAGTTCTTAATAGAAACAACCTGACCCAGAAGACTAGTAAAAGATAAAAGGAAGAAAAACCCAACACTACAAAAGTGTTAACAGCAGACCCCTTCACTGACAACAAAAATAGCTAAAGTACACGAAACTAAAAGAACAACGCCCTCCCCCAAAGTTTAAAAAATCCCTATGATTAATATAATAATAATGCATTTTTAAATATTGGTGCATTCTTTATGGCTTATACTGCATTTTTATATAAGAATGCATTTTTCATGCTTTTAATGCTCATATATTTATTTTTTTGTTTAATAATATATTTGTAGTTTCTTTCAGTTAGACACTCAAATCTCCATGTATTTGTGTTTTTGTTTAATTTTTAATATTGTTAAGAACCCTTGATAACTTTTTATTATTAATATTGACTTGTTTGATGATTATTTATTGTTATTACTATGAGATTTTATTAATGTATTTAACTTAAAAACATATCACTTATACCATAACAACAACAGTTTGAGTTATAATTCTACCATTTGGAGTTAGCCACGTGAATCCTTTTCTTCCATATATTTCTATCTATAGTTGAATCTTTAGTTAAATTATATAAATTTAAATCTTTCCTTACAACTCTGAATGAAGTAGTTTTAATCTTACCTCTACTTTTAATTTCTTTTGCACTAATTAAATCTCCTCTCTTATCTAGTACATTCTTTAATCGCCTAAGAATATAACCAAACCACCTAAACCAATTTTCTCTTATCTTATCATCCATTAGTGCAACTCCTACTCTATTCCTAATAAAATCATTTTTTAACATAAAAACATCACTTATATATATATATATATATATATATTTAACCTAGATTAAACCACCTAACCCTTCAAGTACAGCTGTAGATTCCATAAACTACATGTGTACTAGCATAGCCCTACGTTTTCAAAGGGAGGATAAAAGGAAAAAAAAATCTAATTATCAACAATTACAAAATCATAAACATCAAAAAAAAGCTATGAATATAGCCTGTCATAGACTCGTAATGCTGGTTTAGTGACTAAAGGAAGTTCCTGTCCAATAGTATCATTGCAAACAAAAAGGCAACATAAGTGAGTAAAAGTTAAACACACTTACCTATTGCCACAATTAATAAGCCCACGTGGTTGCAGATCCACCTTCTCATTGTAAAGTTTAATATAAAGATCATATGGAGGAATTATCTGAAGAAAAGAGAAATGATGAGCAAATGAAATATGAAGCCATGTTAGCTTATCATATCCCTCTTTCCAAGAATAGAAGAAATGGTTCTGGCTATTATATGAAGTTCTCTGTACACATACCTTACAAAACTTTGAAGGTTTTGATGACTTTAGTTGCTGCACAACTTTCCGAACTGATTTCAAGGCATGGCCACCATTTGAAATGCTGTTTTTTGTTAATTCAGTTGTAGAAGAAGAGAAACTATTAAAATTTTTGCTGTCTGACACATTATTTCCTCCCCCCCCATATATAGATTCAGAAACAGCAATAGCTTGAGTCTTTGGCTGCCTATACTTCAACAGAGATTCACTACTGTTTTTTCCATTGATAGCAGAAGCAGGTGCATCAAAGTAAGGATCCTTTGTCTTGGAATAACTGATTGTTTTAGAAGAAACATTTCCATTAAGATTCAGTCTACTTCCAGAGTTCAATTGAGAAGAAACTGCATCATCAGATAAAATGAAGTGTGAAGCAATCTTGGAATCTAAATTGACTCCAACATCTTCTTTGCTGGAATTAGACCTGGATAAATCACCATTTCCAGAATTACTTAATATAGTTTCACTTGTCATGTCCTGACATGAAGAACAAGTGACATTTGTAGAACCACAAGATCCAGACATTCTTGGGTCAACAACTGGTTTACAAGCCAACTCCTCAGTGCTACAAACAGTCACTTGTTGATTTAACTCATCTAGACTTGAAAACCTATCTACAGGAATTGTGGAAGTAGCAATTTCATGTAGAGAAGGGTTTCTCTGTGAAACTTCACAAAGTTCCTCACTACTTTTTGAGCTATTTGAGGATGCATCAGATGAAGAATTCTCAGTGTTGATGGTACTGCTGGGATGAGATTTAATGGATTCTGGGGAAGTTTCCAAACACACTGATCCAGATGCAAAAGTAGCACAGCCTAAGGATGGATCAGATGTTGGACCAGAATTCCCTTCTGAGCCACACTTCTTGACCAAATCACAAACTTCAGCATCATCCTCTTTGTGGATTGCACTTGTAGAGCAAACAAAGCTGGATGGTGTATGATCTACTAGATGTGTCTTTGTAGGTTCGGTAACAAAATTTTCCATAACACCACCACTGGACTTAGAGTTTGCAGCTGATGTAGTCCTATCAGAGTAATCTCCCACAGGATTGCATTGGATCTCGGGAGGACGACACTTGTCTTTGTGACCTTGTCTCCAATGGATAATCTGACACTTCCCAGAACTAAAAGGTTAAAAAGAAAATGTTAACAAAAAGAAAACACCATATTCGTTCACAAACTATAAAATGCTTTTAAGCCACATTACGTTACTAATATCATTCACTCAGACCATAATCAGATCACATTTTAAAAAAAACTATACAACAGAAATCAATGCTTTAATCCCATAAATGATGCCAATCACAGTTAAAGAAACTGCAGCCACTAATATCAATTCAGTTTGTTGAAAATCAACTAAAAAATAGACAGAATTTAAAATAATAAGTGTATATTTATATATGAAGTGCAATCATCATAAGATCTTTTACAATGGTCATGAGAATCCATTAAGTTTGGCGAATCAGTGAATGCCCAAAGTGTGGCAAAGCTCCTATGAAGCTCACAGCTGTCCTTTCAAAGCTAAAGTCAACATATATTATAAACTATTGAAAGAAAGGTGGCAACGAGCAAGCTATTGAAAAGGTCAAATGTCCTCTGTAAATATGAAAGGTTGGTCAGAACAGCCATTTTTCAAGAATTCCTTTTTATCTAAAGTCATCTTTTCCATTGATATTTCAGAAAAATTTTGTACAGAAAGGTATTCAAAAAGCAACCATTCTTTACATGTATTCCACTAACATAGCTAGTCAGATCCTATAATCTGTATGGGGATTTTGACAGGCTTTGTATATGATAATATCAATGTGAAAATCTTTGGATGTGTGAGGGTTTTTTTTGCTTTTTATCTGTCAAAGAAAATTTTCATTTTATGCTACTAAAATTAGATTGCCACAAACATGCCACATGGCATGTCAGACATGTCCCACCATGTCTGAGTCAAAAACACGTCCAGTGCAGGTGCAACAGCCATCTTAGAAGAGTCTGTGCTTCCTAGGCTAGAAGTAAATATCTATTCCATTGTAACATCAGGAAGCCATTATGCATTTTCTTGCTTTTCTTGAAAAGGTTCAATTTTACTATCCCATCATGTTTGGAGAACTAGATAACTAATCTAATGTTCTCTATGGCATACTGCAATTGGAAAATTGCCTAGCATGGGAACTTTCAAGTTTCCTTCTCCATAAGTTTATCTTTCTGATTGGAGTGCACATTGTTCCACATTAAGCAAATTTTTATTAATAGGCAAATGAAGGAGCTAAAAAGGATTGTGACCGAGCACGAGTCCTACATTTTGTTTCTCTTCGTGGACCAAGGAG
Organism: Cymodocea nodosa; assembly: GCA_036874045.1. Taxonomy (NCBI): domain Eukaryota; kingdom Viridiplantae; phylum Streptophyta; class Magnoliopsida; order Alismatales; family Cymodoceaceae; genus Cymodocea; species Cymodocea nodosa. The sequence goes on along the minus strand of CM072342.1, from coordinate 14,617,981 downwards.
AAAGGGGGCTCCACGGGGAATGGATTCTTCCTAGGTCAATGCCCGAGCAGTTAATGGTTCTGGGGGGAAGCCCGAGGGGACCCCAACAAGGGAGAAGTTGAGAGGTTCCATCAGTTTTCGACTCAAAAAAAGGATTCCTACCTCGGCGAACGATCCTATATGGAGAGGCTTCTCAAAGACATGCTTTTATCAGCACCTTAAGGAGAGGTTCCCTTAGCCACTCCCTCGTTCCAGTCACTCCAGTGGGCAGGACCAGGCAGGGTACTAAAGGAATTATCCTTAAAGTATTGTCTACCTCCAAAAACTCTGCCTATGGAGGTTCACCCCTTTACAGTTAGTCCCAAGCCTAGATAAAGAAGAGTTAGTGTTAAGTAGACAACCAATTATCAAACTTGTCAACTCTCATAAATATGAATCCTAAAGATAATTCATTGCAAAACCTCAAGTGTACTAAAAAGAAAACAAAAGAGAAGCATTGCACACCCTAAGTGTAATGTTCTTAAGCTAAGGGTTATGTATCAATACTCAAATGTAGATGAAAATAAGGGCTCTCACGCCTTAATGAATGGGTGTGGGTAAAGAAGTTGGTTCAAAACACCAAAACAGCTTAAATTATAGAACACTGAATGGTAATAGTATAGAATTAGTGGATATAATAAAAGGGAAATTAAAATATCATGCTTGCAAGAAACCAAATGGATGAGAGAAAAATCAAGGTTAATTAAGGATAATGGTTGTAAATTATGGTATACATGAAAAGATAGCATAGGAATGAAGTTGGAATAATATCTGATAAATGTTTAAAAGATGAAGTTATTGAGGTAATATGGATAGAAGATAGAATTATAATGATTATGTTTGTAATAGGAAATGAGATAATATAATTAGCATATATGCTCCACAACTAGGCTTAAGAGAAGCTATTAGACAAAAATTTTGGGAACATTTAGATAGTTTAGTTCATAGTTTACCTAATAATGAAAAGTTCTTTATTGTAGGGGATCTAAATGATCATGTAAAGGAGTAAAATATAAGATATGAAAACAACCATAGTGCATTCAATTTTATTAATAGAAATAAAGAGGGAAATTTAATTTTAGACTTTAACACAGCTTACAACCTTTTGGTAGGTGTTTGGATCTCCAGCACGACACCAGAAAACTTGTTTGGATCTCCAGCACGACACCAGAAAACTTGTTTGGATCTCCAACAAGGCACCAGAAAAACCTAGATTTGTTAACTTCTGTTTTTACTTAGTTAATTTATCTTTATGTCTATTCCTTTTTAAAAGTAAACAAATAACATTTCACACAAATTAGATATTAATTCCAATTTGTATTTTAACTGCAAGTGCACAGTGTCTATTGTATTAGTATGCAAGTACAGGTTGATCCTACAGGAAATTGCTTAAGAATTGCGAACTGTTCCGTTTTTAACAATCAAATTTATATATTCAATAAGCTCTCCGTTGAGTTACAGTTAACTCAACGGACTAAGTTCGTTGAATTATAACTAACTCAACGAACTAACCTCGTGGACTTAAATTAACTCCACGAGCCTACCTTTCCTATTTAATACTACTATTTACAGAGGAATTCGACCAACCATTGGGTGGTTCCACAGATTGTAAATAACATCAATTAAGCTCTTTAATGTTAGTAAGCACTGGATTTATCATTAGTCAATACTAACATTCAGATAATTCAAACAATAACCATTAAAATTTTTAAGTTTTTTGAACGAACCAATTTCAGTAAACTGTAAAACTAAAACAAACATAAAACAATCACAACACTGACAAAGATAACATTAATCACAATACAAAACAAACAATACAACACTCAAATACAAAATATAAACATAGATAAGTTATTTTTGGTATTTTTGTTTTAATATGAGCATAGAAATAGGTGAAAGGTGAAATGTAAAATAATCTCAATCGATAGTAAATACTTCCGTCACTACATGCGACGCGATTACACCACTGAAAATTAAACCACTTACAATTTTGTCTCCTCTCCCTATAGAATCGCGAGTTCAGAATTGCAAAATGATCTCCTATTCAGCATACAGGCATCAACCCAAAGCCAAGGCTAGAAGCTTTACGATCTCCTGAGATATGAGTCGGCGCTTGGTGAAAATAGTTTTCCTTCCCACGATGCGATCACTCCTCACAGTAATTGTCAAGCACTGTGTTTAGCTCGAAATCGACCCGACATCAGAAAAGTATTCTCACAGACCTCCAATGATTAGTGATTATGGTGGTGGTGGTGATGATGGTTGGTATGGTACTTCAGAGAATTGCCGACGCTGATCCTCCTCCGCACACACTGGCCACACTCATCGATCACACACCCTTTACTTTTTTTCTTCTTTTCTTTTATATTTCTTCAGTGGTAATTGCTTCTACTTGAATGGTCGGTTGGATTTCCTTCATTCATATCAACGACGATGATTTCTTCTCCCTTCGACAAGTGAATTCCTGTGTGATACATGCGATCGTGGTTTTTTCTTCCAACTGTCCTATTTCTACAACCGCTACAGTGGCATATTAGAAAATAAATGGTCCGTGGAGTTACAGATAACTCAACGGACTTGCTTCGTTGATTTAACCATAAAACACGTGCATAAATTTAACTATCTGATGCTCAGGTGCATTTCGGATACTTACAAACTTAACTATCCGATGCCCAGATGCATTTCAGATAGTTACATACTTAACTATCCGATGCTCAAATGCATTTCGAATAGTTAGAGATAACTCACCAAAAATCCACTTAAGTCATTCTTCCAGAACATGACACTTGTCCATAGCTATTTTATAATAAAAAGAGATTTTGGAAAGTTACACATATAACTATCCGATGCCCAACTGCAATTTCGGATACTTAGAGATAACTCACTGAAAGTCCACGTAAGTCATACATTATGGTTTCGACACATGTACTTCAGGAAATAATAAAATATTCTTTTAAAACATAATTGTTCGGTAATTTAAACATAACTCTTCGGTACATTAAGCATAACTGTTCGGTACTTTAAACATAACTGTCCGAAATAATAGAAAATTCGGATACTTAAGAATTTCATAGCCTGCAATTTACCAACAGTTTAGAAATGTACTAAATTAACATTAATTCCCTGGACTTATGCAGATTCTTTCATTAAAGCATATAACAGTGCAATTATAACATAATGACTTAATTCTCATATGATAAGCTAAATATTATGCAATTAAACATCATTTAACCGTTAATATTATGCACTTTTTCATTCTAAACAGTAGGTAACACTTATTTTAAGAAAGAGAGGAGAATTTAATTACATTTAGATGTGATTCAAATGCTAGTCAAATAGATTTTTTACCTAATAGAAAAATAGATCAAAAATTGTGTAAAGATTGTAAGGTTATTCTGATAAAAGACTTAACTACACAATGTAAGTTGTTAATATTAGATGTTAATATCAAGGTTAGGAAGAGAAAGCCAAAAAGTACATAAGAAACTAAGAAGTAGGTGATGGAATCTAAAAAGTGCAAAGTAAATGATATTTAAACATAAACTATTGAAAGAAAAATATGGAACTTAGATGGAGAGATAAATAAACTTTGGAATGAAATGACTACTTGTATTAAAAAATTGTTATAAAAACTTTAGGAGAGTCTTGTGTAGTAGCTCCACTAGTTAAAAAAAGTTGTTAGTGGAATGAAGATGTACAATAGATAATGAAAGAAGAAAAGAATGCTATAAAACCTATCATAAATGTAGAAATGAGGAAAAATTAGTAAAGTATAAGCTAGCAAAAAGGAATACTAAGAAAATTGTTAGCAAAGTTAAAAATTAGGCTTAGAAGGAATTATATGACAATTTGAATACAAAACAAGGATAAAATAATAAGGCTATAGAAAGAAAATCAAGAAATTTGAATCAAGTAAAGTGTATTAAAGACAAGGATGGTAAAGTTTTAATAAAATAAAATGAAATAAAAGATAGATGGTGTAAGTATTTTAGTAAGCTTTTTAATGAATCTACCATAAGAAACTCTTACATGCAAAATTTAGGTAGTAGTACAAAGGATATAAACCATAGTTATTTTTGAAGAATTGGTAGTTTGCAGGTAGAAGAAGCCATCAAGGAAATGAAATGTGGGAAAACTATTGAACTAGATGGTATTCCTATTAAAGTGTGGAAGTGCATAGGTGAAGTAGAGATAAAGTGGTTAACTAAACTTTTTAATATACTTTTCAAGACAAAGAAGATGCTAAATGAAACTTATATTTAAGAATAAGGGAGACATACAAAATTATAATAATTATTGAGGTATAATGTTAATGAGTTAAACTATTAAATTATGGGAAAGGGTAATTTGCACAAAGACTAGGACATGTAACTAAAATCATAGAAATCAATTTGGGTTTATGTTAGGTAGGTCGATAATGGAAGCTATGCTAGGTAGGTTGATAATGGATGTTATTCATCTACTTAGGCAACTAATAGAAAATTTTTGAGTTAATAAAAAGAACCTCCATATAGTTTTCATTGATTTAGAAAAAAGCTTATAAAAAAGTACCTAGAAACCTAATGTGGTGAGTTTTAGAAAGAAAAGGAGTACTTATAAGATATATTGACATTATAAAAGACATGTGAAAAAGCAATTACTAGTGTTAAAAATATAAGAGGTGAAACAAGAGAATTTCCAATAGGCATAAGTTTACCCTAAAGGTCCTTCTAAGTCTATATCTATTTGTCTTGATTATAAATGATACTGTTCATAATATTAAAGTGGGATGGATGAAGTAGAGAAACACATCTGAAGTATTATTCAGTTAAAATTAAATAAATATATATATATAACTGTTATTTTCTCAACCATACTTTATGGCTCAAATACTAAGCTGTAAAGCACGACCATATGTAAAAAGTTAATGTTGCTAAGATGTGTAATATCATAAGGGATAAGGTAAAAAAATGATTTTATTAGGAATAGCATAAGAGTTGTACCAATTGACTTAGGTGAAATAGTCATATAGTTTGGAGGCCAAAAAATGCACCACTTAAGAGAGAACTAATTAGTGCAAAGAAAAACTAAAAGGAGTAAAGGAAAGTTCAAAACTAATTGGTTAGAAATTGTGAGGATTTAAATTTATGTAATTTAACTGAAAATTTGATCATAGATAGAAGAAAAGGTTTATTATAACTGACCCCACATAGTGAGATTATGGCTCAGATTGTTGTTGTTTATCGTCTGCCTTTAGAGATATATAATGTCAATGAAAGTTGTTACAAAAAAATTAGATGATCACAAATCATGTAACACATGAACACAAGAAGACTAAAAGAAAACTGAAAGCTACCTAGCAACTAGATATTTCCACAAGAACATATAAAACACACTCTCATTCTTCTCTGAAAAATGGAGTATCACCTCAAAAGTGCTATTATTTATAAGACCAACTATCTCAATTCCCAAGTTGTCATAAAGCTCACATTATCTCTTAATCAATTATTGCAATGTTAACTTATTTTTAATGAGATTCACAATATTTTCATTCAAAAAATTATTACAATGTTTATTAATATAAGTGCCGAGAAAAAAAACATACCAGAAAACTACATAGAACAGTGTGTGTCGAACAAAGAAAGTTAAAAAGAGGGCATCTTCAAAATTGCACGGAATATTTCGTAGTAGCGAATAAGGATTAAAAAATGTATTATAGATTTATATCTTCATGTACAAGTTTATTATCAAGATACCATTGAAGAGCATGCTTGTCCTCAACTACGGCATTTTCAACAACTATACCAATGGCTACTCGTGGGAACCAACGAGGTCAAAAGGTGAAGTTTCGTTTACTCATTTCCACCAAGAGAGATAAAACACCAAGTTTGCATCATCAACTAGGTTTTAGTTCAGATAGTTTATCTATCACAGGGGCAGATTTAAAACAGACGAATTTATGAAAAAAAGATCCATGTGGGATCTACTGAAGCAGAAACTACACGTCCTGAAACTCAAATCTGTCCAACTGGCGAAAACCCCAAGCCATATTAAAAAGAAAAACCCCAAAAAGGCAATGCTCACAAAATCCGAGAAATAAGCATAGAAATGCATGAACAATCAAACAACGTGACACCTTCAAGAAGAGAAAGAGAAAACACCAAAGCAATTGTCTTTCGAGATTCCGAAACAACAACAAAGAAAACAAAAAGACGATTTTGAGCGGACTCACCAGTATCTCACGGCCTTACACCTTGAGCATCGCGTGGTGGTTGGAGAATAGCAGACCGCACAAAGCCTGAGGGGTCCATTCCCATCTGTATCCCCGACCGAAACCGCAGGCAGGTCCTTCTCGGACCTGTAGCCGAACGCGTGCTCCATCTCCGCCCTGATTGTCTCCTCCGAAGCCATCGCCAGCAGCCTCCTCACCTCCTCCGACCTCGCGAGCGTCGCCATCCATTTCTTCCTCACCACCAGCGCAAGGACGGTCACAAGCAGAAGAAAGGCGAGCACCACCACCAACCCCAGACCCAGATCCTCCCCATGGGAGACCCGCATCTATCCCCCAATCTCTCCACCACCCGTCCGGTCTCCTCCTTCCTCCTTCCACCTCTCCGTCTGAAAACGCATGCCCTGATCGCGGGGCTCGTCACGCCTGCACGACCGTCGCACGGAACAAATCGGAAGCCTCGGGGAGAGGGAAGAGAGGGGCAGGGGATGGGATGGACCGGGCAAAAGAACGATGTTCTGGTGCACACCGGGAACAACGGAGGAATCCGGTGATCGACACGAGAGACGATGGACGGAGGGCGGAGGGGACGGCGTTTTGGTGTGGAGCAGGTGCGAAGCGTGGGGATTGGAGGGAGCAGTGGAACGGATGGGAGGAGAAAACAAGAGAAGAGAGAGAGAGAAGGGAAAGGAAGAGTGGAAGAGGAGGAGGAAAAGAATATTTATTTAATTTTAATGGTTAAGGGGAATGCTCCGGGTGGCTTGCCAACGAATTATTCCCGCGGGCGGTTCTCGGGATCCCGTCACCGCCGGCACTGCCGACAACCGGATGTGTTGTCCTACACGGATCATACATGGATGGCTATTAATCTCTCCAATAAACAACGGTGGGAATTTGCGCATTAAATTTATTGAAGGAAAAGGAGATAAATTTTATCTAAATAAAAAAATTGATCATATAAAAGTTTTCTTATCCCTACTGACCAGAAACGATGAAAATTTGCTCGACGACTCTCTCCCACGACATATAATATATATATATATATATATATATATAAAATAAAATAAAATAAAAATTCTGGTTAATTTATATTTAGTTTTATTGATAAGTGTGAGTTAAATTTTTCCGTTGGTTAATTTTACCTTAATAAATGTTTGGGTTTTTTAAAATAAAAATTACATGGAAAAATTCTGTGCACTGCTCTTTTACAAGTCAATTTTGTAAAATGTCATACAAGGAAATGAAATTGTTACGTGTGATGCAGCCACTAGCCGCAAGAAGACGAAGGAGGCCTAAGATAAAAGCGTGGGCCATTGATAGTTAAAAATAGATTGACATTCTAGCCCAATTTCGTGACGTCTGACAATTTATAATAATTTCCAGCCACAGTTATTTATTTATCTAAATAGATAAAAAATCAACGAAGTGATCACCACAGACGTTGATTAGTCAGTTGTGCCATGGACACCGACTTATCTTTTTCAATTGTTCTAACTTGTTACGTTTACCCATGGCTTCTGGGTGTGGCTAAAACCCATGTGGTGCACATAATGGAATTTTTGCTTAGATCGTGCTTGGTTTATTTTGACGTAGTCCGAATGAATTATATCGTTCGTCAAATGAAATGAAAGACTTGCAATCATACCGTATCGCACAACTCTTACATTATAACCAAATGATTTCGATTACCTTAGAAAACAGGATCGGTTTGCCATCAACATTTTAAATGTGTCGTCCGCATGCATATATGGTTGATTAATATCTATCTGTGGAAATAACGAGTGAATCTAAAACTCGTAAGAAATGAAAATTTAAATTCCAAATTCTCACGTAGATGGTATAATTTATTTTATCGACGGATTCTCTCTTGCTCTTGCCTGGCTGGTCTAACCACCGTTTAAACAACGCAAAATAATAAATTATAGGCACGAGTCTGAAGCCTAATAAATAATTTTATTATAAGTCTAAAAGCAATATAAGTAAATATGACATACATGCGATGAGAAGGTTATCTAGTTAATAATTAATGTAATGCAAGACAACAATGGTAAACGTGATTTATGCAAAATAAAACAACAGACTTATAGCCTTCGTTATTTTACGCATGTCCATATTTGATATATTTAATTACGGTTGCATTTAATATTTACGACAAAATTAATTGGATCATACGGTTATTTTCAATAACGTTAAAAGTATCATGTCTCAATTATATATACAAGATCACAGTTGTATAGCATTTTCACTTTTTCTTTTTCTTCTTTTTTTTTTTGTACTTACCAAAAGGAGAAGAACGATTAATTTGGTACGACATGAGTGGGTGTCGGTTCGACGAAGCGAACCGGAACTTGGAAGAAAACGCCGAAACAAACACGTCAATCACGAATCCACCAACCCCGAGAGTTACTCTCCACTCTCCCCCCCCCCCCCCCCGGGCGTCGTTAGGAAACGCTTTTGTTGCCTTGCGTGGAAATTGGGTGCGGTTCTCGTGCCCAAGCCAAGTCCGTCCTCTTTTCTTCTTCCCCGCTACCTCTACCACTATTACCATTTACTTTATCACACGTGCCGTGTCGTGTGCGTCTGATCCCTATCGATCAATCCCTCCTTTCTCTCAAACTGTACTGTTACGGTTCTACCCTCCTCTAATTGATTAATATTTGTCGATGAAATTGTCATTTGGCATGCGTAACACATTTATATGTTAGTTATTGTATTTTTCTTCCTTCTTCTATATTTATATTGTGACTTGTTGCATATTTTACGTTTCTGTTTTTTACCGATTATTAGCGAATTTAGTTATTGCAAATTTTTTTTTTTTTTCAGATCGTCCGGTGATTGGTCACGAACGAGAGAGGACAAACAGATCGACCAGTTACACTTGGTAGGTTGCAGTGGCAGTTTTTTTCTTTGAGTTGATGCGGAATTTTAAGAATTTTATATTATTTTATTAGATGTACATGTATGACTTGGACTCGTGAGAGTATTCATGTATTAAAAAATGATAGAAAGAAAATAATAAAATATCATAGAAAATAACAAAAATTCAAGGTATTTACATATAAAATAGAAAATAATGAAATTTTAAATGCATGTGTTTATGTATAAAATAGAAAATCATAGAATATAAAATATATATGTTTATTTACAAAATAAAAAATGTTGAAATTAATAAATTAAATATTTTTTATATTTATCTATAAGACAGAATAACAAAATTTGTCATAAATAATATAAGATAGAGTCATTTATAATGATAGTTACAATATAAAATATATTTCAGACATCTTTATTGTTTCATATATCTCTCGTAATATCAATTCTCATCTACTAAAGACAAATAATTTCTACATCAAAATTACATATTGTTGATATATTCTATGATAATTTATATTTTCTTTTTCTTTATTTTTCATCAGTTTTAGAAATTAGAAAGTTAGAAAATAAAATAAAAATTCTTATATACTAAGAGAAAATGGTAAAAAATGATGAAAACTCATTTGATGTACAAAACACCAAGAAAATAGTAAAAAAAAATTTTGTTATTTTCTTTTTTGACATTTTTTAGGTATACAAACATCCTTTAAGGATGAACAAGTCTACCTTTGATTTGGTAGATGTTATTGACGTTGCCTTGTTATTTAGTTGTTAAACTTTTTTTCAATAAATAGCTAATCTTGCAGTATCAAGGGAAAAAGGTTTTTTAGATTTTATTTTTAATTTTAAAGTAACTTTCCCAGTTAATGTTCTTAAATTTCGTGGTGGGGCATTGGTCGTTTGACATATGTTTGTGATTTTTGAAATTATTTTCGATCATGATCTTTGCTGGAAAGTCAGTATTATTGCATCTTGTGACGTTACATCTTTCGGACAAGAGCTCTCTAGATTTTGAATAAGCTGTCTGTCCTTCCTTCGGTTTGAATTGGGCCCCAGATGTTATTAACGTTGCCTTGTTATTTAGTTGTTAAACCTTTTTTCAATAAATAGCTAATCTTGCAGTATCAAGGGAAAAAGGTTTTTTAGATTTTATTTTTAATTTTAAAGTAACTTTCCCGGTTAATGTTCTTAAATTTCGTGGTGGGGCATTGGTCGTTTGACATATGTTTGTGATTTTTGAAATTATTTTCGGTCATGATCTTTGCCGGAAAGTCAGTATTATTGCATCTTGTGACGTTACATCTTTCGAACAAGAGCTCTCTAAATTTTGAATAAGCTGCCTGTCCTTCCTTCGGTTTGAATTGGTCCCCAGATGTTATTGATGTTGCCTTGTTATTTAGTTGTTAAACTTTTTTTCAATAAATAACTAATCTTGCAGTATCAAGGGAAAAAGGTTTTTTAGATTTTATTTTTAATTTTAAAGTAACTTTCCCGGTTAATGTTCTTAAATTTCGTGGTGGGGCATTGGTCGTTTGACATATGTTTGTGATTTTTGAAATTATTTTCGGTCATGATCTTTGCCGGAAAGTCAGTATTATTGCATCTTGTGGCGTTACATCTTTTGGACAAGAGCTCTCTAGATTTTGAATAAGCTGCCTGTCCTTCCTTCGGTTTGAATTGGTCCCCAGATGTTATTGATGTTGCCTTGTTATTTAGTTGTTAAACTTTTTTTCAATAAATAGCTAATCTTGCAGTATCAAGGGAAAAAGGTTTTTTAGATTTTATTTTTAATTTTAAAGTAACTTTCCCGGTTAATGTTCTTAAATTTCGTGGTGGGGCATTGGTCGTTTGACATATGTTTGTGATTTTTGAAATTATTTTCGGTCATGATCTTTGCCGGAAAGTTAGTATTATTGCATCTTGTGACGTTACATCTTTCGTACAAGAGCTCTCTAGATTTTGAATAAGCTGCATGTCCTTCCTTCGGTTTGAATTGGGCCCCAGATGTTATTGACGTTGCCTTGTTATTTAGTTGTTAAACTTTTTTTCAATAAATAGCTAATCTTGCAATATCAAGGGAAAAAGGTTTTTTAGATTTTATTTTTAATTTTAAAGTAACTTTCTCGGTTAATGTTCTTAAATTTCGTGGTGGGGCATTGGTCGTTTGACATATGTTTGTGATTTTTGAAATTATTTTCGGTCATGATCTTTGCTAGAAAGTCAGTATTATTGCATCTTGTGACGTTACATCTTTCGGACAAGAGCTCTCTAGATTTTGGATAAGCTGCCTGTCCTTCCTTTGGTTTGAATTGGGCCCCAGAAAACGATAGTCACATTTCCCCAGTTTTAATTATCCCCAAAATGCTCCAACCCACAGAAAAGTCCAAATTTCAGAACCACCATCCAAAACTGGACCAGCATGTTCAGTTAAAAATTTTTGCAATGCCAACATTGATCAATTTCATGATTCCTGCATGTAACATGAGGCAAGAGGTTGATAAAATTATTCCATCAACAAAGGAAGACATGATTGTCAACAAATATAATTCCACAGCAAAGCATAAAATGGAACACAACACCATAGAACAGAACTCTGTCTCTCGACACAAGTATTACAACAACATTAGACTACCCCCCCCCCCCCCCCCCCCCCCCCCCCCCCAAAGCAAGCCATCTTCTTTTGGTAAAATCTGGCTTTTACATGGTTAACCAGGACATTGATTTATTAAGCAACATCCATGAAGATGAGATCTCATAGCTTGGTTTTACAAGTGAACAAGCATATTTGTTGGGAATTGAGTAGTTCTCATGAGAGAAAGGAAATACTATTAAGGTTGGTTTGTTTGTATACTTCCAATTAAAATTTTATAGAATTAAACAAAAATAGAATTTGAAATTTAGATATTTAAATACATTAAAAATTTGATAAAAATTAAAATTCATATATTTATGCATAAGATGAAATTAGATAGAATTGAAATTTTATATTTATGTATGATAATAATGTAATATAATTATTTATTTATCTAAATAATTTAAGTAATTAATAAAATTATAATTAATTAACAAATTTATTACATTAATCAATTAACATCTCATATAATTATATTATTAGATGTTCGTATGTCATTTATCAATAATCAAAAGACATGCGATAATTTCTTAAACAAAAATGAATTTTGCATTTTCTAAGATGAAGATTCACATTTTTGCATTTACATTGTAATTCAGAATTTTATTTATTCCTAGAATTGAAATTTCAGATGCATAAATACTTTCATTTTAAAATTAGATAAAATTCAAATTCATTTCTATCCAATTCAAAATATGCAAATCCCACCTTAGATTCCAAGTATCTATTTTTTAATGTGATATCACATGATCTTTTCAACAACATGTTCTTGGTAACATCATCCAAAGGAAAAATACAAAATATACAAATTAAGGATGAAAAGCTAAGCAAAAACCATCTTTATGAAAATGTAGGGTGCTACTCTACCTCTAGAAAGAAGAAATTGGGAAAATTTAATATCATATGACAAGCATGTATCCCAAAGATGAATATAAATTTAATAACCAAAATAGGCTCGACAGATGGAAAAGTTCCATACTAGTAAAGTTTAGTGCACATTCTTAAAAGCCTCTTATCTCTTCCACTTCTCATCTAAATTCTCTTCTTCCTTAAGGATTTGGTAAAGAATCCTCCTATCTCTTCTTCCAACTAGGATTGTATTCTATTATGGCTTTGAAAACATATAAAATAGAATCATGCATTTCTCCTTCTCTTATCTCTTCTTGCATGTCAATTTCTCTCCTCTTTCACGTTTAGAGTTGTATTAATCAAGTGGAAACCCTTAAACACCTAACATACATCAACCAAACTTCTTAGGTGACTTGAGGATCTAATGAAGGTTGTCTTATTGGCTATTAGGTTTGTTTTATTTACTTATATATGTATATTTACTTAAAAATTTTGTTTAGGTGATTTTTATTTGCTTTAATTATATATTGATAATTTCTTTTAGAAGTAAACAAACAATTTTCATAAATTAGATATTAAATTCAATTTATTTTTAATTACAAGTGCATAGTGTCTATTGTATTTATGTGCAAGTACAAGTCGATCCCACAGAGATTAAGTAAAAATTACGTACCATTTTGATTTTTATAACTAGAGTTTCATGTGTTTTAAATTACGCATTCCGTTGACTTACTATTAACTCAATAGACTTAGTTCGTGAAGTTATAGTTAACTTAATGGACTATCATCGTGGACTTAAGTTAACTCCACGAGCCTAACTAGTAATTTCCAATTAAATTTTTACTATTCACAAAGAAATTTAGCCATCCATTAGGTGGTTCTACAGGATGTAAATAACATCAATTACGCTTTTAATATTAGTTAATCTAAGATTTGTCATTAATCAACATTAACATTCAGATATTTCAAATAGTAACCATTAAAAGTTTGAGTATTTTGTACGAATCAGTTTTAGTAATCACTAAAACTATTTATTATGTTTTGAATCAAATAAATACGAAATATTTACAATACTAACAATAATAACATTAATTATAATACAAATAAACACTACAACACATAAATGCTAACTATAAACACAAATAATTAGTTTTATTTTTAGGATTTTGGTTTTGATATGTTCCTGAAGATGAACGATTGGTGAAATGTAGAAATTCTCTATTGACAATAAAAACTTCTGTCACTATATGCGATGTAATTACACTATTGAAAACTTAATCACTTACAATCATGCTTCCTCTCCCTGTAGAATCATGAACCGAGACTTGTAAGTTGATATCCTCTTCAATATAGTGGCATCAACCCAAAACCAAGGCTAGAAGTTTTACGATCTCTTAAGAGATGAGTTGGTGCTTGGTGAAAATGACTTCCCTTTCTACGATACGATCACTCCTCATAATGGTTGTCAGTCACCGTGTTTAGCTCAGAATCGACCCGACATCTAGAAAGTATCCTCACAAACCTCTAATGGTTAGTGGTGGTGTTGTGGAGCTTTAATGAACTTCTGACGCTTCCTACAGTTAACGTAGTTCTCTACACTCTCCACCTCCTTCTTCTCCTCTTCTTTTTATATTTCTTTTAGTAGTAACTGCCTCTACCTAAATGATCGGTTGGATTTCCTTCATTTGTATCAACGATGATGATTTCTTCTTCATTCCACGATTTAAATCCTACATGATATGTGAAATCATTGTTTTCCTTTGAATTTCCTATTTCTGCAACTACTTCACATTAAATATTAGAAAATAGTTGATCCGTGAAGTTAGTGTAACTCAACGGACTTACTTCATTGACTTAACTGTTAACTCAACAAGCTTCCCTCGTTGAGTAAAACTTAACTCAATGGAGTTAATATAAATAATAATATAAAACATATGCAATAAAAAAATAACTTATAAGTTTATAATACTAACATAACGCATTACTTTAGTGTGTAATCAAGTAACTCAACGTGTATAGTTATGCTAACTTAATGAGTTAAGCATGTGCAATTCACGTGATATAATAAAATATTTAAATTCAACACATGCATACTCCTAACTTAACGAGTTCAAATATATATACAACTTACAATTTTACTTGCTAACTCAACGAGTTGGCACGTGATCTTTTACACCTTTAAACCTATAACTCAACGAGTTGACATGTGATCTTCTTACAAAAAGAACATTAACTCAATGAGTTGTTACTATACACTATACATGATATAAATATATGTAAATAAAACATATTATGCTTAACACTATAAAACCACATGTAGACCAGGTTTTCAATCTTTCAGAAATGATATTTAATTAATGTTAATTCCTTGAAATTATACACATTCTATAATTAGGGCATATAATCGTGCAATTGTAACATAATGACTTAATTCTCATATAATAAGCTAAATATTATGCAATTAACCATTACTTAACCATTAATATTATGTACTTTTTCATTCTAAACACTTCCTCTATACCTAACTTTTGCTAGTCCCTTAGCAAACTAATAAGATCTAACTAATTGATCTTTCTAAAGTGCTAAAATTATTTCTTCTTTTCATAAATCAATATTCCTTATGAAAAATATTTCTTCATCTTGTATATTCAAAATACTAAGATTAGATTAATATAAAGATATTCTCTATAATTTAGTAATCCAATTTAACATTATTTTTCCTCTCCAACCTACAAATATATTTCAAAAATATGTAAATTACATACAAAATATACTAGCATAAAATAGGTGGTAGTCATACTATGAATTTTTTTAAACATCTGTTATCTTAAATTTCCCAATATGATTTCTAGAATAAATTTCAATTGCATACGAATCAAAACACAATTCAACTTAATATGATTAAAACAAGAAGAATAATGAATTGTATCTCAGATAAACAACTTCAAAAGTCTAATCTAGATTCACACTTCAGTAGTCATAAATAACAAAGAATATACTCGATTAAAAGATATCTGTACTTTTAATAAAATACTTTCATCTTTTTAGAACAGTATATGCATATTTTTACTTTAAAAATTAATTTGAAAAGCTTGAATCATACAAGAGCTTTCTAGTGTACCCATGTATCGAGCTTTCAATCAATAATCCTAGATCTGATCAAGACCTTAGGTTGTCAAATTTAAAGAGTTCTTTTTGAGGTCAACAATTTTTACATACCTATATGCTCAAGTATAAAAGACTTGTAATCAAATAAAACAATAAACTCTCAAAGTTTTTTCTTTTTATCATTATTTTTTCTTTTCAACACAATATATATATGTATTTCATTAATACGAATGCAATAAAACACAAATCTCATATAATACTACTTCTACAATCTACTAAAAAATACAAATCCATATCAATAAGCTCATACTTTTTATGTAGTTTAATATGATTTACACATAAATCATTCTACAAGTGTAATCAACTAAATTAAATGTATCCTTGATCATATGCATTTCATTTAATCCAAAAATCAACATTTTAACTCTTTCAGGATTTTAGACAATTTTTTGAATTTCAATTAAGTATTCTGATTTCCTTTAAAATCGTAAAACTGTTAAACTTATAAAATTCAATAAAAACATAAGATATTATACCAGATTTGTATTAATAGTGAAGTATTGTAGCATCTTATATAAGATTCTAAATATAACGTTCAAGCATTTACAGTAAATTTTTTTTTTTACAGTTTTAATTATCGGAAGGTTTTAGAAAATTTTATTAGATAGTTATAGCAAAATGCATAAAAATTTATCAAATTCTATAGAAATTTGCAATACAATCTTAATTCCTACAATTGACAAGATTACTTCAATTTTAATCTAATTACCTCTCCCCCATACCTACATTTTGTATTGTCCTCAATGTAAAAAATATACAGAAAATACAATAAATATTAGTAGACATGAATACTATTTTGTTAACTTAGTACCTAACTCAATAATTCATTAAGTTAATGAATAACTCTATGAACTGTGCATAAACTAAATTCAAGATAAGTAATCAATCATATACATTGTTCTTTTGTATCTCCATTAATATCTTCTAACTGTTGATTCTGAAAACTTTTCATTTACAAATAAAAGTAAAACATATAACAAAATAACAACTAACAACAAAACATAAATTGTTAAATATGTGTCTTGTGTGGAACTTAGGCTTCTATGCCTTTGATAGCTCACAAGTAAGCTAGTTGGTTTCTTAGAACAAATACTAACAAACTAGATTGATATTTTGTCTTTTTTTCTTTATTTTTCTTGTAAGATAAATAAAAAAATAAACTACAATTTGTTCTTTCTTTTCTTTTCTTAAAATTAATGTAGAATACCCAAAACATTAAAAATAAAAAATCACAATTTAAGAACATAACTAAAAAGTAGTAATAAATGAAATAAACATGTCAGTCCAAGAAAAACCTTTAAGCATAATTCTCCTTACTATTAATTCTGTTTTAATGCAATTTGCTTTCCTTTTTAACTTATAAACTTACAGTATGTTATCAACACTAAATATGAGAGTATTACTATTTATGAAATGAAATACAGAAAGAGATCCTCTTTTCGTCCAAGATAATGTAGTTGTTTCTATTTTCATACATATTTCAATATGTTCCTCTTCCCATTTCCATTTAATCAGGTCTTTTATAATCCATATTTGAAATTTCATCAGTTCATCCCACCATCTTACTAGACATAAATTAGGATCATCAACTTCATTATACCATACTCCTAATTGAATTTTATCATTTTCTACAAATGGTGGTTCAACTATAACTTTAGGTATAGGTAATATTTTTATAAATTCATCAGAAATGTCTATGCTTGCTATGTATAAATTAGATTTAAATATCCGTGACTAGATATATATATCCATCAAGTATCACATAAGTATTGTTAACTAATGCTTTCTCTCCTAGATATATCATAATATTTTCATTCCAAGACCTATTCATAAAATTATACACACTTAAACATAATCCTTCATCCCAATTTCTAGTTAGTCTCCAACAATATAATTTTTTAAGAATAATCAAATTCTTATTAGAAAATGTTAAAGCTGGCCTACAATTTTTAGTTGATACTTCCAACATATTAGGTCTTCCTATATTCCATTCTTCTCTAGTGATAGGATTTCTAATAAAAATATTTGGTAACAAAATAGCATACATTGGTTTGGTTCTATATACAATCAATCATTCATCTATTCCTATAATATAATCTATTCCTTCTAATGAATTGGGTGAAATTTTAGTAGTTTCTTCTATGTTCAAATATTCATAATTGATTGTGCTACGATTGAATGACTTCCATAAAACTCCATCTTTAATATTGCTCATCTTTGTAGCTTGTAGTCCATGAAAATATTTTTCTTTGACGCATTCTTTCATTTGTCTTGACACACAACACAATCTACACAAATCTTTAGCTGATAGATTACTTAATACTTCTCTCATTGCATCCAATGGTAATTCTATCAATTCCATCTATTGTGATTCTATATTCATCCACATAAAATAAAATTTAAAAGGGATAAAATTAACATAACTACTTACATCTACTTCCATGGAGTTAGGTTGTATCTCAACAAACTAAGTTCGTTGAGTTAAGTAATAACTCTATGGTACTACTAACTATAACTAAAACTTCTATATATATTGTTAATATGTCTTGAATTAATTAGTTGTATGTGTAGGGGTATTTTGGTCTTTTGACCACATAGGATGCTCCATGTTATAAATAGGCTCCTAATGTGTGTGCATAGATAAATGAATCTTGTATCCTATTTGTTGATCACCTAGTGAAGAACCAATCGACCAAGCCTTCATCTATGGACATACCCAATTGGGGAACCATGTAAATTCTCTTGTTTTCATGTGTGATTTGCCTCTTATTTCTCTTTCTCCTTCTCCACATGTCCAAGCTCCTCTCTTTCCGCATTGAACTTGACATAACAAGTGGTATTAGAGCAATCTTGAGGAGTTGGCCATGGACTGGATTTTGCTAAAAGAGAAAGAAAGAACTTCTTGTGAGTGCCTAACGCATCCATCGCCCGACGCCTACGTCCATCGCCCGATGACCACGTCCATCGCCTGATGCCCATGTCCATCGCCCACACTAGCATCCATCACCCAACGCCTACGATTATTGCTCGTATTCGACACTTGCGACTAGCACCCACCTCCATCGCTTGTGACTAGCACCTGTGACCAGCGCCAATGTCCATCGCTTATGACCAACGCCAACATCCATCGCTTGTGACCAACACCTGCGTCCATCATTCGCAAGTAGTGCTCGCGATCATTGCTCGCAAGCAGCGCTTGTGCTAGATGCCTGCGATCATCGCTCATGATCATCACATCTGATGCTCATGACTAGCGCCTACGACCATTGCTCGCACTCGGTGCCTGCAACCATAGCTAGCGATTTGCATGCCCGTACTTTTGTCCAGCTAGTGTCATGATTCTTGTTGACACCAATTGTGTTCTTGCTTCTTTCCAGTGTGCGCCTGGTCATCAGCCGTTCCACTTTAGTGGCACGGATAGTAGGAATTCCTATCAGCACTTTCGGAGTTGCATTCGTGCATTTGTTGCTGTGGTTCTATGGAATTCTTTTTGATCTTTTGATCATAGACTAAGGGCAGCCAGATCTTTGGAATTCTTTTATTTCTTGAAGCATCACGTGTGTTCTTGGCCTTTGTTTGTTTTTTGGGTTCCTTGATTTTGGAGTGATCTTTGAAATTAGTTGCTATACTTGTTTTTGGAATACCTTGAATGCAAGATTTGTGTGCAATTTTGGGATAGCAAATTGGTGCTTGTTTGTTGTCTGAATTTTAGTTATTTTCTTGCTGTTATTTGTGTTGTTCTACTATCATGGCATCATTAGCCTTGAAGGTTGAAAAGTTCAATGGCAAGAACAACTTCAGTTTGTGGCAGATTAAGATGAAAGCACTTCTGAAATAGCAAGGTATTTGGGCTCCCTTGAATGTGGAGTCAACCTTAGGTAAGAAGTCTGTTGAGTTTGAATAGCAAGAGGAAAAAGCACACTTGACAATTCTGCTATGCTTATTAGATGAGATAATAATTGAGGTAGTAGATGAGAATACAGCTTTGGGTCTTTAGAATAAGTTGGAGACATTGTATATGACTAAGTCCCTCACAAATAAACTATTATTGAAGCAAAAACTATTCTCTCTTAGAATGAAGGAAGGTACACCATTGAAGCAACACTTGAATCAACTCAACACCATTCTCATGGAGTTGAGGAATATTGGTGTCACTATGGAAGAAGAGGATGATGCTCTCATCTTATTGGTATCCCTTCCTCTCTCATTTGAGAACTTTGGACAATCTTTTATGGTTGGAAAAGATACTATCACCTTAGAAGAAGTGAGATCGAGTCTTCATCCTAGAGAGTTGAGACATTTGGCTACTCATGGTAACAATGATGTAGGAGGATCAAGCTTGTCAATACATCATTTAGAGTCTAGAGGACGATAGAGTAAGAAAGACAACAAGTGAAGGGGTAGAAGTAAATCTGGAGGTAGATATTCCAAGGACACTTGCAATTATTGCAAGGAAAAAGGGCATTGGACAGCAAACTGCCCAAAGTTGAAAACAAAGGGAAATGCAACAGTTGTAGAAAATGGAGACTTAGGTTTTGATTGTGATTTTTCCCTTACTGTTTGCTATAGTGCTTATTTCGATCAAAGTTGGATATTAGATTTTGGAGCATCACATCATATGACTCCCAACAGAGAGCATTTCCATACATATGAGGAGGTAGATGATGGACAAGTCACTTTGGTAGATAATGATGTTTGTGATAGAATAGGTATAAGATCTATCAGATTCAAGATGCATGACGGGATGATCAAAGTCTTGGAGGATGTTTGGCATGTGCCCAAGTTGGGCAAAAGCCTTATTTTGTTGATGGCCCTTGATCAGAAGGGTTTTGGTTTTTCAGGTGGAGGAGGTAAACTCCACGTCTTGAAGGGTTCCCTAGTTGTGATGAAGGGAATCAAGGATGAACCTTTGTACATTCTTTAGGGCAAGCCCGTCATTGGATCAGCAATTGCAATAGCGAGTGACCAACAGTCTACGTCAGCTATTTGGCATTCCAGGTTAGGACATTTGGGTCTGAAGGGAATGCAGAAGCTCAGCACACTTGGCAGGTTAGATGGACACATTTTTACTAATATTGATTTGTGCAAGCATTGCATCTATGAGAAACAGAAGTGTGTTTCTTTTGGTAGAGCAGAACATACCACAAAGGGGAAGTTGGACTACTTCCATGTAGATTGTTGGGGACTACCTCATTAGCAGGTTCCAAGTATTTTCTCTCCATAGTTGATGATTTCAATCATATGACTTGGGTTTTCATTATGAAGCATAAAAGTGATGCCTTCAAGAACTTTAAACAGTGGAAGGCTATTGTTGAAAACCAGGTGGGGAGAAAAGTGAAGTACTTGAGAATAGATAATGAATTAGAATTCTACTCAAATGAATTTGATATTTTTTGTAGAGATGTAGGCATAACTAGACATTATACTATTAGAGGAACTCCATAATAGAATGGAGTTGCAGAACGTCTTAATAAGACATTGTTAGAGAGAGCTAGATGCATGCTTTCACATGTTGGGTTGGAAAAATGTTTTTGGGCTAAAGCTGTTAACACAACCTCCTATTTGGTGAATAGATCACCATCTAATGCTATTATTTGGTGACAAAATTCCCTATGAGGTATGGATGGATAAAGTTGCAAATTACACTAAGTTGAAAGTATTTGGATGTCCTGCTTATTATCATGTAAATCATGGTAAATTGGAGTACGTGCCAAGGAAGTCATTTTTGTGGGATATGGTATGGGAGTAAAGGGATACAGAATCTATGATAAAGAAACAAGGAATGCCATTCATAGCAGGGATGTTACCTTTGATGAGGTTTCTTTGATGCATGTGAAAGAGAAGCCAACAGTTTCTGATCCACCTAGTACTCTTAAGTAGGTGGAGCCTAATTTAAATCAACCTTTGATTTTTGATTAGTCTGTTCTAGGTAATGCAGATCAACGTTTGATTTTGGAAGATGACCATGGAGACAAATTTGTGGAGGGCACACGTCCAAGGTGTGTTTCTAGGAATCGTCCTAAGAGGGATGTCCAACCTCCACAAAGGTATGACTACAACAATATGGTTGCATTTGCCTTATAGGTAGCTAGTGAGATAGAGGATGCTGATCCACCTAGTTTTGATGCTCCTGTTAGCAGATCAGAAGCCATACATTAGTTGGGAGCTATGCAAGAAAAACTTCAATCTTTGCATAAGAATAGGACTTGGGAATTGGTAAAATGTCTTAAGGATAAAAATGTTGTTGGTTGCAAATGGGTGTTCAAAAAGAAATTAGGAACACAAGGCAACCATGGAATACAATACAAGGTAAGATTGGTAGCAAAAAGTTTTTCATAGAAGGAAGATGTGGACTTCAATGAAGTCTTTACACTAGTAGTGAGACATACCTCATTAGAGTCCTTTTGGCGATTATTGTAGTAAATGACTTAGAACTTGAGCAACTAGATGTGAAAATAGCTTTTTTGCATGGTGATTTAGAAGAAGATATTTGAATGGAACAACTAGTAGGTTTTGTAGAAAGGGGTAAATCAAACCTTATTTGTAAATTGTAGAAATCTTTGTATGACCTAAAACAGTCTCCTAGGCAGTGGTATAAAAGATTTGATTCTTTTATTACAGATGTTTGCTTTGTTTGCAGTAATTTTGATTCATGTGTCTACATTAAACAAATTAAAGATGATGAATTTGTTTATTTGCTCTTGTATGTGGATGTCATCTTGATTGCAACCAAAGATGTCAATGAAATACAGTTTTTGAAAGATACATTGAAGTTTGAATTTGCAATGAAGGATTTAGGACCAATAGGTAAAATCCTTGGGATAGAGATTTATCGTGACAGGAATATTGGAAGGTTATTTCTCCATCAGCACAATTATGTTTATAGAATTTTAAGTAGGTTTGACATGGCTTCAAGCAAAGCCATTGGGACGCCTTATGATAGGAACCTGCGATTATCAGTTGTTATGGCATCTTAGACACAGTCAGAACAGGAGTACATGAAGAAAGTTCCATATTTACAAGTAGTTGACAGTCTTATGTATGCCATGGTATATACTTGTCCAGACCTTGCTTACTGTTGAGTATTTTGTTATGACGATGTGTGCTAAACGAATGTAATCATATTTACTCAATTACTATTGTTTATAAAAGTAAATTAAGAACATCAATTAATATAGAAAAAGTTTATTGATATAAATACTTGTTTGTAATGGATGTGAGATTATACTAAAATAAATAACTAGTCATTAAGTTATACTTACCTTTATTTTAACTAAACGTTAAGTTAACGTGTGTTTTTATTGTAAAGCATGATATCTTTTAAAGTTATATTTCCTGTATCATATACAGTACACGTTAACACAACTCGTTGAGTTAGTGAGTTATTTGTATAAAGGTCACGTGAGAACTCATTGAATTATAGGCTTTAATGTTAAAATAGGTCACGTGAGAACTCGTTTTTTTTTTTTTTGATCCTCTAAGAGTATCCATAGAGGTGATAACATGTGAGTCTCAATGGACACTCAAATGACCTAGTATCCAAAGAGGCAAAAGTTTGAATGAGGCATTGCTAGGCCTCAACATGGTAGATTTCTCCAAGTATTGCGTACTTTGTCTTGCAGAAATGAGGTAAGACTCGCAATGTTGACATATAAATTGAGTAAGTGGTACACACACGTATAGCTTGCCAATACTTGACCAAAGCCAACACTACTGCTCATAGGCAATGCACGAGAACTTTCCAGATGATCACCCATCCTGATTCTGCTCTCGCCCAAACACAGATAACTCTAGAGTTCTTACAGGAGTTGGTACTTGGTAGTAGGTGTAAATGCACCTACGTGAGAACTCGTTGAGTTAGTGAACAAAATGTTAAAATATAGAGATGAACTTGTTAAGTTAGTATTGTGCATGTGGTGAAATTAAGGTTTACTAATGTTATATTGTATCACATGAGTTGCATATATTTAACTCGTTAAGTTAACATAACTAAACACATTGAGTTGCTATATTGAACACTAAAGTAACGCGTTAAGTTAGCGGTATAAACTTAAAGTTATTATTATTGCACATGGTAAATACCTTATTATTAAAACATTTGTTTATTACTAGATCGGTGAGTTATCAGATTTTCAGATACTTAGAAAACATAACTATACGATACTTAAACTATTTTTGGTGAGTTAGCATTTAACCTTCCAAAAGAAAGGTTAAGCTGGTTCATTGAGTTAATTGTAACACCACGAAACTGGTTGGTTGAGTTAGCGTAACACCATAGACTTAATTCGTTGAGTTAGTTATAGTGCTTGTCACGTGATTTGGCATATGATGAATTCGTTGAGTTAGATACGTTAAGTTATAAATATACTTGTTTAGATAACATTAATACAATGACTTGTTATTACACTTGATGGAAAATTTTGGACGAAAAAGTTTATTTTGCAGGAAATTTTTCAGAGATCCAAGATTGATGATTAAAGAAAATTCAAAAGAAAAACGTGGGTCAGAATGTGTGTATTTCGATGAAGGAAAAAGAGAAGACATGAAGAGTGGAAAACTAATAGTGATTAAACGTGGAGGATATGCATGAAGTGAATATACAATATAAAAGGCATAGAATTCTCATTGATCAATTATCCCTACACACCAAATGAAATATATTTTTAGGGATCAAAACACATCTTTAAGGAAAAGCTCTCAGATAGAAGAAAATTTAATGAAGTAGAGAAAGTTAGATATATGTCACTAAAGATTTGAAGAAGAAGAAGAAAGCAAATTTGGTGAAGCAAAGAAAGTCAGATATATGTCATTGAAGATTTGAAGAAGAAGAAAAAAGCAAATTTGGTGAAGCAAAGAAAGTCAGATATGTGTCACTAAAGAATTGTAGAAGAAGAAGAAGAAGAAGGAAAATCTCAAACAGGGAGAAATATTCTAAATTCTGCAAATTAGTTTTCTCTATTTGTAGTTGTGAAATTGGTAAGATGAAATATGGTATCATTATATAATTGCATCTACAATTTCTAAGGAGAATTGAATTGTATATTGTAATTGAAATCTTGAATAAAATTGTGTCTTGACTTGTTTTCAATATTGAAGTTTCAATTATTTATTGAAAATGTTGAAAAACACAATTCACCCTCCTCTTGTGTAGCCATTTGATCCTACAAGTGGTATCAGAGCTATATTGATAATCTTTGATATAAAATTAATACCAACTTAATTAATATCATAGCTTATTCTGTCTTCCTTGTTTTTAAACAGAAATTGATATCTGAGCATTCGTTTAATTTTGTTAATTTTAGGCTCAAGTTGTTTTTAAAATTTTAAACTATTTAAAATCAAATACATTGAAAAATTTAAGGTAAGATGGTTACTAGAAATGGTAATTTTTCTTTGTATGAAAGCCAAAATCTTAACCGTCTTCCTTTATTTGATGGAATACATTTTGAATATTAGAAATATAAGATGGCAGTCTTTCTTCAAAGTATAGATCACAAGTTGTGGTTCATGATTTCAAAACCATATACTTTGTTAACTATGTTAGGACCTTATGGCTTACTAGAGGAGGGGGTGAATGGTAATAATTCATTTCTAACAATTTTATGGTAGATTAGTAGAAAGAAATAGCAAGCACACAATAAAAGAATACACAGATATTTTAGGTGGTTCACCACTAACGGCTAGTCCACCCCCAAGGGATACTTGGGCTTCACTAAACTTTCGCAAACTTACAATCACTTGTTTTAGGGTTTAAGCAAGAACCAACCATTCACTTAAGCTTCCTAGTCGAAGCTCCAACCAATCCTTTCTCTGAAGTTTTGATCTGTGTACTTTAGTAAACACTAGCTTGTAAGTAACAGAGTTGAGTGCGTGATGAGCTTCTAAAATTGAGTCTGTAAATGTTGAAGATGATTTGATCTCTAAAGCTTTCTTTTGTTGAGCTTGGTGTAAGTATGTGTATGAGCAAAGCTAAACTAATTTCGTTGTCTGTATCTTGTATATATACTAAACCTATGTAACGATCATATTTTTCTTCCAACAGATGTATTCTACTGTACTTGATTAGACTTCAGTCCTAAATACGGTAAGTTACCATTCAGAAATATATTTCAAGATAACCTTCCGATCTTCTCAAACTTTTGGATAGTTAGCAGTGTAACTCTCCGAAGGATGATCTTAACTCACCGAAAATCCACTTAAGTTTATTTGTCACATGAGTTTTAAGTCATACACGTGAAGTACTTAAAGTTCAGATACCTGTAGTTGTAACTCACCAAAATTCTCCTAACTATCGGATAGTTAACTACAGTAACTCTCCGATCTTTTTCTTTTCAGCTTCTGACTGCTATCTCTTTAATTCTGCACGTGCATAAAAAGACTAACTTAAGTTTTGGATAATTAGAAATGTAACTCACCGAAACTTCTTGTTTTTCAGATAGTTATCTTTTTAACTCTCCGAAAACTCATTTGAGCTTCTATTTAGATTTCTGCACGTGAGAAATTCAATGACTTAAGTTTCGAATAATTAAATTGTAACTTACCGAAACTCTTTTGAGATTTCGGATGGTTATCTAACTCTTCGATTTTTCCTGTTAAGCTTTTAACTACCGTCTTCTCCATTCTACATGTGGGAAATAGGATAACTTAAGTTCCGAAAAGTTATACCTGTAACTCACTGAAATCCTTCAAATTTTGGATAGTTATCTTTCTAACTCTCCGAAAAGTCTTTTAAGCTTTTATTCTGAGTTTCTACATGTGGTTAATTGAATGACTTAAGTTTCAGATAGTTAGCCTTTCTAACTTTTCGATTTTTCTTTTGCTTTTGGATAGTTAACTCCTTAACTCTCCGATCATTCAACCAACTGCCTTTCATAACTCTCTGAATGCTTTATAATTTCGAATAGTTATTCTTCTAACTGTCTGATAGAATTGCTTCTGCTTTATACTGCCTTTCGGATACTTAGATTGTTAACTCATCGAAAATATTTCTCTTTCGGATAGTTAAGCCTGGTAACTTTTCGAAAGCCTTTTTATCACTTGTAGTACACTTTGAACTGTTTGTATCAACTTCTACTTTCTTGCTGATTGTTTAACCTGAGAAATACAATTTAAAACCTCACGTTGATTTTTGCATTATTGAAATCTAAAGGTCCTTTCAATCTCCCCCTTTTTGATAATGGCAAAAACCTTACAATGTATTACATGTATTTCTCTCCCTATATATCTATATAGAAAAACACACGAGGAATACAAAATAATTAAATTTAGAAACTCCCTCTATTTTTCTGAAATTACTCCCCTTGAATTTCTCCCCTACTTTACTGCAGCTTTGCTTACCAAAATATGATATTTCTCCCCCTTTTTTGTCAATTGTCAAAAAGAAGTGAGAAGTTAGATACTGAGTTGGTGGAGCAATTATAGCTGGGTATCAAAAAATGGCTAAATTGCTGCAAAACAGAGATGTTAGTAGAACAAGCTCCTAGTTGTGAGCTTGGAGAGTAGAGATATGAGATTATAAATCATATAAACATCAAATCCCTAAATTTCGTCTAATATGATTAAATGCAGCTTCAGATAATGGTTTGGTGAAGATTTCTGGAAGTTGTTCTTTAGTAGAGACATATTCTAAGGAAATATGACCTTTTTCAACATGGTCTCTTAGAAAGTGATGCTTAATCTCGATATATTTTACTCTAGAGTGTAGAACTGTATTTTTGGAGAGATTTATGGCACTACTGCTGTCATAGTAAATAATGGTATTCTGAAAATTTAGCTTATAATCTGCTAAAGTTTGTTGCATTTATAAAATCTGTGCACAACATAGACCTATTGTCATATATTCGGCTTTAGTGGTGGATAGAGCTATAGAGTTTTGTTTCCTACTGAACCAAGAAACAAGTGAATGACCAAGCAACTGACATGTCCCACTAGTGCTTTTTCGATCTGATTTGCATCCTACATAATTTGCATCACTGTAT
Source organism: Cymodocea nodosa (assembly GCA_036874045.1). Lineage (NCBI taxonomy): Eukaryota > Viridiplantae > Streptophyta > Magnoliopsida > Alismatales > Cymodoceaceae > Cymodocea > Cymodocea nodosa. The sequence goes on along the minus strand of CM072342.1, from coordinate 14,590,254 downwards.
CCTGCTAATATCAGATGATTCTGTGAAGGATAAAATAAGCCAAAATCATTGGTACCCTGTAGATATTTAAATATACTCTAGAACCTGAGTATTTTGATAATGCAAAACCTATGTGAGGAAACATATTGTATTTTACAGTTAAGTCAGTACAACATTAGATCAGAAGGCTGTTAGAACAAATTCCAAGCAGACGAATAGATCGAGAAGGTTCCAAATGATACTACTTTCAAGTTACAGGAAAACCAGATAGTTACAGATCCAAGTATCCGAAAAGTAAAATAGTAGCAAGTCCATCGGATAGTTAGAAGGATAACTATCCGATTTTACCAAGTCTTCGGAGAGTTATTTAATTAGACAATTAAGTTGGTTGAATGATCGGAGAGTTATGGAGTTAACTATCCGAAAGAAAAAGGAAAATCAAAAAGTTAGAAAGGCTAACTATACGTAACTTAAGTCATTCAATTAACCAAGTGTAGAAATTCAGAACAGAAGCTTAAAGGATTTTTTAGAGAGTTAGGAAGATAACTATCCGACTTTTTCGGTAAGTTACAGGTATAACTTTCCAGAACTTAAGTTATCCTATTATGCACGTGCAGAATGGAGAAGCCAACAGTTGAAAGCTTAAAAGGGAAAATCAGAGAGTTAGATAACTATCCGAATTTTCAAAGAGAGTTTTAGTAAGTTATAGTTTAACTATTTGAAACTTAAGTTATTGAAATTGCCACGTGCAGAATTCCAGAAAGAAGATCATTTAAGTTTTTAGAGAGTTAGAAAGATAACTATCCGAAATCTCGAGAGAGTTTCGGTGAGTTACAGATTAACCATCCGAAACTTAAGTTAGTGAATTTCCCATGTGTAGAATTCCAGATAGATGTTCAAATGGGTTTTCGAAGAGTTAGAAAGATAACTATCTGAAATTTCAAGAGAGTCTCGGTGAGTTACGGTTTAACCATCTGAAACTTAAGTTAGTGAAATTTCCACGTGCAGAATTCCAGACAGATGTTCAAATGGGTTTTCGGAAAGTTAGAAAGATAACTATTCAAAAAATGGGAAGGTTTCGGTGAGTGAAATTATTAACTATCCGAAACTTAAGTTATGATTTTATGCACATGCAGATTTGAAGGGACAGCTGTCGGAGACTTAAATGAAAGTTTGGAGAGTTATTGTAGTTAACTATACGAAAGTCAGGATCTCTTTTCAGTAAGTTAAATACAAGACTCCGAACATTACACGTGAGCAACTTAAAATCCTCATGTGACTCAGATAACAGAATATGAGTGATGAATCGGTAAGTTATGGATGTTTTTCGATAAGTTATTTTTATAACCATCTGAAAGCCTGAGATTTTCAAAAGGTTACTGAACATCAGACAGAATGGTAACTTACCATATTTATGTCAGATTATTTACCAAGTACAATAGAATACATCCGTTGAAAGAAAAATATGATCGTTATACCTTTGGTATAAATATGAGGAGTTTAAGAGAGGATAAAATACAAAAAAATGTATATACAATACACAATGAGCAACACTTCATTTTCAATTACACTCAAGTCTGCAAACAATCAAGCTTATTCAAAAGATCTACTGCAGAAAAAGCTCTGTGCGCCAAAACTCTGATTGAAAGATCCAAGCTATTAGTTCTTAGCTTCAACCTGAAAGCTACATTCAGTTGTTGGTTTGAGTTTCGACCTAAAAACTCTAGAGGTTGGTTTACTGAAATTTATATCTAAAAACTTCTGTGTTGTTGGTTCTTGCTTTGACTTGAAAGTAAGTGTGTAAGTGTTGAAACACTTAGTGAAGCCCAAGTGATTCTTGGGGGTGGACTAGCCAAGTTGGTGAACCACCTAAAACCTACTATGTGTTATCTTTCTTTACTGCTTTATATTCGTTTAGTTTCATCTCATTTCATTTCTGTTGAATCATTTGATTCAACAATCAAAAGAATATAAAAAATTAGACACATTCACCATTCACCCCCCTCTAGTGAGTCTATTGATCCTAACAATTGGTATGAGAGCTTGGTTAATCCTTCATAAGATTTAACCATTTGGATTTATGACTCAATTTGCTGAGGGACAAAACATCCACAGACCTCCTCTATTCGATGGTTCCAATTATAACTATTGGAAGAATAGAATGGAGTGCTTCCTTAAGAGTTCTGATATTAAACTCTAGAAGATTATTGTTCTTGGAACTACACTTCCAACCAGTGATGTTATGAACTAGTCTGAGGAGGATGAGAAACTCATCCAGTTGGATGCTAGAGGGCTGAATGTCATTTATTGTGCACTAACTGTTGATCAATATAATAAAGTATCGGCATGTAAGTTTGCCCATGAGGCTTGGAAAATCCTTCAAGTTACTTACGAAGGTACAAGCCAAGTTAAGGATACAAAAATCAATATCCTGTTGAGAAAACTAGAACTATTTAAAATGAATGAAAATGAAAACATAGCTGAAATGTTTTCAAGATTTACTGAAATCATTAATAGTTTGAAAGGCTTGGGAAAGGAATTCTCTTCACGTGAACATGTACAGAAGATCCTGAGGAGCTTAACTATTGAGTGGAAATAGAAGTCCACATCTATTCAAGATTCCAAGGATCTTAACAATTACATAGTTGAAGAATTGTTGGGCAAACTTCTGGCCCACGAAGTTCAGATGAAGGACTAGAAAGAGCAAGAAGGAGCTGTTGAAAAGAAAGTTGAAAAGAAAAAGGAAATAGCATTTCCATCTATAGAAGAAGCTCGAAGCTGAGATGATGATGAGATCATGTTGCTGGCAAGGAACTTTAGAAAGTTCATGAAGAAAAAGAATAAGCCCAACTACTCTAAAAGAACTGTTCCTACATGTTTCAAATGTAAAAGGCAAGGGCACATACAGACCTTCTGTCCATTTTAGATAGAAGAGGATCAAGGAGATAAGAAGAAGAGATTGAAAGACAAAAAGAAGATGGCTCTCAAAGCTACGTGGGATGACAGTAGCACTACAAGCTGTTCATCAGATTCTAAAGATGAAGTTGCAGCCAATGTGTGTTTTGCAGCACAAGAGGTATGCTCTTCTTCCTCTAGTTCAGAAATTGAGCATGATGATTTAGACATAAACAATCTTCTTTCTACCGTAGATAATTTATATGTGAAGTGTAGAGAATTTAAGAAAGAAATTAAAAGGTTAAATCATTACTTAGAAAATTCATTTGCTGAATTAGAATCAACTATAGTTGAAAATAGAAATCTAAAATCAAATTTAGATGAGTACAGTTGTGTTAACTGTGAATTAAAAGAAGAAAATAAAAATCTATTAACCACTATATCAGATTTGAAAGATACCATATGTAAATTTACTCAATGTCAAAAAAGATTAAATAAAATAATAGGATCTCAACGATCTAATGGGAATAAATATGGCCTAGGGTATGCTACACCACAGGAAATACATTATTGTGGTGGAGTGATTTGATCTTATAGAGATGACACCACTGTGTTTGCCATCAAACGAAGATCAAGTCATATGTGGCTGCCAAGAGGCAATAGATTTAATGTTTTAAGGACTAACTCTACTGGACCCAAGAAGATTTAGGTACCAAAAGCTTTAATTTCAGTATGATTTGCAAGGTGATAAGGAGTTTCAAGCACGTTCAACTAAATGGATTGTGGACAGTGGATGCTCAAAGCACATGATAGGTAAGAAAAGTTTTCTTGACTCTGTTAAAAACTTAAGTTCAGGATCTGTTAAGTTTGGAAATAATGAAAAGTGTAAAATAACTACAATAGGAAATATTACATCTGAAAATGGTATAATTGAGAATGTCTTGCATGTAAATGGATTAAAACAAAATTTGTTAAGTGTAGGACAATTATGTGATAAAAGTTATACTGTTTCTTTTAATGCTGAAAATTGCTATATTATTGATCCAGCCACGAGTGATACAAAATTTACTAGTAATAGAAATTACTCAATATATACATTAAACTTTCCATGTGAAAATTCTACAAGCAATTCCTGTTTGGTAGCAACTGGTGAAGATGATTGGGTGTGGCATAGAAGACTTGGTCACATCAGTATGAAGAATATCAGAAAGTTTTCCACGGGTGATCTTGTCAGGGGTCTACCTAAACTCACTTTTAAGAAAGATAGAGTGTGCAGTGAGTGTATGCTAGGGAAGCAGAAGAGAATTGCTCTTCACAGCAAAAATGTTATTACCACCAAAAGGCTATTGGAATTGCTATATCTAGATTTGTTTAGTCCTTCTCAAGTATCAAGTCTTGGGGGTCGAAAATATACATTTGTTATTGTTGATGATTTCTCTAGATTAACTTGGGTAATATTTTTGACACATAAAAATGAAACTTACAATGAGTTCAGGAATTTCTACATAAGAGTTCAGAATCAAAAGGAACTAATAGTGAAGAAAATCAGAAGTGATCATGGAGGAGAATTTGAAAACTATGAATTTAAAAACCTTTGCAATTCATTTGGAATTTTGCATGAATTCTCCTGTCCTAGAACTCCTGCTCAAAATGGAGTTGTGTAAAGGAAAAATAGGACATTACAAGAAATAGCTAAAACTATGTTAACTGCCACAAATCTACCTAAATTTCTCTAGGCAGAAGTTGTAGGAATAGTGTTTGTGTTTTCCCAACACTACACTAGAAAAACTTGGATTTGTTACTTCTGTTTTTACTTAGTTAATTTATCTTTATGCCTATTCTTTTTCTTTTAGAAGTAAACAAATAACCTTTAATACAATTTAGATATTAATTCCAATTTGTACTTTAACTACAAGTGCACAGTGTCTATTGTATCAGTGTGCAAGTATAGGTCGATCCTACAAGGAATTGCTTAAGAGTTTAGAACTGTCCATTTGTTAACAATCAAATTTATATATTTAATAAGCTCTCCGTTGAATTATAGTTAACTCAATGGACAAAGTTTGTTGAGTTATAGCTAACTCAACGGACTAACCTCGTGGACTTAAGTTAACTCCACGAGCCTGTCTTTTCTTTTTAAATATTGCTATTTACAAAGGAATTCGGCCAACTATTGGGCGGTTCCACAGATTGTAAATAGCATCAATTAAGCTCTTTAATGTTAGTAAACACTAGATTTATCATTAAGCAATACTAACATTCAGATAATTCAAACAGTAACCATTAAAATCTTTAAGTCTTTTGAACGAACTAATTTCAGTAAATTGTAAAACTAAAACAAACATAAAATAATCACAACACTGAAAAAGATAACATTAATCACGATACAACACAAACAATACAACACTCAAATACAACATACAATAGCAGATAAGTTGTTTTTGGTATTTTTGGTTTAATATGAACATGAAAATGGGCGAAAGGTGAAATGTAAAGTAATCTCAATCAATAGTAAATACTTCCGTCACTACATACGACGCGGTTACACCACTGAAAATTAAATCAGTTACAATCCTGTCTACTCTCCCTATAGAATTGCGAGTCCAGAATTGCAAGATAATCTCCTCTTCAGCATACAGGCATGAACCCGAAGTCAAGGCTAGAAGCTTTACGATCTCCTGAAATATGAGTTGGCACTTGGTGAAAATGGCTTCCCTTCCCACGACGTGATCACTCCTCATAGTGGTTGTTAGACACCATGTTTTGCTCGTAATCGACCCGACATCAAGAAAGTATTCTCACAGACCTCCGATGGTTGGTGATTATGGTGGATATGGTGGTGGTAACGATGGCTGGTGCGGTACTTTGGAGAATTGCTGATACTGCCTGGAGAAAGCTTGGTGCTCCTCCTTTGTACACACTGGCCGTCCATCGATCACTCACCCTGCACTTCTTTTTCTTCTTTTCTTTTATATTTCTTTAATAGTAACTGCTTCTACTTGAATGATCGGTTGGATTTCCTTCATTCATATCAGCGGTGATGATTTCTTCTCCCTACGCAATACATGCAATCGTGGTTTTTCTTCCAATTGTCCTATTTATGCAATCGCTACAATGGCATATTAGAAAATAAATAGTCCGTGGAGTTACAGATAACTCAATGAACTTACCTCGTTGATTTAACTATAAAACACATGCATAAATTTAACTATCCGATGCTTAGGTGCATTTCGAATACTTACAAACTTAACTATCCAATACTCAGATGCATTTTGGATAGTTACAGATAACTCACCGATATATAACTTAAGTAAATCTACTAGATCTCGACACGTGCCAGCAGTAGTTTAATAATAAAATACACATTTCGGAGAGTTACAAGTCTAACTATCCGATGCTCAAATGCATTTCGGATAGTTATAGATAACTCACCGAAAATCCACTTAAGTCACTTTTCTAGAATATGACACGTGTCCTCAGCTATTTTATAAATAAAAAGAGATTTCGAAGGGTTACACATATAACTGTCTGATGCCCAACTGCAATTTCAGATAGTTAGAGATAACTCGGCGAAAGTTCGCTTAAGTCATGTATTATGGTTTTGACACGTGTCCTTCAGGAAATAATAAAATATTCTTTCAAAACATAACTGTTCGGTAATTTAAACATAACTATCCGACATGTTCGGTCTGTTAAACATAACTGTCCGAAATATGTTCAGTATTTTAAACATAACTGTCTAAAATATCAGAAAATTCGGATACTTAAGAATTTCACAGCCTGCAACTTATCGACAGTTCAGAAATGTACTAAATTGACATTAATTTCCCAAAATTAAGCAGTAATTCTAATTAAAGCATATAACAGTGCAATTATAACATAATGGCTTAATTTTTATATGATAAGCTAAATATTATGCAATTAACCATCATTTAACCATTAATAATATGCACTTTTTCATTCTAAACACTTCCCCCATACCTAAATTTTGCTAGTCCCTTAGCAAACTAAGATCTAATTAATTGGTCTTTCAAAAAGTGCTAGAATTAATTCCTCTTCCTTTTTGTTTTTTTTTTCTTCTATTTTTTTTATACTTTAAAAGTTAATTTGACAAGCTTGAATCATACAGGAGCTTTCTAATGTACCCATGTAACGAGCTTTTAGTCAACAATCCTAGATCTGATCAGGATCTTAGGTTGACAGATTTCAAGAGTCCTTTTTTTTTTTTTAGGGCAACAATCCTTACATACCTATCTGCTCAAGTACAAAAGGCTCGTGATCAAACAAGTCAATAAACTCTCAAATTTTTTTTTTTTTTCAATCAAAATACACACAAAACAAAGCATTAATTACATACTGTATATGTACGTATTTCATTAATACAGATGCAATAAAACACCAATCTCATATAGTCATGCTTCTATCATTTACTAAAAATATGAATCCATAACAGTGAGCTCATACTTTTTCTGTAGTTTAATAAGATCTACACATAAATCATTCTATAAGTTCAATCAATCAAATTAAATGTATCTTTAATCATATGTGTTTCATATAATCTGGAATTCACATCTCAGCTCCTTTAGGACTTCAGATAATTTACTGATTTTTCATTAAGCATTCTGATTTCATTTTAAAATCGTGAAACTGTTAAACTTATGAAATTCAGAAAAATCATAAGATACTATATCTAGATTTGCATAAATAGTAAATTCTATAGCATCATATATAGCCTTCTAAATATAACATTCAAGCAGTTACAATTTATAAATTTTACAGTCTCAATTATCAGATAGTTACAGCAAGTTCATAAAAATTTTCAATTTCCTTAAAACTTTGCAGTACCATTTTAATTTTTTTTTTTTAATTAATAAACTTACATGGCTGTTACTTTAATTACCTCCCCCCCATACCTACATTTTGCATTGTCCTCAATGTAAAAGATTTGGCAGTAAATACAGTAATTGTAGCAGGCATGAATACAATTTTGTTGATTTAAAATTCAGGATAAGTAATTAGTTACATACCTTGATTTGTTTGTATCTCCTTCTGCATATTTCGATTTTTGATTCTGAAAACTTTTCATTCACAGATAAAAGCAAAAAATATATAACAAAATAATATTTAATAGATATTGATAATTCAGTGTCTTGTGTGGAACCCAGACTCCTATGCCTTTGGTGGCTCACAAGCAAGCTAGTTGGTTTCCTAGAACAGATACCAACAAACTGGATTGATATTTTATTTTTTTTTGTTTTTATAAAATATAATGAAAACTATAATTTTTTCTAAAAATAAACGTAGAATACACACAACATTAAACATACAAAATCACAGCTTAAGAACATGATTGAAAAGTAGGAACAAATGGAATAAATGTATCAGTCCAAGCAAACTTTTTAGGCATAGTTCTTCTTGCTATTAATTCTGTTTTCATGCAGTTCTTGTTCCTTCTTAATTTGTAAACGTGTAATATATTATAAATTCCAAATACAAGTGTATTACCATTAATGATATGAAATGCAGAAAGGGATCCTTTTTGGTTCCAAGGTAATGTAGCAATTTCTATTTCTACATCTATTTCAATATACTCCTCTTCCCACTTTCATTCATTAATGTCTTCCATAATCCATATTTGAAATTTCATCAATTCATCCCACTATCTTATCAGACATAAAGTAGGATCATCTTCTTCATTATACCACATTCCTATTTGAATTTTATTAAATTCTGCAGATGGTGGTTTAGCTATATCACTCGGTATAGGTAAAATTTCTACATATTCATCATAACTGTCTATGCTCACTATGTATAAATCAGATCCAAATGCAATTGATATATCTATGACAAGATATATATATCCATCAAGTATGACGTGTTTGGTTAATTAATGATTTTTGTCTTAGATATATCACAATATTTTCATTCCAAGATCTGTTTAGAAAATTATACACACTTAAGCGTAAATCTTCACCCCAATTTCCTATAGGTCTCCAATAATATAATTTTTCAGGAATTGCAGAATTTTTATCAGAAAATATTAAAGCTGACCCATAATTTACAGTTGGTACTTCAAATCTATTAGGTCTTCCTATATTCCATTCTTCTCCTGTTATAGGATTTCTTATCAAAATATCAGGTAATAATAAACTTGCATACCTTGGTCTCGTACTGTATATGATTAATCCTTCATCTATCCCCATAATATGATTTATTCCTTCTAATATTTTGGGTGAAATTCTAGTAGTTTCTTCCATAGCAAGATATTCATGATTAATTGAACTATGATTAAATGACCTCCATATGAATCCATCTCTAATCTTAGTCATTTTTACAGCTTGTAGTCCCTGAAAATATTTTTCTTCAATATAGTCTTTAATTTCCTTTGATACACAACATAGCCTGCACAGATATTTCGCTGACAAGTTATTCAGTACTTCCCTTAGTACATCCAACGGTAATTGCATCAATTCCATTTATTGATTCTATATAACACAAACAAAAATTTAGCAGAGACAAAAATTTAACATAACTACTGCACACCTCGTGGAGTTATCAAGGCATAACTCAACGGAATAAGTTCGTTGAGTTAAGGACTCACTCTACAATACTATTAACTATAAATAAAAACATATATATATACAGATAGTTACTTCAGATATGCTGCTTCATTCAGCTATCCTCCCAGAAGAGGTATCAATTTCATTAACAGTTCTATTTACAGGATTAGGTATAGCTTGTATTGGCAATCCTACAGTAGGTCTAACTTCCATTGGTTCCTTCTGTCTAAGTGGTATATTTCTATTCTAATTTTGAATTGCACCATATCCAAATACAAAATCTAGACGATTGTTTAATTGTTGGATTATCTTTTCTAATTTCTCTATTCTAGATCCTTGTTTCAGTAATGCTTCATAACTTATATTCTTCTCATTTATACTTTCTCCTCCCTGAAAATTGTTGTTTCTCTAAGATAAATTCGGATGATTTCTCCAATTAGGATTATAAGAATTTCCCAAGTTATCTCTCTGGTTTCTAGCATAAATAATATCTAAATCATTTATGTTTACATTCTTTTCTGCTAGCTTTGATTTAATGATAACTCTTCTATTTTCTTTGTTAATTCATTTAATTTCACCTCAAGCATTGTACTTGAATCTATTTCATGCATTCCTCTTGGCAATATTTTTTTTTATCTACAATAGCTTTAGTTGAGTTTTCCCACTGTGCAGTTCTTTTTGCAAAGTTTTCTAAATATGTCCATGCTTCTTCACTACATAACTTTAAAAATCCATTTTGACAAGTAGATTCTAATAAAGATTTCGTTGAAACATCTATGCCTTCATAAATTATACCTATTAATTGTGCTTTACTTATTACATGATGTGGAGATTGAGTCAGTAAATCTTTAAATCTTTCAAAATATTTCCAAAATGATTCACCTTGTTTTTGGCTACACATTAATATTTCCTTCTTCTTTTTAATCGTTTGATGTATTGGATAATATTTTTCCAGAAAAATAGAGCAAAATTCAGTACATTTAGAAATTGAATTAGGCGACAAAGTATATAACCATCTCTTAGCTGTGTCTTTTAAAGAAAAAGAGATATATCTAAGTTTAATAGAATCTATACTCATGTTCGGCATTTTCATCATTTGACAAACTTCATTAAATTCTCTAAGGAAATAATAGGCATCCTCTCTTTCTAATCCATGACAATGTGGCAATTGACTAATATAATTAGATTTCAGTTCAAACCTATCTCCCTCAAAGTTTGGCAATCGAATACATGAAGGTTCATCAACTAATTCTGGATATAGAATTTCTCCTAATGGTTTTTCTACTAGAACAACCATCTCTACGCTCTCTTTTAAAGAAAGGTTAGCTACACCCTAAAGAATTTCGTTAAAGTTCAGTTCAGAAAATTTTTCAATACTCCTTTGTAATGAAAATTCCTTGGTAGGTGTTCTTACTAATCATTTAGTGCTTAGAGAACGAGTCCATGTGCTCATAAATAAATAGCAGAAGATCAATTACATACCAGTCTGAAGCTTTCCATTCAGTAAATATTTGTTGTCGGATGAATTCGAATTAGCTGCTTCGCCTTCCAGTTCCTCCAACGCTTTCTCATTTCTTTTGAAAGTGCTGGTAACTCGTAAATAACATTCTAATTTATATAAATATAATGTACATCCATAAAGTGAATAAATCTCGTTGCAAGAACGTGTCTTGCAACGTGCATCGTGGTTCCTGTTTTTATAGGTACGTGTACCACTATTAATTTCAAATTTTAGTAACCGTTAAGTCGACGAAGTTTCGTTCGTGGTTAAAAGAATAATTGTTCTGCTTAATCCACGAACTAACCTCGTTGAGTTATAGATAACTCAACGGAACATAGTCGGTTACTGTTGCTAACTCTACGGACAAACTTCGTTTTAGTCGAACATTTATCCTTTAAGTCCTGTAAAAACTTGAACACTTATCCTTTAGCTCATCGAGTTTTTGCACCTGCAAAACATGTGACTGAACAAAGAAATTTATCTATTCGTTAGTCTTTTTATAAAACTCGAATAGTTATCTATCCATGCGTATCAAAACTTGAACAATTATCTAACTATTCGATTTTTCATTACTAAACGCACCTAAAAGACACGTGACAACTTAAAACATTAAAAACACACGTGCAGATAACTTAACTATACGAGTTTTTAACATAAAGTATTCGACAAAAATAAGACGTTAACTATCCGAAAGTTTAACTATCAACGGAGTGACCTTATATTATATTACTAGCCTTGTGGAGTTATGGTTAACTTAATGGACTTACCTCGTTGAGTTAACACTTAGCAACCTTTAAGTTTTACTCTCGTAAATTCCTCTCTGTTTTTTTCTTTGTTTATTCTACTAACTGCAATAAAGTTAAATCTATGTCATTAATGCATCATTCTAATTAAAATTTGTTTAAATCTGAACATTATATAAAGATTTAACTTGCAGGTCATTTTATGTTATGCAGAATTTACATTTTACCTTGCAACATGTAGAAATTTTTAAGTAGTTATCCTATCATTCAGCAAATTGTAAATCTATTAAACATTCTTTCATAAAGTTCCACAAATTACATAATATTAAATAAATTCCATTCATTTTCACATCCAAAACACGTATGAAAATTACATCTAAAAAATTATATTCATTAATATGAATCAATTACATTACAAGTACATCATACAATTTCATACAATTTTACACAAGTAGACGAACAATACAATTTAATCTCTATTCCTAAGTTCATCTACTTTCTTTTGGAGTTTTTCTAATTGAAGTTCTAATTGATTAATTCTTTCTACAGCTCTTGTAATTCCTCTAGAAGGTACAACTATCTCTACAGCTACAAAATTTTTGTATTTTTTCACTGAAATGGTTCTTGATCTGATCCTTTTTTATGCTCATTTCGTGAAATCAATACAATCTACCATCAGTAGTGGAATCAAATCTCCATACAACAATTTTTTCTTTACTACTTTCAGCTTGGAGATAAAAATTGTAGACCAATTTATTTGAATCCTATTTACAACTACATATGTGGCCCATTTGACAAATTGACTTAATTCTATGTCATGACCTTGTCGTTGATAGACATTCTTAATCAAAATATTAGCTACCATGTGTGCTTTACCATTTAAATGCTTCAATCTATTTAATAAAGGCACACCAGGATTGATAGCCAAACTGTCCTTGATTTCTTGTTTAGTCCATTCGACTGTAGTTGTATCTTCCAAAATTTTTAGTCCATCATTCTTCAATCCAAAAATGTTGTGGAGAAGCTCTAGTGTTATCTGTACATCAGCTTCCTCCATGTTGGAAATTAATCCTTCTTCTCCTTCTCTTAAATTTGCATAAAAATAGGGCACTAAATTCTCATAAACTGCATGCCCTCTTTCTTGAGAAATGAATTGCAGTAGACCTTGGAATTGAAATAAATCTTTGATTTCTTACATTCCATCCCAATTTACTGGTCTACTGTGAATAATATTGTAACCCCTAATTTCTTGATATTTGGTATAAGCTTCCTAACTCCAAAAATGTACTTCATTTAAAACTATTGTTTCAGTTGGGTCAGGAAGGTGACTTTGTTGTTCCAGAGGGGTTGGTTCTTGATATTCCTCTTCTATAGGCTGCATTTGAACATTCTCTACAGATTCCTGAATTTCTGTTTCTGTTTGTGGTGGTGAGCCGGCAGAACTCTCCACTCTATCTTGAATTCTTTCCATAAATTGCTGAAGAGTTTCTTGCTCTTTAGTGGAATCTATAAAGTTATTTTTGTCCAAATGGCTTCTTTCAGCCTCTTCATTTTCTGCTCTTTGTTCTTCCTCCTGACTACCAAGCTGTTCTGTCATTGTTCTTTCTGATTCTGTAACAGATTGGGATGGAGTCACGGGCAATTCAGTTTCTGCCCTAATTTTTGTTTCTTCTTGTACAGGCTGTAGACTAATTTCAGCCTGATTTTCTTCTTGTCTTTGCTCCTCCTACTCCTCAGAATCAGATAGCAGGTTTATAAAAATTTACTCCACAGGCCTTGTGAAAATTGGTACTTCAGATTTAATTTTCTCAATTTCAGGCATTTTTTCTTTTCCTTTATTTTTTTTGATTAATTGTGTCTTTTCTTCCTCTTCTTCTTCTTAAATTAAATCTACAAAAGTAGGCTCTATAGGCCTTTAAGCCATAGGTATTGGCTCTTCCTATTTAACTTTCTCTATAATTACTAGTCTCGAAGGACCAGCCTCAACTTCTCTTGCAGCACTTGATTTAGCTGCTGCCTGATGCTACTCAACCTTTATTTTGTATTGGGCCCTCATCTTTTCTTCGGCCCTTCTTCTCTTAATGGCATCATATAAAATATGTGCCTTAGCCGTAGCTATTTCTTCAATGTCACCTTGGTTTCTTGCTGTTTTGACCAAGCTAGTAAATTCTTTCACTTCTTCTTCAGTTCTCGGCCAAACAAATGCTAATCGTGGCAATGGCTCTATTGGCTGAACTAGAGGTCCTGACTGTTGTTCCTCAGGAACAGGTCTTTCAGCAGTCGATTCTTCCTGTTCTCTTGCTCATTGTTGCTCCCATATTGCCCAGCTTCCTTGACCAGTAATGCATTTCTTAAACCACAATCTGGCTTTACGTTGAATTAGCTTTAGGGCTACTTCATTGTTTGATTAGATTTTTCTTTCTTTGCTAACTGCCATTTCAGTTGCCACTCTAATTCGTGTCTCCATTATTTATGGTATTTGTATTTCTAACTCAACTAAAATTTTCCTCAAGTTAAAGAGTTCTGATTCTACCTTTTGTAGCTCTTTCTTTCTTGTTGTATTCTGGATCTTTTACCGCATGTGCCATTCTTCAGATTCCTTCAGAAATTGTGCGGTGTCCACTACATCTTCCTAGAATTCAGGCATCATTTTTCTCATCGTGGAGTTACACAACAACACGAAATCGCTCTGATTTCTACTATTCTAGATTCTAAATGATTTGCGAGATAATGCCCCCAAAACCCTAGGTTTTAGTTTAAATAAGCCCTAAGTTTAGGTGGGTAATCGGGTTATTTCTCGAACCAACTATTACTATTTTATCCACAGTCTTAGCAACAATACTCCGTTGAGTTACAATTAACTCAACGGAATAAGCACGTTGACTAACTCAAGACTCAACGGAGTAAGCTCGTTGAGTTAGTCATAACTCAACAGACTCCCCATACAAACAGATATAATAATAAAAATACTACAGATAATAGTTTTTCTTGTTTTTTTACTGGTTTAACTGATACTATGTTTCGGTCAGACTAAAATTTTTTCCAATTGAACCGATACTATGTTTCGGTAAAACCAACATTTTCTGAAAATTAATATACATATATTTTTTTATGTTCCCGTCATACTAATGGATCTGGTCGATTGAACCGCAACGATTTTTATATTTTATATTTATATATATATATTTATTATAAAAACATAAAAACTAATTTCTTACTAAGTAAAGCTCGAGTAGTCCTCTACTCTGACTTCTTCTATAATTCCAAAGGAGCTTTTTGGTGTTTTCAGAATAAGTCTAAGTCTTTGTCCATTTACTTTAAATATATTCTGATTTTTAGGATTTTCAATTTCAATAGTTCCATAAGGATAAATATTTCGAACTATGTAAGTTCCTGCTCATCTAGATCTTAATTTTCCTAGATGGTTATGGAGTCTAGCCATATAAAGATATACTTCTTGTCCTATTTCAAAGCTTTTTGGAATAATTTTTCAATCATGCCAGAATTTAATTTTCTCTTTTTCTCTTACAGTTTTCGAATAAGCTTCATTTCTAAATTCTTCTAATTTAATTAGTTGCATTTTTCTATTTTTAGCAGCTTGATTTAAATTAGTGTTTAGAGTTTTTAATGCCCAATAAACTTTATGTTCTATTTCAGTTGGTAAATGACAACTTTTTCCATATACTAGCCTAAAAGGTGACATACCTAAGCTTGTCTTATAAGCAGATTTGCAATTCCTATGTTAAACTGATTCTCAAGAATGAAACTCTTCAGTCTATCATACCATGCACGTGGTGCTTGCTTCAAACCATATAGATCTTTATTCAGTTTGTATACATGGTTTGGTCTTTCTTCATCTTCAAAACCTAGTGGTTGTTTGTTCGTGTTTTTCCAACACTACACTAGAAAAACTTGGATTTGTTACTTCTACTTTTACTTAGTTAATTTATCTTTATGCCTATTCTTTCTTTTAGAAGTAAACAAACAACCTTTAAAACAATTTAGATATTAATTCCAATTTGTACTTTAACTGCAAGTGCACAGTGTCTATTGTATCAGTGTGCAAGTACAGGTCGATCCCACAGGGAATTGCTGACGAATTTATGAAATGTTTGATTGTGAATAATTGAAATTTATATTCAATAAGCACTCCGTTGAGTTATAGTTAACTCAACGAACTTAACTCAACGAACTAAGTTCGTTGAGTTATGGCTAACTCAACGGACTATCCTCGTGGACTTAAGTTAACTCCACGAGCTTGTCTCTTCTTTATAATACTGCTATTTACAGAGGAATTCGACCAACCATTGGGCGATTCCATAGATTGTAAATAACATCAATTAAGCTTTTTAATGCTAGTTAACATTGGATTTATCATTATGCAATACTAACATTCAGATGATTCAAACAGTAACCATTAAAATCTTTAAGTTGTTTTGTACAAACCAATTTCAGTAAATTGTAAAATTAAAACTAACATAAAACAATCATAAAACTGATACAGATAACATTAATCACGATACAACACAAACAATACAACACTCAAATACAACATACAAACAAAGATAAATTATTTTTGGTATTTTTTGTTTTTATGTGATGGGCGAAAGGTGAAATGTAAAGTAATTTCACTTGACAATAAATACCTCCGACACTACTTGCAACGCGATTACAACATTGAAAATTCAACCTGAAGCCAATGCTAAAAGCTTTACGATCTCCTGAAATATGAGTCGGCGCTTGGTGAAAATGTCTTCCCTTCCCGCGACGCGATCACTCCTCACAGTGGTTGTTAGGCATTGTGTTTGGCTCAAAATCGACCCAACATCAGGCAAGTATCCTCACAGACCTCCGATGATTGGTGATTATGGTGGTGATACGATGGTTGGTGTGATACTTCAGAGAATCGCCGATACTGTATGTAGAAAGCTCGGTGCTCCTCCTCTGTATACATTGGCCATCCATTGATCACCCTCTTTCTTTTTTTCTTCTTTTCTTTTATATTTCTTCAGTGGTAACTGCTTCTGCTTGAATGATCGGTTGGATTTCCTTCCTTCAGATCAACGGCGATGATTTCTTTCTCCCTGCGCGATTGAATTCCTACGTGATACGTGTGAACGTGGTTTTTCCTTCCAACTGTCTGTTCCTGCAACCGCTATAGTGGCATATTAGAAAATATATAGTTCGTGGAGTTACAAATAACTCAACGGACTTCCTTCGTTGATTTAACTATAAAACATGTGCAAAAATAACAACTTAAGTTTATAACGCTAACCTAACGCATTGCCTTAGTGTATTTTCATGTAACTCAACGCGTGCAGTTATACTAACTTAACGAGTTATAACGTAAGTAAATCTACCAGCTCTCAACACGTGTTAGCAATAGTTTAAACATAAAATAACATTTCGGAGAGTTACAGGTATAACTATCCGATGCTCAGATGCATTTTCAGATACTTAAGAATTTCACAACTTGCAATTTACCCATAGTTCATAAATGTACTAAATTAACATTAATTCCCCAAAATTAAGTAGATTCTTCAATTAAAGCATATAACAGTGCAATTATAACATAATGGCTTAATTCTCATATGATAAGCTAAATATTATGCAATTAACCATCATTTAACCGTTAATAATATGTACTTTTTCATTCTAAACACTTCCCCCATACCTAAATTTTGCTAGTCTCTTAGCGAACTAAGATCTAATTAATTGGTCTTTCAAAAAGTGCTAGAATTAATTCTTCCCCTTTTGTTTTTTTTCTTCTGTTTAGCATAAACATATATTCTGTATGTTTCAGTAATCAACCTGCAAAGATATTTAGAATATATGTAAATTACATACAAAGTATATCATCTTCATATAGGTGTTAATTATATTATCGTTTGTTCTTCTTTTCATCATCTATAATCCTGAATTTTCCAATAAGTTTTCTAGAAAAAATTTCAACAACATATGAATCAAAGTACAATCCAATTCAATCTGATTAAGACAAGTAGAATAAAGAATTGTATTTCCATTAAACAACTTCAAAAGTCAATTCCAGATTCATATTTCAGCAATTCTAGATAACAGAAAATATACTTGATTAATAAGATATCTGTATTTCACAAAACATTTGTATCTTTTCAGAATAGTATATGTTTTTTTCTTTTTCTTTTATTTTTTTTCTCTTTTTTTTGTGTACTTTAAAAGTTAATTTGACAAGCTTGAATCATGCAAGAGCTTTCTAATGTACCAATGTAATGAGCTTTCAGTTAATAATCCCAGATCTGATCAAGATCTTAGGTTGCCAGATTTTCAGAGTCCTTTTTCAGGTCAACAATCCTTACATACCTATCTACTCAAGTACAAAAGGCTCGTGATCAAACAAGTCAATAAACTCTCAATATTTTTTTTTTCTAAAAATAAATGCACACACAAAACAAAGCATTAATCACATACTGTATATGCACGTATTTCATTAATACAGATGCAGTAAAACACCAATCTCATATAATCCTGCTTCTATCATTTACTAAAGATATGAATCCATAACAATAAGCTCATACTTTATCTGTAGTTTAATAAGATCTACGCATAAATCATTCTACAAGTTCAATCAGTCAAAGTAAATGTATCTTTCATCATATGTGTTTCATTTAATCTAGGATTCACATCTCAGCTCCTTCAGATCTATATGCTATAGATATCTCCGTGACTAAATATATATAACCATCAAGTATGACATGTGTTTGGTTAATTAATGATTTCTGTCCTAGATATATTATAATGTTTTCATTCCAAGATCTGTTCAGAAAATTATACACACTTAAGCGTAAATCTTCACCCCAATTTCCTGTAGGTCTCCAATAATATAATTTTTCAGGAATTGCAGAATTTTTATCAGAAAATATTAAAGCTGACCCACAATTTTCAGTTGGTGCTTCAAATATATTAGGTCTTCCTATATTACATTCTTCTCCTGTTATAGGATTTATTATCAAAATCTCAGGTAATGATAAACTTGCATACCTTGGTCTCGTCTTGTATATGATTAATCTTTCATCTATCCCCATAATATGACTCATTCCTTCTAATGCATTAGTTGGAATTCCAGAAGTTTCTACCATAGCCAGATATTCATGGGTATCTGAACTACGATTAAATGACCTCCATATGAATCCATCTCTAATCTTAGTCATTTTTGCAGCTTGTAGTCCCTGAAAATATTCTTCTTCAATATAGTCTTTAATTTCCTTTGATACACAACACATCCTGCACAGATCTTTAGCTGACAAGTTACTTTGTATTTCCCTTTGTGCATCCAATGGTAATTGCATTAATTCCATTTGTCGATTCTGTAAAATAAAAACAAAAATTTAGCAAAGACAAAAATTAACATAACTACTGCACACCCTCGTGGAGTTAAGGCATAACTCAACGGACTAAGTTCGTTGAGTTAAAAATTAACTCTACGATACTATTAACTTAAAATAAAAACATATATACATATAGATAGTTGCTTCAGATATGCTGCTTCATTCAGCTGCCCTCCCAGAAGAGGTATCAATTTCATTAACCGTTCTATTGACAGGATTAGGTATAGCTTGTATTGGCAATCCTCCAGTAGGTTTAACTTCCATTGGTTCCTTCTGTCTAAGTGATATATTTCTATTTTGATTTTGATTTACAGCATTTCCAAATATAAATTCTAGACGATTGTTTACTTGTTGGATTATCTTTTCTAATTTCTCTATTCTAGCTCCTTGTTCAATTAATACTTCATAGCTTATGTTCTTCTCATTTATATTTTCTCCTCCATGGAAATTGTTGTTTCTCCAAGATAAATTCGGGTGATTTCTCCAATTAGGATTATAAGAATTTCCCAAGTTATCTCTCTGATTTCTAGCATAAATAATATCTAAGTCATTTATGTTTGTATTCTTTTCTGCTAGCTTTTGATTTAATGATAACTCTTCTATTTTCTTTGTTAATTCATTTAATTTCACCTCAAGCATAGTATTGGAATCTATTTCATGCATTCCTCTTGCTAATAATCTTTTATCTACAATAGCTTCAGCCGAATTTTCCCACTGTGCTGTTCTTTTTGCAAAATTTTCTAAATATGCCCATGCATATTCACTACATAATTTTAAAAATCCATTTTGACAAGTAGATTCTAATAAAGATTTCGTTGAAACATCTATGCCTTCATAAATTATGCCTATTAATTGTGCTTTACTCATTGCATGATGTGGACATTGTGTCAGTAAATCTTTAAATCTTTCAAAATATTTCCAGAATGATTCACCCTATTTTTGGCTACACATTAATATTTCTTTCTTCTTTTTAATCGTTTGATGTGTTGGATAGTATTTTTCCAGAAAAATAGAGCAAAATTCAGTCCATGTAGAAATTGAATCAGACGATAGAGTATATAACCATCTCTTAGCTGTATCTTTTAAAGCAAAAGGGATATATCTAAGTTTAATAGCATCTATACTCATGTTCGGCATTCTCATCATTTGACAAACTTCGTTAAATTCTCTAAGGAAATAATAGGCATCCTCTCTTTGTAATCCATGAAAAATGTGGCAATTGACTAATATAATTGGATTTCAGTTCAAACCTATCTCCCTCAAAGTTTGGCAATCGAATACATGAAGGTTCATCAATTAATTCAGGATACAGAATCTCTCCTAATGGTTTTTCTATTGGAGCAGCCATCTCTACATTCTCTTTTAAAGAAAGGTTAGCTACACCCCAAAGAATTTTGTTAAAGTTCAGTTCAAAAAATTTTTCAGTACTCCTTTGCAATGAAAATTCCTGGATAGGTGTTCTTACTAATCGCTTAGTGCTTAGAGAACGAGTCCATGTGCTCATAAATAAATAACAGAAGATTAATTACATACCAGTCTGAAGCTTTCCATTCTATAAATATTTGTTGTCGGATGAAGGTTGAATCAGCTGCTTCTCCTTCCAGTTCCTCCAACGCTTTCTCCTTTCTCTTAAAAGTGCTGGTAACTCGTAAATAACATTCTGTTTCATATATATACTGTGCATCCATAAAGTGAATAAATCTCGTTGCAAGAACGTGTCTTGCAACGTGCATCGTGGTTCCTGTTTTAATGGGTACGTGTACCACTACTAATTTCAAATTTTGGTAACCGCTAAACCGACGAAGTTTCGTTTGTGGTTAAAAGAATAACCGTTCTGCTTAATCCACGAACTAACCTCGTTGAGTTACATATTACTCAACAGAACACAATCGGTTATTATTTCTAACTCCACGGACTAACTTCGTTGAGTTACAGATAACTCAACGGAGTGACCTTATATTATATTATTGACCTCGTGGAGTTACGGTTAACTCAACGGAATTACTTCGTTGAGTTAACATTTGGCAACTTCTAAGTTTCACTCTCGTAAGTTTTCTATTCTATTTTTTTTTTTTTTCTTTATTTTTCATTCTGCTAACTGTAATAAAGTTAAATCTATGTCATTAATGCTTCATTTTGATTAAAATACATTTAAATCTGAACATTATATAAAGATTTAATTTGTAGGTCATTTTATGTTATGCAGAATTTACATTTTACCTTATAACATGTAGAAATTTTTAAGCAGTTATCCTGTCATTCAGCAAATTGTAAATCTGTTACATATTCATAAAGTTCCACAAATTACATAATATTCAATAAATTCCATTCATTTCACATTCAAATACATATGAAAATTGCATCTGAAAAATTTTATTCATTAATATGAATCAATTACATTACAAGTACATCATACAATTTCATACAATTTTACACAAGTAGACGAACAATACAATTTAATCTTTATGCCTAAGTTCATCTACTTCCTTCTAGAGTTTTTCTAATTACTGCTCTAATTGATTTATCCTCTCTACTGCTCCTACAATTTCTCTAGAAGGTACAGCTAATTCTGTAGCTACAAAATTTCTGTATTCTTTCACTGAAATGGTTCTAGATCTTATCCTTTTTTATGTCCATTTAGTGAAATCAATACTATTCACCATCAGCAATGGAATCAAATCTCCATAAAATAATTTCTTCTTCACTATTTTCAGCTTGGAGATAAAAACTACAAACCAATTTATTTGGATCTTATTTACAACTGCATACGTGGCCCATTTGACAAATTGACTTAATTCTATGTCATGGCCCTATCGTTGATAGACATTCTTAATCAGAATGTTAGCTACCATGTGTGCTTTACCATTTAAATGTTTCAATCTGTTTAATAATGGCACACCAGGATTGATAGCTAAACAATCCTTAATTTGCTGCTCAGTCCATTCAACTGCAGTTGTATCTTCCAAAATTTTTGTTCCTTCATTCTTTAAACCAAATATGTTGTGGAGAAGCTCTGGTGTTATCTGTACATCAGCTTCCTCCACGTTTGAAATTAATCCTCCTTCTCCTTCTCTTAAATTTGCATAGAAACAGGGCACTAAATTCTCATATACTACATGCCCTCTATCTTGAGATATAAATTGCAGTAGACCTTGGAATTCAAATAGATCTTTGATTTCTTACATTCCATCCCAATTTATTGGTCTACTGTAAATAATATTGTAACCCCTTATTTCTTGGTATTTGGTATAAGCTTCCTAACTACAAAAATGTACTTCATTCAAAATTGTTGTTTCAGTCGGGTCAGGAAGGTGACTTTGTTGCTTTAGAGGGGTTTGCTCTTGCTCTTCCTCTAGCATAGGTTGCATTTGGACATTCTCTTCAGATTCCTGAATTTTTGCTTTTGCTTCTGTCTGTGGTGGTGAGCCGACATAACTCTCCACTCTGTCTTGAATTCTTTCCATAATTTGCTGAAGAGTTTCTTGCTCTTTAGTGGAATCTGTGAAATTATTTTTGTTCAAATGGCTTCTTTCAGCCTCTTCATTTTCTACTCTTTCTTCTTCCTCTTGACTACCAATCTGTTCTGTTACTGTTCTTTCTAATTCTGTAATAGATTGGGATGGAGTCACGGACAATTCAGTTTCTGCCCTAATTTTTGTTTCTTCTTGTACAGACTGCAAACTAATTTCAGCCTGATTTTTTTCTTTTCTTTGCTCCTCCTCAGATTCGGATAGCAGGTTAATAAAAATCTGCTCCACAAGCCCTGTAAAAATTGGTACTTCAGATTTAATTTCTTTATAATCAGACACTTTTTCTTTTTATTTCTTTTTTCTGATTAGTTGTGCCTGTTCTTCCTTTTCATCTTCTGAAATTAAATCTACAAAAATAGGCTCTACAAGCTTTCGAACCACAGGTACTGGCTCTTCCTGTTTAATTCTTCTAATAATTGCTGGTCTCGAAGGACCAGCTTCAGCTTCTTTTGCAGCATCTCTAACAGTAGTTCTGGCAGTAGCTTCTTGATGATGTTCCACTTTAATTTTATATTGGGCTTTCAACTTTTCTACAGCCCTCTTTTTGTACAGTGCATCAAACACCAGGTGTGCTTTAGCCATTGCCAAATCTTCTAATTGTCCTTGGTTTTTTCCAACTTGAACCAGTTCTGCAAATTCTCTTATTTCTTCTTTAGTCGAAGGCCCCATCATTTCTACTCGTGCCAATGGCTTAAATGGTGGAACTAAAGGTCCAGACTGCTACTCCTCAGGAACAGGTCATTCAGCAGTTGGTTCCTCCCGTTCTTCACTTGCCTCTTCATTTGCTTTCCTTTCTTGCTCCCATATCACCCATTTAGCTTGTCTACAGATTCGTCTTTTGAACCAGAGTCGGGACTTACACTGGATTAATTCTAGGACAACTTCATTACTTGGCCTTATTTGTCTTTCCTTGCTTACAGCTATTTCTGTTGCTATTCTGATTCGTGTTTCCATTATTTGAGGTATTTGTATATCCATATCTACTAAATCTCTTCTAAATTTGAAAAGTTCTGATTCTACCTTCTATAGCTCTTTCTCTCTTGTCGTATTTCTGATCTTCTACCGCGTGTGCCACTCTTCTGATTTCTTCAGAAATTCTGATGTATCAACAACATCTTCCTAGAATTCTGGTGACATCTTCCTCATTGTGGAGTTACACAACAGCACGGAATCGCTCTAATTTCTACTATTCTAGATTCTAAATGATTTGTCGGATAATGCCCCCAAAACCCTAGGTTTTAGTTTAAATAAGTACTAAGTTTAGGCGGGTAATCGGGTCATTTCCCGAACCAACAATTACTATTTTATCCACGGTCTTAGCTACAGTACTCTGTTGAGTTACAGGTAACTCAACGGACTAAGCTCGTTGACTAACTCAAGACTTAACGGAGTATGCTCGTTGAGTTAAGTGTAACTCAACAAACTCCCCGTACAAGCAAATATAATAATAAAAATATTATAGAGAATAGTTTTTCTATTTTTTTTTGCAGGTTTAACCGATACTATGCTTCGGTCAGACCTAAATATTTTTTATTTTTCTTTCGGTTGAACCGATACTATGTTTCAGTAAAACCAATATTTTTTCTGAAAATTAATATACAATTTTTTTCCGATTTAACCGATACTATGCTTCGGTCAGACCAAAATATTTTTTTAAATTTTCTAGTCATATCGATGGATTCAGTCGGTTGAACTACAACTATTTTTATGTTATATATATATATTTAATGTTTTTTTTTTAATTTTTATATATATATAAACATAAAAACTGATTTCTTACTAAGTAAAACTCGAGTAGTCCTCTACTCTGACTTCTTCTATGATTCCAAAGGAGCTTTTTGGTGTTTTCAGAATAGGTTTAAGTATTTGTCCATTTACTTTAAATATATTCTGATTTTTAGGATTTTCAATTTCAATAGCTCCATAAGGATAAACATTTCAAACTATGTAAGGTCCTGCCCATCTAGATCTTAATTTTCCTGGATGTCTATGGAGTCTAGCCATATAAAGATATACTTCTTGTCCTATTTCAAAGTTTTTAAGAATAATTTTTCTATCATGCCAGAATTTAATTTTCTCTTTTTCTCTTACAATCTTTGAATAAGCTTCATTTCTAAATTCTTCTAATTCAATTAGTTGCATTTTCCTATTTTCAGCATCTTGATTTAAATTAGTGTTCAGAGTTTTTAATGCCCAATAAACTTTATGTTCTATTTCAGCAGGTAAATGACAACTTTTTCCATATACTAGCCTAAAAGGTGACATACCTAAGCTCGTTTTATAAGCAACTCTATAAGCCCAAAGTGCATCAATCAATCTATTAGCCCAATCTGTTCTAGTAGGATTTACTACTTTTTCCAAGATTAATTTAATTTGTTTGTTTGCACTTTCTACTTGTCCACTTGTTTGTGGATGATATGATGTTGCAATTTTGTGGTTTATTCCATATTTCTTTATTAAGGCTTCAAAACTTCTATTACAGAAATGAGTTCCTCTATCACTGAAAATAACTTTAGGTATTCCAAATCTGGCAAATATATTTGTTCTTATAAATTGTATTACCACTTTGTTATCGTTAGTTTTTGTAGGAATAACATCTATCCATTTAGATACATAATCCACCCCCAACAATATGTAATTAAATTGATTAGATATAGGAAATAGACCCATAAAATCTATTCCCCACACATCAAAGATTTCAACCTCAATAATAGGATTAAGAGGCATCATATTCTTCTTTGATATTCTTCCTATTTGTTGACATCTTAAACAACTTAAGCAATATTTATGAGCATCTTTGAATAGTGTTGGCCAATAAAACCCACATTACAGAATTTTTGCAGTAGTTTTCCCTGAACCAAAATGTCCTCCACAAGCTTGGTCATGACAGAAAGACAATATGCTCGAATATTCAGTTTCTGGAACACACCTCCTTAAAACCAGATCAGGACATTTCTTAAATAAGTAAGGGTCTTCCCAATAGTAATATTTTACTCTTGAGAAAAACAATTTCTTATCCTGTCTATTCCAATCCTTAGGTGTTAAACCAGTAACTAAGCAATTAACTATGTCTGCATACCAAGGCATTGTGTTGATGGTCATTAATTGTTCATCAGGAAAATTATCCTTAATTTCAATATTTGATTTTTCTATTTGTAATCTTGATAAATGATCTGTTACTACATTCTCACAACCTTTTTTATCTTTAATTTCTAGATCGAATTCTTGCAATAATAATATCCACCGGATCAATCTAGGTTTAGTTTCTTTTTTCTTTATTAGATGTTTTAGAGCTGAATGATCCGTGTATATTATTACTTTAGCTCCAATCAAATATGATCTAAACTTTTCTAAAGCAAACACAATAGCTAATAATTCTTTTTCAGTAGTTGTGTAATTAACTTGAGCATCATTTAAGGTTTTGCTTGCATAATGAATCACTCTAGGAGATTTTTCTATTTTCTGTCCTAACACTGCTCCTACAGCAAAATCAGAAGCATCGCACATTAATTCAAATGGATGGTTCCAATTAGGTGCTTGAATTATAGGAGTTGAAATTAAGCTAGTCTTAAGTCTCAAAAATGCTTCCTTGCGATTTTTATCAAAGTTAAATGGAACATCTTTTCATAGATTAGTTAAAGGTCTAGCTATCTTGCTAAAGTCTTTAATAAATCTTCCATAAAAACCAGCATGTCCTAGAAATGATCTAATATCTTTTATTGATTTAGGTTCTGGTAGATTAGAAATTACTTCTATTTTAGCTTTATCTACTTCCAACCCTTTTTTAGAAACAACATGCCTTAAGACTATTTCTTGTTTAACCATGAAGTGACATTTTTCCCAATTTAAAACCAGATTTTTTTTCCACACAACGTTTTAATATTTGGTCTAAATTGCTTAAACACACTTCATATGAGTTGCCATATACAGTAAAATCATCCATAAATATTTCTAAAAACTCATCAATCATTCCAGTAAATATGCCCTGCACACCTTTGAAAGGTAGCTGGTGCATTGCACAATCCGAATGACATTCTTTTAAAAGCATAAGTTCCATTAGGACAGGTGAAAGTTGTTTTCTCTTGATCCTCTAATGCTACTGGAATTTGATTATACCCTGAATACCCGTCTAGGAAACAAAAATATTTTTGCCCTACTAATCTTTCCAGCATTTGATCTAGAAAAGGTAAGGGAAAATGATCTTTCCTAGTCACAGCATTCAGCTTTCTATAGTCTATACATACTCTCCAGCCTGATTGAATTCTAGTAGGTATCAAGTCTTGACTTTCATTCCTAATAACTGTTAATCCTGATTTCTTGGGAACTACATGGATTGGACTAACCCACGAGCTATCAAAAATCAGATATATTATATCATTATCTAACCATTTAACTATTTCCTTCCTGACTACTTACTTAAGGTTTGGATTTAATCTCCTCTTAGGAATTCTAACAGGTTTAACATTCTCTTCTAAATATATGTGGTGACAGCATAAAGTTGAACTTAACCCTTTTATATCATTCATAGTCCATCCTATTGCTTCTTTATAACTTTTTATTATATCTTTTAATTTAGCTATTTGATCCTCTTTCAAATCTGAAGCAATAATGATTAGACAGGTATGTTTATCTTCCAGAAATATATAGGTTAATTCAGGAGGTAAATGTTTTAATTCTAAATGCTGCCCATTAGAAGCTAGAGCTCGTAATTGAACATCATCATTTTTTAAATTAATTTCTTCCTAATCTCCTTCTATATTTATGCTTTCACTTTCTTCTAAAGTTTCAGAATTGATTTGCCTATTTAATTCTTCTTGAATCACATCATCTAACATATCTCCTTCATCCTCTAAAAAGTCTATGGTATGTAAGGACATTTCTAACTCCTCAAACCTTTCTGGTTTCAAAATATTTAATTGAGTATCCTCATTACCATATGCTAACTTCATTACTCCAGTTTTACAATTTATAACAACCCCTGATGTTGCTAAAAATGGCCTTCCCAAAATTAAAGATGTATCACTATTTTTATGCTTAATTTGTTGGGAATCCAAAATTACAATATCAATAGGATATATAAAATTCTTGATTTTAATTAAGACATCCTCCATTTTTCCTTTAGGGTATCTTATACTTCTATCAGCTAATTGAATAACCGTACTAGTAGGAGTTAAGCCTTCTAATCCTAAGGATGCAAATATATCACTTGGCATAACATTTATACCTGCACCTAAGTCTATTAAGTTTCTTTCTAGAATGGTATTTTCTATGGTGCATGATATAACAGGGATTCCAGGATCAGATAACTTTTTAGGAATTTTTAGCAGAAATAGGTAACTACTTTGCTCAGCTAAAAAGACCTTTCTAAGAACTTTTCGCTCTCTTTTCTTAGTACACCAATCCTTCAGAAATTTAGCATAAGGTGGCATATTCTGCAATAGATCTAACAAAGGAATTTTAACTTGTATTTTTTCAAAAATTTCTCTGATTTTTCTTGTTTTTCAGGAATTGTTTGTTGTAATCTTTCAGGATAGGGTGCTAAAGATTTTGATTTCAAAGACTCTTTTTCTTTCAGTTGATTTGTTTGATCATTTCTAGCTTCAATTGCAGATTCAGATTGTTCTTCAGTGATTTCTAGATTTTCAGCTATTACATTTTCATTATCATTTTGATTTTTACTCTTGTCCACCTTCATATCATTTTCATTTTGAGTTCTTGGTGGTATATAAGGTGCAGATCTTAATATTACACATACATCTTCCAGATTTTCGTTACTTTCATGATGTTTTTGTATATCATTTTCGTGATTATGATTTTCAATTGTTTTTAGTTTTAAAGTGCATTCTTTAAATTCTCTTACATTTGTGTTTTCTGTTTGTTGTATATTTTGCAAGTTGTGTAGGTTTTTAACATTATAATTTTATTGTCCTATTGTAAAACTTGTATTTTCATTGTATTTTTGTCTAATGCTTTTAATTTTGTTTCTAGATCATCTAATTTCATTGCATTCAATTTTTGATCAATTTTCTTTATGAGTTTTTCAGTTTCGTAAATTATATCCTGTTTAGGTTCTGAATATGCCTCCTTATAGTTTTATTGGTTGACTTCTTGTTGTTGACACACAAAGTATTCTAGTTTATCTAGATTTTGCTCTATACTATGCTTCAATCTGTCATAGCTATCCCAAACTTCAGTGTCTCTCATCATATTACACATTCTATACTAACCATCAGTTGGGTGAACTATAGGATTCTCATACTCGACTCTATTATATTGAGGATAATTCATTTGTTGTTCATGGGATCTATCAATCTGTAAATGTCTCAATTTCAAACAATCAGAAATGTCGTGTCCTTCAGAATTGCAGAATTCACATATGCTAATTAATGGTTTCAGAAATCTTTGAACATAAGCATATGCCATATTCTCAATTACAGAAGAAAACACACAACTCTGACTGTTAAAATGAAACAACTCTTACAGCTGCTTATATCTATTCAATTCAATTCAAATCAATTCAATTCAATTCAATTCAATTCCCTGGCAACGGCGCCATAAAACTTG
Organism: Cymodocea nodosa; assembly: GCA_036874045.1. NCBI lineage: Eukaryota > Viridiplantae > Streptophyta > Magnoliopsida > Alismatales > Cymodoceaceae > Cymodocea > Cymodocea nodosa. The sequence continues at coordinate 14,561,118 of CM072342.1, read as the reverse complement.
TTTGTGTTTTCCTAGCACTACACTAGAAAAACTTGGATTTGTTACTTCTATTTTTACTTAGTTAATTTATCTTTATGTCTATTCTTTCTTTTAGAAGTAAACAAACAACCTTTAATGCAATTTAGATTTTAGTTCCAATTTGTACTTTAACTACAAGTGCACAGTGTCTATTGTATCAGTGTGCAAGTACAGGTCGATCCCACAGGGAATTGCTGACGAATTTAAGAAATGTTTGATTGTGAACAATTGAAATTTATATTCAATAAGTACTCCGTTGAGTTAACTTACAGTTAACTCAACGGACTAAGTTCGTTGAGTTAAGGGAAGTATCCTCACAGACCTCCGATGATTGGTGATTATGGTGGTGATACGATGGTTGGTGTGATACTTCGGAGAATCTCCGATATTATTTGTAGAAAGCTCGGTGCTCCTCCTCTGTATACATTGGCCATCCATCGATCACCCTCTTTCTTTTTTTCTTCTTTTCTTTTATATTTCTTCAGTGGTAATGCTTCTGCTTGAATGATCGGTTGGATTTCCTTCCTTCAGATCAACGGCGATGATTTCTTTCTCCCTACGCGATTGAATTCCTGCGTGATACGTGCGAACGTGGTTTTTCCTTCCAACTGTCTGTTCCTGCAACCGCTACTGTGGCATATTAGAAAATATATAGTTCGTGGAGTTACAGATAACTCAACGGACTTCCTTCGTTGATTTAACTATAAAACATGTGCAAAAATAACAACTTAAGTTTATAACGCTAACCTAACGCGTTGCCTTAGTGTATTTTCATGTAACTCAACGCGTGCAGTTATACTAACTTAACGAGTTATAACGTAAGTAAATCTACCAGCTCTCAACACGTGTCAGCAGTAATTTAAACATAAAATAACATTTCAGAGAGTTACAGGTATAACTATCCGATGCTTAGATGCATTTTCAGATATTTAAGAATTTCACAGCCTGCAATTTAATGACAGTTCATAAATGTACTAAATTAACATTAATTCCCCAAAATTAAGCAGATTCTTCAATTAAAGCATATAACAGTGCAATTATAACATAATGGCTTAATTCTCATATGATAAGCTAAATATTAAGCAATTAACCATCATTTAACCATTAATAATATGCACTTTTTCATTCTAAACATTGTTCTACACATACTTCTTCTTGTAGAATGCCATTTAGAAATGCACTTTTAACATCCATCTGATAAAGCTTGATTTTCATACTGCTTGCAAAGGCAAGCAACATTCTAATTGCTTTAAGTCTTGCAACAGGTGCAAAAGTTTCTTCATAGTCGATTCCTTCCTATTGGTTGTATCCCTAAGCAACAAGTCTAACTTTATTTCTGATAATACTGTCATTATTATCAAGTTTGTTCTTAAACACCCATCTAGTTCCAATAATTGATTTTTCGATGGGCCTTTCAATTAAATTCTAGACTTCATTTTTCTTAAACTAATTTAGTTCCTCTTGCATAGCCATGATCCAGTATTCATCATTGCAAGCATCTTCAACTGTTGAAGGTTCATGTTTAGACACAAAAGCACAATAATTACAAATAATTTGAATTTTGCTTCTTGTTTGAACACCTTATTTTATATTCCCAATAATTTGTCCAATGGGATGTCTAGACTTTGTCTTCCATGCTTTTTCTGTCACAATAGGTGTAGGCAATGTTGAACTATCCTTTTTCTAAGGAATTTTCCGATTTATTAATTCACTTTCACTTTCACTATCTATTTTTAGCTTTTTCAATTTTCCTACCATGTCTTCATCAAAGAATACATTCGTTGACTCTTGTACTCTTCTTTCATGTTCAAAATAGACCTTGTAAGCCTTGCTTCTCGAAGAGTATCCAACAAGTAGAGCAGGATCAGACTTTGCATCAAATTTGTCATTTAGATCCTTAGTATTAAATACAAAACATCTTGATCCAAAGACTTTGAAATATCCAACATTTGGTATTTTACCATACCATAGTTCAAAAGGTGTCTTATGTAGGATAGGTCTAAGATGAGTTCTGTTTATAGAGTAACATGTAGTATTTACAGCTTCAGCCTATAAAGACTTTGGTAGATCAGATGCATTAAGAATCGTCCTTGTCATTTCTTGTACTGATCTATTTTTCCTCTCTACAACTCCATTTTGTGCAGGAGTTCTTGGGCATGAGAATTCATGCAGTATGCCAAAAGAATTGCATAATTCTTCAAATTCAGAGTTTTCAAATTCACCTCCATGATCACTTCTGATCTTCTTCATAATGGATTCCTTTTTATTTTGAATTCTAATACAGAGATGTTTGAATTCATAGAGTAGACTTCATTCTTGTGTGTTAAGAAAATAACTCAAGTGAATCTTGTATATTCATTAACTACCACTAAGGTATATTTTATTCCTCCTAAACTAGCTGCCTGTGTAGGACCAAATAGGTCCATATGCAATAGATCTAATGGTTGACGTGTGGCAATGTCTTCAATACTCTTGTGTGTTGATTTCTTTTGTTTTCCAATTGTACAGTCACTACATAATTTATCTCTCTTGAATTTGAGCTTAGGCACACCTCTAATAAGATTATGTTTGGTCAATTTTCTTATAAGTCTCATGTTTGCATGATTTAATCTTTTATGTCACAACCATTCATCTTCATTAGAAGCAACTAAACATGCATCACTAGATATATTATCACATGGAAATTCCAAAGCATAAATTGAATTATTTCTATATCCAGTAAATTTGATTTCATGTGTATCCTGTTGTAATATAAAATAGTTTTCTACAGTAAAGAGTATACTATAACCTTTGTCACATAATTGACCTACACTTAGCAGATTCTGTTTTTAACCATTTACATGTAAGACATTTTCTATTTTTCTATTTTTAAATGCAACATTTCCTATGGCAGTAATTCTACATTTTTCATTGTTACCAAACTTAACAGATCCTGAATTTATTGATTTAACAAATTCCAAAAATCTTTTTTTACCTATCATGTGCTTTGAGCATCCATTGTCAATGATCCACTTGGACGTTTGAGCTTTCTTGTCCATGCAGTCCTACAAATCATGTTGAAATTAAGACTTTTGGTACCCATATTTTTTTGGGTCCATCAGTGTTAGTCTTTTGTATATTGAATCTGTTGTCTTTTAGTAGCCATATAGAAGTAGATCTCTTTTTAATGACAAACATAGTTGTGCCATCTCTGTAAGATCTAATTTTTCCACCATAGTAAAGAGTTTCCTATGGTATACCATACCCTAGGCCGAATTTATTTCTTCCTATTCTTTGGGATCCTATGATTTTGTTTAAACTGTTTTCACTCTTAGTAAATTTACATATAATTTCCTTTAAATCAATAACTTCAGATAACAGATTCTTATTTTCTTCTTTCAGATCAAAATTTTTACAACTATAGATAGCTATCCATTTTAGTTTTTAATTCCCTATTATCAATTAGGGCTTTTTCTAGTTCACCAAAAACATCTTCTAGATAGGAATTTAAACTCTTTAATTCTTTCTTATACTTCTTACATTTTACATATAAGTTATCTACTGTACAGAGAAGACTATCTATATCTTCATCATCATTTTCTTTTTCTGAGCAATAAAGAGATGTAGAGCATACCTCTTGTGCAGCAAAGCACACGTTTACAGATGCCTCCTCATCTGAGTCTGATGAGCTGCTGGATGAACTACTATCATCCCATGTGACTTTCAAAGCCATTTTCTTCTTATTCTTCCTCTTCCATTTTTGTTTATCCTCCTCTTGTTGAAAAGAACAGTAAAGTTGAATGTGTCCCAATTTCTTGCACTTGTAGCATATAGGGACTTTTGATTTTGAGGAGCTGGCTTTGCCTCCTTGTCTCATCATCTTTCTGAAATTCCTGGCTAGCAGTAACACTTCATCCTCATCTGAGCTTGGTTGGTCTGCTGTTGAGGGAAATGCTAGTTCTTTCTTTTTCTCTACCTTTCTTTAAGTGACTCCTTCTTCTTTCCATTCCTTCATTTGGACTTCATGGGCTAGATGGTTTCCCAACAGATCTTCAACTGAATAGTTGTTCAGATCCTTTGAATCTTGTATAGAAGTAGACTTCTGCTTCCATTTGACTATTAAGCTCCTTAGGATCTTTTGTACCTATTCACGATTAGAAAAACTCCTTCCAAGGCCTCTTAGTTCATTCACAATTTCTATGAATCTAGAAAACATTTCAGTAATACTTTCTTTCTCAAGCATGTTGAATAATTCATATTTTCTTAACAAAATACTGATTTTAGTATCTTTAACTTGGCTGGTTCCTTCATATGTAATTTGAAGGATCTTCCAAGCTTCATGAGAAAATTTACAAGCTGATATTTTATTATACTGTTCACCAGCTAGTGCATAGTAAATGGAATTAAGCCCACGAACATCCATCTGGATGATTCTTTCATCCTCCTCAGTCCAATCACTTTCATGACTAATTGGAGTTGGTGTACCATGTACAACCATTCTCTAAAGTTTCACATCTGTACTCCTAAGAAAGCACTCCATCCTATTTTTCCAGTAGGTATAATTGCTACCATCAAAGAGGGGAGGTCGATGGATATTCTGACCCTTTGCAATGTAGAAAGCCATAATCTCAGATGGTTAAATCTAATAACGAGATCAACCTTGCTCTAATACCAATTGTTAGGATCTTATGGCTTACAAGAGGGGGGGGTGAATGGTAATAATTCATTTCTAACAATTTTATGGTAGATTAGTGTAGGATCGTATGGCTACACAAGAGGGGGGTGAATTGTGTATCTTTAATATTTTCTGAAATATAATTGAAACTTTAAAACTCAAAAACAAGTCGAGACATTGTTTTCATAAAATCATTTTTATTCAAGGTTTCAATTACAATATACAATTTAATTCTCCTTAGAAATTGTAGATGCAATTATAACTTGATATCATATATCATCTAAACAATTTCATAACTACAAATAGAGAAAACTAATTTTCAGAATTTAAAACATTTCTCTCTATTTGAGATCTTTCTTCTTCTTCTTTCTTCTTCAGCAATTCTTCAGTGACGAATATCTTGTCTTTCTCTACTTCACCGAATTTGCTTTCTTATGATACTTCAAATCTTCAGTGACGAAAATCTTACATTTTTATGCTTCACTGAATTTTCTTCCACTTGAGAGATTTTGCCCAAGAAGGTGTTTTTGATCCCTGAAAAAGATTTTTCTTTTGGGGTGCAGGGATGGTTTGATCCTTGAAAAGATTTTTCTTTTTGTGTGCAATGATGGTTTGATCAATGAGAACTCTATGCCTTTTATACTGTATCTTCATTTCATGCATATCCTCAACGACTAGTTATTAACTTCAGATCCAATACAGACAAGTATTTATATTAGTAAGCTTTTTCTGTATTAATTGATGATTTTAATTTCTTTTCACAAGCAATAGTAATTGAGCAAATATGATTATTTTCATTCAGCACACATCATCAAAACAAAAATACTCAACAATTAGTAGAAAGAAATAGCAAGCACACGATAAAAGAATACATACAGAGATTTTAGGTGGTTCACCATTAACGGCTAGTCCACCCCCAAGGGATACTTGGGCTTCACTAAACTTTCATAAACTTACAATCACTTGCTTTAGGGTTTAAGCAAGAACCAACCATTCACTTGAGCTTCCTGGTCGAAGCTCCAACCAATCCTTTCTCTGAAGTTTTGATCTGTGTAGTTCAATAAACACTAGCTTGTAAGTAACAGAGTTGAGTGCGTGATGAGCTTCTAAAATTGAGTCTGTAAATGTTGAAGATGATTTGATCTCTAAAGCTTTCTTCTGTTGAGCTTGGTGTAAGTATGTGTATGAGCAAAGCTAAACTAATTCCATTGTCTGTATCTTGTATATATACTAAACCTGTGTAACGATCATATTTTTCTTTTAACGGATGTATTCTACTGTACTTGATTAGACTTCAGTCCCAAATACGGTAAGTTATCGTTCAAAAAGATATTTCAAGATAACCTCCCAATCTTCTCAAACTTTCAGATAGTTAGTAGTGTAACTCTCCAAAGGATGATCTTAACTCATCGAAAATCCACTTAAGTTTATTTGTTACGTGAGTTTTAAGTCATACACGTGAAGTACTTAAAGTTCAGATATCTGCAGTTGTAACTCACCGAAATTCTCCTGACTATCGGATAGTTAACTACAATAACTCTCTGATCTTTTTCTTTTCAACTTCCGATTGCTATCTCTTTAATTCTACACATGCATAAAAAGACTAACTTAGGTTTCGGATAGTTAGAAATGTAACTCACCGAAACTTCCTATTTTTTGGATAGTTATCTTTTTAACTCTCCAAAAACTCATTTGAGCTTCTATCTGGATTTCTACACATGGGAAATTCAATGACTTAAGTTTTAGATAGTTAAACTGTAACTCACCGAAACTCTTTTGAGATTTCGGATGGTTATCTAATTCTCTGATTTTTCCTGTTAAGCTTTTAACTGCCGTCTTCTCCATTCTGCACGTGGGAAATATGATAACTTAAGTTTCGAAAAGTTATACCTGTAACTCACCGAAATCCTTCAAATTTCGGATAGTTATCTTTCTGACTCTCTGAAAAGTCTTTTAAGCTTCTATTCTAAGTTTCTGCACGTGGTTAATTGAATGACTTAAGTTTCGGATAGTTAACCTTTCTAACTTTTCGATTTTCCTTTTGCTTTCAGATAGTTAACTCCTTAACTCTCTGATATTCAACCAACTGCCTTTCATAACTCTCTGAAGGCTTTATAATTTTGGATAGTTATTCTTCTAATTGTCCAATAGAATTGTTGCTGCTTTATACTGCCTTTCGGATACTTAGAGTGTTAACTCACCAAAAATATTTCTCTTTCAGATAGTTAAGCCTGGTAACCTTCTGAAAGCCTTTTTATCACTTGCAGTACACTTTGAATTGTCTGTATCAACTTCTGCTTTCTTGCTGACTGTTTAACCTGAGAAATATAATTTAAAACCTCACATTGATTTTTTCATTATCGAAATCTAGAAGTCCTTTCAAACTACTTCTTATAATACTTAGACAATTATTGAAAAAGAAAATGAAACTCTAAATGCAAAAGGCTTAAATATCTTATTTTATGCATTGAGTTATGAATAGTTTAGTAAAGTGTCGGCACATAAATCTGCTTATGAGGTGTGGCATGCATTAGAAGTTTCATATGAAGGTACTTCTCAAGTTAAAGAGACTAAGATTAATATGTTAATTCATAAGTATGAACTCTTTAAGATGCATGAAGACAAAAGTATTTCTGAGATGTTTTCTAGATTCCTAGATATCATAAATTCTTTAAAATGCTTAGGAAAGAACTTTGAACAGAAGGATTTGGTGAGAAAAATTCTCAGATCTCTAAGTTTTAAGTGGTCTCAAAAAGTGACATCAATTGAGAAATCACGAGACTTAAATGTTTATATTATAAATGAGCTTAGAGGAAATTTAATTGCTTATAAAGTTCAATTAAATGATTCACTGAGTCATAACAAATTAAAAATGTAGAAAGAAATAGCCTTCGAAATTAATTCAGATTCTGAAAAATCAACTAATTCTGATGAGGATTTGATTTTGCTAACTAGGAAATTCAAGAAAGCATGGAAAGCTAGGAAATAGCAAAGGAATAGAAATGATAAACTCTCAACGTCAAAGTCACTGAATGAAAAGAATTCTTCATTTAGAAAGTATGTATGCTACAACTACAAGAAACCTAGACATCTTTCTCGAAATTGTCTTATAAGGGAAATTGAAAAGCAAAGTAGGGCAAATCAAAAGAAGGCTTAGAAATCTCAGGAAAAGTTTTACAAGAAAAGGGCTTTGAATGTCACTTGGGATGATACGTCAAAAGAGCCTGAATTTGAGGAATTATCATTAAAATCTTTACATTTAGAAGAAGAACAAGAATTAGAAGACATTGCTCATGTGTACTTTATGGCAGATGAGTCTGAGGTAATATCTAATCCTGAAAGTCATTCAGATTTTAACTTTGAAGAATTATTATGTGCTTATCATGCATTATTACAAAAACTTAAAGTGTATAAACTAGAAAATAAGAATATTAGAAACTCTTTGTCTATTACGGAAGAAGAAAATTATTTCCTATCTACTACTTTAGAAAAGTTTAAATGTGATAATGAAAATCATGCTAAAGATTTGCATAAATTTAGATTTAATGAATGTCTTGCATGAATAGTTACAAAATATAAATGTTGAAAAATTAAAGATAGAATCTGAAAATGAAAAATTGAGAAACAACATAAATGATATTGAGTTAGAGATTGAAAGATTAAAAATGAGAGAACTAGATTTAAATTCCACCATTGATAAATGGAATTTAAGTCAAACTAAGTTAGATAAACTAACTAATACCCTTACGGTGTCATATAAATTTGGCTTAGGATTTGATTATCTTGAATACCCTAAATCTCAAGTCAATAAAAGATTTATTAGTTGTAGTTCAAGTAAATCTAAGACTAAAATTCCTTTTATTATGAAATAAGGTAATAAATATGTAGAAGTAGGTACTTCAAGGGATGAATCATGTAGTAATAATATAAACCAATGTGATTTATCTAAATGTACTTCTAACATAACTATCAATGTTTCTAAAAATCTTGTTTCTTGTTCTAGAAATTCAATTACTAATGTTTCTAAAATTTTAGACAATTGTAGTAAACTGGAAATTCAGGAACTTGAGCATGAAATTCAAAACACTGGTATTAGACCAATTACTAGATCTGCATGTTCTTTATTTGAAAATTTATGTGCAGAAAAAGATTTTGTATGTACTGAAAATTTAAATATAAGTACAAAATCTTGGTACAAACTTATTGAAATGTATGAGCATGACCAAAATAAATTAACATCTAATAAAAATCAGTTTGGTCGTAGCTATACTACATCTAAAAATAAAAAGAATATCAATAAGAGCAATAATTCTATAAGTGAGTATGAAGCTAATGATAAATTAGTAGTACTTACAACTAATAAGAATATAAATGATAATTTTAAGTTGTTTTTAACCAAGAAGAAGAAATATGTTTTTAATGAACTTGATCCTCAAAGAGATTGGGTACCAAGAAATAGTTCTTCTTAATTTGTTTTGCAGGAGAAAACAACATTGAAATGGATTTTAGATAGTGAAGCATCAAGTCACACGACCGGACAGAAAAGCCTACCAAAAAATTTTACAAATACTAAGAAAGGAAGTGTAATATTTGGAAACAAAAGCAAGGATAAAATCATAGCTATGGGCAATGTTCAAATAACTCCTGCTTGTGTTATTTCGAATGTACTATATGTAGAAAACCTAGGATTTAATTTGCTGAGTGTTATAAAACTAATTGATAATGGATACTATATATTGTTTAAAGATAATGTATGCAAAATTATTGATAAAATTACAGATGAACTTAAGTTTATTGCTAAAAGAAAAAGTTCTGTATGTATTTTATCTTTACCTTTTGGTGTAGTTGATTTAAATTCATGTTTGCTAGCTGAAACTAGTGATGCATATCTTTGGCATAGAAGGATTGGGCATATAAATATGAAGCTATTACAGAAGGATTGGGCATATAAATATGAAACTATTGCATAAATTATCTAAACAAAATTTAGTGAGAGGTTTACCAAAAATTAAATACTCAAAGGATTTCATGTGTGATGCATATGAGTTAGGTAAACTTCATAAAAACTCTTTTAAATTGAAAACTAATATATCAAGCAAGAGAGTCTTAGAACTTATACATATGGATCTATTTGGACCAACAAGAATCATGAGTCTTGGTAGTAAACGGTATGTATTTGTTTTAATAGATGACTTCTCTAGATACACTTGGGTATATTTTCTAGTAACTAAAATAGAAGTTTTTGAAATGTTTAAAATGTATTGCAATCTTGTTCAAAATGAATAAAGTGTTTCTATTCAAAAACTTAAGAGTGATCATAGTATTGAATTTGAAAATGATCAAATGGATAATTACTGTAAAGATCATGGCATTGATCATAGATATTCTTTTTTAAGAGCACCTTCTCAAAATGGTGTTGTTGAAAGAAAGAATCGATCACTTCAAGAAATGGCCAAAACTATGTTAAATGAACATAATTTACCTCAAAATCTTTGGGCAGAAGTAGTGAATACAACTTGTTATATTATTAACAGAAGTCACCTAAGACCTCTTGTTAATAAAACTTCTTTCGAGATTATGTTTGATAGGGTTCCAAAAATTTCCTATATGAAACCATTTGGCTGTAAGTCTTTTATTCTTAATACTAAGGATAAAAGGGATAAATTTCAAGCCAAAGCGGATGAAGAAATTTTTGTAGGTTACTCTACTAGAAGTAAAGCCTATAGAGTTTATAATAGGACTTTTAGAACCATTAAAGAAACCCTTCATGTAAGCTTCAATGAAAATTCTTTTAGAGAATCTCAATTTAAAGTCGATAATGATGATATGATTAACTTCCTAAGAGAATAGAGAGATTTAAGATTTTTCTGAGAAAATTAAAAATATGAACTTAAATGATCAAACTAATGATCAAAGTGATGTACTTTCAAATGTTGATGAGAATATTAAGGAAAATCATAGAAATTGACATTATTCTTCGTCACATCCTATCACTCAAGTCATTGGTGATATAAATGAGGGAGTTAAAACTAGAGCTTTAGTAAATTTAAATAGTATGTGTATGTTTCTATGGTGAAACTAAAGAATATAGAAAAAGCGTTATCTAATGAAAATTGGATAGTGGCATTGCAAGATAAACTAAATCAATTCATTAGAAATGATGTTTGGGAATTAGTTTCTCCACTAGAAAATCAATCCATAATAGGTACAAAGTGGATCTTTAGAAACAAAACTAATGAGACTAGTTAAGTTATAAGAAACAAAGCTAGATTAGTTGCACAAGGGTATACACAAGAAGAAGGACTTGATTATGATGAAACATTTGCTCCTATGGCTTGGTTAGAAAGTATTAGAATATTATTGGCTTATGCTTGCTATATGGATTTTAAACTATATCAAATAGATGTGAAGAGTGCATTTCTAAATGGTTTAATTAATGAAGAAGTTTATGTAAAACAACCACTTGGATTTGAAGATATTAATAATCTTAACTATGTGTATAAACTAAAGAAAGCCTTATATGGTTTGAAGCAAGCACCTAGATCGTGGTATAAAAGATTATCTACTTTTCTAATAAAACAAGGATATATCATGGGAAAGTAGATGTTTAGAATGAAATAGTGCATAATATTAACGGTTAAATGATGGTTAATTGCATAATATTTAGCTTATCATATGAGAATTAAACTTTTTTGTTATAAGTGCAATGTTATATGCTTTAATGAAAGAATCTGCTTAATTTTGGGGAATTATTGTTAATTTAGTGCATTTCTGAACTGTTGTTAAATTGCATGTTGTGAAATTCTTAAGTATCCAAATTTTCTGTTATTTCGAATAGTTATGTTTAACGTATCGAACAGTTATGCTTAATGTACCGAAGAGCTATGTTTAAATTACCGAAAAGTTATGCTTTAAAAGAATATTTTATTATTTCCTGAAGTACACGTGTCGAAACCATAAAGAATGACTTAAGTGGATTTTCGGTGAGTTATCTCTAACTATCTGAAATGCATCTGGGCATCGGATAGTTAGACTTGTAACTCTCTGAAATATTTCTTTATTATAAAACTGCTGATGACACGTGTCTTGATTTTGAAGATTGACTTAAGTTATATATCGGTGAGTTATCTGTAACTATTCGAAATGCATCTGAGAATCGGATAGTTAAGTCTGCAACTATCCGAAATGCATCTAGGCATCGGATAGTTAAGTTTGTAAGTATCTGAAATGCACCTAAGCATCGGATAGTTAAATTTATGCACGTGTTTTATAGTTAAATCAACGAAGCAAGTCCATTGAAGTTATCTGTAACTCCACAGACCATTTACTTTCTAATATGCCACTGTAGCGGTTGTAGGAACAGAACAGTTGGAAGAAAAAACCATGATCACACATATCACACAAGAATTCACTCGTCGACGGAAGAAGAAATCGTTGTTGTTGATATGAATGAAGGAAATTCAATCGATCATTCTAGCAGAAGCAGTTACCACTAAAGAAATATAAAAGAAAAGAACAAAAAAAGCAAGGGGCGGTGGCCAATGGTTTTGGCCAATGTGTGTAGAGCAGGATCACCGAGCTTTCTGTAAGCAGCGTCGGCAATTCTCTGAAGTACCACACCAACCAACTCCACCACCATCATAATAACCAACCATCGAAGGTCTGTGAGGATACTTTCTTGATGTTGGGTCGATTCCGAGCCAAACATAGTGCCTGACAACCATTGTGAGGAGTGATTGTGTTGCGGGAAGGGAAACCATTTTCACCAAGCGCCGACTCATATCTCAAGAGATCGTAAAGCTTTTAGCCTTGGCTTCAGGTTGATGCCTCTATGTTGAAGAGGAGATCATCTTGCAATTCTCGACTCGCGATTCTATAGGGAGAGGAGACATAATTGTAAGTGGTTTAATTTTCAGTGGTGTAATCACGTCGCATGTTGTTTAGAATGAAAAAGTGCATATTATTAACGGTTAAATGATGGTTAATTGCATAATATTTAGCTTATCATATGAGAATTAAGCCATTATGTTATAATTGCACTATTATATGCTTTAATTGAAGAATCTGCTTAATTTTGGGGAATTAATGTTAATTTAGTACATTTATGAACTATCGGTAAATTGCAGGCTGTGAAATTCTTAAGTATCCGAAAATGCATCTGAGCATCGGATAGTTATACCTGTAACTCTCCAGAATGTTATTTTATGTTTAAACTGCTGCTGACACGTGTTGAGAGCTGGTAGATTTACTTACGTTATAACTCGTTAAGTTAGTATAACTGCACGCGTTGAGTTACATGAAAATACACTAAGGCAACGCGTTAGGTTAGCGTTATAAACTTAAGTTGCTATTTTTGCACGTGTTTTATAGTTAAATCAACGAAGGAAGTCAGTTGAGTTATCTGTAACTCCATGGACTATATATTTTCTAATATGCCACTGTAGCGGTTACAGGAACAAACAGTTGGAAGGAAAAACCACGTTTGCACGTATCATGCAGGAATTCAATCACATAGGGAGAAAGAAATCATCGCCGTTGATCTGAAGGAAGGAAATCCAATTGACCATTGAAGTAGAAGCAGTTACCACTAAAGAAATATAAAAGAAAAGAAGAAAAAAAAGAAAGAGTGTGATCGATGGACGACCAGTGTATATAGAGGAGGAGCATCGAGCTTTCTGTAGACAGTATCGGCGATTCTCCGAAGTATCACACCAACCATCGTATCACCACCATAATCACCAATCATCGGAGGTCTGTGAGGATACTTGCCTGATGTCGGGTCGATTCTGAGCCAAACACAATGCCTGACAACCACTGTGAGGAGTGATCGCGTCGCGGGAAGGGAAGACATTTTCACCAAGCACCGACTCATATTTCAGGAGATCGTAAAGCTTTTAGCCTTGACTTCGAGTTCATGCCTGTATGCTAAAGAGGAGATCATCTTGCAATTCTGGACTCGCGATTCTATAGGGAGAGGAGATAGAATTGTAAGTGGTTCAATTTTCAATGGTGTAATCGCGTTGCAAGTAGTGTCGGAAGTATTTCCTGTCAAGTGAAATTACTTTACATTTCGCCTTTCGCCCATCACATAGAAACAAAAAATACCAAAAACAATTTATCTTTGTTTGTATGTTGTATTTAAGTGTTGTATCGTGATTAATGTTATCTGTATCAATTTTATGATTGTTTTATGTTAGTTTTAATTTTACAGTTTACTGAAATTGGTTTGTACAAAACAACTTAAAGATTTTAATGGTTACTGTTTGAATGATCTGAATGTTAGTATTGCATAATGATAAATCCAATGTTAACTATCATTAAAAAAACGCTTAATTGATGTTATTTACAATTTGTGGAATCGCCCAATGGTTGGCCAAATTCCTTTGTAATTAGCAGTATTATAAAGAAGAGACAGGCTCGTGGAGTTATCTTAAGTCCACGAGGATAGTCCGTTGAGTTATCCATAACTCAACGAACTTTGTCCGTTGAGTTAACTGTAACTCAACGAACCAAGTTCGTTGAGTTACAGTTAACTCAACGGAGTGCTTATTGAATATAAATTTGAATTGTTCACAATCAAACATTTCTTAAATTCGTCAGCAATTCCCTATGGGATCGACCTGTACTTGCACACTGATACAATAGACACTGTGCACTTGCAGTTAAAGTATAAATTGGAATTAATGTCTAAATTGTATTAAAGGTTGTTTGTTTACTTCTAAAAGAAAGAATAGGCATAAAGATAAATTAACTAAGTAAAAATAGAAATAACAAATCCAAGTTTTTCTAGTGTAGTGCTGGGAAAACACGAACACATGTAGTGACAGAAGTATTTACTATCGACTGAGATTACTTTACGTTTCACCTTTCACCCATTTTCATGCTTATATCAAAACGAAAATACCAAAAACAACTTATCTGTGTTTGTATTTTGTATTGGAGTATTGTATTGTTTGTTTTGTTTCGTGATTAATGTTATCTTTGTCAGTGTTGTGAATGTTTTATGTTTGTTTTAGTTTTACAGTTTACTGAAATTGGTTCGTTCAATAGACTTAAAGATTTTAATGGTTACTGTTTGAATTATCTGAATGTTAGTATTGCCTAATGATAAATCCGGTGTTTACTAACATTAAAGAGCTTAATTGATGTTATTTACAATCTGTGGAATCACCCAATGGTTGGTCGAATTCCTCTATAAATAGCAATATTAAATAGGAAAGACAAGTTCGTGGAGTTAAATTAAGTCCACGAGGTTAGTCCGTTGAGTTAACTATAACTCAATGGAGAGCTTATTGAATATATAAATTTAATTGTTAAAAACGGAACAGTTCACAATTCTTAAACAATTCCCTGTGGGATCGACCTATACTTGCACACTAATACAATAGACACTATGCACTTGTAGTTAAAATACAAATTGGAATTAATATCTAATTTGTGTAAAAGGTTGTTTGTTTACTTCTAAAAAGGAATTCAGTGATATAGGCATAAAGATAAATTAATTAAGTAAAAATAGAAGTTAACAAATCCAAGTTTTTCTAGTGCATTGCTGGGTAACCAATCAAGTTTTCTAGTGCCGTGTTGGAGATCCAAACAGTAGACCATACTCTTTTTATCAAAAAAGATGATAAAGATCAGATTGTTGTTCAAATATATGTGGATGATATAATCTTTGGAGCAACTTCTTATAAACTGATAAAAATATTTTATGAAGAGATGATTAGTCAGTTTGAGATGAGTATGATAGGAGAACTTTCATATTTTCTAGGACTTCAAATTAAGCAAATGGATGAAGGTATATTTTTAAATTAGAAAAAATATGCAATTGAAATGCTTAGAAAATTTAATTTTAATGATACAAAGATTCGAGGAACTCCTATGAGTACTTCTTTAAAGTTAGATATTGATGACATAGGAAAATTAATATATCAAAGAAAATTCAGAAGTATGATTGGTTCTTTACTTTATTTGACAGCTAGTAGACCTGATATCATGTTTGCTGTGTGTGCTTGTGCTAGATTTCAATCTAATCCTAAAGAATTACACTTGATTGCTATTAAAAGAATATTTAGATATATACAAGGAACTAAAATTTTTGGTCTGTATTATTCTAAGGATAGTCCAATAGATCTTATAGGATATACTGATGTTGATTACGTAGGATCTAAATCTGATAGAAAAAGTACCAATGACACACGTCAATTATTGGGAAATAATTTGGTGTCATGGTTTAGTAAAAAGCAAAACTATGTAGCACTTTCAACCACTAAAGTTGAATATATTACTGCTGCATTATGTTGCACTCAGATTTTGTAGATAAGGCAAACTTTAGAAGACTTTGGATTATCTTATGATACAACTAAGATTTATTGTGATATTAGTTTTGCAATAAATCTTTCTAAAAATCCTGTATTACATTCTAGAGCTAAACATATAGAGGTTAGACATCATTTTCTAAGAGATAACGTAATTAAAGGAAAAATTAAATTAGGATTTGTGTCTAGTGAAAATCAATTAGCTAATATATTTACAAAACCTCTAGATGAAAATATATTCTGCAACATAAGGTTAAATTTAGGTATTTGTAGGCTATGTGATGTATAAAATGCTTAAACTCTACAAAAGATAAATATTGTTGATGATGTTGTTTACCTCATAGATATTATATACTTATCATAAATATTTAAGTAATATCTAAACTACTGCATAAGATACTATGTATTTACGATAAAAATATTGTAGTATCTTATTGATTTTACTTATCTTTCTAAGTTTAATGGTTTTTAAAATTTTAAGTGGAAATGTCAATGAAAAATATTAAATTCCTCTGAAATCCTGAAATTTTGATTAAATGTTTTCTTTAGATCAATGAGAGTGCATATGATCAAGAATGAGTTTGACTTGATTGATTAAACTTGTAGAATAATTTATAGGTAAATCATATTAAGCTACTGATCAAAAGTATGAGCTTATTGAAATTGATTCATAGTTTCAGTAAAATCATAAAAATAAAAATTGTATGAGATTTATGCTTTATTTCATCTATATTAATGAAATACATATATACTATGCTTAAAATAACAAGTGCTTACAACGAGAAAATATTTGAGAGTTTATTGATCAATTTGATCACGAGTCTCTTGTACTTGAGTAGATAGGTATGGAAAGATTATTGTCTTGAAAAAGGATTCTTTAAATCTGGCAACCTAAGGTCTTAATCAAACCTAGGATTGTTGACTAAAAGCTCATTACACGGGTACATTAGAAAACTCTTATATGATTTAAGCTTTTCAAACTAACTTTTAAAGAAAATTATCAATATTTACTGTTCTGAAAAGATAAAAGTTATTTCATTAAATACAAATATCTTTGAATCAAATATAGTTTCTACCAATATGATTACTGATTTGTTGAATCTAAACAAGTACTTTTGAAAATGTTTATTTAAGATACATTTCTTTATTCTTCTTGTGTTAATCATATTAAGTTTAAAGTTATGTTTTGATTCATATATAGTTGGAGTTGATTTTCGAAATCATTCTTAATAAATTCAGGATAACGAAAATTTCTAAAAAGAAAAGTTAAAGTATAGTTATAAGTAACACCTACTTTATACAAATATATTTTGTATGTTATTGAATATATTTGAAGTATATTTGTAAGGGGAGGATTTACGATGTCCAAAATAGATTAATATCATTCAAAATATAAACCTTAGTTAATCTAAGTTTTGTCTTCTTAAAATCTTAATAAAACAATTTTATAGACAAACAAACTATTTTAGGTTCATAAAGAGAATTTTTAGAATAGTTTACAATATTCTCAAGATAATGTTTATATCTGTTACTTTTAGCTTATATGGTGTTTTCGAAAGCTTTCAATTAAAAACATCTTACACTTGTTTTTTGAGCTAAGTATACTAATTCGACATTATGTTGTATAAGGTAACGTGTAAAACTGCCACTAAACAGTGTTTTAGAATCTATAAAACAAGAGTCTAAGAATTCACAACATATTGAAATCGAAATATCTGTTGAAGAAAATGAAGAATTACAGATAGATAACATGGTTGTTGAATTTGTGAAAAATTTGAACCCTGAATATTCTATAGAAACTAAATGTATGGATGTAGCGAATATTGAAAATGTTCCTTACACTGTTGAAGTTGAAGAATCAAGTTTACTTGAGTAGCTTCAAGAACATATTTTGACAGAGGAACATAATGACATTCATTTTGAAAAAGAGATTCTTAAAGAAGACTTAAATTCTGAATCAAGGCTTCAAGTATCACCTTCTAAGTATACAACAATAAACATTCAAGGAAATTCAATATATTTAAGGTCTAAGGAAGCATTGCAGAAATACAATAATTTGATTACTTGTCAAATTCTTCATGTTCGGCCAATAAAATTTAATAGTTTATTAGAAATAAAAACTTTATTTGAGTTTCAAGCCTTAATGCAATTCTTACTAGTTGGAACATAATGGAAGCAATATAAAGAGCTTGTTGTAGCTTTTTACAGCAATCTAGTACAAAATTAAAATCATTTGAAAACTCAAATAACTCAACAAGAGTTTACTTTATCTCCTGACTTGATTTTTGAAGTTTTGGATTAAGGAATGAAGGTGTTGTTGTTACAAACAGATTTGACATTGTTAGACAACTGGAATAGGATGTACAGTCGTTATTACAGATTCCAAGTGTATATACAAAAATGCAATTAATGAAAAATCTAAATGCAAAGGCTCGATTTATTGCAAATATTCTGCATGTCAATTTATTTCAAAGAGTCAGACATAATCTGGAAGTCAGTAGGAGTTATTTATATGCAACTTATGGCCTCCTGAACAGAATTCAAATCACTTGGTTTGAGGTTTTTATATCTAAACTACAGTATATGAGTTCCAAATTATTTTTTGGTGATGTTGTATGTCGAATTCTTGCAAGCCAATTAAACTTATCCGATTGGACCTCTAAAAACAAAGGCATGAGAGCATTCAGTATCAAAGATTTGCAAAAATACTAGTCGATGCACCAAGAGTAACAACAATAACCTAACCTTACAAAATAACTACCACAATAACAAAACTATTTAGATCAAGTACAACATCAACCAGATCTACCTCCTACCTTATATGTAGTGCTGAATGACATCAGAAATGATTTTAAGCATCTAAGAGATAAAATTTGTAATGCTATTAGTGATATCATTAGGGGGCATAGATAAATGTACTGACATTTGTCTGTTTACTTGATTTCTGAATACAAAATATAATGTTTGTATTTATTATTTGACTATTTGAACAATACATTTTTTTTCTATAAATGTGTTTTCACTCTTATTAAAGTTTACATAAAGTTAAGCTATACATACTTGTCTCTTGATTTTTATACTATGTAATCATCTTTTTGATTAATGACAAAAAGGGGGAGATGATTATGTGTTTAAATGCATATATCTTAAAAAAGGAGAGATGATTATGTAATCGTTAAAATATTTTTTTTCTAAGAAGTTTTATTCCTAAGAGATGTTTTTTTTCACACAAACAATAGATATAATCTTAAGTGAACTTAAGTCAACAAACTTGTTTGTTGAATTAAAACTTAGCCCAACGAAGGTACTTCGTTGAGTTAAACATATTTCATAATTGATTTAATATGATTTTTGTCATTATCAAAAAGGGGGAGATTGTTGAGTATTTTGTTTTGATGATGTGTGCTAAACGAATGTAATCATATTTACTTAATTACTATTATTTATGAAAGTAAATTAAGAACATAAATTAATATAGAAAAAGTTTACTAATATAAATACTTGTCTATAATGGATATGAGATTATACTAAGATAAATAACTAGTCGTTAAGTTATACTAACTTTTATTTTAACTAAACGTTAAGTTAACGTGTATTTTTATTGTAAAGCATGATATGTTTTAAAGTTATATTTCTTGTATCATGTACAGTATATGTTAAGACAACTCGTTGAGTTAGTGTGTTACTTGTATAAAGGTCACGTGAGAACTTGTTGAGTTATAGGCTTAAATGTTAAAATAGGTTATGTGAGAACTCGTTGAGTTAGTGAACAAAAGGTTAAAATATAGAGACGAACTCGTTAAGTTAGTATTGTGCATGTGGTGAAATTAAGATTTACTAATGTTATATTGTATCATAGGAGTTGCACATGTTTAACTCGTTAAGTTAATATAACTAAACGTGTTGAGTTGCTATATTGAATATTAAGGCAACATGTTAGGCTAGCGATATAAACTTAAAGTTATTATTATTGCACGTGGTAAATACCTTATTATTAAAACATTTGTTTATTACTAGATCGGTGAGTTATCAGATTTTCGAATACTTAGAAAACTTAACTATCTGATACTTAAATTGTTTTTAGTGAGTTAGCATTTAACCTTCCGAAAGAAAGGTTAAGTTGGTTCGTTGAGTTAACTATAACACCATGAAACTGGTTCGTTGAGTTAGCGTAACACCACAGACTTAGTTCGTTGAGTTAGCTACAATACTTGTCACGTGATTTGGCACATGATGAACTCGTTGAGTTAGATACGTTAAGTTATAAATATACTTGTTTTATTCGTTTAATTAACATTAACACAACGACTTATTATTACACATGATGGAAAATTTTGGACGAGAAAGTTTATTTTGTAGGAAATTTTTTAGAGATCCGGGATTGATGATTAAAGAGAATTCGAAAGGAAAACGTTGGTTAGAATGTGTGTATTTCGATGAAGGAAAAAGAGAAGACGTGAAGAGTGGAAAACTGGTAGTGATTAAACGTGGTGGATATGCATGAAGTGAATATATAGTATAAAAGGTATAGAATTTTTGTTGATCAATTATCACTACACACCAAATGAAATATATTTTCAGGGATCAAAACACCTCTTCGGGGAAAAGCTCTCAGATAGAAAAAAAATCAGTGAAGTAGAGAAAGTCAGATATATGTCACTGAAGATTCGAAGAAGAAGAAGAAAACAAATTTGGTGAAATAAAGAAAGTCAGATATATGTCACTGAAGATTTGAAGAAGAAGAAGAAAACAAATTCGGTGAAACAAAGAAAATCAGATATGTGTCACTGAAGAATTACAGAAGAAGTAGAAGAAGAAGGAAAATATCAAACAGGAAGAAATGTTCTAAATTCTGCAAATTAGTTTTCTCTGTTTATAGTTGTGAAATTGGTTAGATGAAATATGATATCGTTATATAATTATATCTACAATTTTTGAGGAGAATTGAATTGTATATTGTAATTGAAATCTTGAATAAAATGATTTGATTAAAACAGTGTCTCGACTTATTTTTAATATTAAAGTTTCAATTATTTGTTGAAAATGTTGAAAAACACAATTCACCCCCCTCTTGTGTAGCCATTCGATCCTATAATATAGTTATCTACACAACTTTACAGACTCCTTTAAAGTTACTTGAAACTATTTTGAAAGATCACCTTTTAGAGTTTCTTCCACAACACCCCTTGTGGATAGGTTCTCTTTTTCAATTTATGATGTAATGTAAAGAAGAATTAATCATGAAAGCATAAACGTAATAAAAACTTTCTTCTTATAGATACGGTAACACTTAAATCTTCAGGTAATAGCTTTATTGCTGTTGAGTTCTTTCGGATGACTTTTAGCTCTTGCTCTCCAAGAATCTTCAAGACTTCTATAAATAATTTTTGGAGTACTACCGAAAGAACCACTTTCTAAACTTAACTCTATTTATATTATACGAGGAACTTTAACTAATTACACACGTTCTACAAACTTTTTTTGGACCACGATTTTCAATCTTGACTATGTCAAATTTATCTTTGATTGCCATCTGTAAATATTTGACCAAATCTTTGAAAATATGGTAGAACATGTGTGAATACGTGTGTGCCACGTGTCATTTGCAAAACAAATAATCCTGCAATAAACTTTGATAAAAATATAATAGTTAAATAAATCCATTAAAGTCATAATATTATGACCCTTCGTAAAGTTATGCCCATAACTTTACGAGTTTATGTATAGCAGAACATTACGAACCTCCATAAACTTATCCTTATAACTTTATGGACCCTTACAAGTTGACACGTGTAAAGTACAATGACTTATCTTAACAAACTTACAAACCCCTCAAAAGATAACCTTACAAAGGTTCGTTAAATTATCCTTATAACTTTATAGATTATATATATCATAAGTTTACAAAGATGTGTAAAGTTAAACTCAGAACTTTGAGCCAAAGATTTATAACTTATATATATAACTTCATAATTTTATGAATGTTTGTAAAATTATCCTTATAACTTTATGAGTCTTCATAAAATTATATACTTAGGGAGGGGTTTGTGATTATAAGAAACCTTAGGAAAATAAACATTAGGAAGAGAAATATTGCCTAAATAGGCCCTTAGAGAAATTCTAGAGTTATAATATAATGTTATGAATTAGATAAATTTACGATTGTTTGTAAAGTTAACTATATAACTTTATGATAGTTCGTAAACTTATGAACTTAGATAATATTTTGAAGTTTATAATTTAATATAATTGAAGTACATATCATTTTATCAATCATCAAAATATAAATATATTAATAAATAAGAATATTATCTCCAACAAATATATTATTATTTTAATTAAATTAACAATAAAAAAAGCTTGTTTATGTCATCTAAAAAGTCAAAAAAATTAGGAAATAGAATGTTAGAAAAGTTAGGAATCAAAAAGTTAGCAAAATTAAGAATTAGAAAGTTGAAAAGTAAAATTTGAAGGTATTTATACCATTAATAGAAAACTAAGAAAATTATATTGTTTTTGAAATTTTAATATTTTAATATTTAAAATAATAATATTAATTAAATAAAAATAATTAAGTATTTTATTAATAATAAAATAATATTAAAATAAAATATATTTTATATTATTACTAAAATAAATATTAAAATAATTAATTAAATAAAAAATATTAAAAATATGTACTTTAATTATATTAACAATAATAAAACAATATATTATATTAATATACTTTAATTGTATTATAGTAGATACAAAGTAATTTTAATTATAATAATAATATATTATACAAAATATATTACAAAGTAATAATTAAAATAATATAATTCTTTAAATAAATAAAAAATATATATTATATTAATATATTATACTTTAATTATATTAACAATATATACTTTAAGTATAATTAATTTTAAATAATAAAATAAATAATTAAACAAAGATAATTCTTATATTGTTTTTCCAACTTTTAGATAGGGAAAAGTTTGAAAACTTAAAAATCTTTGACATTTTATATGTAAGAAAATTAGAAATAAATTCTCAACTTTTCTATATAACAATTTTCATAACTTTTAAATTTTTAATTTTTTAGGTGGTAGAAATAAGTATCTATAGAAAGCTTATGAAGTACAATATTTAAAGAAAGTTATCAAAACTTGAATTGATGTCACGTCACGATGTACCGGTAGAAACTCGTAAAGCAGACAAGGTGCACTCTGAAATTGTATAGGACCAATTTGGAAATTCGTAACCTACACTCCTCAACTTGAAAAATAAGAAAACTAGTAACCAATGGAAAGCTCAGGGAGTGCATTTTCAGTATAAAACAACAAAAGGTGATTTTAAACTTCAAATAGAGCACGGATCTTAACATTACCACAACAATGTCTACGGCCTTTTCCTTAAATCCCCTAAAATCTAACTTGAGACTACTGCGAACCTGAGATAAAATGGTAAATTACCATGAGACAAAAAAATCCAATACTACCGTATTTATTGAAAACTAATGTAAAGTCTTACAAATGATAACATTACATGACAGAGGCAGAGGAGTAGACTCAAGATAATTTTATTGTTACGTTATAAAGTAGTTTTAAAAAATTAATAAAATAAATAGTAATTTTAAAAATTAATTTTCATCTAATATGTTAATTAAACAATTGCAGATTTTTTACGTAAAAGATAATTAATTAACATCAAATACATAAAAGAATATTGCTCATATATATATATGGATGGAGTTTGACCAACTTAGAGGGCCGGTAACACTCGAGCGGTCGTCAAATTGAAGACGGCAAATCGTGTTTTGCAGGGACCGAACGACGGAGCGAAAGCGAAATGATCCGAGAAGGAGGAAGCAGAAATCAGAATATTGTCACGCTTCTCGATAATTCGTAACAGCAACGATCTATCGGTCACGATACGTACTACGCTACGTTCGTCACTTCCTCTTGAATGAAACCTGACGGATGTTCGAGCAGCCGTTGTGCGTTGATGAGCGGCAAAGCAGCCGAAGACCTTGAATGAAACCTGTTTTCCTTTTGTTTTACCGTCAACATTTCTAAACCTTAAACTCAACCTAATGCCTTTTTTATCACTTTTAAAGTCAAAACTGTTCGATGTGCATGTTTTTACGATTACGGATTATTTCAGGTTTTTAAGATGTGAGTCTGACGACCTGTTCGACCATTTGACATTGGTTTTTCTGCTTGGTGAGCGTATTTTCTCGCGAACAGATATGACTAGTGACTACCAGATGTTTCTTGCCTTCAAAATATGTTGAAGGGTTTGATTTTTATTTTTATCAAATACCTGAGTAATATGAACAATATGAAGAAATATCAATACAAAAAGCCTGTGCTTGTCCATGATCTTTTATCTGAACAATATGAATTTCAGGTGGTGTGTGAATGCGCAACTCGCCCCCAGCTTTTTGTTACCCTGTCATTCTGACCTCTTAATATTGTTGTATAACCAAAAGTCATTCGTCTTTTTTTCACTTCATGTATTTTCTTGCACAATTCATAAACCACAGGAAATTCTGTATCCTGACTTCATGATATATGTGGTGGGGCTTGAACTCCATCTCCTGGACGACCATAAAGCCACCAAATACTTTCAACAAGTGAATGCAGCCAGCCAAACTTTCAATATGTTTTGGATGTGCATCTTGAAGAATAGGCGCTTACCGATCTCTCCATTGAGTTTCATAATAAGGAACATAGGATTTCCTTGCAATATCACCCAAATCCTTCATTAACTGCTCTCATTGAAGAATAATCAAAACAATCTGATTTTACCTACATTCAAATCCAAAACCTCTTTGTTCACAATGGAATGAATATTTTTTCCAGATTATATTAACCTTGCAAACACATTCTAGAGCTGGAACTGTATGCCCACAATCCAGATACAAGCTGTCTCTCTAGCTTTCTCTCTCGTCCTGCAATCCAATTGTTATGCAATATTACACACCCCTTCTTCCTGCACGCAGATCCAACGTCATCTTTCTCCCAAAGACCTTGATAAGCTCCATTGGGGAACATGTCACGCTCTAAAAAGTGGACTGTTAAATTTGTCTCTGGCTCAATGCATCTATCATCCCCAACACGGTTGAGACCACCTACTCCACATAACACATCATAGAAACTCGGCTGTTCTGACAATTCTGAGACTGAAGCATGTTTCACCACCTTCTCCAAGGCAAGGATTGTGATGGAATCGGAATGGACAAAGTAGAAGCCAGAGTTTAAGCGTCTTGGCAGGTTTATTGGACCTATCAAGGAAAACAAATGTTGGAAAAAAGAAGATCAGATGTGGAATAGAGTACCTATTATGATTCTATACGTCCATCTGGAATCACCTGTCTCATTGTATTCATCAGACTGAGCTACCAGTGTGGCAGGGCCAAAAGAGAAAAGATATGGCAGTGGATTTTCAAACCAGTATACATCAACGTCACTCAAGAGGACGTTGTATCCCTGCTTTACTATATGTAATACTAGCCGTGACTTCACTTTTGTCACTCTTGGAAAACAACCTGAACCAAAATGGCAATTGTTGAAGCTGATGTTACTTGGAGACTGTAGATCCAGAAAGACAGGCAAGCCCTGGTGGGAGTGGAGATACCAAGTCAAAACAATAATACCCAATCAAGAACTAAGAAAATGTTTTAAGAACCAAGTAGCAAGAAGGTAGACATACCTGAAGCACAGAGAACTCATAAGTTTCCATATCGAGAGCAGCAATCACAAAATTTTTCACTGAGAGGTGTCGTAAACGACATACCCAACTCATAAGCATGTCCCTGTAACTTACCCCAGCAACTGCTAATATAATAGTGTTATTTTCATCTGCTACCATCTCAAGCAGTTGATTCAGTGAGAACGGAAGAAGAAATGAAACAGGCAACCTGCAATCAACCTTCGGTAGGTTTGTGAGAGAACATGCATTTTTCGTCTTGATGCAAGCTCTCCATTTTTTTGTTTTAGGTGGCTGGTTCATATGCTTCAAAAATCCTGCATTCTCTTGATTTCTAATTGACATGTCATTTCCATATGGTTCTGCATCAGTGGTATACTGCACTTTCTGAACCAAATTCCCCCGTGTGTCAATAAACATGTATTGGTCCTTAAATTTAATGAGTCTTAAAAAATTCTGAGACATTCTCCGCAGGAAATAAAATGATCCATACACAGAGGCAAGCTGGCGATTGCAGTTTCTCTCCCAATTTTGTTTACTATCATTTCCCTCGTTAGAACTAGAAGCATATGACCAACTAGATGAATCATGAATATTTCCAATAGTAGTATAGAAACTAGATATGGCTTCACTTGCATCAATCACAAGCCTAAAGTTTGCTAACAAAACCTCATTAATGAGCCATTGGTCGTGAGCACCTCTTCTGTATAAGAAAGGAGGAAGAACACCAGCATGAAGAGGAACTGATCCCGTGTTCCATGCCAAGATAACTCTTTCCCCACAAGTATTTGAATGCTGACTCCGTTTAATAAATTCCACCAACTGCTGAAGGGAGTAAAATAACCTTCAACACCAGTTTGGAATAACTTGCCATATCTAGATAGTGAATTTGAGAAGAGATTAAGTTACATACCTTACGAGAATCTGTACGTTCTTCTCTCTCATTAAGCCACATTGTGTTAGTGACATCCAAATGAAAGGGAAAATGAGAGATATTTGATGATAACGACACAAGGAACCAGTCATTGTCCAATTGGTAAGCATGATACAAAGCTTTGAGGAAATCCGGTAAAAGAACCGTTTCAGGGTCTACAAGAACAGATATATCTGAATTGGAAACCTGTGATCTAGAAATCATTGAATGGAAGAATGGTGTACCTAGAAAGCTAGAAACAAATGCACATTAGAACATGAGGAAATCAGCCTTTTCTCCTTAAATTCAGAACAATGCAGTCTAGCATTGCAGTCCGGACTTCTTGTGAAACATTGTCCAAAGAAAAATCCCATGCATTTAAGACATCGTTCTTTTCTTATGGTAAAGGTATATTGCTTGGTAAAGAAAAGGCGAAGTAATTGCACCAATGGTAGTACTGGGCCAGTTTTAAGTTTATGGTAATATAATGCAAGTCTATTTTGTTTACGTGAGATTTTTCATACTTTAAAAAATTAATTTATGTTTATTATTTTTAGACCTCTCTTGAACCATTTTTGATGAAAATTCATTAATTATCACGAAAAATTTCATAAAAAATTGTCATACATATTAAAAGAAAAGAGTCTAATACAAGAACATCCATACTTATTAATAAAAGGCTAGTACACTTTGGATATATGATAGAAAATTTAAATTTATGCAATGGAATTTATCATATTCAAGTATGTCACTGCTCATGTAATAAAGCATTGAATAACTTTAGCTCATATGGTAAAGCATTGAATGCTTTTGGTTCATATAGAAGAGTATGTAGAGGAGCAATATATGAAATATACTCATGTTAAGGGAGCATAAAATGTTTATAACATACTAATGTAGTGGAGTATAATATATTTGAAATGCATTCATAACAGGAGTAGTTGGATTTGAAACACTCTCATAAAGGGAACTGTACTGATTTTGAAATATGCATGTTATGCAAACTAAAGAAGTAGAAAAGAAACAAACATACAAAATCCTAGATTTAACGTGGTTCCCCAATTGTGGGTACGTCCACGGGATGGGAGAGGGAGAAAATTCCACTATCACTTGGAGAAATACAAAGAGGGCTTAAGATAAGCCTTAAGACCCATAAGCTTATATAGCTATAAGGGGGTCAAATACAAAAGGATCAAAATGCCCTTATACAAATTCAAGACATATTTCAACAAATCTCCACCTTGTCTTGAATACATCCTCCACCTACAGTAAAACTCCCCATCCAAGAGATCCCTAAAGAGTCAAGCATATGCATAAATATTGAGCAGGTCCAAACAATGCTTGAACTTGCTCTCAATGACTCCTTTGGTAAACATATCAGCTGGATTTTCTTTGGTGTTAATCTTCAAAACTTTGATTCTATTTTCTGATTGAAGGAAATGATACCTGATGTCAATGTTTTTTGTACGATCATGAAACACATTGTCCTTAGCCAAACAAATGACATTAAGACTGCCACAAAAAATGTTTGCTTTATGATAGTGCAAACCAAAATCTGCCAATAGACCTTTGAGCCAAATTCCTTCCTTGATCGCTTCTGTCATAGCCATGTATTTTGCCTCTATAGTAGATAGAGATATAGTTGGCTAAAGCGTTGATTTCTAACTAACTACAGAATCTGTAACAGTAAAAAACATATCCTGTTAGGGATCTTTTTTGATCAATATCCCCTGCAAAGTCTGAATCTGAATATCCAGTTATTGTGCAACTATTCTTCACGCCATATATCAAGCCTATATCAGATGTACCCTTCAAATATTTGAAAATTCTTTTCACAGCTTCCCAATGATCCTTTCCAGGATTCGCCATAAATCTACTAATCACAGAGTGGGTAAGCAAGATCTGGTCTAGTACACACCATAACATACATTAGACTTCCAACAACCCGTGAATATGGAACATTCTTCATATAGTCTTTCTCAAACTGAGATTGTGGCGCCATAACAGAAGAAAGACGCAGATTCTTGTCATAGGGAGTATTAATGGCTTTGTTAGAAGCCATCCTGAACTTATGCAAAATCTTTTCTATGTAACTACGTTGATGAAGAAACAACTTTCCAACATCTCTGTCCCTGTGTATCTCCATCCCAAGAATCTTTCCAACTGCACCCAAATCTTTTATATCAAACTCTGACTTTAGAGTTTCCTTTAGCTCTTGAATAACATGTACATCTTGAGCTGCAATTAGGATGTCATCAACATATAATAACAGATATACGTGTGTATCAACATTCAACTTTCTAACGTACACACATAAGTCATAAGAGCTGCGAATAAAACCAACTTTGGTAATAAAGGTGTCAAACCTTTTATACCACTGTCTGAGGGATTGTTTCAGTCCACACAAGGACTTCTTCAACTTGCACACGAGATCTGATTTCTCTTGTTGCACAAACCCAGTTGGTTGATCCATCCAAATCTCCTCATTAAGATCACCATGCAAAAAGACCGTTTTCACATATAACTGTTCCAATTCTAAATTCTTTGCTGCAACAATTGTTAGAAGAACTTTAATGGATGAGTGCCTGACTATAGGTGCAAAGACATCATTGAAATCAACACATTCTTGCTGAGAGTATCCTTTTGCCACAAGTCTAGCCTTATATTGAATTCCTTGGTTGCCCTGAGTTCCAACATTCTTCTTAAATACCTATTTGCAACCAACAATATTTTTGCCCTGAGGGCGCTTCACTAAGTCCCATGTTTGGTTCTTCTAAAGAGACTGAATCTCTTCCTGCATAGAAGTAACCTAATGAGTAGCATCAGAGCTCCTCAAGGCAGCCTTATAGTTGGGAGGATCTTCGTCTTCCTCCACCTCATTCGCTACCTGTAAAGCATAGGTAATCATGTTGCTATATCCATATCTCTAAAGGGGTTGTATGTCCCTTCTAGGTCGATCTCTAGCAACACATCTCTGTTCAGTTTCTTTTAAAACAGGAACCTCATGATAACTAGCTGCTTCTAAAGGTTGACTTGCACTTGTACTAGGCTGACCCTTATTAGCAGGTTGTTATACTTCAAACTCCACTTGTTGTGTATCATTGGGTATCTCTGAATCAACATTATCCTTTCTCAACATGAGATGTTTTTCATCAAATGTGACATCACGACTGTATATCATCCTTTTAGATGACGTGTCATAGATTCTATATCCTTTTACACCAATGCCATAGCCCACAAAGATACCTTTCTTTGCTCTTAGCTTTAACTTATCATGATGAACGTGATAGTAAGCAGGACATCCAAATATCCTGATCTTTGAATAATTTACAACATGTCCTGATCAAACCTCATAAGGAATCTTATCACCAATGGCACTAGATGGTGATCTATTGATAAGATAAGAAGTAATACTAACTGCTTTGCCTAGAAAATTTTTCCTAAAGTAGCATGAGAGAGCATGGATCTAGCTCTTTCCAAAAGAGTTCGGTTAAGGCGTTCAGCCACTCCATTTTGTTGTGGGGTACCTCTAACCGTATGATGTCTGGTAATTCCAACATCCTTGCAAAATTCATCAAATTCAGCAGAACAAAATTCTAAACCATTATCTGTTCTTAGATATTTTACCTTTCTATCTAGCTGATTCTCTACCATAGCCTTTTACTGCTTGAAGTTCTTGAAAGCTTCATTTTTGTGTTTCATAATAAACACCCAATTCATACGTGAGAAATCATCAACAATTGATAGAAAATATCTTGAACCTGTTAGTAAGGGTTGTTGGGATGGACCCCAACAATCAACATGGATATAATCCAAGGTTCTTCTAATGGTGTGCTTCCCTGTACCAAACTGTACACGCTTCTGTTTCCCAAAGATGCAATATTCACATAAGTCTATATTGACAAACTTATGTCTCTCTAATCTGTTCAAACTGCTAAATGTCTGCATTCCCCTCTATTCCAGATGACCTATCCTTGAGTGCCAAATAGTAGAGATAGATTGCTGATCATCACTTGTAGCAGTAGCAGCTAAACCAATGACGGGAGAGCCCTGTAGGATGTATAAAGGTCATTCTTTGACTCCTTTCATCACAATCATGGAGTCTTTCAGGACGTGGAGCTTGCCTCCTCCACCTGAATATCTGAATCCCTTTGAATCAAGAACCATCAAAGAAATTAGACTTTTGTCTAACTTAGGCATATGCCAAACATCCTCCAGAATCTTCACTATACCATCATGTATCTTGAATTTGATAGACCCAATGCCAGCTCTATTGCAAACATCATTGTTTATTAATGTCACCTCCCTACCATCTACCTATTGGTAGGTATAAAAGTATTCTCTGTTGGGAGTCATGTGACGTGACGCACCTAAGTCCATGATCCATGCCTGATCTGAGTAAATACTACAAGAAACTATCAAAGAAAAACCACCTTCAGATGTTGAATTTTCCTTTTCTGCCACTGCGACACTACCCTTTGCCTTCAACTTTGGACAATTGACCTTCCAATGTCCTTTCTCTTTACAATAGTTGCAGGTGTCCTTGGAGTACTTTCCCCTGGACTTGCTTCTACCTCTCTGTTTGTGATCCTTCCTGTTCTGATGATCCCTAGACTCTGTTTGATGTAATGACAAACCTGATCCACTTGCATCACTGCTACCATGAGTAACCATATGCCTCAATTCTCTAGAATGCAAACTTGATCTCACCTCTTCTAATGTGATTGTATCCCTACCAACCACAAAAGATTGCACAAAGTTCTCGTAAGAGAGCGGAAGTGAGACCAACAGAATGAGAGCTGCATCTTCATCCTCAACAGCAACACCAATATTTTTCAATTCCATGAGGATGGTGTTTAATTGGTCTAAATGTTGTTTCAACGATGTCCCCTCCATTCTAAGAGAAAACAATCTTTGCTTTAGGAGTAGTTTGTTTGTAAGTGACTTTGTCATATAAAGGGTCTTCAATTTATTCAAAAGACCCAAGACAGTTATTTCATCTGCAACCTCAACTATGACTTCATCAGATAAACAAAGTAGGATTGTTGAGTGAGCCTTTTCTTCTTGAGCTTCAAAATCTACAGATTTTTTATCAACTAATGACTCCTTATTCAAGGGAGTCCAAATGCTTTGCTGTTTCAACAATGCTTTTATTTTTATTTGCTAAAGATTGAAGCTATTTTTACCATTAAACTTCTCCACTTTCAAAGCCGGTGTTGTCATTAGAAAATTCTGTAAATCCCTTTCAAGCTTACTCGTTGGAAGTTCTGATCTTCACACACGAATGAACAAAGCTTCCAGCAAGTATGCGTGTTGTCAAAATTCACAGGTGGCTGGACGAGTGAGCTGCTATATCAAGGAATGCACTGTTCACCTTCAAACGAACAACATATGTGCCCTAGCTTCCTGACGAATAGATTTCGACAGATGGCCGACGACTACAACCAACAGATGTGTAGAGATGCACACGCGGACAAACGTGCATAGGCGATCGTGCGGGGACGGATGTGCGGATAGATGCACGAAGAAGATCATGCGGTCAGACATGCAAGTGGTAGTCGCACGAGGAAACAGGTGCGCAGGCGGTAGTTGCGTGAAGAGCAGGCGTGCAGGCGGCAATCGCGCGAGGAAGCAAGCGTACATGCGGATGAACGTAGATGCATGTGCATAAACAGACACGTAGGGACGAATGCGCGAACAAACGCGTAGGAACGAACGTGTAGGGACGAACGTGCGCAAACAGACTTCTAGATGGCGCACGCAGGCAAACTCGCATGCGCAGATGAACTCGCACGTAGACTGTGCACACGAGGGACTGGCGACGACGGCTGCTGGTCTTTCGGCAAACTTCTCTCTCCAATCCGATCTTTTGTTTCTCTTCCAAAACCTTAGGATGATCCCAAAAAGAACCCTAAGCTCTGATACCAGTTTGTTATGTAAACTAAGGAAGTAGAAAAGAAACAAACACACAAAACCCTAGATTTAACGTGGTTCCCCAATTGCGGGTATGTCCACAGGATGGGAGAGGGTTCCACTATTACTTGGAGAAATACAAAAGGGGCTTAAGATAAGCCCTAAAACCCATAACCTTATATAGCTATGAGGGAGTCAAATACAAAAGGACCAAAATGCCCTTATACAAATTCAAGACATATTTCAACAATGCACATGGAGAAAGTGATTT
Organism: Cymodocea nodosa; assembly: GCA_036874045.1. NCBI lineage: Eukaryota > Viridiplantae > Streptophyta > Magnoliopsida > Alismatales > Cymodoceaceae > Cymodocea > Cymodocea nodosa. The sequence continues at coordinate 14,528,338 of CM072342.1, read as the reverse complement.
CTATTTTGAAACATGCTCATGAAGGAAGCAATTTCTATCTTGAAACATGCTCATAGAGAAATTAGTATCGACTTGAAATATGCTTACAAAAAAAAGTAGTTGTATGCTTATATCATGCTCATATAGAGAAGCATGTGTATTTTTGCAACATGCTTATGGAAGGAAGCATGTGATATTTTAATTATTTAGATATTCATATATATTATATTTAAATAAATGATATCTCAAGTAATTTAGACTCTTCCCTGAGAGTATCATATGTTGTAAGATATCTCAGTCAATTTAAACGCTTCCCTAGGAATAACATATATTGTAAGGGAGTATTGTATTTTGAATGTGCTCAAGAAAGGAATCTTTCACATGTAAAATATATTCATCTCATGTAAGAGAGCCTTTTATATTTCAAACATTCTCGACCCATTCAGGAGAACATTTTGATAATCTAAAATATATTCAGCTCATATAATGAAACACTTCATGTTTTAAACATACTTCATGCAATTTAGTACTTTGGATATATTTTTATATATATATCCAAACCAATATTTTAGATACTTTAGGCTTTTATTTAAGAACAATATGATATTTCTCGTATTTTAGATAATTTAGGTTTATGTCTAAGAGTAATGTAATATTTTTTATATTAGAAATAGTTTTGATTTATATCTAAGAGCAATGTAATATTTTAGATATCTTAACTATATGTGGGGTATTTTTGGTAATTTAGCCACAGATAAGGGCATTTCAGTAATTTAATCCATGGATAAGGGCTTTTTGGTAATTTAACCATATATAAGGGCATTATGATAATTTGGATATGCTCAGAGACATTTATAGAGACATTTTGGTAACATAGACATGTGTAAGAGTACTTTTGTAATTTGACCATATATAAGAATATGTTGGTAATTTTGAACAAAAAAGGGATATTTTTAACAAAGAATTAACTGCAATAACTTGGCATTTCTAAGTTTATGATGGTGGTAGGTGTAACACTAGCTTATTTGGTATTGAAATCTAAAGGTTTCAGAATAATATAGAATCCAGTTGGTTTCAACAACAATTCTATGCAGGTTAATTTTAGACGGCATATATGAGTTTTTTTTTATAATCACAGTTTTGAGTCGTAAAACTAGCTTCCATTTCACACAACCTTACAGGGCTAGAATGAGTCCAACTTCCCTCTAACCAAATATATGTATATATTTTCCTCTCCTGAAATTAACCTCTCTAACCAAATGTCGAAATCTTAAGTACCAAAAATCCTGAAAAAACCATTATCCAATAATTTTGATTTCTTCTCGGCGGTTGAGAAAAAGCTTAGCAGCAATAATTATTGATAGACACTAGAAAACCTTACGTGAAATCAATACCGTGCTCCACTGAAACACGGGGACCTAGAGATTCCGCGAGTACATCGACGGAATGATGGCTGCTGAAGAGAACGACGGTGACGTCCGGCGACAGTGCGAGCCACGAGCGCACGGCCAGCTCTTGCATCGCCACCGCAGAACCACCACCATAAGACGACAGCGAGGAGAAGGGCCTTGGGGCAGCGAATATTCTAACGCTCGGGTGCTCCTCGCCACCACCAATGTGGCAAACGATGGCTCGGCAGAAGACCCAAATGCCGATCAACCCACAGAGCACCCAAAGGGCGTGACCTGTTCCTAGCAATCTCTTCATGGCCGGTACCTGCAGGCCATTAAGCCGACATGAGATCGAAAGAATCCAATACCCGTCCACAAAAGCTTCTTCTTTTTTTTCGAAGAGGGTAAAATTAGCTCAGGACGATCAAAAATGGTCGTCCACAGGAATTGAGGAAAAAAAAAAGGGTCAAACAATGGGAAGAAAGGAAAAAAGAAGAAGGAGGCGCTACCTTCTTGTAATGGAAAGAAAGAGCAGCTCCTCCCGCTCTCCTCTGCTTCATCCTCCTCCTGATAACGTGGTCGTCCCTATCGGAACGGCTCGGTCTCAACCTCATCACCTCCTTTTCTTCCACTACCGCCACACTCCTCCGGTGAAAACCACCAGACCCAAACGCAGACAGATCCCAATTCCGTTATCCTGGATCGGTATTGGATTCAACGGGGGAAGTGTGAAACCCATGGTTGACCAATCGGAGTTGGGCCACCGGCCACTTTCCAGTGGGAGGAGTAAAGGGCGGCGATAATGTGTTCCGCCGTGGCGGAGAAGGCACGGAGGGAGCCAATAATTTTTGGAATTTTTTTTGATATTTTTCGAAAAAGTATAAATAATTTATATATCATAATTGTGATTTATTTGCCAGGGGTTGTTTACAGGAATATATCATGGTTCCAATTTTCACACGGTGTACAAGAAAATGTTATATTTAAACATAAAAAACTTAAATATATGATATATTGTTTGAATTTTTTACTTAATATATTACCTTATTCACACGTGTTTTTCTACTAGTTATTATTAATATATTAATGTGAATTCCATCCAAGGACCTTCATTATTTAGAATATTTTATGTAAAAACACGGTTTATTGAATAAGAAGTTAAAGAACAACTTATTAAATAAGTAAGTAGTGTTTATTTACTTTTTACGATGAACATTTATTGTGGTTGCATTCAAGAATGCTTATTCCTATGTTAAAGCTAGGCGTAGAATAAAAAACACTCAAATTACATTACCTATTATTTTTCAATACGTATTATTTTCTACTACGTACAGATAACCTTTTTCATGTTAATCAAAAGTCATTTATTCTATACTTATTACATTGTTATGGTATTCTATTACCTAATGATTTTTTCTTTACCACTTAAAATGCACCTTAACGGTGATAAAAAAACTTTTACCAATAACAGTCCTTGTAACTTACACTTTTAAATTTCTTACCTCGCATTAAAAAAAAAAAAATTCTTTGCAAATTCTATGTTTTTTATTTGCCACCATAATAATATCTATCACTCCGTGGTCTTTTCTTAAGAAACCCTAAAACTTTGATTCTCCACGTTCCGGCCGACTGGCTGAGCGGTGCAGGAAGAAACGGCGTGCTCAAGGCTGACGGTGGTAGCAATGGGCGTGGACAAGGAGGTCCTCCGAGGAGGAAACGGCCCGAAGCCGAAAAAGGGCCAAAGCGTTACAGTTCACTGCACTGGATTCGGTCAGTGTGGCCGACCAAATTTTTCAGTTTTTCCCTCCTCGCATCATTGCTCTTGTTTGTGATTTTGGATAATACCTCTCTCACCAGAATACAGACACAAAGATCACAATTTAATCGCGATTCGATTCTTTTGCAGGAAAGAATGGCGATCTTTCCAAGAAGTTCTGGAGGTACTTGTGTTGCTAGAGTGCTACTCTGGGTTCCTTATGCTGAACTTACAAGGATTGTGTCTCTTTCAGCACTAGAGATCCAGGACAAGCGCCGTTCACGTTCAAGGTTGGCTTGGGAGAAGTTATAAAAGGTTTGAAATTTGGTACTTCGTTCTTTTTAATCTAGTCAGTTGATTTTTATTTTGGTGTGTCACATGAACGTTTCACTTCTGCCAAATTTTAGTTGTTTTGGCTGTTTAAATCACTGACATCCTTATATTCTTAGTTGTGCTCACTTTGCAGATCATCTTTGTCGAAATTGATGTCATCATTTAAGCTAAGTTAATTGTGTTACATCGGGCGACTTCGCCAAAAGGGAGATGAATAGTAAATTATAATAATTTTAACTAAATTAAAAAATATTTAAATGATTCATAATTATTTTCAATGAACAAGTAATTTTTGTAATCGTAGCAAACTAACTTAGGTGAGATAATGAAAAACAATGAATAAAGAAATTTACAATGGTTCATCCACAATTTAGGAAGTTTTTGTGTACATTTCTCATCGAGAAATGAAATGGTGAGAAATTGTTGAAACGACGGGAAATGAAAATGATAGGGCATGATAAGAAAATTTGAACGTTTGTGTATGTTGGGAAATGATGAGAAATGATAGGAATTCTGAAGTATTTGTGTACAAAAGGAAATGATGAGAAATATTAATTGTTAGGATCGTATAGACTTACTAGAGGAGGGGTGAATGATGAGTATGCTATTTTTATGTCTAATTTGACTTAATTTAAAACTTTATGAATGTGTATGCAATGTAATATTATGATAGTTAATGTAGAACTGAATTTAAAGTAAGAAGTAAAAACACCCAAATAGATGTTTAGGTGGTTCACCACTAACAGTTAATTCACCTCTAAGACATAGCTTAGGTTTCACTAAGTGATTAAACACTCACAATTTTTACTTTCAGGTCAAAGCAAGAATCAATCACTAGAACTTTCTGATCATAGTTTTAACCAACTTTTCTTAAAAGTTTTTTAATCGAAACTTCAACAAATCAACAATCTTTTCCTTGATCAGAGATTTGAATGCAGAAAACTTTTTCAACTTGAGTAAGCTTGAGAAATCTTTAACTTGAGCTTGACGTATCTGTAAGGATTTGAGACTATCTTTTTGCTTAATAGCTTTCACTGTATATGTGTGTATTTGATAATCGTTATTTTTGTTCTTCACCTATTGATTATACTTATACCAAAAGGTATAACGATTAGATTTTCTTTCAACGATATTCAACTTGTTGTACTTGTTATTTGCTTAGTCCTAAAAATAGTAAGTTACTATTTATTGAGATATTTTTCTGAAACCTTTTGTAACTATCTTTTTTTGGAGTATTTCATTTGAAATCTTCTGAAAACTTTTGTGAAACTATTTGAAGGTTCAAATAGTTACTCCTTTTAGTTTGTCATATGAATATTTAAGTTCTACACGTGAGGTCTTTTAAATACAGACTGTTCAGCTTGAAACCTTTCGAATTTTTCTGTCTTTCGGAATATTTCGTTTGAAACCTTTCGAAATCATTCCTAAAATTATTCGAAGGCTTGAGAAGTCTTTCTCTACTTGTCACGTGAATGTTTAAGTTTGTTACGTGAGGTTTCTTTAAGTTTGGATTGCTTGGATTTGAAACCTTTGGAAATGTCTTATCTTTCGGATAGTTTCATTTGAAATCTTTTGAAAAATCTTTTAAAAGTATCTGACTTCTTGAACAGTTATTTTTCTGCTTGTCACGTGAAACTTTAAGTTCTGTACGTGAGATTTTTTTAGTTTCAGTTTATTGTTTGAAACCTTTCGAAAACACTTATCTTTTGGATAGTTTCACCTGAAATCTTTGAAAACCTTTTAAAAATAATTGTGAAACCTTCTGAAGAGTGAAACCTTCTGAACATACCTGAAACTATTCGATTAAGCCTAAAACCTTTCGTTATACTCTGATCAGCTATGAAACCTTTCGATTATCCTACAACTTAATGATTTTTTTTGGATTTCTTGTGTAACAATCGTTTAATCTGTTTGACTGTTATTTTGGTTTTGACTCTTCATTTGTAATTGCTCATCTTCTAACCTGTGAAATACATATTACTATCTTACATAAATTTTTGTATTATCAAAACATAAGAGTTTTAACAATTTAAGTGGCATAACCTATATGATACTCTATAATCTATTGATAATATTCTAAATTTGACACAGATATGAGATATCCTATTTGTGGGAAATGAAGTATCATGACATTAGTTTCATTTAGGAAAGGAGGTTTGCCATTAAAGTCTCTCCTTTGTATCATTTCTCTATAAAATTAGAATGGATTATACTGTCCATTGTTAAGATTAGTATGAATCACTAGAAATGGGGTGAATAGTGATTACTTTATAATTTCAAAGTTTGCAAAGAGCTTGTAAAGTGATTTTAACTCTTGATGTATATAGAATATGATGTTCATCAAGTTTTTTAATAAACAAGAGTTGTTTAGAATGATATCAAATTAATCTCAGTAAGTTTCAGTAGGTTTGTGATGTGATTTAAATAATAATCTATTTAAGTTCAAAGGTTATGAAGTAATCAGATATCTATTCTTAAGATAAAAATGGTTGGAAGGTAAATGTCAGAAAAAAAAAGGAAATTAAAGAGATATCAAAAAGAATGAGACAATGTTTACTCAAAATAGTAACCTTGGGGTTACCTTAGGTAGAATAAATAAAATGTGGAGGGTAGATTTGAACTTTCTAGTTAAGATTGAATTTACTTATACTAGGTGTATATATCATCATATATTAGTAATGATGATATGAACAATAAGATAGAAATCTCTAATTTAAAAGGTAAAAAAGGATTTCAACTAGAGGTGAAGATGAAAAGTGAAGACTAAAGAGAATTTTAGGAACTTTTTCATTTACTTAGAAAACCATGAGCATTTGTAGTTTGTTGCTTGGATAGTTTTGTTATTATGTTATTTTAATTTATTTTGAATTTTATTTTTATAGATTTTGTAGGTATATCCATTGTAAACCTTTTTGAAGCAACTTTGATTTCTATAAAAGTGAGTTAAAATTTTTGCTTTTATTGTTTTTGTTTACAAGCTTTTTTTGTTATTTAATGTATGTTTATTACTTGCTTTCTTATTCATTGGGATTAACAATGTTTAGATATGAGAGATTTGTTTAAGACCAATTTGTGCATTATTATACATGCTTATTTATATGTTTTATGTTTAAATAGATGGTATATTAATGCTTTAATAGGATTTTCAAGTTATTTATCTATGCAAGGATTTAATCATAATTAGTACTTAGAGAAGTTAATTCTGTCGAAGCAAATATACAAATTGATTACATTTAGAGGAAGAACATTGTTAGAGAGCACTTTATTTCATGAATTAGCATTTTTCTTACTTATATTTTGTGTTTCTTTTATAGTGTTTTTTGTTTTTATCATTTCAGAAATTTTCTAAGGGAGGGGTTGCAATTTTTACAATTCTATTTAAACCTTCATTAAGACTACATGTGAGAGAGTTTATATTCTTGGTCTCTCAATTGTTACTTTCACAAGTATAGTTGTCATCTCTTTCCCATGTATTTCTTTACAAACCTTCTCTTTTTGGTGAAGTTTTCTATGAGTTTTGTGTAAAAGAGGCTTTGATAATGTGGGCAGTGTTAAGAGTTAAAAGTGCAGCTGTTCTTCTCTTCTTCAACGTTCTTTTCAACAACAACCTTCCTTCATTTAGTGTTGAAATTGAGTTTTAGTTTGATGCAAGTACATGGAAGAAGTTTAAGATGGTTATTGGTGTTTGGTGTCGACATTCTAGCAATACATCCTCCCCATTCAGTGAAGACTTCCATGATGACACATGGAACAAGGTCTTTTGTGCGTAAGGTGGCATTGGACAATAATTGGGTGTGAAATTTTGGTGCAAATAGTGTTTTTCTTCTTAGCAATACGTCCTCCCCATTTAGTGAAGACTTCCATGGTGACACATGGAGCAAGGTCTTTTCTGTGGAAGGTGGCCTTGGACAATAATTGGGTGTGAAGTTTTGGTGCAAGTAGTGTTTTTCTTCTTAGCAATACATCCTCCCCATTCAGTGAAGACTTCCATGGTGATGCATGGAGCAAGGTCTTTTTTATGGAAGGTGGCCTTGGACAATAATTGGGCCCGAAGTTTTGGTGCAAGTAGTGTTTTTCTTCTTTGTGTGAAGTTGTTTTAATATCTTCTCTTTTTGGTGGTAGTCCTTATTAGTGATAGCTAGAAGGTAATATAGAAGAAGCTTAGACAAAATGGTTGAAGATAGTAACACATAGAGGAGCTTGGATGGTAGTGTTTCAAGGTATATTTCTTAGGAGGAGACAGACTAAATTGATCTTATTTTATGTATTTTTCTTTAGTTTAGTTTTGTGTCATTTAGTTCAAATGTATTATGTATCTTTGGTTGATGTTTGAAGTTGTTATGTATGGTGAATGTTGTGTGTGCATGTTGTTTTTGTATTACTTTAAATTCAATTTTTGTAGCACTTTCTTGCTTGTAAGATCATCTCTTCATGAATAACATGTGCTATTTAGTTATTAAGATAGTGTTGTTTTTGCATGCTAGGAGTAGGCTCTTGTGTTGAAAACTTGCTTGTTTTATCTTAGATTTTAATAGCTCAATTTCATACTTTAGCCTTAGTCTTGGAACATTTGGAAGAGCTTAGTTACTACATATCTACATATGTTCCTAAGTACTTTTGTATGAACTTTAAATGAGTGGTTGGCTATTGAATTTCAAACATTAACTTGTGGGGAAGTAAATACATCAAATATTTTTTTGCATTTTATTTTTTTTGTACTAGTGTGGGTTATGCTAGTGTAAATATTCCTTTATATGATAATCAATTATTTATCTTCTTTTGTGTGAGCAACACTTGGATTTCTCTATTTGTGATTCTTAAGTTTCTTGTGGATTTGACCTGGTATCATGCATTTGCTATAATTGACACCATGTGTTTGTGTAATAAATGTAAAAGTACATACACTGATGAAGAAATTGATAACATTTTTTGGAATAACTATGTTAGCTATTGTCCCTAAAAATGGTAGTTTGAAATCTAAGGGGGTGTTTGTGTACGTCGGAAAGTTCAAAAATAAAAGAAATGGAAAGTTTAGATTTTTGTGAATTAGAAAGTCCAGATTTTTTAGAAAATCAGGGGTATTTGTGCACGTTTCAGAAAGTTTGGAAAGTTAAGATTCTCATGAGGGAATTTGTGTCGGATGAAATGTTCAGAATTGAAATATATTTTTTTAATCAAAGTACTCTAATAATTAATTTTAATTTACTCTATTTCTTCACTTCATAATACTGTAATTTTAAGAAAAAAATATCAACTCTTCTTATTTTTATTTATTAATAATATCATAAAATTCAGAACATGAGTATAAATTGTCAACATACAAATGTTCAAATATTGTAACATAACAATTTGATAAAGTTACATATGAAATAATTTAAAAGTCAATACAATAATTTAATAATTTAAAATTCCAAATGCCAAAACCTTGGAGATGATAAGAGGAGCGCCAACTTGAACCACGCTAAGAGAGGCAGATGTAGATCAGATGCCCTTTGCACCAGAGATGCGACGACTCTTCCTAATGATGGCCTTTGCTAAGTGGGAAAGGAGTACACGAAATCAAGGGAAATTTTCCGATGAACGAGAGAAAGAAAGGGATTGTCGAGAATATTGACACTTTTTTCAGGTAAGGTCCATTGAGGGGGGGGGGTGTTTGAAATCCCAGAAAATCTCTCCTTTTATACTTGGGAAAGTTTTTTAACTTTCCCAAGTTTCTACATATGCACAAACAAGTATAAAATTTTCTTCAATTTCATTTCTTTCCTTTCTGAGAATTCCAATAAGGCACAAACCCCTCCTAAATTGTTTATCTATTCTGAAATTAGACATTTACTGATCCTACAGACATTCTAAAATCATTGGTCCACACCTATCCTAGTGGCCTATTTCGGTGATAAGTCTAAGGGGTCTTATTGATTTAATAAATGGTCCTCTAATAACCAGACTGTAATGAATGAACTGGAGAAGATAGAACAATAGTTCCCAGAAACAAGCTTTCAATAACCCATAAGACTTTAGAGATGTTTCTTCTAGGAATTATTGGTTTGTTCTGAAAGTAGTTGCATTGACTCTATTTCTTCTAGGAATGGCTACTCAAACTTCTGCTACAGTAACCCATAAGACTCTAGAGTGTTTCCTATGATATACTTTTTACTCTAAGGTAAATGGGTGTCCAATGATTCCTTTGTGGCAGCCTGACAACTTATTACAAGGCCTTTCGAGGATTCTATAAATTTTCTGAAGTATTTCTAAATGAGCCTAACTCTTAGGGCGTGTTAGTGCATGACGGAAAATTCTGACGGAAATGAAAAGGAAAATTCTGACGGAAAGGAAATGGAAAATTTGTAACGGAAAGGAAAAGAAAAATTCTGAGAGGGGTTTAGTGCATGACGAAAAATTCTGATGGAAATTCTGACAAAAGTTTATTACAACTAATATTCGAAAAATACAAATACATCTTAATTGAAATATTACAATACGAAATAATATCATCTAGTTCTTCCATCCCACATTACCATCATCATATCTTCTCGCATCTTATTTGTCATTTCTTTTCTTTGTTCTTGAGTCATTCGAACCTGGGCATTGCTTTCTATATGTATCTCTCCTATTGGTTGTATGTCATCAATAATATTTAACTCTTCTAACTCATCTAGCAGGTCCTCAAGTAAATCTTCCTTATCAGTCTTACGAATTCCGTCAAGCACGAGAGAGGGAGAAAAATTTTCTGAATGGGGGCGATCGGAAATTTTCTGACGGTAAAAGAAATTTTTGGATTTTATACAACGGTAAAATCCGACTTTCCTTTTCGTCAAGTGTAATGCACACTAACAGCATTCTGACGGAATTCAATAATTTTCCTTTCCGTCAGCTGAATTCCGTCAGGCACTAACCTCCCCTTAGTTAAATACACAAAAGTATCAAGATTTTACAAATGATACCACAAAATAAAATACAATAAAATTTGTTTACATCTTCATGGTCTTCAGCCTTCAAAACTTGTATTTTCAAGTTTGTGCCTTCATGTGATATTTGATGTATTCCCTTCTTGTCTTTCCTTCTTGTGCTCATTTGGTATTAAGATTTATCATTATCCAAACTGAGAGATTTGTTCTAATAATTTCTCCTTTTTTAATGATAACAAAACTTAATTGAAGTTAGTATAAAAGCTCAATCATTCATGTTCACTCACACATTCATTTCATATCCCATTTTCATTTAGCTCTTCTATTTGTCTTTTTTCCCTCTTTTTTTCATGATCCAAATATTCCTTGCATATGCTCCCCCTGTTTAAATAGCAGTAAAATCTTCCTGTCTGACAAAGCATATCAATACAAGTAACAGTTCATATAATGCTTAAGTGCTTCCCCTGCTTGAGTTCTCCTCATATCTTAAGAAAATACTTAGAAACAAAAATTCATACAATAGTTATAAAATATAACTCCTATTTAAGTGACAAAAATTAAAGGTTACTTATATCATAGAAACATTATTAATGTATCAAATTACATTAGTGCTTGCCCATTTTACAAAGCTATTCTAATGTAAAATTTAGTGAAGTTTGAATTTCAGTCCTTGTTATTTACTCAATTTTCTGATTTTGTCAAGAATTTGGTCAACTAAGTTTGTGCCTATCGTATAGCTTGCATAAGAATTTGCACTCTACCGACAAGATCATTTATGTGCTCATTTACTTTGTTGAACCCTTCTTTATTGTTGATCTTCATTTCTGTCATTTCATTGTAAAGATGTGTCAAGTGAACCTGTACAGATAACTCTACATCCTTCATCTTCTCATCTTCTTCAGCTGGTATATCTTTATTTTCACCCATTTCTTCTTGATTTTCTATTGTGTCAGCTGATCTAAGGATAGATTTTAATGTAATTGGCTTTGAGTGCCGTTCTATGCCTGTGCACTTATGCCTATTTCCAATGCTTCCAAAATTCTTGCGACAGATCTTCCATAAAACAACTTTGTTTTTACTCTTTCTAGATTGTATGAAAAATCTTTTGTCCAATTCACTTCTAAGTTCTTCATAATTGCATAGGTGTCCTTAATAAGTATTTTTACTTAGTGTATTATTATGTTTTTCTTCTGAAAGATGTTAGTTGAGACTATATAAGCTATAATTGTTGCATCTGAATTAAGTTCAGTTAACTTATCCAGTCATTTTTTACTTTGTCTAGTTCTTCCGATAAAACTATTTACCTTAGATACTTCCCATTCTAAATCACGCAGAGACATAGTTATGTCAATTCCTTTGTTTCTAAGTTTAATATATTCAACTGCAATTGCTAATTTAACATAAATGGTACTCAAGTACAAAACAATCGAAACCTTTTTTCTTTCTCTTCAAGTTTGCATAAAATTTTTCCAAAATAATTGGACATACCTTCATTTTTTTGATCTATATTAAAAAAATGGGTAAGGTGTTGAAAAAGAAAGTATGGCAGAATGTGCTTCATACTTCTAAAATCTACTAACCTTTTGTATAGGACCTCTCTATAAGTTTATTTTGCATTATGTATCTTTCGAGCTTCCTGATCCCTAAAAAACATAGAATGAACAGTGCTTTAGACTGATGGAGCTTGCCTTCTAGGATTTTTTGTTAGGCTTCTCTCTCTCTCTTGCATTCGTCCTCTTCCTCTATAGCTACACATGTTAAATGACTTCTTTGGCTTGATTTTTGCTATTTGGAGAGTTTTGGGTGAAAAGAGCAAAAGATTTTAGGTTTAGTTTAAGATTGGGTGTTTGCATATAGAGGTATCAATTTGGTTGGGTCATTGTGGGTTGAAAAAAAGAAGAAGAGAAGAGATGAATCGATCAAAAGGAAAGAGGAATGGTGATGGAAAAATTTATAAACAAAGAAAAAAGTTAGAGTTTTTTCATAATTCATACTCATTCAATATTTTCTTTCTTACACAAAATACAAAGTTCATCTTTTAGACTTAAGTTTTCTTCAATTTTCAAGTCAAATTCTTTGCAAAAATGGTACACAATTTCAATGACTTCATCTTCAATAGTGTTGTCGATATAGACAGTGTTGGTGATGATTTTGAGCAGGAATAACAATACTCTTAGATTCAAACTATAGAAGGTGAAATATCGATTTCAACTATTGTTGTTAAATAAAAAAGGTCAAATTTATGATCAAAGTTTATAGTAAAGATGAAAGAGTTGGGAGATGATACTATAGTAGAGAAGACTTATTGCAACATTTACAATGAAAACTTTTCATATAAAACTTCAGGTAGTATAAGTTATTTATCTAGACATATAGTTAGTTTATCTAAAAATCTTGAAAAAAATAAAATGATTTTAAACACAACTTAATTTTAACACTAAAGGTAATATAATACAATGACATTATGATCCTAGTAATGTTAGAGAATTACATGTTAAATTTATTGCTGTTCAAAATTTACTTATTAATTTTGGTAATAGTCAACATTTTCAAGAATATATTTCACAAGTTTATTGTCCACAATTTAAAAAAGTTTTTAGAAATACAATTAAACAAGATATTATTGAACTTTATAATAAACTTAGAATAGAATTAGTTAATATAATAAGTTCTATTAACACATCTATGACATGTACATTTGATATTTGAGAGGATAGAATTATTGTTACTATATATTTTATTGATGATAATTAAGTTTTATAAAAAGATTAATAGGATTTAGAAGAATAAATTATCTACATAATGTTCAAAATATTTTTTCTACTATTATGAAAATTTTTGAATTTTATAGAATTAAAGAAAAAATAGGTAGTATTACATTTGATTATGCATCTAGTAATAATGCAACTATCCCCATATTTAAAACTAGATTAACTCCATCAAATGATTTTGATTTATTTCATCAAAGATGTATGTGTCATATAATTAATCTTATAGTTCAAGTAAGTATTGAAGAATTAAAATATTTTTTAGAAAATATTAGAATTGCATTAGATTACATTTTATCTAGATAACAACAAAGATTTAATTATGTATGTAATTCATTTAAATTACTACATAAAACATTTACAATGAATGTCTCTCATAGGTGAAATTCATTATATTTAATGTTAAATAATTATTTACCTTATAAAGAAGCTATAAAAACTTAATTATAAGGGTAGAATAGATGATAGTATAATATCACTAGATGAAAATGATTTTGCAATAGCTAATTATTTTATTCAATTTTTAAAACTATTTTATAATGCAACAAAGCATTTATCAATGTTGAATGTGTCTTGAATTATTGTATTATGTAACTAAGGGTATTTTGGTTATTTGGACCATTGGTTGTTCAAGCTATATAAGCTTGGACCTAGGACACCCATTATGTGCTCCAATTTTGTATCCCCATTTGAACCAGTGAGAAGAACACCTAACCTCTATCTGTGGATGTACCTGCAAGGAGAACCACGTAAAATTCAGTTTTTTATGTTTGCTTCTTTCTTTTCTTCCTTATTCTTGCATAACAATTGGCATTAGAGTTAGGGTTTGAGAGGAAGAGTGGAGACTTATGGAAGCTGCCTGCGCATGAAGCTTAGTCCGACTGTGCATCCATCTAATCTATGTGTGCATGCTTGTCCTGTGCCTGTTCGATCTATGCATCCACGCAAGGGAGTACATGCATGTGTGTCTCCTGTGGTCGTGTCTACACACGTTTGTTAGGAAGCTACTTGTCTACGTGCGTTCGTCTGGAAGTTAGGTCGTATTCGTTGGCCAATTGTCGAGATCAGAGAAGCTAGGGCACATTCGTTTGTCCGTTTGAAGGAGAACAAAGCATCTGTCTGAAGTAGTCGCTTGCATGTCCAAGTGCTGGCACATTCTGTCAGCATGCGCACTTGCTAGAAGCTCTATTCGTTCGTGTGTTTGAAGCTAGGCTTGCTGTTCGTGCATGAAGATCAGGACTTCCACTGAGCAAGCTTGATCGAGACTTCCAAGTTTGGTGCTTTAGTAGTTGTGTTGTTGTTGGAATTAGTTGTTTGGGTGTACAAAACTTGGGTTGTTTGGGGACAACAATTTTGTTGCAATTAACAGAATTCTTGATGGCATCATTAGCTTTGAAAGTTGAAAAATTCAATAGAAAGAATAATTTTAGCTTGTGGCAAATTAAAATGAGTCTTATTGAAACAAGGCATTTAAGCTCTTCTTAACAAGGAGTCAACATTGGACAAAAAATCTGCAGAATTTGAGCTATAAGAAGAGAATACACATTTGACAATTTTGCTATGCTTGTCAGATGAAGTGATTATTGAGGTTGTTGATGAATCAATCACATTCGGTCTTTGAAGTAAATTAGAGTCACTTTATATGACAAAGTCCTTCACCAACAAGTTGCTTTTGAAGCAAATGTTATTTTCTCTAAGAATGAAGAAACACATCTAAAACAACATTTGGACCAACTTAACATCATTCTCATAGAGTTGAAAAATATTGGTGTTATTGTAGAAGATGAAGATGCAACCTTCATCTTATTGGTTTCACTCCTGCTCTCCTATGAGAACTTCGTGTAGTCTTTTGTGATTGATAAAGATGCAATTACATTGGAGGAGGTGATATGAAGTTTGCATTCAAGAGAATTGAGACATGATCCCTCATGGCAATAGTGATGCAAGTGGTTTTGGATTATCAGTGCACCATGCAAATTCTAGGGAATGATAACATAAAAGCAATAGTAACAAGCATAGAGGAAGAAGCAAATCAAGAGGGAAATATTCTAAGGACACTTGTAACTATTACAAAGAGAAAGAGCATTAGAAAGCAAATTGACCAAAGTTGAAATCTAAAGGAAATGCAACCGTTGTAGAAAAGGAGGATTCAACTTCCGATTGTGATTTCTCCCTTACAATTTTATGTAGTGCTTACTTCGATCAGAGTTAGATTTTAGATTCTAGTGCATCACATCATATGACTTCCAACAGGGAGTATTTCCGCACGTATGAGATAGTTGATGGTCCTTGGCAAATGATGATGTTAGCCATAGAGTCAGTGTTGGCACAATCAAGTTCAAGATGCATGATGACACTGTGAGGATACTTGAGGATGTATGGCATGTGCCTAAGTTGGGCAAAAACTTGATTTCTTTGATGACACTTGACTCTAAGGGATTCAAGTATTTAGGTGGAAGAGGCAAGTTGCAAGTCTCAAAAGGCTCCATGATTGTAATGAAAGGAATTATAGATGGGTCATTGTACATTATATAAGGTTCTATTATTGGTTTAGTTGTTATGACTACTAGTGAAGATTAGCAATCTATTTCTATTGTTTGGCACTCAAAGATGGGTCACTTGGGGTAGAGAGGGATGTAGAAACTCAACAGTTTAGGTAGGTTGGATAGGTACAAATTTGTAGATGTTGATTTGTGCAAACATTATATTTTTGGCAAGTAGAAGCGTATGCAGTTTGAAAAAGGAGAGCACACCACCTGAGGGACATTGGACTATGTTCACATAGGTTGTTGGGAGCCTTCTCAACAACCCTCACTTGCGAGTTCTAATTACTTTCTTTTTATTGTGGATGATTATTCACGTATGAATTGAGTTTTCATTTTGAAGCACAAGAGAGACTTTCAAGAGTTTTAAGGAGTGGAAGACTCTAGTTGAAAACTAAGTTAGGAGGAAGGTGAAGTATTTGAGAATCGACAATGGTTTGAAATTCTGCTCTCATGAATTTGATGCTTTTTGCAAGGATGTAGGTATGGCAAGACATTACATAGTTAGAGACACTCAACAACAAAATGGAGTTGTTGAACACCTCAATCGAACGTTATTAGAGAGAGTTAAATGTATGCTTTCTCATGTTGGGTTGGAGAAGAAATTCTTGGTTGAGGTTGTGTTAACATAGCCTCTTATCTTGTCAATAGGTTGCCTTCAAATGTAATAGATGATGAGATCTCGTATGAGGTGTAAATGAATAGGGCTTCCAACTACTCCAAGTTGAAGATCTTTGGTTGTCCAACATACTACCATTTGAACAATGGTAAGCTAGAGTTGCGTGCCAAGAAAGGTATATTTGTTGGATATAGAATGGGAGTTAAAGGATATAGAATCTATGATATAAAAACAAAGAAAGTGATTCATAGTCGTGATGTCACTTTTGATGAGACTTCACTTTTGCTGAATGGAGAAAAGCTAATAGTTTTAGTTGTGCCTAGTACTCTGAAGTAGGTAAAGTTTGATTTGACATAGCCAACTATCACTGATCAGAGAACTTTAGGTGTAGATCAACTTTTGGACTCTGATGGCAACCATGATGATCAGATTGTGGAGGAATCTCAAGAGAGATGTGTGGCTAGGGACCGACTTTGGAAGATTCTCTAACATCTACAAAAGTATAGTTTCAACAATATGATTGCGTTTGCCTTGTAGGTAGTTAGTGAGGTAGAGGATGCTAATCTACTTAATTTTGATACTATTGTTAGTGGACTAGAAGGTATACATTGGATGAGAGTTATGTAGGAAGAGCATCAATCCTTGCATAAGAATAAGACTTGGGAGTTGGTGAAACATTCTAAGGACAAGAATGTTGTTGGTTGCAAGTGGGTATTTAAGAAGAAAATAGGAACACAAGACAACTATGGAATTTAATACAAGGCAAGATTGGTAGTAAAAGGTTTTTTTTAGAAGGAAGGAGTGGACTTCAATGAAGTCTTTGCATCAATGGTGAGACATACCTCTATTAAAGTCCTTTTGGTGATTGTTGCAGCAAAGGACTTGGAACTTGAGCAATTGGATGTAAAAACAACCTTTTTTCATGGTGATTTAGAAGAAGAAATTTGGATGGAACAACTAACAGGTTTTGCAGAAAAGGATAGATTAGACCTTGTTTATAAATTGTAGAAATTTTTGTATGGCCTAAAACAGTCTCTCAAGTAGTGGTATAAAAGATTTGATTCTTTTATTACTCATGTTGGTTTTGTTTGTAGTAACTTTGATTCATGTGTTTATGTTAAACAATTGAAAGATGGTGGATTTGTTTATTTGTTCTTGTATATTGATGATATCTTGATTGCTATCAAAGATATCAATGAAATATAGTTTTTGAAAGACACATTGAAGTCTGAATTTGTAATGAAGGATTTAGGATCAGCAAGTAAAATCTTTAAGATAGAGATTCATTGTGATAGGAGCATTGGTAGGTTATTTCTTCATTAGCATAGTTATGTTCAGAAAATTTTGAGTAGGTTTGACATGACTTCAAGTAAAGCCATTGGGACACCTTATGATAGGAACCTGCGATTATCAATTATTATGACACCTCAGATGTAGTTAGAATAAGAGTACTTGAAGAAAGTTCCATATTCATAAGTAATTGACAGTCTTATGTATGTCATGGTATGCACTTGTCTAGACCTTATTTATCCTTTTAGTGTTGTAAGTAGGTTTATGTCAAATCCAGGGAAGAGTCATTGGTAAGCTGTGAAAAACATCTTCAGATACTTGAAGGGCACATCTAATGTGAGACTGATTTATGGTGAGAAGCGTAGTTATAATGTGGTTGGACATTCAAACTCAAACTTTGCAGGTAATGTTGATCAACACAGATCTTTGATAGGTTGTCTTCACAATTGCAGATTCAGTTGTCAGTTGTAAATCTACACTTCAGCCTACTATTTCGTTATCTACCATCGAGATTGAGTATATGACAATGACAGAAGTTGCAAAGGAAAGAATCTAGTTAAAGGGGTTGTTAGGAGACATTGACTTGCATTATGACAAGGTTGATATATTTTGTGATAGTTTCAATGCCATCTGTATGATAAAGAACAATGTGTTTCATGACTGTACACAACACATTGATGTTAGATATTACTTTCTTAGGATTGAAGACAGGATAAAGATTTCAAAGATCAATACCAGAGACAATCTAGCGGACATGTTCACCAAAGACATCATTGAGAGCAAACTCAGGCATTGCTTAGACTTACTTAACGTCTATGCCTATTGTTTGACCCTTCATTGGTCATTGTGATGGAGAGCTTAGTTCAAGGTGGAGTTTGTGATTTAAGACAAGGTGGAGATTATTGAATGTGTTTTGAATTATTGTATCATGTATCTAAGGGTATTTTGGTCATTTAGACTATTGGTTGTTCAAGCTATGTAAGTTTGGACCTAGGGCACCCATTGCGTGCTCTAATTTTGTATCCCCATATGAACTAGTGAGAAGAACACCTAGCCTCCATCTGTGGACGTACTTGCAAGGGGAACCACGTAAAATTTGGTCTTTTGTGCTTGTTTCCTTCTCTTCTTCCTATTTCTTGCATAATAATTAGAATATATTATTATTCATTTGTTTATGTAGTTCATCACTTATATAATATTGCAAGAGTTTTTAATAATTATAGTAATTATCTATTTTTTCAACCTATAGTTTTCAAGATGAAAGAAATTTTTTAAAAATATTGAAATAAGATATCTCTCTTATATACATTAAGTGCTTGTTTAGATCCTAGGATTAAAGTAAAAATTGTTAAAAATTTAATAATGTAATATAAATTTGTTTAAACGTAGAATTTGATATAACAATTAAAAATGTGGAAGGAAATTTAAATAATATGTTTGATATGTATGTTATAAAATATGGAATATAACAAACAAAATATAACCTATTTTTCACAACCGTCGTCATCAATATCAATAATTAATTATAGTATATTTGATGATGAACATAGTGATTTTAATGTAATAAATAGGAAAGAATTAAATAATTTTAATTATAGCTATTTAATAAGAGATAATTTTGATTTTCTAGTTTTTGACGTAATAAATTGGTGGAAAACACAAAAACACATATTTCCTATTTTATCATTAATGATTAGAGATTTACTAATAATTTCAATTTCTTTTGTAGCATGTGAATAAATATTTAGTATTAATGGTAATATATTAGATGATAGAAGAGCAGGATTAAAAGATGATATTTTAAAAGTATTAATGTGTATTAAAGATTAGGAGCTTGCTCATGTTTGTGGATAGTGATAGAAAAATGATTCCATTGATGAATTTATAAATTTAAATGTTTAAATATAATTATGTATATTAAATGTAAAAATATTTGATGTAATTACAAAAATAATGTATTTTTAATTTAAATTCAGAAATAAAATAATTATTTTAACTTTATGACTTATGTTTGAATGTATTGATGGATGATGTTTTGATATTGATGTTAATGTGATGATTCATAATTCATGAATGATGAATTTTGTTTGATGTTTATATATTTATAAATAAAATAATGTATTTGAATGATTTATTGATTATTGGATAATATTGTATTTTTTTAATTTTAATTTAAAATCAAAAAAATAAATATACAAAAATAAAAAATTAAGCTTTGGTTAGATTGAAGGAAAAAATAAAAAAATAAGAAACTTTGGTTAGACCTAAATTGAGTTTTAGTCAAATAGAAGAAAAAAAAATTATGAAAGTGAGTTGGGCTATAAAAAGAAAAAAAACTTTGATCGGATTGAAGTTGACCAAAGTTGAGTTTTGGTCAGATCAAAAGAAAAAATAAAAAAAATAAAAAACTTCAATTTGATCAAAGAAAAAGAAAAGAAAAAAATTTCGATTGGATTGAAGTTGAGCTTCAATTAGATCGAAGAAAAATAATAATAATAAGTTTTAAAAAAAAATCAAAAACTTTGGTCAAATCGAAGTTGAGCTTCAGTCAATTCAAAGAAAAAAATAAAAAATTTTAATTGGATCGAAGTCAAGCTTTAGTTAGATAGATGAAAAAATAAGAAAATAAAAATCTTTGGTCAGACTGAAGCTGAGCTTTAGTCAAATGGAAGAAAAAAATAAAAGTTATAAAAGTGAGTTGGGCTATAGGTTGGACTGTCTTGAAAAAATTTTAGGTCAAATTGAATTGTCCAAAAAATTTTCGGTCCATAGCCTGAACGGGGCCCATTGACACCTCTATTCGCATATAGTGCTCAGTTATACTTTTTAAAATTTTGCTTAACTATATTGGGTGTCCAATTTATTTTATTGGATCTCAGGAAACTTTTGGGATTTTCTCCTTAAATATTGATCTGAACTCACCCATTTTACTGTTAGTCTGAAATCTCTATACAGGTTGCTGACATCAATCTATTTTTATGCAAATTACTAAACTCTCTAATATATTCACTAATACCTATTAAAAAAAACTGATATTCATATAAAATTCACTGAAATAAACTTAAAGCGTAACATAAATATCTTAGATCTATTTTAAAATGAAAGAAATTAGATGAAAAAAGGAATTCACCTTAAGAAAGGCTTGTAGAAGAGAAATTAAGTGTTGATTTGTTATCTTCTCCCCTGATTTACCCTAATTAAGTGAATATCTAGAGAGCTGAAGAGAAAAACAAGGAAGAAATTAAGATTTCCACCTACAGATCTCTAAAATTGCCAACTACTGTCAGCAGAAATAGAGGATTGATCAATCCTCTTAAAGAATCAATTGATCTGACATGGCCATGGCCAAAAAATACGTGGAATCAACCATTTCATTGTTCCAGATCCAATCCTCCAATCTGGGTAGGTTGATCCAAAAGGAAATCAATAATTCAGGCTGAATTTGTATCAAATCTGACTAAAACTTATCCAAATCGATCTGTTGAAACTTTGCGATGAACTAGGTTTGTTGAATTGCTTTCACACTTGAAACTCTATATTCTCATTGAGCACCTTTCTCCTTCAATGTATGTAAATGATCTTTAATGTAGCTTTTTGTTTATGTGCACTTGAGAGTGGGTTGAAATGAGATTTTTCTCTCTAGTGAATGAGATTGAAGTGTAAGAGAATGTAGGATATCTTTAGGTTAAATTTCATAGCAATAGTTATGGGATTGATATGTCATTTTTGAAATTAGAATGCCTTTTGCTTAACGATCAACTTGATCAATATACCATTTTTGTAATCAATATGTTTATCAATTAGATTGTTTCTGTCACAAAATCAATTTGCTATTTTGTAAAGTCAATATGTTATTTTTGTTCTAGACTTGGACTATCTAGGTTGATTAAAATGGTATATGTTGTTTTCTAAAATTGGTATAACATTTTTGTGGTAGAGAAAATTCTTAAATTTCATGTCACAATACTATCAAAAATATTTAGTGTGAACATGATGCATGCATTTTGTGTCACATTAAGATATAAACTTAGAGAAAAATCTAGTGTGTGTATGGACGTTAGCCACTTGGGAATTTATAATTTGACTTAGGATTTAATAAAAAGAAAATTATATCAATTGTTATAATGTTGACACTAAAATACGTGAAACATGTTTCTAAAGTCCTTGTTAATTTCCTTAAGTTTCTTAATTTTCTTCTTTCTAAGTTTGGTCATCTTTATCTTTTTTTGTATCTTGTTTGGCTATCTTCATCTTACTTTATACCTTTGCTTAAAGTAACTTATATATATGTGAAAATTATTTTTTTGCATTATTACTTGCAAAAATTACAATGGATTTTGTTATCATCAAAATTACATTGATCAAATACCTGACAATGTGTGTGCATAACATTGTTTAGTTTTTTTTAGTCCTAACATTATTGTGTTGTGGTAGGATTGTGCATCTTCTTCTTGATTGGATTCTTCTTGTATATCGTGTCAATGGATAGGGGACGTGCTTTGCTCAGTAGCATTTTAGACCTCTAAGCAAGTCCTTGTGATGTTGTGTCAGACTGTTAGCAAGTCCTTGCGACACTGAATTATGCTTTTTTACATCTCCACACACCCAGAGAGTACAATCAATTTCGTGAAAGAAATTTAAATCTAATTCAAGTTAATTTTTTCAATAGTTTCAGATTGTGAATTTTATTTTGATGGGTGGATTCATCATGCATTCATGTGCTTCTCCTTCCAGATTTTTGTGTATATAATACATTATAAAATAGGAGATATATGGTTGTGCACAATTTTCAATACCAACTTCTAGTTTTGAAGATGTGTTTGTTTACACCACCTTTTCTAGAGCTATCTATATCACTATTTGTATAGCAGTGACAGCCTTTTGCTTTAGACCTGCTAGAAATGTGACATTTTTCATGGTTTGATCATTAAAGTATCTCTATACCTTATTTAGGTTGGGATGAAGCTGTGATCGACATGCAAGTGGGTGAACTTGCCCGTCTTCAGGTAAAATTTCTACATTTGAGTTGCTAGAAACTAAGTTTCGAAAAATCTTTATTTCTTCGACCCTTTGTACCACTCAACCTAAGTAGAAAGTATCTGTGCGATGATCTTGTTAACAGGCTTCAGTTTTGGCCTATTTTTCCTTTTGTGTGTCAAATATATGAAGTACCTGATGTCTCATTTCATCTCCACTGGGCGAGAAAAATCATTTTTATTTAATGTTGTGTGTACGATCAAGACTTTGCTTCTATCAAGGATTTGCTTGACAATAAAAGGGAACTTATGATAATGCGGTTACTGACCTAGACTCAATTTCCCTAGACCTGAACCAAGTAACTAGTCTAGTCAGGTCACTTGGTGACCTACCTCTCTGATGTCACCCAACTGACACACCACACTGACAATAGCTCCTGAGCACACCAATTTGTTAGACAAGCGAAGTTGATCCTTGCGGAAGGATTAATCCACAACCAACACATTCTCCGATAGCCGCTCACTGCATTTCTGTTTTCCTCGACTGCTATCCTTAGTCATAATGACAACCACAAATACCCCGTAAATATATCATTATATGGGAGGAGGTTATCCTTTATCAAACATTTACCTAAAACTTGATTTGGACTATCGAATCACTGATATGAATTATTCATTAGAGAGCCCACAGTGGCATAGCCCCACATTGCTACAGTCTCTTGAGTCTATGATCTGGCATCTTCCATGATTCCATAAAAGCTTACTCCGTCCTCTTTTTTGCAGTGCTCTCCTGATTATGCTTATGGTCCAAGTGGATTTCCAGCTTGGGGAATACAGCCAAACTCGGATTTGATTTTTGAGATAGAAGTCCTTGGCCTCGACTAAATGCCGTAGGAACTCTAAGCTTCTGTGTTAGGCTGTGAGCCTGTGAGGTGTAACGTGCATAGGTTCGATCAAGTTGTGATCTTTCATGTTTGGTTTCCAATTGTGTTACTGCTTCCGTTCCTTTCACCTGCATGGATTGTTATGATGAGGCTGGTTGAGTTCATGCTCCTCCCTGTTTGTGTTTGAAGTTGAATTTAGATTTCTGTTGGAGACATACGAGACCTTATAATTTTGAAATCTCACTCTGATCAGCCAGGAAATCCTGAACATTGCAGAGCTACATTAGTATTTAATCTTCGCGGTAGAAAAAGGGCATGCTATTTTTCATGGATTGGGCATTCATCGTGCTTGCGTGCCGCATCTTTTTCATGTCACAAGTTGTTGGGTCTTTGGCAGTTTGGATGGTTTTAACTGTTTTTAGTGTTCTCTTTGATTCTATTTGTTTTGTATGCGGTGCGTTTCCTTTAAGTTTGCTTGAATGCTTTAGGGCGTTGTACCAAATTTCTGAGAAGATAATAGTTAAGTAGTTTTTCTCACTTGTCTGATATCCTACGTTCGGTAAAATTTAATACATATTCATGTTTAGAATTTTAATGAAAATTTCAAACAATCACGTCAGTTCCATAATTGCCATAAATGCTAAAGGTTTATGTAATTAATGACAAAATTGTCATTGTCGTTGTATCTAATCACAACTATCGGTTTAGTGATTTACGGTCGTTACTTTCACCCGTCAGTTTTGCTTATTTCCGTTTTGCTCTTTTTTGTGATTTATGACATTCACTCGTTTGCTTTTGTTTATTACTTATAAATATCGTAAACTCTGTTCGGTCTTACTTTTATTTTGCTTTTGTTTATCACTCTTGGATGTCATAAATTATTAGATCAATAGTTGCCTTTTCTTACTTGTCGATGCCATTACTTTTACGTTCCGCTTTCAACGTTATGAATCATATAACTGATTGTGTTTCTACTCTTGTAAATTGCAAAAGTTTTGTTAAGTGTTTATAGTAAACATAGTCTCTTAATAAATATTCTATGCACATAATTCATTTGATAATTTATCTACACTAAGGACGCAAGCATGACGAGAACAAGTAACATCATTTTAAAGTTCATATTCTCTTCTCTAACATATTTGCAAATTCTGTCTTTACATTTACATCTAGTTCTCTTTACCTTTGTTTTCCTTTTTTAGAACTGGTTCGTTGTCTGCAACACAAAAGTACATACATTATCAACAAATGGCTAAATGCTTTCATCAACAGACACCATTATCAATTTATCATATAAGGATATGCAGTTTCAACTTTTCATCTAATATTCTTAAAGCTAGTTAAGAATAAGTGCAGACAGGAATATTCTCAAATCAGAGAAAATTCACTGCCCCTATAGTGAGTGTAATAAGGCAACTCCCAACTGAAATTCCTCTAATAATCGAAATGTAAAAGGGAAAATAAATGGAATAAAAAAATAAAATAGGACGAGAACATTATGGAATATTTGCCTTACGAACTCCTATCGTAGGGATTTAACGAGATTTTTGGTTAACAGAGCGATAATGCAATGCCTTGTTTCCTTCACATGCAGGGGTTACTTACTACCTGCAAAATTTTGGCTCATAGAATTCATTCAACATGAAATTTGAATGGCTTATAAGATCTTTAGGAAATGAATGAAAAGAAAGTGTTATTTCGTAACACCGACGACGGTAAGGTGGTTCTATTGAAGTTAGGGACTCCAGTAAGGTAGAGGAGGTGTAGATGTTCTCACTTCTATGTCTTTTTTCTTCTCCACCTCCACCTTCATTCGCCCTCATCTGCTCCTCTTCCAATTACGTTAATCATCGATCATTAAGACTAGTGATTATTTCCTTCCTTTTAATTTCTATGGTCTTAATGACCATTATTCCAATAGAAAGAAGGTTAGGGAAAGAAATATGATTGTGATGCTCGGTAAATAATGATAAACATAAAATACAGAATTTGATGAACCACAATTTCAACATAAGTTGTGTTTAATAAATGAAGTGATGTTTTATAAATGGTCAACTTCTACCAAAAATCCTAAGAATTGTCTTGTTTATGATCATTTCTTCAAACCCAAATGTAATCCCAAAACCAAAGCTTAAATGAAATCAAAACTATACACAAGCATCATTTCATAGATGACTTTCACAAGTAGAAGAGCAAATATTTTGACCCACACACCATATTAAGAAAAATATAACTTATAGATTAAACTTCATACATGGAGAAACACCTAGAGAGATTCTCACCAATCTACTCTTGATTGAACTCTTGAGATCATTTCCATGCATCTAACAAACCATATGGGAAAAATTAGGGTTTGTAGATTTGAAATGTCTCTTTGATAGTAGACTTGAATAAAATTCTCATGTCAGATCCTCACAATTGTCTCTTACAATCAATGCATTTTTTTTTTTTTTCATCAAGTATACTTGTGGATATTCTCTCATTGATAAGCTCAAGAGGGAGCCATCCATCTTTTGAAATTTCCCTTCAGATGCATCTTTAGATTGTCTATGTACACCAACATGAGCTCAATAGAATAATTTGAATCTTTATGGTTTGATAAGTCCTTGTAGAGAATTGAATGCACTTCTAGTATAGATGTAGTTAGTTCTAGATCCTTCTCTTGCAATGAATTCCCAAGACATTTGTGATGCAAATGTGTCATCCAAAACTTGCATTAATTACATGTTTACTGATGGAGCAAAATACTAAGCAAAGGATTTCTTTGGGCTAACTAACATAAAATCATTCAGTGCAAAACAAATTGTAGAATCTTAGAAGGTTGGAAGTATATACTTGTGACTACCATTACTCGTAAAGCCTTGTACCATGACCTGTTTTCTTTTCTCTTCTCTAAAAAATTAAGCACATCCTATATTTACAAGTAATTGTGTCAAGGTTTCACTAATAAAGCATGTGATTACCATTAGTGATAGAAAGCAATAAATTAATTGACATGCATGTGCCTACAAAATCTCCTTACTTGTCCCATCTAATCCAAAAACCTTGACATATTGCAACAAACACATTACCCTCAAATATAGAATGAAAAGATTGACTATTTTAATAAGCTTATTGTTCAAGCTTCAATTTTGCCCATTTTTAATGAATTTATAAGTAATTTTGCATGGTATTATTTATCTATGGTGGATAAATGATATTAATTATGGGTAATATGAGTCTTGAAATATTGTACAATATAGAAATTTAATTAGCAAGTGCATCTCCCATTGGATATAATTTTATATGGAACTCATTGATGTTATTTTGATTATGTTGCTAACTAACATCTCTTGGAGTTCAATTTCCATTAATTGTAGGTAACACACATATGGAAGGAGCTTAATGCAAAAGACCAATAGAATATATGAAGAATAAAAGTTGGTGGACTAAATTTTAAAGAAGAGGACATGCTAACACTTTATTGGCCCTCCTAGATCTATGGCATCCTATTGGCTTGGTGATAAAACCAAGGTGCCACATCAAAGGGAGAGAGTAGAAATAGCCCAATGTGAATACAAGGAGGGAGATCATCATTTTCGTAGGCCATCTTGGTGCTTCCAACAATAGAAGAGGAGAGGAAGAAAAAGCTTGGAGGTGAGGCTTGTGCTTGTAAGGAGACCATCCATTGATGCTAGTCACCATTCCAAGGGCTAAGGAGAATTCGCCAAGGTTGGAGGTGAGGTAGCTGCCAAGTTCTAATAAGTTCAAAGCTCTAGAGAAGAAGAGAGGAAGCTCCTAAGGTAGTGACAACCCTTAGAGTTTCTTATTTTCTTGTGTAGAAGGATGAATTGATGAAAAATGGTGGTGAACATCTCAATTATATGTCTTCTTAGTTAGATAGAGTTCTAATGAATGTATATGAATGTTTAATTCTTCTTTTCAACTCCTAAATTGTATCCTCTATTCATGTGTATCGTTGGGACTGTTGGTGGGGCTTTCACAAGAGTGAATGATGCCCATCAATGGTGACTTGGTGCATTTGAGTAGGAGGTGTGAATTGAAAGAAGAAGAAAAAGAGTGTTGAATGAAGAACCTATCAATTATCTATAGTTGTAAATTTTAATTTCAGTAGTTAATTGAGCTTGTTATCTCTTCTATTGATCATCTATTATCTTAAATCAAACCCCCACTAAAAAGAATTCCAAGTACAAGTAGTATAGTGTAGTTCTAGCTAGATTAGCAAATAGCTTAGTTGCATGCACTTAGTATAAATTAGAATAGAGTAGTGTAGTGTATTGATTCTTCATATTCTATTTTTTCCCTTGTTTTCTTGCATTTATATTACATCTAAACTCACGTGGAATTGGTGTGGATTTTATACTTGAATGGCTTGATAGATTTACGAGTTAAAAATCAATTCACCATCACCACTTTCCACTACACATTGTGTTAGGAATTTTGTTTTGATGATAAATGCTTTATTAAAGTTTATAAATAAGTCTAAATAATATTTTCTAAGTATAATAGTCATGTAATTAAATGTTGAAAAGTTTTTGAATAATTAAAGTTTTCAGATAGTTAACTTTCAAATAGTTACAGTTTTCGGATAGTTAAAGTTTTCAGATAGTTAGATTTTTAGATAGTTAAACTTTCAGATAGTTAACATTTTGATTTAGTCGAAGAGTTATGTTAAAAACTCGTATAGTTAAGTTATTTACACATGTGTTTTTAATATTTTAAGTTGTCATGTGTTTTCCATGTGCATTCAGTAATGAAAATCGAAGAGTTAGATAACTGTTTGAGTTTTTATACGTATGGATAGATAATTGTTCGAGTTTTATAAAATGACTAATGAACAGATAAGTTTTCTATGCTTAGTCATGTGTTTTGCAAGTGCAAAAACTTGAAGAGTTACAGATAAGTGTTCGAGTTTTTACAGGACTTAAATGATAAGTGTTCGACTAAAACGAAGACGTAGAAGATATTCTACAAGTCTCCAGGAAGATAAAGTTTCGGTGAATCTACGAGTGAAAATCGTGGAAATTTCAAAATGATAGTGGAGAAAGTGGAAATTTCAAAATGATAGTGGACATAGTGGAAATTCAAAAGATAGTGGAAATTGTGGATGATTTGAAATTGAAATTAGTACGTGGATTATGAATGAAGTGGATGAACATGTTGAATGTGAAATCATAGTTCGACTACTAATAGAGAGTATGAGCTACATTACAATCAGGATCTCAATCTCAAAAACCAAGTTTGAATATTCAATTCAGATCCTAAATTAAAAAATTAAGTCTAAAAATTCATATTTAGAAAAATTCTCCAACATCAGAAGAAGTTTGAAATTCCAAGCAATTTCAGAAGAAGAGCTGCAAACGCAAAAAGTCTAGAAATTCAACAATTGGAGAAGAAGAGATATAGAAGCTGAGCAAAAAGAAGGAAAGGAGCTACCTGCATAAAGATCAGGTTTTATATAATTTGAAATTAGTTTTGAATAAGGACTTCATTTTCTATTTGAATTGTATATCAAACATTACCGTATCAAAACCGTAAAGAAAGGAATTGAGTTGAAAAGATATTGTAAATTATTTCTTTAAAGTTTATAAAGAATAGAATTTTATTTACGAGTGTTTTGTGCTCTTGTTTTATCTGCTGGTAATTTTAATTACTAAAGACAATTCACCCCCCTCTTGTGATACAATGATCCTATAACTGGTATCAGAGCATAATTAAGAGCTTTCATTTCTCTATTTAGGAATCGATTTTTTCTGTCATTTAGTTAAGATCATTTGTTTAAAATGGATAATACTGAAATCTTAGTTATGACTAAAGGATAGACCACTAATCGTTCTCCTATGTTCGAAGGTAGCAATTATGGCTACTAGAAATATAAAATGAAAGTATTCTTTCAGTCAATTGATTTCAAACTATGGCATATAATTAGCAATCCTATAGTGTTAGTTACGACTCCATATAATACTTGGACTTTTGATGAAAAGGAGCGAATGACACTGAATGCTAAAGGTTTAAACATCTTGTTTTATGTTTTATCTCATGATCAATTTAATAAAGTTTTTGCATATCAAACTGCATATAAGATATGGCATGCATTAGAAGTTGCCAACGAAGGTACTAACTAAGTCAAGGAATCTAAGATTAATATGTTAGTATATAAATATGAGCTTTTAAAATGCAAGAAAATGAATGTATCTCTGATATGTTTTCTTGTTTTCTTGAGATTGTAAATTCATTAAAATCTTTAGGCAAGAAATTTGAGGAAAAAGACTTGGTAAGAAAGATCCTTAGATCTTTAACTAAAATTTGGGCTCAAAAGACAACATCTATTGAAGAGTCCAAAGATTTAAATACATATACTCTCGATGATCTCATAGGCAATCTGATAGCCTATGAAGTACAACATTTAGATCCAAAAAGGAAGAATCCTAGAAGGGATCTGACTTTTGAAGCTGATAAAGTTTCAAAAGTTACTAGTGATTCTAACGATGATTTATTGTTGTTGACCAGAAAATTTAGAAATCTATTGAAAAAACGCAGGAACTTTAGGTCAGCAAAGACATTTGGAGATATGGAGAAGAAGTCATTCATGAAAGACAAAATCATATGCTACAAGTGTAATAGGCCGGGTCACTTTCAAATTGATTGTCCTCTCAACAAAGATAAGAAGAATTCGAGGAGGAATTTCAGGAATAAGAAATTCAGAAAGAGAAGGGCACTTAAAGTGACATGTGATGACTCTTCAACTTCACAAAGTGAAGAAGCAAATGATTCAACATCAGACAATGAATCCTCATCAACATCAGATTTAGAAGAAAATTTGGCAAATGTATGCTTCATGGAAAAATCTAGTGAGGTATCCTCTAATCAAAATGCTAGTTTTGATGGATTACTTATTGAATACAATAAACTAGCTAGAAAATATAAGAAAGTAAAAACAGAAGGAAAGAACACTAGGAAAATGCTAGATGAATCTAAAAATAAGATTGATTTTTTGAACTCTACGTTGAATGAATTTAAAGAAGAAAATCAAAAGCATGCATATGAAATTTTAAAGTTTACTACAATAGAAAGAAAATTGCATGCTAATTGTGAAAATTTAATTGCTGATAAAAAGAAAATGATCTATGAAATTGAAAAACTGAAATTGACTATTAATGATTTAAATTCAGAAATTGATATGTTAAAGATTAAGGTTTGCGATCAGAAGGTTACATTAAGTAAATGGAATAATAGTTAAACTATAACAAATGAACTTAGTAGTAAAATATCAAATGTAGAAAAACATGGTATTGGTTTACACGATACATCTTCTGAAAATTATATATTGCATGATGGTACTGCTAAAAATAATGTTTTTATTTCTAGTACTAAGAATAGTAGAAGAAAAACTATTCCGTGTGTGATTAAAAAGGGAGATAAATATGTGTAAATTGATAAAATGCAGTATATAAATGATAGCACACGATGCAAGAATTTCAAAAGAAATTTTTAGAAAAATCAGGCTAAGTCATTTGAAAATTTTAATATTTTTGATCAATTTTCTTCATATTTAAAAAATATTAGATATTAGGATCGACAATCAAATAATGTCAGAAATGAAAATTTCAACTCTGGTTTATATAGAGATAAATGTTCTGATAATTATAATACTAAGAAAAATAAATGCAAGAATAATTATTAGAAGATAGATAAGTTGAAGTCTAAAAATATTGATTATTTTGATATGACTCTCTCTAAAATTCTTGGACCGACTTAGAAATGAGTTCCAAGAGATAAAATCTATTCTTAACTGTTTTGTAGGTATACAAATCAAAATGGATAATGGATAGTGGAGCATCCAGCCACATGACTAGAGATATACGATTACTTACAGAAGTAACAAAAACCAAGAACGGACAAGTTACCTTCAAAAATAAAAGCAAAACAAATATCCTTAGGTCTAGCAAGGTTTAGGTAACTGAAAAATATTTTATAAATGATGTCTTATTAGTAGAAAACTTAGGCTTTAATTTATTAAGTGTTCTTGTTTTAATGAAGTTTTATAGAGTAATTTTTGAAAAAGATCCCTGTAAAATTATGGATATGTCTACAAACGAAATTTTATTCACTACATATAAGAAAGGATCCGTTTGTATTCTAAATTTGCCTTCTTATATTATTAAAGACAATGCTTGCTTAATTGCAAAATCAGATGAAGTTATTTTATGGCATAAAAGGCTAGGACACTAAAACTTAAAATTATTATAAAAGTTGTCTAAAAAGAATCTAGTTAGAGGTTTACTTAGTATTAAGTATTTGAAAGAGTTTATGTGTGATGCATGTCAACTAGGTAAATTACATAAAACATCTTTTAAAAGTTTAAATGAAATAACAAGCAAAAGAGTATTAGAACTAGTGCATATAGATTTATTTGGACCTACTAGGACTACTAGTTTAGGAGGTAAATATTATGCTTTTGTACTAGTTGATGACTATTCTAGGTTTACTTGGGTTTATTTTCTAACTAATAAAACTAAAGTTTTTGAAATATTTAAGATATTCTCTAATAAAGTTCAGAATGAGCAAAATGTTAAAATTCAAAAACTTAGGAGTGATCATGGTACAGAATTTGATAATGATCAAATGAACACCTTTTGTGGAGAATTAGACATAGATCATAAGTACTCATTTCCAAGAGCTCCTTTACAAAATGGGATAATAGAACGTAAAAATAGATCATTTCAGGAAATGTTTAGAACTATGTTAAATGAAAATAAGTTACCCCTATCTCTCTAGGTAGAAGTAGTTCATACAGCATGTTATGTTATAAATAGAGTACATCTAAGACCAATTTTGGATAAAACTCCTTATGAGATATGGTATAACAGGGTTCCCAAAATAAGTTATTTAAAACCCTTTGGCTGTAAATGTTTTACTCTAAACACTAAGGAACGTAGAGACAAATTTAGAGCCAAATTAGATGAGGGTATTTTTGTTGGTTATTCCATTAGAAGTAAGGCATATAGAGTATATAACAAATCAACAAAAACCATTGAGGAAACCCTACATGTGAAATTTCATGAAAATTCTCATTTGGATTTTAGACATGTTGAAAACTTTGATTCAGAAATTCTCCTAGAAATGGTACCAAATAATGTTGACAGAGAAATTAAGAGATTATTTGATGGAATAAGAAATATAAACTTAAATGATGAAGATTTAGAAGAAAATAATGTCATACCTATAGAAAATGTGGAATAACATAGAAATTGGTGTTATGCTTCATCTCATCTTATTGATCAGATAATAAGCGATCTTAATCAAGGAGTTAGAACTAGGTCATCAGTAGTCAACATTTGTGGTGCTTATTTATTTGTTTCCTTATTAGAACCTAAGAAAATTGAAGATGCCTTAGAAGATGAATTTTGGTATTTAGCTATGCAAGATGAGCTAAATCAATTTATAAGAAATGAAGTATGGGATCTAGTTCCATCACCTGAAAATCAGTCCATAATAGGAACAAGGTGGGTATTTAGAAACAAAGTAGATCAGGATGGACATATAATTAAAAATAAAGCTAGGTTAGTTGCTCAAGGTTACAAGCAAGAGGAAGGAATTGATTATGATGAAACATTTGCTCCTGTTGCTAGACTAGAATTAATACGAATTTTGTTATCATATGCTTGTTACATGGATTTCAAATTATATCAAATGGATGTTAAGATTGCTTTTTTAAATAGATATATAAAAGAAGAAGTTTATGTAAAACAATCTTTAGGTTTTGAAGATTCAAAACATCCTGAGTATGTTTACAAGCTTAAAAAGGCACTATATGGCCTTAAACAAGCCCCTAAGTCTTAGAATGAGAGATTATCTAAATTTCTTATGGAAAAAGGGTACTCCATGGGAAAGGCAGATCACACTCTTTTTATCAAGAAGGTCGAAAAAGATATATGGGTAGTTCAAATCTATGTAGATGACATCATATTTAGAGCAACAAATGATAAATTAGTTGAGTCTTTTTCGAAAGACATGACTAATCAATTTGAAATGAGTATGATGGGTGAACTATCATTTTTCCTAGGCTTACAAATTGAGTAATTAAATCAGGGTACTTTTATTTTATAAGAAAAATATACTCAAGATTTATTAAAGAGGTTTGAGTTAAACAACACCAAAAGAAAGAATACACTAATGAGTACTATCACTAAGTTGGATAAAGATGACTCTAGAAAAACTATAGATATAAAACAATATAGAAGTATGATTGGTTCATTACTTTATTTAACAGCTAGCCGACTAGATATTATGTTTAGTGTGTGTACTTGTGCTAGATATCAATCTAATCCTAAAGAATCACACCTACTTGCTATTAAATGAATTTTTAAATATCTATTAGGAACCATCAATTTCAGATTGTTTTACTTTAAACATAGTTCTTTAAATTTAATAGGTTATAGTGATGTTGATTTCATAGGATGTAAGTCTGAAAGAAAAAGCATTAGTGGCACTTGTCAATCATTAGGAAATTCTTTAGTGTCTTGGTTTAGTAAAAAGCAAAATTGTGTAGTATTATCTATAACTGAAGCTGAATATATAGCTGCTGTACTTTGGTGTGCTCAAATCCTATGGATCAAACAAACTTTAAAAGATTTTAATTTAGCCTATGAACCAACTAAGATTTTCTATGATAGTAGTTCTGCAATAAGTTTATCTAAAAATCTTGTCTTACATTCACGAGCTAAACATATAAAAGTTCGACATCATTTTCTAAGGGATAATGTTATAAAAGGAAAAATAGTATTAAATTTTATTTCTACCACAGAACAATTAGCAGATCTATTTACAAAACCTTTAGATGAGAATATCTTTTCAAAATTACGATTAAAACTTGGTATCTGTAGATTATCTGATGTTTAATTTGTCTTGTTCATTACATAATATTTTGGTTTATTACAAAGTAGCTTTAAAATTTAAATTTCTTTATTTTTTTTTTAAAAAAAACTTAAAATATCTATTTTAGAATTACTGTTTACTAGTAGTTAAGAATTTATGAAATTCTGATTTTTATTGAAATCAATTTATTTAATAAAAATTCAAAAAAGGTTACTTAAGGAAAGTTAATTTGATTCAATATGAGTACCAATTGTATTTTTGTTACTTATGTTTATGCCATTATAGAGATTTTAACTGAAAAATACATAGAAAATATGTACCGTTTATTAAAAGAAAGATATTAACATATTGTTAGAAAAATTAAGTCTTGCGGTTGCCTCTTATTCAATTTACTATCTTGTTTTCTTATTTATTTGCAATTGCTTGAGTAATTAAGTCCATTGGGGATCTTAAACCCTAATCACTTGAACCAACTAGTTTGGGATGTGTTGGCTGAAAACTCATTTTACAAGTAATTTAGATTCTATTTAATATAAAAAAAAAGGTTACTTGTTCTC
Source organism: Cymodocea nodosa (assembly GCA_036874045.1). Taxonomy (NCBI): domain Eukaryota; kingdom Viridiplantae; phylum Streptophyta; class Magnoliopsida; order Alismatales; family Cymodoceaceae; genus Cymodocea; species Cymodocea nodosa. Next base: position 14,493,462 of record CM072342.1, on the reverse strand, counting down.
ACTTATCATTGAGTAATTGGTTATCTTTTCCCTAAGCAAGGGATTGTGATCACTTAAAAAGATGATATTGTGGGAGGTAATACATAAAAAAAAAGGAGGGGCAATGTACTCAAGCTTAATTTATTTTATAGGTGTTATAACAATTTTTCCATAATTTGTGCATATAATCTTTGTTATTTTTCTTTGTTATTATCTATTCTTTATACATAATGTAATGCATATATTTTCTTAAGTTACTGAAGGTATATATCTATAAATTTTCTTTTATAAATTGAATAAAATAAAAGTCAAAAGGTCTAAATTGTTAAATCTACTACTTATTTTTGTATTTAAATTTTAAAAAAAAATTATAAAGAGATTCAAATCTATTGGGGCTTGGCAACCTAGTTTAAGTATGCCAGATTTTTAACTTAAATGACAAATCTATTTAAGGCTTAGCAACCAACTTAAGTAAGCTAATCTTGGACTTTAATGACAAATCTATTAGGGCTTGTCAACCTAATATTAAGTACGCCATAGATTCTCCAAACTACATTTATGTAGGGGGAGCAAATAATGACAACCAATGGTACATTTAATCAAATGCAAATATTCTGGAACTTATACTAATAAAAAGTTAGACTCATTCAGTTAGTTTAACGTATAGTTATGTATTTCACTTGATTTTAGCTATTTTATCTAACCCTCTAAGTTTTTCGTATTGTTACATTTTTACTCTTCTACAAACTTGAATAGATAGATTTCTCTCTGAGTTTTTGTTTTAAATTCTTATATTTTATCCTTTTAAGAAACTTGAACAGTTATGCTTAAGTCTTCGACTTTTACGCATATCCATCCAAGAAACTCGAACAGTTAACTTAATATTATTATATTTTTATGAAAGACTTAAAATATGACATTAAATATTCTAGTTTGTCGTATAGTTATGTGTTTTACTACTCATAAAGCTCAAATATTATCATAAGTCTTCGAGTTTTCTCAATTTTTACTTAGCCAATAGTTATTTTCTTTACACAAACAGTTACGCTAAGTCTTCTACTTTTGTCGATTGTAAAACTCGTACAGTTATTGTAAGCATTCGAGTTATTTATTAGTAACAGATCTTATATTTATGATTTCAATGATTGAATCTGTTTATCCATTTATAAACTCGAAGAGTTATAAATGTTTTACTGACAACCTTTCGTGTTTCTACCTTGGTAAAACCCTAGTTTCACAATCTTTACTTCCACTAAGTTCTACAATGAATAGCGAAGATTAATCGACAATGTTAGGACGAGGACGTGGTAGAATGACAAAAGTGTAAAAAAGAGAGATGGAACTTCAGAAGATAGAAAATGAGATCAACGACATTTACTCAAGGTATACTTTTTCTAATGAAGTACTACATGAAATTAGAAAAGCTGTTCAAGACGAGAAAAATTTTTATTGGAAATTTATTCGAAATTATGCTGAAACACAGTTTAGACTAAAACAGATCGAACTTTCCACGTTACAAATGTGGAAACGAACTTTACAACCTAACCTTGAGGTTGTTATAAGTTTTGGACAAGTACCTGAACAATCGGTACAGTCTATTACTTATTTTGGAAAGAAATGGAGACTAATGATAGAAAATGCCAATAGGGAATTAGATTCTTTGTATTCCCAACATTATTTTCCCCTAGCTGTTTTAGACGGCATTCAACAATTTATTGATGAACAGAAAATTGCCATTTGGAAAATAGGCATTCGTAGTGAAGGACAAAAAGTTTATCAACTAAAAATGGTAGAAGTTGAGAGCTTGAAACTCCATATTCCATTATTGCAACCTAGGCATCATGGTGAAGGACCATCAAGACCATAGGTGCCTTTAATAGGAGAAATTAAGAAAACTTTAGAACCTCCTAAACAACTAGAAACACTACAGACATATAGTTAGAAAAAGAAGAAGACATTAGAATATTTTAGACTAACTACAAGTGTACAAGGCATATTGCAGCAAAGAGAAGAATCGTTGGAAAATGGAAAACTATGTTCCATTGCACAAGCTAGACAAGATTTTGTTTTAGGAATCCCAATAGATGTGACAAATATCGGATTACAAGTATAAACTCTAAGGTATTGTGTCACATTATTGAATAATGTTTCTTTTAATACAATGGATAGTTTTTCACATCATGCTGCAAGCCAACATTCTTTTCCTATGGAAAGAGAATATGTGGAAAATTTTGATGATATATATATAGATGATATCAATTTTGATGACATTTTTGATGACATAAACACTAAGTCTATGAATTTTGAAGATATTTCATCTAAAGAGGAATGTACAGATATTCTTCCTCTTACTATATCTCAGATAGAAACTTTTGATTTTTGGTATAGTTGTTTATACTACATTTTATACATATGGTTATGTCTGTTACAGTATCAGGTATATTTGTTGATAAATGTATATAATCAACAAACTACATAGTTACAAATAGAATATGACATTGCTAATGTCTCAATTATAGAAATTTCAGAATTACAGAATGACTCTATTACACAGACAGATATAGAACATTCTTTCATAGAGAGATAGTTGTTGTATAGACCAATTATAGAAATAAATGTTGCTGATAGACAGAATAGTACAGAGACTGTTGATACTGATATGTTTCAAGAAGATCACATAGAGGAAATTCAGCAAATTATTGACATGTCAATAACAGATATTTCAAACATTTATACTAGCTTTGATAGAAATTCCACCAATTCTAAAATATTTGAAAATATAGATGCTATTGATAATATTGAAACAAGTCCCAGATCAGAACATCATGATAGGAAAATACCTAATCCTGAACAGAATTTAGACGAAAATACATTGTTATGGTTCAGAAATAGTTCCTGTTATGAAAAATTTCAGACATATAAAACTTTCACAGTTTTACATTCAAGGCCAGTTAAGTTTGAAGGGATGACACATATACGAGAAATGTTTGAATTTCAAGGCTTGTTGACTCTACTTCCACAATAGCTAGGCCATCTTGTTATACCAGAACTTAGAAGTTGTTTTTACTCAAACTTAACAGTGAAGAAGGTATTCCTATTTCCAATATACAAGACCACGATATATATTTAACTCTAGAATTACTTTATCAAGTACTTGGTTTGAAGAATGAATGAGTTAAATTATCAGAAAGAAAATAGATTTATCAGTTGGGATGAGACATTAAACGTTTAGCCAAAGATCTGACTGCCAACAATCCAATGAGATTACTAAATGATTTAAATGGCCAAGCACATTTTATTACAAAAACACTGCATGCTTTACTCTTTCAAAGGTTTGGTCATGGTGCAGAGGTTGGCAGATGTTGTCTTTATGCTACATATGCATTAATTAACCATATATAGGTGAACTAGTATGATATTTTTGTTTCTCATATCTTAAACTTGCAGAGTATATTATTTTATGGTGATACACTTTTGAGAATTGTGGCAAGTCAAAGAGATATTACACCTTGGCCATAGAAAAGATTAAAGTCAAGATCTTTCTCTACAAAGGAACTACAAAAATACTAGGAAGCAGATACACTTGTAATTCGATAGTAACAACAACAACAAGATTGGCAAACTCAGTCACAATAGCAACAACAATAGTCGACACAATTTTCAGAACAACAGCAACATACAGATACAAATATAGGTATACATATAGATACACATATAGATTTACATACAAACATAAATATTGAATTTTTACAACAACCGTCACAAGTTTCACATTCTGATTTAGATCAAGTAATAATTGATCAGATCAATAGAGTAAGTACAGAAATTGCAAGGCAAATTTCAAATACTCTAATCAATATTTTTCGAAGACAAAGAGGCTTGTGATTATATAAATTATATATTGTATGATTTATTTATTGTAATTTGTTATCGAAAATTACTTGTGTAAAGTAATCGCATTATGTAAACTGTTTACTGCATTTAATGATCATATACTTGTTTTTGACAATTTTTTTCAAATAGTTTTATTTAAACAGCTTATTCTTATCCACGACAGTTATGCATGTTTAAAAATGTCTTTTTGAACAATATATACTTAGCAAGCTTTTCTTCCTTACATTTTATTTACTTTTTTATAATGCCAAAAAGGGGGAGAAGATAGATTATTTGACTTATTAGGTTTTGACATCATCAAAAAGGGGGAGATTGTTAGGAATTTTGTTTTGATGATAAATGCTTTATTAAAGTTTATAAATAAGTCTAAATAATATTTTCTAAGTATAATAGTCATGTAATTAAATGTTGAAAAGTTTTCGGATAGTTAACTTTCAGATAGTTAAAGTTTTCAGATAGTTAAAGTTTTCGAATAGTTAACTTTCGGATAGTTACAGTTTTCGGATAGTTAAAGTTTTCGGATAGTTAAATTTTCGGATAGTTAAACTTTCGGATAGTTAATGTTTTGATTTAGTCGAAGAGTTATGTTAAAAACTTGTATAGTTAAGTTATCTACATGTGTGTTTTTAATGTTTTAAGTTGTCATGTGTTTTTCATGTGCGTTCGTTAATGAAAATTGAAGAGTTAGATAACTATTCGAGTTTTTATACGCATGGATAGATAATTGTTCGAGTTTTATAAAATGACTAATGAACAGATAAGTTTTCTTTGTCCAATCACGTGTTTTGCAGGTGCAAAAATTTGAAGAGTTACAGATAAGTGTTCAAGTTTTTACAAGACTTAAAGGATAAGTATTCGACTAAAATGAAGACTTAGAAGATATTCTACAAGTCTCTAGGAAGATAAAGTTTCAATGAATCTACGAGTGGAAATCGTGGAAATTTCAAAATGATAGTGGAGAAAGTGGAAATTTCAAAATGATAGTGGAGAAAGTGAAATTTCAAAATGATAGTGGAAATAGTGGAAATTCAAAAAGATAGTGGAAATCATGGATGATTTGAATTTGAAATTAGTACATGGGTTATGAATTATGGATTAAGTGGATGAACATGCTGAACGTGAAATCATAGTTCGACTACTAATAGAGAGTACGAACTACATTACAATTAGGATCCCAATCTCAAAAACCAAGTCTGAATATTCAATCTAGATCCCAAACTAAAAAATTAAGTCTGAATATTCATATCTAGAAAAATTCTCCAACATCAAAAGAAGTTTGAAATTCCAAGCAATTTCAGAAAATGAGCTGCAAACGTAAGAAGTCTGGACATTTGACAACTGGAGAAGAAGAGATACATAGGCTGAGCAAAAAGAAGGAAAGAAGCTACATGCATAAAGATCAAGTTTTATACAATTTGACATTAGTTTTGAATAAGGACTTCATTTTTTATTTGAATTGTATATTGGACATTACCGTATCAAAATTGTCAAGAAGGGAATTGAGTTGAAAAGATATTGTAAATTCTTTCTTTAAAGTTTATAAAGAATAGAATTTTATTTACGAGTATTACTGAACATGCTGAACGTGAAATCATAGTTCGACTACTAATAGAGAGTACGAACTACATTACAATTAGGATCCCAATCTCAAAAACCAAGTTTGAATATTCAATCTGGATCCCAAACTGAAAAATTAAGTCTGAATATTCATATCTAGAAAAATTCTCCAACATCAAAAGAAGTTTGAAATTCCAAGCAATTTCAGAAAATGAGCTACAAACGTAAGAAGTCTGGACATTTGACAACTGGAGAAGAAGAGATATAGAGGTGAGCAAAAAGAAGGAAAGAAGCTACATGCATAAAGATCAAGTTTTATACAATTTGACATTAGTTTTGAATAAGGACTTCATTTTTTATTTGAATTGTATATCGGACATTACCGTATCAAAATTGTCAAGAAGGGAATTGAGTTGAAAAGATATTGTAAATTCTTTCTTTAAAATTTATAAAGAATAGAATTTTATTTACGAGTATTTTGTGCTCTTGTTTTATCCACTGGTAATTTTAATTACTAAAGACACAATTCACCCACCCTCTTATGATACAACGATCCTACACATTGCCTTGAAACTACATGAGTTGTAAGCTTGAGTTATTTTTGATGATTCAACATTAGCATCTCATTAATTTACTGAAGTATAATTAAGAACTTAAAGACCAAAGTTGAGTAAAATTAATTAAGTCATAAACACAATCCTTGTGGAAGAATGACCTGTATTTGCCATGTACACCAAAGGAACTATGTACTTGCAGCAAGAGTTAAAAATATAGCTCAACACTTATCTTTCAAGGTTTGCATCTTGTTTTGTGTAAAGGATCAAAAGGCTATACAAGAGGGGGGTGAATTGTGTTTTTCAACAATTTTAATTATAATCAAAACTTCAAATAAAAATAAGTTGAGACACTATTTTATTCAAGGTTTCAATTATAATATACAATTCAACTTTCTTCAGAAATTTTAGATGCAATGATATAATGATACAATGCTTCATCTAATCAATTTCATAATTACAAATAAAGAAAACTAGATTGTGGAATTAAAAACATTTCTCCCTGTTTGATATTTTCCTTTTCTTTTTCTTCTTTTACAAATTTCCAATTACAAATATCTGACTTTCTACTCTTCATCGAAGTTGTTTACTTTTCTTCCTTTTGAGAGTTTTCTTCTAAGAGGTGTGTCCCTGTAAGTATATTTCTTTTAAGTGTGTAGGGATTTTCTAATTAACGAGAATTCTATGCCTTATATAATAAGTTTCCATTGCATGTATATCTTCTACGTTCATCCATGATCAATATCCATTCTTCACGTCTTTTATTTTACTTTCAAATTCAAATTTCAAAATACACACATTCTGATCCACATTTTCCTCTCAAATTTTCTTGAATTATCTTGAATCATTAATTTAGGATCTTTCGAAAAATTTCCTACAAAATAAACTTTTTCGTCCAAAACTTTTCATCAAGTGTAATAATAAGACATGTTAATACTAACTAAACTTGTAAAATAAAATAGACTTATAACTTAATGTAACTTAATGAGTTCAACATGTGACATGCTCATTTGGCAATAAGATAACCAACAGAGTAAGTTTGTTGCTTATCAGGTTAACCAATAGACCAATATAGAATGTTTAAATAATAATATATTTATCACGTGCAAGAATAATTACTGTATAAATTTTTAGCGCTAACCTAACACGTTGCCTTAGTATTCAATTAAGCAACTCAACGTGTATGAAAAGTTAACATTTAGTTATATGAAAAGTTAGTATAACTTAACGACTAATTAACATTTGTAACTTTAAATTCAACATGTGCATAATGCTAATTTAATGAGTTTGTTCATAAGACTTAATGTTTTGTTCGCTAACTCAACAAGTTCTCATGTGACATTGTTTAACCTTTAAACCTATCACTCAATGAGTTCTTACGTGATCATTTTACAAAAAGAATGCTAAGTTAACAAGTTGCTTAACATGTATTGTACATGATACATAAATATGCAATAAAAAAAATATCATGCTTTATAATAAAAACACACGTTAACTTAATGTTTGGTTATATGAAAAGTTAGTATAACTTAACGGCTAGTTATGTAACTTAGCATAATTCCAGATCAATTACAAACAAGTATATATGTACGTATGTTGCTCGCACCTTTCAACATAGGAGAGGTGAGGGGAGGAACTTGTTAGGACTGAATGAATCACTAGAGGGGGGGTGAATGGAGATCTATGCTTAATAAACACAAGTATTAAGTTGATAAATAAAACATGCACAGTAGAAAAGAAAGATAAGAACATAAGGAAATTTTAGATAGTTCACCAACTCAGCTAGTCCACCCCTAAGGATCACTTGGACTTCATTAAGTGTTCAAACACTTACATACACTTGCTTTTAGGATGGAGCAAGAACCAACCTCTTGAGCTTTTAGGTCAAAGCTCTTAACCAACCTTGAGGTTTTAGGTCGAAGCTTGCAACCAACTTAAAACTTTCAGGTCGAAGCTCAACAACCAACAACTTGAGCTTTTAGGCCGAAGCTCTACATCCAACATAGTGTATAGCTTTCTAGTTGAAGCTACGAACCAATGATCCTTCTTAGATCAAACTTTCAATGTGTGGAGAGCTTTGATGATCTTCTTCTGAATTTAGCTTTCTCAATCTATTCTCTATTGTATATGGTCTGAATTATACTTTTGTTTGTAATGGTAGATGATTTGTAATGTATGTTCTATCTCTCTGTCCTTTTCATTGAATGTTCTGGTTGTATTTATATTTGTAAATCCAACGATCATATTTCCCTTCAATGGTATTAATCTACTGTACTATAATTTTTGACAGTCCTGTAAATAGTAAGTTATTGTTTAGTATATTGTTTATTTGAAACCTTCTAATTCTATCTATTTTTTAGATTGTTTCATTTGAAACTTTTCGAAAACTTCCTAAAACTATTTGAAGGTTTGAGCAATGCTTTATCATGTGAATGTTTAAGTTCCACATGTGATATAACTTTGATTTAGTTTGTTTAATTTGAAACCTTCTAAAATCTTTCTTGAAACTATCTAAAGGCTTGAACAATTATTCCTTTTGGTGTGTCATGTGAATCTTTAAGTTTTACACGTGAGATAACTTAGATTCGGATTGTTTAGTTTGAAACCTTTCGAAATCTTCTGTCTTTTGGAATGTTTTGTTTGAAACCTTTCAAAATCTTTCTAAAACTATCTAAATGCTTTGAAACTTTTTGTTTAATTCTGTAACCTTCCAATATGCTCTGAAACTATCTAACTAGCTGTGAAACCTTCCAATTTACTTTGACTAGCTCTGAAACATTTCGATTTACTCTAACTAGTTGTGAAACCTTCTGATTGAGTGTGAAACCTATTAGGACTTGATGGCTTACCAGAGGGGGTGTGAATGGTAATAAAATTTGTTTCTTAGCAATGAATGATTAATTAACAATGCAAAATAGCAAGCACACAATAAAAGGAATGCACACAAGATTTTTAGGTGGTTCACCACTAATGGCTGGTCCACCCCCAAGGGATACTTGGGCTTCACTAATCTTTCATAGACTTACAAACACTTGCTTTAAGGTCAAAGCAAGAACTAACCAATCTGATTGAGCTTTTAGGTCGTAGCTCTAACCAACCTTTCACTGAAGTTTTCAATTCATGTACTTCAGTAAACACTTGCTTGAAGAACTCAAAGTATATTGTGTGAAGGGCTTCTAAGTTTGAAACACTTAGCTTTCCTAACTTTCTGATTTTCCTTGAACGTTCGGATAGTTAGCACCTTAACTCTCCGATCATTCAGCCACTATCTTTAAAAATCTTCTAAAAGCCTTGTAATTTCGGATAGTTACTTTTCTAACTGTTCGATGGTGATTTTGCTGCTTAAGGCTTAATTCATCAGATACTTAGGCCTGGTAACATACCGAAATTCTGCCTCTTTTAGATAGTTAAGCCTAGTAACCTTCTGAAATCCTTTTTATCACTTGCAGCAAACTTTGAATTGTTTGTATCATCTTCTACTCTTTTGTTGAACTGTTATGCTTGAGAAATACAGTTTGATTCCTCACATTGATTTTTGCATTATCAAAATCTAGAGGTCCTTTCAAAACCTTCTAATTGAATATGAAATCATTTGATTGTCCTATAGCTTAATGATTTCTTTTGGAGTTCTAAGTTTCTTGTGCAACATTCATCTAGCCTATTTGACCTTTGTTTGGCTTTGACATTTCTTCTATACAAGTGAAATACATAAACTCCTCACGTAGGTTTTTACATTATCAAAACATAAGGGTTCTAACAGAACTATTGTTGCATTCCTCTATTTGAAGTGACATAGGAAGGAAATTGACGAAGCAAGAAAGGAGGGAGAAGACCAACGTCAATCAATCCCTTGAAAATGATATGCAGGAAAGCCAACAAAATGGAGTCGCCACCTTATTTTGAGGTTGAATAAGAAAACCCAAGAAAGTATACGGTAAAACCCTAGAAAAATGGGTAAGAGTTTTGAGGTACTAGTGGGGAAGGTGTTAGGCACCCCCAACTAGCCTAAGAATCCCAACCTCTCCACGGATAAAAGGGGTAGGTAGCTTTTGGCATCTGGGATCTTTCTTTGGGTTTCTATTCAGAATGAAAAAGTGCATAATAGTAACGGTTAAATGATGGTTAATTGAATAATATTTATCTTATCATATGAGAATTAAGCCATTATGTTATAATTGCATTGTTATATGCTTTAATGAAAGAATATGCATAATTTCAGAGAATTAATGTTAATTAAGTACATTTCTGAACTATCGATGAATTACAGGCTTTTTAATCCCTAAGTCTCTGAATTTTCTATTATTTCGAAGAGTTATATTGCATGTACTGGACATTTATGTTTTAAACGCTTAAAGAATATTTTATTATTTCCTAGAGTACACATGTTGAAACCTTAATATACTACTTAAGTGGATTTTCAGTAAGTTAGACGCTAACTATCTAAAATGTGTTTGAGTATCGGATAGTTAGGTTTGCAAGTATTCGAAATATCTTTTTATCATAAAACTGCCTGAGGACATGTGTCGCGTTTTGGAAACTTAACTTAAGTTATCTTTTAGAAGGTTAGGTGCTAACTATCCGAAATGCATATAAGTTTCAGATAGTTATAGTTATAACTATCTGAAACATCTAAACTCATTAAGTTATTTCTTTATTGCACGTGTTTTATAGTTAAATCAATGAAGTAAGTCCGTTGAGTTACACTAACTCCACGAACCATTTATTTTCTAACATGCCATTGTAGCAATTGCATAAATAGGAAATTCAAAGGAAAACCACGATTGCACGTATTACGTAAGAATTTACTTGTGGAATGAAGAAGAAATCACCATCGTTGATATGAATGAAGGAAATCTAAGCGATCATTTAAGCAGAAGTAGTTACTACTGAAAGAAACATAAAAGGCAAAGAAAAAAATAGTGTGAAGGGGGGTGGAGAACTATGTTAACTGCAGGAAGTATCGGAAGTTCCCTGAAGCTCTACCACACCACCAAAATCACCAACCATCGGAGGTCTGTGAGGATACTTTCCAAATGTCGAGTCGATTTCGAGCCAAACACGGTGATTGACAACCACTATAAGGAGTGATCGCGTCGTAGGAAGGGAAGTCATTTTCACCAAGCATCGACACATATCTCAGGAGATCCTAAAGCTTCTAGCCTTGGTTTGGGGTTGATGCTAGTATGTTGAAGAGGAGATCATTTTACAATTCTTGGTTCACGATTCTATAGGGAGAGGAGGCAAGATTGTAAGTGATTAAGTTTTTAGTGGTGTAATCGCGTCGCATGTAGTAACAAAATTTTTTACTATCAATAGAGATTTTTACATTTCACCCTTCACTCATCTTTAGGAACAAATCAAAACAAAAATACCAAAAATAACTCATTATCTGTATTTACATTTAGTATTAAAGTGTTGTATTGTTTGTTTTGTATCATGATTAATGTTATCATTATCAGTATTGTGAATGTTTTATGTTTGTTTGATTCAAAAAGTAGAAAATAGTTTTACAGTTTACTGAAATTGAATCATCCCAAATACTTAAAGATTTTAATGGTTACTATTTGAAATATCTGAATGTTAGTGTTTCTTAATGATAAATCTCAGATTAACTAACATAAAAGAGCTTAATTGATGTTATTTACATTTTGTGGAACTACCCAATGGTTGGCCGAATTCCTTTGTAAATAACAGTATTTAACTGGAAAGATAGGCTCGTGGAGTTAACTTAAGTTCACGAGGTTAGTCCGTTGAGTTAACCATAACTCCATGAACTAAGTCCGTTGAGTTAACTGTAACCTGTAACTCAACGGAGTGCTTAACTGAGCACACATAAACTTCAATATAAAAATCGAAATAGTACACAATTATTACTCAATCTCTATGGGATCAACCTGTACTTGCACACAAATACAATATACACTATGCACTTGCAGTTAAAATACAAATTAGACTTAATATCTAATTTGTGTGAAAGGTTATTTGTTTACTTTTAAAAGAATTTATTAATAATAGCATAAAAACAAACCAAAGAAGTTTTTCATAAACCGAATAAGTTTCTAATTTAACTTAAAAACCGAACAAGTTTTTCTAGCACCCTTGTTGGGGATTGAGAAGCTAAGTAACTGTGAGTGCTATTTTTTTTTAATAGCAGAAGGAGTGTTGTGTGTTTTATTTTATAATTGAGAATATGGTATATACTTATGCTCAAAGACTTTTGAAACCTGTAGTTAGCATATGTGAATTCTGCAATTTGGAAGGTCATGACATCTCTGATTGCTTGAAATTGAGACGATTATAGATGGTTAGATCACATGAACAACAAATGAATTATATTCAATATAATAGAGCTGAGTATGAGAATCCTATAGTTTACCCAACTAATGGTCAGTTTAGAATGTGCAATATGCTAAGAGACAAGGAAGTTTGGGATAGGCATGATAGACTGGAGCGAAGTTTAGAGCAAGACATGGACAAGCTAGAACAATACATGTATCAGTAATAAGAAGTCAACCAATTAAATTATAGGGAAGAATATTTAGAACCTAAAATTGATATCATATACGAAATTGAAAAACTATAATGAAAATTGATCAAAAATTGAATGCAATGAGACAAAGTAGTTCCCTATTTTTGCCACAAATTCCTAAAAAGTTATTTGATCCTGAAATCCCTATTATATCATACACTATAGGAAATACCATTCTAGAAAGAACCTTAATAGACCTAGGTGTAGGTATAAATGTTATGCCTAGTAATATATTTGCATCCTTAGAATTAGAAGGCTTAATTCCTACTAGGACTATCGTTCAATTAGCTAATAGAAGTATAAGATACCTTAGAGTAAAAATAGAAGATGTCTTAATTAAAATCAACAACTTCATATATCCCATTGATATTGTGATTTTGGATTCCCAACAAATTAAGCATCAAAATCATGATACATCTTTATGAAAGGATCGAATGGCACACTAGAGGGGGGGTGAATAGTGTCCTAATAAAATTTATTTTACTTTTAAAACTTTGGAAGATGTTAACACTAATGAACCCTGATTAATTGAATTTGGAATTAAAACTTGTAGTGCAGAAAGTAAAGAACACAAAGAGATTTATAGTGGTTCCCCAAATTGGGTAGTCCACTCAAGGCCACAACCTTGAGAATTTCACTAAGTGCTTTTAAGGCTAAGCACAAACCTTAAACAAGTTGCTTTTGCAGGCTAAACAACAACCTTACAGATGTTTTTAAAGGCTAAACAAAAACCTCACACAAAACACCAACTTTGTGTACTCAAGACCCCAATCTTGAGCAAGTGAAGTATCACACTTCACTCTCTTCACCAAGGTCTCGATCTTGTGAAGGTATACTCACAACACTCTTGTGACTTAGGGTTTTAAGCAAACGAGAATAGAGTTTAAAACCAGGAGTCACTGACTCAAAATGAAAATGACACACAAGACCAGATCAACTCCAATGAAGAGTTGACAAAAAAGCTCTAAGGAGAATTCTTGATTGATCGATAGCTGTTGATCTTCTGGACTTTGTTGCAAACGAATCTTCAAAGTGTTTGCAGAATTACTAAGTAGACAATTTCTCCTTTCGAATGTTGAAAAATTCTGTGTATATTTCAATTTTTCTGCAAATTCTTTTTATTTTCCTTCAAGATTTGCATAGGTGGAAAGAATTTTGAAATGGTCAAATGCCTTATGCAGGAATTCATTTCCAACAACCTTCAATCATAATAAAGTTGAGATCTGCAATCAAAAGATATCTTGCCACAAAGATTAGTCAATTAATAATAGTTGCAGTTTCTGTAAAAATAAAATCTTTGGAGGCTTTCAAAAAATCGGAGACTTAGAAAGATAACCTACTGAAACTCAAAAACATTTCAGATAGATAGAACTAACATTCCGAAAGACTACTTAAGTCATGTATTAAAATTGAAACACGTGTCCTTCTGAAATAACGTTATAAAATATTAAAAATAAACTATCCGATAGAGTGGACATGTTTCGGATACTTATAAAAGATAACTCTCCGATCCTTAAGTCATTTCGGATAGTTACATAGGTAACCTTCCGAAAAGTTACTTAAGTCAGAAAATAATAGAAAACTCAACCATCTGAAGCTTAAAACTGTTTTTGGATACTTACTGAAGATAACTCTCCAATTCTTAAGAGTTTTCGAATAGTTACATCGTAATTTTCTAAAAAGTCACTTAAGTCAAGCGATGAGAGACTGATACGTGTCCTTCAAAAGAAAGTAACTGAAAATATATTAAATCAGAGAAACAACTAACTTTTCGGAATAAAAACCTTAACTATCCAAAATCGAAGGGATTTTGGAGACTTACTAGAAAAATCATATCTGGACATAAAAAGACTTAACTCATTGAAGATAAATACTTTTTGGATAGTTACTGATATAACTGTCCGAAAAGCCAAGAGAGAGAGGCTTAACCATCTGATATGTCCTGTTTTGTTCAATGACTTATAAAATAACTCTTCGATCAATATACTGTAGACAAAATAACCTATCGAAATCTAATTTAAAAGACTTTGAGTATAAAGTAGTTAGCCAAGATTCATGTGAATAAAAAGACATCTAAAATATGGTAGAAATAATTTAACCACACATTTTTCATCATCAAAATTAACTGATAAATAATTGAACTAACAATCTCCCCCTTTTCGATGATGATAAAACTGTAAATAGATATATTCTCTCCCCCTTTGTTAGAATTAAAAAGTGGAGACAATTGATTGAAGGAGACATGGAGATAAATAAAATGTAATTTCATTGATTCAAGAGTAAGAATAATAGGGATACATAAAAATGAAAATTACATCAAAGGAAAAACAACAAATCTAAGGTGTAGTTGACTTTTTCTGTAACAAATCTTGAATTAAGTTATCCCTCTCCCTCAGAAGTTATTCTAAATGAGCCACTTGATCCAAAAGCATCTGATTATGTTGAAGTAGAAGCTCATTCTATTTTAGGAGGGTCTCAGAACTGTCAACTGCTGTAAATGAAGCTGTTGGAGCTGGAGGAGGTGCTGCAGGAGGTGGAATTTCTACAGAAGGAGGTACAGCAAGAGGTAGATTTTCTATAGAAGGAGAAGCAGAATTTTGAGTTGTAGATGATTGAAAATGAGGGGGGCAACTCAACCAGATTAGAAGATGACATTCTTTGAAGATCCTTAAGTTGTAGTACTCTTCTTTTAATGGATTTCAGAGGTTTGCCTGAAAAATCAATGTATCTGGCCATAAGATGATAAATAAAATCTCCATAGTACAGAAAACTTTGTAGATGAGAAATCTAAGCAATAATAACTTTTTCCCGGTTAACCTTGATACCAGCCATCATAGCATAAGTGGCTTGGTAGACTTTCCTTTCCAATTCATCTACATGACCAATCTTCTGAAATATAGAGGTAGATAGAATTGTGGCAATCATTAGGGCCAAACCATTAAGATCTATAGTCTTAACTAACTTGAATTTTCTATCAGGAGTTTTTCCAATTAATTTATTCATTTCTGATTCTTGCCACCCAAGCTCTGATGGAAAAAGAGAAATATTTATACCAGTAGATGATATTCCAAAAAGATTCTCCAAAAATTCTCCATCAATCCTTATTATTTGATTTTGTAGGTGCATGAGACAAAAATGACGAAATATCTCAAGGTTTGAGTAGAAAAGGGGAATTAGGTCTGTTATGCGAAGAGAAGTGCGGAAAGGGAGAAGCTTGGACTCGTGGAGAAGAAAGAAGAAGACAAAAGGGAAAAACGTGTGAAGCAAATACAAAAACACCAAGGTTTAACGTGGTTCCTTAATTGGGTACGTCCACGGATGGAGCTCAACTGAATGATTCTCTAGGTGATCACAAAAGGGATACAAGATTCAACCATACTCTAAGCACACGTTGGGGGTCTTTTATAACATTTGTGTACCCCAAGTGGCTAAGGACAAAACTACCCCTATGTGTAACAAACTAATTCAAGACACATAATAACAATCTCCACTTTGCCTTGAATTTACAAACTCCACCTAGAACCAAATAAATTTCCATCTTCAAAAGACCCGAAGGGTTAACTATAAGCAAACACATTAAGTAAGTCTAAGCAATGCTTAAACTTGCTTTCAAGAACGCCTTTCGTAAACATATCAGTTGGATTGTCATGTGTGTTGATCTTCAAAATCTTCACGCGATCTTCTGTTCTAAGAAAGTGATAACGAACATCAATGTGCTTTGTCCTATCATGAAACACATTGTCCTTCGTTAAGCTGATGGTACTGAGATTATCATAGAAAATTTTTTCTTTATCATATCACAGACCAAAGTCTCCAAGTAACCCCTTCAGCCAAATACCTTCTTTTGCAGCTTCTGTCATCACCATATACTCAGCCTCTGTGGTGGATAAAGATACAGTAGGCTATAGAGTAGATTTCCAACTAATAATGGAATCTGCCAATGTGAAGACATATCCTGTTAAGGATCTACGTTGATCAACATCACCTGCAAAATCTGAATCAGAATATCTAGCTACACTACAGTTATGTTTAACACCATAAATCAGTCCTACATCAGACGTGCCCTTCAAGTACCTAAAGATCCTTTTCACGACCTACCAATGACTCTTCCCTAGATTTGATATAAACCTGCTTACAACACTAAGAGGGTAAGCAAGATCCGAACGAGTACAAACCATGGCATACATAAGACTGCCAACTGCCTGTGAATATGGAACTTTCTTCATGTACTCTTTTTCAGATTGCGTCTGAGGTGCCATAGCAACTGATAATCGCATGTTCCTATCATAGGGCGTTCCGATGGCCTTGCTTGAAGCCATGCCAAACTTGCTCAAAATCTTTAGAACATAACTGTGCTGATGGAGAAATAATCTTCCAATGTTCCTGTCACGATAAATCTCCATCCCAAGGATTTTACCTATCGGTCCTAAATCCTTCATTGCAAATTCAGATTTCAATGTGTCTTTCAAAACCTATATTTCATTGACATCTTTGGCTACAATCAAAATGTCATCCACATACAAGAGCAAGTAAACAAATTCTTCTTTAATTTGTTTAATATAGACACATGAATCAAAACTACTTCTAACAAAACCAACATTAGTGATAAAAGAATCAAATCTTTTATACCATTGCCTGGGAGACTATTTTAGCCCATACAAAGATTTCTGTAGCTTACAAATGAGGTCTGATCTACCTCTTTCTGCAAAACCTGTTGGTTGTTCCATCTAGATGTCATCTAAATCACCATGCAAGAAAGCTGTTTTCACATCCAACTGTTCAAGTTCTAAATCCTTTACTGCAACAATTGCCAAAAGGACTCGAATGGAGGTGTGTCTAACTACTAGAGCAAAGACTTCATTGAAGTCCACACCCTCCTTTTGTGAAAACCCTTTTGCTACCAATCTTGCCTTATATTGTATTCCAAGGTTGCCCTGTGTTCCTGATTTCCTTTTGAACACCCATCTGCAACCAACAACATTCCTATCCTTGGGACGTTTTACCAACTCCCAAGTCCTATTCTTATGCAAAGATTGTAGTTCTTCTTGCATAGCTCCCAACCAATGTACGGCTTCTAGTCTGCTAATGGCAGCTTCAAAACTAGGTGGGTCAACATCCTCCACCTCACCAGCTACCTGTAGGGAAAAAGTGACCATATTATTGTAGCCATACCTCTGTGGAGGGTGAACATCCCTCCTAGGACGATCTCTGGCAACACACCTTGAACGTGCGTCCTCAACAAATTCATCTCCTCGATCTTCTTCTAAAATCAAACGTTGATCTGTATCAATAGGAACAGACTGATCAGATATCAACGGTTGATTCAAATCAAGCTCCACCTGCTTAGGAGTACTAGGTGGATTCAAAATAGTTGGATTTTCTTTCTTGTGCATCAAAAAACCTCATCAAAGGTAACATCCCTGCTATGAATGACCTTTTTTGTTTCTTTATCATATATTCTATATCCTTTTACTCCCATTCCATATCCCACAAAAATGCCTTCCTTGGCATGCAGCTCTAATTTACCATGATTAACATGGTAATATGCAGGACATCCAAATACTTTCAATTTGGAATAGTTAGCCACTTTATCCATCCATACTTCATAAGGGATCTTGTCGCCAATTGCATTGGATGGCGACCTGTTCACCAAATAGGAGGCTGTGTTAACAGCTTCAGCCCAAAAACATTTTTCCAACTAAGCTTCTGCATTCCCTTTAGGCCCAAATGTCCTAACCTGGAATGCCAAATAACTAACATAGACTGTTGATCACTTATTGTAGCAGCTACTGATCCAATGATAGGTTTGCCCTAAAGAATGTATAAAGGTTCATCCTTGATTCCCTTCATTACTATTAGGGAACCTTTCAAAATGTGAAGTTTACCTCCTCCACCTGAAAAATTGAAACCTTTCTGATCAAGAGCCATTAGCGAAATAAGACTCTTGCCTAACCTTGGCACATGCCAAACATTCTCCAAGACTTTGATCGTCCTATCATGCATCCTGAATCTGCCAGATCCAAAACCTGTTCTGTCACAAACATCATTATCTGCTAAAGTGACCTGTCCACCATCTACCTCCTCATATGTATGGAAATATTCTTTGTTAGTAGTCATATGATGTGATGCACCAGAATCCATAATCCAACTCTGATTGGAGTAGACACTACAACATATAGTAAGGGAGAAATCACAGTCAGACCTTGAGTCTCCATTTTCAGCGACTGTTGCATTTCCCTTAATCTTCAATTTAGGGCAGTTTACCTTTCAATGCCCCTTTTCCTTGTAATAATTGCAAGTGTCCTTGGAAATTCTACCTCTGGACTTACTTCTGCCTCTATGCCTGTTGTCTCTTCTACTCTATCGTACTCTAGACTTTGAATGATGCACTGTCAAACCTGATCCGCTAGCATCATTGCTACCATGTGTAGCCAAATGTCTCAATTCTTGAGAATGAAGACTCGATCTTACCTCCTCCAAAGTAATAGAATCTTTGCCAACCACAAAAGATTGCACAAAATTCTCAAAGGAGAGAGGGAGAGATACTAATAAGATGAGAGCAGCATCCTCATCTTCCACAGTAACACCAATGTTCCTCAACTCCATGAGAATGGTGTTGAGCTGATCCAAATGTTGCTTCAATGGTGTACCTTCCTTCATTCTTAGAGAGAACAGTCTTTGCTTCAACAACAGCTTATTCGTAAGAGACTTAGTCATATACAGAGATTCTAACTTATTCCAAAGACCCAAAGCTGTATTTTCATCTACTACTTCAATGATTATCTCATCTGATAAACATAGCAGAATAGTCGAATGTGCCTTCTCCTCTTGCTGTTCAAATTCAACAGACTTCTTATCAAGGGTTGTCTCCACATTTAAGGGAGTCCAAATACCCTACTGTTTCAAAAGTGCTTTCATCTTAATCTGCCACAAACTAAAGTTGTTCTTGCCGTTGAACTTTTCAACTTTCAAGGCTGAAGATGCCATGACAGTAAAACAACACAACACAGTAAGCAAATACCAAATAATTCAGACAACAAATAAGCACAAAATTTGTTATCCCAAAGTTGTGGATGAATCTTTCATTCAAAATATCCCAACTAACAAATGCAGCTACCAAATTCAAAAGATCACTCGCAAAGAATCCAAAACAAACAAAGATGAGCCAAGATCACACGTATTGTCTCAAAATTCCCAAAGAACTTCAAAGAATTCCAAAGAACTGCTAAAGAATTCCAAAGTACTGGCCACACTTGATCTACCCAAAAAGGTAGAAAAAGAATTCCGTAAAATCACAACAAACTTCAAAAGTTATGATAGGAATTCTTACTACTCGTTTCACCAATGTGGAAATGACAGATGACCAAGTGCACGTTGACAGCTTCAAGATCGCAGGCGTCGAACAAGAATTCCAACCACGGATGCTTTGTCACGAAGACAAGTCGCGAGCGAAGATCACGTGAGCAAACCGCAAGCGCTGGCGTCGAACAAAGAACGCAAGCATTGATACGTGAAACACTGGCATTCAGTAGAATGCGAGCAATCACGCATGAGCGCTGGCACAGGCAACGACGCAAACAAATGCACGCAGGCACTAGCATCGGGCGAGGACGCGAGTGGTTGCGTGCGGGCGTTGGCGCGGATAAAGATGCAGGCGAATATGCCCAGGTGCTGGCGCGGGCAGAGATGCAGATGATCGCACGGGCAAGAACGCGGGCGAATGCGTGCATTGGGCGTGGGCATCGAGCGTTGGGTGCGGGCATTGGGCGCAGACGTCAAGCGTTGGGCACGGGCATCGGGCGCGGGCGTTAGGCGTGGGCGTCGGCTCGTGCGTTGGCCAAGATCTTTCTTTTCTTCTTTCAAGCCTAATCCACGGCCAACTCCTCAAGCTTCACTTTGATACCACTTGTTATGCGAAGAGAAGTGCGGAAAGGGAGAAGCTTGGACTCGTGGAGAAGAAAGAAGAAGACAAAAGGGAAAAATGTGTGAAGCAAATACAAAAACACCAAGGTTTAACGTGGTTTCCCAATTGGGTACGTCCACGGATGGAGCTCAACTAAATGATTCTTTAGGTGATCACAAAAGGGATACAAGATTCAACCATACTCTAAGCACACGTTGGGGGTCTATTTATAACATTTGTGTACCCCCCAAGTGGCTAAGGACAAAACTACCCCTATGTGTAACAAACTAATTCAAGACACATAATAACAAGGTCTTCAAAAATAGATAACCTTGAGGGGGAAGAAATAAGACCTAAAAGCCCTTGATGAGCGAGCAGACAATGAATTTAATCCATTCCTTTAAAATTTACTAGTCTGCTGTAGATGATCTTCATGCCTTGATATTTATTGAAAAAGAGATCCCTAACTATAGAAGATTTGAAATAATATACATCTGTAGGGATGTCTGAAGAAAAATTAACTTTAACCTCTAGATTTTCATCTACTAGAGGGTTTTTAGAAGGAGGAGGAGATTGAGGAGTAGAGACAAAACTTGAATCTTCATACAATCCTTGTATCACCATTTGAGTGTGAGGAGATGGAATTGGATGAGATTCTACATCAGATGAAGGAGGAGGAGGTGTGAATTCTTCTCTATGTACAAGCAGAGATTGAGCAAAACTTGGATGAGAAGAAAGTTTTCTTTCTTCTCCTAGAGTAAGTAAATGAAGTAGATGGAAGGGGAGAGGAGACAACTGTAGGCAAAACTAGACTAGCTGAGGAGATCAAATGAGAAGGACCAAGAGCAAGTTGGTGTAGAGTTCCAATACATAACTCAGGAATTGGAGGATATGATCGGCCAGCCACATGCCTGAAATCAATTCCTTTCTAGGGCAAAAAGAATTCAGGTTCAGCCACTGATTTCTTCTTATCTACAATATCAGAAAAATCATGAAAACAAGTAGGCTCTATAGGCTCTTGAATTTTAATTCTTGGTTGCTCATTGAGTTTATGCAATAATGCTTGATTTCTCCTCCTGACTAGAGTATCTTGTAAATGTAGGGCCATATGCAATGCTCGTTTCTCAGATGCCTTAGAATCCTCAGAAGTATTCAAAAATTGGCTGACATAAGCCTCATAAACAAATTTAAATTGAGGTTCTAAGGAGTTCATTTTGGTAGAAAATATGTCTTCATCATTCGAAGAAGAATCCGTAGAAACTTTAGTATCAACACAATCTGTTTTACTACTCTGTGAAGCACAGGTAGAAGTGGTCTTTAGTTTCTTATGACTAGTAGAAGGTTTGGTGTATTTTCTCTTGAAAGTTCTTTGTTTGGATTTCAGACGCTTTTGATGTTGAAAAGGTGTACTAATGGGACAAAATTTTTGAAGAAGAGAAAGTTGTTTTTCCAAACATAAGAAATGTGTAACTATTTCTGAAGTGCCATAAATTGACTCAATATCGACAACTTCTTCTCCGACAGAAATAATTTGTTGAACTTTTCTAGGAGATAGGTCTGCCATACCTGATTGGAGTTCTTGTTCCAGTACAAGAATCCGCTGTTCTTGCTCTTGTTGAGAGAGACCAGAAAAATGTCCAGATGAAGCCATGAAGGAGAAGGTGTGAAAAAGAGAAGAAGTAGACGAAGGATTTGAGAATCGGAAGGTTGAGAAAGAGTGAGAAGATAACCCTCTGAAAGCATATAAAAAATCAGAAAGTTCTAGAGATCGGTGAGTTAGAGGCCTAACTTACCGAAAGAAAGGAATTTTTGGATAGTTACAAGATAACTGTTCGAAAAAGAGGTACAAAGGCCAAAAGATAGTAACTTGCTGAAACACAGGAATTTTCGGATAGTTACTGACTGAATTGTCCAAAAACCTACAAAACAATATGCTAACTCTCCGAAAACTTTCAGCACCTATTCAGATAAAGAAAAAATAACTCCCCCTAAAAATATGCAGACTAAGAAAGGAAGAGATCTTAAAATTGAGAAAATCAGACATATGAAAAAGAATAAACTCCCCCTGAATTTTTGAATAAAAGAAATCAGTAAGAAATAAAAATTTTTGTTGAGGTATTTGTAGTTTATTATTATTTTTTTTAATTTTTGTTTTATGATTATATATATAGATATATATATATATATTTTTTCATTCATTTTTTTTAAAATTAAAATTATTATTATAGATTTTTTTTTGTTTTTATTTGTGTGAGAAGTACTGAAATATTCAAGGCTCCACATTAAGATAAATAACACATTTCACTTAGCATAAGAACTTGATCCTATGTTTCACCTTATTAACCTTAAAAAAATCAGTTTTCATAAACTTCAGTGCTATAACTTAATGTTTTTAGAATAGAAAAGAAAAAATTCAGAATTATTTAATATGTTCTCTCTGGCCAGTTTGAAATTTCCATGAAGCAACCCCAAGGTATATTTTCCCTTAACAATGTCTATTATGTAATTAACTAAGAAGAAAAGAAGATCTTTGAGAATTATGAAACTGTCATTACTACATAGAAAATAATCAGAGGATTTTTTTTTTTTTAAAATTGGTGTTGGTTGCTCTTTGCAACAAACATTCCATTTTTATTTATTTATTTATTTATTTATTTTTAACAATGGCAATCACTTTGACAGTACTGAAAAAATGGAAAGTGTAGAAAGTTAAAAACATTTGGACAAGGTTAGGTTAAATATCTTGAGTCTTATTGCTTCCAACCACTTTTCCTTATTTTTCACCCTCACATATTAAATACCTCTAAATTAGCTAATCATGTAACATTCAGTCTAGCAAAGAGAAATACAATTAATGAAATAATAAGGCAACTTGGCTATTTTTCAGATTTAGATCCCCATTCTAAGTGTCATGTGGGCATTATTCTATTTGTGGAGCAGAAACCTTCAGTAATTTTGATGAATTAATCTGAGTTGATTTTAATATAGATGTAAGAAATCATTGTAACTTATAAACTCAATAGAAAATCCCATGAAGATAGTTGTCTGTTTTGTTGTTGTTTTAAGGTTTGAAGAATAATAATTTGTAAATATTCTCAAGAAATAACTCAAAATAAGAATTAGACAGAAATAAATTATCAAAATAACTCAATATAATCAAAACAGATAATAGAAAATGAGATGGTGAAGTAAATATAAAAGAAATAGAAGATAAAAGATAGTAGGTAAAGCTAAAAATCATTTAGGCAGCATATTCCTAAATCTCTTCTCAATTTGATAAACTGTTTTTCTTCAAGAGGCTTTGTAAAGATATTTGCCAACTGCTCATGAGTAGAAACAAAATTCAGTTCAATGTTATCCTTCATAATATTATCTCTCAAAAAATGGTGTCTTATCTCAATATGTTTTGCTTGAGAGTACAACACAGGGTTCTTTGACAAACTTATTGCACTATTACCGTCATAATTAATAGGAGTTTTTCCATATGAAATTCCATAATCTTTCATAGTTTGTTTCATCCAAAGAATTTGTGTACAACATAGGCCAGTAGCAACATATTTAGCTTCAATAGTTGATAGGGCAACACAATTTTGCTTCTTATTGAACCATGAAATTAATGAACTGCCAAACAGTTGGCAAGTTCCACTAGTACTCTTTCTATCAGATTTGCATTCAGCATAATCAGCATCACTGTATTCAATTAGATCCAAACTACTATCTTTGAAATACATTAAACCAAAATTTGAAGTTCCTTGTAGGTATTTCATTATCCTTTTAACTGCAGATAGATGAGATTCTTTTGGTTGAGCTTGAAAACAAGCATAGGCACATACACTGAACATGATATCAGGTCTAGAAGTAGTTTAATAAAGAAGAGAACCTATCATTCCTCTATATTTAGTAATATCAACAGCTGGTCCAGATTCATCTTTATCCAATTTAATTGATGAACTCAAAGGAGTGCCTGAGGACTTGCAGTTACTCATTCCAATTTTTTCTAAAAGTTGCTTTGTATATTTCTTTTGATATACAAAAATTCCTTTTTCAACTAGATTCTCCAATATTTGATTCATCACATTCATAATCCAAAGTATCAGTAATTTCTTTTGAAATATTACTTGACTCTTCATCAAAATTTACATGCATAGATTCTTCAACAACCAAAGAAATTTTGTTATAAATTCTATATGCTTTACTTCTTGAAGAATATCCCACAAATATACCTTCATCAGATTTTGCTTCAAATTTATCTTTATTCTCTTTTGTATTCAGAATAAAACATTTAGATCCAGAAGCTTTAAAATAATGTACTTTAGGAATTCTTCCCATCCATAGCTCAAAAGGAGTCTTATTGAAGTCTCTTCTTAGGGTTACTCTATTTAAAATATAACATGCAATACTAACTGCCTCAACCCAAAAAATAATAAGCAACCTTGTTTTCATTCAACGTAGTTTTAGCCATTTCTTGAAGAGATCTATTCTTTCTCTCTACAACTCCATTCTGAGAAGGGGCTCTAGGAAAGGCAAATCTATGTTCTATTCCTAGATCTTGGCAAAGTTTTTCCATATTTTCATTTTCAAATTCCCCTCCATGATCACTCTTAATTTTCTGAACTTTCAATTGTTTTTCATTTTGAATCATATTCAGAAAAATTTTAAACTCCTCAAATACTTCACTCTTATGTCTTAGAAATATTACCCAAGTATATCTTGAAAAATCATCAACTAGAACAAATACATATCTCTTATCACCTAAACTTTCTGTTCTAGTAGGGCCAAATAAATCCATGTGAATTAATTTCAAAATTCTTCTAGATATAATTTTCTTTCCTGATTTAAAAGAACTCTTCTTTTGTTTTCCCAATTCACATGCAACATAGATTTTATCCTTTTTAAATTTCAACTTAGGTAAACCATCTACTAGGTTCTTCTTAGCTAACTTATCTAGCTACTTCATATGAATATGATCTAGTCTATGATGCCATAACCATGCATTGTCTAAATTATTAGCAATTAAACAGGAATCAATAGAAGAAACATTACCAGGTAAATTTAAAAAACAGACATCATTTCTTCTATGAGAAGTAAATTTAACTTCATTAGAGTTTTCATCAATAACAAAGCATTTCTTAGATTTAAACAAAACCATATAACCTTTATCTTCTAATTGAGTAATACTAATTAAATTATGCTCTAAATTTTCAACTAGTAAGACATTATCTATAACCATTTTATCATTTACATAGATAGATCCGATACCAATAATCTTACCTTTTTGATCATTACCAAATATGACATTTCTTCTATCGATCTTCTTCAGGTCTTTTATGACAAATTTATCTCCGATCATATGCTTTGAAGCACCACTGCCAATCATTGATTGGGATATTTTAGTTTTGACCTGCAAGGACAATCATAACCACATCCTTTGGTATCCATATTTTCTTAG
Organism: Cymodocea nodosa; assembly: GCA_036874045.1. NCBI lineage: Eukaryota > Viridiplantae > Streptophyta > Magnoliopsida > Alismatales > Cymodoceaceae > Cymodocea > Cymodocea nodosa. The sequence goes on along the minus strand of CM072342.1, from coordinate 14,467,597 downwards.
GTCCATTTTTGTCAATGGAGAATATTTGAAATCTATTTTGTTTTGAAATCCATGTGTTATTTCGATTAACAGTATTTCTTTTTAACACATAGATAACTTTCTCTTTATTAATTGTTTTGAAATAGCCATTTCCATAGTCTATTTTATAGCTGTTTGAAAAATTAATAGAAGCATATGTTTTTGGTGGTTTATAGTTAAAACCTATACCAGTTCTATCACCAAAGACTTTATAACTATTAATAATATTTGTTAGTTTCTTATCTCCTTTAGTAAATGCTCCTAGTTTGAATTTTAGTCTACCAATTTCTTGTTCTAATTTTTCTATATCATTATTAGAGCTAGAATTTTCTACACTGATTTTTAAGTTTTTCATTTAATTTTTCAGTTTCATCTTGTAGCCTTTTGTTTTCTAAAAATTTATCCTTCAGTTCCTTAATAAGTTCTGAATTATATTTTTCAAGTTCAGAAATTTTATCATGCATATCAGAATTATCAGCAACACATTTATTTTTCTTTAATGTAGAATTTTCAGTTTTTAATACAGTAATTTCCTTTTCTAACTTAGTAGCAGTTTTATTACTATTTGATAATTTTCTTTTTAACGTAGAATTTTCTAGACTAACATTTTTCAGTTCTTCCAATAATTCATTATAATCATCTTGATTTATATCAGATACATCAGAATCATTATTAGAAATAATTTCCTCAACTATATTAGAATCAGAATGTACCTCATTAGAGTTAGCCATAAAACAGACATTGGCTAGCTCTTCAGACTCGGACTCAGTCTGTGTACCATCAGTACTAGTACCCTTAGATACTTTAGATTCTGTAGAATCATCCCAAGTAACTTGGAATGCTTTCTTCTTTCCTTGATTAAATATTTTCTGATGAAACTTCTACTTTCCATGAGATTTCTTCTTGTCAAAATTCTTTCTTTCATCATTCTTTTGATATGTGCATTGGCTTTGAAAATGCCCATATTTGTTGCAGTTGAAGCATTTTGTAGCAGATTGCTTCCCTTTATCATGACTTTTTCCTTTCTTCCAGAATTTCCTGTATTTTCTAATAATACAGGCCAATTCTTCTAAAAACTCATTAATAGACTCCTCAGATGGTTGTTGAGCTTTCAGTGCAAGCTCCTTTTTCTTTTCAACTTTCCTTGAGGTTTCCCCTTCCTCTTCTTTCCAGTCCTTCAGTTGAGTCTCATAGGCTAACAGATTGCTACTGAGATCTTCAAGAGTGAAAGTCCTCATATCCTTTGAATCTTGTAAGGAGGTAGCCTTAGCTTTCCAATCTTTATTTAGGCTTCTCAAGACTTTGATAACTTGTTCTTTCATGGGAAATTCTTTCTCGAGATTTTTCAAACCATTTATAATCTCAATGAAATGAGAAATGAGATAAGTGATACTCTCATTCTCTTTCATTTTAAACATTTCATATTTCCTTAGTAGGATACTTATTTTTGTATCCTTCACCAAATTTGTTCCTTCATATGTAATTTTTAATGCACGCCAAGCTTCATGTGCAGTAGAATAAGTAGAGATCTTGTTGTATATATCAGTTGTGATTGCACAAGTTAGTGCATTCATTCCTCTTGCATCCATTTGTATTTTTTTCTCATCTTCATCATTCCACATGTCTTCAGGAACATCTGGAAGCTGTATACCATAAACCACTACTCTCCATACCTTCACATCCATAGATTTTAAAAAGTTAGTCATTTTATTTTTCCAAAAACCATAGTTATTGCCATCAAAGAGTGGAGGTCGGTGAACATGCTGACCCTCTGCCATTGATCTCAAATTGATTAAATCTATTACAAAGATAACCTTGCTCTGATACCACTTGAAAGGATCGAATGACACACTAGACGGGGTGAATAGTGTCCTAATAAAATTTATTTTGCTTTTAAAACTTTGGAAGCTGTTAACACTAATGAACCATGATTAATTGAATTTGGAATTAAAACTTGTAGTGTAGAAAGTAAAGAACACAAAGAGATTTATAGTGGTTCCCCAAACTAAGTAGTCCACTCCTCAAGGCCACAACCTCAAGAATTCCACTAAGTGCTTTTAAGGCTAAGCACAAACCTTAAACAAGTTACTTTTGTAGGCTAAACAACAATCTTATAGATGTTTTTAAAGGCTAAACAAAAACCTCACACAAAGCACCAACTTTGTGTACTCAAGACCCCAATCTTGAGCAAGTGAAGTATCACACTTCACTCTCTTCACCAAGGCCTCGACCTTGTGAAGGTATACTCACAACACCCTTGTGAGTTAGGGTTTTAAGCAAACGAGAATATAGTTTAAAATCAGGAGTCACTGACTCAAAATGAAAATGTCACACAAGACTAGATCAACTCCAATGAAGAGTTGACAAAAAAGCTTTGAGGAGAATTCTTGATTGATCTACAGGCTGCTGATCTTCTAGACTTTGTTGCAGACAAATCTACAAAGTGTTTGTAGAATTACTGAGTAGACAATTTCTCCTTTCGAATGTTGACAAATTCTGTGTATATTTCAATTTTTCTACAAATTCTTTTTATTTTCCCTTGAGATTTGCATAGGTGGAAAGAATTTTGAAATGGTCAGATGCCTTATGCAAGAATTCATTTCCGACAACCTTCAATCATAATAAAGTTGAGATCTACAATCAAAAGATATCTTGCCACAAAGATTAGTCAATTAATAATAGTTATAGTTTTTGTAAAAATAAAATCTTCATAGGCTTTCAGAAAATCGGATACTTAGAAAGATAACCTATCGAAAATCAAAAACATTTTGGATAGATAGAACTAACATTCTGAAAGACTACTTAAGTCATGTATTAAAATTGAATCACGTGTCCTTCTGAAATAGCGTTATAAAATATTAAAAATAAACTACCCGATAGAGTAGACATGTTTCGGATACTTATAAAAGATAACTCTCCGATCCTTAAGTCATTTCGGATAGTTACATAGGTAACCTTCCGAAAAGTCACTTAAGTTAGATAATAATAGAAAACTCAACCATTCGAAGCTTAAAACTATTTTCGGATACTTACTGAAGATAACTCTCCGATTCTTAAGAGTTTCGGATAGTTACATCGTAACCTTTTGAAAAATCACTTAAGTCAAGTGATGAAAGGCTGACACATGTCCTTTAGAAGAAAGTAACTGAAAATATATTAAATCAGAGAAACAACTAACTCTTTGAAATAAAAACCTTAACTATCCGAAACTGAAGGGATTTCGGAGACTTACCAGAAAAATCATATCCAAACATAAAAAGACTTAACTCATCGAAGATAAATACTTTTCGGATAGTTATTGATATAACTATCCAAAAAGCCAAGAGAGAGAGGCTTAACCATCCGATTTGTCCTGTTTTGTTCGGTGACTTATAAAATAACTCTCCGATCAATACACTGTAGACAAAATAACCTACCGAAATCTAATTTAAAAGACTTTGAGTACAAAGTAGTTAGCCAAGATTCATGTGAATAAAAAGACATCTAAAATATGGTAGAAATAATTAAACCACACGTTTTTCATCATCAAAATTAACTGATAAATAATTGAACTAACACTTTAATTTTGGGAAGGCCATTCTTAGCAACATCAAGGGTTGTTATAAATTATAAAATTGGAGTGATGAAGTTAGCATATGGTAATGAGGATACTCAATTAAACATTTTTAAACTAGAAAAGTTTGAGGAGTTAGAAATGTCCTTACATACTATAGACTTTTTAGAGGATGAAAGAGATATGCTAAATGATGTGATTCAAGAAGAATTAAATAGGCAACTAGATTCTAAAACTTTCAAAGTAAGTGAAAGCATAGATGTAGAAGGAGATCAGTTTAATATAGAAGATGAAAATGTCTAATTAGGAGCTCTAGCTTCTAATGGTCAACATTTAGATTTAAAACCTTTACCTCTTGAATTAACCTATATATTTTTGGAAGAAAAACGAACATGTCCAATCATTATTACTTCAGATTTAAAAGAGGATCAAATTGCTAAATTAAAAGATGTAGTAAAAACTTATAAAGAAGCAATAGGATGGACTATGACTGATATAAAAGGGTTAAGTGCAACTATATATTGTCACCATATATATTTAGAAGAGAATGCTAAACTAGTTAGAAATCTTGAGAGGAGATTAAATCCAAACCCTAAAGAAGTAGTTAGGAAGGAAATAATGAAATGGTGAGATAATGACATAATTTATTCGATTTCTGATAGCTGATGGGTTAGTCCAATCTATGTAGTTCCCAAGAAATTAGGATTAACAGTTATTAGGAATGAAAGTTTGGACTTGATACCTACTAGAATTTAATCAGGCTAGAGAGTGTGTATAGATTATAGAAAGCTGAATGCTGTGACTAGGAAAGATCATTTTCCCTTACCTTTTATAGACCAAATGCTAGAGAAATTAGTATGGTAAGAATATTTTTGTTTCTTAGATGGGTATTCAGGATATAACCAAGTTCCAATAGCATTAGAGGATCAAGAGAAAACAACTTTCACTTGTCCTAATGGAACTTATGCTTTTAAGAGTATGCCATTCGAATTATGCAATGCACCCACTACCTTTCAAAGGTGTAAGTAGAATGATTGAAGATTTTTTAGAAATTTTTATGGATGATTTTACTATTTATGAAACTTCATATGAAGTGTGTTTAAACAATTTAGACCAAATATTAAAATGCTGTGTGGAAAAAAATATGGCTCTAAATTGGGAAAAATGTCACTTCATGGTTAAATAAGGAATAGCCTTGGGACATGTTGTTTCAAAGAAAGGGTTGGAAGTAGATAAAACTAAAATAAAAGTAATTTCTAATCTATGAGAACCTAAATCAGTAAAAGATATTAGATCATTTCTAGGACATGTAGGATTTTATAGAAGATTCATTAAAGATTTTAGCAAAATAGCTAGACCTTTAACTAATCTATTAAAAGATGTCCCATTCAACTTTGATAAAAATTGCAAAGAAGCATTTTTCAAACTTAAAATTAGCTTAATTTCAACTCCTATAATACAAGCACCTGATTGGAGCCATCTATTTGAATTAATGTGCGATGCATCTGATTTTACTATAGGAGCAGTGTTGGGACAGAAGATAGAAAAATCTCCTAGAGTGATTCCTTATGCAAGTAAAACTTTAAATGATGCTCAAATTAATTATACAACTATTGAAAAAGAACTATTAGCTTTTGTGTTTGCCTTAGAAAAGTTTTGATCATATATGATTGGAGCTAAAGTGATAGTATGCATGGATCATTCAGCTTTAAAACATCTAATAGCAAAGAAAGAGACTAAACCTAGATTGATCCGATGGATACTACTATTGCAAGAATTTGATCTAGAAATTAAAGATAAAAAAGGTTGTAAGAATGTAGTAGCAGATCATTTATCAAGATTGCAAATAGAAAAATCAAACATTGAAATTAAGGATAATTTTCCTGATGAACAATTAATGACTATAAAAACAATGCCTTGGTATGCAGACATAGTTAATTACTTAGTTATTGGTTTAACACCTAAAGATTGGAATAGATAGGATAAGAAATTGTTCTTTTCAAGAGTAAAATATTACTATTGGGAAGACCCATACTTATTTAAGAAATGTACTGATATGGTTTTAAGGAGGTGTGTTCTAGAAACTGAATATCAGAGCATATTGTCTTTCTATAATGACCAAGCATGTGGAGGACATTTTGGTTTAGGGAAAACTATTGCCAAAATTCTACAATGTGGATTCTATTGGCCAACACTATTCAAAGATGCTCATAAATATAGCTTAAGTTGTTTAAGATGTCAACAAATAGGAAGAATATCAAAGAGGAATATGCTGCCTCTTAATCCTATTGTTGATGTTGAAATATTTGATGTGTGGGGAATAGATTTCATGGGTCTATTTCCTATGTCTAATCAATTTAATTATATATTGTTGGGGGTGGATTATGTATCTAAATGGATAGAAGCTATTCTTACAAAAACTAATGACAACAAAGTGGTAATACATTTTATAAGAACCAATATAATTGCTAGATTTGGAATACCTAAAGCTATTATCAGTGATAGAGGAACTCATTTCTGTAATAGAAGTTTTGAAGCCTTAATGAAGAAATATTGAGTCAATCACAAAATTGCAGCATCATATCATCCAGAAACAAGTGGACAAGTAGAAAGTGCAAACAAACAAATTAAGTTAATCTCAGAAAAAGTAGTAAATCCTACTAGAAAAGATTGGACTAATAGATTAATAGATGCATGTTTAGAATGAAAAAGTGCATAATATTAACGATTAAATGATGGTTAATTACATAATTTTTAGCTTATCATATGAAAATTAAGCTATTATGTTATAATGGTACTGTTATATGCTTTAATGAAAGAATCTACATAATTCCAAGAAATTAGCATTAATTTAGTACATTTATGAACTGTCGGTAAATTAGAGGCTGTGAAATTCTTTAGTATCCAAATTTTCTGTTATTTCGGAAAGTTATGTTTAATGTATCGGACAGTTATGTTTTAAATGCTTAAAGAATATTTTATTATTTCCTAGATTACACATGTTGAAACTACAATGCATGACTTAAGTGGATTTTCGGTAAGTTATTTGTTAACTATCTGAAATTCATCTGAGCATCGGATAGTTAGGTTCATAAGTATCTGAAATATTTGAACTTGTTAAGTTAGAATTAGGCACGTGTTGAATTTAAATGCTTTAGTATATCATGTGAGATGCACATGTATAACTCGTTAAGTTAGCATAACTATACGCGTTGAGTTACATGAATGCACACTAAGGTAACACGTTAGGTTAGCAGCTTATTTCTTTAGTGCATGTGTTTTATAGTTAAATCAATGAAGTAAGTCCGTTGAATTATCTGTAACTCTACGGACCATTTATTTTCTAATATGCCACTGTAGCTGTTACAGAAACATGACATTTAAAGGAAAACCATGATTGCACGTATCACATAGGAAATTGCTCATGGAAGGAAGAAGAAATCACCATCGTTGATATGAACGAAGGAAATCCAATCGATCATCGAAGCAGAAGCAGTTACTACTAAGAAATATAAAAGAAAATGAGAAAAAACGAAGAAGAGGGTGGCTAGTGTGTGTGTAGAGAAGGAGGACCGTGCTAACTGCAGGTAGTAACGGAAGTTCCCTGAAGTTCCACACTACCATCACCACCATAACTATAATCACCAATTATCGGAGGTCTGTGAGGATATTTTCTTGATGTCGGGTCAATTTCGAGTCAAACACAGTGCTTGACAACCACGGGAAGGGAAGCCATTTTCACCAAGCACCGACTGATATCTTAGGAGATTGTAAAGCTTTTAGCCTTGGTTTCGGGTTGATGCCAGTATGCTGAAGAAGAGATCTACTTGCAATTCTGGACTCGCAATTCTATAGGGAGAGGAGATAGAATTGTAAGTGGTTAAATTTTAAGTGGTGTAATCACGTCGCATGTAGTGATGGAAGTTTTTACTATCGATAGAGATTACTTTTACATTTCAACTTTCACCCATTTTCATGATCATATCAAAACAAAAATACCAAAAACAACTTATCTGTGTTTATAGTTAGTATTTGAGTGTTGTATTGTTTATTTTGTATCGTGATTAATGTTATCAATGTCAGTGTTGTGAATGTTTCATGTTTGTTTGATTTAGAAAATAGAAAATAGTTTTACAATTTACTGGTATTGAATCGTTCCTGATACTTAAAGATTTTAATGGTTACTATTTGAAATATCTGAATGTTAGTGTTGTTGAATGATAAATCTGATATTAACTAGCATTAAAGGGCTTAATGGATGTTATTTACAACCTGTGGAATCGCCCAATGGTTGGCCGAATTCCTCTATAAATAGTAGTATTAAACTGGATAGATAGCTTCGTTGAGTTACTTCAATTCCACGAGGTTAGTTTGTTGAGTTAGTTATAACTCAACAGAGTGCTTATTGAATATATAAATTTTATTATTAAAAATGAAACAGTACACAATTCTTGCTCAATTCTCTATGGGATCGACCTGTACTTGCACACAAATACAATATACACTGTGCATTTGCAGTTAAAATACAAATTGGAATTAATATCTAATTTTTGTGAAAGATTGTTTGTTTACTTCTAAAAGGAATTACTGAAAAGCATCAAGACAAATTAACTAAGTTACAAACAGAAGTTAACAAATCAGCCAAGTTTTCTGGTGCCGTTGCTAGGGAACTAAACAAGTTCTCTAGTGCTGCCTAAAAACCCAATCAAGTTTTCTAGTGCCATTGCTAGGGAACTAAACAAGTTCTCTGGTGCCGCCTAAAAACCCAATCAAGTTTTCTAGTGCCGTTGCCGGAGAAATTGAGTAGTTAAGCAACTGTAAGTGCTATTTCATTTTAATAGCAAGAGGGGTATTGTGTGTTTTCCTCCATAATCGAGAATATGGCATATGCTTATGCTCAAAGATTTTTGAAACTTGTAGTTAGCATATGTGAATTCTGCAGATTGGAAGGTCATGACATCTCTGATTGTTTGAAACTGAGACGGTTGCAGATGGTTAGAGCACATGAACAACAGATGAATTATATTCAATATAATAGAGCTGAGTATGAGAATCCTATAGTTTACCCAACTGATGGTCAGCTTAGAATGTGTAATATGTTGAGAGACAATGAAGTTTGGGATAGGTATGACAGACTGGAGTGTAGTTTAGAATAAAACATGGACAAACTAGAACAATATATGTGTCAACAACAAGAAGTCAACCAATTAAACTATAAGAAAGCATATTCAGAACCTAAAATTGATATTATATACGAAACTGAAAAAACTATAATGAAAATCAATCAAAAATTGAATGTAATGAGATTAGATGATCTGGAAAGAAAACTAAAAGCATTGGATGAGTTTACAATGAAATTACAAGTTATGCAACAAGACAATACAAATGAAAACTTTAATGTTATAGATTTGTATAATTTGCAAGACATACAAACAATAGAGAATACCAATGCAATAGAATTTAAAGAATGCAATTTAAAACTAAAAACAGTTGAAGATCATAATCACGAAAATGAAATACAAAAACATCAAGAAAGTAACAAAAATCTGGAAGATGTATGTATAACACTAAGATCTGGAACTGATATACCATCAAGAATTCAAAAAGAAAGTAATATAAAGATGGGTAAGAACACAAATCAAAATGATAATGAAATTATAATATCTGAAAATATAGAAATCAATGAAGAAAAGTCTGAATCAAAAAATGAGACTAAAAATGATCAAACAAATCAAATGAAAGAAAAAGAATCTTTTAAATCAAAATCATTAGCACCCTATCCTGAAAGATTACAACAAACATTTCCTGAAAAATAAGAAAAAATTAGAGAAATTTTTGAAAAAGTACAAGTTAACATTCCTTTGTTAGACTTATTGCAGATAATGCCACCTTGTGCTAAATTTCTTAAGGATTAGTGTACTAAGAAAAGAGAGCGAAAAGTTTTAAGGAAAGTCTTTTTAGCTGAGCAAAGTAGTTCCCTATTTCTACCACAAATTCCTAAAAAGTTATCTAATCCTGGAATCCCTGTTATATCATGCACCATAGGAAATACCATTCTAGAAAGAACCTTAATAGACCTAGGTGCAGGTATAAATGTTATGCCAAGTGATATATTTGCATCCTTAGGATTAGAAGGCTTAATCCCTACTAGGACAGTTATTCAATTAGCTGATAGAAGTATAAGATACCCTAGAGGAAAAATAGAGGATGTCTTAATTAAAATCAAAAGCTTCATATATCCTATTGATATTGTAATCTTGGATTCCCAACAAATTAAGCATAAAAATAGTGATACATCTTTAATTTTGGGAAGACCATTTTTAGCAACATCAAGGGCTGTTATAAATTGTAAAACTAGAATTATGAAGTTAGCATACGGTAATGAGGATACTAAATTAAACCTTTTCAAACCAGAAAAGTTTGAAGAGTTAGAAATGTCCTTACATACTATAGACTTTTTAGAGGATGAAGGAGATATGCTAGATGATGTGATTCAAGAAGAATTAAATAGGCAACTTGATTCTGAGATTTTAGAAGAAAGTGAAAGCATAAATGTCGAAGGAGATCAGGAAGAAATTAATTTAGAAATTAATGATGTTCAATTAGGAGCTTTAGCTTCTAATGGGCAACAGTTAGAATTAAAACCTTTACCTCCTGAATTAACCTATATTTTTTTGGAAGAAAAATGAACATGTCCAATCATTATTGCTTTAGATTTAAAAGAGGATCAAATTGCTAAATTAAAAGATGTAGTAAAAACTTATAAAGAAGCCATAGGATGGACTATGACTAATATAAAAGGGTTAAGTACAACTTTATGTTGTCACCACATATATTTAGAAGAAAATGCTAAACCAGTTAGAATTCCTGAGAGGAGATTAAATCCAAACCTTAAGGAAGTAGTCAGGAAGGAAATAGTGAAATTGTTAGATAATGATATAATTTATTCGATTTCTGATAGCTCATGGGTTAGTCCAATCCATGTAGTTCCCAAGAAATCAGGATTAACAGTTATTAGGAATGAAAGTCAGGACTTGATACCTACTAGAATTCAATCAGGCTAGAGAGTGTGTATAGACTATAGAAAGTTGAATGCTGTGACTAGGAAAGATCATTTTCCCTTACCTTTTATAGATCAAATGCTAGAGAAATTAGTAGGGCAAGAATATTTTTGTTTCCTAGACAGGTATTCAGGATATAACCAAGTTCCAATAGCATTAGAGGATCAAGAGAAAACAACTTTCACTTGTCCTAATGGAACTTATGCTTTCAAGAGAATGCCATTCGGATTATGCAATGCACCAACCACCTTTCAAAGGTGTATGCAAGGCATATTCACTAGAATGACTGAAGATTTTTTAGAAATATTTATGGATGATTTTACTATTTATGGAATTTCATATGAAGTGTGTTTACACAATTTAGACCAAGTATTAAAACGCTGTGTGGAAAAAAGTATGGTTTTAAATTGGGAAAAATGTCACTTCATGGTTAATCAAGGAATCGTCTTGGGTCATGTTGTTTCAAAGAAGGGGTTGGAAGTAGATAAAGCTAAAATAGAAGTAATTTCTAATTTACCAGAACCTAAATTAGTAAAAGATATTAGATCATTTCTAGGACATGCTTGATTTTATAGAAGATTTATTAAAGATTTTAGCAAAATAGCTAGACCTTTAACTAATCTATTAAAAGATGTCCCATTAAACTTTGATAAAAATTGCAAAGAAGCATTTTTCAAGCTTAAAACTAGCTTAATTTCAACTCCTATAATTCAAGCACCTGACTGGAGCCATCCATTTGAATTAATGTGTGATGCATCTGATTTTGCTGTAGGAGCAGTGCTCGGACAGAAGATAGAAAAATCTTCTAGAGTGATTCATTATGCAAGCAAAACCTTAAATGATGCTCAAGTTAATTACACAACTATTGAAAAAGAGCTGTTAGCTGTTGTGTTTTCCTTAGAAAAATTTAGATCATATTTGATTGGAGCTAAAGTAATAGTATACACAGATCATTCAACTTTAAAACACCTAATAGCAAAGAAAGAGACTAAACCTAGATTGATCCGATGGATATTATTATTACAAGAATTTGATCTAGAAATTAAAGATAAAAAAGGTTGTGAGAATGTAGTAGCAGATCATTTATCAAAATTACAAATAGAAAAATCAAATATTGAAATTAAGGATAATTTTCCTGATGAATAGTTAATGACCATCAAAACAATGCCTTGGTATGCAGACATAGTTAATTACTTAGTTACTGGTTTAACACCTAAGGATTGAAATAGATAGGATAAGAAATTATTTTTTTCAAGAGTGAGATATTACTATTGGGAAGACCCATACTTTTTTAAGAAATGTCTTGATCTGGTTTTAAGGAGGTGTATTCCAGAAACTAAATATCAGAGCATATTGTCTTTTTACCATAACCAAGCATGTGAAGGACATTTTGGTTCAAGGAAAACTGCTGCAAAAATTTTGCAATGTAGATTTTATTGGCCAACACTATTCAAAGATGCTCATAAATACTGCTTAAGCTATTTAAAATGTCAACAAATAGGAAGAATATCAAAGAGGAATATGCTGCCTCTTAATCCTATTGTTGATGTTGAAATCTTTGATGTGTGGGGAATAGATTTCAAGGGTCCATTTCCTATGTCTAATCAATTTAATTATATATTGTTGGGGGTGGATTATGTATCTAAATGGATAGAAGCTATTCCTACAAAAACTAATGACAACAAAGTGGTAATACATTTTATAAGAACCAATATAATTGCTAGATTTGGAATACCTAAAGCTATTATCAGTGATAGAGGAACTCATTTATGTAATAGAAGTTTTGAATCCTTAATGAAGAAATATGGAGTAAACCACAAAATTGCAACATCATATCATCCGCAAACAAGTGGACAAGTAGAAAGTGCAAACAAACAAATTAAGTTAATCTTAGAGAAAGTAGTAAATCCTACTAGAACAGATTGGGCTAATAGATTGATAGATGCACTTTGGGCTTATAGAACTGCTTACAAGACAAGCTTAGGTATGTCACATTTTAGGCTAGTATATGGAAAAAGTTGTCATTTACCAGTTGAAATTGAAGATAAAGCTTATTGGGCATTAAAAGCTTTGAACACTAATTTAAATCAAGCTACTGAAAATAGGAAAATACAATTGATTGAATTAAAAGAATTTAGGAATGAAGCTTATTCTAGAATTGTAAGAGAAAAAGAGAAAATGAAGTTCTGGCATGATAATAAAATTATTCCAAAAACCTTTGAAATAGGACAAGAAGTATATCTTTATATGACTAGACTCCATAACCATCTAGAAAAATTAAGATCTAGATGGGCAAGACCTTACATAGTTCAAAATATTTATCCCTATGGAGTTATTGAAATTGAAAATCCAAAAAATCAGAACATATTTAAAGTAAATGGACAAAGACTTAGACCTTTGAAGATACCAAAAAGTTTTTTTGGAATTGTAGAAGAAGTAAGAGTAGAGGACTACTCGAGTTTTACTTAGTAAGAAAGTTTCTAAGTATATATTTAAAGAAAAAAAAAAAAATTTCGTTGCGGTTCAACCGATAGGATCCATCGGTCTGACCGAAATGCAAAAATATAAAACATATATATATTATATTTAGTTAAGTGTCGGTGTTACCAAAGTATAGTATCGGTTCAACTGATAGAAAAAAATGTAATTTCGGTTCAATTAAGGAATGTAATGGTTTGACCGAAAACTTTTAAATTGTTAAAAAAAAGAAGAAATTTTTTGGTTAGACTAGAAAATCTTCGGTCTTGATCGAAGAAAAAAAAAAATTATTATATGCATTTTTATTAGATATAACTTTACGAAAAGTCCGTTGAGTTACACTTAATTCAACAAACTTACTCCGTTGAGTTTAGGAAAAGTCAACAAACTTACCCCATTGAGTTAACTATAACTCAATGGAGTACTGTAGTTAAGTCCGCAGACTTAGTTTGTGGAGTTAATTGTAATTTCACGAATGAGAGAGCAAGAGTTGGTGTGGGTAATGATCCGATTACCTACCTAAACTTAGGGCTTATTTATATTAAACTTAGGGTTTGGGGGCATTATCCACAGAGTCATTTAGAACTTAGAACAGTAAAGATTAGAGCGACTCCATTTCATTGCATAACTCCACAATGAGGAAGATGACACTTGAGTTCTAGGAAAAGGCAGTAGACATGTCAGAATTTCTTAAAGACTCGGAGGAATGGCACACGAGGCAGAAAATCAAAAATACGATGAGGGAAAAAGAGCTACAAAAGGTAGAATCTGACCTTTTTTATTGGAGGAAAGAGTTAGTAGATATGGGTATACAAATCCCTCAGATAATGGAAACTAGAATCAAAGTTGCTACGGAAATTGCTGTAAGTAAAGAAAGAAAAATCAGGCCAAATAATGAAGTTGCCCTAAAACTAATCCAACGTAAGTCCCGACTATGGTTCAAAAGGAACATTGTTGGTTGTGCAAGGGGAGAAATTAGAAGTGAGCAACAAAGGAAGGCAACTGAAGAACAAGAGGAACCAACTACTAAAAGGCCTGTTCCTAAGGAACAGCAGCTAGGACCTTCAGTTCCACCACCAAGGCCGTTGGAATGAACATCAATTTTGGGGCCTTCTACTAAAGAAGAAAGAAGAGAATTTCAAGAACCGGTTCAAATAGGAAAAGACCAAGGAGAACCAGAGGAATTGGCAGTAGCTATAGCACATCTGGTGTTTGATGCACGGTGCAAAAAGAGGGTTGTAGAAAAGTTGAAAGCCTAATATAAAATCAAAGTGGAACAACATCGTGAAGCTACTACTAGACCTGCTGCAAAAGGAGATGAAGCTAGTCCTTTGAGACTAGTAATTATGGAAAGAGTTAAATAGGGAGAGCTAGTACCTATGGCTCAAAGGCCTGCAAAGCCTATTTTTGTGGATTTAATTTTAGACGAGGAAGAGGAAGACTAGACACAATTAATTAGAAAAAGGAAAGGAAAAGAGATAGTGTATGAATATCAAGAGGAGATTAAATCTGAAAGACAAATGTCTGTAGAGCCAAATTTTGTAAACCTACTATCCGATTCTGAAGAGGAGCAGGAGCAACAACAGCAAGAGCAAAGAGAAGAAGAAAAATAGGTTGAAACTAGTCTGAAGCCTATACAAATAGAAGAAATAGAAATTAGAGCAAAAGTTGATTTGCCCGGAAGTCCATCCCAATCTGCCACAGAATTAGAAAGAATAGTGACAATGCAGATTGGTAGTTAGGAGGAAGAAGAAGAAGAAAAAAATGAACAAGAAACTGAACAAGTATATATGGAAAGAGATGACTCAACAGATTCCACTAAAGAGCAAAGAACTCTTCAACAAATTTTGGACAGTATTCAAGACAGAGTGGAGAGTTCTACCAGCTCACCACCATTGACAAAAGTAGAAGCAAAAATGCCAAAATTTGTGGAGCATTTTCAGCAAGTACAAGTTCAGCATTTGGAAGAGGAAGTTCAAGAACAAACCCCTCAGAAGCAACAAATGCATATTCCTGATCCTTCTAAAGCAATAGTTTTAAATGAAGTACACTTTTGGAGTCAGGAAGCTTATGACAAATACTAAGAGATTAGGGGTTATAATATCATTTACAGTAGACTAGTAAATTGGGACGGAATGCAAGAAATCAAAGAATTATTTGAATTCCAAGGTCTATTGAAGTTTATTTCTCAAGAAAGAGGGCATGCAGTATATGAGAATCTAGTGCCCTGCTTTTATGCAAACTTAAGAGAAGGAGAATGAGGATTAATTTCCAACGTGGAGGAAGCTGATGTACAGTTAACACCAGAGCTTCTCCACAACATTCTTGGATTGAAGAATGAAGGACTAGAAATTCTGGAAAGTACAACTACAGTCGAGTGGATAGAGCAAGCAATAAAGGATTGTTTAGCTATCAATCTTGGTGTGTTGTTATTAAATAGACTAAAGCAGCTAAATGGTATAGCACACAAGATAGCAAACATTCTAATTAAGAATGTCTACCAACGACAATGCCATGATATAGAACTGAGTCAATTTGTCAAGTAGGCCACATATGCAGTTGTGAACAGAATTCAGATAAATTGGTCTGCAGTTTTCATCTCCAAGATGAAAGCAATAAAGAAGAAATTATTTTATGGAGATCTGATTCCACTACTGATGGTGGACTATATTGATTTCACGAAATATACATCTAAAACGATCAGATCAAGAACTATTTCAGTGAAAGAATACAGAAATTATGTAGCTGTAGAGATTGCTGAACCTTCTAGAGGAATTACAGGAGTTGTAGAAAGGATTAACCACTTAGAACAATAATTAGAAAAGCTCCAGAAGGAAGTAGATGAACTTTGGAGAAAAGATTAAAATTGTATTGTTCGTCTACTTGTAATTGTATATATTTGTATGAAAAATATCTGACTGATTGTAATATACACTATTCATATAAATGAATGTATGTTTATTAGAGGTGTTTGCATTTGTGTTTGAGAATGATGTACTGGATGAACTATCTTGAATATTAAACAACTGTTTGAACATTATGCAATCTGCTGAATGACAAGATTAAAGGCATGATAACTAATTAATGCCTGAAAATATCTACATGCTGCCAAGTAAAATATAAAATTCTGCACAACATGAAATGAACTACAAGTTAAATATTTATATAATGTTTAGATGTAAATGAGTTTTAATTAGAATACTGTATTAATGACATGTATTTAATTTTATTTAAGTTGGAAAAATGTAGGAGAGAAGAAAAGTATAGAAGTTAATACAAGGAGTAAACTTAGAGGTTGCTAAGTGTTAACTCAATGAAGTAAGTCCATTGAGTTAGCCTTAACTCCACGAAGCCAACAATATAATATAAGGTCACACCGTTGAGTTATCTGTAACTCAACGAAGTTAGTCCGTGGAGTTAGCAGTAGTAACCAAAGCTATTATGTTGAGTTATCTATAACTCAACGAGGTTAGTTTGTGGATTAAGCTAAACGGTTATTCTTTTAGCAGCAATGAAACTTTGTGGGTTTAGCGGTTACTGAAATTTGAAATTAGAAGTGGCACACGTACCCATAAAAATAGGAACCATACTGCACGTTACAAGACACGTTCTTGCAACGAGATTCATTTGCTTTATGGACGTGCATTATAAATATAGAACAGAATGTTGTTTACAAGTTACCAGCATTTGAGAAAAGAAAATTCATTGGGGAACTGGAAGGAGAAGCAGCTGATTCAACTTCATCCGTCAACAACTATCTACTGAATATAAAGCTTCAAACTAGTATGTAATTAATCTTCTGTTATTTTATTTTATGTTAAGAGTTCATGAGCACATGGATTTGTTCTCCTAGCACTAAACGATTAGTAAGAACACCTACATAGGATTATTTAACATAGAGACATACTGAAAACTTTTCTGAATTGGACTTTAACGAAATCCTTAGGGGTGTAGCTAATCGTTCTTTAAAAGAGAATGAAGATATGTTTGCTCTAGTAGAGAAACCATTAGGGGAAATTCTATATCTTGAATTAGTTGATGAACCTTCATGTATTCGATTGCCAAACTTTGAGGGAGATAAGTTTGAACTGAAATCTAATTATATTAGTCAATTGTCACATTTTCATGGATTAGAAAGAGAGGATGCCTATTATTTCCTTACAGAATTTAACGAAGTTTGTCAAATGATGAAAATGCCGAATATGAGTATAGATGCTATTAAACTTAGATATATCCCTTTTGCTTTAAAAGACATAGCTAAGAGATGGTTATATATCTGTTGCCCGATTCAATTTCCACATGGACTGAATTTTGCTCTATTTTTTTGGAAAAATATTATCCAATACATCAAACGATTAAAAAGAAAAAGGAAATATTAATGTGTAGCCAAAAACAGGGAGAATCATTCTAGAAATATTTTGAAAGATTTAAAGATTTACTAACACAATGTCCACATCATACAATGAGTAAAGCACAATTGATAGGTATAATTTATGAAGACATAAATGTTTCAACAAAATCTTTATTAGAATCTACTTGTCAGATTGGATTTTTAAAATTGTGTAGTGAAGAAGCATGAGCATACTTAGAAAACTTTGCAAAAAAAACTGCACAGTGGGAAAACTCAACTGAAGCTATTGCAGATAAAACAATATTGCTAAGGGGAATGCATGAAATAGATTCAATCACTATGCTTGAAGTTAAGTTAACTGAATTAACAAAGAAAATAGAAGAGTTATCATTAAATCAAAAACTAGCAAAAAAGAGTGCAAACGTTAATGATTTAGATATTATTTATGCTAGAAACCAGAAAGATAACTTTGGAAATTCTTATAACCCTAATTAGAGAAATCACCCGAATTTATCTTGGAGAAACAACAATTTCCAGGGAGGAGAAAATATAAATGACAAAAATATAAGTTATGAAGCATTAATTGAATAAGGATTTAGAATAGAGAAGTTAGTAAAGATAATTCAACAATTAAACAATCGTCTAGATTTTGTATTTGAAAATGGTGCAATTCAAAATCAAAATATAAATAGAAATATACCCCCTAGACAAAAAGAATCAATAGAAGTTAGACCTACTAGAGGATTGCCAATGCAAGTAGTACCTAACCCTATTAATAGAACTGTTAATGAAATTGATACATCCTCTAGGAGGGTAGCCAAATGAAACATCATAACTGAAGTAACTATGTATAATATAGTGAGTAGAAAATATATATAAAAAAAAAAGATTTTATAAGTTTAATTATAGTTAGTATTATCGTAGAGTTATCACTTAACTCAACGAACTTAATCTGTTGAGTTATGACCTAACTCCACGAGGGTATAAAGTAGCTATGTTGATTTTGTCTCTATTAATCTTTGTTTATGTCATACAGAATCACAACAGATGGAACTGATGAAATTACCACTCGATGCACTAAGGGAAGTATTGAGTAACCTATCAACTAAAGATCTATGCAGATTGTGTTGTGTGTCAAAAGAAATTAAAGACTATGTCAAAGAAAAATATTTTCAAGGACTACAAGCTACAAAAATGACTAAGATTGGAGATGGATTTATATGGAAGTCATTTAATCGTAGTTTAATCAGCTATGAATATTTGAGTATGGACGAAACTAATGGAATTCCACCCAATACATTAGAAGGAATAGATCATATTATGGGGATGGATGAAGGATTAATTATTTACAGAACTAAACCAAGGTATGCAATTCTGTTACTTGATATTTTGATTAGAAATCCTATCACAAGAGAAGAATGGAATATAGGAAGACCTAATAAATATGAAGTACCAATTGAAAATTGTGGGCCAGCTTTAATCTTTTCTGAAAAAAATTCGACCATTCCTGAAAAATTATATTATTGGAGACCAATTGGAAACTGGGATGAAGATTTATGCTTAAGTGTGTATAATTTTCTTAATAGATCTTGGACTGAAAATATTATGATATATCTAGGACAAAAAACATTAATTAACAACATGCATGTCATACTTGATGGATATATATATCTAGTCACAGATATATCAGTTGCATTTAGATCTGATTTATACATAGTAAGCATAGACAGTTATGATGATTTTATAGAAATATTACCTATACTGAGTGATATAGCTAAACCACCATCTGTAGAATATGATAAATTTCAATTAGGAATGTGGTATAATGAATAGGATGATCCTACTTTATGTTTGATAAGATGGTGGGATGAATTGAAGAAATTTCAAATATGGATTATAAAAGACCTAAATGAATGGAAGTGGGAAGAGGAATATATTGAAATAGATGTAGAAATAGAAACAACTACACTATCTTGGAATAGAAGAGGATCTCTTTCTGCATTTCATTTCATTAATGGAAATACACTTATATTTAGTATTGATAACATAATGCAAGTTTACAAATTAAAAAGGAGAATGGACTACATTGAAATAGAATTGATAGCAAGAAGAATTATGCAAAAAAAAGTTTGCTTGGACTGACACGTTTATTCCATTTGTTACTACTTTTCAGTCATGTTCTTAAAGTGTGATTTTGTGTTTTTAATGTTGTGTGTAGTCTGCATTTATGTGTAAAGAAAAAAAGAAAAAAAACAAAATATCAATCCAGTTTGTTGGTATCTGTTCTAGGAAACCAACTAGCTTGCTTGTGAGCCACCAAAGGCATAGGAGCTTGGGTTCCACACAAGACATTGATTAACAAGTTATGTTTTGTTGTTATATATTCTGCTTTTAATTTTGAATGAAAAGTTTTTCAGATTCAAAAATCGGAAGATATTGAAGGAGAGACAAAAGAACAAGGTATGTAATTAATTACTTATCCTGAATTTACATTTAAACTCAGTTCGTGGAGTTATTCATTAACTCAATGAATTAAGTTCGTTGAGTTAGGTGCTAAGTCAATGAAATAATATTCATGCCTGTTGTAATTACCATATGTACTGAAAAATCTTTTACATTGAGGACAATGCAAAATGTAGGTATAGGGGGAGGTAATTAAAGTAATAGTCATGTAATTTTGTTAATTAAAAGAATTAAAATAGTACTACTAAAGTTCTATGGAAATTGAATTTTTTTTTGATAAAGTTGCTATAACTATCCGATAATTGAAACTACAAAATTTTTAAAGAACTGTAACTACTGAAATGTTATATTTATAATCTTATATAAGATGATACAAATTTTACTACTCATACAAATCTAGATATAGTATCTTATGTTTTTACTGAAATTTATGAGTTTAACAGTTTCATGATTTTAAAAAGAAATCAAAATGTTTAACTGAAACTCAGTAAATTATTTGAAATCCTAAAAGAGCTTAAATGTTGATTTGTGGATTAAATGAAATACATATGATTAATGATACATTTAATTTGATTAATTAAACTTGTAGAATGATTTATGTGTAGATCTTATTAAACTATAGAAAAAGTATGAGCTATTTGATATGGATTCATATTTTCAGTAAATAATAAGAGTAGGACTATACGAGATTTGTGTTTTATTGCATCTGTATTAATGAAATACGTACATATACTGTGCTAAAAAGAAAAAAAAAGAAAAAAAAACTTTGAGAGTTTATTGACTTGTTTGATTACGAGCCTTTTGTACTTGAGCAAATAGGTATGTAAGGATTGTTAACCTGAAAAAGGACTCTTTAAATCTGGCAACCTAAGATCCTGATTAGATCTAGGATTGTTGACTGAAAGCTCGATACATGGGTACACTAGAAAGCTCTTGTATGATTCAAGCTTGTCAAATTAACTTTTAAAGTACAAATATGCATATACTGTTCTGAAAAGATACAAGTATTTTGTGAAATACAGATATCTTCTGAATTGAGTATATGTTCTGTTATCTAAAATTGCTGAAGTATGAATCTAGAATAGCCTTTTGAAGTTGTTTATTAGAGATACAATTCTTTATTCTACTTGTCTTAATCATATTGAATTGGATTGTGTTTTGATTCATATGAACTTGAAATTTATTTTGGAAATCATATTGGAAAATTCAGAATGACAGATGCTGAAAAGAAAAATAAAATGATAATATAATTAACACCTATGTGATGCTGATATATTTTGTATGTAATTTACATATATTCTAAATATATTTGCAGGTTTAAGAGGAGAAAACAAAGTTAAAATAGATTAATGAAGCATACAGAATATCTATATAGTAATCTAATTTATTATTCTGAAGAAGAACGAAATGAACAATTAAATCTAGCACTTTAGAAAGACCAAATAGTTAGATCTTAGTTTGCTAAGGGACTAGCAAAATTTAAGTATGGGGGAAGTGTTTAGAATGAAAAAGTGCATAATATTAACGATTAAATGATGGTTAATTACATAATTTTTAGCTTATCATATGAAAATTAAGCCATTATGTTATAATTGCATTGTTATATGCTTTAATGAAAGAATCTGCATAATTCCAGGAAATTAGCATTAATTTAGTACATTTATGAACTGTCGGTAAATTACAAGCTGTGAAATTCTTTAGTGTCTGAATTTTCTGTTATTTTAGAAAGTTATGTTTAATGTACCGGACATTTATGTTTTAAATGCTTAAAGAATATTTTATTATTTCCTGGATTACACATGTTGAAACTACAATGCATGACTTAAGTGGATTTTCGATAAGTTATTTGTTAACTATCCGAAATGCATCTAAGCATCGGATAGTTAGGTTCGTAAGTATTCGAAATATTTGAACTTGTTAAGTTAGAATTAGGCACGTGTTGAATTTAAATGCTTTAGTATATCACGTGAGATGCACATGTATAACTCATTAAGTTAGCATAACTGTATGCGTTGAGTTACATGAATACACACTAAGGTAATGCGTTAGGTTAGTAGCTTATTTCTTTAGTGCACGTGTTTTATAGTTAAATCAACGAAGTAAGTCCGTTGAGTTATCTGTAACTCCACGGACCATTTATTTTCTAATATGCCACTATAGCGGTTACAGAAATAGGACATTCGAAGGAAAATCACGATTGCACGTATCACGCAAGAAATCGCTCGTGGAAGGAAGAAGAAATCACCATCGTTGATATGAACGAAGGAAATCCAACCGATCATCGAAGCAGAAGTAATTACTACTAAGAAATATAAAAGAAAAGGAGAAAAAATGAAGAAGAGGGTGGCTAGTGTGTGTGTAGAGGAGGAGGACCGTGCTAACTACAGGCAGCGACAGAAGTTCCCTGAAGTTCCACACTACCATCACTAACCATCAAAGGTCTGTGAGGATACTTTCCTGATGTCGGGTCGATTCCGAGCCAAACATAGTGCCTAACAACCACTATGATGAGTGATCGCGTCGTGGAAAGGGAAACCATTTTCACTAAGCTCCGACTCATATCTCAAGAGATTGTAAAGCTTCTAGCCTTGGTTTCAGATTGATGCCAGTATGCTGAAGAGGAGATCAACTTGCAATTCTAGACTCGTGATTCTATAGGGAGAGGAGATAGAATTGTAAGTGGTTAAATTTTTAGTGGTGTAATCATGTCGCATGTAGTGACGAAAATTTTTACTATCGATAGAGATTACTTTTACATTTCACTTTTTGCCCATTTTCATGATCATATCAAAACAAAAATACCAAAAACAACTTATCTGTGTTTATAGTTAGCATTTGAGTGTTGTATTGTTTATTTTGTATCGTGATTAATGTTATCAAGGTCAGTGTTGTGAATGTTTCATGTTTGTTTGATTTAGAAAATAGAAAATAGTTTTACAATTTACTGGTATTGAATCATTCTTGATACTTAAAGATTTTAATGGTTACTATTTGAAATATCTGAATGTTAGTGTTGCTAAATGATAAATCTGATATTAACTAGCATTAAAGAGCTTAATAGATGTTATTTAAAACCTGTGGAACCGCCTAATGGTTGGCCGAATTCCTTTGTAAATAGTAGTATTAAACTGGATAGATAGCTTCGGTGAGTTACTTTAATTCCACAAGGTTAGTTCGTTGAGTTAGCTATAACTCAATGGAGTGCTTACTTAATATATAAATTTCATTATTAAAAACGGAACAGTACACAATTCTTGCTCAATTCTCTATGGAATCGACCTGTACTTGCACACAAATACAATATACACTGTGCACTTGTAGTTAAAATACAAATTGGAATTAATATCTAATTTGTGTGAAAGATTGTTTGTTTACTTCTAAAAAGGAATTACTGAAAAGCATTAAGACAAATTAACTAAGTTACAAACAGAAGTTAACAAATCAACTAATGCACTTTGGGCTTATAGAACTGGTTATAAGACAAGCTTAGGTATGTCACCTTTTAGAATAGTTTATGGAAAAAGTTTCCATTTACTAGTTGAAATTGAATATAAAGCTTATTGGGCATTAAAAACTCTAAACACTAATTTAAATCAAGCTGCTCAAAACAAGAGAATACAATTGATTGAATTAGAAGAATTTAGGAATAAAGCTTATTTGACCATTGTAAAAGAAAAAGAGAAAATAAAGTTCTAGCATGACAAGAAAATTATTCTAAAAACTTTTGAAATAGGACAAGAAGTATATCTTTACATGACTAGACTTCATAAACATCTAGAAAAATTGAGATCTAGATGGTTAGGACCTTACATAATTTGAAATATTTATTCCTATGGAGCTATTGAAATTGAAAATCCTAAAAATCAGAATATATTTAAAGTAAATGGACAAAGACCTAGACCTATTCTAAAAATTCCAAAGAGTTCCTTGGGAATCATAGAAGAAGTAAGAGTAAAGGATTACTCAAGCTTTACTAAGTAAGAAATAGCTATATGTTTGTTTTGTAATAAAAAAAAAAACTTATTTTAAATATAGTCATGGTTCAACCGAAATATATATTAAAAGGAAAAAATTGTTACGATCATATTGAAAGGATCCATTGGTTTGATTGAAACATAAAAATACAAGTATATCTATTATATTAAGTAAAAAAAATGTTGGTTTTACCGAAGCTGGGTATCAATTCAACCGGTAGAGAAAAAAAAAAGTACTTTATTTTGGTTCAATTGAGGGAATATAACGGTTTGACCGAAATTTTCAAATGTTGAAAAATTAAGAGTCGGTCAGATCGAAAATTCTTCGATCTAGATTGAGTTAAAATTATTATTATAAGTATTTTTATTAGTTATAACTTTACGGGTGGTTCGTTGAGTTACGCTTAACTCAACGAGCTTACTCCGTTGAGTCTAGTATAAGTTAACGAACTTACTCTGTTGAGTTAACTATAACTCAATGAAGTATTGTAGGTAGGTCCACAGACTTAGTTCGTGCAATTAACTCTAACTCCATGGAGAAGTGAGTGAGATAGTGAGAGTTTGCACGAGAAAATGACCCAATCTCCTACAAAAAACTTAGGGTTTATTTATATTAAAACTTAGGATTTGGAGGCATTATCCGCAACAATCATTTAGAACTTAGAACAGGAGAGATCAAAACCATTCCGTTCCGTTCTGTCACACCACAAAGGCAAGATGACGCCAAAATTCTAGGAAGCAGTTGACACTATAATATTTCTCAAAGAGTTAGAGGAATGGCATACACGACAAAAGATCAAGAACACAACATGGGAGAAAGAATTAGAAAAGGTAGAATCTAATATCTTCTACTAGAGAAAAGTTTTGGTAGATTTAGATATTCGAATACCTCGAATAGTAGAAACGAGGATTAAAGTAGCAACAAAAGCAGCTGTAAATAGAGAAAGAAAAATTAGACCGAATAATGAGGTTGCCCTAGAGTTGATCTGGTGTAAGTCATGACTATGGTTTGTGAGGCATATTGTTGGACATGCCTAGTGGGAAATTAGGGAGCAACAAAGGAAAGTAGTTAAAGAACCTGCAATTGAGGAGCTGGCTGCTAAAAGACCTGTTACTGAGGAACAACAGCTAGGATCATCCATTCCACTGCCAAGGCTGTTAGAAAGAGCAGCATTTTTGGGGCCATCAATGCTAGAGGAATGGAGAGAATTTGCAGAGCTCGTTAAAGTTGCCAAAAACTAAGGAAATTCTGAAGATATGGCTGTGGCAAAGACACATTTGCTATATGAGGCACTCTATAAGAAAAAGGCTGAAGAAAAGTTGAAGGCCCAATATAAAATTAAAGTAGAACAACATCAAGAAGCAGCTAGATCACTAGCTACAAGAGAAACAAAAGCTGGTCCTTCTAAACCAGTGACTATTAAGCAAGAAGAGCCATTACCTATGGCTTGAGGGCCTGTAGAGCCTATTTTTGTTGAGTTAGAGTCAAAAGAAGAAGAAGAAGATTAGACACAACTAATTAGAAGAAAAGGAAAAGAAAAAGTACTTGAAGCTCAAGTAGAAATTAAACCTAAGTCTATACTATCAATAAGGCATAAAGAGCCCATTTTTGTTAGTATGTTATCTGAATCTGAGGAGGAGTAGGAGCCGCAGCAACAAACGCAAAGAGGAAAGGAAAATAGGCTGAAATTAGTCTATAGCCTGTACAAATAGAAGAAACTGAAGTTAGGGCAGAAGTTAATTTGCTTGTGACTCCATCCCAATCTGCCACAAAATCAAAAAGAATAGTGACCATGCAGATTGGTAGTCAGGAGGAAGACAAAACAGAAGAAGCTGAACAAGAATATATGGAACAAAAAGGAAATGACTCGACAGATTCCGTTGAAGAGGGAGAGACTCTTCAACAAATTTTTGAGAGAATACAAGAAGAAAGAGTAGAGAGTTCTGCTAGCTCTCCACCATAGACAAAAGTAGAAATTGAATTGCAGGAATCTTCGAATCATTTCCAACAAATACAAGTTCAGCATTTTGAGGGAGAAATTCAAGAACAAACCCCTTTGGAGCAACAAATCCAAATTCCTAACCCGTTTGAAGCTACTATTCTAAATGAAGTATATTTTTGGAGTTAGGAAGTAATGAATAAGTATCAAGAGATAAAGGGGTATGATGTTATATACAGTAGACTAGTAAACTAGGACGGTATGTAGGCAATTAAGGACTTATTTGAGTTCTAGGGTCTACTGACATTTATTTCTCAGTAGAAAGGGCATGCAGTGTATGATAATCTAGTGTCTTGTTTTTATGCCAACTTGAGAGAGAAAGGAGGATTAATTTCCAACGTGGAGCAAGCTGATGTACTGATAACACCAAAGCTTGTCTACAATATTTTTGGATTAAGGAATGAAGGAATAGAAATTCTGGAGAGCATAACTATAGTCGAGTGGACAGAACAGGAAATTAAAGATTGTTTAGCTATCAATCCTAGTGTGCCACTATTAAATAGATTGAAGTACTTAAATGGGAAAGCACACATGGTAGCTAAAATTTTGATTAAAAATGTCTACCAAAGAAAAGGCCACGACATTTATCTTAGTCAATATGTCAAGTGGGCCACATATGCAATTGTGAACAAAATTCAAGTTAATTAGTACAAAGTTTTTATCTCCAAGTTGAGAGCAGTAAAAAAGAAATTATATTATGGAGATTTGATTCCACTACTGATGGTGGACAGTATTGACTTCATGAAATGGACATCCAAGAGGATAAGATTTAGAACCATTTCAGTGAAGGAATATAGAAATTATGTTACTACTGAGATGACTGTACCTTTTGAAGGCATTATAGGAGTTGTAGAATATATAAATCAATTAGAACAATAATTAGAAAAGCTCTAGAAGGAAGTAGTTGAACTTAGGAAGAAAGATTAAAATGTATTATTCATCTACTTATATTAAAAAATTTTGATTGCTTGTATTGTAAACGATATATATATTAATGTTTGAACATCAATTTATTTCTGAATTTGTGTGAATGTGAATGAATGATTTAATTGAGAATTGTATTGAATGAAAATATTATATATGTATCAGTTTAAAGCTTTGTAGGACTGTGTTACAAGTTTTGAAATTTTATGAATGACATGGTTATATGCACAATGATTGGATAATGTCTAAATATATCTACATACTAAAAAGCAAAATTTAATTTCTACATAACAGGAAATGAATTGTAAGTTAAATATGCATATAATGTTCAAATTTAAATGAGTTTAAATTAGAACACTGCATAAATGAAATGTATTTAACTTTATTTAAGTTGATAAAATGTAGGAGAAAAAAAGAAGAAGTTAATATGAGGAGTAAGTTTTAGAAAAATTTACTAAGTGTTAACTCAATGAAGTAAGTCTGTTGAATTTACTTGTCATTATTAGAATCTACTTGTCAGAATGAATTTTTAAAATTATGTAGTGAAGAAGCATGGGCATACTTAAAAAACTTTGCAAAAAGAACTGCATAGTGGGAAAACTTGACTAAAGCTATTATAGATAAAAGAATATTGCCAAGGGAAATGCATGAAATAGATTCAAGCACTATGCTTGAAGTTAAATTAATTGAGTTAATAAAGAAAATTGAAGAGTTATCATTAAATCAAATGCTAGCAGAAAAGAATGCAAACATTAATGACTTAGATATTATTTTTGCTAGAAACTAGAAAGATAACTTTGGAAATTCTTATAACCCTAATTGGAGAAATCACCTAAACCTATCTTGGAGAAATAACAATTTCCAAGGACGAGAAAATATAAATAACAAAAATATAAGTTATGAAGCATTAATTGAACAAGGATCTAGAATAGAGAAGTTAGAAAAGATAATTCAACAATTAAACAATTGTCTAGACCTTGTATTTGGAAATGCTACCATTGAGAATCATAATATGAATAGAAATATACCCCCTAGATCGAAGGAATCAATAGAAGTTAGACCTACTAGAGGATTGCTAATGCAAGTAGTGTCTAACCCTGTCAATAGAACTATTAATGAAATTAATACCTCCTTTGGGAGGAAAGCTGAATGAAGCAGTATAACTGAAGTAACTATGTATAATTTAGTAAGTACAAAAATATAAAAAGAAAAAAATGTAAGTTTAATTGTAGTTAGTAGTGTCGTAGAGTTATTACTTAACTCAACAAACTTAGTCCGTTGAGTTACGACTTAACTCTACGAGGATATGTAAGTAGTTATGTTAATTTTATCTTTGCTAAAATTTTGTTTATGTTATACAAAATCACAATAGATGGAATTGATGAAATTACCACTAGATGCACTAAGGGAAGTACTAAGTAACTTATTAGCTAAAGATCTATGTAGATTGTATTGTATGTCAAAGGAAATTAAAGAATGTATCAGAGAAAAATATTTTCATGGACTACAGATTACAAAATTGACTAATATTAGAGATGGATTTTTATGGAAGTCATTTAATTGTAGTTCAATCAGCTATGAATATTTCAATTTGGAAGAAATTGTTGGAAGTCCACCCAATACATTAGAAGGAATAGATCATATTATGAGGATAGATGAATGATTAATTATTTACAGAACCAAACCAAGGTATGCAATTCTGTTATTCAATATTTTGATTAGAAATCCTATCACTAGAGAAGAATGGAATATAGGAAGGCCTGATAGATTTGAAGTACCAACTGAAAATTGTGGGTCAGCTTTAACATTTTTTGATAAAAATTTGACCATTCCTAAATAATTGTATTACTGGAGACAATTGAAAATTGGGATGAAGATTTATGTTTAAGTGTGTATAATTTTCTGAATAGATCTTGGACTAAAAATACTATGATATATCTAGGATAGAAAGCTTTAATTAATAACATACATATCATACTTGATGGATATATATATCTAGTCACAGATATATCAGTTGCATTTAGATTTGATTTATACATAGTAAGTATAGATAGTTATGATGATGACTTTATAGAAATATTGTCTATACCTAGTGATATAGCTGAACCACCATCTGTAGAATATGATAAAATTCAATTAGGAATGTGGTATAATGAATATGACGATCCTACTTTGTCTGATAAGATGGTGGGATGATTTGATGAAATTTCAAATATGGATTATGAAAGACTTAAATGAATGAAAGTGGAAAGAGGAATATATTGAAATATCTATAGAAATAGAAACAACTACATTATCTTGGAGTAGAAGAGGATCCCCTTTTGCATTTCAATTCATTAATGGTAATACACTTATATTTAGTATTTATAACATATTGCAAATTTATAAGTTAAAAAAGAGAGCTGATTGCATTAAAACAGAATTAATAGAAAGAAGAATTATGCCTAAAAAGTTTTCATGGACTAACACGTTTATTCCATTTGTCATTACTTTTCAATCATGTTCTTAAACTATGATTTTGTACTTTTAATGTTGCGTGTACTCTACATTTATTTTTTAGAAAAAAAGAAAAAATTTTAGTTTTCGCTTTATTTTATAATAAAAAAGAGAGAAGAAAAATAAAATATCAATCCTGTTTGTTGGTATTTGTTCTAGGAAACCAACTGCCTTGCTTGTGAGCTACCAAAGGCATAGGAGCCTAAGTTCCACACAAGGCACTGATTTAACAATTTATGTTTTGTAGTTAAAATGTTATTTTGTTATATACTCTACTTTTATGTGTGAATGAAAAGTTTTTCATCAAAAGTCGGAAGATATTGAAGGAGATACAAAACAACAAGGTATGCAATTAATTACTTATCCTGAATTTACATTCAAAAGTAGTTCGTGGAGTTATTTATTAACTCAATGAATTAAGTTCGTTGAGTTAGGTGCTAAGTCAACGAAACAATATTCATGCTTGCTAACATTTACTATACTTTAAAATCTTTTACATTGAGGACAATGCAAAATGTAGGTATGGGGGGAGGTAATTATTTTAAAATCCAAGTAATTTTGTTAATTAGAGGACTAAGATGGTGTTACAAAATTTTGTGGAAATTAAAAATTTTGTATGAATTTACTGTAATTAATCGAAAATTCCTGTAACTATCCGTTAATGGAAATTGTAAAATTTTTAAGAATTGTAACTGCTTGAAAGTTATATTTAGAGTCTTATATAAGATGCTACAAAATTTTATTATTAATACAAATCTGCATAGCATCTTATGTTTTTGCTAAATTTTATGAGTTTAATAGTTTCACAATTTTAAAAAAGAAATCAGAATGCTTAACTAAAACTTAGTAAATGATTTGAATCTTGAAAGAGTTGAAATGTTGATTTTTGGATTAAATGAAATACATATTGTTGAGTATTTTGTTTTGATGATGTGTGTTGAATGAAAATAATCATATTTGCTCAATTACTATTGCTTGTGAAAAGAAATTAAAATCATTAGTTAATATAGAAAAAGTTTACTGATATAAATACTTGTCTGTATTGGATTTGAAGTTAATAACTAGTTGTTTCGTTGCATTAATTTCTCATTTAACTAAACGTTAAGTTAACGTGTGTTTTTATTGAAAAGCATGATATGTTTTAAAGTTATATCTTCTGTATCATGAACAGTGCACGTTTTAGAAAACTCGTTAAGTTAGAGTTTTGTTTGTATAGAGGTCATGTGAGAACTCGTTAAGTTAGAGGCTTAAAGGTTAAAATAGGTCACGTGAGAACTTGTTAAGTTAGTGAGTAAAAGAAGAGATAAACTCGTTAAGTTAGTGTTATACACGTGGTGAAATTATAAGTTACCAATGTTGTATTGTATCACGTGAGGTGCACATGTTTAACTCATTAAGTTAGCATATCTAAACATGTTGAGTTGCTATATTGAACACTAAGGTAACACGTTAGGTTAGCGTTATAAACTTAAGTTGTTATTTTTGCACGTGATAAAATTCTTATTATAAAAATATTTGTTTATTACTGAATCGGTGAGTTAAAGTTTTTTCGGAGACTTATAGTTGTAACTATCCGAAAGGTAACTTAAGTCATGTTTTCAGGTCTTGACACGTGTCTCACTAGTTTTATGGTAAAAAGAGTTTTTCGGAGACTTACAACCATAACTATCTGAAACTTAAATTATTTTCAGTGAGTTATCGTTTAACCTTTCGAAAGAAAGGTTAAGCTGGTTCGTTGAGTTAGTGTAACACCATGGACTTAGTTCGTTGAGTTAGCTACAGTACTTGTCACGTGAAATGGCACATGAGGAACTCGTTAAGTTAGAAACGTTAAGTTATATATATATACTTGTGTTACTCGTTTAGTTAACATTAAAGTAATGACTTCTTATTATGATTGATGAAAGATTTTGGACGAGAAAGTTTATTTTGTAGGAAATTTTTCAGATATCCAAGACTGATGATTAAAGAAAATTCGAAATGTAAACGTGGGTCAGAACGCGTGTGTTTCGATGAAGGAAAAAGAAAAGACGTGAAGAAGTGGAAAACTGGTAGTGGTTAAACGTGAATGATATGCATGAAATGAAGATACAATATAAAAGGCATAGAGATCTTGTTGATCAAACAATCCTTGCACACAAAAAGAAAAATCTTTTCAAGGATCAAACAATCCCTGCACACCAAAAGAAAAATCTTTTTCAGGGATCAAAAACACCTCTTCGGGAAAATCTCTCAAGTGGAAGAAAATTTAGTGAAGCAGAAAAGATATTATTTATGTCACTAAAGATTTAAAGTATTAGAAGAAAGCAAATTCGTCATTGAAGAATTGCTGAAGAAGAAGAAGAAGAAGAAGAAAGATCTCAAACAGGGAGAAATGTTTTAAATTCCGCAAATTAGTTTTCTCTGTTTGTAGTTATGAAATTCTTTAGATGATACATGGTATCGAGATATAATTGCATCTACAATTTCTAAGGAGAATTGAATTGTATATTGTAATTGAAACCTTGAATAAAAATGATTTTATGAAAACAATGTCTCGACTTGTTTTTGAGTTTTAAAGTTTCAATTATATTTCAGAAAATATTAAAAATACACAATTCACCCCCCTCTTGTGTAGCCATACGATCCTACACATATGATCAATGATACATTTACTGTGATTGATTAAACTTGTAGAATGATTTATGTGTAAATCTTATTAAACTACATAAAAAGTATGAGCTTATTGATATGGATTCATGGTTTTAGTTAATTATAGAAGTAGAATTATATGAGATTTGTGTGTTTTATTGCATTTATATTAATGAAATACGTATTTATACTGTGTTGTAAAGAAAAAAGAGAAAAAAAAGAGAGAAAAACTTTGAGAGTTTATTGATTTGTTTGATCACGAGCCTTTTGTACTTGAGTAGATAGGTATGTAAGGATTGTTGACTTGAAAAAGGACTCTTTAAATTTGGCAACCTAAGATCCTGATTAGATATAGGATTGTTGACTGAAAGCTCGATACATGGGTACACTAGAAAGTTCTCGTATGATTCAAGCTTTTCAAATTAACTTTTAAAGTACAAATATGTATATATATTGTTCTGAAAAGATAAAGTGTTTTATGAAATACAAATATCTTTTGAATCGAGTATATTTTATGTTATCTAAGATTACTAAAGTATGAATCTAGATTAGACTTTTGAAGTTGTTTATTAGAGATATAATTCATTATTCTTCTTGTTTTAATCATATTGAGTTGAATTGTGTTTTGATTTGTATGTAGTTGAAATTTATTCAGGAAATCATATTGGAAAACTCAAGATAACAGATATTTGAAAAAAGAAAAAAGTGATAATATAATTACCACCTATATGATGCTAGTATATTTTATTTGTAATTTACATATGTTTTAAATACATTTGCAGGATGAAGAGGAGAAAAAAATGTTAAAATAGATTATTGAATTAATACAGAATATCTTTACATTAATCTAATCTATGTATTATAAAGAAAAAATGAAGAATTAGTTCTAGTACTTTAGAAAGACCAACTAGTTAGATCTTAGTAGTTTGCTAAGGGACTAGCAAAATTTAAGTATGGGGGAAGTGTTTAGAATGAAAAAGTGCATAATAGTAATGGTTAATTGCATAATATTTAGCTTATCATATGAGAATTAAGTCATTATGTTATAATTGCATTGTTATATGCTTTAATGAAAGAATCTACATAATTTCAGGGAATTAACGTTAATTAAGTACATTTCTGAACTGTCGGTGAATTACAGGCTTTTTAACTCCTAAGTCTTTGAATTTTCTATTATTTTGGAGAGTTATATTGCATGTACCAGAAAATTATATTTTAAACGCTTAAAGAATATTTTATTATTTCTTGGAGTACATGTGTTGAAACATTAATATACGACTTAAGTGGATTTTCATTAAGTTAGATGCTAACTATCCGAAATGTGTCTAAGCATCGGATAATTAGGTTTACTAGTATCCAAAATATCTTTTTATCATAAAACTGCCTGTGGACACGTGTCGCGTTCTAGAAACTTTACTTAAGTTATCTTTCGGAAGGTTAGGTGCTAACTGTCTGAAATGCATATAAGTTTTGGATACTTATAGTTATAACTATCCGAAACATCTGAACTCGTTAAGTTATTTCTTTATTGCACGTGTTTTATAGTTAAATCAACGAAGTAAGTCCGTTGAGTTACACTAACTCCACGGATCATTTATTTTCTAACATGCCATTGTCGTAGTTGTAGAAATAGGAAATTTGAAGGAAAACCACGATTGCACGTATAACGTAGGAATTCACTCGTGGAATGAAGAAGAAATCACCATTGTTGATATGAATGAAGGAAATCCAACTGATCATTTAAGTAGAAGCAATTATTACTAAAAGAAACATAAAAGACGAAGAAAAAAATAGTGTAAAGGGGGGTGGAGAATCGTGCTAATTGCAGGAAGCGTCGGAAGTTCTCTGAAGCTCCACCACACCACCAAAATCACCAACCATCGGAGGTCTGTGAGGATACTTTCCAGATGTTGGGTTGATTCTGAGCCAAACATGGTGACTAACAACCACTGTGAGGAGTGATCGCATCGCAAGAAGGGAAGCCATTTTCACCAAGCACCGACTCATATCTCAGGAGATTGTAAAGCTTCTAGCCTTGGTTTTGGGTTGATACCAGTATGCTGAAGAGGAGATCATCTTACAATTTTTGGTTCATGATTCTATAGGGAGAGGAGGCAAGATTATAAGTGATTAAGTTTTCAATGGTGTAATCACATTGCATGTTGTTCAGAATGAAAAAGTGCATAATATTAACGGTTAAATGATGGTTAATTGCATAATATTTAGCTTATCATATGAGAATTACGCCATAATGTTATAATTACACTATTATATGCTTTAATGAAAGATTCTGCATAATTTCGAGAAATTAGCATTAATTAAGTACATTTTTGAACTGTTGGTGAATTACAGGCTTTGAAATTCCTAAGTATTCGAATTTTTTGTTATTTCAGAGAGTTATATTACATGTACCAAACAGTTATGTTTTAAACACTTAAAGAATATTTTATTATTTCCTAGAGGACACGTGTTGAAACCTTAATATATAACTTAAGTTGATTTTCGGTAAGTTATCTGCTAACTATCCGAAATGCATCTAAGCATCGGATAATTAGGTTTGTAAGTATCCAAAACATCTAAACTTGTTATTTCTTTATGCACGTGTTTTATAGTTAATTCAACGAAGTAAGTTCGTTGAGTTACACTAACTCCACGGACCATTTATTTTCTAACATGCCACTGTAGCAATTGCAGAAATAGGAAATTTGAAGGGAAACCATGATTGCACGTATCATGTAGGAATTTACTCATGGAATGAAGAAGAAATCACCATCATTGATATGAATGAAGGAAATCCAACCGATCATTTAAGCAGAAGTAGTTATTACTGAAAGAAATATAAAAGAAGAGGAGAAAGACGAAAAGTGTGTGTATAGGTGGAGAACAACACTAACTGCAGGAAGCGTCAAAAGTTCCTTGAAGCTCCACACCACCACCAAAATCACCAACCATCGGAGGTCTGTGAGGATACTTTCCAGATGTCGGGTCGATTTCGAGCCAAACACGATGACTAACAACTATTGTGAGGAGTGATTGCGCCACGGGAAGGGAAGTCATTTTCACCAAGCACCGACTCATATCTCAAGAGATCGTAAAGCTTCTAGCCTTGGTTTCAAGTTGATGCCAATATGCTGAAGAGGAGATCATCTTACAATTCTTGATTCGCGATTCTATAGGGAGAGGAGGCAAGATTGTAAGTGATTAAGTTTTCAATGGTGTAATTGTGTTGCATGTAGTGACATAAGTTTTTACTGTTGATAGAGATTTTTTACATTTCACCTTCTGCTCATCCTTAGGAACATATCAAAACAAAAAATACCAAAAACAACTAATTATCTGTGTTTACATTTAGTATTAAAGTGTTGTATTGTTTGTTTTGTATCGTGATTAATGTTATCATTGTTAGTATTGTGAATGTTTTATGTTTGTTTGAATCAGAAAATAGAAAATAGTTTTACAGTTTACTGAAATTGAATCATCCTAGATACTTAAAGATTTTAATGGTTACTATTTGAAATATCTAAACGTTAGTATTGCTTAACGACAAATCTAATATTAATTAACATTAAAGAGCTTAATTGATGTTATTTACATTATGGGGAACCACCCAATGGTTGGTCGAATTCCTTTGTAAATGGCAATATTTAACTAAAAAGAGAGGCTCGAGGAATTAACTTAAGTCCATGAGGTTAGTCTGTTGAGTTAACCATAACTCCACGAACTAAGTCTGTTATGTTAATTGTAACTCAACAGAGTGCTTAACTGAACACATATAAACTCCAATATAAAAATCGAAGCAGTACATAATTCTTACTCAATCACTATGGGATCGACCTGTACTTGCATACAAATACAATATACACTGTGCACTTGCAGTTAAAATACAAATTGGACTTAATATCTAATTTGTGTGAAAGGTTGTTTGTTTACTTTTAAGAGAATTTATTAATATAAGCATAAAAACAAAATCAAACAAGTTTATGATGTGACTTAACAACCCAAACACATGTAGTGACGGAAGTTTTTACTATCAATAAAGATTTTTACATTTCACCCTTCTCTCATTTTCAAGAACATATCAAAACAAAAATACCAAAAACAACTCATTATATGTGTTTACATTTAGTATTAAAGTGTTGTATTATTTGTTTTGTATTGTGATTAATGTTATCATTATTAGTATTATGAATGTTTTATGCTTGTTTGATTCAGAAAGTAGAAAATAGTTTTACAATTTACTTAAATTGAATCGTCCTAGATACTTAAAGATTTTAATGATTACTATTTGAAATATTTGAATGTTAGTATTGCTTAATGAGAAATCTCTGATTAACTAACATTAAAGAGCTTAATTGATGTTATTTACATTCTATGGAACTGCATAATGGTTAGCCGAATTCCTCTGTAAATAGCAGTATTTAACTTGAAAGATAGGCTCATGGAGTTAACTTAAGTCCATGAGGTTAGTCTATTGAGTTAACTATAACTTCACGAACTAAGTTTGTTGAGTTAACTATAACTCAACGGAGTACTTAATTGAACACACATAAACTTCAATATAAAAATCAGAATAGTATATAATTCTTACTCAATTTCTATGAGATCGACTTGTACTTGCACACAAATACAATATACATTGTGCACTTGTAGTTAAAATACAAATTGGACTTAATATCTAATTTGTGTGAAAGGTTGTTTGTTTACTTTTAAAAGAATTTATTAATAATAACATAAAAACAAACCAAAGAAGTTTTTCATAAACCAAACAAGTTTTTGATTTAACCTAACAATCGAATAGTATCCACGCGTGCGGAGAGGAAACTAGGACGATTTATTGGGAACATGCTAGTGCCGCGAATTCATGCCAATGTGAACAAAAGGAGACACCCACGGTCTGCCTTTTGGATTTTTTGCACACGTGGGGGGAGACCAGGGAGAGCACCTGAAATAACATTGGCTAGGCTAAATTCGCACCAATGAAAACCAGGTAGGGTGTTTGGGGTTTACCTTCCAAATTCTCCACGTGTGTGGGGCGGAGACTATGGAGAGCGCCTAAGATAACATCAGCCAAGCCAAATGTGGTAAAGAATGAAGAAAAATTGGTGGCCAAACAAGTGAAAAGAAAGGCAGATGTAAAGTAGGCAATGTAGGAAGGCTCCCACGAGAATCTTGTAGGAAAAAAAAAACATTAGGTGCGTTGGAGGATGGTTGAGCTAAGCATTTGGCTAATGGTCAAACTAGTAAGATGTTGTGGTCACATCGAAGGATGAAAATGGTTAGACCCGATTGAGTCGAGTGAGAACATGGTCTAACTAAAACTTGTGATGGTTCCACTAGAATGGAAAATGGTCTCTCCAAACATTGACGGTGATAAAATTGAAGCCCTATCATAGGTGGTCAAACTAAGGGCAAAACATGGTCAGACTGGGCCTTATGAGGGCTCCATTGAAAAGGAAAACAGTCTAACTAAAGAGGAGAGGAAAAAAAAGGAAAAGATTGGGATAAAATGGGGACGGCCTGACTAGACCTAGGACCAACTATGTGGAGCTGGTGGCTGGAGTGGAGAAAAGATGGAAACCATTATTAGGGAATCCTAGATGGAGGGCTGGAAATTCAATGGGTCCATCGACTGCTTGACCTAGAAACCTAGGGTGCTGGAGCCATGTTTGGGGAACCTCCTCCTTTTCGAATGTTGAGATATAAGCATCAGATGCTTGGGGGTTTAGAAGGGGGAGGGGAGTGTGGTATGACCTACGTCTACCACACCCGAACCTCCAAGCAAACGCGAAAGCGAGTAGGGAAAATGAGGTAAACACTCAAGCAAAACATGCATCCATTGAAATCTTTAAAATCAGAAAGAAGATGGACTACCACTATAAATGCAGCTTGACCTTGAAGGCTCTATCAAGGGAGTGCAACGCTTGACTCAACCACTTAGTTGAGATTCACAAATAACATTGATTGATTAAATATGATTACTTATGTTTTACACATCATCAAAAAATAATACTCAACAATCTCCCCCTTTTTGATGATGACAAAATCATATTAAATTAATACAGAAAATATGTTTAACTCAACGAAGCACTTCCATTAGGTTAAGTTTTGATTCAACAAACAAGTTTGTTGACTTAAGTTCACTTAAGTTTATTTCTGTTGTTTGCATATATACTTTCATAAAAATCATCTCCTAAAAGTAAAAACTTTCAAAATTTCAACAAACAACATATTAATAATGTCATCTCTCTTTTATCTTTCTCTTAATAAAAAAAAATTTAAAACTGTAATCATCTCCCCCTTTTTGCCATTAATCAAAAAGATGATTACAAAGTATTAAAATGAGAGACAAATATGTACAACTTTTTAAAAACATCTATTATCCTGAATTTTTTCAAAGATGATTTTCAGACTCAAATCCAACCGTATATGAATCAAAACACAACTTTAAACTTAATATGATTAAAACAAGTAGAATAATGAAATGTATCTCAATTAAACACTTTCAAAATTACTAGTTTAGATTCAAAAATTAGTTGTCATATTGTTAAAAACTATACTCGATTCAAAGATATCTGTATTTTTAATGAAACAACTTTGGTCTTTTCAGAACAATAAATGTAAATAATTTTACTTTAAAAGTTAGTTTGAAAAGTTTGAATCATACAAAAGCTTTCTAGTGTACCCGTGTAATGAGCTTTTAGTCAACAATCCTAGGTCTAATCAGGACCTTAGGTTGCCAAATTTAAAGAGTACTTTATTAGGTCAACAATTCTTACATACCTATATACTCAAATACAAAAGGCTTGTGATCAAATTGATCAATAAACTTTCAAAGATTTTCACTTTGTAAGCATTTTTTATTTGAAGCATAGTATATATGTATTTCATTAATATAGAAGCAATAAAGTACAAATCTCATATAATTTTCACTTCTATGATTTATTGAAAGTATGAATCATTTTCAATAAGTTCATACTTTTTACTAGTAGTTTAATATGATTTACATATAAAACATTCTACAAGTTTAATCAATCAAGTTAAACTTATTCTTGATCATATGTAATTTCTTTGATCTAAAAACCAACCAATCAAAATTTTTAGGATTTCAAACAAATTCTGAATGACTTTTAAGCAAAAACATTTCCATTTATAATTTATAAAGTCGTTTAAACCCATAAAATTAAGTTAAAACATAAGGTACTACATTAATTTTACTGTAAATATATAGTATCTTACATAGCAATTTAGATATTATTTAGATATTTATAATAAGTATATAATATCTATGAGGTAAACAACATCATCAACAATTGTTATCCTTTGTAGAGTTCAAACATTTTACACATCACATAGTCTACAAATACCTAAATTTAATATTATATTGTAAAATATATTTTCATTTAGAGGTTTTGTAAATATATCAGCTAATTGATTTTTACTAGACACAAATCCTAACTTAATTTTACCTTTAATTACATTATCTCTTAGAAAATGATGTTTAATCTCTATATGTTTTGCTCTAGAATGTAGTATAGGATTTTTGGAAAGATTTATTACAGAACTACTATCACAATAAATCTCAATTGTGTCATAAGATAATTTAAAATCTTTTAAAGTTTGCCTTATCCATAGAATCTGAGCACAACACAGTGCAGTAGCAAAATATTAAACCTTGGTTGAAAGTGCTACATAGTTTTACTTTTTACTAAACCATAGCACCAAATTATTTTCCAATAATTGACATGTGCCACTAGTACTCTTTCTATCAGATTTAGATCCTATGTAATCAACATCAGTATATCCTATAAGATCTATTGAATTATCCTTAGAATAATACAGTTTGAAATTTTTAGTTCTTTGTATATATCTAAAAATTCTTTCAATAGTAATTAAGTGAGATTCTTTAAGATTAGATTGAAATCTAGCACAAGCACCTAGAGTAAACATAATATCAGGTCTGTTGGCTGTTAAATAGAGTAAAGAACAAATCATACTTCTATATTTTCTTTGATCTATTGATTTTCCTATGTCATTAATATCTAACTTTAATGAAGTACTCATAGGAGTTTCTTGAATCCTTATATCATTAAAATTAAATTTCTTGAGCATATTTACTACATATTTTTCCTGATTTAAAAATATACCTTTATCCATTTGCTTAATTTGAAGTCTTAAAAATATAAAAGTTCTCTTGTCATACACATTTCAAACTAGTTAGTCATTTCTTTAGAAAATATTTTTATCAATCTGTCAAAAGTTGCTCCAAAGATAATATCAACCACAAATATTTGAACAACAATCTGATCTTTATCATCCTTCTTGATAAATAGAGTATGATCTACTTTTCCCATGATATATCCTTGTTCTACAAGGAAAGTAGATAACCTTTCATACCACAATCTAGGTGCTTGCTTTAAACCATATAAGGATTTCTTTAGTTTAAACATATAGTTAGGATGTTTAACATCTTCAAATCCAGGTGGTTGTTTTACATAAACTTCTTCATTAATTAAACCATTTAAAAATGCACTCTTTACATCCATTTGATATAATTTATAATCTATATTACAAGTATAGGCCAATAATATTCTAATACTTTCCAACCTAACCATAGGAGCAAATGTTTCATCATAATTAAGTCCTTCTTGTGTGTACCATTGTGCAACTAATCTAACTTTATTTCTAATAACTTGACTAGTCTCATCAGTTTTGTTTCTGAAGATCTATTTTGTATCAATTATGGATTGATCTTCTAGTGGAGAGACTAAATCCCAAACATCATTTCTGATGAATTGATTCACTTCATCTTGCATTGCTAATATCCAATTTTTATCGAATAAGGCTTCCTCTATGTTCTTTAGTTCCATTATAGAAACAAACATACACATACTATTCAAATTTATTGAAGTTCTGGTTTTAACTATTGGATTTAAACCCGATCATTCAGTTAACTCACTATGGCACGATTTTGAAAAGCTCACCTCTAAACTCACCAAAACTTGGAAGTGAAGAGAAAGAGGAAGAAGGAACACAAAAGACACAGGATTTACATGGTTCAACAATAGCCTACGTCCACGAAGAGTTGAGGGTTCTACTATGAGCTTCGGCACAATCAACCACAATGTTTTACAACATCATAAAGGTTTATATACTACCCAACTTAGGGTTAATAAATCTTTAATTACACTTGAACCATTATAGTAGAGAGAAAATGCTTCGGAGAATGAACTCACAATTTCGAAGTCTTATCTTCCTATCTTTCCGAAATCTGCAACACTTCGGATAGTTACAGAACTTAACTATCCGAAGAAAATTCTTCTTTCTTCATTTGTTGTAATAGGTAGTATTGTAGTAGGCTAACTGTTTGGAGAGATTTGGTCTTTTGGATAGTTATAGACTCAATTGTCTGAAAACCTAGTTACGTCTCTCTCAATCCATTCAAAAGGTTCTGCTGTTAACTTTTTGAAAACTACTTGAAAACTCACTTAAGTGTCTCTTTAGTCACTTCAAAAGGTTGTAGCTGTAACCTTCCGAAAAACTCATGACTTTTGGATAGTTACTACCCAACTATCCAAAGATCCACTTAAGTCACTATCTTTCGGATACTTGACTTCTTAAATATCTGATCATCTACTTAAGTGTCTAACTTTCGGATACTTAACTTCATAACTGTCCGAACATCCACTTAAGTGTCCTTTAAGTCATTCTGGATGGTTACAATGAGTAACCCTCCAAAATCTCTTGACTTTTGGATAGTTAGCTCAAAGCCTTCTATTGAGTATTTTGTTTTGATGATGTGTGATGAATGAAAGTAATCATATTTGCTCAATTACTATTGCTTGTGAAAAGAAATTAAAAACATTAATTAATACAAAAAAGCTTACTGATATAAATACCTGTCTGTATTAGATCTGAAATTTTACCAAGTTAAATAACTAGTCGTTTTGTTGCATTAATTTCTCATTTAACTAAACGTTAAGATAACGTGTGTTTTTTTATTGAAAATCATGATATGTTTTAAAGTTATATCCTGTATCATGAAGTGTTCATGTTTAGACAACTCGTTAAGTTAGAGTGTTATTTGTATAGAGGTCATGTGAGAACTAGTTAAGTTAGAGGTTTAAAGGTTAAAATAGGTCACGTGAGAACTTGTTAAGTTAGTGAGTAAAAGAAGAGACAAACTTGTTAAGTTAGTGTTGTACACGTGGTGAAATTAAAGGTTACGAATGTTATATTGTATCACGTGAGGTGCACATGTTTAACTAGTTAAGTTAACATAACTAAACGCGTTGAGTTGCTATATTGAACACTAAGGCAACGTGTTTGGATCTCCAACACGGCACTAGAAAAACTTGATTGGTTACCCAGCAACGCGCCAGAAAAACTTGGATTTGTTAACTTCTATTTTTACTTAGTTAATTTATCTTTATACCTATTCCTTTTTAGAAGTAAACAAACAACCTTTCACACAAATTAGATATTAATTCCAATTTGTATTTTAATTGCAAGTGCATAGTGTCTATTGTAGTAGTGTGCAAGTATAAGTCGATCCCAAAGGGAATTGCTTAAGAATTGCAAATTATTCCGTTTTTAACAATCAAATTTATATATTCAATAAGCTCTACGTTGAGTTACAGTTAACTCAACGAACAAAGTTCGTTGAATTATGGCTAACTCAACGGACTAACCTCGTGGACTTAAGTTAACTCCATGAGCCTACCTTTCCTATTTAATACTGTTATTTACAGAGGAATTCGGCCAACCATTGGGCGGTTCCACAGATTGTAAATAACATCCATTAAGCTCTTTAATGTTAGTAAACACTAGATTTATCATTAGACAATACTAACATTTAGATAATTCAAACAATAACCATTAAAATCTTTAAGTCTTTTGAACGAACCAATTTTAGTAAACTGTAAAACTAAAACAAACATAAAACAATCACAACACTAATAAAGATAACATTAATCACGATACAAAACAAACAATACAACACTAAAATACAAAATATAAACACAGATAAGTTGTTTTTGGTATTTTTGTTTTGATATGAGCATGGAAATGGGCGAAAGGTGAAATGTAAAGTAATCTCAGTCGACATTAAATACTTCCGTCACTACATGTGACGCAATTACACCACTGAAAATTAAACCACTTACAATTCTATCTCCTCTCCCTATAGAATCGCGAGTCCAGAATTGCAAGATGATCTCCTCTTCAGCATATAGGCATTAACCCGAAGCCAAGGCTAGAAGCTTTATGATCTCTTGAGATATGAGTCGGCGCTTGATGAAAATGGCTTCCCTTCCCGCGACGCGATCACTCCTCACAATGGTTGTCAGGCACTGTGTTTGGCTCGGTATTGACCTGACATCAGGAAAGTATCCTCACAGACCTTTGATGATTGGTGATTATGGTGGTAGTGATGATGGTTGGTGTAGTACTTTAGAGAATTACCGACGTTGATCCTCCTCTACACACACTGGCCACACCCATCGATCACACACACTTTACTTCTTTTTCTTCTTTTCTTTTATATTTCTTCAGTGGTAACTGTTTCTGCTTGAATGGTCAGTTGGATTTCCTTCATTCATATCAATGACGATGATTTCTTCTCCCTTCGACGAGTGAATTCCTGCATGATACGTGCGATCGTGGTTTTTTTCTTTCAACTGTCCTGTTTCTACAACCACTACAGTGACATATTAGAAAATAAATGGTCCATGGAGTTACAGATAACTCAACGGACTTGCTTCATTGATTTAACTATAAAATACATGCATAAATTTAACTATTCGATGCTTAGGTGCATTTCAGATACTTACGAACTTAACTATCCGATGCTCAGATGCATTTCAGATAGTTACAGACTTAACTATCCGATGCCCAGATGCATTTCGAATAGTTACAAATTTAACTATCCAATGCTCAGATGCATTTCGGATAGTTACAGATAACTTACCGATATATAACTTAAGTCAATCTTCCAGATCACGACACGTGTCATTAGTAGTTTTATAATAAAGAAATATTTCAGAGAGTTACAAGTCTAACTATCCGATGCCCAGATGCATTTCGGATAGTTAGAGATAACTCACTGAAAATCTACTTAAGTCATTCTTCCAGAACATGACACGTGTCATCAGCAGTTTTATAATAAAAGGAGATTTCAGAGAGTTACACATATAACTATCCGATGCTCAACTACAATTTCGGATACTTAGAGATAACTCACTGAAAGTCCACTTAAGTCATGCATTATGGTTTCGACACGTGTACTTCAGGAAATAATAAAATATTCTTTTAAAACATAATTGTTCGGTAATTTAAATATAACTCTTCGGTACATTAAGCATAACTGTTCGGTATGTTAAACATAACTATCTGAAATAATAAAAAATTCGGATACTTAAGAATTTCACAGCCTATAATTTACCGACAGTTTAGAAATGTACTAAATTAACATTAATTCCCCAAAATTAAGCAGATTCTTTCATTAAAGCATATAACAGTGCAATTATAACATAATGGCTTAATTCTCATATGATAAGCTAAATATTATGCAATTAACCATCATTTAACTGTTAATATTATGCACTTTTTCATTCTAAACACAACGCGTTAGGTTAGT
The DNA here is from genome assembly GCA_036874045.1 of Cymodocea nodosa. Lineage (NCBI taxonomy): Eukaryota > Viridiplantae > Streptophyta > Magnoliopsida > Alismatales > Cymodoceaceae > Cymodocea > Cymodocea nodosa. The sequence continues at coordinate 14,423,014 of CM072342.1, read as the reverse complement.
GTTATAAACTTAAGTTGTTATTTTTGCACGTGGTAAAATTCTTATTATAAAAACATTTGTTTATTACTGGTTCGTTGAGTTATCTGTAATACAACGGAGTTGGTTCGTTGAGTTATCGTAACACCACGAAGCTGGTTCGTTGAGTTGTCATAACACCACGGATTTAGTTCACTGAGTTAGCTACAATACTTGTCACATGAGTTGGCACATGTGGAACTCGTTAAGTTAAAAATGTTAAGTTATATATCTACTTGTATTACTCGTTTAGTTAACATTAAAGTAACAACTATTTATTATTACACTTGATGAAAAATTTTGGACGAGAAAGTTTATTTTGCAGGAAATTTTTCAGAGATTCAAGGTTGATGATTAGAGAAAATTCGAAATGTAAACGTGGGTCAGAACGTGTGTATTTTGATGAAGGAAAAAGAGAAGACGTGAAGAAGTGGAAAACTGACAGTGATTAAATGTGGAGGATATGCATGAAATGAAGATACAATATAAAAGGCATAGAATTCTCGTTGATCAACTATCCTTGCACACCAAACAAAAAATCTTTTCAAGAATCAAAAACACTCTTCGGGGAAAAGCTCTTAGATGGAAGAAAATTCAGTGAAGTAGAAAAGGTTAGATTTATGTCACTAAAGATCTGAAGTATCAATAGAAAGCAAATTCGGTGAAGCAGAGAAAGACAAGATATTTGTCACTAAAGAATTACTAAAGAAGAAAAAGAAGAAGAAGAAGAAAGATCTCAAGTAGGGAGAAATATTTTAAATTCTGCAAATTAGTTTTCTCTGTTTGTAGTTATGAAATTGTATAGATGAAACATGGTATCGATATATAATTGCATCTACAATTTCTGAGGAGAATTGAATTGTATATTGTAATTGAAACCTTGAATAAAAATGATTTTATGAAAATAGTGTCTTGACTTGTTTTTGAGTTTTGAAGTTTCAATTATAATCGAAAATGTTGAAAAACACAATTCACCCCCCTCTTGTGTAGCCATACGATCCTAGAAGTGGTATTAGAGCTTTGTTAATAATCTTTGATATAAAATTGATACCAACTTATTTAATATCATTGCTTATCTACCTTCCTTGTTTTAAACAGAAATTAATATCTAAGCATACATTTAACCTTCTTGATTTAAGGCTCAAGTTGTTTTAAAGTTTTTAAACTGTTTAAAATCAAATAGGTTGAAAAATCAAAGGTAAGATGGCTACTGGAAATGGTAATTTTTCTTTGTATGAAGGTCAAAATCTTAATCATCCTCCTTTATTTGATGGAATACATTTTGAATATTGGAAATATAGGATGACAGTCTTTCTTCAAAGTATAGATCATAAGTTGTGGTTCATGATTTCTAAACCATATACTCCGTTAACTATCCCTTATAATAATTGGACAATTACTGAAAAAGAAGATGAAACTCTAAATGCTAAAGGCTTAAATATTTTATTTTGTGCATTGAGTTATGAACATTTTAGTAAAGTGTCAGCATATAAATCTGCTTATAAGGTGTGGCATGCATTAGAAGTTTCACACAAAGGTACTTCTCAAGTTAAAGAGACTAAGATAAACATGTTAATGCATAAGTATGAACTCTTTAAGATGCATGATGACAAAAGTATTTCTGAGATGTTTTCTAGATTCCTTGATATCATAAACTCTTTAAAATGCTTAGGAAAGAATTTTGAACAAAAGGATTTGGTGAGGAAAATTCTCAGATCCCTAAGTTCTAAATGGTCTCAGAAAGTGACATCAATTGAGGAATCACGAGATTCAAATGTTTATATTATAAATGAATTTATAGGAAATTTAACAGCTTATGAAGTTCAATTAAATGATTCACTGAGTCACAACAAATTAAAAATAAAGAAAGAAATAGCCTTCAAAATTAATTCAGATTCTGAAATATCTACTAATTCTGATGAGGATTTGATTTTGCTGACTAGGAAATTCAAGAAAGCATGGAAAGCTAGGAAATAGCAAAGGAACAGAAATGATAAACCCTCAATGTCAAAATCACGAAAGGACAAGAATTCTTCATCCAGAAAGTATATATGTTACAATTGCAAGAAACCTGGACATCTTTCTCCAAATTGTCCTATAAGGAAAAATGAAAAGCATAGTAGGACAAATCAGAAGAAGACAACTTAGAAAACTCAGAAAAGTTTTACAAGAAAAAGACTTTGAAGGTCACTTGGGATGATACATCAGAAGAGTCTGAATCTGAGGAATTATCATCAAAATCTTCACATTCAGAAGTAGAACAAGAGTTAGAAGATGTTGCTCATGTGTGCTTCATGGTAGATGAGTCTGAGGTAATATCTGATCTTGAAAGTCATTCAGATTTTAACTTTGATGAATTATTATGTACTTATCATGCATTATTACAAAAACTTAAAGTTTGTAAACTGGAAAATAAGAATATTAGAAACTCTTTGTCCTTTTTGGAAGAAGAAAATTGTTTCCTGTCTACTACTTTAGAAAAGTTTAAATGTGATAATGAAAATCATGCTAGAGATTTGCATAAATTTAGATTTAATGAATGTATCTTGCATGAACAAATACAGAATACAAGTGCTGAAAAATTAAAGATAGAATCTAAAAATGAAATGTTGAGAAACAACATAAATGATCTTAAGTTAGAGATTGATAGATTAAAAATGAGAGATCTAGATTTAAATTCTACCACTGAGAAATGGAATTTAAGTCAAACTAAGTTAGACAAATTAACTAGTACCCCTATGGTGTCATATAAATTTGGCTTAGGATTTGATTATCCTGAATACCCTAAATCTCAAGCCAACAAAAGATTTATTAGTTGCGGTTCAAGTAAATCTAAGACTAAAATTCCTTTTATCATGAAACAAGGTAATAAATATGTAAAAGTAGGTACTTCAAGGGATGAATCATGCAATAATAATATAAATCAATGTGATTTGTCTAAATGTACTTCTAACATGACTATCAATGTTTCTAAAAATCTTGTTTCTTGTTTTGGAAATTCAGTCATTAATGTTTCAAAAATGTCAAACAATCGTAGTAAACTGAAAATTCAGAAATCTGAGTATGAAATTCAAAACTCTGGTGTTAGACTAATTACTCATTCTGCATATTCTTTATTTGAAAATTCTTGTGTAGAAAAAGATTTTGTATATACTGAAAATTCAAACACAAGTACAAAATCTTGGTATGAACTTACTAAAATGTATGAGCATGACCAAAATAAAGTAACATCTGATAAAAATTGGTTTGGTGTTGGTTATACTACATCTAAAAACAAAAAGAATGATTATAAGAGCAATAATGCTATAAGTAAGTATGATGCTAATGATAAATCATTAGTACTTACAACTAATAAGAATGTAAATGATAATGTTAAACTATTTTTAAACAAAAAGAAGAAATATGCGTTTAATAAACTTAGTCCTCAACAACATTGGATACTAAGGAAAAGTTCTTAATTTGTGTTGCAGGAGGAAACAACATCAAAATGGATATTAGATAGTGGAGCATCAAGTCACATGACTGGACAAAAAAGTCTACTGAAAAATTTTACAAATACCAAGAAAGGAAATGTTACATTTGGAAACAAAAGCAAGGATAAAATCATAAGTATGGGCAATGTTCAAATAACTCCTACTTGTGTTATTTTGAATGCACTATATGTAGAAAACCTAGGATTTAATCTGCTAAGTGTTATAAAACTAACTAATAATGGATATTATGTAGTGTTTAAAGATAATGTTTACAAAATTATTGATAGAAGTACAGATGAACATAAGTTTATTACTAAAAGAAAAGGTTCTGTATGTATTTTATCTTTACCTTCTAGTGTAGTTGATTTAAATTCATGTTTGTTAGTTGAAACTAGTGATGCATATCTATGGCATAGAAGGATCAGGCATATAAATATGAAACTATTACATAAACTGTCTAGAAAAAATTTAGTGAGAGGTTTACCAAAGATTAAATACTCAAAAGACTTTATATGTGATGCATGTGAGCTAGGTAAACTTCACAAAAACTCTTTTAAATCCAAAACTGATATTTCAAGCAAGAGAGTCTTAGAATTTATACATATGGATCTATTTGGACCAACAAGAATCATGAGTCTTAGTGGTAAACGGTATGTATTTGTTTTAGTAGATGACTTCTCTAGATACACTTGGGTATATTTTCTAGCATCTAAGACAGAAGGTTTTGAAAAATTTAAAATGTTTTGCAATCTTGTTCAAAATGAACAAAATGCCTCTGTTCAAAAACTTAGGAGTGATTATGGTACTGAATTTGATAATGATCAAATGGATAATTACTATATAGATCATGACATTGATCACAAATTTTCTTTTCCAAGGGCACCATCTCAAAATGGTGTTGTTGAGAGAAAGAATAGATCACTTTAGGAAATGGCCAGAACTATGTTAAATGAACATAATTTACCTCAAAATCTTTAAGCTGAAGTAGTGAATACAGTTTGTTATGTTATTAACAAAAGTCACTTAAGACCTCTTGTTAATAAAACTCTTTTTGAAATTATGTTTGATAGGATTCCAAAAATTTCCTATATGAAACCATTTGACTACAAGTGTTTTATTCTTAATACTAAGGATAAAAGGGATAAATTTCAAGCCAACGCAGATGAAAGAATTTTTGTAGGTTACTCTACTAGAAGTAAAGCCTATAGAGTATATAATAAGACTTCTAGAACTATTGAAGAAACCCTTCATGTAAGCTTCAATGAAAATTCTTTTAGAGAATCTCAATCTAAAGTTGATAATGATGATATGATCAATTTCCCAAAAGAATTAGAGATCAATAGAGAGATTGAAGATTTATTTGAGAAAATTAAAAATATGAACTTAAATGATCAAACAAATGATGAAAGTGATGTACCTTCAGATGTTGATGAGAATATCGAGGAAAATCAGAGAAATTGGCATTATTCTTCATCACATCCCATTACTCAAGTCATTGGTAATATTAATGAGGGAGTTAAAACTAGAGCTTTAGTAAATCTAAATAGTATGTATATGTTTGTTTCTATGGTGGAACCAAAGAATATAGAAAAAGCATTATCTGATGAAAATTGGATAGTGGCAATGCAAGAAGAACTAAATCAATTCATCAGAAAAGATGTTTGGGAATTAGTCTCTCCATCAGAACATTAGTCCATAATAGGCACAAAGTGGATCTTTAGAAACAAAAGTAATGATACTAGTCAAGTTATAAGGAACAAAGCTAGATTAGTTGCACAAGGGTATACATAGGAAGAAGGACTAGATTATGATGAAACATTTGCTCCTGTGGCTAGGTTAGAAAGTATTAGAATATTATTGGCCTATGCTTGTTATATGGATTTTAAACTATATCAAATGGATGTCAAAAGTGCATTTATAAATGGTTTAATTAATGAAGAAGTTTATGTAAAACAACCACCTAGATTTGCAGACATTAAAAATCCTGAGTATGTGTATAAATTGAAAAAAACCTTATATGATTTGAAGCAAGCACCTAGATCGTGGTATGAAAGGTTATCTACTTTTCTAATAGAACAAGGTTATATCATGGGAAAAATAGACCATACTCTTTTTATCAAAAAGGATGATAAAGATCAGATTGTTGTTCAAATATATGTGGATGATATAATCTTTGGAGTAACTTCTAAAAAACTGATAAAAATATTTTCTGAAGAAATGGCTAGTCAGTTTGAGATGAGTATGATAGGAGAACTTTCATATTTTTTAGGACTTCAAATTAAGCAAATGGATTAAGGTATATTTTTAAATCAGGAAAAATATGCAGGTGAAATGCTTAAGAAATTTAATTTTAATGATACAAAGATTCGATGAACTCCTATGAGTACTTCTTTAAAGTTAGATATTGATGATATAGGAAAATCAATAGATCAAAGAAAATACAGAAGTATGATTGGTTCTTTACTTTATTTGACAACTAGTGGACCTGATATTATGTTTGCTGTGTGTGCTTGTGCTAGATTTCAATCTAATCCTAAAGAATCACACTTAATTGCTGTTAAAAGAATATTTAGATATATACAAGGAACCAAAAAATTAAGACTGTATTATTCTAAGGATAGTTCAATAGATCTTATAGGATATACTGATGCTGATTACACAAGATCTAAATTTGATAGAAAAAGTACCAGTGACACATGTCAATTATTGGGAAATAATTTGGTATCATGGTTTACTAAAAAGCAAAATTGTGTAGCACTTTCTACCACTAAAGCTGAATATATTGCTGCTGCACTGTGTTGCACTTAGATTTTGGATTATCTTATGATACAATTGAGATTTATTGTGATAGTAGTTCTGCAATAAATCTCTCCAAAAATCCTGTATTGCATTATAGAGCAAAACATATAGAGGTTGGACATCATTTTCTAGGAGATAACGTAATTAAAGGAAAAATTAAATTAGGATTTGTGTCTAGTAAAAATCAATTAGCTGATATATATATAAAACCTCTAGATGAAAATACATTCTGCAACATAAGATTAAATTTAGGTATTTGTAGGCTATGTGATGTGTAAAATGCTTAGACTCCACAAAAGATAAATTTTGTTGATGATGTTGTTTACCTCATAGATATTTTATACTTATCATAAATATCTAAGTAATATCTAAACTGCTGCATAAGATACTATGTATTTATTATAATATTATAGTAGTATCTTATTGATTTTAAGTATTTTTGTCAAGTTTGATGGTTTTCAAAATTTTAAGTGGAAGTGTAAATGAAAAAAATTAAATATCTCTGGAATCCTGAAATTTTGATTAAATGTTTTCTTTGGATTAATGAAAGTACATATGATCATGCATGAATTTGACTTGATTGATTAAACTTGTAGAATAATTTATATGTAAATCATCTTAAACTACTAATCAAAAGTATGAGCTTATTGAAACTGATTCATATTTTTAGTAAAATCATAAATGTAAAAATTGTATGAGATTTGTGTTTTATTGCATTTGTATTAATGGAATACATATATATTGTGCTTAAAATGAAAAGTGCTTACAAAGTGAAAATCTTTGAGAGTTTATTAATCAATTTGATCATGAGCCTTTTGTACTTGAGTAGATAGGTATGTAAGGATTGTTGTCTTGAAAATGATTCTTTAAATTTGGCAACCTAAGGTCCTGATCAGACCTAGGATTGTTGACTGAAAGCTCCTTACACAGGTACATTAGAAAGCTCTTGTATGATTCAAACTTTTCAAACTAACTTTTAAAGAAAATTATCAATATTGACTGTTTTGAAATGATAAAAGTTGTTTCATTAATTACAGATATCTTTGAATCGAATATGGTTTCTACTAATATGACTGCTGATTTGTTGAATCAAAATTAGTACTTTTGAAAGTGTTTATTTGAGATACATTCCTTTATTCTGCTTGAGTTAATCAAATTAAGTTCAAAGTTATGTTTTGATTCATATATGGTTGGAGTTGATTCTAGAAATCATTCTTGATAAATTCAGGATAACGGAAATTTCTAAAAAGAAAATTAAAGTATAGTTATAAGTAACACCTACTTTATACAAGTATATTTTGTATGTTATTGAATATATTTGAAGTATATTTGTAGGGGGAGGAATTACAATGTCAAAAAAAAAAGATTAATATCATTCAAAATATAGATCTTAGTTTAGCCCTCTTAAAATCTTGATGAAACAATTTAATAGACAAACAAACTATTTTAGGTTCATAAAAAGAATATTAGAATAGTTTACAATGTTCTCAAGATAATGGTTAGTTAAGTTACTTTTAGCTTGTCTGTTGCGTTCGAAAGTTTTTAGTTGAAAACATCTGAATTTTTGTTAAGCATTCTAACTAGACGTTATGTTATGTAAGGTAACGTGTAAAACTACCTCTAGACAACGTTTTACTCGTTAGGTTAGGTAACTCAACGAGTAATGCTTAAATGTTTCAGGTATCTCGATTGAATAAACTTTATTCAATATTCATTTAAAACACAAACCTGACTAATATACTCGTTAAGTTATTCTATAGAAACCCTATTTAAACACTTATTACATGGGAACTTAGGTTATCTCATAAACATCTTTTTGAACATCTTTCCTACTTGTTCTTGTTACATCCTGCAATAATGGTCACCAAGTTCTACGAAGGTCGTGGCAAAGGCAAAGGCAAAGGCAGAAGAGATGGAAAAGGAAACGAAGTAGACCATGATGAAGTTCCACAAACTTGGTTTAAGAAAATACTTCAAGTGGACAAAAGGTTAGCAAAAATTTATTGTGAATACTTCTTTCTTGAAGGAATACTGAATGAAGTTAGATTAGAGCTTCATAACACTAATGAAAGTATAAAATACATGGGTATTCGAAGCAAGTTTGATTGGGAATATAGAATGAAGTGTGCTAAAATTGCATTTTTAGAACAGTATGCAAAATATCTGGAAAAAGGTGTAGGTACATCAACTAGAATTCCTCAAACACCCATAAACGATACAAGATTACATGCATTTGAGGAAGAATATGAATCTGCTATTCCTACTCCTTTATATTCAAAAGAGAAACAAACAAATATTGCTGTGGATAAAAGAAAAGTTGAAGGTCTTCGAAAGGTAGTAGCAATAGAAAGTGCCTTAGAAGAATTAAACCAAAAAACTTTTATGGAACAATTTCAAAAGAAAACAGCAATACTTGAAGAAGAGAGATTGACTTGTTATAGAAAACGAAAAGTCAGAAAGATTATGCCTGAGGAAACAAAGTTCACTAGAAAAGAAAAAACAGATGAGCATTTATTTCCAAAGGACAATGTATGTCTAGACATTGTTCCTTTTAGTGCATCTGAAAAACTCATCAGTTCCGAGCATACAGAAATTGATGAAGATAATGAGACTTTATTTTCTCTTACTAGAAAACTTGAAAAGAAATCCAAGTCAAATATGAGTTCAAGTTTTTCTATTAGTTCAAGCCTTAATGATGTAGAACTTGAAAAATCAAAGCATTAGGCAACTAACATTGAACAAGTTATTGTAGATATAATTGAAAATGTTGAGGCAATAACTAGTTCATCGGTTGAATTATCTGGAGTAGCGGATATTGAAAAAGTTAAGACTCTAGAAGAGCATAATGTCAATCAACCTTCTTCAGAATCTATAGAAGTAGAGTCTGAGAATTCACAGCATGTATCAATGGAAATATCTATTGAACAAAATGAACAATTACAGATAGATACACCGATTGTAGAATTTGTGGAAAATTTGAACTCTGATCATTCTATAGAGACTGAACTAATGAATATAGAGCATATTGAAGATGTTCCTTACATTATTGAAGCTAAACAATCAAGCTTACATACGCAACTTCAAGAAAATATTTTCACAAAGGAATAACATGACATTCATTTTGAAGAAGATGTTCCTAAAGATGAATTAAATTTTGAATCAAGACTTCAGGTATCACCTTCTGTATTACAAATTCAAGGTAATTCAATTCATTTTAGATTTGAGGAAGCATTGCAGAAATTCAATAATCTGATTACATGTCAGATTTTGCATGCTTGTTCAATAAAATTCAAAAATTTGATGGAAATAAGAGATCTATTTGAGTTTCAAGGCCTAATTCAATTCTTGCCAGTTGGAACAAAATGGAAACAATATAAAGAGCTCATTGTAGCCTTTTACAGTAATCTGGTCAAGAATGACAATATACTGACAACTCAAATAAATCAACAAGAGTTCACATTGTCTCCTAAATTAATTTTTGAAGTGTTGAGACTAAAGAATGAAGGTATTGTTGTTACAAATAGATTTGACATGGTTAGACAGCTGGAATGGGACATTAACTTGCTATCAAAGATTCCAGATGTATATAGTGAAATGAGGTTAATGGAAAATCTGAATGTAGAGGCAATGTTTATTGCAAATATCCTGCATGCCAATTTATTTCAAAGAGTCGGACATAATATGGAAGTCAATAGAAGTTGTTTATATGCAACTTATGGTTTGCTAAATAGAATTCAAATCAATTGGTTTGATGTTTTCATTTATCAACTACAGCATATGAGTTCAAAGTTATTTTTTGGTCATGCTGTATGTCGACTCCTTGTAAACCACTTGAATTTATCTGATTGGCCCTCTGAAACTAAAGGTATGAGAGCTTTTAGTGTAAAAGATTTGCAAAGATTCTAGGCCATGCATCAACCTCAACCTCCTCAACAATAGCAACAACAACAACCAACAGAATGTACAAAACAGATTCAACCACAACAGCCTAGTTATTTAGATTGAGCAGAACAGCAACCCCAGCTACCTCCTTTCCTAGATTATGTGCTTAACGACATTAGAAATGATATTAGGCATCTAGGAGATAAAATATGTAATGTTATAAGTGATATACTTACGAGAGATAGATAAATGTCAAGTCATTTGTCTGTTTGCTTGATTTTGAATACAAAATGTAAAGTTTGTATTTATTGTTTGATTATTTGAACAATACATTTTTATGTAAATGGTTCAATTCTTATTTATGTTTATAGAAAGTTGAGCTGTATACACTTCTCTTGATTTATATACTGTGTAATCATCTTTTTGATTAATGACAAAAAGGGGGAGAAATGTTATAAATTCAAAAAGAAGAAGATGATTATGATTTTAATTGCATATATTATAAAGGGAGATGATATTTAAGTGGTTATTATAATCTGATAGATGATAATGTAATCTGAAAGATAATCTGAAAGATACCTATCTAATTATTGACATCTGAAAGTTTTATTTCTGAGAGGTGAATTTTACACAAACAATAGAAATAAGCTTAAGTGAACTTAAGTCAACAAACTTGTTTGTTGAATCAAAAGTTAACCCAACGAAGGTGCTTTATTGAGTGAAACATATTTCATAATTGATTTAATATGGTTTTGTCATCATCAAAAAGGGGGAGATTGTTGAGTATTTTTTTTTGATGATGTGTGCTGAATGAAAGTAATCATATTTGCTCAATTACTATTGCTTATGAAAAGAAATTAGAAACATCAATTAATATAGAAAAAGCTTATTGATATAAATATTTGTTTGTATTGGATCTGAAATTATACCATGTTAAATAACTAGTCGTTTCGTTGCATTAATTTCTCATTTAACTAAACATTAAGATAACGTGTGTTTTTTTATTGAAAATCATGATATATTTTAAAGTTATATCCTGTATCATGAACAATGCACGTTTAGACAACTCGTTAAGTTAGAGTGTTATTTGTATAGAGGTCATGTGAGAACTCATTAAGTTAGAGTTAAAATAGGTCACGTGAGAACTCGTTAAGTTAATGAGTAAAAGAAGAGACAAACTCGTTAAGTTAATGTTGTACACGTGGTGAAATTAAAAGTTACGAATGTTATATTGTATCACGTGAGGTGCACATGTTTAACTGGTTAAGTTAATATAACTAAACGCGTTGAGTTGCTATATTGAACACTAAGGCAATACGTTAGGTTATTGTTATAAACTTAAGTTGTTATTTTTGCACGTGGTAAAATTCTTATTATAAAAACATTTGTTTATTACTAGTTCGTTGAGTTATTTGTAACGCAACGGAGTTGGTTCGTTGAGTTATCGTAACACCACGAAGTTGGTTCATTGAGTTATCGTAACACCACAGATTTAGTTTGTTAAGTTAGCTACAGTACTTGTCACGTGAGTTGGCACATGAGGAACTCGTTAAGTAAAAAATGTTAAGTTATATATCTATTTTTGTTACTCATTTAGTTAACATTAAAGTAACAACTATTTATTAATACACTTGATGAAAAATTTTGGATGAGAAAGTTTATTTTGTAGGAAATTTTTCAGAGATTCAAGATTGATGATTAAAGAAAATTCAAAATGTAAATGTGGGTCAGAACGTGTGTATTTCAATGAAAGAAAAAGAGAAGATGTGAAGAAGTGGAAAACTGGCAGTGATTAAACATGGAGGATATGCATGAAATGAAGATATAGTATAAAAGGCATAGAATTCTCGTTGATCAACTATCCCTACACATTAAATGAAAAATCTTTTCAAGGATCAAAAACACTCTTTGAGGAAAAGCTCTTAGATGGAAGAAAATTCAGTGAAGTAGAATAAGTCAGATTTATGTCACTGAAGATCTAAAGTATCAATAGAAAGAAAATTCGGTGAAGCAAAGAAAGACAAGATATTTGTCATTGAAGAATTGCTGAAGAAGAAAAAGAAGAAAGATCTCAAGCAGGGAGAAATATTTTAAATTCCGCAAATTAGTTTTCTTTGTATGTAGTTATGAAATTGTATAGATGAAACGTAATATCGATATATAATTGCATCTACAATTTCTAAGGAGAATTGAATTGTATATTGTAATTGAAACCTTGAATAAAAATGATTTTATGAAAATAGTGTCTCAACTTGTTTTTGAGTTTTGAAGTTTCAATAATAATCGAAAGTGTTGAAAAACACAATTCACTCTCCTCTTATGTAGCCATATGATCCTACACCTTCCGATTGAAATGTTATTTTGGATACTTCGACTTGGTAACCTTTCAAAACTATAAATCTGCTGGAGACTTACTGCTAAGAAGCTTCCGATTGAACCTAGACTTCTTGTGGCATACTCCACACCTGTACTACTCACCCTAATAATCTCTCACTTGGAGTCTAACACAATGATCAAAGAAAAAAAATCTCTACTCTTGGCTTACAGATTATTTGCAATAGCAGCTTAAATAAAACATCAACTCCACGTCCCCTTTTCTTAATTATTTAGGAGACCAATTAAGGCCATACAAAGCCTTAATTTCTACAAATTCAGAACTTTAGTTAACATGTCTGTAGTATTTTCAGCACCAACAATCTTGTGCAGATCTAACTTGTTTCACTCTATCTCTTCCCTTATGAAATGAAACCTCATTCTCATATGCTTGGACCTTGAATGAAACTTTGGATTTTCAGCTAAATAAATGGCACTTTGATTATCACAGAATAGAATGCTTCTTTTCTATTTGTGCCCTAATTCAGCTAGTATTGTAGGATTGTATGGCTACACAAGTGGGGGGTGAATTGTGTTTTTCAACTTTTTCCGATTATAATTGAAACTTCAATACTTAAAAACAAGTCGAGATACTGTTTTCATAAAATCATTTTTATTCAAGATTTCAATTACAATATACAATTCAATTCTCCTCAGAAATTGTAGATGCAATTATATATCGATACCATGTTTCATCTATACAATTTCATAACTACAAATAGAGAAAACTAATTTGCGGAATTTAAAACATTTCTCCCTGTTTGAGATCTTTCTTCTTCTTCTTCTTTCTTCTTTAGCAATTCTTTATCTTGTCTTTTTATGCTTCACTGAATTTTCTTTCTTCTGATACTTCAAATATTCAGTGACATAAATCTTACCTTTTTATGCTTCACTGAACTTTCTTCCACTTGAAAGCTTTTCCCCGAAGAAGTGTTTTTGATCCCTGAAAAGATTTTTCGTTTGATGTGCAGGGATAGTTTGATCAATGAGAACTGTTTGTGTTTGGCTAGCACGACACCAAAAAACTTGTATTGGATCTCCAGCAACGCACTAGAAAAACTTAGATTTGTTAACTTCTGTTTTTACTTAGTTAATTTATCTTTATGCCTATTCTTTTTTAGAAGAAAAAAAATAACCTTTAATACAAGTTAGATATTAATTCCAATTTGTATTTTAACTGCAAGTGCACAGTGTCTATTGTATTAGTGTGCAAGTACAGGTCGATCCCATAGGGAATTGCTTAAGAATTGAGAACTGTTCCATTTTTAACAATCAAATTTATATATTTAATAAGCCCTCCGTTGAATTATAGTTAACTCAACGCACAAAGTTTGTTGAGTTATGGCTAACTCAACGGACTAACCTCGTGGACTTAAGTAAACTCCACGAGCCTGCATTCCAATTTAATACTGCTATTTATAGAGGAATTCGGCCAACCATTGGGCGGTTCCATAGATTGTAAATAACATCAATTAAGCTCTTTAATGTTAGTAAACACTGGATTTATCATTAAGCATACTAACATTCAGATAATTCAAACAATAACCATTAAAATCTTTAAGTCTTTTGAACGAACTAATTTCAGTAAACTGTTAAACTAAAACAAACACAAAACAATCACAACATTGACAAAGATAACATTAATCATGATACAACACAAACAATACAACACTCAAATACAAAATACAAACACAGATAAATTATTTTTGGTATTTTTGTTTTAATATGAACATGGAAATGGGCGAAAGGTGAAATGTAAAGTAATCTCAATCGACAGTAAATACTTCTGTCACTATATACGACGCGATTACACCACTGAAAATTAAACCACTTACAATTCTGTCTCCTCTCCCTATAGAATCGCGAGTCTAGAATTGCAAGATGATCTCCTCTTCAGCATACAAGCATCAACCCGAAACCAAGGCTAGAAGCTTTACGATCTCCTAATATATGAGTCGGCACTTGGTGAAAATGGCTTTCTTTCCTGCGACGCGATCACTCCTCGTAGTAGTTGTTAAGCACTATGTTTGGCTCAGAATCTACCCGACATCAGGAAAGTATCCTCATAGACCTCCGATGGTTGGTGATTATGGTGATAATGTGATGATAATGTGGTGGTGATAATGGTTGGTGTGGTACTTTAGAGAATTGCCGACACTATCTACAGAAAGCTCGATTCTCCTCCTCTGTACATACTGGCCATACTCATCGATCACACACACTTTACTTCTTTTTCTTCTTTTCTTTTATATTTCTTTAGTGGTAATTGCTTCTGCTTGAATGGTCGGTTGGATTTCCTTCATTCATATCAACGAAGATGCTTTCTTTTCCCTTCGACGAGTTAATTCCTGCGTGATACATGTGATCGTGGTTTTTCCTTCCAACTGTCCTATTTCTACAATCGCTATAGTGGCATATTAGAAAATAAATAGTTCATGGAGTTACAGATAACTCAACGGACTTACCTCATTGATTTAACTATAAACACATGCATAAATTTAACTATCCGATGCTTAGGTGCATTTTCGGATACTTATAAACTTAACTATATATAACTTAAGTAAATCTACCAGATCTCGACACGTGTCATCAACAGTTTAATAATAAAAGAAACATTTCAGAGAGTTACAGGTCTAACTATCTGATGCTCAGCTGCATTTTGAATAGTTAGAGATAACTTACCGAAAATCCACTTAAGTCACTTCCCTAGAACATGACACGTGTCTATAGCTATTTTATAAATAAAAGGAGATTTCGGAGAGTTACACATATAACTAACTGATGCCCAGCTGCAATTTTAGATAGTTATAGATAACTCACCGAAAGTTCACTTAAGTCATGCGTTATGGTTTCGACACGTGTACTTCAGGAAATAATAAACTATTCTTTTAAAACATAACTGTTCGGCAGTTTAAACATCACTATCCGATACATGTTTGGTATGTTAAACATAACTGTCTAAAATTTCAGAAAATTTGGATACTTAAGAATTTCACATCCTACAACTTACCGACAGTTCAAAAATGTACTAAATTAACATTAATTCACCGAAATTAAGTAAATTCTTTAATTAAAGCATATAACAGTGCAATTATGATATACTGGCTTAATTCTCATATGATAAGCTAAATATTATGCAATTAACCATCATTTAACCATTAATAATTTGCACTTTTTCATTCTAAACAAGAACTTTATGCCTTTTATATTGTATCTTCATTTCATGCATATCCTCCACGCTTAATCACTACCAGTTTTCCACTTTTTCACGTCATTTCTTTTTCCTTCATCGAAACACACACGTTCTGACCCATGTTTATATTTCAAATTTTCTTTAATCATCAGTCTTGGATAGCTGAAAAATTTCCTGCAAAATAAACTTTCTCTTCCAAAATTTTTCATCAAGTGTAATAAGAAGTCGTTACTTTAATGTTAAATAAATGAGTAACACAAGTAGATATTAACTTAACATTTCTAACTTAACGAGTTCCTCATGTGCCATTTCACGTGACAAGTACTGTAGCTAACTCAACGAACTAAGTCCATGGTGTTACGCTAACTCAATGAACCATCTTCATTGTGTTACGATAACTCAACGAACCAGTAATAAATAAATATTTTTATAATAAGAATTTTACCACGTGCAAAAATAACAACTTAAGTTTTATAACGCTAACCTAACGCGTTGCCTTAGTGTTCAATATAGCAACTCAACGCATTTAGTTATGCTAACTTAACGAGTTAAACATAAGCACCTCACGTGATACAATATAACATTCGTAACTTATAATTTCACCACATGTATAACACTAACTTAATGAGTTCGTCTCTTCTTTTACTTACTAACTTAACGAGTTCTTACATGACATATTTTAACCTTTAAGCCTCTAACTTAACGAGTTCTCATGTGACCTCTATACAAATAACACTCTAACTTAACGAGTTTTCTAAATGTGCACTGTTCATTATATAGAAGATATAACTTTAAAGCATATCATGCTTTTCAATAAAAACACACGTTAACTTAACGTTTAGTTAAATGAGAAATTCATGCAATGAAATGACTAGTTATTAACTTAGTATAATTTCAAATCCAATACAGATAAGTATTTACGTCAGTAAGCTTTTTATGTATTAATTGATGATTTTCATTTCTTTTCACAAGCAATAGAAATTGAGCAAATATGATTATTTTCATTCAGCACACATCATCAAAACAAAATACTCAACAATCTCCCCCTTTTTGATGATGACAAAACCATATTAAATCAATTATGAAATATGTTTAACTCAACGAAGTACCTTCGTTGGGTTAACTTTTAATTCAACAAACAAGTTTGTTGACTTAAGTTCACTTAAGCTTATGTTTATTGTTTGTGTAAAAATCACTCTCAGAAATAAAACTTTCAGATGTCAATAATTATATAAGTATCATTTCTCCACCTTTCATTATATAATCATCTGTCAGATTGCAATAACCATTTAAATATCATCTCTCTTTATAATATATGCAATTAAAATCATAATCATCTTTTTATAATATTTCTCCCCCTTTTTGTCATTAATCAAAAAGATAATTATAGATAATATATATATTTACAACAACTCTTTCTGTAAACAATAATAAGAATAGAATGCATTTACAGAAAAAAATGTATTGTTCAATGAATCAAACAAGGAATACAAACATTACATTTTGTATTCAGAAACAAGCAAACAGATAGTTAACGATCCCTCTTAAGTATATCACTTATAGCATTACATATTTTATCTCCTACATGCCTAATATCATTTCTGATGTCGTTCAGCACTGCATCTAAGTCAGGAGGTAGTTGCTATTATGCTCGAACTCAATAACTTGGCTGTTGTTGTTGTATATGGTCTGTACAATCAAGTTGTTGTTGTTGTTGTCGTTGAGGTTTATGCATGACCTGGAATCGTTGCAAATCTTTTACACTAAATGCTCTCATGCCTTTAGTTTCAGAGGGCCAGTCGGATAAATTCAATTGGCTTGCAATGAGTCTACATACAGCATCACCATAAAATAACTTTGAACTCATATGCTGTAGTTGAGAAGTGAAAACATCAAACCAATTGATTTAAATTCTATTCAGCATGCTATAAGTTGCATATAAACAACTTTTGCTGACTTCCATATTGTGTCCAACTCTCTGAAATAAATTTGCATGCAATATATTTGCAATAAACCTTGCCTCTGAATTTAGATTTTCCATTAATCTCATTTCAGTACATACATCTGGAATTTTTGATAAAGACTGAATGTTCCATTCTAGTTGTCTAATCATGTCAAATCTATTTGTAACAACAACACCTTCATTCTTTAATCCCAAAACTTCAAAAATTAACTGAGGAGACAATGTGAACTCTTGTTGATTTATTTGAGTTTTCAGTATGTTGTCATTCTTGACCAGATTGCTATAAAAAGTTGCAATAAGCTCTTTGTATTGCTTCCATTTCATTCTAACTGGCAAGAATTGAATGAGGCCTTGAAACTCAAATAGATCTCTCATTTCCATCAAATTTCTGAATTTTATTGGACGAGCATGCAGAATCTGACATGTAATCAAATTATTGTATTTCTGCAATGCTTCTTCAGATCTAAAATGAATTGAATTACCTTGAATTTGTAATACTATACACAAAGAAGGTGATACCTAAAGCCGTGATTCAGAGTTTATTTCATCTTCAGGAACCTCTTCTTCAAAATGAATGTCATGTTGTTCCTCTGTAAATATATTTTCTTGAAGCTGCTTAGGTAAGCTTGATTCTTCAGCTTCAACAATGTAAGGAACATTTTCAATATGCTCAACATTCATCTGTTTAGTCTCTATAGAATCTTCAAAGTTTAAATTTTCCACCAATTCTACAGCTAGTGTTTCTGTCTGTAATTGTTCATTTTGTTCAACAGATATTTCCATTAATACATGTTGTGAATTCTCAGACTCTACTTCTATAGATTCTGAAGAAGGCTGGTTGATGTTTAGCTCTTCTAGAGTCTTAACTTGTTCAATATCTACTACTCCAGACAATTCAGCATATGAACTAGTTACTGCCTCAACATTTTCAATTATATCTGCAATAACTTATTCAATGTCTGGTGCCTGATGCTCTGATTTTTCAATTTCTACATCATTAGGACTTGTACTAATAGAAAAACTTGAGCTCATTTTTGACTTGGATTTCTTCTCAAGCTTTCTAGCAAGGGAAAATAAAGTCTCATTATCTTCATTAGTTTCAGTATGTTCGGAACTGATGAGTTTATCAGATGCACAATAAGGTACAATATCTATGTCTAGACATATATTGTCCTTTGGAAATAAATTTTCATCTGATTTTTCTTTGTCAATAGACTTTGTTTCCTTAGACACAATTTTTCTGATTTTCCTTCTATTATAATATTTCTGTTTCTCCTCTTCAAGTATTGCTGTTTTCTTTTCAAATTGCTCTATAAAAGTTTTCTGCTTTAGTTCTTTAAAGGCACTTTCTATTGCTATAGCCTTTCGAAGACTTTCAACTTTTCTTTTACCAACAGTAATATTTGATTCTATTTGTTTTGAATATAAAGGAGTAGGGATAGCTGATTCATGTTCTTCCTCAAATGATTGTAGTCGTGTACCACTAGTAGGAGTTTGAGGAATTCTATTTGATGAACCTACACCTTTTTCCATATATTTTGCATATTGCTCCAAAAATGCAATTTCAGCACATTTCATTCTATATTCTCTATCATATTTACTACGAATACCCATGTATGTAATATTTGCATCAGTATGTTGAAGTTCTTGTCTAACTTCATCTAATATACCTTGAGGAAAGAAGTAATCTCTATAAAGTTCTACTAACCTTTTGTCCACTCGAAATATTTTCTTGAACCAAGTGCATGGAACTTCATCATTTTCTATTTTTTTTCCTTTTGCCTCTCCTCTGCTTTTGCCTTTTCCTCTACCACGACCTTTGTAGAACTTGGAGACCATCGTCGCAGGTTGTAACAGCAACAAGCAGGAAATATTTTCTTGACAAAGTTTACAAATAACCTAAGTGCCTGTGCAATAAGTGTTTAAATAGGGTTTTAGGCGAATAACTCAATGTGAAGAGAAGTCGGGTTTAGATATTAAATAAATATTGAATAAAGTTTATTCAATCAAGGTACTCGAAAAATTCAAGTATAACTCGTTGAGTTAACTAACCTAACGAGTAAAACACTGTCTAGAGGTAGTTTTACACGTTACCTTATCAAACATAACGTTTAGTTAGTACACTTAAAACAATTTTCGGATGCTTCCAACTGAAATGTTCCAAACACATCACAATAGCTATACCTTATCATTTTCTTGAGAACATTGTAAACTATTCTAACATTCTTGTCCTTTGAATCTAAAATAGTTTGTTTGTCTTTTTAAATTATTTCATCAAGATTTTAAGAGGACATTAATTTAGATTAACGAAGATTTGTATTCTGAATTATATTAATCTGTTTTTGGACATTGTTAATCCTCCCCCTACAAATATACTTCTTATATATTCAATAACATACAAAATATACTTGTATAACAATAGATGTTAAGTATAACTATACTTTTAAATTTTCTTTTCAGAAACTTCCGTTATTCTGATTTCATCAAAAATGATTTCTAGAATCAATTCCTACTGTATATGAATCAAAACACAACTTTGAACTCTATATGATTAATTCAAGGAGAATAAAAGAATGTATCCCAAATAAACGTTTTCAAAAGTACTAATGCTGATTCAATAAATTAGTAGTCATATTAGTAGAAACTATATTCAATTCAAAGATATTTGTAATTAATGAAATAAATTTTTCTTTTCAAAACAGTAAATATTGATAATTTTCTTTAAAATTAGTTTGAAAAGCTTGAATCATACAAGAGCTTTCTAATGTAATTGTGTAATGAGCTTTCAGTCAATAATTCCAGACCTGATCAGGACCTTAGGTTGCTAGATTTAAAGAATCCTTTTTCAGGATAACAATTTGTACATACCTATCTACTCAAGTACAAAAGGCTCATGATCAAACTGATCAATAAACTCTCAAAGATTTTTACTTTGTAAGCACTTTTCATTTTAAGCACAGTATATATGTATTCCATTAATACAGATGCAATAAAACACAAATCTCATACAATTTTTACTTCTATGATTTTACTGAGAATATGAATCAGTTTCAATAAGCTTATACTTTTGATTAACAATTTAAGATGAGTTACATATAACTTATTCTACAAGTTTAATCAATTAAGTCAAATTTATGCATGATCATATGCACTTTCCTTGATTCAAAGAAAACATTTAATCAAAATTTCAGAATGTCAGAAGTATTTAATGTTTTCATTTACACTTCCACTTAAAATCGTAAAAACCATTAAAATTGATAAACTACTTAAAATCAATAAGATACTACTATGATTTTACAATAAATACATAGTATCTTAAGCAGCAGTTTAGATATTACTTTAGATATTTATGATAAGTATATAATATCTATGAGGTGAACATCATCAATACTATTTATCTTTTTATGTGGAGTTTAAGCATTTTACACATCACATAGCCTACAAATACCCAAATTTAATCTAATGTTGTAGAATGTATTTTTGTCTAGAGGTTTTGTAAATATATCAGCTAATTGATTTTTACTAGACACAAATTCTAATTTAAATTTTCCTTTAATTACGTTATCTCTTAGAAAATGATGTCTAACCTCTATATGTTTGCTCTTGAATGTAATACAGGATTTTTGGAAAGATTTATTGCAGAACTACTATCACAATAAATCCTAGTTGAATCATAAGATAATCCAAAATCTTCTAAAGTTTGTCTTATCCACAGAATCTAAGTGCAACACAATGCAGCATCAACATATTCAACTTCTGTAGTAGAAAGTGCTACACAATTTTGCTTTTACTAAACCATGACACCAAATTATTTCCCAATAATTGACATGTGCCATTGGTACTCTTTCTATCAGATTTAGATCCTACATAATCAGCATCAGTATATCCTATAAGATCTATTGAACTATCCTTAGAATAATATAGTCCGAAATGTTTAGTTCCTTGTATATATCTAAGTATTCTTTTAACTGCAATTGAGTGTGATTCTTTAGGATTAGATTGAAATTTATCACAAACACATAGCAAACATAATATCAAGTCTACTAGTAGTCAAATAAAGTAAAGAACCAATCATACTTCTGTATTTTCTTTGATCTATTGATTTTCCTATGTCATCAATATCTAACTTTAAAGAAGTACTCAAAGGAGTTCCTCAAATCCTTATATCATTAAAATTAAATTTCTTAAGCATTTCATTTGCATATTTTTCCTGATTTAAAAATATACATTTATCCATTTGCTTAATTTGAAGTCCTAAAAAATATGAAAGTTCTGTTAGGACCTTAAGGCTTACCAGAGGGGGGGTGAATGGTAAAAATTCGTTTCTTAACCTTTTAGAGGTAGTTTAATGTAAAGTGATAGCAAACATACAATAAAGGAAATCACACAGAGATTTTTAGGTGGTTCACCACTAACGGCTAGTCCACCCCCAAGGGATACTTGGGCTTCACTAAACTCTTGCAAACTTACAATCACTTGCTTTAAGGTTTAAGCAAGAACCAACTAACCATTCACTTCAGCTTCCTTGTCAAAGCTTCAATCAATCCTTTCTTTGAAGTTTTAATCCGTGTACTTCAATAAACACTATCTTGTGAATAACAGAGTTGAATGCATGATGAACTTCTGAAATTTGGTCTGTAAGTGTTGAAGATGATTTGATCTCTAAAGCTTTTCTTCTATTGAGCTTGGTGTAAGTATATGTATGAGCAAAGCGGTGCTTAAATCCGTTGTCTATATCTTGTATATATACCTGACATGTGTAACGATCATATTTTCTTCCAACGGATGTATTCTACTGTACTTGATTAGACTCCAATCCCAAATACGGTAAGTTATCGTTCAGAAAGTTATTTCAAGATGTCTTACCGATTTTCCTAACCTTTCGGATAGTTAGTTGTGTAACTCTCTGAAGAATATCTGTAACTCATTGAAAGATCACTTAAACCTTTCTACCATGTAGGATTCCAGAATATATACTACAAGCTGTCATTCAATCAGATACTTATAACTGTAACTTACTGAACAGTTATTTAACTATCGGATTGTTGGCTACAGTAACTCTGCATTAACTTTTCGATTGCTTCAATTCAGCAAGTGCATAAAAGATTGACTTAAGTTTCAGATGGTTATCCTTGTAACTCACCAAAATGCTTCAAGATTTCGGATAGTTATATTTCTAACTCTCTTAAAACTTATTTGAGCTTCTCTTTGGAATTCTGCACGTGGGAAATTCAATGACTTAAGTTTCGGATGGTTATCCCTGTAACTCACTAAAACGCTTCAGGATTTCAGATAGTTATCTTTCTAACTCTCCGAAAATATATTTGAGCTTCTTTTTGAAATTCTACATGTGCGAAATTCAATGACTTAAGTTTCGGATAGTTAAATTGTAACTTACCGAAACTCTCTTTGAGATTTTGGATAGATATCTAACTCTCTGATTTTTCCTTTAAGCTTTTGACTGCCGACTTCTCTATTCTACACGTGCATAATAGAATGACTTAAGTTCTAGAAAGTTATACCTGTAACTTACCGAAAAACTCGAATAGTTATCTAACTCTCTGAAAAGAAAACTCGGATAGTTATCTAACTCTTCGACAAGTCCTTTAAGCTTCTGTTCTGTATTTCTACATGTGATTTTTTGAATGACTTAACTTTTGGATAATTATACCTGTAACTCTCCGAAAAGTCCTTTAAGCTTCCGGATAGTTAAGGAGTTAACTATCCGATCATTCAATCCTCCTTATCTTGAGAAATACAATTCTTAACTATCTGATTTTCTACAGCAGCATATTCTAAGATTTACTGCAACCTGTTTGCTGCTTCGATTTGTTAGTCTTCTGATCTTTTTGCTATATAGACTAATCCTGATAAATACAATTCAAAACCTTACATTGATTTTTGCATTATCAAAATCTAGAGGTCCTTTTAATCTCCCCCTTTTTGATAATGGCAAAAACCTTACAATTTATTACATGTATTTCTCTCCCTATATATCTATACAAAAAAGCACACGAGGAATACAGAATAATGTAAATTTAAAGACTCCCCCTGATTTTCTGAAATCACTCCCTCTGAATTTCTCCCTCTACTTTACTGCAACTTTGCTTATCAAAATATGATATTTCTCCCCTTTTTTTGCCAATTGTCAAAAAGAAGTGAGAAGACAGATACTGAGTTGGTGGAGCAATTATAGCTGAGTATCAAAATGTCTAAGTTTCTGCAAAACAGAGATGTTAGTAGAACAAGCTCCTAGTTGTGAGCTTGGAGAGTAGATATGAAATTATAAATCATATAAAGAACAAATCCCTAAATTTCATCTAATATGATTAAATGCAGCTTCAGATAATGGTTTGGTGAAGATATCTGCAAGTTGTTCTTTAGTAGAGACATATTCTAAGGAAATATGACCTTTTTTAACATGGTCTCTTAAAAAGTGGTGCCTAATCTCGATATGTTTTGCTCTAGAGTGTAGGACTGTATTCTTGGAGAGATTAATGGCACTACTGCTATCATAGTAAACAATGGTATTCTGAAAATTGAGCTTATAATCTGCCAGAGTTTGTTGCATCCATAAGATTTGTGCACAACATAGGTCTGCTGCCATATATTCAGCTTTAATGGTGGATAGAGCTATAGAGTTTTGTTTCCTGTTGAATCAAGAAACAAGTGAATGACCAAGCAACTGACATGTCCCACTAGTGCTTTTTTGATTTGATTTGCATCCTACATAATTTGCATCACTGTATCCTGCTAAAGTCAATTGATTCTGTGAAGAATAAAATAAGCCAAACTCTTTGGTACCCTATAGATATTTAAATATATGTTTAACTAATTTTAAGTGTGATGCTTTTGGAGAGGCTTGATATCTTGCACAAGTACAAACACTAAACATTATATCTGGTTTACTGGCTGTTAGATATAGAAGTGATCCAATCATACCTCTGTATTTCTTTTGATCTACTGGAATGCTAGAAATGTCCTTATCAAGTTTTTCATTTGAGTTCATAGGAGTACTTGCTGCTTTGGATTTATCCATACCAAATTTTAAGAGAATCTCTTTACAAAAATTTTCTTGATTCAGGAAAATACCATGCTGAAGTTGATGAATCTGTAATCCTAGAAAGAATTTTAATTCTCCCATAAGACTCATCTCAAATTCATTCTTCATTAAGATTTGAAAATCATGACATAGTTTCTCATGTGTGGCACCAAAAATGATATCGTCCACGTAGATTTGAATAATCAACATATGAGAACTTTTAGATTTGATGAATAAGGTGTTGTCTGCAGTTCCTATGTTAAAATGATTCTCAAGAAGGAAACTCTTCAGTTTATCATACCATGCACGTGGTGCTTGCTTCAAACCATAGAGCTTTATTTAGTTTGTATACATGGTTTGGATTTTCTTCATCTTCAAAACCTGGTGGTTGTTCTACATATACTTCTTCTTGCAGAATGCCATTAAGAAATGCACTTTTAACATCCATCTGATAAAGCTTGATTTTCATACTGCTTGCAAAGGCAAGTAACATTCTAATTGCTTCAAGTCTTGCAACACGTGCAAAAGTTTCTTCATAGTCGATTCCTTCTTGTTGGTTGTATCCCTAAGCAACAAGTCTAGCTTTATTTCTGATAATACTACCATTATTGTCAAGTTTGTTCTTAAACACCCATTTAGTACCAATAATTGATTTTTTGATGGGCCTTTCAATCAAGTTCCAGACTTCATTTTTCTTGAACTGATTTAGTTCCTCTTGCATGGCCATGATCCAATATTCATCATTGCAGGCATCTTCAACTGTTGAAGGTTCAAGTTCAGACACAAAAGCACAATAATTACAAATATTTTGAATTTTGCTTCTTGTTTGAACACCTTGATTTATATTCCCAATAATTTACCCAATGAGATGTTCAGACTTTGTCTTCCATACTTTTTCTGTCTCAGTAGATGTAGGTAGTGTTGAACTATCCTTTTTCTGAGGAATTTTCTAATTTATTACTTCACTTTCACTTTCACTGTCTATTGTTAGCCTCTTCAATTTTCCTACCATGTCTTCATCAAAGAATACGTTTATTGACTCTTCTACTCTTATTTCATGTTCAAAATAGACCTTGTAGGCCTTGCTTCTTGAAGAGTATCCAACAAGTAGAGCAGGATCAGATTTTTCATCAAATTTGTCCTTTTGATCCTTTGTATTAAGCACAAAACATCTTGATCCGAAGACCTTAAAATATCCAACATTTGGTATTTTACCATACCATAGTTCAAAAGGTGTCTTATGTAGGATAGGTCTAAGATGAGTTCTGTTTATTGAATAACATGTAGTATTTACAACTTCAGTCCATAGAGACTTTGGTAGTTCAGATGCATTAAGAATTGTCCTTGCCATTTCTTGTACTAATCTATTCTTCCTCTCTACAACTTCATTCTGAGCAGGAGTTCTTGGACATGAGAATTCATGCAGTATGCCAAAAGAATTGCATAATTCTTCAAATTCTAAATTTTGAAATTCACCTCCATGATCACTTCTGATCTTCTTCATGGTTGATTCTTTTTCATTTTGAATTCTAATACAGAGATGTTTGAATTCATCACAGGCTTCATTCTTGTGTGTTAAGAAAATAACCCAAGTGAATCTTGTATAATCATCAACTACCACTAAGGTATATTTTCTTCCTCCTAAACTAGCTGTTTGTGTAGGACCAAACAAGTCCATATGCAATAGATCCAATGGTTGACGTGTGGTAATGTCTTCAATACTCTTGTGTGCTGATTTCTTTTGTTTTCCAATTGTACAGTCACTACACAATTTATCTCTTTTGAATTTGAGCTTAGGCACACCTCTAACAAGATCATGTTTGGTCAATTTTCTTATAAGTCTCATGTTTGCATGATTTAATCTCTTATGCCATAACCATTCATATTCATTAGAAGCAACTAAACATGCATCACTAGATATAATATCACATGGAAATTCCAAAGTATAAATTGAATTATTTCTATATCCAGTAAATTTGATTTCATGTGTATCTTGTTGTAATATAAAATAGTTTTCTACAGTAAAAAGTATATTGTAACCTTTGTCACATAATTGACCTACACTTAGCAGATTCTATTTTAAACCATTTACATGTAAGACATTTTCTATTTTTCCATTTTCAAATGCAACATTTCCTATGGTAGTAATTCTACATTTTTCATTGTTACCAAACTTAACAGATCCTGAATTTATTGATTTAACAGATTCCAGAAGTCTTTTCTTACCTGTCATATGCTTTGAGCAACCACTGTCAATGATCCACTTGGACGTTTGAACCTTCTTGTCCATACAGTCCTGCAAGTCATGTTGAAATTAAGACTTTTGGTACCCATATCTTCTTGGGTCCATCACTATTAGTCCTCTATATACTAAACCTGTTGCCTTTTGGTAGCCATATAGACGTAGATCTCTTCTTAATGACAAACACAGTTGTGCCATCTTTATAAGACCTAATTTTTCCACCACAGTAAGGGGTTTCCTATGGTACAGCATACCCTAGGCCAAATTTGCTTCCTCCTATTATTTGAGATCCTATTATTTTATTTAAGCTATTTTCACCTTTAGTAAATTTACATATAGTTTTCTTCAAATCAGTAACTTCAGATAACAGATTTTTATTTTCTTCTTTTAGATCAAAATTTTTACAACTATAGTTATCTATTTTAGTTTTTAATTCCTTATTATCAACTAAGGCTTTTTCTAGTTCAGCAAAAACATCTTCTAGATAGGAATTTAAACTCTTTAATTCTTTCTTGTACTTCCTACATTTTATATATAAGTTATCTACTCTACAGAGAAGACTATCTATATCTACATCATCATTTTCCTTTTCTGAGTAATAGGGAGATGTAGAGTATACCTCTTGTGTAGCAAAGCACACATTTGTAGATGCCTCCTCATCTGAGTCTGATGAGCTGCTGGATGAGCTATTGTCATCCCAAGTGGCTTTCAAGGCCATCTTCTTCTTATTCTTCCTTTTCCATTTCTGTTTATCCTCCTCCTGTTGAAAAGGACAGTAAAGTTGAATGTGTCCCAATTTCTTGCACTTGTAGCATGTAGGGACTTTTGGTTTTGAGGAGCTGGCTTTATCTCCTTGTCTCATCATTCTTCTAAAGTTCTTGGCCAGCAGTAACACTTCATCCTCATCCGAGCTTAGTTGATCTTCTATTGAGGGAAAAACTAGTTCTTTCTTTTTCTCTGCTTTTCTTTCAGTGACTCCTTCTTCTTTCCATTCCTTCATTTGAACTTCATGAGCTAGAAGGTTTCCCAACAGATCTTCAACTGAATAGTTATTCAGATCCTTTGAATCCTGTAGGGAAGTAGACTTCTGCTTCCATTCGACTGTCAAGCTCCTTAGGATCTTTTGTACTTCTTCACAATTAGAAAAACTCCTCCCAAGGCCTCTTAGTTCATTCACAATTTCTGTGAATCTAGAAAACATTTCAGTGATACTTTCTTTTTCAAGCATTTTGAATAATTCATATTTTCTTAACAAAATGCTGATTTTAGTATCTTTAACTTGGTTGGTTCCTTCATATGTAATTTGAAGGATCTTCCAAGCTTCATGGGAGAATTTACAAGCAGATATTTTATTATACTATTCACTAGTTAGTGCACAGTAAATGGAATTAAGCCCACGAGCATCCATCTGGATGATTATTTCATCCTCCTTAGTCCAGTCACTTTCATGACTGATTGGAGTTGGTGTACCATGTACAACCATTCTCCAAAGTTTCACATCTATACTCTAGAGAAAGCACTCCATCCTATTTTTCCAGTAGCTATAATTGCTACCATCAAAGATGGGAGGTCAATGGATATTTTGACCCTCTACAGTGTGGAAAGCCATAACCTCAGATGGTTAAATCTATTAACGAGATCAACCTTGCTCTGATACCAATTGTTAGGACCTTAAGGCTTACCAAAGGGGGGGTGAATGGTAAAAATTCGTTTCTTAACCTTTTAGAAGTAGTTTAATGTAAAGTGATAGCAATCATACAATAAAGGAAATCACATAGAGATTTTTAGGTGGTTCACCACTAACGGCTAGTCCACCCCCAAGGGATATTTGGGCTTCACTAAACTCTTGCAAACTTACAATCACTTGCTTTAAGGTTTAAGCAAGAACCAACTAACCATTCACTTCAGCTTCCTTGTCAAAGCTTCAATCAATCCTTTCTCTGAAGTTTTAATCTGTGTACTTCAATAAACACTATCTTGTGAACAACAGAGTTGAATGCGTGATGAACTTCTGAAATTTGGTCTGTAAGTGTTGAAAATGATTTGATCTCTAAAGCTTTTCTTTTGTTGAGCTTGGTGTAAGTATATGTATGAGCAAAGCGCTGCTTAAATCCGTTGTCTATATCTTGTATATATACCTAACATGTGTAACGATCATATTTTCTTCCAACAAATGTATTCTACTGTACTTGATTAGACTCCAGTCCCAAATATGGTAAGTTACGGTCCAGAAAGTTATTTCAAGATGTCTTACCGATTTTCCTAACCTTTCGGATAGTTAGTTGTGTAACTCTCCGAAGAATATCTGTAACTTATCGAAAGATCACTTAAACCTTTCTGCCATATAGGATTCCAAAATATATACTGCAAGCTGTCATTCAATCGGATACTTATAACTGTAACTTACTGGACAATTATTTAACTATCGAATAGTTGGCTACAGTAACTCTACGTTAACTTTCCGATTGCTTCAATTCAGCACGTGCATAAAAGATTGACTTAAGTTTCAGATGGTTATCCTTGTAACTCACCGAAACGCTTCAAGATTCGGATAGTTATCTTTCTAACTCTCCGAAAACTTATTTGAACTTCTCTCTGGAATTCTGCACGTGGGAAATTCAATGT
Organism: Cymodocea nodosa; assembly: GCA_036874045.1. Lineage (NCBI taxonomy): Eukaryota > Viridiplantae > Streptophyta > Magnoliopsida > Alismatales > Cymodoceaceae > Cymodocea > Cymodocea nodosa. The sequence continues at coordinate 14,393,407 of CM072342.1, read as the reverse complement.
CTTAAGTTTCGGATGGTTATCCCTGTAACTCACCGAAACGCTTCAGGATTTCGGATAGTTATCTTTCTAACTCTCCGAAAATATATTTGAGCTTCTTTCTGGAATTCTGCACGTGGGAAATTCAATGACTTAAGTTTCAGATAGTTAAACTGTAACTTACCAAAACTCTCTTTGAGATTTCGAATAGTTATCTAACTCTCCGATTTTTCCTTTAAGCTTTTGACTACCGACTTCTCTATTCTACACGTGCGTAATAGAATGACTTAAGTTCCGGAAAGTTATACCTGTAACTTACCGAAAAACTCGATAGTTATCTAACTCTCCGAAAAGAAAACTCGGATAGTTATCTAACTCTCTGACAAGTCCTTTAAGCTTCCATTCTGTATTTCTGCACGTGATTTATTGAATGACTTAACTTTTAGATAGTTATACCTGTAACTCTCCAAAAAGTCCTTTAAGCTTCCAGATAGTTAATTCCTTAACTATCCGATCATTCAATCGTCCTTATCTTGAGAAATACAATTCTTAACTGTCCGATTTTCTGCAGTAGTATATTCTGAGATTTACTGCAACCTGTTTGCTACTTCGATTTGTCTATCTTCTGATCTTTTTGCTGTACAGACTAATCCTAATAAATACAATTCAAAACCTTACATTGATTTTTGCATTATCAAAATCTAGAGGTCCTTTCAAGTTCTCCTATCATACTTATTTCAAAATGATTAGTCATCTCTTTAGAGAATATTTTTATCAACATATCAGAGGTTGCTCCAAAGATTATATCATCCACGTATATTTGAACAACAATCTGATCTTTACCATCTCTTTTGATAAATAGAGTATAATCCACTTTTCCCATGATATAGCCTTTTTCTATTAAAAAGGTAGATAATCTTTCATACCATGATCTAGGTGCTTGCTTCAAATCATATAAGGCTTTCTTCAATTTATACACAAAGTCAGGATTTTTAATTTCTTCAAATCTAGGTAGTTGTTTTACATAGACTTCTTCATTAATTAAACCATTTAGAAATGCACTCTTTACATCCATTTGAAACAATTTAAAATCCATATAACAAGCATAGGCCAATAATATTCTAATACTTTCTAACCTAGCCATAGGAGCAAATGTTTCATCATAATCTAGTCCTTCTTCTTGTGTATACCCTTGTGAAACTAATCTAATTTTGTTCCTTATAACTTGACCAGTTTCGTTAGTTTTGTTTCTAAAGATCCATTTTGTACCTATTATGGACTGATTTTCTAGTGGAGAGACTAATTCCCAAACATCATTTCTGATGAATTGATTTAGTTCTTCTTGCATTGCCACTATCCAATTTTCATCAGATAATGTTTCTTCTATATTCTTTGGTTCCACCATAGAAACAAACATACACATACTATTTAAATTTACTGAAGCTCTAGTTTTAACTCCCTCATTAATATTACCAATGACTTGAGTAATGGGATGTGACGAAGAATAACGCCAATTTCTTTGATTTTCCTCAATATTCTCATCAACATCTGAAGGTCCATCATTTTCATCATTAGTTTGATCATTTAAGTTCATATTTTTAATTTTCTCAGATAAATCTTCAATCTCTCTATTGATCTCTAACTCTTTTGAGAGATTGATCATATCATCATTATCAGCTTTAGATTGAAATTCTCTAAAAGAATTTTCATTGAAGCTTACATGAAGGGTTTCTTCAATAGTCCTAGAAGTCTTGTTATATACTTTATAGGTTTTACTTCTAGTAGAGTAACCTACAAAAATTCCTTCATCTTCTTTGGCTTGAAATTTATCCATTCTATCCTTAGTATTAAGAATAAAACACTTGCAGCCAAATGGTTTCATATAGGAAATTTTTGAAACCCTATTAAACATAATTTCAAAAGGAGTTTTATTAACATGAGGTCTTAAATGACTTCTGTTAATAACATAACAAGCTGTATTCACTACTTCAGCCCAAAGATTTTGAGGTAACTTATGTTCATTCAACATAGTTCTGGCCATTTCCTAAAGTGATCTATTCTTTCTCTCAACAACACCATTTTGAGATGGTGCTATTGGAAAAGAAAAACTATGATCAATGCCACGATCTATATAATAATTATCCATTTAATCATTATCAAATTCAGTACCATGATCACTCCTAAGTTTTTGAATAGAGACATTTTGTTCATTTTGAGAAAAATTGCAAAACATTTTAAATTTTTCAAAAATTTCTATCTTAGATGCTAGAAAATCTACCCAAGTGTATCTAGAGAAGTCATCTACTAAAACAAATACATACTGTTTACCACCAAGACTCATGATTCTTGTTGGTCCAAATAAATCCATATGTATAAGTTCTAAGACTCTCTTGCTTGAAATATCAGTTTTGGATTTGAAAGAGTTTTTGTGAAGTTTACCTAACTCACATGCATCACACATAAAGTCTTTCGAGTATTTAATCTTTGGTAAACCTCTCACTGAATGTTTTCTAGATAGTTTATGTAACAGTTTCATATTTATATGCCCAATCCTTCTATGCCATAGATATGCATCACTAGTTTCAACTAGCAAACATGAATTTAAATCAACTACACCAGAAGGTAAAGATAAAATACATACAGAACCTTTTCTTTTAGCAATAAACTTAATTTCATTTGTATTTTTATCAATAATTTTGTATACATTATCTTTAAACACTACATAATATCCATTCTTAGTTAGTTTTATAGCACTCAACAAATTAAATCTTAGGTTTTCTAAATATAGTACATCTGAAATAACACAAGTCGAAGTTATTTGAACATTACCCATACCTATGATTTTATCCTTGCTTTTGTTTCCAAATGTTACACTTCCATTCATGGTATTTGTGAAATTTTGTAATAGACTTTTCTGTTCGATCATGTGACTTAACGCTCCACTATCCAAGATCCATTTTGATGTTGTTTCCTCCTGCAAAACAAATTAAGAAAAACTTTTTCTTGGTACCCAATGTTGTTGACGACCATGTTCATTAAACGCATATTTCTTCTTTTTGTTTAAAAATAGTTTAACATTATCATTTACATTCTTATTAGTTGTAAGTACTATAGACTTATTTTTAACATCATACTTACTTATAGCATTATTGCTCTTATAATCATTCTTTTTGTTTTCAGGTATAGTATAATCAAGACCAAACTGATTTTTATAAGATGTTAATTTATTTTGGTCATGCTCATACATTTCAGTAAGTTCATACCAAGATTTTGCACTTTTATTTGAATTTTCAATGCATACAAAATCTTTTTCTGCACATAAATTTTCAGATAAAGAACATGTAGAATGAGTAATTGGTCTAATACCAGTGTTTTGAATTACATGCTCGGGTCTCTGAATTTCCAATTTACTACAATTGTCTGAAATTTTAGAAACATTAGTAATTGAATTTCCAGAACAAGAAACAAGATTTTTAGAAATATTTATAATCATGTTAGAAGTACATTTTGACAAATCACATTGATTATATTATTACTACATGATTCATCCCTTGGAGTACCTACTTCTACATATTTAATACCTTGTTTCATGGTAAAAGGAATTTTAGTCTTAGATTTACTTGAACTGCAACTAACAAATACTTTATTGGCTTGAGATTTAGGATATTCAGGATAATCAAATCCTAAGCCAAATTTATATGACACTGCAGGGGTACTAGTTAGTTTATCTAACTTAGTTTGACTTAAATTCCATTTCTCAATGGTAGAATTTAAATCTAGCTCTCTTAGTTTTAATTTATCTATCTCTAATTCAAGTTCATTTATATTGTTTCTCAACATTTCATTTTCAGATTCTATCTTTAATTTTTCAGCATTTGTATTTTGTATTTGTTCATGCAAGACACATTCATTAAATCTAAATTTATGCAAATCTCTAGCATGATTTTCATTATCACATTTAAACTTTTCTAAAGTAGTAGACAGGAAATAATTTTCTTCTTCCACAATGGATAAAGAGTTTCTAATATTCTTATTTTCCAGTTTACAAACTTTAAGTTTTTGTAATAACACATGATAAGCACATAATAATTTATCAAAGTTGAAATCTGAATAACTTTCAGGATTAGATATTACTTCAGACTCATCTACCATGAAGCACACATGAGCAATATCTTCTAACTCTTGTTCTCCTTCTGAATTTGAAGATTTTGATGATGATTCCTCAAATTCAGACTCTTCATACATGTCATCCCAAGTGACCTTCAAAGTCTTTTTCTTGTAAAACTTTTTCTGAGTTTTCTAAGTTGTCTTCTTCTGATTTGTCCTTCTTTACTTTTCATTTTTCCTTATAGGACAATCTGGAGAAAGATGTCCAGGTTTCTTGCAGTTGTAACATACATACTTTCTAGATGAAGAATTCTTGTCATTTAGTGATTTTGACGTTGAGGGTTTATCATTCTTGTTCCTTTGCTGTTTCCTAGCTTTCCATGCTTTTTTGAATTTCCTAGTCAGCAAAATCAAATCCTCGTCAGAATCAGTAGATATATCAAAATCTGAATTAATTTCAAAGACTATTTCTTTCTTCATTTTTAGTTTGTTGTGACTTAGTGATTCATTTAATTAAACTTCATACGCTGTTAAGTTTCCTATAAGTTCATTCATGGAATAAACATTTAAATCTTGTGATTCCTCAATTGATGTTACTTTTGAGATCATTTAGAACTTAGGGATCTGAGAATTTTCCTCACCAAATCCTTTTGTTCAAAATTCTTTCCTAAGCATTTTAAAGAGTTTATGATATCAAGAAATCTGGAAAACATCTCAGAAATACTTTCGTCTTCATGCATCTTAAAGAGTTCATACTTATGAATCAACATGTTTATTTTAGTCTCTTTAACTTGAGAAGTACCTTCATGTGAAATTTTTAATGCATGCCACACCTCATAAGCAGATTTATATGCTGACACTTTACAAAACTGTTCATAACTCAATGCACAAAATAAAATATTTAAGCCCTTGGCATTCAGAGTTTCATTTTCTTTTTCAGTAATTGTCCAAGAATTATAAGGGGTAGATAACGGAGTATATGGTTTAGAATTCATGAACCACAACTTATGATCTATAATTTGAAGAAAAACAGTCATCCTATATTTCCAATATTCAAAATGTATTCCATCAAATAAAGGAGGGCGATTAAGATTTTAGCCTTCATATAAAGAAAAATTACCATTTCCAGTACCATCTTACCTTAGATTTTTCAACCTATTTGATTTTAAACAGTCTAAAAACTTTAAAACAACTTGAGCCTTAAATCAAGAAAGTTAAACGTATGCTTAGATATTAATTTTTGTTTAAAAACAAGGAAGGTAGAAAAGCAATGATATTAAATAAGTTGGTATCAATTTTATATCAAAGATTATTAATAAAGCTCTAATACCACTTGTAGGATTGTATGACTACATAAGAGGGGGGTGAATTGTGTTTTTCAACTTTTTTCGATTATAATTGAAACTTCAATACTTAAAAATAAGTTGAGACACTATTTTCATAAAATCATTTTTATTCAAGGTTTCAATTACAATATACAATTCAATTTTCCTTAGAAATTGTAGATGCAATTATATATCAATACCATGTTTCATCTATACAATTTCATAACTACAAACAGAGAAAACTAAGTTGTGGAATTTAAAACATTTCTCCCTATTTGAGATCTTTCTTCTTCTTCTTCTTCTTTCTTCTTCAGCAATTCTTTAGTGACGAATATCTTGTCTTTTTATGCTTCACTGAATTTGTTTTCTTCTGATACTTCAAATATTCAGTGACATAAATCTTACCTTTTTATGCTTCACTAAACTTTCTTCCACCTAAGAGCTTTTTCCCGAAGAGGTGTTTTTGATCCTTGAAAAGACTTTTCGTTTGATGTGCAGTGATAGTTTGATCAACGAGAACTTTATGCCTTTTATACTGTATCTTCATTTCATGCATATCCTCCACGTTTAATCACTACTAGTTTTCCACTTCTTCATGTCTTTCTTTTTCCTTCATCGAAACACACACGTTCTGACCCATGTTTACATTTCGAATTTTTTTTAATCATTAGTCTTGGATCGCTGAAAATTTTCCTGCAAAATAAACTCTCTTCCAAAATTTTTCATCAAGTGTAATAAGAAGTCATTACTTTAATGTTAACTAAATGAGTAACACAAGTAGATATTAACTTAACGTTTCTAACTTAACGAGTTCCTCATGTGCCATTTCACGTGACTAGTACTGTTGCTAACTCAACGAACTAAGTTTGTGGTGTTACGCTAACTCAATGAACCATCTCCGTTGTGTTACGATAACTCAACGAACCAATAATAAACAAATGTTTTTATAATAAGAATTTTACCACGTGCAAAAATAACAACTTAAGTTTTATAATGCTAACCTAACGCGTTGCCTTAGTGTTCAATATAGCAACTCAACGCATTTAGTTATGCTAACTTAACGAGTTAAACATGAGCACCTCACGTGATACAATATAACATTTGTAACTTATAATTTCACCATGTGTATAACACTAACTTAACGAGTTTGTCTCTTCTTTTACTCACTAACTTAACGAGTTCTCACGTGACATATTTTAACCTTTAAGCCTTTAACTTAACGAGTTCTCACGTGACCTCTATACAAATAACACTCTAACTTAACGAGTTGTCTAAACATGCACTATTCATGATATAGAAGATATAACTTTAAAACATATCATGCTTTTCAATAAAAACACATGTTAACTTAACGTTTAGTTAAATGAGAAATTAATGCAATGAAACGACTAGTTATTAACTTAGTATACTTTCAGATCCAATATAGATAATTATTTACGTTAGTAAGCTTTTTCTGTATTAATTGATGATTTTCATTTCTTTTCATAAGCAATAGTAATTGAGCAAATATGATTATTTTCATTCAGCACACATCATCAAAACAAAATACTCAACAAGTGCATTCTCTAGCTAGATTCTTTCTTTAGTTACCTCTACAACTGCAATATATTCAGCTTCTATGGTCGAGAGTGCAATAATACTTTGTAGCTTGGATCTCCAGCTTATTATAGTATTTCCTATGTAGAAAACATAGCCTAAAGTACTACTTTTATCCAACTCTCTTCCCAAATCAGCATCACAATAGCTAATCAATTTAACTAGTCCTTTTTTAAAGTTCAAATCTACATCTAGGGAATATCTGAGATATCTGAATATCCACAGTACAACAGACCAATGCTCAACTCCTGGATCTGCCATATATCTACATACCACTCCCACTACATGAGATATATTAGGTCTTGTGCATATCAGGGCATACATTAAACTTCCCACTATTGAAGCATATGGTATTCTAGACATTTTTGTCCTTTCTTCTTCAATCTTAGTTGACTGATCTTTAGACAACTTGAAATGGGGTCTGAGAGGGAGTTTAGTTTTCCTTTCATTTGAGATGTTAAATCTCCTAAGTACTTTTTCTAAGTACTTCCTTTGATTTAATCTCAATGTGCCTGCCATTCTATCTCGGATGATTCTCATATCCAAGATTTGCTTGGCTTTTCCCATATCCTTCATGTTAAATTCTTTTGACAGCTGTTTCTTTAATTGCTTAATCTATTTTATGCTTGAACAAGCAATTAACATATCATCTACATAAATCAATAGAATAATGAAGCAATCATTAAACAATTTTATGTAGCAGTAATAGTCTGTATCGCATCTTTTGAAGCCTAGGGTATAGATAAAGGTATCAAATTTCTTGTACCATTGTCTTGGTGCTTGCTTTAAACCATACAGACTTTTCAGCAATCTATATATTATCTTTCTTTTCTTACCAGTTACTACAAATCCTTCTGGTTGCATCATGTAGAGTTCTTCCTACAATTCTCCATGTAAGAATGTTGTCTTTACATCCATTTGCTCCAAGAACAAATTTTCTATAGCAACAATACTTAAGACTATTCTTATATTATTCATCTTCACAATTGACTTTATTGAAAACCCTTGACTACAAATCTGGCTTTATATTTCTTGCTACCATTTGGTTGTTCTTTCATCCTAAATACCCACCTGTTTTCTAGGATTTTCTTTCCTTCTGGCAATGAAGTTAGCTCCCAAGTTTTATTCTTCACTAGAGACTTCATTTCTTCTTTCATTGTTAACTCCCATTTATGTGCATCACTTGCATAGATTGCATCCTGACATGTTTCAAGTTCACCATCATCCATCAGCAATAGATAATTGAATGATGGTACATACCTTTCTGGTTCTCTGAAAACCCTTCCAGATCTTCTAAGTTATCTGGTGACAACTTCATCTTCTTGATCATCTAGATGTTCTTGTTGTTCAACCTTTAGAAGCTAAATTTCTTCTACAGGTTCCTTCTGAAGTTGTTTAACATCATTATCTAAACTGATCTCAATAGTACTTTCAGACTAAAGCTCTAACTGCTGTTCATCTGCACTTTCTATATGCTTGTACATCTTAGATTCAATAAAGGTGACATATTTTGCACAGATTATTTTCTTGGTTTCTTCTACCCAGAATCTATAACCAAAATAATCCTTACCATAGCCAATGAAATAACACTTCTGTGATTTTGAATCCAACTTGTCTCTTTTATCACTATTCAAGTGGACAAATGACTTAAATCCAAAGACTTTTAAGTGAGCATAGTTGACCTCTTTCTTAGTCCACAATTCTTTAGGGTTTTTGAGCCCCATTGGGACAGATGATCCTCTATTTATTAGATAGGCAGTTGTATTGACAACTTTTGCCTAGAATGTCTTGGGAAAACCTGCATGTAGTCTCATGCATCTTGCCTATTCATTCAAGGTCCTGTTCATCCTTTTAGCAACTCCATTTTGTTGTGGAGTTTCAATTACAGTCCTCTACCTTCTAATCCCTTGCTCCTCATAGTAGACTTTAGATTCATGGCTATCATATTCTCCTCCATTATCTGATCTAATGGATTTGATTTTCTTCCACTTTATTTTCCACTTTTGCCTTCCATTTCTTAAAGACTTGGAAAACTTTAGACTTTTGTTTTAGAAAATAAATCCATACCTTCTTGGTACTGTCATCAATGAAGGTGACATAATAAAGAGAACCTCCTAAAGAACTAATAGGGGCAAACCCCCACACATCAATGTGAACTAGCTCCAATTTCTATGACTTTGGATTTTGAGGAGTCTTGGCAAAACTAACTTTCTTCTACTTTCTCTCAATGTAGTCCTCACATATCCTTGAATTGACATTCTTCAGCTTAGGGATTTTCCCTTCTACAACTAAAACCTTCAGTCCATTCACACTAAGGTGTCCTAGTCTTTTATGCCATAAGTCAATGTCTTCAGTATCACTAACTATTGCAATAGTGTCATCTTGATTTGATGTCAAATATAAGGTGTCAGTCCTCTATCTTGAGGCAACAATTCTTGCACCTTTGGTTACCTTCCATTTGTTTGTACCAAAGGTAATCTGGTAAGCATCATTATCTAGAGAACTTATGGAAATTAATTACTTTGCAAGATCAAGAACATATCTAACTTCCTACAATTTTCATATCCCTTGTTTTGTTTTAATGTGTACCTCTCCTTTTCCCAACACATCCAAGCTTGTGTTGTTAGCTAGGTATACTTTCTTCACAGGAGTTGCACGATAATTGTGCAATAAGTCTTTCCTATAGGTAGCGTAGAATGAAGCTCCTAAGTCTAGTACCCATGAGTCAATGGAACTATCCACACAGTATACTAGGGCATCATCTGAATCGTAGGAGACAACATTTGCACCTGCTCCTTTTGATTCCTTCCCTTTGTTGTCTTTCTTGGGAGCCTTACACTATGACTTGAAATGCCCCCATTGATTACAGTTCCAACATTTAATATTTGAAGTTACCTTACTAGTACCTCTAGACTTTGACCTTCCTTTGAATTTAAATTGTTTTGATTTACTTCTCCCTCTACTTTCAACACTAAGGATAGAAGTTGAAGTTGACAATTCACTTTTCCTACAAATGTCCTCACTCAAAATTAAATCCCAGATGTCACTCATTTTGAGCTTTTCATGACCTAATGAATTGCTTACGCTAGTCATGATAGGAGACCAACTTTTTGGTAATGAGGATAATAAAATCAAGGCCCTAACTTCATCATCAAATACTATATCTACTAAATGTAGTTGATTCAAAATTGTATTTAACTCATTAACATGGTCTATAACATTTCCACTTTCATGCATTTTTAGATTGAATAATCTACACATGAGAAATACCTTATTGGTGGTTGATGGCTTCTCATATATGTTGGATAGTGCTTTCATCAAGTCAGCTGTTGTTTTCTCCTTGGCAACATTTGAATGAATGTTCCTTACTAGTGATAACCTAACGAGACCTAGAGCTTTCTTGTCTAGCAACTCCCACTCTTCCTGATCCATCTTCTCTGGTTTTCTTTCGAATAGAGTTTGATGAAGATCCTTTTGATACAAATAGTCTTCTATCTGAGACCTCTAGTATTGGAAATCATTTCCATCAAACTTCTCGATTTTGAGCTTTCTATCATCTGCCATTCTATTAAACTGAAAAAACCTTTAGCTCTAATACTAGTTGTTGGATTTAAACCTAATCGTTCAGTCAACTCACTATGGCACGATTTTGAAAAGCTCACCTCTAAACTCACCGAAACTTGGAAGTGAAGAGAAAGATGAAGAAAGAACACTAAAGATAGAGGTGTAGGATCGAATAGTTACACAAGAGGGGGGAGAATTTTATTTTTCAACATTTTCGATTATAATTGAAATTTCAAAAATAAAAACAAGTCGAGACACTATTTTAATCAAATCATTTTATTCAAGGTTTCAATTACAATATACAATTCAATTCTCCTTTGAAATTGTAGATGCAATTATATAATGATACCATGTTTCATCTAATCAATTTCATAACTACAAATAGAGAAAACTAATTTGTAGAATTTAAAACATTTCTCCCTATTTGAGATTTTTCTTCTTCTTCTTCTTTTTCTTTTGCAATTCTTCAGTGACAAATATCTGACTTTCTCTACTTCACCGAATTTACTTTCTTCTGATACTTCAGAACTTTAGTGACATAAATCTGACTTTTCTACTTCACTGAATTTTCTTCTAAGAGCTTTTTCCCGAAGAGGTGTTTTTGATCCTTGGAAAGATATTTCATTTGGTGTGTAGGGATGATTGATCAACGAGAATTCTATGCCTTTTATACTATATATTCACTTCATACATATCCTCCACATTTAATCACTATCAGTTTTCCACTCTTCACGTCTTTTGTTTTTCCTTCATCGAAATACACATGTTCTGACCCACGTTTTCTTTTTGAAATTTCTTTAATCATCAATCCTAGATCTCTGAAAAATTTCCTGCAAAATAAACTTTCTCATCCAAAATTTTTCATCAAATGTAATAAGAAGTCGTTGTGTTAATGTTAACTAAACGAGTAATACAAGTAGATTTATAACTTAACGTATCTAACTCAATGAGTTCATCATGTGCCAAATCATGTGATAAGTACTATAGCTAACTCAATGAACTAAGTCCGTGGTGTTATGCTAACTCAATGAACCAACTTCGTGGTGTTACGTTAATTCAATGAACCAACTTCATTGTGTTATAGATAACTCAACAAACCAGTATTAAACAAATGTTTTAAACAATAAAGTATTTATCACGTGCAAGAATAATAACTTTAAGTTTATAGCGCTAACCTAACGTGTTGCCTTAGTATTCAATATAGTAACTCAACGCATGTAGTTATGTTAACTTAACGAGTTAAACATGTGCAACTTACGTGATACAATATAACATTTGTAAACATTAATTTCACCACGTGTACAATACTAACTTAACGAGTTCATCTGCTCTTTTACTCACTAACTTAACGAGTTCTCATGTGACCTATTTTAACATTTAAGCCTATAACTCAACAAGTTCTCATGCGACCTTTATACAAATAACTCACTAACTTAACGAGTTGTCTTTCACGTGCACTGTACATGATATAGGAAATATAACTTGGAAATATAACTTTAAAACATATCATGCTTTACAATAAAAACACACGTTAACTTAACGTTTAGTTAAATGAAAGGTTAGTATAATGTAACAACTAGTTATTTAACTTAGCATAATTTCATATCCATTACAGACAAGTATTTATATCAATAAACTTTTTCTATATTAATTGATGTTCTTAATTTACTTTCACAAATAATAGTAATTGAGCAAATATGATTATATTCGTTTAGCATACATCATCAAAACAAAATACTCAACAACAGAATTTACGTGGTTTAGCGACAACCTATGTCCACGGAGAGTTAAGGGTTCTATTATGAGTTTCAGCACAATCAACTGCAATGTTTTACAACATCATAAAGGTTTATATACTATCCAACTTTGGGTTAATAAACCTTTAATTACACTTGAGCTATTACAGTAGAGAGAAAATGCTTTGGAGAAGGAACTCTCAATTTCGAAGCCTTATCTTCCTATCTTTTCAAAATTTATAACACTTCAAATAGTTACAGAGCTTAACTATCCAAAGAAAATTCTTCTTTCTTCATTTGTTGTAATTGGTGGTACTATAGTAGGCTAATTGTCTAGAGAGATTCGGTCTTACAGATAGTTACAGATTTAACAATTAGAAAACCTACTTACGTCTCTCTTAGTCCATTTGGAAGGTTCTGCCGTTAACTTTCTAAAAATTGCTTGTCTTTTGGATAATTACTGTCTTAACTATCCAAAAACTCACTTGTGTCTCTTCAGTCACTTCGGAAGGTTGTAGCTGTAACCTTTCGAAAAACTCATAACTTTCGGATAGTTACTGCCTAACTTTTTGAAGATCTACTTAAGTCACTGTCTTTCGGATACTTGGCTTCTTAACTATCCGAACATCTACTTAAGTGTCTGACTTTTAGATACTTAGCTTCATAACCGTTCGAACATTCACTTAAGTGTCCTTTAAGTCATTCCAGATGGTTACAGCTAATAACCTTTTAAAATCTCTTGAGTTTTGGATAGTTAGCTCAAAGCCTTCCGACTAAAACGTTATTTCAGATACTTCGACCTAGTAACCTTTTGCAATCATAAATCTACTAAAGACTTATTGCTAAGAAGCTTCCGACTAAACCTAGACTTCTTATGGCATACTTCACACCTATACTACTCACCCTAACATTAACTTCTTCATTAATATTATCAATGACTTGAGTGATGAGATGTGATGGAGAATAATGCCAATTTCTATGATTTTCCTCATTATTCTCATTAACATTTGAAAGTATATCATCTTGATAATCAGTTTGTTCATTAAAGTTTATATTTCTGATTTTCTCAGATAAGTTTTCAATCTCTTTATCAATCTCTAAATCTTTTGAAGAATAAATGATATCATCATTGTCAATTTTAGATTTTGATTCTTTAAATGAATTTTCATTAAAGCTCACAAGAAGAGTTTCTTCTATGGTTCTAGAAGTTTTATTATAAACTCTATAGACTTTACTTCTAGTTGAGTAATCTACAAAAATTCTTTCATTCACATTGACTTGAAATTTATCCCTTTTATCCTTAGTGTTAAGAATAAAACAATTATAGCTAAATGGTTTCATGTAGGAAATTTTTAGAATCCTATCATACATGATTTCAAAAGGAGTTTTATTAATAAGAGATCTTAAGTGACTTTTGTTAATAATATAACAAGCTGTATTAACTACTTCAACCCAAATATTTTAAGGTAATCTATGTTCATTTAACATAGTTCTAGCCATTTCTTGAAGTGATCGATTCTTTCTCTCAACAACACCATTTTGAGATGGTACTCTTGGAAAAGAATATTTGTGATTAATGCCTAGATCTTTATAGTGGTTATTCATTTGATTATTTTTAAATTCAATACTAAGATCACTCCTAAGTTTTTGAACAAAGACACTTTATTCATTCTGAACAAAATTGTAAAAAAATTTAAACTTTTCAAAAACTTTTGTTTTTGATATTAGAAAATATAACCAAGTGTATTTAAAGAAGTCATCTACTAAAACAAATATATACCATTTACCACCAAGACATATGGTTCTTGTTGGTCCAAATAAATCCATATGTATAAGTTCTAAGATTCTCTTGCTTTATACATCATTTTTGGGTTTAACAGAGTTTTTATGAAGTTTACCTAACTCACAAGCATCACACATAAAGTCCTTTGAGTATTTAATCTTTAGTAAACCTCTTACTAAATTTTTACTTGATAATTTATGCAATAGTTTCATATTTATATACCTGATCCTTTTATATCAAAGATATGCATCACTGTTTCAACTAGCAAACATAAATTTAAATGAACTATACCAGAAGGTAAAGATAAAATACATACAGAACCTTTTCTTTTAGCTATAAACTTAATTTTATTTGTAATTTTATCAATAATTTTGCATACCTTATCTTCAAACAATACATAATATCCATTATCAATTAGTTGTATAACACTTAACAAATTAAATCCTAGATTTTCTACATACAATACAATCGAAATAACACAAGTAGGAGTTATTTGAACATTGCCCATACTTATGATTTTGTCCTTGCTTTTATTTCCAAATGTTACACTTCCTTTCTTGGCATTTGTAAAATTTTCCAATAGGCTTTTCTGTCTAGTTAGGTGACTTGATGCTTCACTATCCAAAATCTATTTTAATGTTGTTTTCTCCTACAAAACAAATTAAGAAGAACTATTTCTTGGTATCCAATGTCTTTGAGGACCAAGTTCATTAAAAGCATTTTTCTTCTTTTTGTTTAAGAACGATCTAACATTATTATTTATAATCTTATTATGTGTAAGTACTACCGATTTATCATTAGCTTTATACTCACTTATAGAATTATTGCTCTTATTAACATTCATTTTCATTTCAGATGTAGTATAACCAAGACCAAATCGATTTTTATTAGATGTGAATTCATTTTGGTCATGCTCATATATTTCAGTAAGATCATACTAAGATTTTGTACTTGTATTTAAATTTTTAATACATAAATTTTTTTTTTCTGCACAAGAATTTTCAAATAAAGAACATGTAGAGAAAGTTTTGGGTCTAATACCCTTATTTTGAATTTTATGCTCAAGTTTCTGAATTTCCTAACTATAAGTATTTGAGATTTTAGAAACATTAGTAATTGAATTTCCAAAACATGAAACAAGATTTTTAGAAACATTAATTGTCATGTTAGAAGTACATTTAGATTAATCACATTGATTTAATATTATTACAACATGATTCATCCCTTGAAGTACCTACTTCTACATATTTATTACCTTGTTTCATAATAAAAGGAATTTTTGTTTTTGATTAACTTGAACTGCAACTAATATATCCTTTGTTAGCTTGAGATTCAGGGTATTCAGGATAATCAAATCCTAAGCTAAATTTATATGACACCCTTAAAGTACTAGTTAGTTTGTCTAACTTAGTTTGACTTAAATTTCATTTCTCAATTGTGAAATTTAACTCTAGCTCTTTCAATTTTCAATTTTCAATTTCTAACTCAATATCATTTACATTAATTCTTAGTTTTTTATTTTCAAATTCTATTTTTAATTTCTCAACATTTATATTTCTTATTTGTTCATGCAAAACAGATTCATTAAATCTAAATCTATGCAAATCTGTAGCATGCTTTTCATTATCACATTTAAATTTTTTTAAAGTTGTAGACAGGAAACAAATTTCTTCTTCCACAACGGAAAAAGAATTTCTGATATTCTTATTTTCTAGTTTATAAGCTTTAAGTTTATGCAATTGTTTGGTTTGTTCTTGTCTACTTATATGTGTATATTTTCTTTTAGAAGTAAACAAACAATTTTCACAAATAAGATATTAAATTCAATTCGTAATTAACTACAAGTGCACAATGTCTATTGTATAAATGTACAAGTATAGGTTGATCCCACGGAAAATGATTAAAATTTTAGACTATTTAAATTTTTACAGCTAGAGGTTTTTGTATTCTGAATTATTCACTCCTTTGAATTATTGCTAACTCAACAGACTTAGTTTGTTAAGTTATAGTTATCTCAACAGACTATCCTTGTAGAGTTAAGTTAACTCAACGAGCCTCACTAATAACTTCAAATTAAAATTGCTATCCATAGGGGAATACGACCATCCATTAGGCGATTATAGGATTGTTATATCACAAGAGAGGGGTGAATTGTGTCTTTAGCAATTAAAAATTACTAGTAGATAAAACAAGAGCACAAAACACTCACAAATAAAATTCTAATATTTATTAACTTAAAAAAAGAATTTATAATTACTTTTCATCACAATTCCCTACTTGTTGGTTCTGATACAATAAAGTTTGAGATACAATTCAAAGAGAAAATAAAATCCTTATTCTAAACTTGTTTGAATTGTATAACAAAACTTGATCTTTATGCATGTAGCTCCTTTTCCTTTCTTGTGCTCAGCTTCTGTATCTCTTCTTCTCTAGTTGTCGAATTTCCTAGACTTCTTGCATTACAGGTCCTTTTCTAAAATTTCTTGGAATTCGAACTTCTTTTAATGTTGGAGAATTTGTTTGGATTTGAATATTTTAAGTTGAATATTCTTACTTGGGATTGGAATGAGATTGAATATTCAAACTTGGTATTTGAGATTGGGATGATCGTAATGCAACTCGTACCCTCTATTTATAGTAGTCGAACTATGACTTCACGTTCAGCATATTCATCCACTTAATCCATAATCTCACATACTAATTTCAAATTCAAATTATCCATGATTTCCACTATCTTTTTGAATTTCCACTATGTCCACTTCTTATTTTGAATTTCTACTATCTCCACTATCATTTTGAATATCCATGATTTCATATCTTAGATCTATCAAAATTTTATCGTACTAGAGATTTGTAGAATATCTTCTAACTCACCATTTTAGTCGAACACTTATCCTTTAAGTCCTGTGAAAACTCGAACACTTATTTATAATTCTTCAAGTTTTTTCACCTACAAAACACATGGGTGAAACAAGAAAACTCATTTGTTCATTAGTCACTTTATAAAACTCGAATAGTTATCCATCCATGCATATAAAAACATGAACAAGTATCTAACTCTTTGATTTTCATTACTAAATGCACATGAAAAATACGTGAAAACTTAAAACATTAAAAACACACGTGAAGATAACTTAACCATACAAGTTTTTAATATAACTATTTGACCAATTCGAAACATTAACTATTCGAAAGTTTAACTATCCAAAACTTAACTGTTCAAAAACTTTAACTATCTGAAAACCTTAACTATCTGAAAGTTAACTATCCAGAATTTAAATGAAACTTTTCAATAACTTGTCAACATTTAATTACGTGACTATTATACTTAGAAAATATTATTTAGACTTATTTATAAAATTTAATAAAATATTCATCATCAAAAAAAAATTCCTAACAATTTCCCCCCTTTTGATGATTATAAAACCTAATAAGTCAAATAAACTTTCTCCCCCTTTTTGGCATTATAAAAAGTAAATTTCATATATATATAAGGAAGAAGAAAAAATATGCTAAGTATATATTTTTCAAAAAGAACTTTTAAACATGTGTAACTCAAAACGCGGATAAAATAAAATAAAACTGTTTAAATAATAACTATTTTAAACAATAGTTGTTGAAAACAAGTATGCAACATAAATTTTCTAAGTAGTTTAAACAATTTTTGGTAACAAATTACAATTAATGAAGTCATGTAATACATAATTTGTTTATTTACAAGTCTTTTTGTCTTCGAAAAATATCCAACAAAGTATTTGAAATTTTCTATGCAAATTCTGTACTTACTCTATTTATTTGATCAATTACTACTTGATCTAAATCTGAATGTTGAGCTTGTGTTTGTTGTTGTAATAAATCTATATGTCTTTCTATATGTTGTTCATATGTTGTTGTTCTTCTTTTGTCAACTGTTTTGATTGTTGTTGTTGTTGCTCTTGTGCTGTTTGATCTTGTTGTTGTTGCTGCTGTCGAATTACAAGAGAATTTGTTTCTTGGTATTTATGAAGTTTTTTTGTAGAGAAAGACCTTGATTTTAACTTTTTCTATGGCCAAGGTGAAATATTTATTTGACTTGCCACAATTCTTAAAATTGCATCATCATAAAATAATTTACTCTACAAATTTAAAATATGATAAACAGTTCACCTATATATGGTTAATTAATGCATAAGTTGCATAAATTGCCAACTTTTGCTCAATGACTAAACCTCTGAAAAATCGAAGCATGCAATATCTTTGCAATAAATCATGTTGGGCCATTTAAATCATTTAATAATCTTAATTGACTATTGATAGTCAAATCTTTTGCTAAGTTTTTATGTCCCATCCTAGTTGATAAACCTATTTTCTTTTTGATAATTTAACTCCATTTTTCAATCCAAGTATTTGATAAAGTATTTTTGGAGTTAAATATATATTTGATTCTTGTATATTTGAAATAGGAATATCATGTTCTACTATTAAGTTTGAATAAAAGCAACTTACAATGTCGGATATAACAAGATGGCCTAATTGTTATGGAAGTAGAGTCAACAAGCCTTGAAATTCAAACATTTCTTTGATATTTGCCATCCCTTCAAACTTAATTGGTCTTGAATATAAAATTGTAAAATTTTTATACATTTGAAATTTTTCATAACATAATCTATTTCTAAACCATAAAAGTGTATTATCTACTAAATTTTGTTTAGGATTAGGGATTTTCCTATTATGAGTTTCTAACTTAGAATTGTTTCAAAATTTTCAGTAGTATCTAAATGTTTAGATCTTTCAAAACTAGTGGAATTTCTGTGAAGGCTAGTATAAATGTCTAAAATATTTGTTATTATTGTATCAATAATATCTTGAGCTTCCTTTGTTTGATCTTCGTCAAACATATCAGCAACTAACTTTTGTATATCAGTATCAATAGTTTGTATATTATTCTCTCTATCAGCAACATTTATTTCTATAATTGGTCTATAGAACAACTATCTCTGTATTAAAGAATATTCTATATCTGTCTATATTATAGAATTATCCTATATTTGTGTAATTTCTATATGTGAGACTTTAGTAATTTGATATCCTATTTGTAATTGTGTATTTTGCTGATTATATATAGTTATCAATAAATAACATGTATATTGTAACATACATAACCAAATATATACAATGTAGTATAAGCAATTGTACCAAAAATTAAAATTCTCAATTCGAGATACAATAAGAGGAAGAATATGTGTACATTCCTTTTTAGATGACATATCTTCAAAATTCATAGACTCAGTGTCTATCTCATCAAAAATGATATCATTTGTATATGTATGATCAAAATTTTTTACATTTTCTATTTCCGTAGGAAAAGAATGTTGTGTTGTAGCATGATGTTGACAATTGTCCATTATATTGAAAGAAACATTATGGATCAATGTGACACAATACCTTAATGTATATGCTTGTAATTTGATATTTGTCACATCTACTAGGATTACTAAAACAAAATCTTGTCTAGCTTGTGCAATGAAACATAGTTTTCCATTTTTCAAAGATTCTTCTCTTTATTGTAATATACCTTGTACACCTATAGTTAGTCCAAAATAATCTAGTCTTTTTCTTCCGACTATATGTCTATAGTGTCTCAGATTTTTCTGGTGGTTCTAGGGTTTGCATAATTTCTCTTATTAAAGGCACCTATGGTTTTGATGGCCCTTCACTAGGTTGCCTAGGTTGTAATAATGGTATATAGAATTTTAAACTCTCAACCTCAACCATTTTCAATTGATAAACTCTTTGTCTTTCACTTCGAGGTCCATTTTTTAGATTGTAGTTTTCTGTTCATTGATAAATTTCTGTATATCATCTAAAATAGTTGGGGGAAAATAATGTTAGGAATATAAAGTCTCTAATTCCTTATTGGTATTTCCTATCATAGGTCCCCACTTCTTTCCATAGTAAGTGATGGACTGTATTGATTTTTCAAGTACATGTCTAGAACTTGTAACAACCTTACGGTCAGGTTGTAACGTTCTTTTCTATGTTTGCAAAGTAGAAAGTTCAGTCTGTTTTAGTTTAAACTGGGTTTCAACATAATTTCTAATAAACTTCCAACAGAAATTTTTCTCCTCTTGAACAAATTTTCGAATTTTATGCAAAACTTCATCGGAAAACATATACCTGGAGTAAATGTCTTGGATCTCGCTTTCTATTTTCTGAAGTTTGATCTCTCTTTTCTGAACTTTTGTTATTCTACCACATCCTCTTCTACGTTCTGACATTATCGATTAATCTCTACTTTTCATTATAGAACTTAGAGGAAGTAAAGATATTCAATCTAGGGTTTTACGAAGGTAGAAACATGGAAGGTTGTCAGTAAAACATTTATAACTCTTTGAGTTTATAATTGGATAAATGAATTCAATTGTTGAAATCATAAATATAAGATCCATTTTTCATAAATAACTTGAAAACTTACAATAACTATACGAGTTTTACAAACTAACAAAGTAGAAGACTTAGTGTAATTGTTCGTGTAAAGAAAATAAATACTAAGTAAAAAAAAAAGACAGAATGAGAAACTTGAAGACTTATGATAACTATTCGAGTTTTATGAGCAGTGAAGCACATAACTATATGACAAACTAGAATAGTTATTGTGATATTTTAAGTCTATCATAAAAATACTATGTTAACTATTCGAATTTCTCAAACAGATATGTTGAAAAGTCGAACACTTAAGCATAACTATTCAAGTTTCTTAAAGAGATAAAATATAAGAATTTAAAACAGAAACTCAAATAAAAACCTAACTATTCAAGTTTGTAGGATAATAAAACACAACTATTTGAAAAACTTGGATGGTTATTTATCTATATGTGAGAATAAAAATGGTAGGTATTAGGTGAAATATATAACTGTATGTTAAACTTAACTAAATGAGTTTAACATTTTATCATGTAAGTTCTAGAATACTTTCATTTGAGTAGATTTACTATTACTCCCTATTTGTGTTTGGCCAGCACGACACTAGAAAACTTGTATTGGATCTCCAGCAACGCACTAGAAAAACTTGGATTTGTTAACTTCTATTTTTACTCAATTAATTTATCTTTATGCCTATTCTTTTTTTAGAAGAAAACAAACAACCTTTCACACAAATTAGATATTAATTCCAATTTGTATTTTAACTGCAAGTGCACACTGTCTATTGCATTAGTGTGCAAGTACAGGTCGATCCCACAGGGAATTGCTTAAGAATTGAGAACTATTCCATTTTTAACAATCAAATTTATATATTCAATAAGTTCTCCATTGAGTTACAGTTATCTCAACGGACAAAGTTCGTTGAGTTATGGCTAACTCAATGGACTAACCTCGTGGACTTAAGTTAACTCCACGAGCTTGCATTCTAATTTAATACTGCTATTTACAGAGGAATTTGGCCAACCATTGGGTTGTTCCATAGATTGTAAATAACATCAATTAAGCTCTTTAATGTTAGTAAACACTGGATTTATCATTAAGCATACTAACATTTAGATAATTCAAACAGTAACCATTAAAATCTTTAAGTCTTTTGAATGAACCAATTTCAGTAAACTGTAAAACTAAAACAAACATAAAACAGTCACAACACGGACAAAGATAACATTAATCACAATACAACACAAACAATACAACACTCAAATACAAAATACAAACACAGATAAGTTGTTTTTGGTATTTTTGTTTTAATATGAACATGGAAATGGGCGAAAGGTGAAATGTAAAGTAATCTCAATCGACAGTAAATACTTCCGTCACTACATGCGACATGATTACACCACTGAAAATTAAACCACTTACTACTTTGTCTCCTCTCCCTATAGAATCGCGAGTCCAAAATTACAAGATGATCTCCTCTTCAGCATACAGGCATCAACCCGAAACCA
The DNA here is from genome assembly GCA_036874045.1 of Cymodocea nodosa. Taxonomy (NCBI): domain Eukaryota; kingdom Viridiplantae; phylum Streptophyta; class Magnoliopsida; order Alismatales; family Cymodoceaceae; genus Cymodocea; species Cymodocea nodosa. Next base: position 14,371,410 of record CM072342.1, on the reverse strand, counting down.
AGGCTAGAAGCTTTACGATCTCCTAAAATATGAGTTGGCGCTTGGTGAAAATGGCTTCCCTTCCCGCGACGCGATCACTCCTTAGTGGTTGTCAGGCACTGTGTTTGGCTCGGAATCGACCCAACATCGGGAAAGTATCCTCACAGACCTCCGATGGTTGGTGATAATGTGGTGATAATGTGGTGGTGATAATGGTTGGTGTGGTACTTCAGAGAATTGCCGACACTATCTGCAGAAAGCTCAATGCTTCTCCTCTGTACACACTGGCCATACCCATCGATCACACACACTTTACTTCTTTTCTTTTATATTTCTTCAGTGGTAACTGCTTCTGCTTGAATGGTCGGTCGAATTTCCTTCATTCATATCAACGACGATGGTTTCTTCTCCCTTCGATGAGTGAATTCCTACGTGATACGTGCGATTGTGGTTTTTTCCTTCCAACTGTCTTGCTTCTGCAACCGCTATAGTGGCATATTAGAAAATAAATAGTCCGTGGAGTTACAAATAACTCAACGGACTTACCTCGTTGATTTAATTATAACACACATGCATAAATTTAACTATCTGATGCTCAGGTGCATTTCGGATACTTATAAACTTAACTATCCGATGCCTAGATGCATTTCGGATACTTACAAATAACTCACCGATATATAACTTAAGTAAATCTACCAGATCTCGACACGTGTCATCAGTAGTTTAATAATAAAAAAACATTTCAGAGAGTTACAAGTCTAACTTTCTGATGCTAAGATGCATTTCGGATAGTTAGAGATAACTTACCGAAAATCAACTTAAGACATGCATTATGATTTCGACACATGTACTTCAGGAAATAATAAAATATTCTTTTAAAACATAACTATTCGGTAGTTTAAAACATAAATATCTGATACATGTTCGGTATGTTAAACATAACTATCCGAAATATCAGAAATTTTGGATACTTAAGAATTTCACAGCCTGCAACTTACTGACAATTCAGAAATGTACTAAATTAACATTAATTCACTGAAATTAAGCAGATTCTTTAATTAAAGCATATAACAGTGCAATTATGACATAATGGCTTAATTCTCATATGATAAGCTAAATATTATGCAATTAACCGTCATTTAACCATTAATAATATGCACTTTTTCATTCTAAACACTTACCCCCATACCTAAATTTTGCTAGTCCCTTAGCAAACTAAGATCTAATTAATTGGTCTTTCTAAAAGTGCTAGAATTAATTCTTCCCCCTTTTTTTTTCTTCTGTTCAGCATAAGAACTAGTATTATCATATAGATATTCTATATGTTTTAGTAATATTATTTTCTCCTCTTCAACCTGCAAATATACTTAGAATATATGCAAATTACATACAAAGTATATCATCATCACATAGGTATTAATTATATTATCGTTTGTTCTTCTTTTCATCATCTGTCATCCTGAATTTTCCAATAAGATTTCTAGAAGAAATTTCAACAACATACGAATCAAAGTACAATCCAATTAAATATGATTAAGACAAGTAGAATAAAGAATTGTATCTCCATTAAAACAACTTCAAAAGTCAATTCTTAGATTCATATTTCAGCAATTCTAGATAACAGAAAATATACTCGATTCATAAGATATCTATATTTCACAAAACACTTGTATCTTTTTAGAACAGTATATGTATTATTATTATTATTATTTTTATTATTTTATTTTATTTTATTTTATTTTTTTACTTTAAAAGTTAATTTGACAAGCTTGAATCATATAGGAGCTTTCTAATGTACCCATGTAACGAGCTTCAGTCAACAATCTCAGATCTAATCAGGATCTTAGGTTGCCAGATTTCAAGAGTCCTTTTTCAAGTCAACTATCCTTACATACCTATTTGCTCAAGTACAAAAGGCTCATGATCAAACAAGTCAATAAACTCTCAAAATTTCTTTTTTCTTTTTTTTTCTTTTTTTTTTTCTTTTTTTTATTTTCTTTCACAATACAAAAAAAAAACAAAACATTAAGCACATACTGTATATGTACGTATTTTATTAATACAGATGCAATAAAACACCAATCTCATATAGTCCTGCTTCTATCATTTACTATAAATATGAATCCATAACAATAAGCTCATACCTTTTCTATAGTTTAATAAGATCTACACATAAATCATTCTACAAGTTTAATCAGTCAAATTAAATGTATCTTTAATCATATGTGTTTCATTTAATCTAGAATTCACATTTCAGCTCCTTCAAGACTTTAGATAATTTTTTTTTTTTTCATTAAACATTCTGATTTCATTTTAAAATCATGAAACTGTTAAACTCATGAAATTCAAAAAAAAGCATAAGATACTATATCTAGATATAAATAGTAAATTGTATAGCATCTTATATAGCCTTCTAAATACAACATTCAAGCAGTTACAATTTATAAAAAAATTTACAGTCTCAATTATCAGATAGCTACAACAAGTTCATAAAAATTTTCAATTTCCACAAAACTTTGCAGTACCATTTTAATTCCTTTAATTAACAAACTTACATGGCTATTACTTTAATTACCTCCCCCCCATACCTACATTTTGCATTGTCCTCAATGTAAAAGATTTGACAATAAATATAGTAATTGTAGCAGGCATGAATACAGTTTCATTGATTTAGCACCTAACTCAACAAATGAGTTTAAATTTAAATTCAAGATAAGTAATCAGTTATATACCTTGTTTCGTTTATATCTCCTTCTGCATATTCCAATTTTTGATTCTGAAAAACTTTTCATTCACAGATAAAAGAAAAATATATAACAAAATAACATTTAACAGATATTGATAAATCATTGTCTTGTGTGGAACCCAGGCTCCTATGCCTTTGGTAGCTCACAAGCAAGCCAATTGGTTTCCTAGAACAAATACCAACAAACTAGATTGATATTTTTTTTTTTTTTTCTTTATAAAATAAAAATGAAAACTACATTTTTTTAAAAGTAAATGCAGAAAACACATAACATTAAACACACAAAATCACAGCTTAAGAACATGATTGAAAAGTAGAAATAAATGGAATAAACGTGTCAGTCCAAGCAAACTTTTTAGGCATAATTCTTCTTGCTATTAATTCTGTTTTAATGCAGTTCTTGTTCCTTCTTAATTTGTAAACGTGTAATATATTATAAATTCCAAATACAAGTGTATTACCATTAATGATATGAAATGTAGAAAGGGATCCTTTTCGGTTCTAGGGTAATGTAGTAGTTTCTATTTCTACATCTATTTCAATATATTCCTCTTCCCACTTCCATTCATTTATGTCTTTCATAATCCATATTTGAAATTTCATCAATTCATCCCACCATCTTATCAGACATAAAGTAAGATCATCATATTCATTATACCACATTCCTATTTGAATTTTATCAAATTCTGCAGATGGTGGTTTAGCTATATCACTCAGTATAGGTAATATTTCTATAAAATCATCATAATTGTCTATGCTCACTATGTATAAATCAGATCCAAATGCTATTGATATATCTGTGACTAGATATATATATCCATCAAGTATGACATGCATGCTGTTAATTAATGATTTCTGTCCTAGATATATCATAATATTTTCATTCCAAGATCTATTCAGAAAATTATACACACTTAAGCGTAAATCTTCACCCCAATTTCCTGTAGGTCTCTAATAATATAATTTTTCAGGAATGGTCGAATTTTTATTAGAAAATATTAAAGCCGACCCACAATTTACAGTTGGTACTTCATATCTATTAGGTCTTCCTATATACCATTCTTCTCTTGTTATAGGATTTCTTATCAAAATATCAAGTAATAGACTTGCATACCTTGGTCTCGTCCTGTATATGATCTATTCCTATAATATGATCTATTCCTTCTAATGTATTGGGTGGAATTCCAGTAGTTTCTTCCATAGGTAGATATTCATGGTTAATTGAACTACGATTAAATGACCTCCATATGAATCCATCTCTAATCTTAGTCATTTTTGCAGCTTGTAGTCCTTGAAAATATTTTTCTTCAATATAGTCTTTAATTTCCTTTGATACATAACACAGCCTACATAGTTCTTTAGCTGACAAGTTACTCAGTACTTCCCTTAGTGCATCCAATGGTAATTGCATCAATTCCATTTGTTGATTCTATATAACACATATAAAAATTTAGTAGAGACAAAAATTAACATAACTACTGCACACCCTTGTGGAATTAAGGCATAACTCAACGGACTAAGTTCATTGAGTTAAGGACTAATTCTACGATACTATTAACTATAAAAAAAAAACATATATATACAGATAGTTGCTTCAGATATGCTGCTTCATTCAACTACCCTCCTAGAAGAGGTATCAATTTCATTAACAGTTCTATTGACAGGGTTAGGTACTACTTGCATTGGCAATCCTCTAGTAGGTCTAACTTCCATTGATTCCTTCTGTCTAAGTGGTATATTTCTATTCTGATTTTGAATTGTAGTATTTCCAAGATAAATTCGGGTGATTTCTTCAATTAGGATTATAAGAATTTCCAAAGTTATCTTTCTAGTTTCTAGCATAAATAATATCTAAATCATTAATGTTTGCATTCTTTTCTGCTAGCTTTTGATTTAATGATAACTCTTCTATTTTATTTGTTAATTCAGTTAATTTCACTTCAAGCATAGTACTTGAATCTATTCATGCATTCCTCTTGGCAATATTCTTTTATTTGCAATAACTTTAGTCGAATTTTCCCACTATGCAGTTCTTTTTGCAAAGTTTTCTAAATATGCCCATACTTCTTCACTACATAGTTTCAAAAATCCATTTTGACAAGTAGATTCTAATAAAGATTTTGTTGAAACATCTATGCCTTCATAAATTATACCTATTAATTGTGTTTTACTCATTACATGATATGGACATTGAGTTAGTAAATCTTTAAATCTTTCAAAATATTTCTAGAATGATTCACCTTGTTTTTGACTACACATTAATATTTCTTTTTTCTTTTTAATCGTTTGATGTGTTGGATAATATTTTTCTAGAAAAATAGAGCAAAATTCAGTCCATGCAGAAATTGAATCAAGCGACAGAGTATATAACCATCTATTAGCTGTGTCTTTTAAAGCAAAAGGGATATATCTAAGTTTAATAGCATCTATACTCATGTTCGACATTTTCATCATTTGACAAACTTCATTAAATTCTCTAAGGAAATAATAAGCATCCTCTCTTTCTAATCCATGAAAATGTGGTAATTGACTAATATAATTAGATTTCAGTTCAAACCTATCTCCCTCAAAGTTTGGTAATCGAATACATGAAGGTTCATCAACTAATTCAGGATATAGAATTTCTCCTAATGGTTTTTCTAATAGAGCAGCCATCTCTACGTTCTCTTTTAAAGAAAGGTTAACTACACCCCAAAGAATTTCGTTAAGGTCCAATTCAGAAATTGTTTCAGAACGCCTCTACGTTGAAAATTCCTGAGTAGGTGCTGTTACTAATCGTTTAGTGCTTAGAGAACGAGTCCATGTGCTCATAAATAAATAGCAAAAGATTAATTACATACCAGTCTAAAGCTTTCCATTTAGTAAATATTTGTTGATGGATGAAGTTGAATCAGCTGCTTCGCCTTCTAGTTCCCCCAACGCTTTTCTTCTTACTTTTAAAAGTGCTGGTAACTCGTAAATAACATTCTGTTCTATATATAATGCACATCCATAAAGTGAATAAATCTCGTTGCAAGAACGTGTCTTGCAACATGTAGCGTGGTTCCTATTTTTATGGGTACGTGTACCACTATTAATTTCAAATTTTGGTAACCGCTAAACCGACGAAGTTTCGTTCGTGGTTAAAAAAATAACTGTTCTACTTAATCCACGAACTAACCTCGTTGAGTTACAGATAACTCAACGGAATAATGTCGGTTACTGTTGCTAACTCCACGGACTAACTTCGTTGAGTTACAGATAACTCAACGGAGTGACCTTATATTATATTATTAACCTCGTGGAGTTAAGTTTAACTCAACAAACTTACTTTGTTGAGTTAACACTTAGCAACTTCTAAGTTTACTCCTTGTAAGTACCTCTTTGCTTTTTTTTCTTTTCATTCTGCTAACAGAAATAAAGTTAAATCTATGTCATTAATGCATCATTCTAATCAAGATTCATTTAAATCTGAACATTATATAAATATTTAACTTGCAGGTCATTTTATGTTATGCAGAATTTACATTTTATCTTGCAACATGCAGAAATTTTCAAGCATCTATCCTGTCATTCAGCAAATTGTAAATCTATTAAACATTCATTCATAATGTTCCACAAATTATATAACATTCAATAAATTTCCATTCATTTTACATTCAAAATACGTATGAAAAGTACATCTGAAAAATTTATATTCATTAATATAAATCAATTTACATTACAAGTACATCATACAATTTTATACAAGTAGACGAATAATACAATTTAGTCTCTATTCCTAAGTTTATCAACTTCCTTCTGGAGTTTTTCTAATTGAAGTTCTAATTGATTAATTCTCTCTACAACTCTTGTAATTCCTCCAAAAGGTACAACTATTTCTGTAGCTACAAAATTTCTGTATTCTTTCACTTAAATTGTTCTTGATTTGATCCACCTTGATGCCCATTTCATGAAATCAATACAATCCACCATCAGCAGTGAAATCATATCTCCATAAAATAATTTCTTCTTTACTGTTCTCAGCTTGGAGATAAAAACTACAAACCAATTTATTGGAATTTTATTGACAACTGCAAACGTGGCCCATTTGACAAATCGACTCAATTCTATGTCATGGTCTTGTTGTTGATAGATATTCTTAATTAAAATGTTAGCTATCATGTGTGCTTTACCATTTAAATGCTTTAGTCTATTTAATAAAGGCACACCAGGATTGATAGCCAAACTGTCCTTGATTTCTTGTTCTGTCCATTCAACGACAGTTGTGTTGAGTATTTTTGTTTTGATGATGTGTGCTGAATGAAAATAATCATATTTGCTCAATTACTATTGCTTGTGAAAAGAAATTAAAATCATCAATTAATACAGAAAAAGCTTACTGATATAAATACTTGTTTGTATTGGATCTGAAGTTAATAACTAGTCGTTTCGTTGCATTAATTTCTCATTTAGCTAAACGTTAAGTTAACATGTGTTTTTATTGAAAAGCATGATATGTTTTAATGTTATATCTTCTGTATCATGAATAGTGCACGTTTAGACAACTCGTTAAGTTAGAGTTTTGTTTGTATAGAGGTCACGTGAGAACTCGTTAAGTTAGAGGCTTAAAGGTTAAAATAGGTCACGTGATAACTCGTTAAGTTAGTGAGTAAAAGAAGAGACGAACTCGTTAAGTTAGTGTTATACACATGGTGAAATTATAAGTTACGAATGTTGTATTGTATCACGTAAGGTGCACATGTTTAACTCGTTAAGTTAACATAACTAAACATGTTGAGTTGCTATATTGAACACTAAAGCAACGCGTTAGGTTAGCGTTATAAACTTAAGTTGTTATTTTTGCACGTGGTAAAATTCTTATTATAAAAACATTTGTTTATTACTGGTTCGTTGAGTTATCATAACACAACGGAGATGGTTCATTAAGATAGCATAACACCACAGACTTAGTTCGTTGAGTTAGCTACAGTTCTTGTCACGTGAAATAGCACATGAGGAACTCGTTAAGTTATATATATACTTGTGTTACTCGTTTAGTTAACATTAAAGTAATGACTTCTTATTACACTGATGAAAAAATTTTGGACGAGAAAGTTTATTTTCAGGAAATCTTTCAAAGATCCAGGACTGATGATTAAAGAAAATTCGAAATATAAACGTGGGTTAGAACGTGTGTGTTTCAATGAAGGAAAAAGAAAAGACATGGAGAAGTGGAAAACAGGTAGTGGTTAAACGTGAAGGATATGCATGAAATGAAGATACAGTATAAAAGGTATAGAATTCTCGTTGATCAATTTATCCTTGCACACAAAATGAAAAATCTTTTCAAGGATCAAATCATCCTTGCACACCAAAAGAAAAATCTTTTTCAGGGATCAAAAACACCTCTTCAGGAAAAATCTCTCAAGTGGAAGAAAGTTCAGTGAAGCATAAAAAGGTAAGATTTTCGTCACTGAAGATTTGAAGTATGAGAAGAAAGCAAATTCGGTGAAGCATGAAAAGACAAGATATTCGTCACTGAAGAATTGCTGAAGAAGAAAAGAAGAAGAAGAAAGATCTCAAACAGGGAGAAAAGTTTTAAATTCTGCAAATTAGTTTTCTCTATTTGTAGTTATGAAATTGTTTAGATGATACATGGTATCGAAATATAATTGCATCTACAATTTCTGAGGAGAATTGAATTGTATATTGTAATTGAAACCTTAAATAAAAATGATTTTATGAAAACAATGTCTCGACTTGTTTTTGAGTTTTAAAGTTTCAATTATATTTCACAAAATATTAAAAATATACAATTCACCCCCCCTCTTGTGTAGCCATATGATCCTACAAGTTGTACTTTCCAAAATTTCCTATCCTTCATTCTTTAATCCAAAAATGTTGTGGAGAAGCTCTAGTGTTATCTGTACATCAGCTTCCTCCACATTGGAAATTAATTTTCCTTCTTCCTCTCTCAAATTTGCATAAAAACAAGGCACTAGATTCTCATACACTGCATGCTCTCTTTCTTGAGAAATAAACTTCAGTAGACCTTAGAACTCAAATAAATCTTTGATTTCTTGCATTCCGTCCCAATTTACTGGTCTACTGTATATAATATCATAACCCTTAATCTCTTGATATTTAATATAAGCTTCCTGACTACAAAAATGTACTTCATTCAGAACTGTTGTTTCAGTCGGGTCAAGAATGTGCATTTGTTGCTCTAGAGGGGTTTGTTCTTGATCTTCCTCTACCATAGGCTGAATTTGAACATGTTCTGTAGATTCCTGAATTTTTGCTTCTGCTTCTGTCTGTGGTGGTGAGCCGGCAGAACTCTCCACTTTGTCTTGAATTCTTTCCATAAATTGCTGAAGAGTTTCTTGCTCTTCAGTGGAATCTACAAAGTCATTTTTGTCCAAATGGCTTTGTTTAGCTTCTTCATTTTCTGTTCTTTCTTCTTCCTCCTGACTACCAATCTGCTCTGTAGCTGTTCTTTCTAATTCTGTGGCAGATTGGGATGGAGTCACGGGTAATTCAGTTTCTGCCCTAATTTCTGTTTCTTCTTCTTGTACAGGCTGCAGATTAATTTCAGCCTGTTTTTCTTCTTCTCTTTGCTCTTGTTGTTGCTGCTCCTGCTCCTCCTTAGAATCAAATAGCAGGTTTATAAAAATTGGCTCCACAAGCCCTGTTGACATTGGTACCTCAGATTTAATCTCCTTTTGATACTCAGGCACTATCTCTTTTCCTTTCCTTCGTGTGATTAATTGTGCCTGGTCTTCCTCTTCTTCATCTAAGATTAAATCTAAAAATAAAGGCTCTACACGCCTTTGAGCCACAGGTACTGGCTCTTCCTGTTTAATTTTTCCAATAGTTGCTGGTCTCGAAGGACCAACTTCAGCTTCTTTTGCAGTAAATCTGACAGCAATTCTAGCAATAGCTTCTTGATGCTGTTCCACTTTAATTTTGTACTGGGCCCTCAACTTTTCTTCTGCCCTTCTTCTTTTAATGCCATCATATAAAATATGTGCCTTAGCTATAGCTATACTTTCTTCATCACCTTGGTCTCTTACTATTTTGACCAAGCTAGTAAACTCTTTCTCTTCTTCATCAATTCTTAGCCAAGCAAATGCTACTTGTGGCAATGGCTCTATTGGCTGAACAAGAGGTTCTGACTACTATTCCTCAAGAACAGGTTTTTCAGTAGTCGGCTCGTCTTGTCCTTCAGTTGCCTCTTCTTCATTTTCTTTCCTTTCTTGCTCCTAGATCGCCCATTTAGCTCGTCTAAAGATTCGTCTTTTGAACCAAAGCTGGGACTTACGTTGGATTAATTCTAAGGCAATTTCGTTGTTTCGCCTTATTTTTCTTTCTTTACTAACTGCAATTTCCGTTGCAACCTTTATTCTTGTTTCTATTATTTGAGGTATTTGTATACCCAAATCTACTAAATCTCTTTTGAAGTTGAAAAGTTCTGATTATATCTTCTGTAGCTCTTTTTCTCTTGTTGTATTCCTGATCTTCTATCGCGTGTGCCATTCCTCTGATTCTTTCAGAAATTCTGATGTGCCAACAGCATCTTCCCAGAACTCAGGTGTCATCTTCCTCATCGTGGAGTTACACAACAGCACGAATCGCTCTAATTTCTACTATTCTAAATTCCAAATGATTTGCTGGATAATGCCCCCAAAACCCTAGGTTTTAGTTTAAATAAGCTCTAAGTTTAGGCAGGTAATCGGGTCATTTCCCGAACCAACTATTGCTCTCTCATCCACGGTCTTAGCTACAATACTCCGTTGAGTTACAGTTTAGTCAATGGAATAAGCTCATTGACTAACTCAAGACTCAATGATGTAAGCTCGTTGAGTTAAGCGTAACTCAACGGACTCCCCGTACAAACAGATATATATAATAATAATAATACATAAGATAATAGTTTCTCTATTTTTACCGATTTAACTGATACTATGTTTCGGTTCGACCTAATTTTTTCCCAGTTGAACCGATACTTTGTTTCGGTAAAATCAACATTTTTTTCTGAAAATTAATATACATATTTTTTATGTTCCGGTCATACCAATGGATCCAATCAGATGAACCGTAACGATTTTATATATATATATATATATTAACATAAAAACTGATTTCTTACTAAGTAAAGCTCGAGTAGTCCTCTACTCTGACTTCTTCTATAATTCCAAAGGAGATTTTTGGTGTTTTAAGAATAGGTCTAAGTCTTTATCCATTTACTTTAAATATATTCTGATTTTTAGGATTTTCAATTTCAATAGCTCCATAAGGATAAATATTTCGAACTATGTAAGGTCCTGCCCATCTAGATCTTAATTTTCCTAGATGGTTATAGAGTCTAGCCATAGAAAGATATACTTCTTGTTCTATTTCAAAGCTTTTTGGAATAATTTTCCTATCATGCCAGAATTTCATTTTCTCTTTTTCTCTTACAGTCTTCGAATAAGCTTCATTTCTAAATTCTTCTAATTCAATTAATTACATTTTTCTATTTTCAGTAGCTTGATTTAAATTAGTGTTCAGAGTTTTTAATGCCCAATAAGCTTTATGTTCTATTTCAACTAGTAAATGACAACTTTTTCCATATACTAGCCTAAAATGTGACATACCTAAGCTTGTCTTATAAGCAGTTCTATAAGCCTAAAGTGCATCTATCAATTTGTTAGCCTAATCTGTTCTAGTAGGATTTACTACTTTTTCTAAGAGTAATTTAATTTGTTTGTTTGCACTTTCTACTTGTCCACTTGTTTGAGAATGATATGATGTTGCAATTTTGTAGTTTACTCCGTATTTCTTCATTAAGGCTTCAAAACTTCTATTACAGAAATGAGTTCCTCTATCACTGATAATAGCTTTAGGTATTCCAAATCTGGCAAATATATTGGTTCTTATAAATTGTATTACCACTTTATTGTCATTAGTTTTTGTAGGAATAGCTTCTATCCATTTAGATACATAATCCACCCCCAACAATATGTAATTAAATTGATTAGACATAGGAAATAGACCCATAAAATCTATTCCTCACACATCAAAGATTTCAACCTCAACAATAGGATTAAGAGGCATCATATTCCTCTTTGATATTCTTCCTATTTGTTGACATCTTAAACAACTTAAGTAATATTTATGAGCATCTTTGAATAGTGTTGGCCAATAAAATCCACATTGCAGAATTTTCACAGTAGTTTTCCCTGAGCCAAAATGCCCTCCACAAGCTTGGTCATGACAGAAAGACAATATGCTCGGATATTCAGTTTCTGGAACACACCTCCTTAAAACTAGATCAGGACATTTCTTAAATAAGTATGGGTCTTCCCAATAGTAATATTTTACTCTTGAGAAAAAAAATTTCTTATCCTATCTATTCCAATCCTTAGGTGTTAAACTAGTAACTAAGTAATTAACTATGTTTGCATACCAAAGCATTGTGTTGATGGTCATTAATTGTTCATCAAGAAAATTATCTTTAATTTCAATATTTGATTTTTCTATTTGTAATCTTGATAAATGATCTGCTACTACATTCTCACAACCTTTTTTATCTTTAATTTCTAGATCAAATTCTTGTAATAATAATATCCATCGGATCAATCTAGGCTTAGTCTCTTTTTTCTTTATTAGATGTTTTAAAGCTGAATGATCCGTGTATACTATTACTTTAGCTCTAATCAGATATGATCTAAACTTTTCTAAGGGAAACACAATAGCTAATAATTCTTTTTCAGAAGTTGTGTAATTAACTTGAGCATCATTTAAGGTTTTGCTTGCATAATGAATCACTCTAGGAGATTTTTCTATCTTCTGTCCCAACACTACTCCTACAGCAAAATAAGATGCATCGCACATTAATTCAAATGGATGGCTCCAATCAGGTGCTTGAATTATAGAAGTTGAAATTAAGCTAGTTTTAAGACTGAAAAATGCTTCCTTGCAATTTTTATCAAAGTTAAATGGAACATCTTTTAATAGATTAGTTAAAGGTCTAGCTATCTTACTAAAGTCTTTAATAAATCTTCTATAAAAACTAGCATGTCCTAGAAATGATCTAATATCTTTTACTGATTTAGGTTCTGGTAGATTAGAAATTACTTCTATTTTAGCTTTATCTATTTCCAACCCTTTCTTAGAAACAACATGCCCTAAGACTATTTTTTGTTTAACCATGAAGTGACATTTTTCCTAATTCAAAACCAGATTTTTTTCCACACAGTGTTTTAATATTTGGTCTAAATTGCTTAAACAAACTTCATATGAATTGGCATATACAGTAAAATCATCCATAAATATTTCTAAAAAATCTTTAGTCATTCTAGTAAATATACCTTGCATACACCTTTGAAAGGTAGCTGGTGCATTGCATAATTTGAATGGCATTCTCTTAAAAGCATAAGTTCCATTAGGACAGGTGAAAGTTGTTTTCTCTTGATCTTCTAATGCTACTGGAATTTGATTATAACCTGAATACCCGTCTAGGAAACAGAAATATTCTTGCCCTACTAATCTTTCCAGCATTTGATCTATAAAAGGTAAGGGAAAATGATCTTTCCTAGTCACAACATTCAGCTTTCTATAGTCTATACATACTCTCCAGCCTGATTGAATTCTAGTAGGTATCAAGTCTTGACTTTCATTCCTAATAACTGTTAATCCTGATTTCTTGGGAACTACATGGATTGGACTAACCCACGAGCTATCAGAAGTCGAATAAATTATGTCATTATCTAACCATTTCACTATTTCCTTCCTGACTACTTCTTTAAGGTTTGGATTTAATCTCCTCTCAGGAATTCTAACAGGTTTAGCATTCTCTTCTAAATATATGTGGTGACAGCATAAAATTGAACTTAACCCTTCTATATCAGTCATAGTCCATCCTATTGCTTCTTTATAACTTTTCACTACATCTATTAATTTAGCTATTTGATCCTCTTTTAAATCTGAAGCAATAATGATTGGATAGGTTCGTTTCTCTTCCAGAAATATATAGGTTAATTCAGGAGGTAAAAGTTTTAATTCTAAATGTTGCCCATCAGAAGTTAGAGCTCCTAATTGAACATCATCATTTTCTAAATTAATTTCTACCAGATCTCCTTCTATATGTATGCTTTCACTTTCCTCTAAAGTTTCATAATTGATTTGCCTATTTAATTCTTCTTGAATCACATCATCTAACATATCTCCTTCATCCTCTAAAAAGTCTATGGTATGTAAGGACATTTATAACTCCTCAAACCTTTCTGGTTTGAAAATATTTAATTGAGTATCCTCATTACCATATGATAACTTCATTACTCCTGTTTTACAATTTATAACAGCCCTTGATGTTGCTAAAAATGGCCTTCCCAAAATTAAAGATGTATCACTATTTTTATGTTTAATTTGTTGGGAATCCAAAATTACAATATCAATAGGATATATAAAGTTTTTGATTTTAATTAAGACATCCTCTATTTTTCCTCTAGGGTATCTTATACTTCTATCAACTAATTGAATAACCATACTAGTAGGAATTAAGCCTTCCAATCCTAAGGATGCAAATATATCACTTGGCATAACATTTATACCTGCACCTAAGTCTATTAAGGTTCTTTCTAGAATGGTATTTCCTATGGTGCATGATATAACAAGGATTCTAGGATCAGATAACTTTTTAGGAATTTGTGGCAGAAATAAGGAACTACTTTGCTTAGTTAAAAAGATTCTAAGAACTTTTCGCTCTCTTTTCTTAGTACACCAATCCTTCAGAAATTTAGCACAAGGTGGCATTTTCTGTAATAGATCTAACAAAGGAATGTTAACTTGTACTTTTTCTAAAATTTCTCTGATTTTTTCTTGTTTTTCAGGTATTGTCTGTTGTAATCTTTCAGGATAGGGAGCTAAAGATTGTGATTTAAAAGATTCTTTTTCTTTCGGTTGATTTGTTTGATCCTTTTTAGCTTCATTAGCAGATTCAGATTGTTCTTCATTGATTTCTAGATTTTCAGCTATTACATTTTCATTATCGTTTTGATTTTTACTCTTATCCACCTTCATATTATTTTCATTTTGAGTTCTTGGTGGTATATCAGTTCCAAATCTTAATGTTACACATACATCTTCCAGATTTTCATTACTCTCATGATGTTTTTGTATGTCATTTTCGTGATTATGATCTTCAATTGTTTTTAGTTTTAAAGTACATTCTTTAAATTCTCTTGCATTAGTATTTTCTGTTTGCTGTATATTTTACAAATTATGCAGATCTATAACATTATAATTTTCATTATCCTATTGCATAACTTGTATTTTCATTGTATATTCGTCCAATGCTTTTAGTTTTCTTTCCAGATCATCTAATCTCATTGCATTCAATTTTTGATCAATTTTCATTATGGTTTTTTTAGTTTCGTAAATTATATCCATTTTAGGTTCTGAATATGCTTCCTTATAGTTTACTTGGTTGACTTCTTATTGCTGACACATAAAGTATTCTAGTTTGTCCAGGTTTTGCTCTATACTATGCTCCAGTCTGTCATACCTATTCCAAACTTCAATGTCTCTCAACATATTACACATTCTATACTGACCATCAGTTGGGTAAACTATAGAATTCTCATACTCGGCTCTATTATATTGAGGATAATTCATTTGTTGTTCATGGGATCTAACCATCTGCAAACGTCTCAGTTTCAAACAATCAGAAATGTCATGTCCTTTAGAGTTGTAGAATTCAAATATGCTAACTACAGGTTTCAGAAATCTGAGCATAAGCATATGCCATATTCTCAATTACAGAAGAAAACACAAAACTCTAGCTATTAAAACAAAACAGCTCTAACAGTTGCTTATATTAATTCAATTCAATTCCCCAGCAACGGCACCATAAAACTTGCTTGTGTTTGGCCAGCACGATACCAGAAAACTTGTATTGGATCTCCAACAACGCACTAGAAAGACTTGGATTTGTTAACTTCTATTTTTACTCAGTTAATTTATCTTTATGCCTATTCCTTTTTTAGAAGAAAGTCTATGGTATGTAAGGACATTTATAACTCCTCAAACCTTTCTGGTTTGAAAATATTTAATTGAGTATCCTCATTACCATATGATAACTTCATTACTCCAGTTTTACAATTTATAACAGCCCCTAATGTTGCTAAAAATGGCCTTCCCAAAATTAAAGATGTATCACTATTTTTATGTTTAATTTGTTGGGAATCCAAAATTACAATATCAATAGGATATATAAAGTTTTTGATTTTAATTAAGACATCCTCTATTTTTCCTCTAGGGTATCTTATACTTCTATCAACTAATTGAATAACCATACTAGTAGGAATTAAGCCTTCCAATCCTAAGG
Source organism: Cymodocea nodosa (assembly GCA_036874045.1). Classification (NCBI taxonomy): domain Eukaryota; kingdom Viridiplantae; phylum Streptophyta; class Magnoliopsida; order Alismatales; family Cymodoceaceae; genus Cymodocea; species Cymodocea nodosa. The sequence goes on along the minus strand of CM072342.1, from coordinate 14,355,355 downwards.
ATGCAAATATATCACTTGGCATAACATTTATACCTGCACCTAAGTCTATTAAGGTTCTTTCTAGAATGGTATTTCCTATGGTGCATGATATAACAAGGATTCTAGGATCAGATAACTTTTTAAGAATTTGTGGCAGAAATAAGGAACTACTTTGCTTAGTTAAAAAGATTCTAAGAACTTTTTGCTCTCTTTTCTTAGTACACCAATCCTTCAGAAATTTAGCACAAGGTGGCATTTTCTGTAATAGATCTAACAAAGGAATGTTAACTTGTACTTTTTCTAAAATTTCTCTGATTTTTTCTTGTTTTTCAGGTATTGTTTGTTGTAATCTTTCAGGATAGGGAGCTAAAGATTGTGATTTAAAAGATTCTTTTTCTTTCGGTTGATTTGTTTGATCCTTTTTAGCTTCATTAGCAGATTCAGATTGTTCTTCATTGATTTCTAGATTTTCAGCTATTACATTTTCATTATCGTTTTGATTTTTACTCTTATCCACCTTCATATTATTTTCATTTTGAGTTCTTGGTGGTATATCAGTTCCAAATCTTAATGTTACACATACATCTTCCAGATTTTCATTACTCTCATGATGTTTTTGTATGTCATTTTCGTGATTATGATCTTCAATTGTTTTTAGTTTTAAAGTACATTCTTTAAATTCTCTTGCATTAGTATTTTCTGTTTGCTGTATATTTTACAAATTATGCAGATCTATAACATTATAATTTTCATTATCCTATTGCATAACTTGTATTTTCATTGTATATTCGTCCAATGCTTTTAGTTTTCTTTCCAGATCATCTAATCTCATTGCATTCAATTTTTGATCAATTTTCATTATGGTTTTTTTAGTTTCGTAAATTATATCCATTTTAGGTTCTGAATATGCTTCCTTATAGTTTACTTGGTTGACTTCTTATTGCTGACACATAAAGTATTCTAGTTTGTCCAGGTTTTGCTCTATACTATGCTCCAGTCTGTCATACCTATTCCAAACTTCAATGTCTCTCAACATATTACACATTCTATACTGACCATCAGTTGGGTAAACTATAGAATTCTCATACTCGGCTCTATTATATTGAGGATAATTCATTTGTTGTTCATGGGATCTAACCATCTGCAAACGTCTCAGTTTCAAACAATCAGAAATGTCATGTCCTTTAGAATTGTAGAATTCAAATATGCTAACTACAGGTTTCAGAAATCTTTGAGCATAAGCATATGCCATATTCTCAATTACAGAAGAAAACACAAAACTCTGGCTATTAAAACAAAACAGCTCTAACAGTTGCTTATATTAATTCAATTCAATTCCCCAGCAACGGCACTATAAAACTTGCTTGTGTTTGGCCAGCACGACACTAGAAAACTTGTATTGGATCTCCAGCAACGCACTAGAAAGACTTGGATTTGTTAACTTCTATTTTTACTCAGTTAATTTATCTTTATGCCTATTCCTTTTTTAGAAGAAAACAAACAACCTTTCACACAAATTAGATATTAATTCCAATTTATATTTTTACTGCAAGTGCATAGTGTCTATTGTATTAGTGTGCAAGTACAGGTCGATCCCACAGGGAATTGCTTAAGAATTGAGAACTGTTCCACTTTTAACAATCAAATTTATATATTCAATAAGCTCTCTGTTGAGTTATAGTTATCTCAACGGACAAAGTTCCTTGTAGGATCATATGGCTACACAAGAGGGGGGTGAATTGTGTATTTTTAATATTTTCTGAAATATAATTGAAACTTTAAAACTCAAAAACAAGTTGAGACATTGTTTTCATAAAATCATTTTTATTCAAGGTTTCAATTACAATATACAATTCAATTCTCCTCAGAAATTGTAGATGCAATTATATTTCGATACCATGTATCATCTAAACAATTTCATAACTACAAACAGAGAAAACTAATTTACAGAATTTAAAACTTTTCTCCCTATTTGAGATTTTTCTTCTTCTTCTTTTTCTTCTTCAGTGACGAATATCTTGTCTTTTCATGCTTCACCGAATTTGCTTTCTTCTAATACTTCAAATCTTTAGTGACAAAAATCTTACCTTTTTATGCTTCACTGAACTTTCTTCCACTTGAGAGATTTTCCCTGAGAAGGTGTTTTTGACCCCTGAAAAAGATTTTTCTTTTGGTGTGCAAGGATGGTTTGATCCTTGAAAAGATTTTTCATTTTGTGTGCAAGGATAAATTGATCAACGAGAATTCTATGCCTTTTATACTGTATCTTCATTTCATGCATATCCTTCACGTTTAACCACCACTAGTTTTCCACTTCTCTACGTCTTTTCTTTTTCCTTCATCGAAACACACACGTTCTAACTCACGTTTATATTTCGAATTTTCTTTAATCATCAGTCCTGGATCTCTAAAAAATTTCCTACAAAATAAACTTTCTCGTCCAAAAGTTTTTCATCAGTGTAATAAGAAGTTGTTACTTTAATGTTAACTAAATGAGTAACACAAGTATATATATAACTTAACATTTCTAACTTAACGAGTTCCTCATGTGCCATTTCATGTGACAAGTACTGTAGCTAACTCAACGTACTATGTCTGTGGTGTTATGATAACTCAACGAACCATCTCTATTGTGTTATGATAACTCAACGAACCATCTCTGTTGTGTTATGATAACTCAATGAACCAGTAATAAACAAATGTTTTTATAATAAGAATTTTACCACGTGCAAAAATAACAACTTAAGTTTATAACGCTAACCTAACGCGTTGCCTTAGTGTTCAATATAGCAACTCAATGTGTTTAGTTATGTTAACTTAACGAGTTAAACATGTGCACCTCACGTGATACAATACAACATTCGTAACTTATAAAGTTCTCACGTGACCTCTATACAAATAAAACTCTAACTTAACGAGTTGTCTAAACGTGCACTGTTCATGATACAGAAGATATAACATTAAAACATATCATACTTTTCAATAAAAACACACGTTAACTTAACGTTTAGCTAAATGAGAAATTAATGCAACGAAACGACTAGTTATTAACTTCAGATCGAATATAGACAAATATTTATATCAGTAAGCTTTTTCTATATTAATTGATGATTTTAATTTCTTTTCACAAGCAATAGTAATTGAGCAAATATGATTATTTTTATTCAACATACATCATCAAAACAAAAATACTCAACAATCTCCCCCTTTTTGATGATGACAAAACCATATTAAATCAATTATGAAATATGTATAACTCAAGAAAGCACCTTCGTTGGGTTAACTTTTAATTCAACAAACTTGTTTGTTGACTTAAGTTCACTTAAGCTTATTTCTATTGTTTGTGTAAATTTTACCTCTCAGAACTAAAACTCTCAAATGTCAATAATTATATAAGTATCAGTTTTCTAATTATCATTTGTAAGATTACAATAACCATTTAAATAGCATCTCCTTTTATAATATATATATGCAATTAAGATCATAATCATCTTTTTATAATATTTCTCCCCCTTTTTGTCATTAATCAAAAAGATAATTACAAAGAATATATATACATATATAAGAGATATAATTACAACAACTCTTTCTGTAAACAAGAATAATAATTGAAGACATTTACAGAAAAATGTATTGTTCAATGAATCAAACAAGTAATACAAACATTACATTTTGTATTCAGAAACAAACAAAAACAGTTAGCGACCCCTCCTAAGTATATCACTTATAGCATTACATATTTTATCTCCTAGATGCCTAATATCATTTCTAATGTCGTTAAGCACTACATCTAAGTCAGGAGGTAGCTGGGTTTGCTGTTCTGCTTGAACTGAATAACTTTGTTGTTGTTGTTGTTGTATATGGTTTGTATCAGGTTGTTGTTGTTGTTGTCGTTGAGGTTTATGCATGGCCTGAAATTTTTGCAAATCTTTGACACTAAATGCTCTCAAGCCTTTAGTTTCAAAGGGTCAGTCGGATAAATTCAATTGGCTTGCAATGAGTCTACATACAGCATCACCATAAAATAACTTTGAACTCATATGCTGTAGTTGAGAAGTGAAAACATCAAACCAATTGATTTGAATTCTATTCAGCAAGCTATAAGTTGCATATAAACAACTTTTGTTGACTTCCATATTGTGTCCAACTCTTTGAAATAAATTTGCATGCTATATATTTGCAATAAACATTGCCTCTACATTCAGATTTTCCATTAATCTCATTTCAGAATATACATTTGGAATTTTTGATAAAGACTGAATGTTCCATTCCAGTTGTCTTATCATGTCAAATCTGTTGGTAATGACAACACCTTCATTCTTTAATCCTAAACCTTCAAAAATTAACTCAAGAGACAATATAAACTCTTGTTCATTTATTTGAGTTTTCAGAAAATTTCCATTCTTGACCAGATTGCTATAAAAAGCTGCAATAAGCTCTATGTATTGCTTCCATTTCGGTCCTACTGGCAAGAATTTAATGAGGCCTTGAAACTCAAACAGATCTCTTATGTCCATCAAATTTCTGAATTTTATTGGACAAGCATGCAAAATCTGACATGTAATCAGATTATTGTATTTCTGCAATGCTTCTTCAGATCTAAAATAAATTGTATTACCTTGAATGTTTAACATTATACACAAAGAAGGTGATACCTGAAGCCGTGATTCAGAGTTTAATTCATCTTCAGGAACCTCTTCTTCAAAATGAATGTCATGTTGTTCCTCTTCCAAAATATTATCTTGAAGCTGCTCAGGTAAGCTTGATTCTTCAACTTCAACAATGTTAGGAACATTGTCAATATGCTCAACATTCATCTGTTCAGTCTCTATAAAATGTTCAGAGTACAATTTTTCTACAAATTCTACAGTCGATGTATCTGTCCGTAATTGTTCATTTTGTTCAACAGATATTTCCATTGATTCATGTTGTGAATTCTCAGACTCTGCTTCTATAGATTTCGTAGAAGGCTAGTTAACTTTTAGCTCTTCTAGAGTCTTAACAATTTCAATATCTGCTACTCCAGATAATTCAGCCTTTGAACTAGTTATTGCCTCAACATTGTCAATTATATCTGCAATAACTTGTTCAATGTCAGGTGCCTGATGCTCTGATTTGTCAATTTCTGCATCATCAGGACTTGTACTAATAGAAAAACTTGAGCTTATATTTGACTTGGATTTCTTCTCAAGCTTTCTAGCAAGGGAAAATAAAGTCTCATTATCTTCATCAGTTTTAGTGTGTCTAGACATACATTGTCATTTGAAAATAAATTTTCATCTGATTTTCCTTTTTCAATAGACTTTGTTTCCTTAGACATAATTTTTCTGACTTTCCTTCTTCTATAACATTTTTGTTTCTCCTTTTCAAGTATTGCTGTTTTCTTTTCAAATTGCTCCATAAAAGTTTTCTGCTTTAATTCTTCTAAGGCACTTTCTATTGCAACAGCCTTTCGAAGACTATCAACTTTTGTTTTGTCTATAGCAATATCTGATTCTACTTGTTTTGAATATAAAGGAGTAGGGATAGTTGATTCATGCTCTTCCTCAAATGCATGTAGTCTTGTACCGTTTATAGGAGTTTGAGGAGTTCTATTTGATGAACCTACACCTTTTTCCAAATATTTTGCATACTGTTCCAAAAATGCAATCTCAGCACATTTCATTCTGTATTCTCTATCATATTTACTTCGAATACCCATGTATGTAATACTTGCATCAGTATGTTGAAGTTCTTGTCTAACTTCATCTAATATATCCTGAGAAAAGAAGTAATCTCTATAAAGTTCTTCTACCTTTTGTCCACTCGAAATATTTTCTTGAACCAAGTATGTGGAACTTCATCATTCTCTATTTCTTTTCCTTTTGCATCTCTTCTGCTTTTGCCTTTTCCTCTACCACGACCTTCGTAGAACTTGGAGACCATCGTTGCAGGTTGTAACAACAACAAGCGGGAAAGATTTTCTTGACAAAGTTTACAAATAACCTAAGTCCCCGTGTTATAAGTGTTTAAATAGGGTTTTTAGGAGTATAACTCAACGTGAAGATAAGTCGGGTTTAGAAATTAAATAAATATTGAATAAAGTTTATTCAATCAAGGTACCTGAAATATTCAAGTATAACTCGTTGAGTTAACTAACCTAACGAGTAAAACGCTGTCTAGAGGCAGTTTTACATGTTACCTTATCTAACATAACATCTAGTTAGTACACTTAAACAAGTTTTGGATGCTTCCAACTAAAACATTCCAAAAACAACACACATGCTAAAACTTAACATTATCTTGAGAACATAGTAAACTATTTGAACATTTTGTCCTTTGAATCTAAAATAGTTTATTTGTCTTTTTAAATTATTTCATCAAGATTTTAAGAGGACATTAATTCAGATTAACTAAAATTTGTATTTTAAATTATATTCATCTATTTTTTTTTTGACATTGTTAATGCTCCCCCTACAAATATACTTCAAATATATTCAATTAAAATACAAAATATACTTGTAGTGACAATAGATGTTAAGTATAACTATACTTTTACATTTTCTTTTCAAAAACTTCTGTTATCCTGACATCATCAAAAATGATTTCCAGAATCAATTCCTACTGTATATGAATCAAAACACAACTTTGAACTCAATTCGATTAATTCAAGGAGAATAAAACAATGTATCTCAAATAAACGTTTTCAAAGTACTAATGTTGATTCCATAAATCAGTAGTCATATTGGTATAAACTATATGCGATTCAAAGATATCTGTAATTAATAAAACAACTTTTTCTTTTCAAAACAGTAAATATTGATAATTTTCTTTAAAAGTTAGTTTGAAAAGCTTGAATCATACAAGAGCTTTCTAATGTACCCGTGTAATGAGCTTTCAGTCAACAATCCTAGATCTAATCAGGACCTTAGGTTGCCAGATTTAAAGAATCTTTTTTCAGGATAACAATCCTTACATACCTATCTGCTCAAGTACAAAAGGCTCGTGATCAAACTGATCAATAAACTCTCAAAGATTTTCACTTTGTAAGCACTTTTCATTTTAAGCACAATATATATGTATTCCATTAATACAGATGGAATAAAACACAAATCTCATACAATTTTTACTTCTATGATTGTACTGAGAATATGAATCAGTTTCAATAAGCTTATACTTTTGATTAACAGTTTAAGATGAGTTACATATAACTTATTCTACAAGTTTAATCAATTAAGTCAAATTTATGCATGATCATATGCATTTTCCTTGTTTCAAAGAAAACATTTAATCAAAATTTCAGAATGTCAGAAGTATTTAATGTTTTTCATTTAGACTTCCACTTAAAATCGTAAAAACCATTAAAATTGATAAACTACTTAAAATCAATCAAATACTACTATGATTTTACAATAAATACATAGTATCTTAAGCAGCAGTTTAGATATTACTTTAGATATTTATAATAAGTATATAATATCTATGAGGTGAACAACATCATCAATAATATTTATCTTTTTATGTGGAGTTTAAGCATTTTACACATCACATAGCCTACAAATACCTAAATTTAATCTAATGTTGTAGAATGTATTTTCGTCTAGAGGTTTTGTAAATATATCAGCTAATTGATTTTTACTAGACACAAATTCTAATTTAATTTTTCCTTTAATTACGTTATCTCTTAGAAAATGATGTCTAACCTCTATATGCTTTGCTCTTGAATGTAATACAGGATTTTTGGAAAGATTTATTGCAGAATTACTGTCATAATAAATCTTAGTTGTATCATAAGATAATCCAAAATCTTCTAAAGTTTGCCTTATCCACAGAATCTGAGTGCAACACAGTGCAGCAGCAACATATTCAGCTTCTGTAGTAGAAAGTGCTACACAGTTTTGCTTTTTACTAAACTATGACACCAAATTATTTCCCAATAATTGACATGTGCCACTGGTACTATTTCTATCAGATTTAGATCCTACATAATCAGCATCAATATATCTTATAAGATCTATTGAACTATCCTTAGAATAATATAGTCCAAAATTTTTAGTTCCTTGTATATATCTAAATATTCTTTTAACTGCAATTAAGTGTGATTCTTTAGGATTAGATTGAAATCTAGCACAAACACACATAGCAAACATAATATCAAGTCTACTAGTAGTCAAATAAAGTAAAGAACCAATCATACTTCTGTATTTTCTTTGATCTATAGATTTTCCTATGTCATCAATATCTAACTTTAAAGTAGTACTCATAGGAGTTCCTCGAATCCTTGTATCATTAAAATTAAATTTCTTAAGCATTTCATCTGCATATTTTTCCTGATTTAAAAATATACCTTTATCCATTTGCTTAATTTGAAGTCCTAGAAAATATGAAAGTTCTCCTATCATACTCATTTCAAACTGATTAGTCATCTCTTCAGAGAATATTTCTATCAACTTATCAAAGGTTGCTCCAAAGATTATATCATCCACGTATATTTGAACAACAATCTGATCTTTACCATCTCTCTTAATAAATAGAGTATGATCCACTTTTCCCATGATATAGCCTTTTTCTATTAAAAAAGTAGACAATCTTTCATACCATGATCTAGGTGCTTACTTCAAACCATATAAGGCTTTCTTCAATTTATACACAAAGTCAGGATTTTTAATATCTTCAAATCCAAGTGGTTGTTTTACATAGACTTCTTCATTAATTAAACCATTTAGAAATGCACTCTTTACATCCATTTGATATAATTTAAAATCCATATAACAAGCATAGGCCAATAATATTCTAATACTTTCTAACCTAGCCACAAGAGCAAATGTTTCATCATAATCTAATCCTTCTTCCTGTGTATACCCTTGTGCAACTAATCTAGCTTTATTCCTTGTAATTTGACCAGTTTCATTAGTTTTGTTTCTAAAGATCCACTTTGTACCTATTATGGACTGATTTTCTAGTGGAGAGACTAATTCCCATACATCATTTCTGATGAATTGATTTAGTTCTTCTTGCATTGCCACTATCCAATTTTCATCAGATAATGCTTCTTGTATATTCCTTGGTTCCACCATAGAAACAAACATACACATACTATTTAAATTTATTGAAGCTCTAGTTTTAACTCCCTCATTGATATTACCAATGACTTGAGTAATGGGATGTGATGAAGAATAACGCCAATTTCTCTGATTTTCCTCAATATTCTCATCAACATCTGAAAGTCCATCACTTTCATCATTAGTTTGATCATTTAAGTTCATATTTTTTATTTTCTCAGATAAATCATTAATCTCTCTATTGATCTCTAACTCATTTGGAAAATTGATCAAGTCATCATTATCAACTTTAGATTGAGAATCTCTAAGAGAATTTTCATTGAAGCTTACATGGAGGGTTTCTTCAATAGTCCTAGAAGTCTTGTTATATACTCTATAGGCTTTACTTCTAGTAGAGTAACCTACAAAAATTCCTTCATCTGATTTGGCTTGAAATTTATCCCTTTTATCCTTAGTATTAAGAATAAAACACTTGCAACCAAATGGTTTCATATAGGAAATTTTTGGAACCCTATTAAACATAATTTCAAAAGGAGTTTTATTAACATGAGGTCTTAAATGACTTCTGTTAATAACATAACAAACTGTATTTACTACTTCAGCCCAAAGATTTTGAGGTAACTTATGTTTATTCAACATAGTTCTGGCCATTTCTTGAAGTGATCTATTCTTTCTCTCAACAACACCATTTTGACACGGTGCTCTTGGAAAAGAAAATCTATGATCAATGTCATGCTCATTACAATAGTTATCCATTTGATCATTATCAAATTCAGTTCCATGATCACTCCTAAGTTTTTGAATAGAGACACTTTGCTCATTTTGAACAAAATTGCAAAACATTTTAAATTTTTCAAAAACTTCTGTCTTAGATGCTAGAAAATATACCCAAGTGTATCTAGAGAAGTCATCTACTAAAACAAATACATACCGTTTACCACCAAGACTCATGATTCTTGTTGGTCCAAATAGATCCATATAAGTTCTAAGACTCTCTTGCTTGAAATATCAGTTTTGGATTTAAAAGAGTTTTTGTGAAGTTTACCTAACTCACATGCATCACACATAAAGTTCTTTGAGTATTTAATCTTTGCTAAACCTCTCACTAAATGTTTTCTAGATAATTTATGTAACAGTCTCATATTTATATGCCCAATCCTTCTATGCCATAGATATGCATCACTAGTTTTAGCTAGCAAACATGAATTTAAATCAACTGCACCAGAAGGTAAAGATAAAATATATACAGAACCTTTTCTTTTAGCAATAAACTTAATTTCATCTGTATTTTTATCAATTATTTTGCATACATTATCTTCAAACACTACATAATATCCATTTTCAGTTAGTTTTATGACACTCAGCAAATTAAATCCTAGGTTTTCTACATATAGTACATTCGAAATAACACAAGTAGGAGTTATTTGAACATTGCCCATACCTATGATTTTATCTTTGCTTTTGTTTCCAAATGTTACACTTCCTTTCATGGTATTTGTAAAATTTTGTAATAGACTTTTTTGTTCGATCATGTGACTTGACGCTCCACTGTCCAAGATCCATTTTGATGTTGTTTCCTCCTACAACACAAATTAAGAAAAACTTTTTCTTGGTACCCAATGTTGTTAAGGACCAAGTTCATTTAACGCATATTTCTTCTTTTTGTTTAAAAATAGTTTAACATTATGATTTATATTCTTATTAGTTGTAAGTACTATTGATTTATCATTAGCTTCATATTCACATATAGCATTATTGCTTTTGCAATCATTCTTTTTGTTTTCAGATGTCGTATAATCAAGACCAAACATATTTTTATCAGATGTTAATTTATTTTGGTCATGCTTATACATTTCTGTAAGTTCATACCAAGATTTTGTACTTGTATTAACACTTTTCGTACATACAAAATCTTTTTCTGCACAAGAATTTTTTGTTTTATCACATGCAGAATGAGTAATTGGTCTAATACCAGTGTATTGAATTACATGCTCAGGTTTTTGAATTTTCAGTTTACTACAATTGTTTGAAATTTTAGAAACATTAGAAACTGAATTTCCAGAACAAGAAACAAGATTTTTAGAAACATTTATAGTCATGTTAGAAGTACAATTTGACAAATCACATTGATTTATATTATTACTGCATGATTCATCCCTTGAAGTATCTACTTCTACATATTTATTACCTTGTTTCATAATAAAAGGAATTTTAGTCTTAGATTTACTTGAACTGCAACTAATAAATCCTTTATTGGCTTGAGATTCAGGATATTCAAGATAATCAAATCCTAAGCCAAATTTATAAGACACCGCAGGGGTACTAGTTAGTTTGTCTAACTTAGTTTGACTTAAATTCCATTTCTCAAAGGTAGAATTTAAATCTTGCTCTCTCAGTTTTAATTTATCTATTTCTAATTCAAGTTCATTTATATTGTTTCTCAACATTTCATTTTCAGATTCTATCTTTAATTTTTCAGCATTTATATTCTGTATTTGTTCATGTAAGATACATTCATTAAATCTAAATTTTTGCAAATCTCTAGCATGATTTTCATTATCACATTTAAACTTTTCTAGAGTAGTAGACAGGAAACAATTTTCTTCTTCCATAATGGATGAAGATTTTCTAATATTCTTATTTTCCAGTTTACATACTTTAAGTTTTTGTAATAATGCATGATAAGCACATAATAATTCATCAAAGTTGAAATCTGAATGACTTTCAGGATCAGATATTACCTCAGACTCATCTGCCATGAAGCACACATGAGCAACGTCTTCTAACTCCTGTTCTCCTTCTGAATGTGAAGATTTTGATGCTGATTCCTCAGATTCAGACTCTTCAAACGTGTCATCCTAAGTGACCTTCAAAGCCTTTTTCTTGTAAAACTTTTTCTGAGTTTTCTGAGTCGTCTTCTTTTGATTTGTCCTACTTTGCTTTTCATTTTTCCTCATAGGACAATCTGGAGAAAGATGTCCAGGTTTCTTACAGTTGTAACATACATACTTTCTGGATGAAGAATTCTTGTCATTCAATGATTTTGACGTTGAGGGTCTATCATTTTTGTTCCTTTGCTGTTTCCTAGCTTTCCATGCTTTCTTGAATTTCCTAATCAGCAAAATCAAATCATCGTTAGAATTAGTAGATATATCAGAATCTGAATTAATTTTGAAGGCTATTTCTTTCTTCATTTTTAGTTTGTTGTGACTCAGTGATTCATTTAATTGAACTTCATAAGGTGTTAAATTTCCTATAAGTTCATTCATAGAATAAACATTTAAATCTCGTGATTCCTCAATTGATGTTACTTTCTGAGACCATTTAGAACTTAGGGATCTGAGAATTTTCCTCACCAAATCCTTCTGTTCAAAATTATTTCCTAAACATTTTAAAGAGTTTATGATATCAAGAAATCTGGAAAACATTTCAGAAATATTTTCGTCTTCATGCATCTTAAAGAGTTCATACTTATGAATCAACATGTTTATTTTTGTCTCTTTAACTTGAAAAGTACCTTCATGTGAAACTTCTAATGCATGCCACACCTCATAAGCAGATTTATATGTCGACACTTTACTGAACTGTTCATAACTCAATGCACAAAATAAAATATTTAAGCCCTTAGCATTCAGAGTTTCATTTTCTTTTTCAGTAATTGTCCAAGTATTATAAGGAGTAGTTAACGGAGTATATGGTTTAGAAATCATGAACCACAACTTATGATCTATACTTTGAAGAAAAATAGTCATCCTATATTTCCAATATTCAAAATGTATTCCATCAAATAAAGGAGGACGATTAAGATTTTGGCCTTCATATAAAGAAAAATTACCATTTCCAGTAGCCATTTTACCTTAGATTTTTCAACCTATTTGATTTTAAACAGTCTAAAAACTTTAAAACAACTTGAGCCTTAAATCAATAGAGTTAAACATATGCTCAGATATTAATTTCTGTTTAAAAACAAGGAAGGTAGAATAAGCAATGATATTAAATAAGTTGGTATCGATTTTATATCAAAGATTATTAACAAAGCTCTGATACCACTTGTAGGATCGTATGGCTACACAAGAGGGGGTGAATTGTGTATTTTTAATATTTTCTGTTATATAATTGAAACTTTAAAACTCAAAAACAAGTCGAGACATTGTTTTCATAAAATCATTTTTATTTAAGGTTTCAATTACAATATACAATTCAATTCTCCTCAAAAATTGTAGATGCAATTATATTTCAATACCATGTATCATCTAAACAATTTCATAACTACAAACAGAGAAAACTAATTTGCGGAATTTAAAACTTTTCTCCCTATTTGAGATCTTTCTTCTTCTTCTTTTTCTTCTTCAACAATTCTTCAGTGACGAATATCTTGTCTTTTCATGCTTCACCGAATTTGCTTTCTTTTGATACTTCAAATCTTCAGTGACGAAAATCTTACCTTTTTATGCTTCACTTCACGTTCTTCCACTTGAGAGATTTTTCCCGAGAAGGTGTTTTTGATCCCTGAAAAAGATTTTTCTTTTGGTGTGTAGGGATGGTTTGATCCTTGAAAAGATTTTTCGTTTTGTGTGCAAGGATAAATTGATCAACCAGAATTCTATGCCTTTTATACTGTATCTTCATTTCATGCATATCCTTCATGTTTAACCACCACTAGTTTTCCACTTCTCCACGTCTTTTCTTTTTCCTTCATCGAAACACACACGTTCTAACCCACATTTATATTTCGAATTTTCTTTAATCATCAGTCCTGGATCTCTGAAAAATTTCCTGCAAAATAAACTTTCTCGTCCAAAAGTTTTTCATCAATGTAATAAGAAGTCGTTACTTTAATGTTAACTAAACGAGTAACACAAGTATATATATAACTTAGCGTTTCTAACTTAACGAGTTCCTCATGTGCCATTTCACGTGAATAGTACTGTAGCTAACTCAATGAACTATGTCCGTGGTGTTATGAGAACTCAATGAACCATCTCCGTTGTGTTATGATAACTCAACGAACCATCTTCGTTGTGTTATGATAACTCAACGAACCAGTAATAAACAAATGTTTTTATAATAATAATTTCACCACGTGCAAAAATAACAACTTAAGTTTATAACGCTAACCTAACGCGTTGCCTTAGTGTTCAATATAGCAACTCAACGCGTTTAGTTATGTTAACGAGTTAAACATGTGCACCTCACGTGATACAATACAACATTCGTAACTTATAATTTCACCACGTGTATAACACTAACTTAACGAGTTCGTCTCTTCTTTTACTCACTAACTTAGCGAGTTATCACGTGACCTATTTTAACCTTTAAGCCTCTAACTTAACGAGTTCTCATGTGACCTCTATACAAACAAAACTCTAACTTAACGAGTTGTCTAAACGTGCACTGTTCATGATACAGAAGATATAACATTAAAACATATCATGCTTTTCAATAAAAACACACGTTAACTTAACGTTTAGCTAAATGAGAAATTAATGCAATGAAACAACTAGTTATTAACTTCAAATCGAATACAAATAAGTATTTATATCAGTAAGCTTTTTCTGTATTAATTGATGATTTTAATTTCTTTTCACAAGCAATAGTAATTGAGCAAATATGATTATTTTCATTCAGCACACATCATCAAAACAAAAATACTCAACAGTTGAGTTATGGCTAACTCAACGGACTAACCTCGTGGACTTAAGTTAACTCTACGAGCCTGCATTCCAATTTAATATTGCTAGTTACAAAGGAATTCAGTCAACCATTGGGTGGTTCTATAGATTGTAAATAACATCAATTAAGCTCTTTAATGTTAGTAAACATTGGATTTATCATTAAGCATACTAACATTCAGATAATTCAAACAGTAACCATTAAAATCTTTTAGTCTTTTGAACGAACCAATTTTAGTAAACTGTAAAATTAAAACAAACATAAAACAGTCACAACATGGACAAAGATAACATTAATCACAATACAACACAAACAATACAACACTCAAATACAAAATACAAACATAGATTAGTTGTTTTTGGTATTTTTGTTTTAATATGAACATGGAAATGGGCGAAAGGTGAAATGTAAAGTAATCTCAATCGATAGTAAATACTTTCATCACTACATACGATGCGATTACACCATTGAAAATTAAACTACTTACAACTCTGTCTCCTCTCCCTATAGAATCATGAGTCCAGAATTAAAAAGATGATCTCCTCATCAGCATACAGGCATCAACCCGAAACCAAGGCTAGAAGCTTTACGATCTCCTGAAATATGAGTCGGTGCTTGGTGAAAATGGCTTCCCTTCCCGCAACGCGATCACTCCTCATAGTGGTTGTCAAGCATTGTGTTTGGCTCGGAATCGACCCGACATCAGGAAAGTATCCTCACAGACCTCCGATGGTTGGTGATAATGTGGTGATAATGTGGTGGTGATAATGGTTGGTGTGGTACTTTAGAGAATTGCCGACACTGTCTATAGAAAGCTCGATGCTCCTCCTCTATACACACTGGCCATACCCATCAATCACACACACTTTACTTCTTTTCTTCTTTTCTTTTATATTTCTTCAGTGGTAACTGCTTCTGCTTGAATGGTCGGTCGGATTTCCTTCATTCATATCAATGACGATGCTTTCTTCTCCCTTCGACGAGTGAATTCCTACGTGATACGTGCGATCGTGGTTTTTTCCTTCCAACTGTCCTGTTTCTACAAATGCTACAGTGGCATATTAGAAAATAAATAGTCTGTGGAGTTACAGATAACTCAACAGACTTACTTCGTTGATTTAACTATAAAACACATGCATAAATTTAACTATCCGATGCTCAGGTGCATTTCGGATACTTATAAACTTAACTATCCGATGCTTAGATGCATTTTGGATACTTACAGATAACTCACTGATATATAACTTAAGTAAATCTACTAGATCTCGCACGTGTCATCAGTAGTTTAATAATAAATGAAACATTTCGGAGAGTTACAGGTTTAACTTTCCGATGCTTAGATGCATTTCGGATAGTTAGAGATAACTTACCGAAAATCCACTTTAGACATGCATTATGGTTTTGACACGTGTACTTTAGGAAATAATAATATATTCTTTTAAAACATAACTATTCGGCAGTTTAAAACATAACTATCCGATACATGTTTAGTATGTTAAACATAACTATCCAAAATATCAGAAATTTCAGATAC
Organism: Cymodocea nodosa; assembly: GCA_036874045.1. Classification (NCBI taxonomy): domain Eukaryota; kingdom Viridiplantae; phylum Streptophyta; class Magnoliopsida; order Alismatales; family Cymodoceaceae; genus Cymodocea; species Cymodocea nodosa. The sequence goes on along the minus strand of CM072342.1, from coordinate 14,339,128 downwards.
TTAAGAATTTCATAGCTTGCAACTTACTAACAGTTCAGAAATGTACTAAATTAACATTAATTCACCGAAATTAAGTAAATTCTTTAATTAAAGCATATAACAGTGCAATTATGATATAATGGCTTAATTCTCATATGATAAGCTAAATATTATGTAATTAACCATCATTTAACCGTTATAATATGCACTTTTTCATTCTAAACACTCCCCCTACATAAATGTAGTAAAGATAAATCATGGCGTACTTAAAATTTGGTTACCAAACCTTAATAGATTTTTATTAATTCCAAATAGCTAACTTAAGTTGGTTTCTAAGCCCTAAGATATAGATTTTGCATTAAAGGCATATGGCTTACTTTTAACCAGGCTGCCAAGCCCAAACATAAAGATTTTTTTTTCATTAAATTCAAATGGCTAACTTAAGTGGGTCGCCAAGTCCCAATAGATTTTTCATTAAATTCAAATGGTTAATTTAAGTGGGTTGCTAAGCTATTAGGAATTTTGTTTTGATGATGAATGCTTTATTAAAGTTTTTAAATAAGTCTAAATAATATTTTCTAAGTATAATAGTCACGTAATTAAATGTTGGCAAGTTATCGAAAAGTTTCATTTAAAAATTTGGATAGTTAACTTTCAGATAGTTACAGCTTTCGAATAGTTAAAGTTTTCAGATAGTTAGCATTTCACAGTTAAACTTTCAGATAGTTAACGTTTCGATTTAGTCGAAGAGTTATGTTAAAAACTCATATAGTTAAGTTATCTACACTTGTGTTTTTAATGTTTTAAGTTATCAAGTGTTTTCCATGTGCATTCGGTAATGAAAATTGAAGAGTTAGATAACTGTTCGAGTTTTTATACACATGGATAAATAAGTGTTTGAGTTTTATAAAATGACTAACGAATAAATAAGTTTGCTATGTTCAGTCACGTGTTTTGCAAGTGCAAAAACTCGAAGAATTACAAATAAGTGTTTGAGTTTTTATAGGACTTAAAGGATAAGTGTTTGACTAAAACGAAGACTTAGAAGATATTCTGCAAAACTCTAGGAAGATAAAGTTTCGATGAATCTACGAGTGGAGATCGTGGAAATTCAAAATGATAGTGGAGAAAGTGGAAATTCAAAAAGATAGTAATTTGAATTAAAGAAAAAATTAGTACGTGGATTATGGATTAAGTGGATGAACATGCTGAACGTGAAGATAGAGTTCGACTACTAATAGAGAGTATGAGCTACATTACATCAGAGGATCCCAATCTCAAAAATCAAGTTTGAATATTCAATCCATATCCCTAACTGAAAAGTTAAGTTTGAATATTCATATTCAGAAAAATTCTCCAACATTAGAGGAAGTTCAAAATTCCAAGCAATTTCAGAAAAGGAGCTACAAACGCAAGTAGTCTGGAAATTCGACAACTGGAGAAGAAGAGATACAGAAGTTGAGCAAAAAGAAGGAAATGAGCTATGTGCATAAATATCAGGTTTTATACAATTTGAAATTAGTTTTGAATAAGGACTTCATTTTCTACTTGAATTGTAAATCGGACATTATTGTATCAAAACCGTAAAGAAGGGAATTGAGCTGAAAAGATATTGTAAATTCTATCTTTAAAGTTTATAAAGAATAGAATTTTATTTACGAGTGTTTTTGTGCTCTTGTTTTATCCGCTGGTAATTTTAATTAACTAAAGACACAATTCACCCCCCCTCTTGTGATACAACGATTCTACAACTGGTATTAAGAGCTTTCATTTCTCTATTTAGGAATTGGTTTTTCCTGTCATTTACTTAGGATCATCTGTTTAAAATGAATGATACTGAAATCTTAGTTATGACTGAAGGATAGACCACTAATCGTCCTCCTATGTTCGAAGGTAGCAATTATGGCTATTGGAAATATAGGATGAAAGTATTCTTTCAGTCAATTGATTTCAAACTGTGGCATATAATTAGCAATCCTATAGTGTTAGTTATGACTCCATATGATACTTGGACTTTTGATGAAAAGGAGCGAATGACAATGAATGCTAAAGGTTTAAACATCTTATTTTGTGCTTTATCTCATGATCAATTTAACAAAGTTTCTGCATATCAAACTACATATGAGATATGACATGCATTAGAAGTTGCCAACGAAGGTACTAACTAGGTCAAGGAATCTAAGATTAATATATTAGTACATAAATATGAGCTTTTTAAAATGTACAAAAATAAATGTATCTCTGATATGTTTTCCTGTTTTCTTGAGATTGTGAATTCATTAAAATCTTTAGGTAAGAAATTCAAGGAAAAAGACTTGGTAAGAAAGATGCTTAGATCTTTAACTAAAATTTGGGCTCAAAAGACAACATCTATTGATGAGTCCAAAGATTTAAATACATATACTCTTGATGATCTCATAGGCAATCTGATAGCCTATGAAGTACAACATTTAGATCCAAAAGGGAAGAATCCTAGAAAGGATCTAGCTTTTGAGGTTGATAAAGTCTTAGAAGTCACTAGTGATTCTAACGATGATTTACTGTGGTTGATTAGAAAATTTAAAAATCTGTTGAAGAAATGTAGGAACTTCATGTCAGCAAAGACATCTGGAGATATGGAGAAGAAGTCATTCATGAAAGACAAAATCATATGCTACAAGTGCAACAGGCTGGGTCACTTTCAAACTGATTGTCCTTTCAACAAAGATAAAAAGAATTCAAGGAGAAATTTCTAGGATAAGAAATTCAAAAAGAGAAGGGCACTTAAAGTGACATGGGATGACTCTTCAGCTTCACAAAGTGAAGAAACAAAGGATTCAACATTAGATAATGAATCCTCATCAACATCAGATTCAGAAGAAAATCTTGCAAACATATGCTTCATGGAAAAATCCAGTGAGATATCCTCTAATCAAAATGCTAGTTTTGATAGTTTTGATGGATTACTTGTTGAATACAATAAATTGGCTAGAAAATATAAGAAAGTAAAAACAGAAGGAAAGAACATTAGGAAAATGCTAGATGAATTTGAAAATAAGATTGATTTTCTGAACTTTACGTTGAATAAATTTAAAGAAGAAAATCAAAAGCATGCACATGAAATTTTAAAGTTTACTGCAATAGAAAGAAAATTGCATGCTAATTGTGGGAATTTAATTGTTGATAAGAAGAAAATGATCTGTAAAATCGAAAAATTGAAACTGACTATTACTGATTTAAATTCAGAAATTGATATGTTAAATATTAAGGTTTGCGATCAAAAGGCTACATTAAGTAAATGGAATAATAGTCAAACCATAACAAATGAACTTAGTAGTAAAATATCAAATGTAGAAAAACATGGTATTGGTTTACACGATGCATCTTTTGAAAATTATATACTACATGATGGTACTGCTAAAAATAATGTCTTTATTTCTAGTACTAAGAATAGTAAAAGAAAAACTATTCCATGTGTGATTAAAAAAGGAGATAAATATGTGCAAATTAATAAAATGCAGTATATAAATAATAGCACACAATGCAACAATTTCAAAAGAAATTTTCAGAAAAATCAAGCTAAGTCATTTGAGAATCTTAATATCTTGATCAATTTTCTTCATATTTAAAGAATATCGGATATTGGAATCAGCAATCAAATAATGTTAGAAATGAAAATTTCAACTTTGGTTTACATAGAGATAAATGTTCTAATAATTATAACACTAAAAGAAATATATGTAGGAATAATTATTAGAAAATAGATAAGTTGAAGTTTAAAAATATTGATTATTTTGATATGATTCTCTCTAAAATTCTTGGACCCACTTAGAAATGGGTTCCAAGAGATAAAATCTCTTTTTAATTGTTTTGTAGGTACATAAATTAAAATGGATAACGAACAGTGGAGCATCCAACCACATGACTGGAGATATACGATTACTTACAGAAGTAACAAAGATCAAGAACGGACAAGTTACCTTTGCAAATAAAGCAAAACAAATATCCTTGGGTCTGGCAAGGTTCAGGTAACTGAAAAATATTTTATAAATGATGTCTTATAAGTGGAAAACTTAGGTTTTAATTTATTGAGTATTCTTGTTTTAATGAAGTTTTACAAAGTAATTTTTGAAAAAGATTCCTGTAAAATTATGGACATGTCTACAAACGAAATTTTATTCACTGCATAGAAGAAATGATCCGTTTGTATTCTGAATTTGCCTTCTGATATTATTAAAGACAATGCTTGCTTAATTGCAAAATTGGATGAAGTTAATTTATCGTATAGAAGGCTAGGACACTCAAACTTAAAATTATTACAAAAGCTATCTAAAAAGAATCTAGTTAGAGGTTTACCTAGTATTAAGTACTCGAAAGAGTTTATGTGTGATGCATGTCAACTAGGTAAATTACATAAAACGTCCTTTAAAAGTTTAAATGAAATAACAAGCAAAAGAGTATTAGAACTAGTGCATATGGATTTATTTGGATCTACTAGGACTACCAATCTAGGAGGTAAACATTATGCTTTTGTACTAGTTGATGACTATTTTAGGTTTACTTGGGTTTATTTTCTAGGTAATAAAACTGAAGTTTTTGAAATATTTAAGATATTCTGTAATAAAGTTCAGAATGAGCAAAATGTTAAAGTTCAAAAACTTAGGAGTGATCATAGTACAAAATTTGATAATGATCAAATGGACACCTTTTGTGAAGAATTAGACATAGATTATAGGTACTCATTTCCAAGAGCTCCTTCACAAAATGGTATAGTAGAACGTAAAAAACAAATCACTTTAGGAAATGTCCAAAACCATGTTAAATGAAAATAAGTTACCCTTATCTCTTTAGCCAAAAGCAATTCATACAGCATGTTATGTTATAAATAGAGTACATCTAAGACCAATTTTGGATAAAACTCCTTATGAGATATGGTATAATAGGGTTCCCAAAATAAGTTATTTAAAACCCTTTGGCTGCAAGTGTTTTATTTTAAACACTAAGGAACGTAGAGACAAATTTAGAGCCAAATCAAATGAGGGTATTTTTGTTGGTTATTCCATTAGAAGTAAGGCATATAGAGTATATAACAAATCAACAAAAACCATTGAGGAAACTCTACATGTGAAATTTCATGAAAATTCTCATTTGGATTTTAGACATGCTAAAAACTTTGATTCAGAAATTCTCCTAAAAATGGTACCAAATGATGTTGACAGAGAAATTGAGAGATTATTTGACGGAATAAGAAATATAAACTTAAATGATGAAGAATTAAAAGAAAATAATGTCATACTTATAGAAAATGTGGAACAACATAGAAATTGGCGTTATGCTTCATCTCATCCTATTGATAAGATAATAGGCGATCCTAATCAAGAAGTTAAGACTAGGTCATCAGTAGTCAACATTTGTGGTGCTTATTCATTTGTTTCCTTACTAGAACCTAAGAAAATTGAAGATGCAATAGAAGATGAGTTTTGGTATTTAGCTATGCAAGATGAGCTAAATCAATTTATAAGAAATGAGGTATGGGATCTAGTTCCACCACTTGAAAATCATTCTATAATAGGAACAAGGTGGATATTTAAAAACAAAGTAGATCAAGATGGACATATAGTTAAAAATAAAGCTAGGTTAGTTGCTCAAGGTTACAAGCAAGAGGAAGGAATTGACTATGATGAAACATTTGCTCCTGTTGCTAGACTAGAATCAATACAAATTTTGTTAGCATATGCTTGTTATATGGATTTCAAATTATATCAAATGGATGTTAAGATTGCTTTTTTAAATGGATATATAAAAGAAGAAGTTTATGTAAAACAACCTCCAAGTTTTGAAGATTCAAAACATCTTGAGTATGTTTACAAGCTTAAGAAGGCACTATATGGCCTTAAACAAGCCCCTAGGTCTTGGTATGAGAGATTATCTAAATTTCTTATGGAAAAAGGGTATTCTATGGGAAAGGCAGATCACACTCTTTTTATCATTGAAAAAGATATATTGGTAGTTCAAATCTATGTAGATGACATCATATTTGGAGCAACAAATGATAAATTAGATGAGTCTTTTTTGAAAGACATGACTAATCAATTTGAAATGAGTATGATGGGTGAACTATCATTTTTCCTAGGCTTACAAATTAAGCAGTTAGATCAAGGTACTTTTATTTCACAAGAAAAATATACTTGAGATTTATTAAAGAGGTTTGGTTTAGACAATACTAAAATAAAGAATACACCAATGAGTACTATCACTAAGTTGGATAAAGATGACTCTGGAAAAACTGTAGATATAAAACAATATAGAAGTATGATTGGTTCATTACTTTATTTACCAGCTAGCCGACCAGATATTATGTTTAGTGTGTGTACTTGTGCTAGATATCAATCTAATCCTAAAAAATCACACCTACTTGTTGTTAAATGAATTTTTAAATATCTATTAGGAACCATCAATTTCGGATTGTTTTACTTTAAACATAGTTCTCTAAATTTAATAGGTTATAGTGATGTTGATTTTGCAAGATGTAAGTTTAAAAGAAAAAGTACCAATGGCACATGTCAATTATTAGGAAGTTCTTTAGTGTTATGGTTTAGCAAAAAGAAAAATTATGTAGCATTATCTACAACTGAAGCTGAATATATAGCTACTGCACTTTGTTGTACTCAAATCCTGTGGATCAGACAAACTTTAAAAGATTTTAATTTAGCCTATGAACCAACTAAGATTTTCTGTGATAGTAGTTCTGCAATAAGTTTGTCTAAAAATCTTGTCTTACATTCATGAGCTAAACATATAGAAGTTCGACATCATTTTCTAAGGGATAATGTTATAAAAGGAAAAATAGTATTAAATTTTGTTCCTACCACAAAATAATTAGTAGATTTATTTACAAAACCCTTAAATGAGAATACCTTTTCAAAATTATGATTAGAACTTGGTATCTGTAGGTTATCTGATGTTTAAATTGTCCTGTTCATTACATAACATTTTGGTTTGTTATAAGGTAGTTTTAGAATTTAATTTCTTTATTATCAAAAAAAATATATATCTATTTTCAAATTACTATTTTTTGGTAATTAAGAATTTATGAAATTCTGATTTTTATTGAAGTCAATTTACTTAAGAAAAATTTAGAAAATGTTACTTAAGGAAAGTTAATTTGATTCAATATGAGTGCCAACTGTATTTTTTTTACTTATATATACGCCCTTATAGAGATTTTAATTGGAAAATACATAAAAAGTATGTACTATTTATAAAAGGAAAGTTATTAACATACTGTTAGAAAAATTAAGTCTTGCAGTTGTCTCTTATTCAATTTACTGTCTTATTTTATTGTTTATCTGCAATTGCTTGAGTAATTAAGTCCGTTGGGGAATCTTAAACCCTAGTCACTTGAACCAACTAGTTTGGGATGTGTTGACTGAAAACTCATTTTACAAGTAATTTAGATTCTATTTAAGTTATAAAAAAAATAAAAAAATTTACCTGTTCTCACTTATCATTGAGTAACTAGTTATCTTTCCCTTAAGCAAGGGATTGTGATCACGTAAAAAGATGATATTGTGGGAGGTAATACATAAAATATGCATGTATAAATTAAAAAAAAAAAAAGAGGCAATGTACTCAAGCTTAATTTCTTTTACAGGTGTTATAATAATTCTACCATAATCTATGCATATAATCTTTGTTATTTTTCTTTGTTATTATCTATCCTTTACACATAATGTAATGCATTTATTTTCTTAAGTTCATGTACTCATTATTGAATTCTTTTAAGTTACCTGAACGTATATCTCTATGAATTTTCTTTTGTAAACTAAATAAGATAAAAGCTAGAAAGTCTAAATTGTTAAATCTACTACTTATTTTAGTATTTAAATTTAAAAAATAAAATAAAATAAAATTGAGAGACTCAAATCTATTTAGGGTTTCGCAACCTAGTTTAAGTACGCTAGATTTTTGAACTTAAATGACACATTTATTTAAGGCTTAGCAACCAACTTAAGTTAACTACTCTTGGACTTTAATGACAAATCTATTGGGTCTTGGCAACCTAGTTTAAGTACGCCATAGATTCTCTAGACTATATTTATGTAGGAGGAGCAATTTATCATATAAGAATTCAACCATTATGAATTATTATATACTGTAATGACAGAATCTGCATAATCTCAGGAAATTAACATTATTTATGTACATTTCTGAACTGTTGGTGAATTGCAGGCTTTTTAATTCTTAAGTATCCGAATTTTCTGTTGTTTCGGCAAGTTATATCGCATGTACCAGATAGTTATGTTTTTCAATGATTAGAGAATATTTTATTATTTCCTGATGTACACGTGTTGACACCTTAATGCATGACTTAAGTGAATGTTCGGTAAGTTATCTAGTAACTCTCCGAAATACATCTGAGCATCGGATAGTTATGTTTGTAAGTATCCGAAATATCTGAACTTCTTAAGTTAGAATTATGCATGTGTTGAATTTAATTGCTTTATTCTGTCTCATGTCGAAACTTGAACAGTTATGCTTAAGTTTTTGACTTTTTCACATATCCATCCGAAAAACTCGAACAGTTAACTTAATATTACTATTTTTTTATAAGACTTAAAATTTAATAATAACTATTCCAATTTGTCGTATAGTTATGTGCTTTATTGCTCTCAAAACTCGAATAGTTATCATAAGTCTTCGAGTTTTCTCATTTTTACTTAGGCAATAGTTATTTTTACATGAACAGTTACGTTAAGTATTCTGCTTTTATCGGTTGTAAAACTCGTACTATTATTGTAAGCATTCGAGTTATTTATCAGTAACGGATCTTATATTTATGATTTCAATGATTAAATCCATTTATCCGTTTATAAACTCGAAGAGTTATAAATGTTTTACTAACAACCTTTCGTGTTTCTACCTTGGTAAAACCCTAGTTTCACAATCTTTACTTCCACTAAGTTCTATAGTGAACAGCGAAGATTAATCGACAATGTCAGGACATGGACGAGGATGTGGTAGAATGACATAAGTGCAGAAAAGAGAGATGAAACTTTAGAAGATAGAAAATGAGATCAAAGACATTTACTCAAGGTATACTTTTTCCAATGAAATGCTACATGAAATTCGAGGAGCTGTTCAAGACGAGAAAAATTTCTGTTGGAAATTTATTCGAAATTATGATGAAACAAAGTTTAGACTAAAACAGACTGAACTTTCTACATTACAACTATGAAAACAAACTTTACAACCTAACCCTGCGGTTGTTACAAGTTCTAGACATGCACTTGAAAATCGGTACAGTCTATCACATATTATGGAAAGAAATGGAGACCAATGATAGAAAATGCCAACAAGGAATTAGAGTCTTTGTATTCCCAATATTATTTTCCCCCAGCTATTTTAGACGACATTCAACAATTTATTGATGAACAGAAAACTACCATTTGGAAAATGGGTCTTCGTAGTGAAGGACAAAAAGTTTATCAACTAAAAATGGCAGAGGTTGAGGGCTTAAAACTCTATATTCCATTATTATCACCTAGGCATCATGGTGAAGGACCATCAAGACCACAGGTGCCTTTGATAGGAGAAATTAAGAAAACTTTAGAACCTCTTGAACAACTAGAAACACTATAGACATATAGTCAGAAAAAGAAGAAGACATTAGAATATTTTGGACTGACTACTGGTGTACAAGGCATATTGCAACAAAGAGAAGAATTGTTGAAAAATGGAAAACTATGTTCCATTGCACAAGTTGGACAGGATTTTGTTTTAGGAATCCCAGCAGATGTGACAAATATTAGATTACAAGCATACGCTCTAAGGTATTGTGTCACATTAGTGCATAATGTTTCTTTTAATGCAATGAACAGTTTTTCACATCATGCTGCAAGCCAACATTCTTTTCCTATGGAAAGAGAACATGTAGGAAATTTTGATGATATATATATAGACGATATCAATCTTGATGATATTTTTGATGACATAGACACTAAGTCTACGAATTTTGATGATATTTCATATGAAGAGGAATGTACAGCTATTCTTCCTCTTAGTTTTTCTCGGATATAGACTTTTGAGTTTTGGTATAGTTTCTTATAGTATAGTTTATACATGTGGTTATGTTTGTTACAGTATATAGTATATTTGTTGATAAATGTATATAATCAACAAACTACACAGTTACAAATAGAATATAACATTACCAATGTCTCAATTATAGAAATTTCAGAAATACAGGATGATTCTATTACACAGACACATAGAACATTCTTTCATATAGAGACAATTGTTATATAGATCAATTATCAACATAAATGTTGTTGATAGACAAAAAAATACAGAGACTATTGATACTGATATGTTTCAAGAAGTACAAATAGAGAAAATTCAACAGATTATTGATATGACAATAACAGATATTTTAGACATTTATATTAGCTTTGATAGAAATTCCACTAGTTCTGAAAGATCTGCAAATATAAATGCTGTTGATAATGTTGAAACAAGTCCCAGATCAGAACATCATGATAGGAAAATACCTAATCCTGAATAGAATTTAGACGAAAATACATTGTTATGGTTCAGAAATAGTTCCTATTATGAAAAATTTCAGACATATAAAACTTTTACAGTTTTATATTCAAGACCAGTTAAGTTTGAAAGGATGGCACATATATGTGAGATGTTTGAATTTCAAGGCTTGTTGACTCTACTTCCACAACAGCTAGGCCATCTAGTTATACCAGAAATTATAAGTTGTTTTCACTCAAACTTAACAGTGGAAGAAGGTATTCTAGTTTCCAATATACAAGACTATGATATATATTTAACTCTAGAATTACTTTATCAAGGAATCGATCTGAAAAATGAAGGAGTTAAATTATTAGAAAGAAAATAGGTTTATCAATTGGGATGGGACATTAAAAGTTTAGCCAAAGATCCTACTGCCAAATTTTGCTGATTGGAGCCATCCATTTGAATTAATGTGCGATGCATCTAATTTTGCTGTTGGAGTAGTGCTGGGACAAAAGATAGAAAAATCTCCTAGAGTGATTCATTATGCAAGAAAAACTTTAAATGATGCTTTAGTTAATTATACAACTACTGAAAAAGAGTTGTTAGTTGTTGTGTTTGCCTTAGAAAAGTTTAGATCATATCTGATTGGAGCTAAAGTGATAGTATACACAAATCATTCAACTTTAAAACACCTAATAGCAAAGAAAGAGACTAAACCTAGATTGATCCGATGGATATTATTATTACAAGAATTTGATCTAGAAATTAAAGATAAAAAAGGTTGTGAGAATGTAGTAGTAGATCACTTATCAAGATTACAAATAGAAAAATCAAATATTAAAATTAAGGATAATTTTCCTGATGAACAATTAATGACCATGAACACAATGCCTTGGTATGTAGACATAGTTAATTACTTAGTTACTGGTTTAACACCTAAGGATTGGAATAGACAGGATAAGAAATTGTTGTTTTCAAGTGTAAAATATTACTATTGGGAAGACCCATACTTATTTAAGAAATGTCCTGATTTGGTTTTAAGGAGGTGTGTTCTAGAAACTGAATATCAGAGCATATTGTCTTTCTACCATGACCAAGCATGTCAAGGGTATTTTGGTTCTAGGAAAACTACTGCCAAAATTCTACAATGTGGATTTTATTGGCCAACACTATTCAAAGATGCTCATAAATATTGTTTATGTTGTTTAAGATGTCAACAAATAGGAAAAATATCGAAGAGGAATATGATGGCTCTCAATCCTATTGTTGAGGTTGAAATCTTTGATGTGTGAGGAATAGATTTCATGGGTCCATTTCCTATGTCTAATCAATTTAATTATATATTGTTAGGGGTGAATTATGTATATAAGTGGATAGAAGCTATTCCTACAAAAACTAATGACAACAAAGTGGTAATACATTTTATAAGAACTAATATAATTGCTAGATTTGAAATACCTAAAGCTATTATCAGTGATAGAGGAACTCATTTCTGTAATAGAAGTTTTGAAGCCTTAATGAAGAAATATGGAATAAATCATAAAATTGCAACATCATATCATCCGCAAACAAGTGGACAAGTAGAAAGTGTAAACAAACAAATTAAGTTAATCCTAAAAAAAGTAGTAAATCCTATTCGAACAGATTGGGCTAATAGATTAATAGATGCACTTTGGGCTTATAGAACTGCTTATAAGACAAGCTTAGGTATGTCACCTTTTAGTCTAGTATATGGAAAAAGTTGTCATTTACCAACTGAAATTGAACATAAAGCTTTTTGGGCATTAAAAACTCTAAACACTAATTTAAATCAAGCTGCTAAAAACAAGAAAATACAATTGATTGAATTAGAAGAATTTAGGAATGAAGCTTATTTGAAAACTGTAAGAGAAAAAGAAAAAATGAAGTTCTGGCATGACAAGAAAATTATTCCAAAAACCTTTGAAATAGGACAAGAAGTATATCTTTACATGACTAGACTCTATAACCATCTAGGGAAATTAAGATCTAGATGGGTAGGACCTTACATAGTTTGAAATATTTATTCTTATGGAGCTATTGAAATTGAAAATCCTAAAAATCAGAATATATTTAAGGTAAATGGACAAAGACTTAGATCTATTTTGAAGATACCAAAAGGTTCTTTTGGAATTATAGAAGAAGTAAGAGTAGAGGACTACTCGAGCTTTACTTAGTAAGAAATTTTCTTAGTATATGAATAAAATAAAAAAATCTAACTTATTTAAGCATAGTCACGGTTCAACCGAAAGGAATTATCAGTTTTACCGAAACATATATTAAAAGAAAAAAATTGTTGCATTTCAATCGACAAGATCCATCGGTTTAACTAAAACATAAAAATAATATATATATATTATATTATGTAAAAATGTCGATTTTACCGAAGCATAGTATCGGTTGAACTGGTAAGAAAAAAAGAGAGTAATTAATTTCGGTTTAACCGAGGAATATAACGGTTTGACCAAAATGCTAAAATATTGAAAAAATTAAAAGTCGGTTAAACTAAAAATTCTTCTGTCTTGACCAAAGTAAACTATTATTATAAGTATTTTTATTAGTTATAACTTTATAGGAAGTCCGTTGAGTTACGCTTAACTCAACGAACTTACTTCGTTGAGTCTAGGATTAATCAACGAACTTACCCCGTTGAGTTAACTATAACTCAACGGAGTATTGTAGCTAAGTCCACAGATTTAGTTCATGGAGTTAACTGTAACTCCACGGAGAGATAGATGAGAGAGCGAGAGTTTGTGCAAGAAAATGACTTGATTACCCGCCTAAACTTAGGGCTTATTTATACTAAAACTTAGGGTTTGGGGGCATTATTCGTAGAATCATTTAGAACTTAGACCAGTAGAGATCAGAGCGATTCCGTTCTATTTCGTAACTCCATGATGACGAAGATGACACCAGAATTCTAGGAGGATGTAGTTGACACATCAGAATTTCTTAAAGATTCGAAAGAATGGCACACAAGGTAGAAGATCAGAAATATAACGAGGGAAAAAGAGCTACAAAAGGTAGAATCTGACCTTTTCAACTGGAGAAGAGTTTTAGTAGATTTAGGCATAAAGATACCTCAGATTATGGAAACGAGAATCAAAGTAGCAATGGAAGTTGCTGTTAATAGAGAAAAACGAATCAGGCCAAATAATAAAGTTGCCCTAGAATTGATCCAACGTAAGTCCCGACTCTGGTGCAAAAGACGTATAGGTAGACAAGCTCAGTGGGCTATTGTAAAGTTAAGATTTGTGCATTTTATTATATGTTAAAGCATGCATTTTATGGATTCCAAGTGCTTAGTATATGATTTTTATATTGAATTACATGAAAGTTATATTTTTAGGCTATGCATGTTTTTAGGAATTAAAAATGAAATAATGCACAAATTTACCTTTAATGGAATTAATGTTAAGTTTAATAGCCCATGTGTAGACACTTAGTTATTTAGGATAAATTACATGGAACACAATTTTATTGCATGCATGATCTTCACTTATCAATTTCACTTATGCTTTTCAAATATTTAGTATTAAGATATAAAAGTGATGCATGATAAGAATATAAAATTATACTTTCATTATCTTAATGAAATATTGTTATAGATGCACCTATAATAATTATCGTAATTATTCATGATATAATTCTACATGTGATTGAATAATCTTAATTTGTGTATGAGTTTTTATTGATGAAAATAGGTGACATCAAGGAATTATAAGAGGGTTAAATCTCAGCCCTTGGATGGTGTATCAAAAGGTAAAATGGGCTGGGATAAATCTCAGCCATTGGATCAATCTTGGAAGATGAAGAGTCACCAAGATTAATAAGATGAGTAAGCCTTACGTCCAAGGATCTCTTCTCATTTTCTTCCATTCCAGCCGACGGTTCTCTTCTCTAAGGACTCCTCTTCTCGTGGCTGAAGGTGGACACTCAAGGGTGTCATTCCCCCTCTCAAACCAGCATCATCTCCATTGATCTCCATCTTGATTCACGTCCTCAAAGGGTTTCCAAGGGTGATGGTTGTGGTTGTCTTGGTGGAGGAAGCTTGGACGGCAAGTGGGAGTGGTGTTTGACGTGTGGATTTGGGTGGTTCCAAGGAGCATCTTCAGAAGCAAAGGAGGGGCTGGAAACTCTGTTTTGACGTCCAAGGAAAGTGGAAGGAGGCTGAGTGCTCTTGCTCTAGCAACCGTGGAAGGCCCTTGCTATAGGTGACGTTCCAAGGGGTGAGACCTTGGGAAAACGTGGCTGAAGAGTGTGGTTTTATCCAACCACGGATCCATTGCTGAGGAAGGGGTGTTCTTCAAGGTATAAGTGAGATTTGAGAGAGATCTCTATGCATATTTTATGTTCATGTTGTGTATGTATGCATAGGTATGTTGTTTCATGTTTTTATGTCATGTTTGTATATGTTTGTGTTTGTTGAATGTTATTGCATTGCATTTTAGTATAGTTTTCATATAGTTAATTAATTCCAGATGTTATCTTAATGTGGATTCTAGTTTAGACGTGGTTTTCATCTTGTTTATATGTGCATATCATGGCTGTAAATAGGATGTTTGTTGAGATGATTGTTTATGTATAAGGGGAACCATGTACAGAGTTTGGATATTTTATTATTATAATTCTCTCAGCTCAGACATCGGTTTTGAAGAATTTTTTGCAATCTCATGTATTTTCGAGTCTACTTACCAATGGTTTTGGTCTCGTAATTTTTGGAGATCATTTGAATGGTATTTTTGATTTAAGTGTTTACAAGTGTTTCTGACCTGGACGCAAGTTCTGGGCAAAGTTTTTGGGCGTCTTTGATTATCAATTTCTCGGTGTACAAATTGTATTTTTATGATCTGTAAAATGAGTTTTTGAGATGATGAAGTTAATGCATTGAGATCTTGTTTCACATCATTTCATAAATATTTCAGGGAGATATGAATTTTCTTGTAAAGTAGCGCAATCTGTGTTTTGATCTCCGCTTGTTGCACATCTGTGTTAGATTCGTCACTAATAATCATATGGTTTGAATTAGGTCTCGAAATTATGCTATATTTTTAGATCCTTTAAAATCCTTTCCAAATCATATTTTTACATGATTTTTCAGTGAGTATTTTTGGAAGAAATGATTTCCATAAGCGGATGCAAATTCTGTAATTTCGAGAGTTCTTTTAGAGTTATGAATGAGATTGTATGGAAGTGTTTTTCAAGTAGTTAAATTAACAAGTTAACCACATATGTATAATTTCTAATATAATTACCAATCATAGTGCTAACTTTTGTTTTGATAAGAGTAGGATGTATAGAACGTTTTCAGGTTATATTATGACATGAGTCAAGTAATTAATCTAATAAAAGTTATCTAGACCAACTCCTTGTGGAAATGACCTGTACTTGCACCGCTTAATACAATAGGTACCGTGCACTTGTGGTTAAATTATAAATGTAAAACTTGTGCTTTTATTGACACACATTTCATCTATACAAGTTTTTGGCGCTGTTGCCAGGGAGTTTGGTGTTTTTGAATGTTTATTGGATGAGTACTGGATTTAATGTCATTTGTATGATGTAGTTTTATTTAGATTTTTATTCTCGTGTTTTTTTTTCTACAAGGAAATGGGTGTAAGGAGTGTACAATCCATGAATTCATCTTTCTTGATGCTTGAATGACTTGTCACATATTTATTTAAGTATACATATTGGTGGTAAGTAGCTTAATGGAGTAATGATAATTTTTGTGCACAAATTATTATGATAGAATTTTCCTATCTAGGAAATTTAAATTTTTTGATGTGCACGAGATTAGAACTCACTTTTATGATATTTTTCCTGAAATACTCGGTTTCTAAGATTTGTTTTGAGTACTTATGCATAAAATTCTAATAAGTATGTTAAAAGATAAAAATCTTAGAAAACAAGGATGTTTTACAGAATTCTGGATAGGTTTCTGTTAATGAATTTTGAAAATATGATATTATGAAAGTATTTAAAATTTAATTCAGTGATTTTTTTCAGAAACTAGATGAAATTACCTTTCCAACGAGTATTTATATGCTTCATTTGGATTTATATAAATTTTTGTGTGAATTTTTAAAGTTGGCATATCAGATTTAACCAATATTATAAAAATTGAATAGTTAAGGGCATAACTATCCGACCTTCATGAAAAAATCAGATAGTTACACCCATAACTATCCGATTGTACAGTAAAATCGGATAGTTATGACCTTAACCATCCGATCTTCCTGACAAAGATTAAATCTCATATGTCAACTTAAAAAAATCACACAGAAAATTATATAGCTTAAAAATCAGATATTTATGACCAAACTATCTGATTTTTGCCCCTGACTGGAAGGTACACCCGTAACTCTCCGATTTTGTAAATAATAATCGGACAGTTAGGGTGAAGTATCCAATGTCTATCAGATGGTTATTTTTCTGGGTAGAATTTTCATAACATGCACTAGTATATTTGAAACTACAATTACATGTATAAATAAAATTTATTTTGAGATTTTTCCATGAAATTATAGTAGTTTACCTTTCCAGAAAGGTATTATACGTTGTAGTTGAATTTATATACATTTCTGGAGAATTTTTCTAAAATGACATGTTATGCACGCTACGAATTCTAAGTCATTTGAGTTTCACACGATTTTGATGATACTTCAGTTTTGAAAATTTTTATCTCTAATTTTTCTTAGAAACTATAAGTAATTATCTTTCATGCGAATATTTATTTGTGAATTTCTAAGCTATATAAATTTCTGTAGAAAATCTTGAAGTTGCAGTGGCATAGTTTAATTTCTGGAATATTGTGTTTGCTTGTTATATTTAAAACTTTGGATGAAGTTGATGGTTATTTGATAAAGTACATTATGTTTTTATGCTGATCATAGTGCCATGAATGTAGGATCTTGTAATTTTATAAGTTAAGGAAAATGAGGTCTTAAGTGGAATTAAAAATGATTGATTTTCAATTCTTTTATTGTATTGCAAATTGCTAGTATTACTAAAGACCTAATTATGCTTGCTCATTTAATCAATTTTGCATGTCATTATGGATAACTACTCATAGTAATAATAATAGTAATAAAATAAAAATATAATTATTATTAAAAAAATAATATAATTATTATTAAAAAAATAATATAATTATTAAAAAATATTTAAAAAAATAAATAAATAAAATTATTATTAAAAAAAATTATTTTGTTGTTTGTGTGCTTTATATATATATATTTTTTTTTCAATTTTGATATGTTTGTTAGTTTTGTAGTTGTTTCTTTTCTTTGTCAAACAAGGTACGCATTCCCTACCTTATTTCTTTATGATGCATATGAATTCAAAATTTACATAGAACATTAATTCTTAGCATTATTTCCTTTAGCATGCTACTCAGTTCCCATGATATGTTTTAAGGAATAATGTCTTTTGAAATACTACATATGCTTATAAATAACATGCTAGGTATGAGGGAGTATCTCTTACTTGTAGTTTTTCGTTTAATTTTTATTTGTAACTATCTTTATGCACCTACCTTGTTGCCTAAATGATTTCTTTTACATTGAGGACCATGTAAAGTTTAGGTATGGGGGGGAGGCATTTTCTTTTTTTGTTGTTTCTTGTTAATTTTGGTGTTTTTATTGTTATTATGTTATTTATGTTGATTTTATGTTTTTCCTTGTAGTTTATTCTTTTTGATTGAAAATCAAACTTGAGAGATTGTAAATTCATTAATTGCTATTTTGATTGATGGGATGAGTTATTTTTGTTGAGTGGAGTGACTCCAGATCCAATTGTATACAAGCCTAATGTTTATGTTCCTTAGAATAGATAAATTTCAAATTAGGTGTGAAATGGTTTGAGTTTTCCCGTTGATTTGAATTAATGCCTTACTTTTATCATCCTATATCTTTTTATGAGTGAAACTAAACCGAGTGCCACTTTTAACAAGGGGTCCATCTTTATATAACCCCCAGGTGAGAAATGTCCTAGGTACATCCCAAACTTTCACTAAAAGTTTGAAGGGTGTGTTGAAAATAGTGTCAAGGATATTAAATTTAGTATGCCATGGAGTTATTTTGGGTCTGGTGGTGGAGAAATAAGGTGTATCTATCAAGTTTGAGTTATTTTTGTTATATGGTCAAGCTTGTTATATGTGAAAAAAAAAAAAAAAGAAGAAAGAGAAAAAGGAAAAAAAAATAAAGAAAAAAGAAAAAAAAAGAGAATAGAAACATCATTTGGGTAGAATGGGAGTGGAAAGTCACTTGGGAAGTGAGAATGAAGTGGATGTCAATAAAAATTTCAGAGTGATGGTGTGTAATGGCATATTAGTGTCTAATCCCTTGTTCACTAGTCATCAGCATTACCCAACAACTTTGAATGGAAGGGAGGGATCCATTTACTTATTCTTATTCTTATTCAGCTTTGCATGCTTGTACTTTGGTTTATCTCTCTTTGGTGTGAAGTGAGGGTGTGAATCTTTTTGTGTAAGGCAGATAGTTCTCTTGAATGGGTAACTCCCCATTCATTATCTAAGGCGAGTTTATTCAATCTAAGGAACAAGTGAGGGATTGATGTGAGGTTGAGCCACTACCATATGCTCAAAGATTTATTCTAGACTCAATGGAGTAAGTTTGTTGAGTTAAGCGTAACTCAACAGACTTCCCGTAAAGTTATAACTAATAAAAGTACTTATAATAATAATTCACTTCGGTTTAGACCGAAGAATTTTCGATCTAACCGACTCTTAATTTTTCAACATTTTAGCATTTCGATCAAACCGTTATATTCCTCGGTTAAACCGAAATTAATTACTCTCTTTTTTTCTTACCGGTTGAACCGATACTATGCTTCAGAAAAACCAATATTTTTACTTAATATAATATATATATATATTGTTTTTATGTTTCGGTTAGACCGATGGATCTTGTCGGTTGAATCGCAACAATTTTTTTCTTTTTATATGTTTCGGCATTAAGTTAAATTTTTTTTTTTAATCATATACTTAGAAAATTTCTTACTAAGTAAAGCTTAAGTAGTCCTCTACTCTTACTTCTATAATTCTAAAAGAACTTTTTGGTATCTTCAAAATAGGTCTAAGTCTTTGTCTATTTACCTCAAATATATTCTGATTTTTAGGATTTTCAATTTCAATAGCTCTATAGGAATAAATATTTCAAACTATGTAAGGTCCTGCCTGTCTAGATCTTAATTTCCCTAGATGGTTATGGAGTCTAGTCATGTAAAGATATACTTCTTGTCCTATTTCAAAGGTTTTTGGAATAATTTTCTTGTCATGCCAGAATTTCATTTTCTCTTTTTCTCTTACAATTTTTGAATAAGCTTCATTCCTAAATTCTTTTAATTCAATTAATTGTATTTTCCTATTTCAACAGCTTCATTTAAATTAGTGTTTAGAGTTTTTAATTCCCAATAAGCTTTATGTTCAATTTCAACTAGTAAATGACAACTTTTTCCATATACTAGCCTAAAAGGTGACACACCTAAGTTTGTCTTATAAGCAGTTCTATAAGCCCAAAGTGCATTTATTAATCTACTAGCCCAATCTGTTCTAGTAGGATTTACTACTTTTTCTAAGATTAACTTAATTTGTTTGTTTGCGCTTTCTACTTGTCCACTTGTTTGTGGATGATATGATGTTGCAATTTTGTGATTTACTCCATATTTCTTCATTAAGGCTTCAAAACTTCTATTACAGAAATGAGTTCCTCTATCATTGATAATAACTTTAGGTATTCCAAATCTGGCAATTATATTAGTTCTTATAAAATGTATTACCACTTTGTTGTCATTAGTTTTTGTAGGAATAGCTTCTATCCACTTAGATACATAATCCACCCTTAACAATATATAATTAAATTGATTAGACATAGGAAATGGACCTATGAAATCTATTCTCCACACATCAAAGATTTCAACCTCAACAATAGGATTGAGAGACATCATATTCCTCTTCGATATTTTTCCTATTTGTTGACATCTTAAACAACTTAAGCAATATTTATGAGTATCTTTGAATAGTGTTGACCAATAAAATCCACATTGCAGAATTTTGGCAGCAGTTTTCCCAGAACCAAAATACCCTCCATATGTTTGGTCATGGTAGAAAGACAATATACTTTCATATTCAGTTTCTAGAACACACCTCCTTAAAACCAGATCAGGACATTTCTTAAATAAGTATGGGTCTTCCCAATAGTAATATTTTACTCTTGAAAAGAACAATTTCTTATCCTATCTATTCCAATCCTTAGGTGTTAAACCAGTAACTAAGTAATTAACTATGTCTGCATACCAAGGCATTGTGTTCATGGTCATTAATTGTTCATCAGGAAAATTATCTTTAATTTTAATATTTGATTTTTCTATTTGTAATCTTAATAAATGATTTGCTACTACATTCTCACAACCTTTTTTATCTTTAATTTCTAGATCAAATTCTTGTAATAATAATATCCTTCAGATCAATCTAGGTTTTGTCTCTTTCTTTGCTATTAGGTGTTTTAAAGCTGAATGATCCGTGTATACTATCACTTTAGCTCCAATCAGATATGATCTAAAATTTTCTAAGGCAAACACAACAGCTAACAACTCTTTTTTAGTAGTTGTATAATTAACTTGAGCATCATTTAAAGTTTTTCTTGCATAATGAATCACTCTTGGAGATTTTTCTATCTTCTATCCCAACACTGCTCCTATAGCAAAATCAGATGCATCGCACATTAATTCAAATGGATGGCTCCAATCAGGTGCTTGTATTATAGGAGTTGAAACTAAGTTAGTTTTAAGTTTGAAAAATGCTTCTTTGCAATTTTTATCAAAGTTGAATGAGACATCTTTTAATAGATTAGTTAAAGGTTTAGCTATTTTGCTAAAGTCTTTAATGAATCTTCTATAAAATCCTGCATGTCCTAGAAATGATCTAATATCTTTTACTTATTTAGGTTTTAGTAGATTAGAAATTACTTCTATTTTAGCTTTATCTACTTCCAACCCTTTCTTTGAAACAACATGTCCCAAGACTATTCCTTGATTAACCATGAAGTGACATTTTTCCCAATTTAGAACCAGACTTTTTTCCACATAGCATTTTAATACTTGGTCTAAATTGTTTAAACACACTTCATATGAAGTTCCATAAATAGTAAAATCATCCATAAATATTTCTAAAAAATCTTCATTCATTCCAGTAAATATGCCCTGCATACATCTTTGAAAGGTGGCTGGTGCATTGCATAATCCGAATGGCATTCTCTTAAAAGCATAAGTTCCAATAGGTCAGGTGAAAGTTGTTTTCTCTTGATCTTCTAATGCTATTGGAACTTGGTTATATACTGAATACTCGTCTAGGAAACAAAAATATTCTTGCCCTGCTAATTTCTCTAGCATTTGATCTATAAAAGGTAAGGGAAAATGATCTTTCCTAGTCACAACATTCAGCTTTCTGTAGTCTATACACACTCTCCATCTTGATTGAATTGTAGTAGGTATTAAGTCCTGACTTTCATTCCTAATAACTATTAATCCTAATTTCTTGGGAACTACATGGATTGGGCTAACCCATGAGCTATCAGAAATCAAATAAATTATGTCATTATCTAACCACTTCACTATTTCTTTCCTGACTACTTCTTTAAGGTTTGGATTTAATCTCCTCTTAGGAAT
The DNA here is from genome assembly GCA_036874045.1 of Cymodocea nodosa. NCBI lineage: Eukaryota > Viridiplantae > Streptophyta > Magnoliopsida > Alismatales > Cymodoceaceae > Cymodocea > Cymodocea nodosa. The sequence continues at coordinate 14,316,937 of CM072342.1, read as the reverse complement.
TCTAACAAGTTTAGCATTCTCTTCTAAATATATGTGGTGACAACATAAAGTTGCACTTAACCCTTTTATATCAGTCATAGTCCATTGTTCCTATTTTCCCAGCACTACACTAGAAAAACTTGGATTTGTTACTTCTATTTTTACTTAGTTAATTTATCTTTATGCCTATTCTTTCTTTTAGAAGTAAACAAACAACCTTTAATACAATTTAGATATTAATTCCAATTTGTACTTTAACTGCAAGTGCACAATGTCTATTGTATCAGTGTGCAAGTACAGGTCGATCCCATAGGAAATTGCTGACGAATTTAAGAAATGTTTGATTGTGAACAATTCAAATTTATATTCAATAAGCACTCCGTTGAGTTACAGTTAACTCAATGGACTATCCTCATGGACTTAAGTTAACTCCACGAGCATGTCTCTTCTTTATAATACTACTAATTACAGAGGAATTCGGCCAACCATTGGGCGATTCCACAGATTGTAAATAACATCAATTAAGCTTTTTAATGCTAGTTAACATTGGATTTATCATTATGCAATACTAACATTCAGATGATTCAAACAATAACCATTAAAATCTTTAAGTTGTTTTGTACGAACCAATTTCAGTAAACTGTAAAATTAAAACTAACATAAAACAATCATAAAATTGATACAGATAACATTAATCACGATACAACACCAACAATACAACACTCAAATACAACATACAAACAAAGATAAATTATTTTTGGTATTTTTGTTTTGATGTGATGGGCGAAAGGTGAAATGTAAAGTAATTTCACTTGATAGTAAATACTTTCGACACTACTTGCAACGCGATTACACCACTGAAAATTGAACCACTTACAATTCTATCTCCTCTCCCTTTAGAATCGCGAGTTCAGAATTGCAAGATGATCTCCTCTTCAGCATACAGACATCAACCTGAAGCCAAGGCTAAAAGCTTTACGATCTCCTAAAATATGAGTCAGCGCTTGGTAAAAATGTCTTCCCTTCCCACGACGCGATCACTCCTCACAGTGGTTGTCAAGCACTATGTTTGGCTCGGAATCGACCTGACATCAGGCAAGTATCCTCACGGACCTCCGATGATTGGTGATTATGGTGGTGATACGATGGTTGGTGTGATACTTTGGAGAATTGCCGATACTGTCTGCAGAAAGCTCGGTGCTCCTCCTCTATATACATTGTCCGTCCATCGATCACACCCTTTTCTTTTTTTCTTCTTTTCTTTTATATTTCTTCAATGGTAACTGCTTCTGCTTGAATGGTCGGTTGGATTTCCTTCCTTCAGATCAACGGCAATGATTTTTTTCTCCCTACGTGATTGAATTCCTACGTGATACGTGCAAACGTGGTTTTTCCTTCCAATTGTCTGTTCCTGCAACCGCTATAGTGGCATATTAGAAAATATATAGTCCGTGGAGTTACAGATAACTTAACGGACTTCCTTCATTGAATTAACTATAAAACATGTGCAAAAAATAACAACTTAAGTTTATAACACTAACCTAACGCGTTACCTTAGTGTATATTCATGTAACTCAACGCGTACAGTTATGCTAACTTAACGAGTTATAACTTAAGTAAATCTACCAGCTTCAACACATGTCAGCAGTAGTTTAAACATAAAATAACATTTCGGAGAGTTACAGGTATAACTATCCGATGCTTAGATGCATTTTCGGATACTTAAGAATTTCACAGCCTGTAATTTACCGACAGTTCATAAATGTACTAAATTAACATTAATTCCCCAAAATTAAGCAGATTCTTCAATTAAAGCATATAATAGTGCAATTATAACATAATGGCTTAATTCTCATATGATAAGCTAAATATTATGCAATTAACCATCATTTAACCGTTAATAATATGCACTTTTTCATTCTAAACATCCATCCTATTGCTTCTTTACACGTTTTTACTACATCTTTTAATTTAGCAATTTGATCCTCTTTTAAATTTGAAGCAATAATGATTGGACATGTTTGTTTTTCTTCCAGAAATATATAGGTTAATTCAAGAGGTAAATGTTTTAATTCTAAATGTTGTCCATCAGAAGCTAGAGCTCCTAACTAAACATCATTATTTTCTATATTAATCTCTTCTTGATCTCCTTCTATATTTATGCTTTCACTTTCTCCTAAATTTTCAGAATTTAGTTGCCTATTTAGTTCTTCTTGAATCACATCATCTAGCATATCTCCTTCATCCTCTAAAAAGTCTATAGTATGTAAGGACATTTCTAACTCCTCAAACTTTTCTAATTTGAAAATGTTTAATTGAGTATCCTCATTACCATATGCAAACTTCATCACTCCAGTTTTACAATTTATAACAGGATGTTGCTAAGAATGGTCTTCCCAAAATTAAAGATGTATCATGATTTTGATGCTTAATTTGTTGGGAATCCAAAATTACAATATCTATAGGATATATGAAATTTTTGATTTTAATTAGGACATCCTCTATTTTTCCTTTAGGGTATCTTATACTTCTATCAACTAATTGAATAACAGTCCTAGTAGGGATTAAGCCTTCTAATCCTAAGGATGCAAATATATCACTCAGCATAACATTTATACCTGCACCTAGGTCTATTAAGGTTCTTTCTAAAATGGTATTTCCTATGGTGCATGATATAATAGGGATTCCAAGATCAAATAACTTTTTAGGAATTTGTGGTAGAAATAGGGAACTACTTTGCTCAGCTAAAAAGACTTTCCTTAAAACTTTTCGCTCTCTTTTCTTAGTACACCAATCCTTAAGAAATTTAGCACAATGTGGCATTTTCTACAATAAGTCTAACAAAGGAATGTTAACTTGTACTTTTTCAAAAATTTCTCTAATTTTTTCTTATTTTTCAGAAAATGTTTGTTCTAATCTTTCAGGATAGGGTGCTAATGATTTTGATTTCAAAGAATCTTTTTCTTTCATTTGATTTGTTTGATCATTTTTAATCTCAATTTCAGATTTAGCTTTGTCTTCATTAATTTCTAAATTTTCAGACATTACATTTTCATTATCATTTTGAATTTTGTTCTTATCCACCTTCAGATTACTTTCTTTTTGAATTCTTGGTGGTATATCAGTTCCAGATCTTAATGTTATACATACATCTTCCTGATTTTCATTTCGTTCATGATGTTCTTGTATTTCATTTTCGTGATTATGATCTTCAACTATTTTTAGTTTTAAATTGCACTCTTTAAATTCTATTGCATTGGTATTTTCTTTTTTCTATATATCTTGCAAATTATGCAAATCTGTAACATTAAAGTTTTCATTTGTGTTTTCCTATTGCATAACTTGTAATTTCATTATAAATTCGTCCAATGCTTTTAATTTTCTTTCAAGATCATTTAATCTCATTGCATTCAATTTTTGATCGATTTTCATTATGGTTTTTTCAGTTTCGTAAATGATATCAATTTTAGGTTCTATATATACTTCCTTATAGTTTAATTGGTTGACTTCTTGTTGCTTAGGTTTTGTATATGCTTCCTTCTTTTCGAATAGTTATAGAAATAACTCTCTGATTAGCTAGGAGAAAAAGCTAACTATCCGATTTACTTGTTTTCGGTGATTTGTATTATAACTCTTCGATCAACCATTAGACAAAAATGGAAACCTTTCGAAATCTATTTTCAAAAGATTTCTAAATATATAACTGTTAGACAATTTCAATTTTAGTAGAGTGACTGCTAAAAATATTTCAAAAATATTAAACACACATGTTTCATCATCAAAATTAATTTATAAAATAATGAACTAACAATCTCCTCCTTTTTGATGATGACAAAACTGTAAACATATGCATTCTCCCCCTTTGTCAAAATTAAAAAGTGGAGAAAATATTGAAGGAGATATCATAGAATTAAAAATTTGATTACATTGAATTTTGAATAAAGGTGATACATTGAGTAAAAAAAATGAAAACAAATTACACATCTAATGTTTAGTTGACCGTTGATGTAGTAAGTCTTGAATTAAGACATCCCTCTCTCTCAAAAGTTGTTCTAAATGAGCTACTTGGTCAAAAAGCAGCTGATTATGTTGAAGCAAGAGCTCATTCTATTGCAAGAGGGTGGCTAAACTATCAACTGAAGGTGTTGTAGTTTCTTGAGGAGGTGGAGATGATGCAGGAGGAAGACTTTGATGTGTAGATGGTTGAAGAGGGGTAGGGACCTCTTTAGGATCTGTAGAAGATATTCTCTAAAGATCCTTTAACTACAGTGCTCTTCTTTTAATCAATTTCAGAGGTTTTCCCAACAAGTCAACATATCTAGCTATCAAATTGAAAATGAAATCTCCGTAAAACAAGAAACTTTATAGATGAGAGATCTAAGCAATAATTATTTTTGCCCAATTAACTTTTATACCAGCCATCATAGCATAAGTGGCTTGGTAAACTTTTCTCTCCATTTCATCTGCATGTCCAATTTTTTGAAATATAGAGTAATATAGAATGGTGGCTATCATTTGAGCCAAACCATGAAGATCTACTTGCTTAAGCAATTTAAAATGTTTATCCTAATATTTTTCAATCAAGTTGTTCATCTCTTTCTCTTCCCAACCTAGTTCTGATGGAGAAAGAAAAATATTTATACCAGTGGATGGTATGGCAAAAAGGTTCTATAAGAATTCTTCATCAATCCTTATTATTTGATTTGGCAAGTGCAATAGGAAATGATCTCGAAATATCTCAAGATTAGAATAGAAAAGGGGAATTAGGTCTTCAAAAATTGAAAGTTCGGATGAAGTAGGAATAAGACCTAATAGCCCTTGATAATTAAGCAAACTATGAAGGGTATCCATGCTGTTAAAATTTATAGGTTTGCTGTAAACAATCTTCATACTCTTATACTTGGTGTAGAATAAATTCCTAGTTGCTATAGATCTGAAATAATATTCATCTGTGGGTATTTCTAAAGAAGGTTTTGATTTCACCTCCTAATCTTCAACTTCTTTAGGGTTTATAAGTGGTGGAGTGGCTTCATGTGGAGGAGAACCACTAGTAGAACCTAAATTGTCATACAATCCCTTAATGACTTGATTAGTATAAGGAGAAGGGATTGGATAAGATTCTACATTAGATGAAGCTAACTTTTCTTTAGAAGGGCTTGGAGGATTAGGAGGAATATCTTTATTATCTGTATCTGGTTGTGACTGACTGTCTTTAGGAGGACTTAGAGGATTAGAAGGAGGAATATCATTATTTTCTATATCTTGTTGTGATTGACTATCTTTAGGAGGAGGAGAAGATGGAGGAGTTGGACTCTTCTTGCTTTTCAAAATGTTTTTGTCTAAATCAAGGATGAGAGGAGAGAGTTTTCTTTCTTCTCCTAGAGTATGTAAGCTGAGTTTTGGGAGCATCTGTTGAAGAATCTGTTGAAGTTGCCAATAGAAACTGAGGAGGTGTAGAAATCAATTGTGTAGGACTAGGAGCAATTTGGTATAGAGTGCCAATATTGATCTCAGGGATTTTAGGGTATGTTCTCCCAACTACATGCCTGAAATCTACTCCTTTCTTGGGTAAAAAGAATTCAGGTTCAACAACAGATTTCTTCTTGTTTGCCATGTTAGAAAAATCATGATAATAAGCAGGTTTAGAAGGTTCTTGAATTTTGATACCAAGTTGCTCATTGAGTTTGTCTAATAAAGTTTGATTTCTCCTCCTAAGTAAAATATCTTGTAATTGTAGGGCCATCTGCAATGCACGTTTCTCAAAAGCCCTAGGATTGACAGAGTTTCCCAAAAATTGACTAACATATGCCTTATAAACTGCTTTAAATTGAGGTTCTAAGGAATTAACTTTAATAGTAAACAATTCTTTATCATTCGAGGAAGAATCCTTAGAAACTTGAGGTGTAATAGAAGGTGTCTTACTACTTTGTGATGACTAGGTAGACATAGTCTTCTATTTCTTATTTCCATTGGTATTTTTAGTTGATTTCTCTTCAAGGCTTGCTGTTTGGTTTTCATCTTCTTCCTATTATGGGTAGATGTGGTGACGGGATGAAATTTTCTAAGAACTAGTAACTATTTTTCTATAAAGAGCAAACGAGTAACTAGTTTAGAAGTACCATAAATTGATTCAATGTCAACCACTTCTTCTCTAGTAGAAATAATAATCTGAACTTGTTTAGGGAAAAGATCTGCTATACCTGATTCTAGTTCTTATTCCAATCTTTGAATCATTTGCTCTTGTGCTTGCTAAGAAAGACCAGAAAGACGACTAGACTTAGCCATGAAGAAGGTTCTAAGGTGATGTGAAAAGGAGCAGACGAAGGGTTTGAATATCAGAAGGTCGAGACAAAGTGAGAAGATAACCCTCCAAAAGCATAAAAATATCGAAAAGTTCTAGAAATCGGTGAGTTAGAGTCCTAACTTACTGAAAGAAAGAGATTTTTGGATAGTTACAAGGCTAACTGTCCAAAAAGGAACTTAAAACTGATAGAAGTCAACTAAGGAAAATTCAAAAAGTTATAGACCTAACTTGTCGAAAGAAAAGAATTTTCAGATAGTTACAACACTAATTGTTCGAAAAGGAACTTAAAACCTATAGGGTGAAACTTATTGATACTAAGGGATTTTTGGATAGTTACAAGATGAAACTTATCGATACTAAGGGATTTTTGGATAGTTACAAGGTAACTTATCGAAAGACTGCTAGGTGTACTAAACTAATGCTTCGAAGGCAAAAAAAATATCTAGTAGTAGAACCATCTAGAAATACAGATATATTGATAAAATAAATTGCTCCCCCTAGATATATGCCTTCCTATTTAAAATAGTAAAAGTTTAAAATAAGAAAAATCATAAAATGATAAACTCACTGTAACATATATAATAAAGTAAAGAAAAATTTTTGTTGTAAATGAGTAAAGAAAAGAAAATTTTAACAAATATATACTAAATTTTTTGTTTAAACTCCCCTTGGGATTTTTTTTTTCTTTTTCTTTTCTTTTGCTGTAAAACATGAATGATAGGAAATATATATATATACTAAAGTCTTTTTGGTTGTTGATTTTTCATTATTATTATTTTATTTTGTGAAGATTATTGAAGAATTCAAGTCCCCACATTTAGGTTAAATTGCACACTTCACTTAATAGAAAGACTTGATCCTATGATTTACCTTATTAACCTTAATAATCAATAAACTATAGTGCTATAACTTAATGTTTTAGACTAGAAAAATTAAGAATTATTTAATATGCTCTCTTTGGCCAAAATGAAATTTCCATGAAGTAACCCCAAGGTATATTTGCCCTTAACAATGTTTGTTATGTAGATAACTATGAGGAAAAGGACCTTAGAGAATTATATATCTGTTAGTATTGCATAGCTATAATTTAGGTTTTTCTTCCCTTTTTTATTATTATTGTTGGTTCCTCTTTACAACTAACATTCCAAACATTTTCTTTTATTTGATTTGGCAAGCACTTTGGTAGTATCGAAAACAAGAGAGTTTAGAAAGTTAAAAACATTAGGGCAAAGTTGTAAAATATCTTGAGTCTTATTGCTTCTAACCACTTTTCCTTGTTTTTCACTCTAACATATTAAACTCCTCTAAATTATCTAATCCTGTAACATTCAGTCTAGTAAATAGGAATACAATCACTGAATTAATAAGGTAACTTGATTATTTTTCAGATTTAGATCCCCATTCTAAGTGTCATGTGGGTATTTTTCTATTTGTGGAGCTTTAGCCTTTAGTAATTTTTTTTTTTGGAATAATTTGAGTTTATTTTAATATTGATATAGAAGATCATTTTAGAATACAAACTCAGTAAAAAGTCCCAAGAGAAAGTTTTGTTTTTTTTTTTTTTTGAAAAGGATTTTAAAAGAGGAAAATAAGTAATTGAAAACAAAAATACTAAACTGAAGTAGATCATCAAAATAACTTAATATGAAGTAGTAAGTAAAATAAGATGGTGAAGAAATCATTTAGAATGTAGAAGATAAAATGTAGAAGGTAATGTTTAGAAAGCATTAAGGCAATATATTCCCAAATCTCTTCTTAATTTAATAAACTATTTTTCTTAAAGAGGCTTTGTGAATATATCTACCAACTACTCGTGAGTGGAAACAAAATTCAGTTCAATATTACATTTCATAACATTATCTCTCAAAAAATGGTGTCTTATCTCAATATGTTTTCCCTGAGAGTACAATACAGGATTCTTTGACAAACTAATTGCACTATTATTGTTACAATTAATAGGAGTTTTTCCATATTTAATTTCATAATCTTTCATAGTTTGTTTCATCTAGAGAATTTATGCACAACATAGAGCAGTAGCAACATATTTAGCTTCAGTAGTTGATAAGGTAACACAATTCTACTTTTTACTGAACCATAAAATTAATGAACTGCCAAACAATTGGCAAGTTCCACTAGTGCTCTTTTTATCAGACTTGCATCTAGCATAATTAGCATCACTGTATCCAATTAGATCTAAGCTGCTATCCTTGAAATACATTAAACCAAAATTTAAAGTTTCTTGTAAGTATTTCATTATCCTTTTGACTGCAGATAAATGAGATTCCTTTGGTTGAGCTTGAAAACAAGTATGGGCACAAACATTGAACATGATATCAGGTCTAGAAGCTATTAAATAAAGAAGAGAACTTATCATTCCTCTATATTTTGTAATATCAACAATTCATCCAAATTCATCTTTATCCAATTTAATTGATGAACTTGTAGGAGTGCTTGAGGACTTGTAGTTACTCATTCCAAATTTTTCTAAAAGTTGCTTTGTATATTTTTCTTGATATACAAAAATTCCTTTCTCAACTTGTTTAATCTGCAATCCTAAAAAGAATGTCAACTCACCCATTAAACTCATTTCAAATTGATTCTACATCTATTTTGCAAACTAATTACTTAAATCTCCATTAGTTGCTCCAAAAATTATATCAACATAAATCTGAACAACTAATAGACCTAGATAATTTTTCTTAAAGAATAAGGTATTATCAACTTTACTAATAGAGAAACCATTATCTAATAGAAAATATTTCAACCTATCATACCAAGCTCTCAGAGCTTGTTTCAAACCATACAAGGCCTTCTTTAGTTTGAAAACATGCTTAGGAAAATCAGCATCTTCAAAACTAGGTGGTTGCCTAACATATACTTCTTCTTTAATTAAACCATTTAGAAATGCACTTTTGACATCCATTTGATATAACTTTAAATTCATATGAGCAATAAAAGCTAGAAAGATTCTAATAGATTCTAATCTAGCTACAGGAGCAAAGGTTTCTTTAAAATCTATCCCTTCCTACTGGTTATACCCTTGGGAAACTAATCTAGCCTTATTTCTAACCACAAGCCTTGATTCATTAGATTTATTCTTAAATACCCATTTAGTGCCTATAATTGAATGATCTTGGGGTTTAGGAACTAAATCCTATACTTCATTTCTTCTAAATTGATTAAGTTCTGATGGGATCGAATGGCACATTAGAGGAGGTGTGAATAGTGTCTTAATAAAATTTATTTTGCTTTTAAGTTTTCGGAAGCTATTGACACTAATGAACCCTAATTAATTGATTTTATAATTGTAAAATGCAAAGCAAAAAGTAAATGACACAAAGGATTTTATAGTGGTTCCCCAAACTGGGTAGTCCACTCCTCAAGGCCACAACCTTGAGAATTCCACTAAGTGCTTTTAAGGCTAAACACAAACCTTAAACAAGTTGCTTTTGTAAGCTAAGCAACTATTAGAACCCGAGTATTTTGATAATGCAAAACCTATGTGAGGAAATATATTGTATTTCACAGTTAAGTCTGTACTACATTAGATTAGAAGGCTGTTAGAACAAATTCCAAGCAGATGAATAGATCGAGAAGGTTTCAAATGATAATACTTTCAAGATATAGCAAAATCGGACAGTTACAGGTTCAAGTATCTGAAGAGTAAAAAAGCAGCAAGACTATTGGACAGTTAGAAGGATAACTATCCAAATTTTACAAAGCCTTCGGAGAGTTATTTAATCAGATAGTTAAGGAGATTGAATGATCAGATAGTTAAGGAGTTAACTATCCAGAAGCTTAAAGGACTTTTCGGAGAGTTACAGGTATAACTATCTGAAAGTTAAGTCATTCAATAAACCACGTGCAGAAATACAGAATGGAAGTTTAAAGGACTTGTCGGAGAGTTAGATAACTATCCGAGTTTTCTTTTCGGAGAGTTAGATAACTATTCGAGTTTTTTGGTAAGTTACAAGCATAACTTTCCGGAACTTAAATCATTTTATTACGCACGTGCAAAATGCAGAAGTTGGTAGTTGAAAGCTTAAAAGGGAAAATCAGAGAGTTAGATAACTATCTGAAATTTCAAAGAGAGTTTCGGTAAGTTACAGTTTAACTATCTGAAACTTAAGTTATTGAAATTGCCACGTGCAGAATTCCAGAAAGAAGATCATTTAAGTTTTCAGAGAGTTAGAAAGATAACTATTCGAAATTTCAAGAGAGTTTTGGTGAGTTACATTTTAACTATCCGAAACTTAAGTCAGTGAATTTCCCACATGTAGAATTCCAAACAGATGCTCAAATGGGTTTTCGGAGAGTTAGAAAGATAACTATCCGAAATTTCAAAAGAGTTTCGGTGAGTTACAGTTTAAACATCCGAAACTTAAGTCATTGAATTTCCCACGTGCAGAATTCCAGAGAGTGGCTCAAATAAGTTTTTTGGAGAGTTAGAAAAATAACTATCTGAAATCCTAAAGCATTTCGGTGAGTTACAGGGATAACCTTCCGAAACTTAAGTCAGTCCTTTATGCACGTGCTAAATTAAAGCAATCGAAAAGTTGACAGAGACAAACTATCCGACAAGTATATAACTATTCGGTGAGTTACAGTTATAAGTATCCGATTGGATGATAGCTCACATTTAAATATTCTGGAATCCTACCTGGCAATAAAGGTTAAGTGATCTTTCGGTGAGTTACAGATACTCTTCGGAGAGTTGCACAACTAACTATCCGAAAGGATGGGAAAATCGGTAAGATATCTTGAAACGATTTTCTGAACTGTCACTTAACATATTGGGACTTGAGGCTAAACAAGTACAGTAGAATACATTTGTTGGAGGAAAATATGATCGTTGTACATATCAGGTATATATACAAAATACAGACAACGGAGATACATAGAGCTACACTCCAAATTCCATTTACACTCAAGTTTGCAAATAGTGAAGCATATTCTAAAGATCTACTACAAAAAAAGCTCTATGCGCAAAAACTCTGATTGAAGGATTAAAGTTGATTGGTTCGTAGTTTCAACCTGAAAGCTACATATAGTGTTGGTTTGAGTTTCGACCTGAAAACTCTAGAGGTTGGTTTACTGAAGTTTATACCTGAAAACTTCTGTGTAGTTGGTTCTTGCTTTGACCTGAAAGCAAGTGTGTAAGTGTTGAAACACTTAGTGAAGCCCAAGTGAATCTTGGGGGTGGACTAGCTAAGTTGGTGAACCACCTAAAATTTGTTGTGTGTTTCTTGTCTCTACTAATTTGCATTCTCTTAGTTTCATTTCATTACATTTCTGTTGAATCATTCGATTCAACATCAAAAGAATTTTAAAAACTACACACTTTCACCATTCACCCCCCCTTTGGTGAGCCTATTGATCCTAACAATTGGTATTAGAGCGAGGTTAATCCTTCATAAGATTTAACCATCTGGATTTATGGCTCAATTTGTTGAGGGACAAAACATCCACAGACCTCCTCTATTCGATGGTTCCAATTATAACTATTGGAAGAATAGAATGGAGTGCTTCCTTAGGAGTTCAGATGTTAAACTCTAGAAGACTATTGTTCTTGGAACTACACTTCCAACTAGTGATATTACGAACTAGTCTAAGGAGGATGAGAAAATCATCCAATTGGATGCTAGAGGGCTGAATGTCATTTATTGTGCACTAACTACTGATCAATATAATAAGGTATCTACATGTAAGTTTGCTCATGAGGCTTGGAAAATCCTTTAAGTTACTCATGAAGGTACAAGCCAAGTTAAGGATACAAAAATCAGTATTCTTTTGAGAAAACTAAAACTATTTAGAATGAATGATAATGAAAACATAACTGAAATGTTTTCTAGATTTACTAAAATCATTAACAGTCTGAAAGACTTGGGGAATGAGTTCTCTTCACGTGAACAGGTACAGAAGATCCTGAGGAGCTTAACTGTTGAGTGGAAACAGAAGTCCACATCTATTCAAGATTCCAAGGATCTCAACAATTACACAATTGAAGAACTGTTGGGTAATCTTCTGGCCCACGAAGCTTAGATGAAGGATTGGAAAGAGCAAGAAGGAGCTGTTGAAAAGAAAGCTAAAAAGAAAAAGGAAATGACATTTCCATCTATAGAGGAAGCTCTAAGCTCAGACAATGATGAGATCATGTTGTTGGCAAGGAACTTCAGAAAGTTTATGAAGAAAAAGAATAAGTCCAGCTCTTCTAAAAGAACGGTCCCTACATGTTTCAAATGTAAAAGGCAAGGGCACATACAGACCTTCTATCCATTTCAGATAGAAGAGGATCAAGGAGATAAGAAGAAGAGATTGAAGGACAAAAAGAAGATGGCTCTCAAAGCTACATGGGATGACAATAGCTCTTCAAGCTGTTCATCAGATTCTAAAGAAGAAGCTGCAGCCAATTTTTGTTTTGCAGCACAAGAGGTATGCTCTACTTCCTCTAGTTCAGAAAATGAGCATGATGATTTAGACATAAACAGTCTTCTATCTACTGTAGATAATTTATATGTGAAGTATAGAGATTTTAAAAAAGAAATTAAAAGATTAAATCATTGCTTAGAAAATTCATTTACTGAATTAGAATCAACTATAGTTGAAAATAAAAATCTAAAATCAAATTTAGATAAGTATAGTTGTGATAATTGTGGATTAAAAGATGAAAATAAAAATCTATTAACTACTATATCAGATTTGAAAGATACTATATGTAAATTTACTCAAGGACAAAAAGGATTAAATAAAATAATAGGATCTCAACGATCAAATGGGAATAAATACACCATAGGAAATACCTTATTGTGGTGGAGTGATTCGATCTTATAGAGATGGCACCACTGTGTTTGCCATCAAACGAAGATCAGGTCATATGTGGTTGCCAAGAGGCAATAGATTTAATGTTTTAAGGACTAACTCTACTGGACCCAAGAAGATTTGGGTACCAAAAGCTTTAATTTCAGTATGATTTGCAGGGTGACAAGGAGTTTCAAGCACGTTCAACTAAATGGATTGTGGATAGTGGATGCTCAAGGCACATGACAGGTAAGAAAAGCTTTCTTGACTTAGTTAAAAGCTTAAGTTCAGGATCTGTTAAGTTTGGAAATAATGAAAAGTGTAAAATAACTACAATAGGAAATATTACATCTGAAAATGGTATAATTGAGAATGTCTTGCATGTAAATGGATTAAAACAAAATTTGTTAAGTGTAGGACAATTATGTGATAAAGGCTATACTATTTCTTTTAATGCTAAAAATTGCTACATTATTGATCCTGCCACAAATGAAACAAAATTTATTGGTATTAGAAATTGCTCAATATATACATTAAACTTTCCATGTGAAAATTCTGCAAGCAATTCTTGTTTGGTAGCAACTGGTGAAGACGATTGGGTGTGGCATAGAAGACTTGGTCACATTAGTATGAAGAATATCAGAAAGCTATCCATGGGTGATCTTGTTAGGGGTCTGCCTAAATTCACTTTTAAGAAGGATAGAGTGTGTAATGAGTGTATGCTAGGGAAGCAGAAGAGAACTACTCTTCACAGCAAAAGTGTTGTTTCCACCAAAAGGCCATTAGAACTGCTACATCTAGATTTGTTTGGTCCTACTATAGTTGATTCTAATTCAGCAAATGAATTTTCTAAGCACTAATTTAATCTTTCAATTTCTATCTTAAAATCTCTACACTTCACATATAAATTATCTACAATAGATAAAAGACTATTTATGTCTAGATCATCATGCTCATTTTCTGAACTAAAGGAAGTAGAGCATACCTCTTGTGCTGCAAAACAAACATTTGCTGCAGCTTCTTCTTCAAACTCTGATGAACAGCTTGAAGAGCTACTGTCATCCCACGTAGCTTTGAGAGCCATCTTCTTTTTGTCTTTCAATCTCTTCTTCTTATCTCCTTGATCCTCTTCTGTCTGAAATGGACAGAAGGTCTGTATGTGCCTTTGCCTTTTACATTTGAAACATGTAGGAATAGTTCTTTTAGAGTAGCTAGGCTTATTCTTTTTCTTCATGAATTTTCTGAAATTTTTTGCCAGCAACATGATTTCATCATCATCTGAGCTAGGAACTTCTTCTATAGATGGAAATGCTATTTCCTTTTCCTTTTCAACTTTCTTTTCAATAGTTCCTTCTTGCTCTTTCCAGTCCTTCATCTGAGCTTCGTGGGCCAGAAGATTGCCCAACAATTCTTCAACTGTATAGTTGTTAAGATCCTTGGAATCTTGAATAGATGTGGACTTCTGTTTTCACTCAATAGTTAAGCTCCTTAGGATCTTCTGTACATGTTCACGTGAAGAGAACTCTTTTCCCAAGCCTTTCAGACTGTTAGTGATTTCAGTAAATCTAGAAAACATTTCAATTATGTTTTCATTATCATTCATTTTAAATAGTTCAAGTTTTCTTAAAAGAATACTGATTTTTGTATCTTTAACCTGGCTTGTACCTTCATGAGTAACTTGAAGGATTTTCCATGCCTCATGAGCAGATTTACATGCAGATACTTTGTTATATTGATCAGCAGTTAGTACACAATAAATAACATTCAGCCCTCTAGCATCCAGCTGGATGATCTTCTCATCCTCCTCAGACCAGTTCGAAATATCACTGGTTGGAAGTGTAGTTCCAAGAACAATAGTCTTCCAGAGTTTAACATCTGAACTCCTAAAGAAGCACTCCATTCTATTCTTCCAATAGTTATAATTAGAACCATCGAATAGAGGAGGTCTGTGGATGTTTTGTCCCTCAGCAAATTGAGCCATAAATCCAGGTGGTTAAATCTTATGAAGGATTAACCTCGCTCTAATACCAATTGTTAAGATCAATAGGCTCACCAAAGGGGGGGTGAATGGTGAAAGTGTCTATTTTTAAAATTCTTTTAATGTTGAATCGAATGATTCAATCAAAAATTGAAATGAGATGAAACTAATATAATGCAAATTAACAGAGATAAGAAACACACAACAAATTTTTAGGTGGTTCACCAATTTGGCTAGTTCACCCCCAAGGTTCACTTGGGCTTCACTAAGTGTTTCAACACTTACACACTTGCTTTCAGGTCAAAGCAAGAACCAACTTCACAGAAGTTTTCAGGTAAAAACTTCAGTAAACCAACCTCTAGAGTTTTCAGGTCGAAACTCAAACCAACACTGTATGTAGCTTTCAGGTTGAAGCCACGAACCAATAGCTTTAAACCTTCAATCAAAGTTTTAGTGCAAGAGCTTTTTTCTGCAATGGTTCTTCTAAATATTCTTTACTGTTTGCAGACTTGAGTATGAATGGAATTCGAGTGTAGCTCACTATATATCTCTACTGTATATTCGTTGTCTATATTTTGAATATATACTTGATATGTACAACGATCATATTTTCCTCCAACGGATGTATTCTACTGTAGTTGATTAGGATCAAGTCCAAATACGGCAAGTGACCGTTTAGAAAAACGTTTCAAGTCAACTTATCGATTTTCCTGTTCTTTCAGATAGTTAGCTATGTAACTCCTCTAAAGAGTAACTATAACTCACCGAAAGATCACTTATCCTTTACTGTCAGGTAGAATTCCAGAATATTTAAATGTGAGCTGTCATCCAATCAGATACTTATAACTGTAACTCACCGAACAGTTATATACTTGACTTTGTCAACTTTCCGATTTTAATTTAGCACGTGCATAGAAGACTAACTTAAGTTTCGAAAAGTTATCCTATAACTCACCAAAATTCTTTAGGATTTCAGATAGTTATTTTTCTAACTCTCTAAAAACTTATTTGAGCCACTGTTTGGAATTCTGTACGTGGGAAATTCAATGACTTATGTTTCGAATGGTTAAACTATAACTCACCGAAACTCTTTTGAAATTTCAGATAGTTATCCTTCTAACTCTCTGAAAACCTATTTAAGCATCTGTTTGGATTTCTGCACGTGGGAAATTCACTAACTTAAGTTTCGAATAGTTAAACTATAACTTACCAAAACTCTCTTTTAAATTTCAGATAGTTATCTAACTCTCTGATTTTCCCATTTAAACTTTCAATTGCCGGCTTTCTCCATTTTGCACGTGCGTAATAAAATGACTTAAGTTCCGAAAAGTTATGCCTATAACTTATCGAAAAACTCAAATAGTTATCTAACTCTCCGAAAAGAAAACTCGGATAGTTATCTAACTCTCTGACAAGTCTTTTAAGCTTCCGTTCTGTATTCCCGCACGTGGTTTATTGAATGACTTAACTTTCAGATAGTTATACCTGTAACTCTCTGAAAAGTCTTTTAAGCTTCCGGATAGTTACCTCCTTAACTATCCGATCATTCAATCCCTTTAACTATCTGATTAAATAACTCTTCGAAGGCTTTGTAAAATCGGATAGTTATTCTTTTAACTATCTGATAGCATTGCTGCTGCTTTAAACTTGCTCTTCGGATACTTAGACCTGTAACTGTCCGATTTTGTTGATTCTTCTTCATCTGTTCATCTGATTCTTCTTGATATTTTCATCTGCCTAGAAATAGTTCTAACAGTCTTCTGATCTAATGCAGTAAGACTTAACTGTGAAATACAATATGCTTCCTCACATAGGTTTTGCATTATCAAAATACTCGGGTACTAACAATAAGGATACCTACTGGACTATGACTATGCAGGAAGAATTAAATTAGTTTCAAAAAAATAATGTTTGGGAACTAGTAGAAAAACCTGCAGGAAAATCCATCATTGGAACTAAATGGATTTTCAAAAACAAATTAGATGAAGAAGGTAATATTCTCAAAAATAAAGCTCGATTAGTTGCTCAAGGCTATAATCAGCAGGAAGGTATTGACTATGAGGAAACTTTTGCTCATGTAGCCAGAATTGAAGCTATCAAAATGTTGCTTGCTTTTGCAAGTAGTATGAAGATAAGATTGTTTCAAATGGATGTGAAAAGTGCCTTCTTAAATGGAGAAATTCAGGAAGAAGTGTTTGTCAAACAACCTCCTGGATTTGAAGATGAATTCAAGCCGAATCATGTCTTCATACTAAGAAAGGCTCTTTATGGTCTGAAACAGGCACCTAGAGCATGGTATGAGAAATTGAAAAAGTTTTTAACTGGAAATAATTTTTCTATAGGCAAAGTGGACAACACTTTGTTTATCAAAACTTTTGATGTGTATATGTTGATTGTACAAATATATGTTGATGATATAGTCTTTGGAGCCACTTCAGAAGATCTCTGTCATGAATTTTAGAATTTGATGAAAAATAAATTTGAAATGAGCATGATGGGAGAATTGAAGTTTTTCTTGGGATTACAGATTCATCAAGTGCATAATGATATCTTTGTCAACCAAGAAAAATACTGCAAAGAGATGTTGAAGAAATTTGGTTATGAAAACATCAAATCCACAAATACTCCAATGAGTTCAAGCATTAAAATGGAAATGGATGATTCAAGTGTTGCAGTGGATCAAAGGCAATATAGAGGTATGATTGGATCCCTATTCTACCTTTCAGCTAGCAGGCCAGATATTATGTTCAATGTATGCTTGTGTGCTAGATTTCAAGCATCACCAAAGGAATCACATTTGAAATCAATCAAAAGGATTTTCAGATATCTACAAGGAACAAAAGATTTCGGATTATTCTACTCACTTGATAGTAGTTTGATTTTAATAGGCTATAGTGATGCAGATTATGCAGGCAGCAGATCTGATAGAAAAAGCACCAGTGGTACTTGTCAATTACTTAGATGTTCTTTAATCTCATGGTTCAGTAGGAAACAAAATTGTATAGCTTTATCTACTACTGAAGCCGAGTATATTGCAGCTGGATTGTGCTATGCACAAATCCTTTGGATGTAGCAAACTCTAGTAGATTACAAACTGAATATTCAAAATTCAATCATATTTTGTGATAACAGCAGTGCAATCAATCTATCTAAGAATATAGTACTTCATTCCAGAGCCAAGCATATCGAGATCAGACATTATTTTCTAAGGGATCATGTGGAGAAAGGGAACATTTCACTTAAGTTTGTGCCAACAGAAAATCAACTTGCAGATATTTTCACCAAACCTTTAAATGAATCAACTTTTAATCATATTAGATGAAATCTAGGAATATGTTCTTTACGAGATCTTTAAATATTTTTTCATCAAGCTCACCATATGGGAGCTTGTTTTTCTACTAACCTACTCATGCAGGATGCAGTCAATATCAGTTTTATAGAAAATCAGTTTTACAGTCCTCACCTTTTTATATAATGACAAAAATGGGGAGAAGAATTTGGAAATTTGTCAAGTATATGGTCACTTACAGTATTTCCAACAAGAATTGAAAGAGAAAAACTCAGCACACAGATATGGGGAGAAGTCTGCTCAAAGTCAAGGGAGGAATCCCTCCTCGTCAGTATAGTTTTGATAAATTCCTATTTTATGTTTCTCTGTGTGACTAAATGTATAGAAATACACTAGGGAGTGAAATACATGTAAATAATTGTAAAGGTTTTTGTCATTATCAAAAAGGGGGAGATTGTTAGAACCCGAGTATTTTGATAATACAAAACCTATGTGAGGAAATATATTGTATTTCACAGTTAAGTTTGTACTGCATTAGATCAGAAGGCTGTTAGAACAAATTCCAAGTAGATGAATAGATCGAGAAGGTTTTAGATGATAATACTTTCAAGATACAACAAAATCAGACAGTTACAGGTTTAGGTATCCGAAGAGTAGAAAAGCAGCAAGACTATCGGACAGTTAGAAGGATAACTATTTGAATTTTACAAAGCCTTCGGAGAGTTATTTAATCAGACAGTTAAGGAGATTGAATGATCGGATAGTTAAGGAGTTAACTATTTGGAAGCTTAAAGGACTTTTCGGAGAGTTACAGGTTTAACTATCCGGAAGTTAAGTCATTCAATAAACCACGTGCAGAAATACAGAACGGAAGCTTAAAGGACTTGTCGGAGAGTTAGATAACTATTTGAGTTTTTTGGTAAGTTACAGGCATAACTTTCCGGAACTTAAGTCATTTTATTACGCACGTGCAAAATGGAGAAGCCGGCAGTTGAAAACTTAAAAGGGAAAATCAAAGAGTTAGATAATTATCCAAAATTTCAAAGAGAGTATCGGTAAGTTACAGTTTAACTATCTAAAACTTAAGTTATTGAAATTGCCACGTGTAGAATTCTAGAAAGAAGATCATTTAAGTTTTCGGAGAGTTAGAAAGATAACTATCCGAAATTTCAAGAGAGTTTCGATGAGTTACAGTTTAACTATCCGAAACTTAAGTCAATGAATTTCCCACATGCAGAATTCTAGACAGATGCTCAAATAGGTTTTCGGAGGGTTAGAAAGATAACTATCCGAAATTTCAAAAGAGTTTTAATGAGTTACAGTTTAACCATCCAAAACTTAAGTCATTGAATTTCTCACGAGCAGAATTCCAAAGAGTGGCTCAAATAAGTTTTTTAGAGAGTTAGAAAAATAACTATCCGAAATCCTGAAGCATTTTGGTGAGTTACAGGGATAACCTTTCGAAACTTAAGTTAGTCCTTTATGCACGTGCTAAATTAAAGCAATCGGAAAGTTGACAAAGACAAACTATCCGACAAGTATATAACTATTCGGTGAGTTACAGTTATAAGTATCCGATTGGATGACAGCTCACATTTAAATATTCTGGAATCCTACCTGGCAGTAAAGGTTAAGTGATCTTTCGGTGAGTTACAAATACTCTTCGGAGAGTTGCACAACTAACTATCCGAAAGGATGGGAAAATCGGTAAGATATCTTGAAATGATTTTCTGAATGGTCACTTAACGTATTGGGACTTGAGGCTAATCAAGTACAGTATAATACATCCATTGGAGGAAAATATGATCGTTGTACATATCAGGTATATATACAAAATATAGATAACGGAGATACATAGAGCTACACTCGAAATTCCATTTACACTCAAGTCTACAAACAGTGAAGTATATTCTAAAGATCTACTACAGAAAAAGCTCTATGCGCAAAAACTCTGATTGAAGGATTAAAGTTGATTGGTTCGTAGTTTCAACCTGAAAGCTACATACAGTGTTGGTTTGAGTTTTGACTTGAAAACTCTAGAGGTTGGTTTACTGAAGTTTATACCTGAAAACTTTTATGTAGTTGGTTCTTGCTTTGACCTGAAAGCAAGTGTGTAAGTGTTGAAACACTTAGTGAAGCCCAAGTGAATCTTGGGGGTGGACTAGCCAAGTTGGTGAACCACCTAAAATTTGCTGTGTGTTTCTTGTCTCTACTAATTTGCATTCTCTTAGTTTCATTTCATTACATTTCTGTTGAATCATTCGATTCAACATCAAAAGAATTTTAAAAACTACACACTTTCACCATTCACCCCCCCTCTAGTGAGCTTATCGATCCTAACAGCAACAACCTTACAAATATTTTTATAGGCTGAACACAAACCTCACACAAAGCACCAACTTTGTGTACTCAAGACCTTAATCTTAAACAAGTGAAGTATCACACTTTACTCTCTTCACCAAGGCCTCGACCTTATGAAGGTATACTCACAATACCCTTGTGAGTTAGGGTTTTCAAATAAATGAGAAAATAGTTTAATTGAAGGAGTCATAGACTCAAAATGATTAAAACACACAACACAAAGACAACTCCTTTGGGGAGTTGTTTATTGGGAAAACTTGTTTGATTTGTTTTTATGCTTATATTAATAAATTCTTTTAGAAGTAAACAAACAACTTTTCACACAAATTAGCTATTAAGTCCAATTTGTATTTTAACTACAAGTGCATAGTGTTTATTGTATTTGTGTGCAAGTATGGGTCAATCCCATAGAGATTGAGTAAGAATAATGTACTATTTTGATTTTTATAACTAGAGTTTTATATGTATTTAATTAAGTTCTTCGTTGATTTACAGTTAACTCAATGGACTTAGTTTGTGGAGTTACAATTAACTCAATAGACTATCCTCGTGGACTTAAGTTAACTCCATGAACCTACCTAGTAATTTCCAATTAAGTTTTTGCTATTCACAAAGGAATTCAGCCATCCATTGGGTGGTTCCATAGAATGTAAATAACATCAATTAAGCTTTTTAATGTTAGTTAATCTGAGATTTATCATTAATCAACACTAATATTCAAATATTTCGAATAATAACCATTAAGATTTTTAAGTATTCTGTACGAATCAATTTCAGTAATCAATAAAACTATTTTCTATTTTCTGAATCAAATAAATACGAAACATTCACAATACTGACAATGATAGCATTAATCATGATATAAAATAAACAATACAACACATAAATACTAACTATAAGCATAGATAATTAGTTTTTGGTATTTTTGTTTTGATATGTTCTTGAAGATGAACGAAAGGTGAAATGTAAAAATTCTCTATCAACAGTAAGAACTTCCGTCACTACATGTGACATGATTACACCACTGAAAACTTAATCACTTACAGTCATGCCTCCTCTCCCTATAGAATCGCAAACCAAGGCTTGTAATTTGATCTCCTCTTTAGTATATTGGCATCAACCTGAAACCAAGGCTAGAAGCTTTACGATCTCTTGAGATATGAGTCAGTGCTTGATGAAAATGGCTTTCCTTCCTTTGATGCAATCACATCTCATAGTGGTTGTTAGTTACCGTGTTTGGCTCAGAATCGACCCAACATCTAGAAAGTATCCTCACAGACCTCCGATGGTTAGTGATTGTGGTGGTGTTGTGTAGCTTTAGGGAACTTCCGATGTTTCCTGTAGTTAGCACGGTTCTCCACCTCTTTCTTCATCTTTCTCCTTTCCTTTTTATATTTCTTTCAATAGTAACTACTTTTGCTTAAAAGATCGGTTGAGTTTCCTTCATTCATATCAACAATGGTGATTTCTTCTTCATTCCACGAGTTAATTCTTGTGTGATACGTGCAATCATGGTTTTCCTTCAAATTTCCTATTTCTTGCAACTGCTAATAGTGGCATGTTAGAAAATAATTGGTCTGTGGAGTTAGTGTAACTCAGCGTACTTCTTCCATTGACTTAACTGTTAACTCAATGAACTTAATATAAAACATGTGTAACTCACGTGACATAATAAAACATTTAAATTCGCATGTGCATAATGCTAACTTTATGAGGGTAAAAAGACTTTTCAGATAGTTACTAATTGTAACTATCTGAAAATTATATGCATTTCGGATAGTTAGCCTCTAACCTTCTAAAAGATAACTTAAGTTAAGTTTTCAGGTCATGACATGTGTCCTCATTGGTTTTTACAATAAAAGGGTATTTCAGATACTTGCAAACATAACTATCTGATGCTTAAACACATTTTGGATAGTTAGCCTCAAACCTTTCGAAATACAATGTAAGGCATGTATTAAGGTTTCAGCACGTGTCCTTGAAATAATAATAAAATACTCTTTAATCATTCAAAACACAACTGTTCGGTATAAAAAAAATGTAACTCTCTGAAATAACGAACATTTCGAATACTTACGAATTAAAAAGCATATAACTCATTGATAGTTCAAAAATATACTTCATTAATGCTAATTTACTAGAATTATGCACATTCTTTAATTAAGGCATATAATCATGTAATTATAACATAATGGCTTAATTCTCATATGATAAGCTAAATATAATGCAATTAACCATTATTTAATCGTTAATATTATGCACTTTTTCATTCTAAACAAGAGTCGATTGATGAAGCTCTAGGAGAAATCTTTATTGATCTGCAAGCTTTAATCTTTAGTGCTTTGTTGCAAACAAATCTTTAGAGTGTTTACAAGATTGATGAAAAACCAATTTCTCCTTCTATGTGCTAAAAATTTGTGTTCTCTATTTTTTTGTTTTTTGCAAATCCTTTCTATTCTTCCTTTGAGATTTGCATATATGGAAAGGATTTTGAAATGGTTAAATTCCTTGTGCAGTAATCCATTTCCAGCAATGTTCAATCATAATTAATTTAAGATCTACAATCAAGAGATATTTTGTCAAAACAGTTAGTCAATAAATAGTAGTTGTAGATTCTGTAAAAATAAAATCTTTGAAGGTTTTCAGAAAATCAGAGACTTAGAAGGATAACTTGTTGAAACTTAAAAACATTTTGTATAGTTAGAGCTAAAGTTCTAAAAGGCCACTTAAGTCATGCATTTAAATTAAAACACGTGTCTTTTTGAAACAGTAGCATAAAACATTAAAAATAAATTATCCGATGGAGAAAACATGTTTCAGATACTTACAAAAGATAACTCTCTGATTCTTAAGGCATTTCAGATAGTTACATTTGTAACCTTCCAAAAAGTCACTTAACTTAGAAATAACATTAAAATTAACTATCCAATGGTTAAAACCAATTTCAGATACTTATTGAAGGTAACTCTCTAATTCTTAAGGGTTTTCGGATAGTTACATTCGTAACCTTCCGAAAAGCCACTTAAGTCATGCATTAAGTGTTAAGATCAAATGGCTTACTAGAGGGTGAATGGTAATATTTAATGATTTTTGTTTAAGTTTAAAACTTAACAAAAAATGATTGATTGTAGTTAAATTTCAATAAGCATGGAACTACTTTCCTAGTGAAGCATGCAATGAGTGTAGATAATGCACAAAGAAATTTTTAGGTGGTTCACCAATAATGGCTAGTCCACCCTCAAGGGATACTTGGGCTTCACTAAACTTTTAGAACTTACAATCCCTTGCTTTAAGGTTCAAGCAAGAACCAACCAATCGAGCTTTGAGGTACAAACTCTTAACCAACCTTTCCTTTGAGCTTACTAGTGCAAGCTTTGAATCAATAGTGAACTTTCAAGTGTAAGTTCATGAACCAAACTTTTGAGCTTTGTCAAATAGAGCTTTATGCATAGGGAGCTTTTGCTTTTCACTAAATTGTGTATCATGCAATAACTTTTGTGTAGCTCTCAATGGTATATGATCATCGTTGTATTTTTTCTTTTTGTTTTGATCATACTTATACCAAGATGTGTAACGATCATATTCTTTCTAACGGATGTATTATGTTGTACTTTATTGAATTTTTAGGTCCAAATATGGTAAGTTACCGTTTAGAAGGGTGGTTCAAGATAACCTTCTAATTTCCTTTGATTTTCGAATAGTTACCTATCGTAACCTTTCAAAAACTTACTATAACCCTCCGATTTGTAAATACTTCCTTTAATTCTGTCACATGAAATTTTAAGTCACACACATGAGGTGCCTTAAGTTCGGATGCTTGAAACTATAACCTTTTGATCCTTTCAGTTCTTCAGATAATTAGCTTTCCTAACTTACCGAAAAATCCTTCTCAAGCTTTTGATTAAGTTTCAAAATTCTGCATATGTGTATTTGAATAACTTATGTTTCAAATAGTTAGATCTGCAACCTTCTAAAACTTCTTAATTTTCGGATAGTTAGCTTTCCTAACTTACCGAAAAGTCCTTTTAAGCATTTGTCTACTATAAGTTCAATTTTTGCACGTGCATACTCTTCTAACTTAACTATCTAGATAGTTGTTCTAGATAACTTTTTGATTTGCTTGTATTTTTAGATAGTTACCAATTTAACTCTCCGAAAACTTGAATAGTTGTCTTTCTCTACTTCTAACTTTCATCACGTGCGTATTAAATGACTTAACTTATCGGAAAGTTAAATTTTCTAACTCACCTATTTTCTTGGATTTTCAAATAGTTAGTTGTCCTAACTTTCCAAAGAATTCAAGCCTTTATCTAACATTCCGAAGACTTTCTTACTTTCAGATAGTTAGCCCTGTAACTTTTTGAAGAACTCTCTTGCTATCTTTAAGTGGTCTTTTGGATACTTAAGAATTTAACCTTTTGAAAATCTACTTCTTCTGGATACTTGAGATGTTAACCTTCTGAAAATCTACTTCTTTTGGATACTTAAACTGATAACTATCCGATCCTTCTGATTTCATCTAACAGATTTGAATGAACTACCTTTGATTATCTATAACTATTTATCTATCAATTTGTAAAATATAAGAGTTTATTCCTCACATTGATTTTTACATTATCAAAATCTAGAGGTCCTTTCAATCTCCCCCTTTTTGATAAATGGCAAAAACCTTATAGTTCATTACATGTATTTCACTCCCTATATGGCTATACAGATATACTCACAAAGAAATAATAAAAATATATTGAATTTTCTCACCTTATTATCTTGAGTTTACTTCCCCTATTTTTCTAAGCTCCCCCTATTTCTGTGCTGCCTGTAATAATAATATCATGGTCTTCTCCCCCTATTTTGTCATTAATCAAAAGGAGTTGTAAAATATCTCTGAAATCCAATTATAGCTACACTAATCTTTTTTGTCTAAACATTGCTAAGTTTCTGCAAGATGAAAAGTTAGTAGAAAACAAGCTCTTATTTGTGAGCTTGGAGAGTAAATAATCATGAGGAAATATTAATTATAAATCATAGAAAGAACAAATTCCTAAATTTCGTCTAATATGATTAAATGTAGATTCAGATAATGGTTTAGTGAAAATGTCTGCTAACTATTCTTTAGTAGAGACATATTCTAAAGAAATGTGACCTTTTTCAACATGGTCTCTTAGAAAGTAGTGCCTAATCTCAATATGTTTTGCTCTTGAGTGTAGGATTGTATTTTTGGAGAGATTTATGGCACTACTACTATCACAATAAATGATTGTCTTCTGAAATTTAAGTTTATAATTAGCTAGTGTTTGTTACATCCATAAAATCTAAGCACAGCATAAATCTGCTGCCATGTATTCAGCTTTAGTTGTAGATAGTGCTATAGAATTTTGTTTTCTACTGAACCACGATACTAAGAGGACCAAGCAATTGACAAGTGCCACTTGTACTTTTCTTGTCTGACTTGCATCTTACATAATCTACATCATTATAACCATTTAACATTAATGGATTTTGTGAGGAGTAAAATAAATCAAAATCTTTTGTACTTTGTAGGTACTTAAAGATTTGTTTAACTACTTTTAAATGTGATGCTTTGGGAGAGGCTTGATATCTTACACATGCACATATACTAAACATTATGTCTGGTCTGTTGGCTGTTAAATACAGAAGTGATCCAATCAAGCCTCTATACTTCTTTTGATCTATAGAAGTACCAGAATTATCTTTATCAAGCTTTTCATTTGAGTTCATAGGAGTGTGAGCCTCTTTTGATTTATCCATACCAAATTTTGTTAGGATCTTCTATAGAATTTTTCTTGGTTCAAAAAAATTCCATGCTATAATTGATAAATTTGAAATCCTAGGAAGAATTTTAATTCTCCCATAAGACTCATTTCAAATTCATTTTGCATTAAGTTCTGAAAGTCATGACATAGTTTCTCATTTGTTGCACCAAAGATAATATCATCAACATAAATCTAAATGATCAACATGTGAGAATATTCTGATTTAATAAATAGAGTGCTATCTACAATTTCTATATTAAACTGATTCTCAAGAAGAAAACCCTTAAGCTTATCATACTATGCACATGGTGCTTGCTTCAGACCATAAAGAACCTTGTTCAATTTGTATACATGGTTTGGTCTGTCTACATCTTCAAAACTTGGTGGTTGTTTTACATATACTTTTTCTTGTAAAACACCATTCAGGAATGCACTCTTAACATCCATTTGATAGAGCTTTATTTTCATACTACTTGCAAAGGCAAGCAACATTCTGATTGCTTCAAGTCTTGCAACAGGTGCAAAGATTTCTTCATAATAAATTCCTTGTTGGTTGTATCCCTAAGCAACTAGTTTGGCTTTGTTTCTGATAATGTTGTCATCATTATCTAATTTATTTTTAAACACCCATTTAGTTTCAATAATTGATTTTTCAAAGGGCATTTCAATTAAATTCCAAACTTCATTTTTCTTAAATTGATTTAGTTCCTCTTGCATGACCATAATCTAGTATTCATCATTGCAAGCTTCTTCAACTGTTGTAAGCTCAAGTTTAGATACAAATGCACAATAATTATAGATATTCTGAATTTTGCTCCTTGTTTGAACTCCTTGATTTATATTTCCAATAATTTGTGCAATGGGATGTCTAGATTTTTGTTGAGTATTTTGTTTTGATGATGTGTGCTGAATAAAAATAATCATATTTGCTCAATTACTATTGCTTGTGAAAAGAAATTAAAATCATCAGTTAATACAGAAAAAGCTTACTGATATAAATACTTGTTTGTATTGGATCTAAAGTTAATAACTAGTCGTTTCGTTGCATTAATTTCTCATTTAACTAAACATTAAGTTAACGTGTGTTTTTATTGAAAAGCATGATATGTTTTAAAGTTATATCTTCTGTATCATGAACAGTGCACGTTTTAGATAACTCGTTAAGTTAGAGTTTTGTTTGTATAGAGGTCACATGAGAACTCGTTAAGTTAGAGGCTTAAAGGTTAAAATAGGTCACGTGAGAACTCGTTAAGTTAGTGAGTAAAAGAAGAGACGAACTCGTTAAGTTAGTGTTATACACGTGGTGAATTTATAAGTTACAAATGTTGTATTGTATCACGTGAGGTGCACATGTTTAACTCGTTAAGTTAGCATATCTAAACGCGTTGAGTTGCTATATTGAACACTAAGACAACATGTTAGGTTAGCGTTATAAACTTAAGTTGTTATTTTTGCACGTGGTAAAATTCTTATTATAAAAACATTTGTTTATTACTGAATCGGTGAGTTAAAGTTTTTTTGGAGACTTACAGTCGTAACAATCCAAAAGGTAACTTAAGTCATGTTTTCAGGTCTTGACACGTGTCTCACTAGTTTTATGGTAAAAAGAGATTTTCGGAGAGTTACAACCGTAACTATCCGAAACTTAAACCATTTTCGGTGAGTTATCATTTAACCTTCCGAAAGAAAGGTTAAGCTAGTTCGTTGAGTTAGTGTAACACCACAGACTTAGTTCGTTGAGTTAGCTACAGTACTTGTCACGTGAAATGGCACATGAGGAACTCGTTAAGTTAGAAACGTTAAGTTATATATATATACTTGTGTTATTCATTTAGTTAACATTAAAGTAACGACTTCTTATTACGCTTGATGAAAGATTTTGGACGAGAAAGTTTATTTTGCAGGAAATTTTTCAGATATCTAGGATTGATGATTAAAGAAAATTTGAAATATAAATGTGGGTCAGAACGTGTGTGTTTCGATGAAGGAAAAAGAAAAGACGTGAAGAAGTGGAAAACTGGTAATGGTTAAACGTGAAGGATATGCATGAAATGAAGATACAGTATAAAAGACAGAGTTCTCGTTGATCAAACAATCCTTGCACACAAAAAAAAAATCTTTTCAAGGATTAAACTATCCCTACACACCAAAAGAAAAATCTTTTCAGGGATGAAAAACACCTCTTCGAGAAAATCTCTCAGGTGGAAGAAAATTCAGTGAAGCATAAAAAGGTAAGATTTTCGTCACTGAAGATTTGAAGTATTAGAAGAAAGCAAATTCGGTGAAGCAAAAAAAGACAAGATATTCGTCACTGAAGAATTGCTGAAGAAGAAAGAAGAAGTAGAAGAAGAAAGATCTCAAATAGGGAGAAATGTTTTAAATTCTGCAAATTAGTTTTCTCTGTTTGTAGTTATGAAATTGTTTAGATGATACATGGTATCGAGATATATTTGCATTTACAATTTCTGAGGAGAATTGAATTGTATATTGTAATTGAAACCTTGAATAAAAATGATTTTATGAAAACAATGTCTCGACTTGTTTTTGAGTTTTAAAGTTTCAATTATATTTTAGAAAATATTAAAAATACACAATTCAGCCCCCTCTTGTATAGCCATACGATCCTACAAGTGGTATGAGAGCTTTGTTAATAATCTTTGATATAAAATCGATACCAACTTATTTAATATCATTGCTTATTCTACCTTTCTTGTTTTTAAATAGAAATTAATATTTGAGCATACGTTTAACTTTCTTGATTTAAGGCTCAAGTTGTTTTAAAGTTTTTAGACTGTTTAAAATCAAATAGGTTGAAAAATCTAAGGTAAGATGACTACTGGAAATGGTAATTTTTCTTTATATGAAGGCCAAAATCATAATCGTCCTCCTTTATTTGATGGAATACATTTTGAATATTGGAAATATAGGATGACTATTTTTCTTCAAAGTATAGATTATAAGTTGTGGTTCATGATTTCTAAACCATATAATCCGTTAACTACCCCTTATAATACTTGGACAATTACTAAAAAAGAAAATGAAACTATGAATGCTAAGGGCTTAAATATTTTATTTTGTGCATTGAGTTATGAACAGTTCAGTAAAGTGTCGGCATATAAATCTGCTTATGAGGTGTAGCATGCATTAGAAGTTTTACATGAAGGTACTTCTAAAGTTAAAGAGACTAACATAAACATGATGATTCATAAGTATGAACTCTTTAAGATGCATGAAGACGAAAGTATTTCTGAGATGTTTTCTAGATTTCTTGATATCATAAACTCTTTAAAATACTTAAGAAAGAATTTTGAACAAAAGGATTTGGTGAGGAAAATTCTCAGATCCCTAAGTTCTAAATGGTTTGAGAAAGTAACAACAATTGAGGAATCACAAGATTTAAATATTTATACTATGAATGAACTTATAGGAAATTTAACAGCTTATGAAGTTCAATTAAATGAATCACTGAGTCATAACAAACTAAAAATGAAGAAAGAAATAGCCTTCAAAATTAATTTAGATTCTGATATATCTACTGATTCTGACGAGGATTTGATTTTGCTGACTAGGAAATTCAAGAAAGCATGGAAATCTAGAAAACAGCAAAGGAACAAAAATGATAAACCCTCAACGTCAAAATCACTGAATGACAAGAATTCTTCATTTAGAAAATATGTATGTTACAACTGTAAGAAACCTAGACATCTTTCTCCAAACTGTCCTATGAGGAAAAATGAAAAGTAGAGTAGGACAAATCAAAAGAAGACAGTTCAGAAAACTCAGAAAAAGTTTTACAAGAAAAAGGCTTCAAAGGTTACTTGGGATGACACGTCTAAAGAGTCTGAATCTGAGGATTTATCATCAAAATCTTCACATTCAGAAGGAGAACAAGAGTTAGAAGACGTTGCTCATGTGTGCTTCATGGCAGATGAGTCTAAGGTAATATCTGATCCTAAAAGTCATTCAAATTTCAACTTTGATGAATTATTATGTGCTTATCATGCATTATTACAAAAACTTAAAGTATGTAAACTGGAAAATAAGAATATTAGAAAATCTTCATCCACTATGGAAGAAGAAAATTGTTTCCTGTCTACTACTTTAGAAAAGTTTAAATGTGATAATGACAATCATGCTAGAGATTTGCAAAAATTTAGATTTAATGAATGTATCTTGCATGAACAAATACAGAATATAAATGCTGAAAAATTAAAGATAGAATCTGAAAATGAAATGTTGAGAAACAATATAAATGAACATGAATTAGAGATAGATAAATTAAAACTAAGAGAGCTAGATTTAAATTCTACCATTGAGAAATGGAATTTAAGTCAAACTAAGTTAGACAAACTAACTAGTACCCTTGTGGTGTCTTATAAATTTGGCTTAGGATTTGATTATCCTGAATATCCTGAATCTCAAGCCAATAAAAGATTTATTAGTTGTAGTTCAAGTAAATCTAAGACTAAAATTCCTTTTATTATGAAACAAGGTAATAAATATGTAGAAGTAGGTACTTCAAGGGATGAATCATGCAGTAATAATATAAATTAATGTGATTTGTCAAATTGTACTTCTAACATGACTATTAATGTTTCTAAAAATCTTGTTTCTTGTTCTAGAAATTCAGTTTCTAATGTTTCTAAAAGTTCAAACAATTGTAGTAAATTGAAAATTCAGAAACCTAAGTATGTAATTCAATACACTGGTATTAGACCAATTACTCATTTTGCATGTGATAAATCTAAAAATTTGTGTGTAGAAAAAGATTTTGTATGCACTGAAAATTCAAATACAAGTACAAAATCTTGGTATGAACTTATTGAAATATATGAGCATGACTAAAATAAATTAACATCTGATAAAAATCGATTTGGTCTTGGTTATACTACATCTGAAAATAAAAAGAATGATTATAAAAGCATTAATGCTATATGTGAGTATGAAGCTAATGAAAAATCAATAGTACTTAAAACTAATAAGAATATAAATCATAATGTTAAACTATTTTTAAACAAAAAAAAAATGCGTTTAATGAACTTGGTCCTCAACAACATTGGGTACCAAGAAAAAGTTTTTCGTAATTTGTGATGCAAGAGGAAACAACATCAAAATGGATCTTGAATAGTGGAGCGTCAAGTCACATGACCGAATAGAAAAGTCTATTACAAAATTTTACAAATACCATGAAAGGAAGTGTAACATTTGGAAACAAATGCAAAGATAAAATCATAGGTATGGGCAATGTTCAAATAACTCCAACTTGTGTTATTTCAAATGCACTATATGTAGAAAACCTAGGATTTAATTTGCTAAGTGTCATAAAACTAATTGAAAATAGATATTTTGTAGTGTTTGAAGATAATATATGCAAAATAATTGAAAAATATGTAGACGAAATGCTTAAGAAATTTAATTTTAATGATACAAGGATTCGAGGAACTCCTATGAGTACTTCCTTAAAGTTAGATATTGATGACATAGGAAAATCCATAGATCAAAGAAAATATAGAAGTATAATTGGTTCTTTACTTTATTTGACTACTAGTAGACCTAATATTATGTTTGCTGTGTGTGTTTGTGCTAGATTTCAATCTAATCCTAAAGAATCACACTTAATTGTAGTTAAAAGAATATTTAGATATATACAAGGAACTAAAAATTTCGGACTGTATTATTCTAAAGATAGTTCAATAGATCTTGTAGGATATACCGATGCTAATTATGTAGGATCTAAATCTGATAGAAAGAGTACCAGTGGCACATGTCAATTATTGGGAAATAATTTGGTGTCATGGTTTAGTAAAAAGCAAAACTGTGTAGCACTTTCTACTACAGAAGCTGAATATGTTGCTGCTGTACTGTGTTGCACTCAGATTCTGTGGATAATCTTATGATACAACTGAGATTTATTGTGACAGTAGTTCTGCAATAAATCTTTCCAAAAATCCTGTATTACATTCAAGAGCAAAGCATATAGAGGTTAGACATCATTTTCTAAGAGATAACATAATTAAAGGAAAAATTAAATTAGAATTTGTGTCTAGTAAAAATCAATTAGCTGATATATTTACAAAACCTCTAGACGAAAATACATTCTGCAACATTAGATTAAATTTAGGTATTTGTAGGCTATGTGATGTGTAAAATGCTTAAACTCCACATAAAAAGATAAATATTATTGATGATGTTGTTCACCTCACTGATATTATATACTTATCATAAATATCTAAAGTAATATCTAAACTGCTGCTTAAGATACTATGTATTTATTGTAAAATCATAGTAGTATCTTATTGATTTTAAGTAGTTTATCAATTTTAATGGTTTTTACGATTTTAAATGGAAGTGTAAATGAAAAACATTAAATACTTCTGACATTCTGAAATTTTGATTAAATGTTTTCTTTGAATCAAGGAAAATGCATATGATCATGCATAAATTTGACTTAATTGATTAAACTTGTAGAATAAGTTATATGTAACTCATCTTAAACTGTTAATCAAAAGTATAAGCTTATTAAAACTGATTCATATTCTCAGTACAATCATAGAAGTAAAAATTGTATGAGATTTGTGTTTTATTGCATCTGTATTAATGGAATACATATATACTATACTTAAAACGAAAAGTCCTTACAAAGTGAAAATCTTTGAGAGTTTATTGATTAGTTTAATCATGAGCCTTTTGTACTTGAGCAGATAGGTTTGTAAGGATTGTTGTCTTAAAAAAGGATTCTTTAAATCTGGCAACCTAAGGTCCTGATCAGATCTGGGATTGTTGACTGAAAGCTCATTACACGGGTACATTAGAAAGATCTTGTATGATTCAAGCTTTTCAAACTAACTTTTAAAGAAAATTATGAATATTTATTATTTTGAAAAAAAAAAAAAAAATCTGCACTTTAGTTTATAGTACAAAAACAATTGTTTCATTAATTACAGATATCTTTGAATCATATAAAGAAAAATTACCATTTCTAGTAGCCATCTTACCTTAGATTTTCCAACCTATTTGATTTTAAATAGTCTAAAAGCTTTAAAACAACTAAAGCCTTAAATCAAGAAAGTTAAACATATGCTCAGATATTAATTTCTGTTTAAAAATAAGGAAGGTAGAATAAGCAATGATATTAAATAAGTTGGTATAGATTTTATATCAAAGATTATTAACAAAGCTTTGATACCACTTGTAGGATCGTATGGCTACACAAGAGGAGGGTGAATTGTGTATTTTTAATATTTTCTGAAATATAATTGAAACTTTAAAACTCAAAAACAAGTCGAGACATTGTTTTCATAAAATCATTTCTATTCAAGGTTTCAATTACAATATACAATTCAATTCTCCTCAAAAATTGTAGATGCAATTATATTTCGATACCATGTATCATCTAAACAATTTCATAACTACAAACAGAGAAAACTAATTTGCAGAATTTAAAACTTTTCTCCCTGTTTGAGATCTTTCTTCTTCTTCTTTTTCTTCTTCAGCAATTCTTTAGTGATGAATATCTTGTCTTTTCATGCTTCACCGAATTTGCTTTCTTCTAATACTTCAAATCTTCAGTGACGAAAATCTTACCTTTTTATGCTTCACTGAACTTTCTTCCACTTGAGAGATTTTCCCCGAGAAGGTGTTTTTGATCCTTGAAAAATATTTTTCTTTTGGTGTGCAGGGATGGTTTGATCCTCGAAAAGATTTTTCTTTTTGTGTGCAAGGATAGTTTGATCAACGAGAATTCTATGCCTTTTATACTATATCTTCATTTCATGCATATCATTCACGTTTAACCACTACCAGTTTTTCACTTCTCCATGTCTTTTCTTTTTCCTTCATCGAAACACACACGTTCTAACCCACGTTTATATTTCAAATTTTCTTTAATCATTAGTCCTGGATCTCTGAAAAATTTCCTGAAAAATAAACTTTCTCATCTAAAAATTTTTCATCAGTGTAATAAGAAGTCGTTACTTTAATGTTAACTAAACGAGTAACACAAGTATATATATAACTTAACATTTCTAACTTAACAAGTTCCTCATGTGCCATTTCATGTGACAAGTACTATAGCTAACTCAACAAACTAAGTCTGTGGTGTTATGCTATCTCAACAAACCATCTCCGTTGTGTTATGATAACTCAATGAACCATTTCTGTTGTGTTATGATAACTCAATAAACCAGTAATAAATAAATATTTTTATAATAAGAATTTTACCACGTGCAAAAATAACAACTTAAGTTTATAACGCTAACCTAACGCGTTGCCTTAGTGTTCAATATAGCAACTCAACGCGTTTAGTTATATTAACTTAATGAGTTAAACATGTGCACCTCACGTGATACAATACAACATTCGTAACTTATAATTTCACCACGTGTATAACACTAACTTAACGAGTTTGTCTCTTCTTTTACTCACTAACTTAACAAGTTATCACGTGACCTATTTTAACATTTAAGCCTCTAACTTAACAAGTTCTCACGTGACCTCTATACAAACAAAACTCTAACTTAACGAGTTGTCTAAACATGCACTGTTCATGATACAGAAGATATAACATTAAAACATATCATGCTTTTCAATAAAAACACACGTTAACTTAACATTTAGCTAAATGAGAAATTAATGCAACAAAACAACTAGTTATTAACTTTAGATCCAATACAGACAAGTATTTATATCAGTAAGCTTTTTCTATATTAATTGATGATTTTAATTTCTTTTCACAAGCAGTAATAATTGAGCAAATATGATTATTTTCATTCAGCACACATTATCAAAACAAAAATACTCAACAAAAAGAAATAGAGAATGATGAAATTCCATGCACTTAGTTCAAGAAAATATTTCGAGTCGACAAAAGGTTAGCAGAAATTTATAGTGAATATTTCTTTGTTGAAGGTATACTGAATGAAGTTAGACAAGATCTTCAAAATACTGATGTAAATATTACATACATGGGTATTCGTAGTAAATTTGCTAGAGAATACAGAATGAAATGTGCTGAGATTGCATTTCTCAAGTAGTATGCAAAATATTTGGAAAAAGGTGTTGGTACTTCAACTAGAACTCCTCAAATACCAATAAATGGTACTAGACTACATGCATTTGAGGAAGAGCATGAATCAGTTATCCCTACTCCTTTATATTCAAAACAAGTAGAATCAAATATTGCTGTAGACAAAACAAAAGTTGATAGTCTTCGAAAGGCCGTAGCAATTGAGAGTGCCTTAGAAGAATTAAAGCAGAAAACTTTTATGGAGATATTTGGAAAGAAAACAGCAACACTTGAAGAGGAGAAATAGAAATGTTATAGAAGAATAAAAGTCAGAAAAATTATGTCCAAGGAAACAAAGTCTATTGAAAAGGAAAATCAGATGGAAATTTATTTCCAAAGGAAAATGTATGTCTAGACATTGTACCTTATTGTACATCTAATAAACTCATTAGTTCCGAACACACTGAAACTGATGAAGATAATGAGACTTTATTTACCCTTGCTAGAAAGCTTGAGAAGAAATACAAGTGAAATATGAGCTCAAGTTTTTCTATTAGTACAAGTCCTGATGATGCAGAAATTGACAAATCCGAGCATCAAGCACCTGACATTGAAGAAGTTATTGCAGATATAATTGAAAATGTTGAGGCAGTAACTAGTTCACAGGTTGAATTGTCTAGAGTAGCAAATATTGAAAATGTTAAGACTCCAGAAGAGCTAAATGTTAACCAGCCTTCTTCAGAATCTATAGAAGCAGAGTTTGAGAATTCATAGCATGAATCAATAGAAATATTTGTTGAACAAAATGAACAATTACAAACAGATACACCGACTGTAGAATTTATGGAAACATTGAACTTTGATCATTCTATAGAGACTGAATAGATGAATGTTGAGCATATTGAAGATGTTCCTAACACTATTGAAGCTGAAGAATCAAGCTTACCTGAGCAGCTTCAAGATAATATTTTGGAAGAGGAACAACATAACATTCATTTTGAAGAAGAGGTTCCTGAAGATGAATTAAATTCTGAATTACGGCTTCAGGTATCACATTCTTTATGTACAGTATTACAAATTCAAGGTAATTCAATTCATTTTAGATCTGAAGAGGCATTGCAGAAATACAATAATCTGATTACATGTCAGATTTTGCATGCTCGTCCAATAAAGTTTAGAAATTTGATGGACATAAGAGATCTATTTGAGTTTCAAGGCCTCATTCAATTCTTGCTAGTAGGAACGAAATGGAAGCAATACACAGAGCTTATTGCAGCTTTTTATAGCAATCTGGTCAAGAATGGAAATTTTCTGAAAACTCAAATAAATCAACAAGAGTTTACATTGTCTCTTGAGTTAATTTTTGAAGTTTTGGGATTAAAGAATGAAGGTGTTGTTGTTATGAATAGATTTGACATGATTAGACAACTGGAATGGAACATTCAGTTTTTATCAAAAATTCCAGATGTATATTCTGAAATGAGATTAATGGAAAATCTAAATGCAGAGGCAAGGTTTATTGCAAATATATTGCATGCAAATTTATTTCAGAGAGTTGGACACAATTTGGAAGTCAAGAGAAGCTATTTATATGCAACTTATGACCTGCTAAATAGAATTCAAATCAATTGGTTTGATGTTTTTATTTCTCAACTACAGCATGTGAGTTCAAAGTTATTTTATGGTGATGTTGTATGTAGAATCTTTGCAAGCCAATTGAATTTATCCGATTGGCCCTCTGAAACTAAAGGCATGAGAGCATTTAGTGTTAAAGATTTGCAAAAATTCCAGGCCATGCATAAACCTCAACAACAACCACAACAACAACCTGACTGTACAGACCATATACAATAACAACTAAGTTATTTATTTCAAGCAGAACAGTAAACCCAGCTACCTCTTGACTTAGATGTAGTACTTAACAACATCAGAAATGATATTAGGCATTTAGGAGATAAAATATGTAATGCTATAAGTGATATACTTAGGAGGGCTCGATAACTATTTTTGTTTGTTCCTAAATACAAAATGTAATATTTGTATTGCTTGTTTGATTCATTGAACAATACATTTTTCTGTAAATGTGTTCAATTATTATTCTTGTTTACAGAAATAGTTGTTGTAAATATATCTCTTACATATATATATATTTTCTGTAATTATCTTTTTAATTAATGACAAAAAGGAGGAGAAATATTATAAAAAGATGATTATGATCTTAATTGCATATATCATAAAGGGAGATGATATTTAAATGGTTATTGTAATCTGATAGATGATAATTAGAAAATTGATACATATATAATTATTAACATCTAAGAGTTTTAGTTTTGAGTGGTAAAATTTACACAAACATTAGAAATAAGCTTAAGTGAACTTAAGTCAACAAACAAGTTTGTTGAATTAAAAGTTAACCCAACAAAGGTGCTTTGTTGAGTTAAACATATTTTATAATTTATTTAATATGGTTTTGTCATCATCAAAAAGGAGGAGATTGTTGAGTATTTTGTTTTGATGATGTGTGATGAATGAAAATAATCATATTTACTTAATTACTATTACTTGTGAAAAGAAATTAAAATCATCAGTTAATACAGAAAAAGCTTACTGATATAAATACTTGTCTGTATTGGATCTGAAGTTAATAACTAGTCGTTTTGTTGCATTAATTTCTCATTTAACTAAACGTTAAGTTAACGTGTGTTTTTATTGAAAAGCATGATATGTTTTAATGTTATATCTTATGTATCATGAACACTGCACGTTTTAGATAACTCATTAAGTTAGAGTTTTGTTTGTATAGAGGTCATGTGAGAACTCGTTAAGTTAGAGGCTTAAAGGTTAAAATAGGTCACGTGAGAACTTGTTAAGTTAGTGAGTAAAAGAAGAGACGAACTCGTTAAGTTAGTGTTATACACGTGGTGAATTTATAAGTTATAAATGTTGTATTGTATCACGTGAGGTGCACATGTTTAACTCGTTAAGTTAGCATATCTAAACGCGTTGAGTTGCTATATTGAACACTTAGGCAACACGTTAGGTTAGTGTTATAAACTTAAGTTGTTATTTTTGCACGTGGTAAAATTCTTATTATAAAAACATTTGTTTATTACTGAATCAGTGAGTTAAAGTTTTTTCAAAGACTTACAGTCGTAACTATCCAAAAGGTAACTTAAATCATGTTTTCAGGTCTTGACACGTGTCTCACTAGTTTTATGGTAAAAAGAATTTTTCGGAGACTTACAACCGTAACTATCCGAAACTTAAACTATTTTCGGTGAGTTATTGTTTAACCTTCCGAAAGAAAGATTAAGTTGATTCGTTGAGTTAGCGTAACACCACAGACTTAGTTCGTTGAGTTAGCTACAGTACTTGTCACGTGAAATGGCACATGAGGAACTTGTTAAGTTAGAAACGTTAAGTTATATATATATACTTGTGTTACTCGTTTAGTTAACATTAAAGTAACGACTTCTTATTACACTTGATGAAAGATTTTGGACGAGAAAGTTTATTTTGCAGGAAATCTTTTAGATATCCAGGATTGATGATTAAAGAAAATTCAAAATGTAAACGTGGGTTAGAACGTGTGTGTTTCGATGAAGTAAAAAGAAAAGACGTGAAGAAGTGGAAAACTGGTAGTGGTTAAACGTGAAGGATATGCATGAAATGAAGATATAGTATAAAAGGCATAGAGTTCTCGTTGATCAAACAATCCTTGCACACAAAAAGAAAAATCTTTTCAAGGATCAAACTATCCCTACACACCAAAAGAAAAATCTTTTTTAGGGATGAAAAACACCTCTTTGGGAAAATCTCTCAGGTGGAAGAAAATTCAGTGAAGCATAAAAAGGTAAGATTTTCGTCACTAAAGATTTGAAGTATCAGAAGAAAGCAAATTCGGTGAAGCTTAAAAAGACAAGATATTCGTCATTGAAGAATTGCTGAAGAAGAAAGAAGAAGAAGAAGAAAGATCTCAAACAGGGTAAAATGTTTTAAATTTCGCAAATTAGTTTTCTCTGTTTGTAGTTATGAAATTGTTTAGATGATACATGGTATCGAGATATAATTGCATCTACAATTTATGAGGAGAATTGAATTATATATTGTAATTGAAACCTTGAATAAAAATGATTTTATGAAAACAATGTCTCAACTTGTTTTTGAGTTTTAAAGTTTCAATTATATTTCAGAAAATATTAAAAATACACAATTCACCCCCCTCTTGTGTAGCCATACAATCCTACAATTTTATTTTCCATGCTTTTTCTATCAAGGTAGGTGTAGGCAGTGTTGTGCTTTCCTTTTTCTATAGTGCTTTCTGATTTTCTGATTCACTTTCACTCTCACTGTGTTTGGCTCGAAATCGACCCAATATCAGGAAAGTATCCTCACAGACCTCCAATGGTTGGTGATTTTGGTGGTGGTGTGGAGCTTTAGGGAACTTCCAACGCTTCCTACAATTAGTGTAGTTCTCCTCCTACACACATACTTCTTCATCTTTCTCCTCTTCTTTTATATTTCTTTCAGTAATAACTGCTTCTACTTAAAGGATCGGTTGGATTTCCTTCATTCATATCAACGATGGTGATTTCTTCCTCATTCCCCGAGTGAATTCCTGCATGATACATGCAATCGTGGTTTTCCTTCAAATTTCTTGTTTCTACAACTGCTATAGTGGCATATTAGAAAATAGTCTGTGGAGTTAGTGTAACTCAATGGACTTATTTGATTGATTTAACTATAAAACATGTGTAATATAGAAATAACAAGTTCAGATGTTTCGGATAGTTAAAACTATAAATATCCAAAACTTATATGCATTTCGGATAGTTAGCATATAACTTACCAAAAATCCACTTAAATCATGCACTAAGGTTTCAACACGAGTACTCTAGGAAATAATAAAATATTCTTTAAGCGATTAAAACATAATTGTCTAGTACATTAAATATAACTCTCCAAAATAACAGAAAATTCAAAGACTTAAGAATTTCAAAGTATGTAACTTACCGATTATTCAGAAATGTACTTAATTAATGTTAATTTCCTGAAATTATGTAGATTCTTTCATTAAAGTATATAACAGTGTAATTATAATATAATGGCATAATTCTCATATGATAAGCTAAATATTATGCAATTAACCATCATTTAAACGTTAATATTATGTACTTTTTCATTCTGAACACTTCCCCCATACTTAAAGTTTTGCTAGTCCCTTAGCAAACTACTAAGATCTAACTAGTTGGTCTTTCTAAAGTGCTAGAACTAATTCTTCATTTTGTATCTTCAAAATACATAGATTAGATTAATGTAAAGATATTTTGTATTTTTCAGTAATCTAATTTGACATTATTTTCTCCTCTTCAACCTACAAATATATTTAAACATATGTAAATTACATACAAAATATATTAGCATCACATAGGTGGTAATTATAATATCATTTTTTCTCAAACATCTGTCATCCTGAATTTTCCAATATGATTTCTAGAATAAATTTCAACTACATACAAATCGAAACACAATCCAACTCAATATGATTAAAACAAGAAGAATAATGAATTGTATCTCAAATAAACAACTTCAAAAGTCTAATCTAGATTCATACTTCAGCAATCTTAGATAATAGAAAATATACTTGATTCAAAAGATTTAAAGAGTCCTTTTCAGGTCAACAATCCTCACATACCTATCTGCTCAAGTACAAAAGGCTTGTGATCAAATAAGTCAATAAACTCTCAAAGTTTTTCACTTTTTTTTTCTTTTTCTTTTCAACATAGTATATATACGTATTTCATTAATATAGATGCTATAAAAC
Organism: Cymodocea nodosa; assembly: GCA_036874045.1. NCBI lineage: Eukaryota > Viridiplantae > Streptophyta > Magnoliopsida > Alismatales > Cymodoceaceae > Cymodocea > Cymodocea nodosa. Next base: position 14,275,626 of record CM072342.1, on the reverse strand, counting down.
ACAAATTTCATATAATCCTACTTCTATAATCTACTGAAAACATGAATCCATATCAATAAGCTCATACTTTTTCTGTGGTTTAATAAGATTTACACATAAATCATTTTACAAGTTTAATCAATCAAATTAAAATGTATCCCTGATCATATGTATTTAATTTAATCCAAAAATCAACATTTCAGCTCTTTCAGGATTTCAGATCTTTTATTGAGTTTCAATTAAGCATTCTGATTTCTTTTAAAATCGTGAAACTGTTAAACTCATAAAATTCAGCAAAAAACATAAGATACTATATCTAGATTTATATAATAGTAAAATTTGTAGCATCTTATATAAAATTCTAAATATAACATTTAAGTAGTTACAATGTTGTTTTTTTTTACAATTTCAATTATTAGATAGTTATAGGAAATTGTAGTTAGTTATAGAAAATTCATAAAAAATTTTCAATTTCCATAGAATTTTGCAACACCATCTTAGTTCATCTAATTAACAAAATTACTTGGATTTAATCTAGTTACCTCCCCCCCATACCTACATTATGCATTGTCCTCAATGTAAAAGATTTTATAGTAAATATAGTAAATGTTAGTAGACATGAATATAGTTTTGTTGATTTAACGAATTAAGTTTGTTGAGTTAATAAATAACTCCATGAACTAAGTTTAAATGTAAATTCAGGCTAAGTAATTAATTACATACCTTGTTCTTTTGTATCTCTTTCGATATCTTTTGACTTTTGATTTTGAAAAACTTTTCATTCACAAAGAAAAGCAGAATATATAACAAAATAACAAAACATAAATTATTAAATTAGTGTCTTGTGTGGAACCCATGCTCCTATGCCTTTGGTGGCTCACAATCAAAAGGCATAGGAGATTACTTATGAATTGGGTTTCCTAGAACAGATACCAACAAACTAGATTGATATATATTTTTTTTTTTCTAAACATAAATGCAGAATACACAACATTAAAAGTACAAAATCACAGTTTAAGAACATGATTGAAAAGTTGTGACAAATGGAATAAACGTGTCTGTCCAACCAAACTTTTTAAGCATAATTCTCCTTGCTATTAATTCTATTTTAATGTAGTCCACTCTCTTTTTCAACTTGTAAACTTGCAGTATGTTACCAATACTAAATATAAGTGTATTACCATTAATAAATTGAAATGCAAAAAGGGATCCTTTTCTATTCCAAGATAGTGTAGTTGTTTCTATTTCTATAGATATTTCAATATATTCCTCTTCCCATTTCCATTCATTTAGGTCTTTCATAATCCATATTTGAAATTTCATCAGTACATCCCACCATCTTATCAGACATAAAGTAGGATCATCATATTCATTATACCACATTCCTTATTGAATTTTATCATGTTCCGTAGAGGGTGGTTCAACTATATCACTAGGTATAAGTAATATTTCTATAAAGTCATCCTTATAACTGTCTATACTTACTATGTATAAATTAGATCTAAATGCAACTGATATATCTATGACTAGATATATATATCCATCAAGTATGACATGTATGTTGTTAATTAACGTTTTCTATCCTAAATATATCATAGTATTTTCAGTCCAAGATCTATTTAGAAAATTATACACACTTAAACATAAATCTTCATCCCAATTTCCAATTGGTCTCCAGTAATACAATTTTTCAAGAATGGTCAAATTTTAATCAGAAAATATTAATGTTGACCCACAATTTTCAATTGGTACTTCAAATCTATTAGGCCTTCCTATATTCCATTCTTCTCTAGTGATAGGATTTCTAATCAAAATATCGAGTAACAGAATTTCATACCTTGGTTTGGTTCTGCAAATAATTAATCCTTCATCTATCCCTATAATATGATCTATTCCTTCTAATGTATTGGGTGGAATTTCAGTAGTTTCTTCCATATTCAGATATTCATAGCTGATTGAACTATGATTAAATGACTTCCATAAAAATCCATCTCTAATATTAGTCATTTTTGTAGCCTGTAGTCCATGAAAATATTTTCCTCTAACACATTTTTTAATTTCCTTTAACACACAACACAATCTGCACAAATCTTTAATTGATAAGTTACTCAGTACTTCCCTTAGTGCATCTAGTGGTAATTTCATCAATTTTATCTATTGGGATTCTGTAAAAACAAAATTTAGTAGAGATAAAATTAACATAGCTACTTACTTACCCTCGTGGAGTTAGGTCATAACTCAACAGACTAAGTTCATTGAGTTAAGTAATAACTCTCCAATATTACTAACTATAATTAAACTTACATTTTTTCTTTTTATATTTTTCTATTTACTATATTATACATAATTTCTTTAGTTGTACTGGTTTATTCAGTTTTCCTCCCAAAGGAGGTATCAATTTCATTAATAGTTCTATTGACAGGGTTAGGCATTGTTTGCAACATTTTCATCTTCACTATTAAACTCTTCTTGATCTCCTTCTACATCTATGCTTTCACTTACTTCTAAAGTTTCAGAATCTAGTTGCCTATTTAATTCTTCTTGAATCACATCATCTAGCATATCTCCCTTATCCTCCAAAAAGTCTATAGTATGTAAGGACATTTCTAACTCCTCAAACTTTTTTGGTTTGAAAATGTTTAAATGAGTATCCTCATTACATATGCTAACTTCATCACTCAAGTTTTACAATTTATAACAATCCCTAATGTTGCTAAGAATGGTCTTCCCAAAATTAAAGATGTATCATGATTCTGATGTAAAATTTGTTGGGAATCCAAAATTACAATATCAATGGGATATATGAAGTCGTTGATTTTAATTAGGACATCTTCTATTTTTCCTCTAAAGTGTCTTATACTTTTATCAGCTACTTGAATGACAGTCTTAATAGGGATTAAGCCTTCTAATCCTAAGGATGCAAATATATCACTAGGCATAACATTTATGCCTGCACCTAGCTCTATTAAGGTTCTTTTTAGAATGGTATTTCCTATGATGCATGATATAATAGGAATTCCAAGATCAGATAACTTTTTAGGAATTTATGGAAAAAATAAAAAACTACTTTACTCAGCTAGAAAGACTTTCCTTAAAACTTTTCGCTCTCTTTTCTTAGTACACCAATCCTTAAGAAATTTAGCACAATGTAGCATTTTCTGCAATAAGTCTAACAAAGGAATGTTAACTTGTACTTTTTCAAAAATTTCTCTAATTTTTTCTTGTTTTTCAGGAAATGATTGTTGTAATCTTTTAGGATAGAGTGCTAATGATTGTGATTTATGTTAGTTCAATTATTTATATCAGTTAATTTTAATGATGAAAAATGTATGGTTTAATTTTAGTAGTCATTTGACTAAAATGAAAATTATCTGACTGCTATGTACTTAGAACTTTTAAATTAGATTTCGACAGGTTGTTATTTCTACAGTGATTGATCGGAGAGTTAATATATAAGTCACCGAACAAAACAGGACAAATCAAATGGTTAATCTTCTCTCTTGGCTTTTCAGACAGTTATATCGGTAACTATCCGCAAAGTATTTATCTTCAGTGAGCTAAGCCTTTTTATGTCCAGATATATTTTTTATGCTAAGTATCCGAAATCCCTTAAATTTCGGATAGTTAAGGGTTTACATTCCGCATAGTTAGTTATTTTTCTGATTTAATGTATTTTCAATTACTTTCTTCTAAAGAACACATGTCATGCTCTCGTCGCTTGACTTAAGTGGCTTTTCAATAGGTTACAATGTAATTATCTGAAAACTCTTAAGAATCAGAGAGTTACCTTCTGTAAGTATTCGATATTTGTTTTAAGCTTCGGATAGTTGATTTTTTTATTATTTCCAACTTAAGTGACTTTTCGGAAGGTTACGTGTGTAACTATCTGAAATGCCTTAAGGTTCGGAGAGTTATTTTTGTAAGTATCTAAAACACATTTTCTTAATCGGATAGTTTATTCTTAATATTTTATGTGACTATTTTGGAAGGACACATGTCTTTATTTAAATGCATAACTTAAGTGATCTTTCAGATTGTTAGCTTTAACTATCCGAAATGTCTTTGAATTTTGGATGGTTAGCCTTCTAAGTTTCCTATTTTCTAAAATCCTCTGAAGATTTTTTTTAAAGAATCTGCAATTATTATTGATTGTCTAACTATTTTGGCAAGATATCTTTTGATTGTAGATCTCAACTTTATTATGATTGAATGTTGCTGAAAATGAATTACTGCATAAGGCATCTAACCATTTCAGAATTCTTTCCATCTATGCAAATCTTGAAGGAAGAACAAAAAGGATTTGCAAAAAACTGAAACATAGACACAGATTTTTCAACATACGAAAGGAGAAATTTCAGCAATTCTGCAGACATTCTGGAGATTCATCTACAACAAAGTTCAGAAGATTAAAAGGCTGCAGATCAATCAGGATTTCTCCTCAGAGCTTCATAAATCAACTCTTCATAGGAGTTGACCTTGTGTTGTGTGTTTTCTTTATTTTGAGTCAGTGATTCCTGGTTTTAAACTGTTTTCTCATTTGCTTCAAAACCCTAACTCACAAGGGTGTTGTAAGTATACCTTCACAAGGTTAGGGCCTTGGTGAAGAGAGTGAAGTGTGATTCTTCACTTGCTCAAAATTGGGGTCTTGAGTACACAAAGTTGGTGCTTTGTGTAAGGTTTTTGTTTAGCCTATAAAAACATCTGTAAGGTTGTTGCTTAGCCTACAAAAGCAACTTGATTAAGGTTTGTGCTTAGCCTTAAAAGCACTTAGTGGAATTCTAAAGGTTGTGGCCTTGAGGAGTGGACTAATTAGTTTGGGGAACCACTATAAATCCTTTGTGTCATTTACTTTCTGCATTGCATTTTATAATTACAAAATCAATTAATTAGGGTTCATTAGTGTCAACAGCTTCCGAAAATATTTAAAAGCAAAATAAATTTTATTAGGACACTATTCACCCTCCCTCTAGTGTGCCATTCGATCCTTTCAAGTGGTATCAGAGTTAGTTATCTCTATAATAGATTTAATTAATTTGAGATCAATGGAAGAGGGTCATCATGTACATCGACCTCCACTATTTGATGGCAATAACTATGATTTTTGGAAAAACAAAATGACTAACTTTTTAAAATCTATGATGTGAAGGTATGGAGAGCAGTGGTTCATGGAATACAACTTTCAAATGTTTCGAAAGATATGTGGATGAAGATGAGAAGAAAATTCAAATGGATGCAAAAGGAATGAACACACTAACTTGTGCAATGACTGTTGATATATACAATAAGATTTTTGCATGTTCTACTACACATGAAGCTTGGTGTGCATTAGAAATTACATATAAGGGAACAAATGAGGTGAAGGATACAAAAATAAGTATCCTACTAAGAAAATATGAGATGTTCAAAATGAAAGAGAATGAGAGTATCACTGATCTCATATCTCGTTTCATTAAGATCATAAATGGATTGAAGAATCTTGGGAAAGAATTTCCCATGAAAGAACAAGTTATCAAAGTCTTGAGAAGCCTAAATAAAGATTGGAAAGCTAAGGCTACCTCACTTCAAGATTCAAAGGATATGAGGACTTTTACACTAGAAGATCTCACTAGCAATCTGTTAGCCTATGAGACCCAATTAAAAGATTGGAAAGAAGATGCTGAGTATTTTGTTTTGATGATGTGTGCTGAATAAAAGTAATCATATTTGCTCAATTACTACTGCTTGTGAAAAGAAATTGAAAACATCAATTAATACAGAATAAGCTTACTAATATAATACTTATCTGTATTGGATATGAAATTATACTAAGTTAATAACTAGTCATTTCATTACATTAATTTCTCATTTAACTAAACATTAAGTTAACGTGTGTTTCTATTGTAAAGCATGATATGTTTTAAACTTATATCTTCTGTATCATGAATAGTGCACGTTTAGACAACTCGTTAAGTTAGAGTGTTATTTGTATAGAGATCACGTGAGAACTCATTAAGTTAGAGGCTTAAAGGTTAAAATAGGTTACGTGAGAACTCGTTAAGTTAATGAGTAAAAGAAGAGACGAACTCGTTAAGTTAGTGTTGTTATACACGTGGTGAATTAAAAGTTAGGAATGTTACATTGTATCACGTGAGGTGCACATGTTTAACTCGTTAAGTTAACATAACTAAACGTCTTGAGTTGCTATATTGAACACTAAGGCAACACGTTAGGTTAGCGTTATAAAACTTAAGTTGTTATTTTTGCATGTGGTAAAATTCTTATTATAAAAACATTTGTTTATTACTGGTTCTTTGAGTTATCTGTAACACAACGGAGATGGTTCGTTGAGTTATCATAACACTACAGAGATGGTTTGTTGAGTTAGCATAACACCACAAACTTAGTTCGTTGAGTTAGCTATAGTACTTGTCACGTGAGTTGGCACATGAGGAACTCGTTAAGTTAGAAACATTAAGTTATATATCTACTTGTTTTACTCATTTAGTTAACATTAAAGTAACGACTTCTTATTACACTTGATGAAAGATTTTGGATGAGAAAGTTTATTTTGTAGGAAATTTTTTAGAGATCCAGGATTGATGATTAAAGAAAATTTGAAATGTAAACGTGGGTTAGAACGTGTGTATTTCGATGAAGGAAAAAGAAAAGACGTGAAGAAGTGGAAGATTGATAGTGATTAAACGTGGAGGATATGCATGAAATGAAGATATAGTATAAAAGGCATAGAATTTTCATTGATCAATTATCCCTACACACCAAATGAAAAATCTTATCAAGGATCAAAACACCTCTTCGGGGAAAAGCTCTCAGGTGAAAGAAAATTCAGTGAAGCAAAAAAGGTTAGATTTATGTCACTGAAGATTTGAAGTATCAGATGGAAGAAAATTTAGTGAAGTAGAAAATGTTAGATTTATGTCATTGAAGAATTAAAGTATCAAAAGAAAGCAAATTCGGTGAAGCAGAGAAAGACTAGATATTCGTCATTAAAGAATTACTGAAGAAGAAAGAGAAGAAGAAGAAGAAAAATCTCAAACAAGGAGAAATATTTTAAATTCTGTAAATTAGTTTTCTCTGTTTGTAGTTATGAAATTGTATAAATGAAACATGATATCGATATATAATTGCATCTACAATTTCTGAGGAGAATTGAATTGTATATTGTAATTGAAACCTTAAATAAAAATGATTTTATGAAAATAGTGTATCGACTTAGTTTTGAGTTTTAAAGTTTCAATTATAATCAAATATGTTGAAAAACACAATTCACCCCCCTCTTGTGTAGCCATATGATCCAACAAGTGGTATTAGAGCTTTGTTAATAATCTTTGATATAAAAAAGATACCAACTTCTTTAATATCATTGCTTATTCTACCTTCTTTATTTTCAAACATAAATTAATATCAGAGCATACGCTTAACTTTCTTGTTGAGTATTTTTGTTTTGATGATGTGTGCTGAATGAAAATAATCATATTTGCTCAATTACTATTGCTTGTGAAAAGAAATTAAAATCATCAATAAATACAGAAAAAGCTTACTGATATAAATACTTGTCTGTATTCAATCTAAAGTTAATAACTAGTCGTTTCGTTGCATTAATTTCTCATTTAGCTAAATGTTAAGTTAACGTGTGTTTTTATTGAAAAGCATGATATGTTTTAATGTTATATCTTCTGTATCATGAACAGTGCACGTTTAGACAACTCGTTAAGTTAGAGTTTTGTTTGTATAGAGGTCACGTGAGAACTCGTTAAGTTAGAGGCTTAAAGGTTAAAATAGGTCACGTGATAACTCGTTAAGTTAGTGAGTAAAAGAAGAGACGAACTCGTTAAGTTAGTGTTATACACGTGGTGAAATTATAAGTTACGAATGTTGTATTGTATCACTTGAGGTGCACATGTTTAACTCGTTAAGTTAACATAACTAAATGCATTGAGTTGCTATATTGAACACTAAGGCAATGCATTAGGTTAGCGTTATAAACTTAAGTTGTTATTTTTTGCATGTGGTAAAATTCTTATTATAAAAACATTTGTTTATTACTGGTTCGTTGAATTATCATAACACAACAGAAATGGTTCGTTGAGTTATCATAACACAACGGAGATGGTTCGTTGAGATAGCATAACACCATGGACTTAGTTCGTTGAGTTAGCTACAGTACTTGTCACGTGAAATGGCACATGAGGAACTCGTTAAGTTAGAAACGTTAAGTTATATATATACTTGTGTTACTCGTTTAGTTAACATTAAAGTAACGACTTCTTATTACATTGATGAAAAACTTTTGGACGAGAAAGTTTATTTTGCAAGAAATTTTTCAGAGATCCAAGACTGATGATTAAAGAAAATTCGAAATATAAACGTGGGTTAGAACGTTTGTGTTTCGATGAAGGAAAAAGAAAAGACGTGAAGAAGTGGAAAACTGGTAGTGGTTAAACGTGAAGGATATGCCTGAAATGAAGACATAGTATAAAAGGCATAGAATTCTCGTTGATCAATTTATCCTTGCACACAGAAAGAAAAATCTTTTCAAAGATCAAAACATCCCTACACACCAAAAGAAAATTTTTTTCAGGGATCAAAAACACCTTTTCGAGGAAAATCTCTCAAGTGGAAGAAAGTCCAGTGAAGCATAAAAAGGTAAGATTTTCATCACTGAAGATTTGAAGTATCAAAAGAAAGCAAATTCGGTGAAGCATGGAAAGACAAGATATTCGACACTGAAGAATTGCTGAAGAAGAAAAAGAAGAAGAAGAAAGATCTCAAACAGGGAGAAAAGTTTTAAATTCCGTAAATTAGTTTTCTCTATTAGTAGTTATGAAATTGTTTAGATGATACATGGTATCGAAATATAATTGCATCTACAATTTCTGAGGAGAATTGAATTGTATATTGTAAATTGAAACCTTGAATAAAAATGATTTTATGAAAACAATGTCTCGACTTGTTTTCGAGTTTTAAAGTTTCAATTATATTTCAGAAAATATTAAAAATACACAATTTACCCCCCTCTTGTGTAGCCATACAATCCTACAAGTGGTATCAGAGCTTTGTGAATAATCTTTGATATAAAATCGATACCAACTTATTTAATATCATTTCTTATTCTACCTTCCTTGTTTTTAAACAGAAATTAATATCTAAGCATACGTTTAACTTTCTTGATTTAAGGCTCAAGTTGTTTTAAAGTTTTTAGACTGTTTAAAATCAAATAGGTTGAAAAATCTAAGGTAAAATGGCTACTAGAAATGGTAATTTTTCTTTATATGAATGCCAAAATCTTAATCGTCCTCCTTTATTTGATGGAATACATTTTGAATATTGGAAATATCGGATGACTGTTTTTCTTCAAAGTATAGATCATAAGTTGTGGTTCATGATTTCTAAATCATATTCTCCGTTAACTACCCCTTATAATACTTGGACAATTAATGAAAAAGAAAATGAAACTCTGAATGCTAAGGGCTTAAATATTTTATTCTGTGCATTGAGTTATGAACAGTTCAATAAAGTGTCGGCATATAAATCTGCTTATGAGGTGTGGCATGTATTAGAAGTTTCACATGAAGGTACTTCTCAAGTTAAAGAGAAAAAAATAAACATGTTGATTCATAAGTATGAACTCATTAAGATGCATGAAGACGAAAATATTTCTAAGATGTTTTCCAGATTTCCTGATATCATAAACTCTTTAAAATGTTTAGGAAAGAATTTTGAACAGAAGGATTTGGTGAGGAAAATTCTTAGATCCCTAAGTTCTAAATGGTCTTAGAAAGTAACATCAATTGACGAATCACGAGATTTAAATGTTTATACTATGAATGAACTTATAGGAAATTTAACAGCTTATGAAGTTCAATTAAATGAATCACTAAGTCACAACAAACTAAAAATGAAGAAAGAAATAGCCTTCGAAATTAATTCAGATTCTGATATATCTATTGATTCTGATGAGGATTTGATTTTGCTGATGAGGAAATTTAAGAAAGCATGGAAAGCTAGGAAACAGCAAAGGAACAAAAATGATAAACCCTCAACGTCAAAATCATTGAATGACAAGAATTCTTCATCTAGAAAGTATGTATGTTACAACTGTAAGAAACCTGAACATCCTTCTCCAGATTGTCCTATGAGGAAAAATGAAAAGCAAAGTAGGACAAATCAGAAGAAGACAGCTCAGAAAACTCAGAAAAAGTTTTACAAGAAAAAGGCTTTGAAGGTCACTTGGGATGACACGTCTGAAGAGACTGAATTTGAGGAATCAGCATCAAAATCTTCACATTCAGAAGGAGAACAAGAGTTAGAAGACGTTGCTCATGTGTGCTTCATGGCAGATGAGTCTGAGGTAATATCTGATCCTGAAAGTCATTCAGATTTCAACTTTGATGAATTATTATGTGCTTATCATGCATTATTACAAAAACTTAAAGTATGTAAACTGGAAAATAAGAATATTAGAAAATCTTCATCCATTATGGAAGAAGAAAATTGTTTCCTGTCTACTACTTTAGAAAATTTTAAATGTGATAATGAAAATCATGCTAGAGATTTGCAAAAATTTAGATTTAATGAATGTATCTTGCATGAATAAATACAGAATATAAATGCTGAAAAATTAAAGATAGAATCTGAAAATGAAATGTTGAGAAACAATATAAATGAACTTGAGTTAGAGATAGATAAATTAAAACTGAGAGAGCAAGATTTAAATTCTACCATTGAGAAATGGAATTTAAGTCAAACTAAGTTAGACAAACTAACTAGTACCCCTACGGTGTCTTATAAATTTGGCTTAGGATTTGATTATCCTGAATCTCAAGCCAATAAAGGATTTATTAGTTGCAGTTCAAGTAAATCTAAGACTAAAATTCCTTTTATTATGAAACAAGGTAATAAATATGTAGAAGTAGGTACTTCAAGGGATGAATCATGCAGTAATAATATAAATCAATGTGATTTGTCAAATTGTACTTCTAACATGACTATAAATGTTTCTAAAAATCTCGTTTCTTGTTTTGGAAATTCAGTTTCTAATGTTTCTAAAATTTCAAGCAATTGTTGTAAACTGAAAATTCAGAAACCTGAGCATGTAATTCAATACACTGGTATTAGACCAATTACTCATTCTGCATGCGATAAAACTAAAAATTCTTGTGCAGAAAAAGATTTTGTATGTACGGAAAATGTTAATACAAGTACAAAATCTTGGTATGAACTTACTGAAATGTATAAGCATGACCAAAATAAATTAACATCTGATAAAAATATGTTTAGTCTTAATTATACTACATCTGAAAACAAAAAGAATGATTGCAAAATCAATAATAATATATGTGAGTATGAAGCTAATGATAAATCAATAGTACTTACAACTAATAAGAATATAAATGATAATGTTAAACTATTTTTAAACAAAAAGAAGAAATATGTGTTTAATGAACTTGGTCCTCAACAATATTGGGTACCAAGAAAAAGTTTTTCTTAATTTGTTGCAGGAGGAAACAACATCAAAATGGATCTTGGATAGTGGAGCGTCAAGTCACATGACCGAACAAAAATGTCTATTACAAAATTTTACAAATACCATGAAAAGAAGTGTAACATTTGGAAACAAAAGCAAAGATAAAATCATAGGTATGGGCAATGTTCAAATAACTCCTACTTGTGTTATTTAGAATGTACTATTTGTAGAAAACCTAGGTTTTAATTTACTGAGTGTCATAAATGGATAAAGGTATATTTTTAAATCAAGAAAAATATGCAGATGAATTGCTTAAGAAATTTAATTTTAATGATACAAGGATTCGAGGAACTCCTATGAGTACTACTTTAAAGTTAAATATTGATGACATAGGAAAATCTATAGATCAAAGAAAATATAGAAGTATGATTGGTTCTTTACTTTATTTGACTGCTAGTAGACCTGATATTATGTTTGCTGTGTGTGTTTGTGCTAGATTTCAATCTAATCCTAAGGAATCACACTTAATTGCAGTTAAAAGAATATTTAGATATATACAAGGAACTAAAAATTTCAGACTGTATTATTCTAAGGATAGTTCAATAGATCTTATAGGATATACCGATGTTGATTATGTAGGATCTAAATTTGATAGAAAGAGTACCAGTGGCACATGTCAATTATTGGGAAATAATTTGGTGTCATGGTTTAGTAAAAAGCAAAACTGTGTAGCACTTTCTACTATAGAAGCTGAATATATTGCTGCTGCACTGTGTTGCACTCAGATTCTGTGAATAAGGCAAACTTTAGAAGATTTTGGATTATCTTATGATACAACTGAGATTTATTGTGACAGTAGTTCTACAATAAATCTTTCCAAAAATCCTATATTACATTCAAGAGCAAAGCATATAGAGGTTAGACATCATTTTCTAAGAGATAACGTAATTAAAGAAAAAATTAAATTAGAATTTGTGTCTAGTAAAAATCAATTACGTGATATATTTACAAAACCTCTAGACGAAAATACATTCTGCAACATTAGATTAAATTTAGGTATTTGTAGGCTATGTGATGTGTAAAATGCTTAAACTCCACATAAAAAGATAAATATTATTGATGATGTTGTTCACCTCATAGATATTATATACTTATTATAAATATCTAAAGTAATATCTAAACTGCTGCTTAAGATACTATGTATTTGTAGGATCATATGGCTACACAAGAGGGGGGTGAATTGTGTATTTTTAATATTTTTTGAAATATAATTGAAACTTTAAAACTCGAAAACAAGTCGAGACATTGTTTTCATAAAATCATTTTTATTCAAGGTTTCAATTTACAATATACAATTCAATTCTCCTCAGAAATTGTAGATGCAATTATATTTCGATACCATGTATCATCTAAACAAATATCATAACTACAAACAGAGAAAACTAATTTGCGGAATTTAAAACTTTTCTCCTTGTTTGAGATCTTTCTTCTTCTTCTTTTTCTTCTTCAACAATTCTTTAGTGACGAATATCTTGTCTTTTCATGCTTCACCGAATTTGCTTTCTTCTGATACTTCAAATCTTCAGTGACGAAAAACTTACCTTTTTATGTTTCACTGAACTTTCTTCCACTTGAGAGATTTTCCCCGAGAAGGTGTTTTTGATCCCTAAAAAAGATTTTTCTTTTGGTGTGCAGGGATGTTTTGATCCTTGGAAAGATTTTTCTTTTTGTGTACAAGGATAAATTGATCAACGAGAATTCTATGCCTTTTATACTGTATCTTCATTTCATGCATATCCTTCACGTTTAACCACTACCAGTTTTCCACTTCTCCACGTCTTTTCTTTTTCCTTCATCGGAACACACACGTTCTAACCCACGTTTATATTTCAAATTTTCTTTAATCATCAGTCCTGGATCTCTGAAAAATTTCCTACAAAATAAACTTTCTCGTCCAAAAGTTTTTTCATCAGTGTGATAAGAAGTCGTTACTTTAATGTTAACTAAACGAGTAACATAAATATATATATAACTTAACGTTTCTAACATAGCGAGTTCCTCATGTGCCATTTCACGTGACAAGTACTGTAGCTAACTCAACGAACTAAGTCCATGGTGTTATGTTATCTTAACGAACCATCTCCGTTAAGTTATGATAACTCAACGAACCAGTAATAAACAAATGTTTTTATAATAAGAATTTTACCACATGCAAAAATAACAACTTAACGAGTTCGTCTCTTCTTTTACTCACTAACTTAACGAGTTATCACGTGACCTATTTTAAACTTTAAGCCTCAAACTTAATGAGTTCTCACGTGACCTCTATACAAACAAAACTCTAACTTAATGAGTTGTCTAAACGTGCACTATTCATGATACAGAAGATATAACATTAAAACATATCATGCTTTTCAATAAAAACACATGTTAACTTAACATTTAGCTAAATGAGAAATTAATGCAACAAAATGACTAGTTATTAACTTTAGATCGAATACAGACAAGTATTTATATTAGTAAGCTTTTTCTGTATTAATTGATGATTTTAATTTCTTTTCACAAGCAATAGTAATTGAGCAAATATGATTATTTTCATTCAGCACACATCATCAAAACAAAAAAACTCAACAATCTCCCCCTTTCTGATGATGACAAAACCATATTAAATCAATTATGAAATATCTTTAACTCAACAAAGCACCTTCGTTGGGTTAACTTTTAATTCAACAAACTTATTTGTTGACTTAAGTTCATTTAAGCTTATTTCTATTGTTTGTGTAAATTTTACCTCTAAGAACTAAAACTCTCAAATGTCAATAATTATATAAGTATCAGTTTTCTAATTACCATCTGTCAGATTACAATAACCATTTAAATAGCATCTCCTTTTATAATATATATATGCAATTAAGATCATAATCATCTTTTTATAATATTTCTCCTCCTTTTTGTCATTAATCAAAAAGATAATTGCAGAGAATATATATATGTATATAAGAGATATAATTACAATAACTCTTTCTGTAAACAAGAATAATAATTGAAGACATTTACAGAAAAATGTATTGTTCAATTAAATCAAACAAGTAATACAAACATTACATTTTGTATTCAGAAACAAACAAAAACAGTTATCGACCCTTCCTAAGTATATCACTTATAGCATTACATATTTTATCTCCTAGATGCCTAATATCATTTATGATGTCGTTAAGCACTACATCTAAGTCAAGAGATAGCTGGGTTTGTTGTTCTGCTTGAATTGAATAACTTTGTTGTTGTTGTTGTTGTATATGGTCTGTATCAAGTTGTTGTTGTTGTCGTTGAGGTTTATGCATGGCTTGGAATTTTTGCAAATCTTTGACACTAAATGCTCTCATCCCTTTAGTTTCAAAGGGCTAGTCGGATAAAGTCAATTGGCTTGCAAGGATTCTACATACAGCATCACCATAAAATAACTTTGAACTCATATGCTATAGTTGAGAAGTAAAAACATCAAACCAATTGATTTGAATTCTATTCAGCAAGCTATAAGTTGCATATAAACAGCTTCTGCTGACTTCCAAATTGTGTCCAACTCTCTGAAATAAATTTGCATGCAATATATTTGCAATAAACCTTGCCTCTACATTCAGATTTTCCATTAATCTCATTTCAGAATATACATCTGGAATTTTTGATAAAGATTGAATGTTCTATTCCAGTTGTCTTATTATGTCAAATCTGTTGGTAACAACAACACCTTCATTCTTTAATCCTAAAACTTTAAAAATTAACTCAAGAGACAATATAAACTCCTGTTCATTTATTTGAGTTTTCAGAAAATTTCCATTCTTGTCCAGATTGCTATAAAAAGCTGCAATAAGCTTTGTGTATTGCTTCCATTTCGTTCCTACTGGCAAGAATTTAATGAGGCCTTGAAACTCAAACAGATCTCTTATTTCCATCAAATTTCTAAATTTTATTGGACGAGCATGCAGAATCTGACATGTAATCAGATTATTGTATTTCTGCAATGCTTCTTCAGATCTAAAATGAATTGCATTACCTTGAATTTGTAATATTGTACACAAAGAAGGTGATACCTGAAGCCGTGATTCAAAATTTAATTCATCTTCAGGAACCTCTTCTTCAAAATGAATGTCATGTTGTTCCTCTTCCAAAATATTATCTTGAAGCTGCTCAGGTAAGCTTGATTCTTCAGCTTCAATAGTGTTAAGAACATTGTCAATATGCTCAACATTCATCTGTTCAGTCTCTATAGAATGTTCAGAGTATAATTTTTCCACAAATTCTACAGCTAGTGTATTTGTTTGTAATTGTTCATTTTGTTCAATAGATATTTCCATTGATTCATGTTGTGAATTCTCAGACTCTGCTTCTATAGATTCCGTAGAAGGCTAGTTAACTTTTAGCTCTTCTGGAGTCTTAACATTTTCAATATCTACTACTCCAGACAATTCAACCTTCAAACTAGTTACTGCCTCAACATTGTCAATTATATCTGCAATAACTTGTTCAATGTCAGGTGCCTGATGCTCTGATTTGTCAATTTCTACATCATCAGGACTTGTACTAATAGAAAAACTTGAGCTTATATTTGACTTGGATTTCTTCTCAAGTTTTCTAGCAAGAGAAAATAAAGTCTCATTATCTTCATCAGTTTCAGTGTGTTCGGAACTGATGAGTTTATCAGATGCACAATAAGGTACAATGTCTAGACATACATTGTCCTTTGGAAATAAATTTTCATCTAATTATCCTTTTTCAAAAGACTTTGTTTCCTTAGACATAATTTTTCTGACTTTCCTTCTTCTATAACATTTTTGTTTCTCCTTTTAAAGTATTGATGTTTTCTTTTCAAATTGCTCCATTAAAGTTTTCTGCTTTAATTCTTCTAAGGCACTTTCTATTACAACAGCCTTTCGAAGGCTATCAACTTTTGTTTTGTCTACAGTAATATCTAATTCTACTTGTTTTGAATAAAAAGGAGTAGGGATAGCTGATTCATGCTCTTCCTCAAATACATGTAGTCTTGTACCGTTTATAAGAGTTTGAGGAGTTCTATTTGATGAACCTACACATTTTTCCAAATATTTTGCATACTGTTCCAAAATACAATCTCAGCACATTTCATTCTATATTCTCTATCAAATTTACTTTGAATACCCATGTATGTAATATTTGCATCAGTATGTTGAAGTTCTTGCCTAACTTCATCTAATATTCTCTGAGGAAAGAAGTAATCTCTATAAAGTTCTGCTAACATTTTGTCTATTCGAAATATTTTCTTGAACTAAGTACGTGGAACTTCATCATTCTCTATTTCTTTTCCTTTGGCATCTCTTCTGCTTTTGCCATTTCCTCTGCCACGACCTTTGTAGAACTTGGAGACTATCGTCACAAGTTATAACAACAACAAGCGGGAAAGATTTTCTTGACAAAGTTTACAAATAACCTAAGTGCCCGTGTAATAAGTGTTTAAATAGGGTTTTTAGGCGTATAACTCAATGTGAAGAGAAGTCGGGCTTAGAAATAAAATAAATATTGAATAAAGCTTATTCAATCAAAGTACTTGAAATATTCAAGTATAACTCGTTGAGTTAACTAACCTAACGAGTAAAACACTGTCTAGAGGCAGTTTTACACGTTACCTTATCTAATATAACGTCTAGTTAGTACACTTAAAACAATTTTCAGATGCTTCCAACTGAAAAGTTCCGAAAACAACACACATGCTAAACTTAACATTATCTTGAGAACATTGTAAACTATTTGAACATTTTGTCTTTTGAATCTAGAATAGTTTGTTTGTCTTTTTAAATTATTTCATCAAGATTTTAAGAGGACATTAATTTAGATTAACTAAGATTTATATTTTAAATTATATTAATCTATTTTTGACATTGTTAATGCTCCCCCTACAAATATACTTCAAATATAGTCAATCAAAATACAAAATATACTTGTAGTGACAATAGATGTTAAGTATAACTATACTTTTACATTTTCTTTTCAGAGACTTCTGTTATCCTGACATCATCAAAAATGATTTCCAAAATCAATTCCTACTGTATATGAATCAAAACACAACTTTGAACTCAATTCGATTAATTCAAGGAGAATAAAAGAATGTATCTCAAATAAATGTTTTCAAAAGTACTAATGTTGATTCAATAAATCAATAGTCATATTGGTATAAACTATATGCGATTCAAAGATATCTGTAATTAATGAAACAACTTTTTCTTTTCAAAACAATAAATATTGATAATTTTCTTTAAAAGTTAGTTTGAAAAGCTTAAATCATACTGTTCAAGCTTTAATTTTGCCCATTTTTAATGAATTTTATAAGTAATTTTGCATGATATTATATATCTATGGTGGATAAATGATATTAATTATGGGTAATATAAGTCTTGAAATATAGTGCAATATAGAAATTTAATTAACAAGTGCATCCCCCATTGGATATAATTTTACATGGAACACATTGATTTATTTTGCATGTCCTATGTTGGCTAACGTCTCTTGGAGTTCAACTTCCATTAATTGTAGGTAACATATATATGGGAGGAGCTTAATGCAAAAGACCAAAGAAGATGTAAAGAATCAAAAGTTGGTGGACTAAACTTTAAAGAAGAGGACATGCCAACACCTTATTGGCTCTCCTAGATCTATGGCATCTTATTGGCTTGGTGATAAAACCAAGGTGCCACATCAAAGAGAGAGAAGACAAAACAACATAAATACAAGGGGAGAGGAATTTCGGCCAACACCTTGGTGCTTCCAACGAGAGAAAGAAGGAGGAGAAGAAGCTTGGAGGTGAGGCTTGTGCTTCCAAAGAGAGACCATCCATTCATGCTATTCACCATTCCAAGGGCTAAGGAGAAGACGTCCAAGCTTGGAGGTGGATTTGCTGCCAAGTTCCATTGAATTCAAAGCTCTAGAGAAGAAGATAAGAAGCTCCTAAGGTAGTGACAACTCTTAGAGTTTATTATTTTTTTGTATAGAAGGAAGAATTGATGAGAAATGGTGGTGAACATCTCAATTATATGTCTTCTTAGCTAGATAGAGTTCAATGAATGTATATGAATGTTTAATTCTTCTTTTCAACTTCTAATTTGCATCATCTATTCACGTGTATTGTTGGGGCTGTTGGTGAGGCTTTCACACGAGTGAATGACACTCATCAATGGTGGCTTGGCGCATTTGAGAAGAAGGTGTGAATTGAAAGAAGAAGAAAATAAGTGTTGATGTTCATTTGAATGAAGAACCTATCACTTATATCTAGTTGTTAATTTTAATTTCAGTAGTTAATTGAGTTTGTTATATCTTATATTGATCACATTTTGTCCTAATCAATCTCCAAAATGAATTTCTAATGCAAGTAGTATAGTATAGTTTAGCTAGATTAGCAAATAGCATAGTTGCATGCATTTAGTATAAATTAGAATAGAGTAGTATAGTCTATTGAACCTTGTTGTTTTATTTTTCTTTCCTTAATATTGATGCATTGATATCACTTCTGAAATCATGTGGAACTTGTGTGCATGTTATAACTGAATGAGTTGATAGATTTACAAGTAAAGAAATTGATTCACATCACCATTTTCCACTACAAATTGCCTTGAAATTACATGATTTGTGAGCTTGTGTTAACTTTGATTATTCTACATTCACATGTCATTAATTTACTGAAGTATACCTAAGAGCTTGAAGAACAAGTTGAGTAATAGTTGATTAAGTCATAAACACAATCCTTGTGGAAGAATGACCTGTATTTGCCATATACACCAAAAGAACTGTGCACTTGCAGTAAAGCTTGAGCTAAAAATATAGCTCAACACATACAAGAGCTTTCTAATGTATCCGTGTAATGAGCTTTCAGTCAACAATCCCAGATCTGATCAGGACCTTAGGTTGCCAGATTTAAAGAATCCTTTTGAGGACAACAATCCTTACATACCTATCTACTCAAGTACAAAAGGCTTGTGATCAAATTGATCAATAAACTCTCAAAGATTTTCACTTTGTAAGCACTTTTCATTTTAAGCACAGTATATATGTATTCCATTAATACAGATGCAATAAAACGCAAATCTCATACAATTTTTACTTCTATGATTGTACTGAGAATATGAATAAATTTCAATAAGCTTATACTTTTGATTAACAGTTTAAGATGAGTTACATATAACTTATTCTACAAGTTTAATCAATTAAGTCAAATTTATGCATGATCATACGCATTTTCCTTGATTCAAAGAAAACATTTAATCAAAATTTCAGAATGTTAGAAGTATTTAATGTTTTTCATTTACACTTCCACTTAAAATCGTAAAAACTATTAAAATTGATAAACTACTTAAAATCAATAAGATACTACTATGATTTTACAATAAATACATAGTATCTTAAGCAGCAGTTTAGATATTACTTTAAATATTTATGATAAGTATATAATATCTATGAGGTGAACAACATCATCAATAATATTTATCTTTTTATGTGGAGTTTAAGCATTTTACACATCACATAGCCTACAAATACCTAAATTTAATCTAATGTTGCAGAATGTATTTTCGTCTAGAGGTTTTGTAAATATATCAGCTAATTGATTTTTACTAGACACAAATTCTAATTTAATTTTTCCTTTAATTACATTATCTCTTAGAAAATGATGTCTAACCTCTACATGCTTTGCTCTTGAATGTAATACAGGATTTTTAGAAAGATTTATTGTAGAACTACTATCACAATAAATCTCAGTTGTATCATAAGATAATCCAAATTCTTCTAAAGTTTTCCTTATCCACAGAATCTGAGTGCAACACAGTGCAGTAGCAACATATTCAGCTTCTGTAGTAGAAAGTGCTACACAGTTTTGCTTTTTACTAAACCATGATACCAAATTATTTCCCAATAATTGACATGTGCCACTGGTACTCTTTCTATCAGATTTAGATCCTGCATAATCAGCATCAGTATATCCTATAAGATCTATTGAACTATCCTTAGAATAATACAGTCTGAAATTTTTAGTTCCTTGTATATAACTAAATATTCTTTTAACTGCAATTAAGTGTGATTCTTTAGGATTAGATTGAAATCTAGCACAAACACACACAGCAAACATAATATCAGGTCTACTAGCAATCAAATAAAGTAAAGAACCAATCATACTTCTGTATTTTCTTTGATCTATAGATTTTCCTATGTCATCAATATCTAACTTTAAAGAAGTACTCATAGGAGTTCCTTGAATCCTTGTATCATTAAAATTAAATTTCTTAAGCATTTCAACTGCATATTTTTCCTGATTTAAAAATATACCTTTATCCATTTGCTTAATTTGAAGTCCTAGAAAATATGAAAGTTCTCCTATCATACTCATTTCAAATTGATTAGTCATCTCTTTAGAGAATATTTCTATCAACTTATCAGAGGTTGCTCCAAAGATTATATCATCCACGTATATTTGAACAACAATTTGATCTTTACCATCTCTCTTAATAAATAGAGTATGATCCACTTTTCCCATGATATAGCCTTTTTCTATTAAAAAAGTAGACAATCTTTCATACCATGATCTAGGTGCTTGCTTCAAACCATATAAGGCTTTCTTCAATTTATACACAAAGTCAAGATTTTTAATATCTTCAAATCCAGGTGGTTGTTTTACATAGACTTCTTCATTAATTAAACCATTTAGAAATGCACTCTTTACATCCATTTGATATAATTTAAAATCCATATAACAAGCATAGGCCAATAATATTCTAATACTTTCTAACCTAGCCACAAGAGCAAATGTTTCATCATAATCTAATCCTTCTTCCTATGTATACCCTTGTGCAACTAATCTAGCTTTATTCCTTATAATTTGATCAGTTTCGTTAGTTTTGTTTCTAAAGATCCACTTTGTACCTATTATGGACTGATTTTCTAGTGGAGAAACTAATTCCCATACATCATTTCTGATGAATTAATTTAGTTCTTCTTGCATTGCCACTATCCAATTTTCATCAGATAATGCTTCTTGTATATTCCTTGGTTCCACCATAGAAATAAACATACACACTATTTAAATTTACTGAAGCTCTAGTTTTAACTCCCTCATTAATATTACCAATGACTTGAGTAATGGGATGTGATGAAGAATAACGCCAATTTCTCTGATTTTCCTCAATATTCTCATCAACATCTGAAAGTCCATCACTTTCATCATTAGTTTGATCATCTAAGTTCATATTTTTGATTTTCTCAGATAAATCATCAATCTCTCTATTGATCTCTAACTCATTTGGAAAATTGATCATATCATCATTATCAGCTTTAGATTGAGATTCTCTAAGAGAATTTTCATTGAAGCTTACATGGAGGGTTTCTTCAATAGTCCTAGAGGTCTTGTTATATACTCTATAGGCTTTACTTCTAGTAGAGTAACCTACAAAAATTCTTTCATCTGATTTGGCTTGAAATTTATCCCTTTTATCCTTAGTATTAAGAATAAAACACTTACAGCCAAATGGTTTCATATAGGAAATTTTTGGAACCCTATTAAACATAATTTCAAAAGGAGTTTTATTAACATGAGGTCTTAAATGACTTCTGTTAATAACATAACAAGCTGTATTTACTGCTTCAGTCCAAAGATTTTGAGGTAACTTATGTTCATTCAACATAGTTCTGGCCATTTCTTGAAGTGATCTATTCTTTCTCTCAACAACACCATTTTGACACGGTGCTCTTGGAAAAGAAAATTTGTGATCAATGCCATACTCATTACAATAGTTATCCATTTGATCATTATCAAATTCAGTTCCATGATCACTCCTAAGTTTTTGAATAGAGACACTTTGCTCATTTTGAACAAAATTACAAAACATTTTAAATTTTTCAAAAACTTCTGTCTTAGATGCTAGAAAATATACCCAAGTGTATCTAGAGAAGTCATCTACTAAAACAAATACATATCGTTTACCACCAAGACTCATGATTCTTGTTGGTCCAAATAGATCCATATGTATAAGTTCTAAGACTCTCTTGCTTGAAATATCAGTTTTGGATTTAAAAGAATTTTTGTGAAGTTTACCTAACTCACATGCATCACACATAAAGTTCTTTGAGTATTTAATCTTTGGTAAACCTCTCACTAAATGTTTTCTAGATAGTTTATGTAATAGTCTCATATTTATATGCCCAATCCTTCTATGCCATAGATATGCATCACTAGTTTCAGCTAGCAAACATGAATTTAAATCAACTGCACTAGAAGGTAAAGATAAAATACATACAGAACCTTTTCTTTTAGCAATAAACTTAATTTCATCTGTATTTTTATCAATTATTTTGCATACATTATCTTTAAACACTACATAATATCCATTTTCAGTTAGTTTTATGACACTTAGCAAATTAAATCCTAGGTTTTCTACATATAGTACATTCGAAATAACACAAGTAGGAGTTATTTGAACATTGCCCATACCTATGATTTTATCTTTGCTTTTGTTTCCAAATGTTACACTTCCTTTCATGGTATTTGTAAAATTTTGTAATAGACTTTTTTGTCCGATCATGTGACTGGACGCTCCACTGTCCAAGATCCATTTTGATGTTGTTTCCTCCTACAACACAAATTAAGAAAAACTTTTTCTTGGTACCCAATGTTGTTGACGACCAAGTTCATTAAACGCATATTTCTTCTTTTTGTTTAAAAATAGTTTAACATTATGATTTATATTCTTATTAGTTGTAAGTACTATTGATTTATCATTAGCTTCATACTCACATATAGCATTATTGCTTTTGCAATCATTCTTTTTGTTTTCAGATGTAGTATAATCAAGACCAAACATATTTTTATCAGTTGTTAATTTATTTTGGTCATGCTTATACATTTCAGTAAGTTCATACCAAGATTTTGTACTTGTATTAAAATTTTCCGTACATACAAAATCTTTTTCTACACAAGAATTTTTTGTTTTATCACATGTAGAATGAGTAATTGGTCTAATACCAGTGTATTGAATTACATGCTCAAGTTTCTGAATTTTCAGTTTACTACAATTGTCTGAAATTTTAGAAACATTAGAAATTGAATTTCCAGAACAAGAAACAAGATTTTTAGAAACATTTATAATCATGTTAGAAGTACAATTTGACAAATCACATTGACTTATATTATTACTGCATGATTCATCCCTTGAAGTACCTACTTCTACATATTTATTACATTGTTTCATAATAAAAGGAATTTTAGTTTTAGATTTACTTGAACTGCAACTAATAAATCCTTTATTGCCTTGAGATTCAGGATATTCAGGATAATCAAATCCTAAGCCAAATTTATAAGACACCGTAGGGGTACTAGTTAGTTTGTCTAACTTAGTTTGATTTAAATTCCATTTCTCAAAGGTAGAATTTAAATATTGCTCTCTTAGTTTTAATCTTTCTATCTCTAATTCAAGTTCATTTATATTGTTTCTCAACATTTCATTTTCAGATTCTATCTTTAATTTTTCAACATTTATATTCTGTATTTGTTCATGCAAGATACATTCATTAAATCTAAATTTTTGCAAATCTCTAGCATGATTTTCATTATCACATTTAAAATTTTCTAAAGTAGTAGACAGGAAACAATTTTCTTCTTCCATAATGGATGAAGATTTTCTAATATTCTTATTTTCCAGTTTACATACTTTAAGTTTTTGTAATAATGCATGATAAGCACATAATAATTCATCAAAGTTGAAATCTGAATGACTTTCAAAATCAGATATTACCTCAGACTCATCTGCCATGAAGCACACATGAGCAACGTCTTCTAACTCTTGTTCTCCTTCTGAATGTGAAGATTTTGATGTTGATTCCTTAGATTCAGACTCTTCAGACGTGTCATCTCAAGTGACCTTCAAAGCCTTTTTCTTGTAAAACTTTTTCTGAGTTTTCTAAGCCATCTTCTTCTAATTTGTCCTACTTTGCTTTTCATTTTTCCTCATAGGACAATCTGGAGAAAGATGTCCATGTTTCTTACAGTTGTAACATACATACTTTCTGGATGAAGAATTCTTGTCATTCAATGATTTTGACGTTAAGGGTTTATCATTTTTGTTCCTTTGTTGTTTCCTAGCTTTCCATGCTTTCTTGAATTTCCTAGTCAGCAAAATCAAATCCTCGTCAGAATCAGTAGATATATCAGAATCTGAATTAATTTCGAAGGCTATTTCTTTCTTCATTTTTAGTTTGTTGTGACTCAGTGATTCATTTAATTGAACTTCATAAGCTGTTAAATTTCCTATAAGTTCATTCATAGTATAAACATTTAAATCTCGTGATTCCTCAATTAATGTTACTTTCTAAGACCATTTAGAACTTAGGGATCTGAGAATTTTCCTCACCAAATCCTTCTGTTCAAAATTCTTTCCTAAACATTTTAAAGAGTTTATGATATCAAGAAATCTGGAAAACATCTCAGAAATATTTTCGTCTTCATGCATCTTAAAGAGTTCATACTTATGAATCAACATGTTTATTTTTGTCTCTTTAACTTGAGAAGTACCTTCATGTGAAACTTCTAATGCATGCCACACCTCATAAGCAGATTTATATGCCGACACTTTACTGAACTGTTCATAACTCAATGCACAAAATAAAATATTTAAGCCCTTAGCAATCAGAGTTTCATTTTCTTTTTCAGTAATTGTCCAAGTATTATAAGGGGTAGTTAACGGAGTATATGGTTTAGAAATCATGAACCACAAATTATGATCTATACTTTGAAGAAAAACAGTCATCCTATATTTCCAATATCCAAAATGTATTCCATCAAATAAAGGAGGACGATTAAGATTTTGGCCTTCATATAAAGAAAAATTACCATTTCTAGTAGCCATTTTACCTTAGATTTTTCAACCTATTTGATTTTAAACAGTCTAAAAACTTTAAAACAACTTGAGCCTTAAATCAAAAAAGTTAAACATATGCTCAGATATTAATTTTCATTTAAAAACAAGGAATGTAGAATAAGCAATGATATTAAATAAGTTGGTATCGATTTTATATCAAAGATTATTCAGAAAGCTCTGATACCACTTGTAGGATCGTATGACTACACAAGAGGGGGGTGAATTGTGTATTTTTAATACTTTTTGAAATATAATTGAAACTTTAAAACTCAAAAACAAGTCGAGACATTGTTTTCATAAAATCATTTTTATTCAAGGTTTCAATTACAATATACAATTCAATTCTCCTCAAAAATTGTAGATGCAATTATATTTCGATACCATGTATCATCTAAACAATTTCAAAACTACAAATAGAGAAAACTAATTTGCGGAATTTAAAACTTTTCTCCCTATTTGAGATCTTTCTTCTTCTTCATTTTCTTCTTCAACAATTCTTCAGTGACAAATATCTTGTCTTTTTATGCTTCACCGAATTTGCTTTCTTCTGATACTTCAAATCTTCAGTGACGAAAAACTTACCTTTTTGTGCTTCACTGAACTTTCTTCCACTTGAGAGATTTTTCCCGAGAAGGTGTTTTTGATCCCTGAAAAAGATTTTTCTTTTGGTGTGTAGGGATGTTTTGATCCTTGAAAAGATTTTTCTTTTTGTGTGCAAGGATAAATTGATCAACGAGAATTCTATGCCTTTTATACTGTATCTTCATTTCATGCATATCCTTCACGTTTAACTACTACCAGTTTTCCACTTCTCCACGTCATTTCTTTTTCCTTCATCGAAACAAACACGTTCTAACCCACGTTTATATTTCGAATTTTCTTTAATCATCAGTCCTGGATCTCTAAAAAATTTCCTGCAAAATAAACTTTCTCATCCAAAAGTTTTTTCATTAGTGTAATAAAAAGTCATTACTTTAATGTTAGCTAAACGAGTAACATAAGTATATATATAACTTAATGTTTTTAACTTAATGAGTTCCTCATGTGACATTTCACGTGACAAGTACTATAGCTAACTCAACGAACAAAGTCCGTGGTGTTATGCTATCTCAATGAACCATCTCCATTGTGTTATGATAACTCAACGAAACCAGTAATAAACAAATGTTTTTATAATAAGAATTTTACCACGTGCAAAAATAACAACTTAATGAGTTCGTCTCTTATTTTACTCACTAACTTAACGAGTTATCATGTGACCTATTTTAACCTTTAAGCCTCTAACTTAACGAGTTCTCACGTGACCTCTATACAAACAAAACTCTAACTTAACGAGTTGTCTAAACGTGCACTGTTCATGATACAGAAGATATAACTTTAAAACATATCTTGCTTTTCAATAAAAACACATGTTAACTTAACGTTTAGTTAAATGAGAAATTAATGCAATGAAACAACTAATTAATAACTTCAGATCCAATACAAACAAGTATTTATGCCAATAAGCTTTTTCTATATTAATTGATGATTTTAATTTCTTTTCACAAGCAATAGTAATTGAGCAAATATGATTATTTTCATTCAACACACATCATCAAAACAAAATACTCAACAATCTCCCCCTTTTTGATGATGACAAAACCATATTAAATCAATTATGAAATATGTTTAACTCAACAAAGTACCTTCGTTGGGTTAACTTTTAATTCAACAAACCTTTTTGTTGACTTAAGTTCACTTAAGCTTATTTCTATTGTTTGTGTAAATTTTACCTCTCAGAACTAAAACTCTCAAATGTCAATAATTATATATGTATTAGTTTTCTAATTATCATTTGTCAAAAACCATTTAAATATTATCTCTCGTTATAATATATGCAATTAAGATCATAATCATCTTTTTATAATATTTCTCCCCCTTTTTGTCATTAATCAAAAAGATAATTACAGAGAATATATATATATATATGTATAAGAGATATATTTACAACAACTCTTTCTGTAAACAAGAATAATAATTGAACACATTTACAAAAAAAATGTATTCTTCAATGAATCAAACAAGTAATACAAACATTACATTTTGTATTCAGAAACAAACAAAAACAGTCATCGACCCCTCCTAAGTATATCACTTATAACATTACATATTTTATCTCCAAGATGCCTAATATCATTTCTGATGTCGTTAAGCACTACATCTAAGTCAGGAGGTAGCTGGGTTTGCTGTTCTACTTGAACTGAATAACTTTGTTGTTGTTGTTGTATATGGTTTGTACAATCAGGTTGTTGTTGTTGTTGTCATTGAGGTTTATGCATGGCCTAAAATTTTTGCAAATCTTTAACACTAAATGCTCTCATGCCTTTAGTTTCAGAGGGCTAGTCGAATAAATTCAATTGGCTTACAAAGACTCTACATACAGCATCACCATAAAATAACTTTGAACTCATATGCTGTAATTGAGAAGTAAAAATATCAAACCAATTGATTTGAATTCTATTCAGCAGGCCATAGTTTCATATAGACAGCTTCTACTGACTTCCAAATTATGTCCAACTCTCTGAAATAAATTTGCATGCAATATATTTGCAATAAACCTTGCCTTTGCATTTAGATTTTCCATTAATCTCATTTCAGAATATACATCTAGAATTTTTGATAAAGACTAAATGTTCCATTCCAGTTGTCTAATCATGTCAAATCAATTCGTAACAACAACACCTTCATTCTTTAATCCCAAAACTTTAAAAATTAACTCAGGAGATAATATAAACTCCTATTGATTTATTTGAGCTTTCAGAAAATTTCCATTCTTGGCCAGATTGCTATAAAAAGTTGCAATAAGCTCTTTGTATTGCTTCCATTTCGTTCCTACTGGCAAGAATTGAATGAGGCCTTGAAACTCAAATAGATCTCTTATTACCATCAAACTTCTGAACTTTATTCGACAAGCATGCAGAATCTGACATGTAATCAGATTATTGTATTTCTGCAATGCTTCTTTAGATCTAAAATGAATTGAATTACCTTGAATTCATAATACTATACATAAAGAAGGTGATACCTGAAGCCGTGTTTCAAAGTTTAATTCATCTTCAAGAACCTCTTCTTCAAAATGAATGTCATGTTGTTCCTTTTCCAAAATATTATCTTGAAGCTGCTCAGGTAAGCTTGATTCTTCAGCTTCAACTGTGTTAGGAACATCTTCAATATGCTCAACATTCATCTGTTCAGTCTCTATAGAATCTTTAGAGTTCAATTATTTCACAAATTCTACAACTGGTGTATCTGTCTATAATTGTTCATTTTGTTCAACAGATATTGCCATTGAGTCATGCTGTGAATTCTCAAACTCTGCTTCTATAGATTCTGAAGAAGGCTGGTTGACTTTTAGCTCTTCTAGAGTCTTAACATTTTCAATATCTGCTACTCTAGACAATTCAACCTATGAACTAGTTACTGGCTCAACATTGTCAATTATATCTGCAATAACTTGTTCAATGTCGAGTGCCTGATGCTCTGATTTGTCAATTTCTATATCATCAAGACTTGTACTAATAGAAAAACTTGAGCTCATATTTGACTTGTATTTCTTCTCAAGCTTTCTAGCAAGGGAAAATAAAGTCTCATTATCTTCATCAGCTTCAGTGTGTTCGAAACTGATGAGTTTATGAGATGCACAATAAGGTACAATGTCTAGACATACATTGTCCTTTAGAAATAAATTTTCATCTGATTTTCCTTTTTCATTAGACTTTGTTTCCTTAGACATAATTTTTCTGACTTTTCTTCTTCTATAACATTTCTATTTCTCCTCTTCAAGTATTGCTATTTTCATTTCAACTTGCTCCATAAAAGTTTTCTACTTTAATTCTTCTAAGGCACTCTCAATTGCTACGGCCTTTCAAAGACTATCAACTTTTGTTTTGTCTACAACAATATTTGATTCTACTTGTTTTGAATATAAAGGGGTAGGGATAGCTGATTCATGCGCTTCCTCAAATGCATGTAGTCTAGTACCGTTTATTGGTATTTGAGGAGTTCTAGTTGAAGAACCTACACCTTTTTCCAAATAATTTGCATACTGCTCGAGAAATGAAATCTCAACACATTTCATTTTGTATTCTCTATCAAATTTACTACGAATACCCATGTATGTAATATTTCCATCAGTATTTTGGAGTTCTTGTCTAACTTCATTTAGTATGTCTTTAGGAAAGAAATATTCACTATAAATTTCTGCTAACCTTTTGTCCACTCAAAATATTTTCTTAAACCAAGTGCGTGGAACTTCATCATTCTCCATTTCTTTTCCTATTGCATCTCCTCTGCTTTTGCCTTTTCCTCTACCACAACCTTTGTAGAACTTGGAGACTATCGTTGTAGGTTTTAACACCAACAAGCGGGAAAAATTTTCTTGACAAAGTTTACAAATAACCTAAGTGCCCGTGTAGTAAGTGTTTAAATAGGGTTTTAGGCGAATAACTCAACGTGAAGAGAAGTCGGGTTTAGATATTAAATAAATATTGAATAAAATTTATTCAATCAAGATACCCGAAATATTCAAGTATAACTCGTTGAGTTAACTAATCTAACGAGTAAAACGCTGTCTAGAGGCAATTTTAAACGTTACTGTATCTAACATAATGTCTAGTTAGTACACTTAAACAAGTTTTGAATGCTTCCAACTGAAACGTTCCGAAAACAACACACATGCTAAACTTAACATTATATTGAGAACATTTTAAACTATTCGAACATTTTTGTCCATTGAATCTAAAATAGTTTGTTTGTCTTTTTAAATTATTTCATCAAAATTTTAAGAGGACATTAATTCAGATTAACCAAGATTTGTATTTTGAATTTTATTAATCTGTTTTCGACATTGTGAATCCTCCCCCTACAAATATACTTCAAATATATTCAATCAAAATACAAAATATACTTGTAGTGACAATAGATGTTAAGTATAACTATACTTTTAAATTTTCTTTTCAAAAATTTTTGTTATTCTGACATCATCAAAAATGATTTCCAGAATCAATTCCTACTGTATATGAATCAAAACACAACTTTGAACTCAATATGATTAATTCAAGGAGAATAAAAGAAGGTATCTCAAATAAACGTTTTCAAAAGTACTAATGTTGATTCAATAAATCAGTAGTCATATTGGTAGAAACTATATGTGATTCAAAGATATCTGTAATTAATGAAACAATTGTGCTTGTACAATAAACTAAAGCACAGATTTTTTTTTTTCAAAATAGTAAAATTTGATAATTTTCTTTAAAAGTTAGTTTGAAAAGCTTGAATCATACAAGAGCTTCCTAATGTACCTATGTAATGAGCTTTCAGTCAACAATCCCAGATCTGATCAGGACCTTAGGTTGCCAGATTTAAAGAATCCTTTTTTAGGACAACAATCCTTACATACCTATCTGCTCAAGTACAAAAGGCTCGTGATCAAACTGATCAATAAACTCTCAAAGAATTTCACTTTGTAAGCACTTTTCATTTTTAGCACAGTATATATGTATTCCATTAATACAGATGCAATAAAACAGAAATCTCATACAATTTTTTACTTCTTTGATTGTACTGAGAATATGAATCAGTTTCAATAAGCTTATACTTTTGATTAACAGTTTAAGATGAGTTACATATAACTTATTCTACAAGTTTAATCAATTAAGTTAAATTTTTGCATGATCATATGCATTTTCCTTAATTCAAAGAAAACATTTAATCAAAATTTCAGAATGTCAGAAGTATTTAATGTTTTTCATTTACACTTCCACTTAAAATCATAAAAACCATTAAAATTGATAAACTACTTAAAATCAATAAGATACTACTATGATTTTACAATAAATACATAGTATCTTAAGCAACAGTTTAGATATTACTTTAGATATTTATGATAAGTATATAATATCTATGAGGTGAACAACATCATCAATAATATTTTTTTTTTTTTATGTGGAATTTAAGCATTTTACACATCACATAGCCTACAAATACCTAAATTTAATCTAATGTTGCAGAATGTATTTTCATCTAGAGGTTTTGTAAATATATCAGCTAATTGATTTTTACTAGACACAAATTCTAATTTAATTTTTCCTTTAATTACGTTATCTCTTAGAAAATGATGTCTAACCTCTATATGCTTTGCTCTAGAATGTAATATAGGATTTTTGGAAAGATTTATTGTAGAACTACTATCACAATAAATCTCAGTTGTATAATAAGATAATCCAAAATCTTCTAAAGTTTGCCTTATTCATAGAATCTGAGTGCAACACAGTGCAACAGCAACATATTCAGCTTTTGTAGTAGAAAGTGCTACATAGTTTTGCTTTTTACTAAACCATGACACCAAATTATTTCCCAATAATTGACATGTGCCACTTGTACTTTTTCTATCAGATTTAGATCCTACATAATCAGCATCAGTATATCCTATAAGATCAATTGAACTATCCTTAGAATAATACAATCTGAAATTTTTAGTTCCTTGTATATATCTCAATATTCTTTTAACTACAATTGAGTGTGATTCTTTAGGATTAGATTGAAATCTAGCACAAACACACACAACAAACATAATATCAGGTCTACTAGCAGTCAAATAAAGTAAAGAACCAATCATACTTCTGTATTTTCTTTCATCTATTGATTTTCCTATGTCATCAATATCTAACTTTAAAGAAGTACTCATAGGAGTTCCTTGAATCCTTGTATCATTAAAATTAAATTTATTAAGCATTTCATCTACATATTTTTCTTGATTTAAAAATATACCTTTATCCATTTGCTTAATTTGAAGTCCTAGAAAATATGAAAGTTCTCCTATCATACTCATTTCAAACTGATTAGTCATCTCTTCCGAAAATATTTTTATTAGTTTATTAGAAGTTCCTCCAAAGATTATATCGTCCATATATATTTGAACAACAATCTGATCTTTACCATCTCTTTTGATAAATAGAGTATGATCTACTTTTCCCATGATATAACCTTATTCAATTAAAAAAGTAGATAATCTTTTATACCATGATCTAGGTGCTTGCTTCAAACCATATAAGG
Organism: Cymodocea nodosa; assembly: GCA_036874045.1. NCBI lineage: Eukaryota > Viridiplantae > Streptophyta > Magnoliopsida > Alismatales > Cymodoceaceae > Cymodocea > Cymodocea nodosa. Next base: position 14,243,172 of record CM072342.1, on the reverse strand, counting down.
CTTTCTTCAATTTGTACACAAAGTTAGGATTTTTAATATCTTCAAATCCAGGTGGTTGTTTTACATAGACTTCTTCATTAATTAAACCATTTAGAAATGCACTCTTGACATCCATTTGATATAGTTTAAAATCCCTATAATAAGCATAGGCTAATAATATTCTAATACTTTCTAACCTAGCCACAGGAGCAAATGTTTCATCACAATCTAATCCTTCTTCCTGTGTATACCCTTGTGCAACTAATCTAGCTTTGTTCCTTATAACTTGACTAGTTTCGTTAGTTTTGTTTCTAAAGATCCACTTTGTACCTATTATGGACTGATTTTCTAGTGGAGAGACTAATTCCCAAACATCATTTCTAATGAATTGATTTAGTTCTTCTTGCATTGCCACTATCCAATTTTCATCAGATAATGCTTCTTCTATATTCTTTGGTTCCACCATAGAAACAAACATACACATACTTTTTAAATTTACTGAAGCTCTAGTTTTAACTCCCTCATTAATATTACCAATGACTTGACTAATGGGATGTGATGAAGAATAACGCCAATTTCTCTAATTTTCCTCAATATTCTCATCAACATCTGAAGGTCCATCACTTTCATCATTAGTTTGATCATTTAAGTTGATATTTTTGATTTTCTCAGATAAAACTTCAATCTCTCTATTGATCTCTAACTCTTTTGGGAAATTGAACATATCATCATTATTAGCTTTAGATTGACATTCTCTAAAAGAATTTTCATTGAAGCTTACATGGAGGGTTTCTTCAATAGTTCTAGAAGTCTTGTTATATACTCTATAGGCTTTACTTCTAGTACAGTAACCTACAAAAATTCCTTCATCCGCTTTGGCTTGAAATTTATCCCTTTTATCCTTAGTATTAAGAACAAAACACTTGCAGCCAAATGGTTTCATATAGGAAATTTTTGGAACCCTATTAAACATAATTTCAAAAAAAGTTTTATTAACATGAGGTCTTAAATGACTTCTGTTAATAACATAACAAGCTGTATTTACTACTTCAGCCCAAAGATTTTGAGGTAACTTACGTTCATTTAACATAGTTTTGGCCATTTCCTAAAGTAATCTATTCTTTCTCTCAACAACACCATTTTGAGACGGTGCTCTTGGAAAAGAAAATCTGTGATCAATGTCATACTCATTACAATAATTATCCATTTGATCATTATCAAATTCAATACCATGATCACTCCTAAGTTTTTGAACAGAGACACTTTGTTCATTTTGAACAAGATTGCAAAACATTTTAAACCTTTCAAAAACTTCTGTCTTAGATGCTAGAAAATATACTCAAGTGTATCTAGAGAAGTCGTCTACTAAAACAAATACATACCATTTATCACCAAGATTCATGATTCTTGTTGGTCCAAATAGATCCATATGTATAAGTTCTAAGACTCTCTTGCTTGAAATATCAGTTTTGGATTTAAAAGAGTTTTTGTAAAGTTTACCTAACTCACATGCATCACACATAAAATCCTTTGAGTATTTAATCTTTGGTAAATCTCTCACTAAATGTTTTCTAGATAGTTTATGTAACAGTTTCATATTTATATGCTTAATCCTTCTATGCCACAGATATGCATCACTAGTTTCAGCTAGCAAACATGAATTTAAATCAACTACACCAGAAGGTAAAGATAAAATACATACAAATCCTTTTCTTTTAGCAATAAACTTAATTTCATCTGTATTTTTATCAATAATTTTGCATATATTATCTTCAAACACTACATAATATCCATTTTTAGTTAGTTTTATAATACTCAGGAAATTAAATCCTAGGTTTTCTACATATAGTACATTCAAAATAACACAAGTCAGAGTTATTTAAACATTGCCCATACCTATGATTTTATCTTTGCTTTTGTTTCCAAATGTTACACTTTCTTTAGTGGTATTTGTAAAATTTTTGAATAGACTTTTTTGTCCAGTCATGTGACTTAATGCTCCACTATCCAAGATCCATTTTGATGTTGTTTCCTCCTACAAAACAAATTAAGAAAAACTTTTTCTTGGTACCCAATGTTGTTGAGGATCAAGTTCATTAAACGCATATTTCTTCTTTTTGTTTAAAAACAGTTTAACATTATCATTTACATTTTTATTAGTTGTAAGTACAATAGACTTATCATTAGGATCATACTTATAGCATTATTGCTCTTATAGTCATTCTTTTTGTTTTCAGATGTAGTATAATCAAGACCAAACCGATTTTTATCAAATGTTAATTTATTTTGGTCATGCTTATACATTTCAGTAAGTTCATACCAAGATTTTGTACTTGTATTTGAATTTTCAATGCATACAAAATCTTTTTCTGCACAAGAATTTTCAAATAAAAAACATGCATAATTAGTAATTGGTCTAACACTAGCGTTTTGAATTACATGCTCGGGTTTTCGAATTTTCAATTTACTACAATTGTCTGAAAGTTTAGAAACTTAATTTCCAAAACAAGAAACAAGATTTTTAGAAACATTAATAGTCATGTTAGAAGTACATTTAGACAAATCACATTGATTGATATCATTACTACATGATTCATCCCTTGAAGTACCTACTTCTACATATTTTTACCTTGTTTCATGATAAAAGGAATTTTAGTCTTAGATTTACTTGAACTACAACTAATAAATCCTTTATTGGCTTGAGATTCAGGATATTCAAGATAATCAAATCCTAAGCCAAATTTATATGACACCATAGGGGTACTAGTTAGTTTGTCTAACTTAATTTGACTTAAATTTCATTTCTCAATGGTAGAATTTAAATCTAGCTCTCTTAGTTTTAATTTATCAATCTCTATTTCAAGTTTATTTATATTTTTTCTCAAGATTTCATTTTTAGATTCTATCTTTAATTTTTCAGCATTTATATTCTGTATTTGTTCATGCAAGACATTCATTAAATCTAAATTTATGCAAATCTCTAGCATGATTTTCATTATCACATTTAAACTTTTTTAAAGTAGTAGACATGAAACAATTTTCTTCTTCCATAATGGATGAAGATTTTCTAATATTCTTATTTTCCAGTTTACATACTTTAAGTTTTTGTAATAATGCATGATAAGCACATAATAATTCATCAAAGTTAAAATCTGAATAACTTTCAGGATTAGATATTACCTCAGACTCATCTGCCATGAAGCACACATGAGCAATGTCTTCTAACTCTTGTTCTCCTTCTGAATGTGAAGATTTTGATGATAATTCCTCAGATTCAGACTCTTCAGACGTGTCATCCCAAGTGACCTTCAAAGCCTTTTTCTTGTAAAACTTTTTCTGAGTTTTCTAAGCCAACTTCTTTTGATTTGTCCTACTATGCTTTTCATTTTTCCTTATAGGACAATCTGGAGAAAGATGTCCAAGTTTCTTATAGTTGTAACATACATACTTTCTAGATGAAGAATTTTTGTCATTTAGTGACTTTGATGTTGAGGGTTTGTCATCTTTATTCCTTTTTTGTTTCTTAGCTTTTCATGCTTTCTTGAATTTCCTATTTAGCAAAATCAAATCCTCGTCAAAATCAGTAGATATATCAGAATCTGAATTAATTTTGAAGGTTATTTCTTTCTTCATTTTTAGTTTGTTTTGACTCAATGATTCATTTAATTTAACTTCATAAGCAGTTAAGTTTCTTATAAGTTCAATCATGGTATAAACATTTAAATCTCGTGATTCCTCAATTGATGTTACTTTCTGAGACCATTTAGAACTTAAGGATCTGAGAATTTTCCTCACCAAATCCTTTTGTTCAAAATTCTTTCCTAAGCATTTTAAAGAGTTTATGATATCAAAAAATCTGGAAAACATCTTAGAAATATTTTCATCTTCATTCATCTTAAAGAGTTCATACTTGTGAATCAACATGTTTATTTTAGTCTCTTTAACTTGAGAAGTACCTTCATGTGAAACTTCTAATGCATGCCACACCTCATAAGCAGATTTATATGCCGACACTTTACTAACTATTCATAACTCAATGCACAAAATAAAATATTTAAGCCCTTAACATTTAGAGTTTCATTTTCTTTTTCAGTAATTGTCCAAGTATTATAAGGGGTAGTTAACGGAGTATATGATTTAGAAATCATGAACCACAATTTATGATCTATACTTTGAAGAAAGACTGTCATCTTGTATTTCCAATATTCAAAATGTATTCCATCAAATAAAGGAGGACGATTAAGATTTTGACCTTCATATAAAGAAAAATTACCATTTCTAGTAGTCATCTTACCTTAGATTTTTCAACCTATTTGATTTTAAACAGTTTAAAACTTTAAAACACCTTGAGCCTTAAATCAAGAGGGTTCAACGTATGCTCAAATATTAATGTCTGTTTAAAAACAAGGAAGGCAGAATAAGCAATGATATTAAATAAGTTGGTATTGATTTTATATCAAAGATTATTAACAAAGCTCTGATACCACTTGTAGGATCATATGACTACACAAGAGGGGGGTGAATTGTGTTTTTCAACATTTTCGTTTATAATTGAAACTTCAATAACTAAAAACAAGTCGAGACACTGTTTTCATAAAATCATTTTTATTCAAGGTTTCAATTACAATATACAATTCAATTCTCCTCAGAAATTGTAGATGCAATTATATCTCGATACCATGTATCATCTAAACAATTTCATAACTACAAATAGAGAAAACTAATTTATGGAATTTAAAACATTTCTCCCAGTTTGAGATCCTTCTTCTTCTTTTTCTTCTTCAGTAATTCTTCAGTGACGAATATATAGTCTTTCTCTACTTCACTGAATTTGCTTTCTCCTAATACTTCAAATCTTTAGTGACATATATCTTACCTTTTTATACCTCATTGAACTTTCTTCCACCTGAGAGCTTTTCCCCAAAGAGGTGTTTTTGATCCCTAAAAAGATTTTTCTTTTGGTATGCAGGGATAGTTTGATCCCTAAAAAGATTTTTCGTTTGATGTGCATGGATAGTTTGATCAACAAGAATTCTATGCCTTTTATATTATATCTTCATTTCATGCATATCCTCCATGTTTAATCACTACTAGTTTTCCACTTCTTCACGTCTTTTCTTTTTCCTTCATCGAAATACACACGTTCTGACCCACGTTTACAATTTGAGTTTAATCATCAGTCTTAGATCTCTAAAAAATTTCTTGCAAAATAAACTTTCTCGTCCAAAATTTTTCATCAATGTAATAAGTAGTCGTTACTTTAATGTTAACTAAATGAGTAACACAAGTATATATATAACTTAACATCTCTAACTTAACGAGTTCCTCATGTGCCAATTCATATGACAAGTACTATAGCTAACTCAACGAACCATCTATATGGTGTTACAATAACTCAACGAACTAGTAATAAACAATGTTTTTATAATAATAATTTTACCACGTGCAAAAATAACAACTTAAGTTTATAACACTAACCTAACGCATTGCCTTAGTATTCAATATAGCAACTCAACGTGTTTAGTTATGTTAACTTAACGAGTTAAACATATGCACCTCACGTGATACAATATAACATTCATAACTTATAATTTCACCATGTATATAACACTAACTTTATGAGTTTGTCTCTTCTTTTACTCACTAACTTAACGAGTTCTCACGTGACCTCTATACAAATAACACTCTAACTTAACGAGTTGTGTAAACGTGCACTATACATAATATAGAAAATATAACTTTAAAATATATCATGCTTTTCAATAAAGACACACGTTAACTTAACGTTTAGTTAAATGAGAAATTAATGCAACGAAACGACTTGTTATTAACTTAGTATAATTTCAAATCCAATATAGACAAGTATTTATATTAGTAAGCTTTTTTTGTATTAATTGATGATTTTAATTTCTTTTCACAAGCAATAGTAATTGAGAAAATATGATTATTTTCATTTAGCACACATCATCAAAATAAAATACTCAACAAACAAGGAAGGTAGAATAAGCAATGATATTAAATAAGTTGGTATCGATTTTATATCAAAGATTATTAACAAAGCTCTAATACCACTTGTAGGATCGTATGGCTACATAAGAGGGGGGTGAATTGTGTTTTTCAACATTTTCGAATATAATTGAAACTTTAAAACTCAAAAACAGGTCGAGACACTATTTTCATAAAATCATTTTTATTCAAGGTTTCAATTACAATATACAATTCAATTCTCCTCAAAAATTATAGATGCAATTATATATCGATACCATGTTTCACCTATACAATTTCATAATTACAAATAGAGAAAACTAATATGCGGAATTTAAAACATTTCTCCTTGTTTGAGATCTTTCTTCTTCTTCTTCTTTTTCTTCTTTAGTAATTCTTTAGTGACGAATATTTTGTCTTTCTCTACTTCATCGAATTTGGTTTCTCCTGATACTTCAGATCTTTAGCAACATCTATCTTACCTTTTTATGCTTCACTGAATTTTCTTCCACCTAAGAGCTTTTCCTCGAAGAGGTGTTTTTGATCCCTGAAAGATTTTTCTTTTAATGTGCAAGGATAACTAATCAACAAGAATTCTATGTCTTTTATATTGTATCTTCATTTTATGCATATCCTCCACGTTTAATCACTACTAGTTTTCCACTTCTTCACGTCTTTTCTTTTTCCTTCATTGAAATACACACGTTCTGACCCACGTTTACATTTCGAATTTTCTTTAATCATCAATCCTAGATCTCTGAAAAATTTCCTGCAAAATAAACTTTCTCATCCAAAATTTTTCATCAAGTGTAATAAGAAGTCGTTACTTTAATATTAACTAAACGAGTAACACAAATAGATATAAAACTTAACATTTCTAACTTAACAAGTTCCTCATGTGCCAACTCACGTGACAAGTACTATAGCTAACTCAACGAACTATCTCCATGGTGTTACGCTAACTCAACGAACCATCTTCATTGTGTTATAGATAACTCAACGAACCATCTCCGTTGTGTTACAGATAACTCAACGAACTAGTAATAAACAAATGTTTTTATAATAGGAATTTTACCATGTGCAAAAATAACAATTTAAGTTTTCTAACGCTAACCTAACGTGTTGCCTTAGTGTTCAATATAGCAACTCAACGTGTTTAGTTATATTAACTTAACGAGTTAAACATGTGCACCTCACGCGATACAATATAACATTCGTAACTTATAATTTCACCACGTGTACAACACTAACTTAACGAGTTCTTCTCTTCTTTTACTCACTAACTTAACGAGTTCTCACGTGACCTATTTTAACCTTTAAGCTTTTAACTTAATGAGTTCTCACGTGACCTCTATACGAACAAAACTCTAACTTAACGAGTTATCTAAACGTGCATTGTTCATGATACAGAAAATATAACTTTAAAACATATCATGCTTTTCAATAAAAATACACGTTAACTTAACATTTAGTTAAATGAGAAATTAATGCAACGAAATGACTAGTTATTAACTTAGTATAATTTCAGATCTAATACAAATAAGTATTTATGTCAATAAGCTTTTTCTGTATTAATTGATGATTTTAATTTCTTTGCACAAGTAATAGTAATTGAGAAAATATGATTATTTTCATTCAGCACACATCATAAAAACAAAATACTCAACATTATCTCTGCTAAATTTTGTTTATGTTATACAGAATCACAATAGTCGAAATTGATGAAATTACCACTAGATGCACTAAGGGAAGTACTAAGTAACTTATCAACTAAAGATATGTGCAGATTGTGTTGTGTGTCAAAGGAAATTAAAAAATGTATTAGAGAAAAATATTTTCATGGACTACAAGCTGCAAAAATGACTAATATCAGAGATGGATTTTTATGGAAGTCATTTAATCATAGTTCAATCAGTTATGGATATCTGAATTTAGAAGAAACTGCTAAAATTTCAACCAATACATTAGAAGGAATAGATCATATTATGGGGATAGATGAAGGATTAATTATTTATAGAACCAAACCAAGGTATGCAATCTTGTTACCCAATATTTTGATTAGAAATCCTATCACTAGAGAAGAATGGAATATAGGAAGGCCTAATAGATTTGAAGTATCAATTAAAAATTGTGAGTCAGCTTTAACATTTTATGATAAAAATTCGACCATTCCTAAAAAATTGTATTACTAGAGACCAACTAGAAATTGGGATGAAGATTTATGTTTAAGTGTGTATAATTTTCTGAATAGATCTTGGACTAAAAATACTATGATATATCTAGGACAAAAAACATTAATTAACAACATACATGTCATACTTGATGGATATATATATCTAGTCACAGATAAGTTGCATTTAGATCTGATTTATACATAGTAAGCATAAATAGTTATGATGATGACTTTATAGAAATATTGCTTATACCTAGTGATACAGCTAAACCACCATCTACAGAACATGATAAAATTCAATTAGGAATGTGGTATAATGAATATGATGATTCTACTTTATGTTTGATTAGATGGTGGGATGAATTGATGAAATTTCAAATATGGATTATGAAAGACCAAAATGAATGAAAGTGTGAAGAGGAATATATTGAAATATATATAGAAATAGAAACAACTACATTATCTTGGAGCAGAAGAAGATCCCTTTCTGCATTTCAATTCATTAATGGTAGTACACTTATATTTAGTATTGATAACATATTGCAAGTTTATAAGTTAAAAAGGAAAGCAGATTGCATTAAAACAAAATTAATAGAAAGAAGAATTATGCTTAAAAAGTTTGCTTGGACTAACACGTTTATTTCATTTGTCACTACTTTTCAATCATGTTCTTAAATTGTGATTTTGTACTTTTAATGTTGTGTACTCTGCATTTATTTTTAGAAAAAAAAAGAAGAAAGAAAATTTTTAGTTTTTGTTTTATTTTATAAGAAAAACAAAATATCAATCTAGTTTGTTGGTATTTGTTCTAGGAAACTAACTGGCTTGCTTGTGAGCCACCAAAGGCATAGGAGCCTAGGTTCCACACAAGGCACTAATTTAACAATTTATGTTTTGTTGTTAAAATGTTATTTTGTTATATATTCTACTTTTATATGTGAATGAAAAGTTTTTCAGAATCAAAAGTCAGAAGATATTGAAGGAGATTCAAAAGAACAAGGTATGTAATCCATTACTTATCCTAAATTTACATTTAAACTCAATTCGTGGAGTTATTATGTAATTCAATGAAATAAGTTTGTTGAGTTAGGTGCTAAGTCAATGAAACAATATTCATGCCTGCTAACATTTACTATACTTACTGTAAAATCTTTTACATTGAGGGCAGTGCAAAATGTAGATATGGGGGGAGGTAATTATATTAAAATCCAAGTAATTTTGTTAATTAGAGGACTAGGCTGGTGCTGCAAAATTCTGTGGAAATCGAAAATTTTGTATGAATTTGTTGTAACTAACCAAAAATTCCTATAACTATTTGATAATGGAGACTGTAAAATTTTTAAGAACTATAACTGCTTGAATGTTATATTCAAAATCTTATATAAAATGCTACAAAATTTTACTATTAATACAAATCTAGATATAGTATCTTATGTTTTTGCTGAATTTTATGAGTTTAACAGTTTCACGATTTTAAAAGAAATCAGATTGCTTAACTAAAACTTAGTAAATGATTTGAAATCCTAAAAGAGTTGAAATGTTGATTTTTGGATTAAATGAAATACATATGATCAAGGATACATTTAATTTGATTGATTAAACTTGTAGAATGATTTATGTGCAAATCTTATTAAACTATAGAAAAAGTATGACTTATTGATATGGATTCATGTTTTCAATAAATTATAGAAGCAAGATTATATGAAATTTGTGTTTTATTGCATCTGTATTAATGAAATATGTATATATATTATGTTGAAAAGAAAGAAAAAGAGGAAAAAAAGAGAAAAACTTTGAAAGTTTATTAATTTGTTTGATCATGAGCCTTTTATACTTGATGTTGAGTATTTTATTTTGATGATGTGTGCTAAATGAAAATAATCATATTTACTCAATTACTATTGCTTGTGAAAAGAAATTAAAATCATCAATTAATACAGAAAAAGCTTATTGATATAAATACTTGTCTGTATTGGATCTGAAATTATACTAAGTTAATAACTAGTTGTTTCGTTGCATTAATTTCTCATTTAACTACACATTAAATTAACGTGTGTTTTTATTGAAAAGTATGATATATTTTAAAGTTATATTTTCTGTATCATGTATAGTGCATGCTTAGACAACTCGTTAAGTTAGAGGCTTAAAGGTTAAAATAGGTCACGTGAGAACTCGTTAAGTTAGTGAGTAAAAGAAGAGACGAACTCGTTAAGTTAGTGTTATACATGTGGTGAAATTATAAGTTACGAATGTTATATTGTATCACGTGAGGTGCACATGTTTAACTCGTTAAGTTAACATAACTAAACACGTTGAGTTGCTATATTAAACACTAAGGTAGCACGTTAGGTTAGCGTTATAAACTTAAATTGTTATTTTTGCACGTGGTAAAATTCTTATTATAAAAAGATTTGTTTATTACTAGTACTTCGAAATGTAAATGTGGGTCAGAACGTGTGTATTTCGATGAAGGAAAAAGAAAAGACGTGAAGAAGTGGAAAACTGGTAGTGATTAAATGTGGAGGATATGCATGAAATGAAGATATAGTATAAAAGGCATAAAATTCTCGTTGATCAAACTATCACTGCACATCAAACGAAAAATCTTTTTAGGGATCAAACTATCCCTGCACACCAAAAGAAAAATTTTTCAGGGATCAAAAACACCACTTCGGGGAAAAGCTCTCAGGTGGAAGAAAGTTTAGTGAAGCAGAAAAGGTAAGATTTATGTCATTGAAGATTTGAAGTATTAGGAGAAAGCAAATTCAGTGAAGCAGAGAAAGACTATATATTCCTCACTAAAGAATTGCTGAAGAAGAAAAAGAAAAAGAAGAAGAAAGATCTCAAACAGGGAGAAATGCTTTAAATTCCGCAAATTAGTTTTCTCTGTTTGTAGTTATGAAATTGTTTAGATGATACATGATATCGAGATATAATTGCATCTACAATTTCTGAGGAGAATTGAATTGTATATTGTAATTGAAACCTTGAATAAAAATGATTTTATGAAAACAGTGTCTCGACTTGTTTTTTAATTATTGAAGCTTCAATTATAATCGAAAATGTTGAAAAACACAATTCACACCCCTCTTGTGTAGCCATATGATCCTACACTTGAGCAGATAGGTATGTAAGGATTGTTGACCTCAAAAAGGACTCTTTAAATTTAGCAACCTAAGATCCAAATTAGATCTAGGATTGTTGACTGAAAGCTCGATACATGGGTACACTAGAAAACTCTTATATGATTCAAACTTTTCAAATTAACTTTTAAAGTACAATTATGCATATACTGTTCTAAAAAGATAAAAGTGTTTTGTGAAAATATAGATATCCTTTGAATCGAGTATATTTTCTGTTATCTAAGATTACTAAAGTATGAATCTAGATTAAACTTTTGAAGTTGTTCATTTGAGATACAATTCATTATTCTTCTTGTTTTAATCATATTGAGTTGAATTGTGTTGATTCGTATGTAATTGAAGTTTATTTTGGAAATCATATTGGAAAACTCAGGATAATATATATTTGAAAAAAGAAAAAAATGATAATATAATTACCACCTATATGATGCTAGTATATTTTGTATGTAATTTACATATGTTTTAAATATATTTGCAGGATAAAGAGGAGAAAATAATATTAAAATAAATTACTAAATTAATACAGAATATCTTTACATTAATCTAATCTATTAATTTTGAAGAAAAAATGAAGAATTAGTTCTAGCACTTTAGAAAAACCAACTAGTTAGATATTAGTAGTTTACTAAGGGACTAGCAAAATTTAAGTATGGGGGAAGTATTCAAAATGAAAAAGTGCATAATAGTAACAATTAAATGATGGGTAATTGCATAATATTTAACTTATCATATGAGAATTAAACCATCATGTTATAATTGTAATATTATATGCTTTAATGAAAGAATCTACATAATTTCAGGGAATTAACATTAATTAAGTACGTTTTTGAATTGTCGGTGAATTACAGGCTTTTTAATTCCTAAGTCTCTGAATTTTCTGTTATTTCGAAGAGTTATATTTTATGTACTGGATAGTTATGTTTTAAATGCTTAAAGAATATTTTATTATTTCCTAGAGTACACGTGTTGAAACCTTAATATACGACTTAAGTGGATTTTCGATAACTTATCTGCTAACTATCTGAAATGTGTTTGAGCATTGGATAGTTAGGTTTGCAAGTATCTGTAATATCTTTTTATCATAAAACTTATTGAGGACATGTGTCACAATCTGGAAACTTGACTTAAGTTATCTTTCAGAAGATTAGGTGTTAACTATCTAAAATGCATGTAAGTTTTGGATACTTATAGTTGTAACTATCTGAAACATCTGAACTCATTATTTCTTATTTGCACGTGTTTTATATTTAAATCAACAAAGTAAGTCCATTGAGTTACACTAACTCTACGGACCATTTATTTTATAACATGCCATTGTAGCAGTTGTAGAAATAGAAAATTTGAAGGAAAGCCACGATTACACGTATCACGTAGGAATTCACTCATAGAAGGAAGAAGAAATCATCATCGTTAATATGAATGAAGGAAATCCAACCAATCATTTAAGCAGAAGTAGTTACTATTGAAAGAAACATAAAAGACGAAGAAAAAAATTGTGTGAAGGGAGGTGGAGAACCATGCTAACTACAGGAAGCATCGGAAATTCCCTGAAGCTCCACCACACCACCAAAATCACCAACCATCGGAGGTCTGTGAGGATACTTTTCAGATGTCGAGTCGATTCCAAGCCAAACACGGTTATTGACAACCACTATGAGGAGTGATTGCGTCACAGGAAGGGAAGCCATTTTCACCAAGCACCAACTCATATCTTAGGAGATCGAAAAGCTTCTAGCCTCCGTTTTGGGTTGATGCTAGTTTGCTAAAGAGGAGATCATCTTACAATTTTTGGTTTACGATTCTATAGGGAGAGGAGGCAAGATTGTAAGTGACTAAGTTTTCAATGGTGTAATCGCGTTTCATGTAGTGATGGAAGTTTTTATTAACGATAGAGATTTTTACATTTCACCCTTCGCTCATCTTCAAGAACATATCAAAACAAAAATATCAAAAACAACTCATTATCTGTGTTTACATTTAGTATTAAAGTGTTGTATTGTTTGTTTTGTATCATGATTAATATTATCATTGTCAATATTATCAATGCTTTATATTTGTTTGATTTAGAAAATAGAAAATAGTTTTATAGTTTACTGAAATTGAATCGTCCTAGATACTTAAATATTTTAATAGTTACTGATTGAAATATCTAAATGTTAGTATTGTTTAATGATAAATCTCAGATTAACTAACATTAAATAGCTTAATTGATGTTATTTACATTCTGTGGAACCACCCAATGGTTGGTCGAATTCCTTTGTAAATAGTAGTATTTAACTAGAAAGATAAGCTCATGGAGTTAACTTAAGTCCACGAGGTTAGTCCGTTGAGTTAACCATAACTCCACGAGCTAAGTCCGTTGAGTTAACTGTAACTCAACGGAGTGCTTAACTAAACACACATAAACTTCAATATAAAAATCGAAATAATACACAATTCTTACTCAATCTTTGTGAAATCGAGCTATACTTATACATAAATACAATATACACTGTGCACTTGTAGTTAAAATACAACTTGGACTTAATATCTAATTTGTGTGAAAGGTTGTTTGTTTGCTTTTAAAAGAATTTATTAATATAAGCCTAAAAACAAACCAAAGAAGTTTTTCATAAACCGAACAAGTTTCTGATTTAACTTAACAACCTGAACAATGGCCCTTGATCTGATCTTCTTTGATGTCCATCTAGTGAAATCAATAGCATCCATCATTAATTCTAGTATCAAGTCCCCAAAAATAGTTTCTTCTTTGCAGATTTGATCTTAGATAAAAAACTTGACACCAGTTCACCTAAATTTTGTTCACAACTGCATATGTGGCCTATTTAATAAATTGACTAAGTTCTATATCATGGTCATGCCTCTAATAGACAGTTTTAATTAAAATGTTAGCCACCATATGTGCCTTCCCTTTTAAGTACTTCATTTTGTTAAGTATTAGCACACTAGGATCGATGGCTAAACATTCCTTAATTTGCTATTCTATTTATTCAGTTGTAGTTGTATTTCCAGGATTTCAGTCCCTTCATTCTTCAGTCCAAAAATATTATGGAGAAGCTGGGGTGTTATCTGTATGTCAACATCCTCCACATTTGAAATTAATGCTTCTTTTACTTCCCTTAAGTTTGCATAAAAACTAAGCACTAAATTTTCATAGATTGCATGCCCATTTGTCTTTGAAATTATATTTAGTAAGCCCTAAAATTCAAATAGTCCTCTAATGTCCTCCATTCCAATCCAGTCAACTAGCCTACTCTATATGATATCGTATCCCTTTATTTCTTGGTATTTATTATATGTTTCCTAACTCCAAAAATGAACTTCATTCAGAATTGTTACTTTAGATGGGTCAAGAAGTTGAATTTGTTGCTCCATAGGGGTTTGTTTTTAACTCTCTTCTTTAATTTACTAAACTTGATGTTGAGGTTGTTGAAAATATTTTGGAGATTCCAACTCTTCAGTCCTTAATTGTGGTGGAGAGCTTGCAGAACTTTCCACACTTTTATCTTGTAATTTCTTCAATAATTGCTGAAAAGTTTCATCCTCTTCAATGGAATCTGTTGAATTATTTTCTTTTTTCTCTATACTTATTCAACTTCTTCTCTTTTTTCTTCCTCCTCTTTTCCAATCTCCAATGTTTTTTCTAATTCAGTGGCAGATTGAGATGGAGTCTCAGGCTCAATAGATTCTACCCTAATTTCTTATTCTCTTACTTCTTCAGGTTATAGCTCTTTTTCAGCCTGTTTTTCTTCTCCTTTCTGTTGCTCTTGATCTTCTTCTTCCGATGTTTCAAGATCAATAAAAATGGGCTCCTAAGGCCCCATTACAACTATTCTTGGCTTAGGTTTAATTTCCTAAGCCTCAAGCACTTTTTCTTTTCCCTTTCTCATTCTTAATAGTTGTGTCTGTTCTTCCTCTTTTCCTTTAGAAAGTAAATCAACAAACATGGACTCTAGTTGCCTTCAAGCCACAGGTTCTAACTCTTCCTGTTTAATCTCCTTCTACCTTGAAGGACCAACTTCAGATTGTCCTTTTGTAGTGGTTAGCATAGCTCCAATGGCCTCATGATGTTGTTCCACTTTTATTTTATATTAGGCTTTTAATTTTTCTACAACCCTTTTCTTCTATATGGCATCATATAGAATACGTGCCATGGCAAAAGCCATCTCTTCTCCTTCTCCTTAGTCTTTTCCTAATTTGACCAAATCTTCGAACTCTTTTCTTTCTTCTTTAGTTCTCGAACAAAAAAGTGTAACTTTTTCCATAGGTCCTACTTGTGGAATTGAAGGTTCTGGTTGCTACTTTGCTGCTACAAATGCTTGTCTATTCTTGTTATTTATTCAAGAATTTCTTTGCATAGTAGACTATTTCTTCTAGAAACCATAATCTAGATTTTCGACTGATAATCTCTAGGGAAACTTCGTTATTAGGTCGTAACCTTCTTTCCCTATTAACGGCAGTCTCTATTGCCACTCTTACCCTTGTTTCCATAATAACAAGTATTCTGACATTTAAATCTACGATCCTCTTTGTGAAATGAAAAATGTTAGCCTCTACCTATTGCAGCACTTTTTCTCTTGTCATATTTTTGATTTTCTTCATTGAATGCCAATCTTTAGATATTCTAAGGAATCTTGTGGTATCAATCTTGTCCTACTAGTTCTGTGCCATCTTCAGCTTTGTGGTATTATGGAACGAATTTTTACTATTCTAAGTGCTAAATGAGTTCTATGGATAATGCCCCTTGTTTGGGTTGTTAACTTAAATCTTAAACTTGTTTAATTTGTTTTTATGCTTATATCAATAATTACTTTTAAAAGTAAACAAACAACCTTTCACACAAATTAGATATTAATTCTAATTTGTATTTTAACTACAAGTGCACAATGTATATTGTATTTATGTGCAAGTACAGGTCGATCCCATAGAGATTGAGTAAGAATTGTGTACTGTTTCAATTTTTATATTGGAGCTTATATATGTTCAGTTAAGCACTTCGTTGAGTTACAATTAACTCAACAGACCTAGTTTGTGGAGTTATGGTTAACTCAACGGACTAACTTTGTGGACTTAAGTTAACTCCACAAGCCTATTTTTCTAGTTAAATACTGTTATTTACAAAGGAATTCGGCCAACCATTGGGCGGTTCTATAGATTATAAATAACATCAATTAAGCTCTTTAATGTTAGTTAATATTAGATTTATCATTAAATAAAACTAATATTCAGATATTTCAAATAGTAACCATTAAAATCTTTAAGCATTTGGAAAAAATTAATTTCAGTAAATAATAAAATTATTTTCTATTTTCTGAATCAAACAAACGTAAAACATTCATAATACTGACAATGATAACATTAATCACGATACAAAACAAACAATACAACACTTTAATACTAAATGTAAACACAGATAATTTTTTGTTTTTGGTATTTTTGTTTTGATATGTTCCTGAAGATGAGCAAAAGGTGAAATGTAAAAATCTCTATAGATAGTAAAAACTTCTGTCACTACATGCGACACGATTACACCATTGAAAACTTAATCACTTACAATCTTGCCTCCTCTCCCTATAGAATTGCAAATCAAGAATTGTAAGATAATCTCCTCTTCAACATACTGGCATCAACCCGAAACCAAGGCTAGAAGCTTTACGATCTCTTGAGATATGAGTCGATGCTTGGTGAAAATGGCTTCCCTTCCTACGACGCGATCACTCCTCACAGTAGTTGTCAATCATCGTGTTTGACTTGGAATCGACCTGACATCAGGAAAGTATCCTCACAGACCTCTGATGGTTGGTGATTTTGGTGGTGGTGTGGAGCTTTAGGGAACTTCCGATGCTTCCTGTAGTTAGTGCAGTTCTCCACCTCTGCACACACACTTTCTTCATCTTTTTTCTCTTCTTTTATATTTCTTTCTGTAGTAACTACTTCTGCTTAGATGATCGGTTGGATTTCCTTCTTTCATATCAACAATGGTGATTTTTTTTTCATTTCACGAGTGAATTCCTACGTGATACGTGCAATCGTGGTTTTCCTTCCAATTTCCTGTTTCTACAACTGCTACAATGGCATATTAGAAAATAAATGATCTATAGAGTTACAGATAACTCAACAAACTTTCTTCGTTGATTTAACTATAAAACACGTGCAATAAAGAAATAACAAGTTCAAATGTTCGGATAGTTATAACTATAAATATCTGAAACTTATATGCATTTCAAATAGTTAGCACCTAACCTTCCGAAAGATAACTTAAGTCAAGTTTCCAGAATACGACACGTGTCCTTAGTAAGTTTTATGATAAAAAGATATTTTGGATACTTGCAAACCTAACTATTTGATGCTCAAATGTATTTCAGATAGTTAGCAGATAACTTACTGAAAATCCACTTAAGTCATGCATTGATGTTTCAACACGTGTACTCCCAAAAATAATGAAATATTCTTTAAGCATTTAAACATAATTATCCAATACATGCAATATAACTCTCCAAAATAACAGAAAATTTGGATACTTAAGAATTTCAAAGCTTGTAACTTACCAATAGTTCAGTAATGTACTTAATTAACATTAATTCCTTGAAATTATGTAGATTCTTTCATTAAAGCATATAACAGTGCAATTATAACATAATGGCTTAATTCTCATATGATAAGCTAAATATTATGCAATTAACCATCATTTAACCGTTAATATTATGCACTTTTTCATTCTAAACACCCCTGATCCTAAGTTTATACTTAAATAAACCCTAAGTTTTTGGCGGGTAATCAAGTTATTTCTCGCGTAACTTTTTGCTTCTAATACTTACTACTCTGTGGAGTTATAATTAACTCCACTGACTAAATTTGTGGACTTACCTTAGTACTCTATTGAGTTACAGTTAACTTAACAGAATAAGTTTGTGAACTTACCCTAGACTCAACAAAGTAAGCTCGTTAAGTTAGGCTTAACTCAACGGGACTCTCGAAAAGTTATATCTAATAAAATAATATAAATATAATTTTTTCTTATTTGGTCAAACCAAAGATTCTTCGGTTTGACCAACTCTTGATTTTTCTTAATTTTGGTCAAACCAATGTTTTTCCTCGAGCGAACTGCTAAATTTTCTTAGACAATAGGTTAAATCGAAACTATAGTTTGGTTGAACCAACAATTATACTTAATATAAAATTTTCTTTTAGCTTCAATCGAACCGATGGATCCTTTCGTTATTGCCAAAACAAATTTTTTTTTTCTGCTTTGGTAAAACCATTAGTTTCTCTTGGTTTTACCAAACAAAATAAAAGTTTATATATTACCTACTTCAGTTAGACCGATGATTTCTCTCAATTAAACTACTAAGATAGTAAAATATATTAATAATATATATATATACGTAATAGGATTCTTCCACTCTTACTTCTTCTTCAATCCCAAATGAACTTTTTGGAAATTTCAGAATAGGTCTAAGTCTTTGTCCATTTACTTTAAATAAATTCTGATTTTGGGATATTCAATTTCAATAGTCTATAGGAATAAATGTTTTGAATTATGTATAGTCCTGCTCATCTAGATCTTAATTTCCTTAGATGGTTATGAAGTCTAGTCATGTAAAGATATACTTCTTATCCTATTTCAAAAAATTTTAGAATAATTTTCTTGTCATGCCATAACTTCATCTTCTCTTTTTATTTTATAGTTTTCGAATAAGCTTATTTCAAAATTCTTCTAACTCAATTAATTGTATTTTTCTATTTTCAATAGCTTGGTTTAAATTAGTGTTTAGAGTTGTTAATGCCTAATACACACTATATTCTAATTTAGTAGGTAAGTGACAACATTTTCCATATACTAACCTAAAAGGTCACATACCAAGGCTTGTTTTATAAGCTATTCTATAAGCCCAAAGTGAATCTATTAGTCTATTAGCCTAATCTTTTCTAATAGGATTTACTACTTTTTCCAAGATTAATTTAACTTTTTTGTTTGCAGTTTCTACTTGTCCACTTGTTTGCAGATGATATGAAGTTGCAATTTTGTGATTTACTCTATATTTCTTCATTAAGGCTTCAAAACTTCTATTACATAAATGAGTTCCACTATCACTAATAATAGCTTTAGGTATTCCAAATCTAGCAATTATATTAGTTTTTATAAAATGTATTATCACTTTATTATCATTAGTTTTTGTAGGAATAGTTTCATCCATTTAGATACATAATCACCCCCAACAATATATAATTAAATTAATTAAATGTAGGAAATATACTCATAAAATCTATTCCCCACACGTCAAAGATTTCAACCACAACAATAGGATTCAGAGGCATCATATTTCTCTTTGATATCTGTTTAGAATGAAAAAATGTATAATATTAATGGTTAAATGATGGTTAATTACATAATTTTTAGCTTATTATATGAAAATTAAGCCATTATGTTATAATTGCACTATTATATGCTTTAATGAAATAATCTACATAATTCCAGGAAATTAGCGTTAATTTAATGCATTTCTTAACTGTAGGTAAATTGTAGGCTGTGAAATTCCTTAGTATCCAAATTTTCTGTTATTTTAGAGAGTTATGTCTAATGTACCGAACAGTTATGTTTTAAATGCTTAAAGAATATTTTATTATTTCCTAGATTACACATGTTGAAACTACAATGCATGACTTAAGTGGATTTTTAGTAAGTTATCTATTAACTATCCAAAAGGCATCTGAGCATCGGATAGATAGGTTCGTAAGTGTCCGAAATATTTGAACTTGTTAAGTTAGAATTATGCACGTGTTGAATTTAAATGCTTTAGTATATCACGTGAGATGCACATGTATAACTCGTTAAGTTAGCATAACTGTACGCATTGAGTTACATGAATACACACTAAGGTAATGCGTTAGGTTAGCAGCTTATTTCTTTAGTGCACGAGTTTTATAGTTAAATCAATGAAGTAAGTCCGTTGAGTTATCTGTAACTTCACAGACCATTTATTTTCTAATATGCCAATGTAGCGATTATAGAAATAGGACATTCCAAGGAAAACCACGATTGCACGTATCATGTAGGAAATCGCTCGTGGAAGGAAGAAGAAATCACCATCGTTGATATGAACGAAGGAAATTCAACCGATCATCGAAGTAGAAGCAATTACTACTAAGAAATATAAAAGAAAAGGAGAAAAATGAAGAAGGGTGTGACCAATGTGTGTGTAGAGGAGGAGGACCGTGCTAACTATAAGCAGCATCAAAAGTTCCCTAAAGTTCCACACTACCATCACCACCATCACTATAATCACCAACCATTGGAGGTCTATGAGGATACTTTCCTGATGTCGAGTCAATTCCAAGCCAAACACAGTACCTAACAACCACTGTAAAGAGCAATCGCGTCGCAGGAAGGGAAGCCATTTTCACTAAGCACCGACTCATATCTCAAGAGATTGTAAAGCTTCTAGCGTTGGTTTTGGGTTGATGCCAAAATGCTAAAGAGGAGATCAACTTGCAATTCTGAACTCGCAATTCTATAGGGAGAGGAGACAGATAAGTGGTTAAATTTTCAGTGGTATAATCTCGTTGCATGTAGTGACGAAAGTTTTTACTGTCGATAGAGATTACTTTTACATTTCACCTTTCGCCCATTTTCATGACTATATCAAAACAAAAAAATACCAAAAACAACTTATCTGTGTTTATAGTTAGTATTTGAGTGTTGTATTATTTGTTTTGTATCGTGATTAATGTTATCATTCTAAGTATTGTGAATGTTTCATGTTTTTCTGATTTAGAAAATAGAAAATAGTTTTACAGTTTACTAAAATTGAATCGTTCCTAATACTTAAAGATTTTAATGGTTACTATTTGAAATATCTGAATGTTAGTATTACTGAATGATAAATCTAATATTAACTAGCATTAAAGAGCTTAATTGATGTTATTTACAATCTATGGAACCGCCCAATGGTTGGCCGAATTCCTCTGTAAATAGTAGTATTAAACTGGATAGATAGCTTCGTTGAGTTAATTCAATTCCACGAGGTTAGTTCATTGAGTTAGCCATAACTCAATAGAGTGCTTACTGAATATATAAATTTCATTATTAAAAACGGAACAGTACATAATTCTTGCTCAATTATCTATGGGATCAACTTGTACTTGCACACAAATACAATATACACTATGCACTTGCAGTTAAAATATAAATTGGAATTAATATCTAATCTGTGTGAAAGATTGTTTGTTTACTTCTAAAATGGAATTACTAATAAGCATAAAGACAAATTAACTAAGTTACAAACAGAAGTTAACAAGCCAATACAAGTTTTCTTGCGTCGTTGCCGGGGAACTAAACAAGTTCTCTAGCGCTGCTTAAAAACACCAAACAAGTCTTCTAGCGTCGTTGCTGGGGAATTGAGTAGCTAAGCAACTGTAAGTGCTGTTTTGTTTTAATAGCAAGAGGGGTATTGAGTGTTTTCTTCTATAATTGAGAATATGACATATACTTATGCTCAGATTTTTGAAACATGTAGTTAGCATATGTGAATTCTGCAAATTGGAAGGTCACGACATCTCTGATTGTTTGAGACTAAGACAATTGTAGATGGTTAGAGCACATGAACAACAGATGAATTATATTCAATATAATAAAGTTGAGTATGAGAATCCTATAGTTTACTAAACTGATGGTCAGCTTAGAATGTGTAATATCTTGAGAGACAATGAAGTTTGGGATAGGTATGACAGACTGGAGTGTAGTTTAGAACAAAACATGGACAAACTGGAATAATATATGTGTCAGCCACAAGAAGTTAACCAATTAAACTATAAGGAAGCATATTCAGAACCTAAAATTGATATTATATACGAAACTGAAAAAACTATAATGAAAATCAATCAAAAATTGAATGTAATGAGATTAGATGATTTGGAAAGAAAACTAAAAGCATTGGACGAGTTTACAATGAAATTACAAGTTATGCAATAGGACAACACAAATGAAAACTTTAAAGTTATAGATTTGCATAATTTGCAAGACATACAAACAATATAAAATACCAATGCAATAGAATTTAAAGAATGCAATTTAAAACTAAAAACAGTTAAAGATCATAATCACGAAAATGAAATACAAGAACATCAAGAAAGTAACGAAAATATGGAAGATGTATGTATAACACTAAGATTTGGAACTGATATACCATCAAGAATTCAAAAAGAAAGTAATATAAAGATGGATAAGAACACAAATCAAAATGATAATGAAAATATAATATCTGAAAATATAGAAATCAATGAAGAAAAGTCTGAATCAAAAAATGAGACTAAAAATGATCAAAAAAATCAAATGAAAGAAAAAGAATCTTTATCACAATCATTAACGCCCTATCCTGAAAGATTACAACAAACATTTCCTGAAAAATAAGAAAAAATTAGAGAAATTTTTGAAAAAGTACAAGTTAACATTCCTTTGTTAGACTTATTGCAGACAATGCCACCTTGTGCTAAATTTCTTAAGGATTGGTGAACTAAGAAAAGAGAGTGAAAAGTTTTAAGGAAAGTCTTTTTAGATGAGCAAAATAGTTCCCTATTTCTACCACAAATTCCTAAAAAGTTATCTGATCTTGGAATCCCTGTTATATCATACACCATAGGAAATACCATTCCAGAAAGAACCTTAATAGACCTAGGTGCAGGTATAAATGTTATGTCAAGTGATATATTTGCATCCTTAGGATTAGAATGCGTAATCCCTACTAGGACTGTTATTCAATTAGCTGATAGAAGTGTAAGATACCCTAGAGGAAAAATAGATGATGTCTTAATTAAAATCAAAAACTTCATATATCCTATTGATATTGTAATTTTGGATTCCCAACAAATTAAGCATAAAAATAGTGATACATCTTTAATTTTGGGAAGACCATTTTTAGCAACATCAAGGGCTGTTATAAATTGTAAAATTGGAATTATGAAGTTAGCATATGGTAATGAGGATACTCAATTAAACATTTTCAAACCAGAAAAGTTTGAAGAGTTAGAAATGTCTTTACATACTATAGACTTTTTAGAGGATGAAGGAGATATGCTAGATGATGTGATTCAAGAAGAATTAAATAGGCAACTTAATTCTGAGATTTTAGAAGAAAGTGAAAGCATAAATGTAGAAGGAGATCAGGAAGAAATTAATTTAGAAAATGATGATGTTCAATTAGGAGCTCTAGCTTCTTATAGGCAATAGTTAGAATTAAAACATTTACCTCCTGAATTAACCTATACATTTTTGGAAGAAAAATGAACATGTCCAATCATTATTGCTTCAGATTTAAAAGAGGATCAAATTGCTAAATTAAAAGATGTAGTAAAAACTTATAAAGAAGCAATAGGATGGACTATGACTAATATAAAAGGGTTAAGTGCAATTTTATGCTATCACCACATATATTTAGAAGAGAATGCTAAACCAGTTAGAATTCCTAAGAGGAGATTAAATCCAAACCTTAAAGAAGTAGTTAGGAAGGAAATAGTGAAATGGTTAGATAATGACATAATTTATCTGATTTTTGATAGCTCATGGGTTAGTCCAATCCATGTAGTTCCTAAGAAATCAGGATTCACAATTATTAGGAATGAAAGTCAGGACTTGATACCTACTAGAATTCAATCAGGCTAGAGAGTGTGTATAGACTATAGAAAGTTGAATGCTGTGACTAGGAAAGATCATTTTCCCTTACCTTTTATAGATCAAATGCTAGAGAAATTAGCAAGGCAAGAATATTTTTGTTTCCTAGATGGGTATTCAGGATATAACCAAGTTCCAGTAGCATTAGAGGATCAAGAGAAAACAACTTTCGCCTGTCCTAATGGAACTTATGCTTTTAAGAGAATGCCATTCGGTTTATACAATGCACCAGCCACCTTTCAAAGGTGTATGCAGGGCATATCCACTGGAATGACTGAAGAGTTTTTAGAAATATTTATGTATGATTTTACTATTTATGGAACTTCATATGAAGTGTGTTTAGACAATTTAGACCAAGTATTAAAACGCTATGTAGAAAAAAATCTAGTTCTAAATTGGGAAAAATGTCACTTCATGGTTAATCAAGGAATCGTCTTGGGTCATGTTGTTTCAAAGAAGGGGTTGGAAGTAGATAAAGCTAAAATAAAAGTAATTTCTAATCTACCAGAACCTAAATAAGTAAAAGATATTAGATCATTTTTAGGACATGCTACATTTTATAGAAGATTTATTAAAGATTTTAGCAAAATAGCAAGACCTTTAACTAATCTATTAAAAGATGTCCCATTCAACTTTGATAAAAATTGCAAAGAAGATTTTTCAAGCTTAAAACTAGCTTAATTTCAACTCCTATAATTCAAGCACCAGATTGGAGCCATCCATTTGAATTAATGTGTGATGCATTTGATTTTGCTGTAGGAGCAGTGTTAGGACAGAAGATAGAAAAATCTCCTAGAGTGATTCATTATGCAAGCAAAACCTTAAATGATGCTCAAGTTAATTATACAACTACTGAAAAAGAGCTATTAGCTGTTGTGTTTGCCTTAGAAAAGTTTAGATCATATCTGATTGGAGCTAAAGTGATAGTATACATGGATCATTCAGCTTTAAAACACCTAATAGCAAAGAAAGAGACTAAACCTAGATTGATCCGATGGATATTATTATTACAAGAATTTGATCTAGAAATTAAAGATAAAAAAGGTTGTGAGAATGTAGTAGCAGATCATTTATCAATATTACAAATAGAAAGATCAATATTGAAATTAAGGATAATTTTCTTGATGAACAATTAATGACCATCAACACAATGCCTTAGTATGCAGACATAGTTAATTACTTAGTTACTGGTTTAACACCTAAGGATTGGAATAGATAGGATAAGAAATTGTTCTTTTCAAAAGTGAGATATTATTATTGGGAAGACCCATACTTATTTAAAAAATGTCCTGATCTGGTTTTAAGGAGGTGTGTTCCAGAAACTGAATATCAGAGCATATTGTTTTTCTACCATGACCAAGCATGTGAAGGGCATTTTGGTTCAGGGAAAACTATTGCAAAAATTTTGCAATGTAGATTTTATTGGCCAACACTATTCAAAGATGCTCATAAATACTGCTTAAGCTATTTAAAATGTCAACAAATAGGAAGAATATCAAAGAGGAATATGCTGCCTCTTAATCCTATTGTTGATGTTGAAATCTTTGATGTGTGGGGAATAGATTTTATAGGTCCATTTCCTATGTCTAATCAATTTAATTATATATTGTTGGGGGTGGATTATATATCTAAATGGATAGAAGCTATTCCTACAAAAACTAATGACAACAAAGTGGTAATACATTTTATAAGAACCAATATAATTGCCAGATTTGGAATACCTAAATTATCAGTGATAGAGGAACTCATTTCTATAATAGAAGTTTTGAAGCCTTAATGAAGAAATATGGAGTAAACCACAAAATTGCAACATCATATCATCCGCAAACAAGTGGACAAGTAAAAAGTGCAAACAAACAAATTAAGTTAATCTTAGAAAAAGTAGTAAATCTTACTAGAACAGATTGGGCTAGTAGATTGATAGATGCACTTTGGGCTTATAGAACTACTTACAAGACAAACTTAGGTATGTCACCTTTTAGGCTAGTATATGGAAAAGGTTGTCATTTACCAGCTAAAATTGAACATAAAGCTTATTGGGCATTAAAAACTCTAAACACTAATTTAAATCAAGCTACTGAAAATAGGAAAATACAATTGATTGAATTAGAAGAATTTACGAATGAAGCTTATTCGAGAATTGTAAGAGAAAAAGAGAAAATGAAGTTCTGGCATGATAAGAAAATTATTCCAAAAATCTTTGAAATAGGATAAGAAGTATATCTTTATATGACTAGACTCCATAACCATCTAGGAAAATTAAGATCTAGATGGGCAGGACCTTATATAGTTCAAAATATTTATCCGTATGGAGCTATTGAAAATCCTAAAAATTAGAACATATTTAAAGTAAATGGACAAAGACTTAGACCTATTTTGAAGATACCAAAAAGTTCTTTTGGAATTGTAGAAGAAGTAAGAGTAGAGGACTACTCGAGCTTTACTTAGTAAGAAAGTTTCTAAGTTTTTAAAAATATATATATATATTTAAAACATAGTCACGGTTCAACTAGAAGAAATTGTCAGTTTTACCGAAACATGTTTTAAAAAGAAAAAAATCATTGCGGTTCAACCGATAGGATCCATCGATCTCATCGAAATGCAAAAACATAATATATATATATTATATTTAGTTAAGTGTCGGTGTTACCGAAGTATA
Source organism: Cymodocea nodosa (assembly GCA_036874045.1). Classification (NCBI taxonomy): domain Eukaryota; kingdom Viridiplantae; phylum Streptophyta; class Magnoliopsida; order Alismatales; family Cymodoceaceae; genus Cymodocea; species Cymodocea nodosa. The sequence goes on along the minus strand of CM072342.1, from coordinate 14,216,566 downwards.
ATATCGGTTCAACCGATAGAAAAAAAAATAAAATATGTAATTTTGGTTCAACCGAGGAATGTAACGGTTTGACTGAAAACATTTAAAGTGTTAAAAAATTAAGAATCGGTTAGACCGAAAATTCTTCGATCTTGATCAAAGAAAAATATTATTATATGTATTTTTATTAGATATAACTTTACGGAAAGCCTATTGAGTTACACTTAACTTAACGAACTTACTCTGTTGAGTCTAGGATAAGTTAACAAACTTACCCCATTGAGTTAACTATAACTCAATGGAGTACTGTAGTTAAGTCCACAGATTTAATCCGTGGAGTTAACTGTAATTCCACAGATAAGAGAGTGAGAGATGTGTGGGAAATGATCCGATTACCCGCCTAAACTTAGGGCTTATTTATATTAAACTTAGGGTTTTGAGGCATTATCCACAAAATCATTTAGAACATAGAACAGTAAAGATCAGAGTGACTCCGTTCTGTTGTATAACTCCACAATGAGGAATATGACACCTAAGTTCTGAGAAAAGGCAATAGACATGTTAGAATTTCTCAAAGACTCGGAGGAATGGCACACAAGGCACAAAATCAGAAATACGACGAGGGAAAAAGAGCTACAAAAGGTAGAATCTGACATTTTCTATTAGAGGAAAGAGTTAGTAGATTTGGGTATACAAATTCCTTAGATAATGGAAACTAGAATCAAAGTTGCTACAGAAATTGCTGTAAGTAAAGAAAGAAAAATCAGGCCAAATAATGTAGTTGCCCTAGAACTAATCCAACGTAAGTCCTGGCTTTAGTTCAAAAGACACATAGGTAGACAAGCTCGATGGGCGATCTAGGAGCAACAAAGGAAAGAAAATGAAGAACAAGAGGAACCGACTGCTGAAAGACCTATTCTTGAGGAACAGAAGTTAGGACTTTCAGTTCCACCACTAAGGTCATTGGAACGAGCAGCAATTTTGGGGCCTTCTATTGAAGAAGAAAGAAGAGAATTTCAAGAACTGGTTCAAATAGGAAAAGACCAAGGAGAACCAGAAGAATTGGTAGTAGCTATAGCACATCTGGTGTTTGATGCATGGTGCAAAAAGAGGGTTGCAAAAAAGCTAAAAGCCCAATATAAAATCAAAGTGGAATAACATCGTGAAGCTACTGCCAGACCTGCTGCAAAAGGAGATGAAGCTAGTCCTTCGAGACCAGTAATTATGGAAAGAGTTAAACAGGAAGAGCCAGTACCTATGGCTTAAAGGCCTACAGAGCCTATTTTTGTGGATTTAATCTCAAACGAGGAAGAGGAAGACCAGACACAATTAATTAGAAAAAGGAAAGTAAAAGAGATAGTGTCTAAATATCAAGAGGAGATTAAATCTGAAAGACAAATGTCAGTAGGGACTGTAGAGCCAAATTTTGTAAACCTGCTATCTGATTCTGAAGAAGAGCAAGAGCAGTAGTAGCAAGAGCAAAGAGAAGAAGAAAAATAGGCTGAAACTAGTCTGCAGCCTGTACAAATAGAAGAAACAAAAATTAGGGCAGAAGCTGATTTGCCCAAAACTCCATCCCAATCTACCACATAATCAGAAAGAACAATGACAATGAAGATTGGTAGTTAGGAGGAAGAAGAAAAAGAAAAAAATGAACAAGAAGCTGAACAAGTATATATGGAAAGAGATGACTCGACAAATTCCACTAAAGAGCAAAGAACTCTTCAGCAAATTTTGGACAGTATTCAAGATAGAGTGGAGAGTTCTGCCGGTTCACCACCATAGACAAAAGCAAAAGCAAAAATGCCAGAATCGGTGGAGCATTTTCAGCAAGTACAAGTTCAGCATTTGGAAGAGGAAGTTCAAGAACAAACCCCTTAGGAGCAACAAATGCATATTCCTGAAGCAACAGTTTTAAATGAAGTACACTTTTGGAGTCAAGAAGCCTATGACAAATACCAAGAGATTAGGGGTTATGATATCATTTATAGTAGACCAGTAAATTAGGACAGAATGCAAAAAATCAAAGATTTATTTGAATTCCAAGGTCTACTGCAATATATTTCTCAAGAAAGAGGGCATGCAGTATATGAGAATCTAGTGCCCTACTTTTATGCAAACTTAAGAGAAGAAGAAGGAGGATTAATTTCCAACGTGGAGGAAGCTGATGTACAGATAACACTAGAGCTTCTCCACAACATTCTTGGATTGAAGAATGAAGGACTAGAAATTCTAAAAGCACAACTGTAGTCGATTGGACAGAGCAAGCAATAAAGGATTGTTTAGCTATCAATCCTGGTGTGCCGCTATTAAATAGATTAAAGCAGCTAAATGGTACAGCACACATGATAGCAAACATTCTAATTAAGAATGTCTACCAACGACAAGGGCATGATATAGAACTGAGTCAATTTGTCAAGTGGGCCACATATGCAGTTGTGAACAGAATTCAGATAAATTGGTCTGTAGTTTTTATCTCCAAGCTGAGAGCAATAAAGAAGAAATTATTTTATGGAGATCTGATTCCACTACTGATGGTGGACTGTATTGATTTCACGAAATGGGCATCTAAAAAGATCAGATCAAGAACTATTTCAGTGAAAGAATACAGAAATTATGTAGCTACAAAGATTGCTGAACCTTCTAGAGGAATTACAGGAGCTGTAGAAAGGATTAACCAATTAGAGCAACAAGTAGAAAAGCTCTAAAAGGAAGTAGATGAACTTAGGAGAAAAGATTAAAATTGTATTGTTCGTCTACTTGTATTTGTATATATTTGTATGAAAAATATCTAACTAATTGTAATATACATTATTCATATAAATGAATGTATGCTTTTTAGATGTTTTTGCATTATGTTTGAGAATGATGTACTAGATAAACTATCTTGAATATTAAATAACTATTTGAACATTATGAAATCTACTGAATGACAAGATTAAAGGCATGATAACGAATTAATGCCTGAACATATCTACATACTGCAAAGTAAAATATAAAATGAACTGCAAGTTAAATATTTATATAATGTTCAAATGTAAATGAGTTTTAATTAGAATGTTGCATTAATGACATGTATTTAATTTTATTTAAGTTGGAAAAATGCAAGAGAGAAGAAAAGTATAGAAGTTAATACGATGAGTAAACTTAGAGGTTGCTAAGTGTTAACTCAACGAAGTAAGTCCGTTGAGTTAACCTTAACTCCATGAGGCCAATAATATAATATAAGGTCACTCCGTTGTGTTATCTATAACTCAACGAAGTTAGTCTATGGAGTTAGCAGCAGTAACCGAAGCTAGTCCGGTTATTTGTAACTCAACGAGGTTAGTTTATGGATTAAGCTAAATGGTTATTCCTTTAGCCATGAACGAAACTTCGTGGGTTTAGCAATTACAAAAATTTGAAATTAGAAGTGGCACACGTACCCATAAAAATAGGAACCATACTTCACGTTACAAGACACGTTTTTGCAATGAGATTCATTTGCTTTATGGATGTGCATTATAAATATAGAATAGAATGTTATTTACAAGTTACCAGCATTTGAGAAAAGAAAATTTGTTGGGGAACTGGAAGGAGAAGCAGCTAATTCAACTTCATCCATCAACAACTATTTACTGAATATAAAGCTTCAAACTGATACGTAATTACTCTTCTGTTATTTTATTTTCTGTTAAGAGTTTATGAGCACATGGATTCATTCTCCTAGCACTAAACGATTAGTAAGAACACCTACATAGGATTATTCAACACAAAGATGTATTGAAAAATTTTCTAAATTGGACTTTAACGAAATCCTTAGGGGTGTAGCTAACCTTTCTTTAAAAGAGAACAAAGATATGATTGCTCCAATAGAGAAACCATTAGGGGAAACTCTATATCCTGAATTAGTTGATGAACCTTCATGTATTCGATTGCCAAACTTTGAGGGAGATAGGTGAATTGAAATCTAATTATATTAGTCAATTGTCACATTTTCATGGATTAGAAAGAGAGGATGCCTATTATTTCCTTAGAGAATTTAACGAAGTTTGTCAAATAATGAAAATGCCGAATATGAGTATATATGCTATTAAACTTAGATATATCTCTTTTGCTTTAAAAGACACAGCTAAGAGATGGTTATATACTCTATCGCTTGATTCAATTTCTACATGGACTGAATTTTACTTTGTTTTTTCGGAAAAATATTATCCAACACATCAAATGATTAAAAAGAAAAAGGAAATATTAATGTGTAGCCAAAAGCAAGGAGAATCATTCTGGAAATATTTTGAAAGATTTAAAGATTTACTGACTCAATGTCCACATCATGCAATGAGTAAAGCACAATTGATAGGTATAATTTATGAAGTCATAGATGTTTCAACGAAATCTTTATTAGAATCTACTTGTCAGAATGGATTTTTAAAATTATGTAGTGAAGAAGCATGGGCATACTTAGAAAATTTTGCAAAAAGAACTACATAGTGGGAAAACTCAACTGAAGCTATTGTAGATAAAAGAATATTGCCAAGGGGAATTGTTTAGAATGAAAAAGTGCATAATATTAACGATTAAATGATGGTTAATTACATAATTTTTAGCTTATCATATGAAAATTAAGCCATTATGTTATAATTGCACTTTTATATGCTTTAATGAAAGAATCTACATAATTCCAGGAAATTAGCGTTAATTTAGTACATTAATGAACTGTCGATAAATTGCAGGCTGTGAAATTCTTTAGTATCCGAATTTTCTGTTATTTTGGAAAGTTATGTTTAATGTACCAGACAGTTATGTTTTAAATGTTTAAAGAATATTTTATTATTTCCTAGATTACATGTGTTGAAACTACAATGCATGACTTAAGTGGATTTTCGGTAAGTTATTTGTTAACTATCCAAAATGCATATGAGCATCGGATAGTTAGGTTCGTAAGTATCCGAAATAGTTGAACTTGGTAAGTTAGAATTAGGCACGTGTTGAATTTAAATGCTTTAGTATATCATGTGAGATGCACATGTATAACTCGTTAAGTTAGCATAACTGTACGCATTGAGTTACATGAATACACACTAAGGTAACGCGTTAGGTTAGTAGCTTATTTCTTTAGTGCACGTGTTTTATAGTTAAATCAGTGAAGTAAGTCTGTTGAGTTATCTGTAACTCCACGGACCATTTATTTTCTAATATGCCACTATAGCTGTTATAGAAACAAGACATTCGAAGGAAAACCATGATTGCACGTATCACGTAGGAAATCGCTCATGGAAGGAAGAAGAAATCACCATCGTTGATATGAACAAAGGAAATCCAACCGATCATCAAAGCAGAAGCAGTTACTACTAAGAAATATAAAAGAAAAGGAGAAAAAACGAAGAAGAGGGTGGCTAGTGTGTGTGTAGAGGAGGAGGATCGCGCTAATTGTAGGCAACAATGGAAGTTCCCTGAAGCTCCACACTACCATCACCACCATCACTATAATCACCAACCATCGGAGATCTGTGAGGATACTTTCCTGATGTCAGGTCGATTCCAAGCCAAACACAGTGCTTGACAACCACTGTGAGGAGTGATCGCATCGTAGGAAGGGAAGCCATTTTCACTAAGCACCGACTCATATCTCAGGAGATTGTAAAACTTCCAACCTTGGTTTCGGGTTGATGCTAGTATGCTGAAGAGGAGATCAACTTGCAATTCTGGACTCGCGATTCTATAGGGAGAGGAGATAGAATTGTAAGTGGTTAAATTTTCAGTGGTGTAATCGCGTTGCATGTAGTGACAGAAGTTTTTACTGTCGATAGAGATTACTTTTACATTTCACCTTTCGCCCATTTTCATGATCATATCAAAACAAAAATACCAAAAACAACTTATCTATGTTTATAATTAGTATTTGAGTGTTGTATTGTTTATTTTGTATCATGATTAATGTTATCAATGTCAGTGTTGTGAATGTTTCATGTTTGTTTGATTTAGAAAATAGAAAATAGTTTTACAATTTATTGGTATTGAATCGTTATTGATACTTAAAGATTTTAATGGTTACTATTTGAAATATCTGAATGTTAGTGTTGCTGAATGATAAATTTGATATTAACTAGCATTAAAGAGCTTAATGGATGTTATTTACAACCTGTGGAACCGCCGAATGGTTGGCCGAATTCCTCTGTAAATAGCAATATTAAACTGGATAGATAGCTTCATTGAGTTACTTCAATTCCACGAGGTTAGTTTGTTGAGTTAGCCATAACTCAACAGAGTGCTTACTGAATATATAAATTTCATTATTAAAAATGGAATAGTACATAATTCTTACTCAATTCTCTATGGGATCAACTTATACTTGCACACAAATACAATATACACTATGCACTTGCAGTTAAAATATAAATTGGAATTAATATCTAATCTATGTGAAAGATTGTTTGTTTACTTCTAAAAAGGAATTATTGATAAGCATAAAGACAAATTAACTAAGTTACAAACAAAAGTTAACAAGCTAATACAAGTTTTCTGGCGTCGTTGCCGGGGAACTAAACAAGTTCTCTGGTGCTGCTTAAAAACACCAAACAAGTCTTCTGGCACCGTTGCCGGGGAATTGAGTAGCTAAGCAACTGTAAGTGTTGTTTTGTTTTAATAGCAAGAGGGGTATTGTGTGTTTTCTTCTATAATTGAGAATATGGCTATGCTTATGCTCAAAGATTTTTGAAACCTGTAATTAGCATATGTGAATTCTACAAATTGGAAAGTCATGACATCTCTGATTGTTTGAAACTGAGACAGTTGTAGATGGTTAGAGCACATGAACAACAAATGAATTATATTCAATATAATAGAGCTGAGTATGAGAATCCTATAGTTTACCCAACTGATGGTCAGCTTAGAATGTGTAATATGTTGAGAGACAATGAAGTTTGGGATATGTATGATAGACTGGAGCGTAGTTTAGAACAAAACATGGACAAACTGGAATAATATATGTGTCAGCAACAAGAAGTCAACCAATTAAACTATAAGGAAGCATATTCAAAACCTAAAATTGATATTATATACGAAAATGAAAAAACTATAATGAAAATCAATCAAGTAAATAGATAAAGACTTAGACCTATTTTGAGGATACTAAAAAGTTCTTTTGGAATTGTAGAAGAAGTAAGAGTAGAGGACTACTCGAGCTTTACTTAATAAGAAAGTTTCTAAGTATATATTAAAAAAAAAAAAATTATTGCGGTTCAACCGACATGATCCATCGGTCTGACCGAAATGCAAAAACATAAAACATATATATATTATATTTAGTTAAGTGTTAGTGTTACCGAAGTATAGTATTGGTTCAATCGATAGAAAAAAATGTAATTTTGGTTCAACCGAGGAATGTAATGGTTTGATTGAAAACTTTTAAAGTGTTAAAACTAAAAAAAAATTTGTTAGACCAGAAATTCTTCGGTCTTGACCGAAAAAAAAATTTATTATTATACGTATTTTTATTAGATATAACTTTACGGAAGGTCCGTTGAGTTACACTTAACTCAACGAACTTACTCCATTAAATCTAAGAAAAGTCAACGAACTTACCCTGTTGAGTTAACTATAACTCAACGGAGTATTGTAGTTAAGTCCACAGACTTAGTCCGTGAAGTTAACCGTAATTCCATGAATGAGAGAGCGAGAGTTGGTGTGGGAAATGATCTGATTACCTACCTAAACTTAGGGCTTATTTATATTAAACTTAGGGTTTGGGGGCATTATCCACAGTCATTTAGAACATAGAACAGTAAAGATCAGAGTGACTCTGTTCCATTGCATAACTCCACAATGAGGAAGATGACACCTAAGTTCTGGGAAAAGGCAGTAGACACGTCAGAATTTCTTAAAGACTCGGAGGAATGGCACACAAGGTAGAAAATCAGAAATGCGATGAAGGAAAAAGAGATACAAAAGGTAGAATCTGACCTTTCTTATTGGAGGAAAGAGTTAGTAGATATGGGTATACAAATCCCTCAGATAATGAAAACTAGAATCAAAGTTGCTACGGAAATTGCTGTAAGTAAAGAAAGAAAAATCTGGCCAAATAATGAAGTTGCCCTAGAACTAATCCAACGTAAGTCCCGACTATGGTTCGATAGGAACATTGTTGGTTGTGCAAGGGGAGAAATTAGACGAGAGCAACAAAGAAAGGCAATTGAAGAACAAGAGGAACCAACTGTTGAAAGACTTGTTCTTGAGGAACAGCAGCCAAGACCTTCAGTTCCACCACCAAGGTCGTTGGAACGAACAGCAATTTTAGGGCCTTCTACTAAAGAAGAAAGAAGAGAATTTCAAGAACTGGTTCAAATAGGAAAAGACTAAGGAGAACCAGAAGAATTGGCAGTAGCTATAGCACATCTGGTATTTGATGCACGGTGCAAAAAGAGGGCTGCAGAAAAGTTGAAAATCCAATATAAAATCAAAGTGGAACAACATCGTGAAGCTACTGCCAGACCTGTTGCAAAAGGAGATGAAACTGGTCCTTTGAGACCAGTAATTATGGAAAGAGTTAAACAGGAAGAGCCAGCACTTGTGGCTCAAAGGCCTGTAGAGCCTATTTTTGTGGATTTAATTTCAAACAAGGAAAAGGAAGACCAGACACGATTAATTAGAAAAAGGAAAGGAAAAGAGATAGTGTCTAAATATCAAGAGGAGATTAAATCTAAAAGACAAATGTCAGTAGAGCCTACAAAGCCAAATGTTTTAAACCTGATATCTGATTCTGAAAAGGAGTAGGAGCAATAGTAGCAAGAGCAAAGAGAATAAGAAAAACATGTTGAAACTAGTCTGCAGCCTGTACAAATAGAAGAAACAGAAATTAAGGCAGAAGCTTATTTGCTCGGAAGACCATCCCAATCTGCCACAGAATCAGAAAGAACAGTGACAATGTAGATTGGTAGTTAGGAGGAAGAAGAAAAAAAAAATGAACAAGAAGCTAAACAAGTATATATGGAAAGAGATGACTCAACAGATTCCACTGAAGAGCAAAGAACTCTTCAACAAATTTTGGAGCACAAATGCATATTCTTTTATATGCATTAATGAAAGAATCTGCATACTTCCAGGAAATTAGCGTTAATTTAGTACATTTATGAACTGTCGGTAAATTGCAGGCTGTGAAATTCTTTAGTATCTGAATTTTCTATTATTTCGGAAAGTTATGTTTAATGTACCAGACAGTTATGTTTTAAATGCTTAAAGAATATTTTATTATTTCCTAGATTACACGTGTTGAAACTACAATGCATGACTTAAGTAGATTTTCGGTAAGTTATTTCTTAACTATCCAAAATGCATCTGAGCATCGGATAGTTAGGTTCGTAAGTATCCGAAATATTTGAACTTATTAAGTTAGAATTAGGCACTTGTTGAATTTAAATGCTTTAGTATATCACGTGAGATGCACATGTATAACTCGTTAAGTTAGCATAACTATACGCGGTGAGTTACATGAATACACACTAGGGTAACATGTTAGGTTAGCAGCTTATTTCTTTAGTGCATGTGTTTTATAGTTAAATCAACAAAGTAAGTCCGTTGAGTTATCTATAACTCCACGGACCATTTATTTTCTAATATGCCATTATAGCGGTTATAGAAACAAGACATTCGAAGGAAAACCACGATTGCACATATCACGCAGGAAATCGCTCGTGGAAGGAAAAAGAAATCACCATCGTTGATATGAATGAAGGAAATCCAACCAATCATCGAAGCAGAAGTAGTTACTAGTAAGAAATATAAAAGAAAAGGAGAAAAAATGAAGAAGAGGGTGGTCAGTGTGTGTGTAGAGGAGGAGGACCGCACTAACTGCAGGCAACGATGGAAGTTCCCTGAAGTTCCACACTACCATCACCACCATGAACATAATCACCAACCATCGGAGGTCTGTAATGATACTTTTCTGATGTTGAGTCGATTCCAAGCCAAACATAGTGCCTGACAACCACTACAAGGAGTGATCGCGTCGCGAGAAGGGAAGCCATTTTCACCAAGCACCGACTCATATCTCAAGACATTGTAAAGCTTCTATCCTTGGTTTCGGGTTGATGCTAGTATGCTAAAGAGGAGATCAACATGCAATTCTTGACTCACGATTCTATAGGGAGAGGAGACAGAATTGTAAGTGGTTAAATTTTCAATGGTGTAATCGCATCGCATGTAGTGACGGAAGTTTTTACTATCGATAGAGATTACTTTTACATTTCACCTTTCACCCATTTTCATGATCATATCAAAACAAAAATACCAAAAACAACTTATCTGTGTTTATAGTTAGTATTTGAGTGTCGTATTGTTTATTTTGTATCGTGATTAATGTTATCAATGTTAGTGTTGTGAATGTTTCATGTTTGTTTGATTTAGAAAATAGAAAATAATTTTACAATTTACTGGTATTGAATCGTTCCTGATACTTAAAGATTTTAATAGTTACTGTTTGAAATATCTGAATGTTAGTGTTGCTGAATGATAAATTTGATATTAACTAGCATTAAAGAGCTTAATGGGTGTTATTTACAACCTGTGGAACCACCCAATGGTTGGTCGAATTCCTCTATAAATAGCAGTATTAAATTGGATAGATAGCTTCGTTGAGTTACTTCAATTCCACGGGGTTAGTTCATTGAGTTAGTTATAACTCAATGGAGTGCTTACTGAATATATAAATTTCATTATTAAAAACGAAACAATACACAATTCTTGCTCAATTCTCTATAGGATCGACCTATACTTGCACACAAATACAATATACATTGTGCACTTGCAGTTAAAATACAAATTGGAATTAATATCTAATTTGTGTGAAGGATTGTTTGTTTACTTCTAAAAAGGAATTACTAAAAAGCATCAAGACAAATTAACTAAGTTACAAACAGAAGTTAACAAATCAACCAAGTTTTTTGGCGCCGTTGCTAGGGAACTAAACAAGTTCTCTTGTGCCGCCTAACCCAATCAGGAATGCATGAAATAGATTAAAGCACTATACTTGAAGTTAAGTTAACTGAATTAACAAAGAAAATAGAATAGTTATCATTAAATCAAAAACTAGCAGAAAAGAGTGCAAACGTTAATGATTTAGATATTATTTATGCTAGAAACTAGAAAGATAACTTTAGAAATTCTTATAACCCTAATTGGAGAAATCACCCGAATTTATTTTGGAGAAACAACAATTTCCAGGGAGGAGAAAATATAAATGACAAAAATATAAGTTATGAAGCATTAATTGAATAAGGATCTAGAATAGAGAAGTTAGAAAAGATAATTCAACAATTAAACAATCGTCTAGATTTTGTATTTGGAAATGCTGCAATTCAAAATCAAAATAGAAATAGAAATATACCCCCTAGACAGAAAGAATCAATAGAAGTTAGACCTACTAGAGGATTGCCAATGCAAGCAGTACCTAACCCTATTAACAGAACTATTAATGAAATTGATACCTCCTCTAGGAGGGTAGCTGAATGAAACATCTTAACTAAAGTAACTATGTATAATATAGTGAGTAGAAAAATATATAAAAAAAAAAAATTATAAGTTTAAATATAGTTAGTAGTATCGTAGAGTTATCACTTAACTCAACGAACTTAATTTGTTGAGTTATGACCTAACTCCACGAGGGTATGAAGTAGCTATGTTGATTTTGTCTCTGTTAATTTTTGTTTATGTCATACAGAATCATAATAGATGGAATTGATGAAATTACCACTAGATGCACTGAGGGAAGTATTGAGTAACCTATCAACTAAAGATCTATGCAAATTGTGTTGTGTGTCAAAGGAAATCAAAGACTGTGTTAGAGAAAAATATTTTCATGGACTACAAGCTGCAAAGATGACTAAGATGAGAGATGGATTTTTATGGAAGTCATTTAATCATAGTTCAATCAACTATGAATATCTGAATATGGACGAAACTACTAGAATTCCACCCAATACATTAGAAGGAATAGATCATATTATGGGGATGGATGAAGGTTTAATTATTTACAGAACCAAACTAAGGTATGCAATTCTATTACCTGATATTTTGATTAAAAATCCTATCACAAGAGAAAAATGGAATATAGGAAGACCTAATAGATATGAAGTACCAATTGAAAATTGTAGGTCAGCTTTAATCTTTTCTGAAAAAAATTCGACCATTCATGAAAAGTTATATTATTGGAGACCAACTGGAAATTGGGATGAAGATTTATGCTTAAGTGTGTATAATTTTTTGAATAGATCTTGAACAGAAAATACTATGATATATCGAGGACAGAAAGCATTAATTAACAACATGCATGTCATACTTGATGGATATATATATCTAGTCACAGATATATCAGTTGCATTTAGATCTGATTTATACATAGTAAGCATAGACAGTTATGATGATTTTATAGAAATATTACCTATACCGAGTGCTATAGCTAAACCACCATCTGCAGAATATGATAAAATTCAATTAGGAATGTGGTATAATGAATATGATGATCCTACTTTATGTCTGATAAGATGGTGAGATGAATTGAAGAAATTTCAAATATGGATTATAAAAGACCTAAATGAATGGAAGTGGGAAGAGGAATATATTGAAATAGATGTAGAAATAGAAACAGCTACATTATCTTGGAACAGAAGAGGATCTCTTTCTGCATTTCATTTCATTAATGGAAATACACTTATATTTAGTATTGATAACATACTACAAGTTTACAAATTAAAAAGGAAAATAGACTACATTGAAACATAATTAATAGCAAGAAGAATTATGCCAAAAAAGTTTACTTAGACTGACACATTTATTCCATTTGTTACTACTTTTCAGTCATGTTCTTAAAGTGTGATTTTGTGTTTTTAATGTTGTGTGTATTTTGCATTTATTTTTAGAAAAAAAAAAGGAAGAAAAATTTTAGTTTTAGTTTTATTCTATAAAAAAAAACAAAAACAAAAATAAAATATCAATCCAATTTGTTGGTATCTATTCTAAGAAACCAACTGACTTGCTTGTAAGCCACCAAAGGCATAGGAGCCTCGGTTCCACACAAGACACTGATTAACAAGTTATGCTTTGTTATGATTGTTGTTATACATTTTGCTTTTATTTGTGAATGAAAAGTTTTTCAAAATAAAAAATTGGAAGATATTGAGGGAGATACAAAAGAACAAGGTATGTAATTAATTACTTATCCTGAATTTACATTTAAACTCAGTTCGTTGAGTTAGTTGTTAAGTCAACAAAATAATATTCATGCCTACTGCAATTACTGTATTTATTATAAAATCTTTTACATTGAGGACAATGCAAAATGTAGGTATGGGGGGAAAGTAATTAAGTAACAGCCATGTAATTTTGGTAATTAGAGGAATTAGAATAGTACTGCAAAAGTTCTATATGTGGAAATTGAAAATTTTTTGAACAAGAATTTGCTGTAACTATCCGATATTTGAAATTGTAAATTTTTTTTAAGAACTGTAGCTGTTGGAATTTTATATTTATAATCTTATATAAGATGCTACAAATTTTACTACTCATACAAATCTAGATATAGTATCTTATGTTTTTACTGAAATTTATGAGTTTAACAATTTCACGATTTTAAAAAGAAATCAGAATGTTTAACTGAAACTTAGTAAATTATCTGAAATCCTAAAAGAGATGAAATGTTGATTTTTGGATTAAATGAAATATATATGATCAATGATACATTTAATTTGATTGATTAAACTTGTAGAATGATTTATGTGTAGATCTTATTAAACTACAGAAAAAGTACAAGCTTATTGATATAGATTCATATTTTTAGTAAATAATAACAGCAGGACTATACGAGATTTGCATTTCATTGCATCTGTATTAATGAAATACGTACATATACTATGTTGAAAAGAAAAAAAGGAAAGAAAAGAAAAAAACTTTGGGAGTTTATTGACTTGTTTGATCACGAGCCTTTTGTACTTGAGCAGATAGGTATGTAAGGATTGTTGACCTAAAAAGGGACTCTTTAAATCTGGCAACCTAAGATCTTGATCAAATCTGGGATTGTTGACTGAAAGCTCGATACATGGGTACACTAGAAAGCTCTTGTATGATTCAAGTTTGTCAAATTAACTTTTAAAGTACAAAGATGCATATACTGTTCTGAAAAGATACAAGTGTTTTGTGAAATACAGATATCTTTTGAATTGAGTATATGTTCTGTTATCTAAAATTGCTGAAGTATGAATCTAGAATAGACTTTTGAAGTTGTTTATTTGAGATACAATTCTTTATTCTACTTGGCTTAATCATATTGAATTGAATTGTGTTTTGATTCATATGTACTTGAAATTTATTTTGGAAATCATATTGGAAAATTCAGGATGACAAATGCTGAAAAGAAAAAAATGATAATATAATTAACACCTATGTGATGTTGATATATTTTGTATGTAATTTACATATATTCTAAATATGTTTGCAGGTTGAATAGGAGAAAATAAAGTTAAAATAGATAACTAAAACATATAGAAGATCTATATAGTAATCTAATTTATTATTCTAAAGAAGAACGAAATGAAGAATTAAATCAAGTACTTTAGAAAGACCAACTAGTTAGATCTTAGTTTGCTAATGGACTAGCAAAATTTAAGTATGGGGGAAGTGTTTAGAATGAAAAAGTATATAATATTAACGATTAAATGATGGTTAATTACATAATTTTTAGCTTATTATATGAAAATTAAGTCATTATGTTATAATTGCATTATTATATGCTTTAATGAAAGAATTTGCATATATCCAGGAAATTAGCGTGAATTTAGTGCATTTCTGAACTGTCGGTAAATTGCAGGCTGTGAAATTTTTTAGTATCCAAATTTTCTGTTATTTCGGAGAGTTATGTTTAATGTACCGGACAATTATGTTTTAAATGCTTAAAGAATATTTTATTATTTTCTGGATTACACGTGTTGAAACTACAATGCATGACTTATGTGGATTTTCGGTAAGTTACCTGTTAACTATTCGAAATGCATCTAAGCATCGGATAGATAGGTTCGTAAGTATCTGAAATATTTGAACTTGTTAAGTTAGAATTATGCACGTGTTGAATTTAAATGCTTTAGTATATCACGTGAGATGCACAAGTATAACTCGTTAAGTTAGCATAACTGTACGCGTTGAGTTACATGAATACATACTAAGGTAACGCGTTAGGTTAGCAGCTTATTTCTTTAGTGCACTTGTTTTATAGTTAAATCAAAGAAGTAAGTCCGTTGAGTTATCTGTAACTCCACAGACCTTTTATTTTCTAATATACCACTGTAGCGGTTACAGAAACAAGACATTCGAAGGAAAACCACGATTGCACGTATCACGTAGGAAATCGCTTGTAGAAGGAAGAAGAAATCACCATCATTGATATGAATGAAGGAAATCCAACCGATCATCGAAGTAGAAGCAGTTACTACTAAGAAATATAAAAGAAAAGGAGAAAAAATGAAGAAGGGTGTGGCTAGTGTGTATGGAGAGGATGAGGACCGCACTAACTGCAAGTAGCATCAGAAGTTCCCTGAAGTTCCACACTACCATCACCACCATGACCATAATCACCAACCATCGGAGGTCTGTGAGAATACTTTCCTGATGTTGGGTTGATTCCGAGCTAAACACAGTGCCTGACAACTACTATGAGGAGTGATCGCGTCACAGGAAGAGAAGCCATTTTCACCAAGCACCAACTCATATCTCAAGAGATTGTAAAGCTTCTAGCCTTGGTTTCGGGTTGATGCCAGTATGCTGAAGAGGAGATCAACTTGCAATTCTAGAGTCGTGATTCTATAGGGAGAGGAGACAGAATTGTAAATGGTTAAATTTTCAGTGGTGTAATCACGTCGCATGTAGTGACGGAAGTTTTTACTATCGATAGAGATTACTTTTACATTTCACCTTTCGCCCATTTTCATGACCATATCAAAACAAAAAAATACCAAAAACAACTTATATGTGTTTATAGTTAGTATTTGAGTATTGTATTATTTGTTTTGTATCGTGATTAATGTTATCATTATCAATATTGTGAATGTTTCATGTTTGTTTGATTTAGAAAATAGAAAATAGTTTTACAGTTTACTGAAATTGAATCGTTCCTGATACTTAAAGATTTTAATGGTTAATGTTTAAAATATCTGAATGTTAGTGTTGCTAAATGATAAATCTAATATTAACTAGCATTAAAGAGCTTAATTGATGTTATTTACAATCT
This sequence comes from Cymodocea nodosa, assembly GCA_036874045.1. Classification (NCBI taxonomy): domain Eukaryota; kingdom Viridiplantae; phylum Streptophyta; class Magnoliopsida; order Alismatales; family Cymodoceaceae; genus Cymodocea; species Cymodocea nodosa. The sequence continues at coordinate 14,200,341 of CM072342.1, read as the reverse complement.
ATGGAACTACCCATTGGTTGGCCAAATTCCTCTGTAAATAACAGTATTAAACTGGATAGATAGCTTCGTTGAGTTAATTCAATTCCACGAGGTTAGTTCATTGAGTTAGCTATAACTCAACGAAGTGCTTACTGAATATATAAATTTCATTATTAAAAATGGAATAGTACACAATTCTTGCTCAATTCTCTATGGGATCGACCTGTACTTGCACATAAATACAATATACACTATGCACTTGTAGTTAAAATACAAATTGGAATTAATATCTAATTTGTGTGAAAGATTGTTTGTTTACTTTTAAAAAGGAATTACTGATAAGCATAAAGACAAATTAACTAAGTTACAAACAGAAGTTAACAAGCCAATACAAGTTTTCTGGCACTGTTGTTAGGGAACTAAACAAGTTCTCTGGTATCGCCTAAAAACACCAAAAAATAATCCTTCCTATTTATTGGCATCTTAAACAACTTAAGCGGTATTTATAAGCATCTTTAAATAGTGTTGGCTAGTAGAATTCACATTGCAGAATTTTGACCCCAATTTTCCTTGAACCAAAATGTCCTCCACATTGTTGGTCATGACAAAAGGATAATATGTTTTGATATTCAATTTCTGGAACACACCTTCTTATGACTAAATCAAAACATTTCTTAAATAAGTACAAGCCTTCCCAATAGTAATATTTCACTCTTGGAAAGAAAAATTTCTTATCCTCTCTATTCTAATCTTTAGGTGTTAAACCTATAACTAAAAAATTAATTTTGTCTACATAACAAGGCATTGTGTTTATGGGCATTAATTGTTCATCAGGAAAATGATTCTTAATTTCAATGTGTGCTTTTTCTATATGTAACCTTAACAAATAGTCAGCTACTACATTCTCACACCTTTTTTATCTTTAATTTCTAAACCAAATTCTTGCAATAATAATATTCATTGGATCAGTCTAGGTTAGTTTCTTTCTTTGCTATTAAATGTTTTAAAGTTGAATGATTCATATATGCTATCACTTTAGTTCCTATTAAGTATGATCTAAATTTTTCTAAGGCAAACACAACAACTAATAATTCTTTTTTAGTAGTTATGTAATTGACTTGAGCATCATTTAGAGTTTTCTTGCATAATGAATCACTCTAGAAGATTTTTCTATCATTTGTCTCAGCATTGCTCCTACAACAAAATCAAATGCATCGCACATTAACTCAAATGGATAGCTCCAATTAGGTGATTGTATTATGAGAGTTGAAATCAAGCTAGTTTTAAGCTTAAAGAAAGCTTCTTTGCAATTTCTATCAAAGTTAAATGAAGCATCTTTTAATAGATTAGTTAAACATCTAGCTATTTTGCTAAAATCTTTGATAAATCTCTTATAAAATCCTACATATCCTAGAAATGATCTAATATCTTTTATTGATTTAGGTTCTAGTAAATTAGAAATTACCTCTATCTTAGCTTTGTCTACCTCCAATCCTTTCATTGAAACAAGTCCCAAGACTATTCTTTGTTTTACCGTGAAGTGACATTTTTCCCAATTTAGAACCAGATTCTTTTCTACAACATTTTAATACTTGATCTAAATTATTTTAACATACTTCAAATGAAGTTTGATATACTATAAAATCATCCATAAATATTTCTAAAAAATCTTCAATCATTCTAATGAATATGCCTTGCATACACCTTTGAAAGGTGGCTAGTACACTGCATAATTCAAATGGCATCCTTTTAAAAGCAAAAGTTCTATTAGGACATGTGAAAGTTGTTTTCTCTTGATCCTCTAATACTACTAAAACTTGATTATATCCTAAATACCTATTTATGTTTGTTTCTATTTACTTTTAAATGTGTATTTATAATTTTTGCTAGTAGTAAACAAACAATCTTCACAAATTAGATATTAATTTCATTTTGTTTTTAACTACAAGTGCATAATGTCTATTGCATAAATGTATAAGTACAGGTCGATCCCATAGAGATTGAGTAAAAAATTTATACTTACTGCTAACTCAATAGAATTAGTTCGTTGAGTTATAGCTAACACAATGAACTACTCTCGTGGACTTAAGTTAACTTCACGAGCCTACCTGGTAACTTCCAATTAAATTTGTTGTTTTACAAAGGAATTCAACCATCCATTAGGTGATTCCACAAAACATAAACAACATCCATCAAGCTTTTAATGTTAGTTTATACAATATTTATCATTAATAAACACTTTTAGATATGTCAAATAGTAACCATATTAATCAAGATTTTAGAATTGCATACGAACGAGTTTCAATAATCAATAAAACCATTTTTTATTTTCTAGAATGAAATAAACATAAAACATTCAATAATACTAGAATTCATAAAACATTCAATTTTTCCTTCTTGTAGAATGATTTACTTGAAGCTTTACTATTTCTTGAAAGATGATTTGATGCTTGGTGAAAATTGCTTCCCTTTCTGTGACATGATCACTCCTCATAGTAGTTGTCAGTCACCGTGTTTGGCTTGGAATCGACCTGACATCCGGAAAGTATCCTCAACGACCTCCTATGGTTGGTGATTGATGGTGGTGTTGTGGAGCTTTAGGAAACTACCAACGCTTTCTATAGTTAGCGCGTTTCTCCACCTCCATCTCCTTTCTTTTTCTTTTCCTTTTATATTTCTTTCAGTAGTAACTACTTCTACCTAAATGATTATTTGGGGTTGTTAAGTCACATCATAAACTTGTTTGATTTTTTTATGCCTATATTAATAAATTCTCTTAGAAGTAAACAAACAACCTTTCACACAAATTAGATATGAAGTCCAATTTGTATTTTAAACTACAAGTGCATAGTATATATTGTATTTGTGTGCAAGTACAGGTCGATCTCATAAAGATTGAGTAAGAATTACGTACTGTTTCAATTTTTATATTGGATTTTATATGTGTTCAGTTAAGCACTCTGTTGAGTTACAGTTAACACAACGGACTTAGTTCGTGGAGTTATGGTTAACTCAATAGACTAACCTTGTGGACTTAAGTTAAACATTTTCAAACTAGAAAAGTTTGAGGAGTTAGAAATGTTCTTACATACTACAGACTTTTTAAATGATGAAGGAGATATGTTAGATGATGTGATTCAAGAAGAATTAAATAGACAACTAGATTCTGAAACGTTAGAAGTAAGTGAAAGCATAGATATAGAAGGAGATCAAGAAGAGTTTAATATAGAAGATGAAAATGTTCAATTAGGAGCTCTAGCTTCTGATTGTCACCATTTAGATTTGAAACTTTTACCTCCTAAATTAACCTATATATTTCTAGAAGAAAAATGAACATGTCCAATTATTATTACTTCAGATTAAAAGAGGATCAAATTTCTAAATTAAAAGATATAGTAAAAACTTATAAAGAAGCAATAGGATGGACTATGGTTGATATAAAAGGGTTAAGTGTAACTTTATGCTGTCACTATATATATTTAGAAGAGAATGCTAAACCTATTAGAATTCCTAAGAGGAGATTAAATCCAAACCTTAAAGAAGTAGTCAAGAAGGAAATAGTGAAATGGTTAGATAATGACATAATTTATCTGATTTTTGATAACTCATGGGTTAGTCAAATCCATGTAGTTTTCAAGAAATCAGGATTGACAGTTATTAGGAATGAAAGTCCAGACTTGATACCTACTAGAATTCAATCAGGTTGAAGAGTGTGTATAGATTATAGAAAGCTGAATGCTATTACTAGGAAAGATCATTTTCCCTCACCTTTTATAGACCAAATGTTGGAGAAATTAGTAGGGTAAGAATATTTTTGTTTCCTAGACGGTTATTCAGGATATAACCAAGTTCCAGTAGCATTAGAGGATCAAGAGAAAACAACTTTCACATGTCCTAATAGAACTTATGCTTTTAAGAGAATGTCATTCGAATTATGCAATGCATTAGCTACCTTTCAAAGGTGTATGCAAGGCATATTCACTAGAATGACTTAAGATTTTTTAGAAATATTTATGGATGATTTTACTATATATGGGACTTCATATGAAGTATGTTTAAACAATTTAGACTGAGTATTAAAACGCTGTGTGGAAAAGAATCTAGTTCTAAATTAGGAAAAATGTCACTTCAAGGTTGAACAAGGAATAGTCTTGGAACATGTTGTTTCAAAGAAAGGGTTGGAAGTAGATAAAGCTAAAATAGAAGTAATTTCTAATCTACCAGAACCTAAATTAGTAAAAGATATTAGATCATTTCTAGGACATGTTGGATTTTGTAGAAGATTCATTAAAGATTTTAGCAAAATAGCTAGACCTTTAACTAATCTATTAAAAGATGTCCCATTCAACTTTGATAAAACTTGCAAAGAAGCATTTTTCAAGCTTAAAACTAGCTTAATTTCAACTCCTATAATTCAAGTACCTGATTGGAGCCATCCATTTGAATTAATGTGTGATGCATCTGATTTTGCTGTAGGAGCAGTGTTAGGACAGAAGATAGAAAAATCTCCTAAAGTGATTCATTATGCAAGCAAAACCTTAAATGATGCTCAAGTTAATTACACAACTACTGAAAAAGAGCTATTAGCTATTGTGTTTGCCTTAGAAAAGTTTAGATCATATCTGATTAGAGTTAAAGTGATAATATACACGAATCATTCAACTTTAAAACACCTAATAGCAAAGAAAGAGACTAAACCTAGATTGATCCGATAGATATTATTATTATAAGAATTTGATCTAGAAATTAAAGATAAAAAAGTTTGTGAAAATGTAGTAGCAGATCATTTATCAAGATTATAAATAGAAAAATCAAACATTGAAATTAAGGATAATTTTCTTGATGAGTAATTAATGACCATCAACACAGTGCCTTAGTATGCAGACATAGTTAATTACTTAGTTACTAGTTTAACACCTAAAGATTGGACTAGATAGGATAATAAATTATTCTTTTCAAGAGTAAAATATTACTATTGGGAAGACTCATACTTATTTAAAAAATGTCTTGATCTGGTTTTAAGGATGTGTGTTCCAAAAACTGAATATCAGAGCATGTTGTCTTTCTATCATGACAAAGCATGTGGAGGGCATTTTGGTTCAGGGAAAACTGCTGCTAAAATTTTGCAATGTAGATTTTATTGGCCAACACTATTCAAAGATGCTCATAAATATTGCTTAAGTTGTTTAAGATGTCAATAAATAGGAAGAATATCAAAGAGGAATATGATGCCTCTGAACCTTATTGTTGAGGTTGAAATCTTTAATGTGTGGGGAATAGATTTTATGAGTACATTTCCTATGTCCAATCAATTTAATTATATATTGTTAAAAGTGGATTATGTATCTAAATGGATAGAAGCTATTCCTACAAAAACTAATGACAAGAAAGTGGTAATACATTTTATAAGAACTAATATAATTGGTAGATTTGAAATACCTAAAGCTATTATTAGTGATAGAGGAACTCATTTCTATAATAGAAATTTTGAAGCCTTAATGAAGAAATATGAAGTAAATCACAAAATTGCAACATCATATCATCCGCAAACAAGTGGACAAGTAGAAAGTGAACTTTGGGCTTATAGAATTGCTTATAAGACAAGCTTAGGTATGTCACCTTTTAGACTAGTATATGGGAAAAGTTGTCATTTACCAGTTGAAATTGAACACAAAGCTTATTGGGCATTAAAAACACCGAACACTAATTTAAATCATGCTATTGAAAATAGAAAAATGCAATTGATTAAATTAGAAGAATTTAGGAATGAAGTTTATTCGAGAACTGTAAAAGAAAAAGAGAAAATGAAGTTCTAGCATGACAAGAAAATTATTCTAAAAACTTTTAAAATAGGCCAAGAAGTATATCTTTACATGACTAGACTTCATAACCATCTTGGAAAATTGAGATCTAGATAGGTAGGACCTTATATAATTTGAAATATTTATACCTATGGAGCTATTGAAATTTAAAATCCTAAAAATCAGAATATATTTAAAGTAAATGGACAAAGACTTAGACCTATTCTGAAAATTTCAAAATTTCTTTTGTAATTAAAGAAGAAATACAAGTAGAGGACTACTCGAGCTTTATTAATTAAAAAAAAAAACTTATTTTAAATAGAGTCACAATTCAACCGAAAGAAATTATCGGTTTCACCAAAACATATATTAAAAGAAAAAAATATTGTTACGATCACACCAAAAGAATCCATCGGTTTGATCGAAATATAAAAACATAAATATATATATATTATATTAATTAAAATGGGTGTTAGTTTAATCGGAAAAAAAAAGAGAGTTTAATTCCAATTCAACCGAGGAATATAATGGTTTGACTGAAAATTCTAGAACTTTGAAAAATTAAGAGTCGGTTAGACCAGAAATTCTTCAATCTTTACCGAATTAAAAATTATTATTATAAATATTTTTATTAGTTATAACTTTACGGGAAGTCTGTTGAGTTACGTTTAACTCAACGAACTTACTCTGTTGAGTCTAGGATAAGTTAACGAGCTTACTCCGTTAAGTTAATGGTAACTCAACGAAGTACTGTAGTTAAGTCCATAGACTTAGTCTGTAGAGTTAATCGTAATTCCACGGAGAGGTAAGTGAGAGAGCGAGAGTTTGCATGGAAAAATGACTCGATTACCCGTCAAAAACTTAGGGTTTATTTATACTATAACTTAGGATTTGTGGGCATTATCCGTAGAATCATTTAGAACTTAGAATAGTAAAGATCAGAGCAATTCTGTTCCGTTCTGTCACACTACGAGATCAAGATGACGCTAGAGTTTTGGGAGGAAGTTGACACCACGAGATTTGTTAGAGAATTAGAAGAATGGCATACAAGACAAAATATCAAGAATACGACACGAGAAAAAGAATTATAAAAGGTAGAATTTGACATCTTTTACTAGAGAAAAGTTTTAGTAGATTTAGATATAAAGATACCTCAGATTGTGGAAACAAGGATTAAAGTAGCAACATAAGTTGCTGTGAATAGAGAGAGGAAAATAAGACCAAACAACGAGGTTTCCCTAGAGTTAATCTAGCACAAGTCACGATTATGGTTTACAAGACATTGTTGGACATGCCTAGTGGGAAATCTGGGAGCAATAGAGAAAAGTAGTTGAAGAACCTGCAATTGAAGAGTCGGCTACTGAAAAACCAGTTACTAAGGAATAATAACCAGGACCATCCATTCCACCACCAAGGTTGTTAGAAAGAGCAGCATTTTTGGGGCCATCGATGCCAGAGGAATGGAGAGAATTTGCAGAGCTTGTTGAAGTTGTCAAAAGCCAAGGAAATTCTGAAGAAATGGCTGTGGCAAAGACACATTTACTGTATGATGCACTCTACAAGAAAAGGGTCATAGATAAGTTGAAGGCCCAATATAAAATCAAAGTAGAACAACATCAAGAAGTAACTAGATCAATGGCTACAAGAGAAACTGAAGCTGATCCTTCAAGACCAATAAGTATAGAAAAAGTAAAATAGGAAGAGTCAATACCTGTGGCTTGAGGGCCTATAGAGCCTATTTTGTAGATTTAATCTCAGAGGAGGAAGAGGAAAACTAGACACAGCTATTTAGAAGAAGGAAAGGAAAAGAGATAGTGCTTGAAGCTCAAGCAAAGATTAAATCTAAACTTAAAATATCAGAAGGGCTTGTAGAGCCCATTTTTGTAGACTTGCTATCCAAATTTGAGGAGCAGAAGTAGTAGTAGCAAGAGCAAAGAGAAGAAGGAAAATAGGTTGAAATTAGTCTACAACCTATACAAATAGAAGAAACTAAAGTTAGGGCAAAAGCTAATTTGCCCATGACTCCATCCTAATCTATCACAGAATCAGAAAGAATAATGACAATGCAGATTGGTAGTCAGGAGGAAGAAGAAAGAGAAGAAGCTAAACAAGTACACACTGAACAAGAAAGAAATGACTTGACAGATTCCACTGAAGAGGGAGAGACTCTTCAATTGAAAGATTTCAAGAAAGAGTGGAGAGTTCTGTTGGCTCTCCACCATAGATAGAAAGAGGAGCTGAAATATAGGAATCTCTAGATCATTTCCAACAAATTCAAGTTCAGCAAATGGAAGAAGAAATTCAAGAACAAACCCCTCTAGAGCAATAAATGCAGATTCCTGACCCAACTGAAGCAACAGTTCTAAATGAAATATACTTTTGGAGTTAAGAAGCATATAATAAATATCAAGAGATTAAGGGTTATGATATTATATATAGTAGACTAGTAAACTAGGATAGCATGAATGACATTAAAGAATTATTTAAGTTCCAAAGTCTACTGCAATTTATTTCTCAACAGAGAGGGCATGCAATATATGAAAATTTAGTGCCTTGCTTTTATGCCAATTTGAGAGAGGAAGAAGGAAGTTTAATTTCTAATGTGGAGCAAGTTAATGTATAGATAATACTAGAGCTTCTCCACCACTTTTGTAATATTAAAGTTTTCATTTGTGTTTTCTTATTGCATAACTTGTAATTTCATTGTAAATTCATCCGATGCTTTTAATTTTCTTTCTAGATCATCTAATCTCATTACATTAAATTTTTGATCAATTTTCATAATGCTTTTTTCAGTTTCGTATATGATACCAATTTTAGGCTCTAAATATTCTTCCCTATAATTTAATTGGTTGACTTCTTGTTGCTGATACATGTATTGTTCCAATTTGTCTATGTTTTACTCTAAGCTACACTCTAGTCTGTCATACCTATCCTAAACTTCCTTGTCTCTCAACATATTACATGTTCTAAATTGACCATTAGTTGAGTAAACTATAGGATTCTCATACTTAGCTCTATTACATTGAATATAGTTCATTTGTTGTTCATGTGATCTAACCATCTGCAATCGTCTCAGTTTCAAACAATCAAAGATGTCCTGACCTTCCAAATTGCAGAACTCACATATGCTACCTATAGGTTTCAGAAATCTTTAAGCATAAGCATATGTGTTGAGTATTTTGTTTTGATGATGTGTGCTGAATGAAAATAATCATATTTATAGTAGATGAGTTGGGAAGTGATGTTCTACTCAGATGGAGGAGTGGGACAAAGGTGGTTCTAACAAAGGCATAATGATGTACTACAACAATGATTGTAGACTTGAATTTGGTGGGAAGTGTAGGGTCCTCAATGGAAGGTATGGAAGTTGGTGCTTATGTGTTGTAGGAAGTGGAGGTGGATGTTGAACTATCAAAATTAACTAGAAAAGGAAGTGATGAGGGATCGAGGTGCAAGGTCTAGAAGCTATGACAAGAAGAAGGGGTTTCGACGAAGGGATACAGATCTTAGACCCTAACAAGTCAATTTTTTTTACCCACCATTGTTTATAAAAATAATATATTAAATCTCTTAATTTAATTTGTTTTTAAACAATCTCTTATAGGCATTTCTATTCTACACTTGCAACTTTGACCTACAATCAAATTCTCATACTTCCTCCCAAAAAAGTTAGGATTTATTTTACATCAATTTCTTGATACACAAATCCTTCGTTGAGTAATGTAGCCACAAATTTATATCTTTTTTCCCTATTTTTAACAAAGTAAATTTTAATATTTTCCTAGAGAGAGAGAAAGAGTATGGAAGGAAAATGTGCAATTATTAACGTAGTGTTTTACGATAGTGGTTACAAAATATGAATTTTTTTTTGTTGCCATTGGTTGAACTGTCGACCAAACTCTCGCCACCGGAGACCACGACCATTGGACATCGCGTTTCTAGCAGCAGCACTCCACCAGTCCACCCACGAACAACTGCACTTTTTGGTGGAAAACAAACCAATGTTAAGTTGGTAGTCGCGAAAATAGAAAACTGATGTTAAATAGTTGAGTACAATTACGTGTTATTTTATTCCTTATCAAAGATTACATCTTACTAATTTCAAGAAAAACTGAATCATCTACCTAAAGCATACGTCTCGTCCTAGTTTCTCCCATTATCAACCTAATGCAATATGCTATTTATTTTAAGGGGCCAAATTTCTGACAGATACAGCAATTTCCTGTAAGTGTAAAGCCTTTTCACTATAAATTTTTATTTAAATTAAACAAATATTGATCATTAATCTTACAGTATTAAAATTAGTAAATTTCTACTAAATAGGTAGATATGCCTGGTACAATAGGAGCCTTTATTTTATGAGACCAAATAGCTTTCAACCAGAATTCTATTTCCATGAAGTGAATTTTCCATTCATTCCATCGTCAATGTAATCTTATGCATCAAAAAGAAACATGTACTACCTTTTAGTCATTATCATCTGACCCTTTAGTTTTTTTTTATTATGATAGTAACTTTCACCATTATTTCGTCCTTTAATTCTTAAATCATCGATAGTAAACAGGTGTAAAACTTAGTAGTAGATTTACCACTTGTGTTTCATGACAAGAACACGTAGTAAAATTATCTTTTCTTACCAACAAGAGAATAGTCTTCTACTGTACCAAGTAAAAGATCTTGGATTCAGACAAAAACACTACCATTATGAAAATATTAACTTTTCTTGGCAGCAAAGGTACATTATCGCTTCAAGCAAAAATTGAAGCTGATTTTTGATAATGACTTACAAATTGAAGCTGATTTGTGATGACATCAAAGACAGATCAAACATAAAAGCACCCAAAAGAACTTTTATATAGTTTACTCATAATTTTACATGACTATTCAATTGAAGGTTTGGCATGCTTGGGGTCTTCATCAATGTATTTCATTTACCAATGACTTGATCTTTCTACTCTCCTTATTGGGGGATCTATCCTTCTTAATTGAATAACCACCAACCTTGTGAAGTCCATCGATCAAAATAAGTTTATGCATAGCCATCTACATTGCACTCGCCGAGAAAAACTTTGATACTGAGAGGAGAACCACAACTGCCTTCTGTTATAATAGCTCTGTCATTTGCAGCCATGTGTGCAACTATCTTATAAATCATTTCAATCTGTGTGAAAAAGATTTTAAAAAAATATTAGACGACCATCAAATCTATCTGGAAGTAAATAGGTTGGCATGCATATTTCAGATTTTACATGGACGATACCTCGTCAGGAGCATGGCAACGATCTGCAATTTCATCTATTGTCAAGGGTTCAATGGGCTCTTTGCAACTGACAGAATGTGCCAAATCACGGCAGTCAACATGCCAGAACAGTAAATTCAAACAGAGAAGATAAGCATGAACAAATAGTCTCTGGCTGAAAAATAAAACAATGTATTTGCCTACTTAAAGCAGTGCCTTAGAAATTGAGAACTGAAACAGGCATTGAAGTTTACAGGAAATACAGATATTCTCTTTTTGAAAAAAAAAATCACATTCAAATATTCTATATGATAGAATGTTTTGAACTAGAGGTGAGAGTATATTCGATCGTCATTGAGCACAATGTGTTGCATAGAAGTAGACACGTATCATAGAAAACCAGGGAAGAAGTTGCTGAAACAATATACAAGTGAGGTGTCAAACCAGTATTATTTTAAAATTACCTTGTCAAACTCAAGACAATTATTGCATAGGCACAAGTCTAATGGAACTGAGTACAAGATTAAAGCTTAGCAAATTTTTGGTGCCATAAATTTTCCTTTTCAAATAAGGAATGCACCTTTCTGAAACTGTGATTAAACTTCCTAACTTCCATGACATCTTGGGAAAGAGATTTTGATTCAACAAGATATCATTGAGGATATTTTAGGAGGAGACAATTTCAAAGTTTCAAACTGAAAGTATGAAGGTATATTTGTCATATTAGTCTGGAAAATATTGGCATGGAAAATTTGAGGATTGTAGAGAACAAAGCTATTATCAAATGAAAAGGTTGTAAGATTTATGTTATACCTAGCTTCATTTAGAATAGTTAGGACCCTCTTCTGGAGTGCTAATACTTCCCCGGCTGCCTTTTTCCCAGCCTCTACACCTGGAAACAAATGAATGGATTTAGATTACAGAAGATTTAGATGCACCTACAGATATCAATCTCATTTATTCAACTTTTCTATGATCATTCCTTATGGAGAATGACAAAGAACAAACCAGGCTGGTGGTAGGCATTAATGTTGACTAGAGAAGCATAGATTCCAACAGCTCGCTCATACAGTGCTATTAATGCCCCAACAGATCTAGGAGTTACTTCTTGTATGGTAACTGTGATTGACTCACGGTCATTGGCATAAAGAGCTGAACGGGTTCCCTGTGCACAATGTGATTTGTCTCAGTAACATGCAAGAAGCAAGCAACGGCACCATACTAACATCTGCAATCGATCTATTGTTGTTTACAAGATACAGCATAATAGGATTTAGCTCTAATGATATAGGATTGAAACATTTTTTTCACCAGTATAAAGGATCAAAGCTTTTTTCATTCATAGAAGCTATTGCTGCTAAATTTGAATGAAGGGTGATTGTCGTTCAGATACTAGATAATATTTTTTAAATTATGATAAAAGGCTAAAGCTTTTTCTTTCATAGAAGCTATTGCCACTAGATCAAAATGTTGGGCGAAGTATGTTTGAGAAATATGTGGAATGCAACATAAATACTGTTGAGTTATCAAGTTAAAGGTAATATAGTACTTTATCATGTAAACCTAATGTAACCCTTATTATTTTTAATGAAAGAAGGAGAGGGAGTGGCCAACACTCTCTCAGGAGATTTCTTCTTCTCCACCTTTCTTCCATCTTCTTCCTCTCTACTTTTATCACATCAGATTTCACTTGGTATCAAAGCAACTTCCATGTGTCTACCTCATTGTCTCTATTCATCATGCTCATCTGTTTCGCAGTTTCTGCATTTCACAACTTGTTGGACTAACCAACAACTTGTCTCCAGGCCAATGGCCTAGCTCTGGGCTATCATCACAGATGGGAAACAACGTGGATGCCTAAATTGTATCTGCATATGTAACAACTCTTCCTATCTCTCTTCCATCCTTGGTTGGAGCTGTCAACATCTCCTCTCCTCTCTTTGTATGCAGCATGGTCTTTCCTTGCACTGTTGAGTTATGTCTTCTTCAATCGTCCATGTGTTGGTGAAGGATAGACCTCTAGGACATACAACCTTTATCCTAAATCAACTCTTTAGGGTTACTAATGGCATGGACTCCATGAACCACAAAAAATTTTAGTACCTTTGAAAGGCTAAATTGAAAGAATTATATCTAATAGACTCAAGGATTTAGGAAGTTTTTGGTAACACAGATGCATTAAGCACATTACTCAGCCTCCACCAGATGATAAACATGATAGCTATGAGGAATAGTTTGTAGTAGACGCGACTGTCATTTCCTAGATATTGAATAGTTTAGAATCCAAAGTTGCAATTAGTGTGGTGCTTCTTGAGTTAGCCAAGAAAATATGGGACACCTTGGAACTAACTTATAGAAATGTTAAAAATATAAGTAGAATTTTTGAGATTTATGAGCAACTCTTCATTGGACATCAAGGGGGGTGCTCAATGTAGGAGCACTTCACTCAATTTCATGTTTTAGTAGATGAACTTGAAACACATCAACTGATTACTATCGATACTCAACAGATTTGACAATATTGTGACAAGTTACTTTTAGCTACTTATCTCAATGGTTTCAATCCAAATATTATCAAACCAGTTCACAATTAGATTCTCAACAGTAATACTCTACCAAATCTACAGACCACATTTTCCAAAGTTTTTCATTTGTCCACATCCTCCTATAGACCCAATTCCTCACCTACTATAGATCAATCAACTATGGTAGTTAAAAGTCAAGGACACTAGAGAGGTTGTAGTGGTGGTTGAGGAAGCCAAGGTAGAATTCCATGTGAGTATTGCAAACATACTAATCACAGATAAGCAAAGTGTTGGTAGAAGTTTGGCAAGTCACAGGAGTGCTCAAATGACCACAAGAACCATAGATGTGGTGTTTAATAGTATAAGCTCATCTTTAGTATAGGATGCTCCATCTAATATCACCTTAACACAAGTTGAATATGTTGAATTTTTGCAATTATGGGATCAACAAGGTTCTGCCACTACATCTCATGTAGTACCTTCCACTTCAAGTACACATACCTTTCTTGCCTCCCAAAATAATTTCTAAATTGTTGACTCTAACAACTCTACCTACATGACAAGTACTCATGACCTTTTCACACATCTTTCTAAATTATCTAATACCATTTTTGTTGTTGTGACTAATAGACAATCCTGCTCAATCTCCAAAGAAGGGGTTGTTCAAGTCACCTGATATGACCCTTAATCATATCCTATTTGTTCTAAATTTTTTTGTAAATCTTCTTTGCATTGGAGTCATTATTGAATTCTTGTCTTGTTTTATAACATTTTTCCCTTCCCATTATGTTTTGTAGAACCTACCAACAAAAAGGAGGATTGATTTAGCTCGTAAGACTCAACAAAGAGTGTATGTTCTTGTTCGTGATCACATCTCGTGAGGACTAATGCACTTGGTGATAAGACCTAAATCTTTGATTTTATGGCATTACCATCTTGGGCACCCATCCCACGATTGACTTCAATAGGCATTACCCTAAGTTCATTTTTCTAGTTTTGATTATAAGTCTTGTCAATTATGTAAACATCATTGTACTATCTTTTGTCATTTATGACTTATTTCAAGTTAGTCTCCTTTTGAACTTGTTCACTGTGATGTTTAAGGACTAGCCAGAGTTTCCTCTATTGATGGGTATTGTTATTATATTGTCTTGGTAGATAATTTTTCACAAGTGCATTGGGTTTATTATTGAAAAATCATTAAAGTGTGTTGAATGTTGTTAAACTTTATTTCAATGAAATTAACAATGTGTTTTTTGCTACTCCAAAATATTTTCACATTAATAATGCACTAGAGTTTACTTAGTCTATTATGTAGTCTTATTGTGCTTCTTTAGGGATTATACATCAAACCATGTACACTCATACTTCTATGCAAAATGATGTAGCTAAGCAGAAACATTGTCATCTCCTAGATACTACTTGCACACTCATACCACACAGGAGTTCCTTATTACCTTTGGTCAGATGTGGTCATGACTATAGCTTACCTTGTCAATTGTATGTCATCTTCCCTATCAAGGACAGTGATTCCCTTACACCATCTTTCTCCAAATTCTAAGTTATTTCCTCTTACTCCTTGGGTCTTTGCCTATATGGCATTTATTCATAATCATACTACAAGCCTTAACAAACCAATTTCATGGTTGATAAAATGTGTCTTTGTGAGATATTCTCGAATTCAAAAAGAATAATGGTGTTATCATCCATCCACACGTCGTTATGTTGTTACATGTTTGTTGATGTCATTTCTTTAAAGTTAATCTCATCTTCAAAATCAGACACTTGATCCACCCTCTATTCCTCTCCTAATGCTTGTTAATGTACTTTCACAAGAACAATATTCATCATGTTCTTTAGATGCACACCAATCTTTGCCTCCCTTGTTGGTGTATCAAAGACGATAGAACATGCCCTCTGAACTACAATCACCTCCATCTTCTAAGGTAGGTTCAACTAAACCAAAGTTCTCTAAGCTTCTTATCACTCTTTAGAAAGGTGAACGTACTTGCACTATTCATTCTTTTTCACATTTTGTGTCTTATGATTATCTTCTTCTATGTTATCATTCTTTTGCCTAAGCACTTTCGTTTGAGTCAATTTCCTAGGATGTTAATGATGTCTTACTCTCTCCTCAATGGAAAGCTACTACGGATGAAGAGGTTTCTATTCTTCATGCTTATGGTACATGAAATCTTGTTCCTCATCCTACAAATGTTCTAGTCAATTGCCATTGGAAGTATATTGTCAAATATCGACCTAATAGCACAATTGAATAATACAAAGCACGACTTGTAACTTGTGGTTTCACTCAAGCTTGACTTAGATTATGCTAAAACTTTTCTTATGGTTAGACTTAATTTCATTCGTATTATCTTGTTCCTTGCCATCATTTAAAGTGAGAGTTGCATCAATTAGATGTCAAGAATGTCTTTTTATATGACGATCTACATGAGCATGTTCTTATGGAACAACCCCTTGAAAATGTTACTTAAGAGGACAATATTGTATGTCACCTTAGAAAGGCTATATATAGCTTGAAATAGAGTTCAAGAGTATGGTTTGAGAAGTTCAATCAGATTGTTACAAAAGATAGTTTTAAAAGCTACATTTCTAATCATTCTATCTTTCTAAAGAGTACTAAAGTTGACAGTTATTATTGCAATTTATGTTAATGACATTCTAGTTACAGGAAGCAATTCCCTTAGTATGGCAACAACAAAGCAATATTTGCAAAATCATTTTGTTACAAAGGACCTTGGGAAACTTCATTATTTTCTTAACATTGAGTTTGTTTACTTTAAAGGAGATATGTTTCTTACTTAATGCAAATATATACTAGACGTTCTATAAGAAACTGGCATTTTGGGGTGTAGACTTGAAAACACTCCAAAAGAATGGAATCCTCCATTTTGGGATGGTACTATCGAGTTACTAGAAGACCTTGGTCAATACAAAAGAATAGTTGGAAAGTTAATATCTCATTGTGACCCAACCAAATATTTCATATGTTATAGGCCTCTTAACCTACTTTATGTACAAACCTAGAGAAGTTCATTAGCTTGGTGTCCTACAAGTCCTTGCATACATCAAAAAGGTACTTGATAAAGATATAGTCTACTCAAGACATGATTACTTACAGATTCAGGCTTTTCAAATTCTAGCTATGCTAGTGATTAGATAGATTGAAAATTAACCTTAGGATATTGTACGTATGTTGATGGTAATTTAATTACATGGTGAAGTAAGAAACAAAATGTTGTTTCAAAATTTAATGTTGAAGCTGAATATAGGTCAATGTCTCAAATTATTAATGAGCTTGCATAGATAAAGAGCCTTCTTATCCAACTACAATTACCTATTCATGTACCTATGAAGATGTATTGTGATAATTAGGCCACTATTTACATTGCTCACAATTCTGTCTTCTGCAAACAAATAAACTATATCAAGGTAAATTATCATTATATTCATGACCTGATGATCAAAGAAGTTATATGTACACCTTATACTAAATCTTCAAAAGAGAGTCGATATATTTACCAAAGGTCTTAGTGTGGGGGTGTTTAAATATCATTGTAACAAGTTGGGCATAATAGATGTATTTGCTTCAACTTAAGGAAGAGTGTTAAATTACTAAGTTAAAGGATAAGATGGTACTTTCTCATGTAAACCTAATGTAACCATTATTATTTTTAATGAAAGGAGAGGGTAGCGGACACTCTCTCAAGAGACTTCTCCACCTTTCTGCCATCTTCTTCCTCTCTACCTTCATCATGTCGGATTTCACTAAATATAGAAATGATCATTGAAATTTCATTAGGCATATAAGTGAGTGCACAGAAGGTAATAAAGAACATCAAGTGCACCAGATGAATAAAACTGTAAAAATAAATTGTACATTGTTTTATCATGAGAAAATGCCATTTTTTTATTGTTTTATGTATCAAGGAATTATTATCCATATGTGACTTTTATAAATGAGTAAATTCTTCAGAGAGTGTGATTATCATTCAGTTAAGTTACTTGAAGGATGATTACTATTTTAGTAAGCATGAATGATAGTGCAAGGATGAACACAACATTGCAAATTATCAATTCACTGTTAATCAGCATAAAACTACTAGTAGAAATTACAAGTACATCCAACACTACAGTTCAGAAATTGTACTAAAATGATTTTAGTACTTGAATTTGATGAGGGTCAAATTCAAGTCATTTTAGTAGAAGAAAAATTGTTGACTATCACAAAATTATTAGAAGTTGCGGGTATAAGACAGACATGTAGGAAAACACCCAACTAGGAAACTACTCTTCAACCAAAACTTGCCACTTCTTCAATATTTCAGCCAAACCTTGAGGATTGGAACATTTATGTTCATTCTAACCTTATATTTAGGGCATGGCTAGTTACCTGTAACTCATATGTAACGCAATGTAATGTAACTAAATTGTATTTATTAATTAGATTATAATATTTAAGTCTGTATGATTATAAGCTTTGAAATTTGATTATAAGAAATCAAATACTTTGAGACATCACTTAACTGATTAAATATGAGTTTAAATCATAAAATTGATTCTTTATATAAATTTATAATTAGATTATATTAGATTACCGAACATTGCAATTCTTTTAGTTTAAAGTCTTTATTTTTTATTACAATTAATTAAAAGGAACCTTATAAGGTCTTTTGTACATAAAAATGAATGAAATTGGAATCTTAGACCCAAAGAGAATGGCTAGTTTATGTCTTTATAGCTAAAAGGGTTTCTAAAAAAGGTCTAATGACTAGTTTCTGTAATAAAGCGGATTTGCAGTTTTTCTGTTGTTAAACCAAAAACTGTAATGCGACTAATTCATACAAAAATGGACTAGAGTTGTTCATCTGATTTTACAATCCAAAAGTTTCTGTCCAACAATGCATGCACAGCATGGCAGATGTCCCATTGATCTGAACTTGACTAACTTATGAGACAACATATGAAGCAGCTATCCAGTGTTGATCTGAATTTACCATGGGCTTGACCTACTTTCTAAAGGGTGTAAAAATGAATATCCAGTGAAAGACTGTTAACCCGAAATAGCCGAAATGAGAAAGATTTTTTGCCTTAAGAGTGTTGCCTACTATGATACGATGAGTGGACCTATATGGATGGTCCAAGACTTAGAGACATCACCCGCACAACAACAAGAGCATTTACAATACAGACTCAAAAGCAAAAATAATTGCATGAACAGGTATCTTCATTATTGTAATGTTTCACTTGTTCTCCATTTTGCCAGTTAGTGTTTGTCAATCAATCTCAAGCACAGTCATCAACATCTTTAATAGTGTACCTCATGGTAATTTCAAGAGTTTGAAAGGGATAAGACAAGGTTTACCCTCTCCTGTCATACTTATTCATCACGGCAATGAAAATTCTGTTCAGTATGCTGTCTCATGCCCAATGTAAGTTTTTCATCAAAGGCATCCAAATTAATAGACGTGTGCCTACAATCACTCAATCTCATTTTTGTTGATGATTTCCTTGAGGAAGCTAATAAGGCAGTCATTGTTCTCAAATCCATCCCACATTCTTTTGCCAAATTGTCAGGTCTTCATATTAATTACAACAAATCATATGCTTTCTTCAACTGCAACTACACCAAGGAGGACAAATCTTAGATCAGATGGATGTTTGGTTTGAAAGAAATGGATCCAAATGACCAATATTTAGAAGCTTGCATTCAAGGAGTTGCCTCCAAAGAAGACACTTTCTCCGATTCAATGAAAAAATAGAGAACATAACTCAAAAGATGGAAAGCAAAAACTCTCTCCTCTACTGGAAGAAACACTCTTATCAAGCATGGTCTAGCTCCAATCAACCATACTAAGTTCAGCATTGATCCTCAACACTATTTGCCACAAAACTGATACTATTCTTCATAATTTTTGGTCGTTATAAGGAATGAGAAACAACATTATCCCCAAACATTCAAGAAACAAAAAGGGTCTTTTTCTACATTTGAAGTGCTCAATGAAAATGACTCAATCCTACCTATGTTTTCAGGAGATAATAAAATTCTGACCAATAGTAATACTGCCAATTATGTTGATACTCAGGCAGTTCTTAGCTACCGAGTGAAAAAAACTAGTTTCATATAACCAGAAATAAGTCAGATAGCCCAAGATTTCCAATACCAATCTAATTCCAGATGAGCTTGTTTCTATTTAAAATCTGAATGATTCCTAAGCCATCTTGTCTTCAATGTACCAGGAAGAGTTCCCTTCTTTATCATCTAGAATTTTAAAAAGAGAGAACATCTCAATAGCTCTTGTGGTTCATCACATCCTCTTTAACCCATCTGCAAGTCTATCTCTCATCCATTGATAAGATTCAAAATCTCTGACTCAGACCTCTGCCACAGACTACCAACCTCTGAAATTTTCACTAAAACCTCTCCTCCTCTTCAAACCATGACACCTTAATAAATCTGAAGGAATAAGACCTTGGAAGCCATCCACACCAGTGGACAGCAGAAATGGCTTGTTTGGAAACACCATATCCCAACTGAGCATTTCCCAAAGAGCCTGCCTCCTTCCCTGTACCACTGGTCCATATACATTAGAAACTACCAACATGATATCAGCAGCAGTAGATCTTAAAGTGGCAATCGCACCACTCACTGTGGTGAAGGACTGTTCATATTCCCATCAATCTTCATCCCATTCTGTAATCAGGCCACAGCAGCACCCAAAGATGACTTAGTCGCATAGCCTGCTAGCCACCTACCCACGAGGATCTGCAGGTAGCATCTGCTATTGAGCTTAATTTTGTTTCCTGTGGACATACAATGTCAGCATACAACCCATGTCAATGGCCATATGAATTATTTTCTTCCATATAATTCTATCTATGGCTAAATCTTTAGTTAAATTTCATAAGTTTAAATTTTTTCTCACAATTCTTAATCAAGTAGTTTTAGGTTTTCTTCCTTTTAGTTTCTTCTACACCAATTAATATACTTCTCCTAATTGATACATCTTTTGGCCTCCTGAAGATATAACTAAACCACGTAAAGTTGATTTTCTCTTATTTTATTTTCAATTGGTGCAACTCTTACTTCATTCCTAATAAAATCATTTTCTATCTTATCCCTTATATTTATCACTCATCCATTTTATTGAAATCAGTTTGCTTCCCAAGAAAAGGGTGAATTGTGAACTCTAAATACTTTTGTTAACTATATGCAAATACAATTCAATTTCTCAATTTATGAAGCAGCAACAAAGTCAACTATATGCTCAATTCAAATATTTAATTTGCTTTGTGCAAGATATTATCAGATCAGAATGAGTAACGATAATTGTGAGAAGAGTAAGCACAAATCACAAAGAATACACAGGATTTATATAGTTCACCAACTAATTATGTTCACTCCTAAGCAAATGCTTGAGCCTATTACTAATTTACTTGGGTGTTATTTTCGACTAACACCCAGCTCAGTTGCAACCCAAATGTTTCGTGAAAATAGATATTCAAGCAATTCTCTATTGACTCGATCTGAAAAACAGATAGACCTTGATCCACAAATGGAAGACCAACAAAAGAATTGGCAGTCCCAACTTGAAGACAAGCTAAAATGGATACCTAGTGACAAGATCATTAGATGGAACAATAAGCAGTCAGCTAATGCCTGGATGGTGACTCGATAACACAAACCAATTTCCCTTGTCCTAAGAGAGACTTGAAATGGACTTCCGATAGTATGACTCATTGATCTGTTATAGTAGGATAACCAAATTAACCTTCTATGTTCTAAACCACTTTTGCAACAATTCTCAAGGAAATGAAAAACTTGTGAAGGAAGCCTAAAAAAAGACTTCTAACTAGGATGAGCTTCCAGACACCTACAAAAGCAACAGCACTTACATTCAATACAAGCCGCACACAAACTATACACACTTCATTTTCAATCTTCTTGTAGGTCCATCTTTAGTTATCTGTCTTCTTAACTTTGATCTACTACCTTAACTAAAGGAGTCCATCTTCTATGTTCATCCATTAAGTTTCATTCCTCATCAAAACCATAAAAGTATGCATCAACAAACTTCCTTTTTTTTATAATGACAGAAATTAATTTTTCAAAGAAAACAAATGAAAATTTTTCCTTGTCTCCACCTTTTTGTCATGATCAAAAGGAAAAGATTCAAAACAAATGAAGCTATATTCCTTGACTCAAATCTTTAGGCTTTTTTTTTCTAAAGTTAACCAATTTATATAATCCATTGTCCCCTTCTTTTTGTATTCAAACTATCATATAATACAATTTTAGCCTGATATCAATTAAGCATCAATTTCACTAATCATCTTTTATCTCTGTTACCAATACCTATCACATTCCAAAACATTATCTTCCATAATTGAAAGATGGTTCCAATCAACACCAAAAATTGAACTCTTAATTGAAAGCTCACCTCATGGCTTTCCTTCAATGTTCATAAGGAATTGCTTCACTGCCTTTAACTCATCATTTAATTTAATAGATAGATCTTTTAGCATATCTAGTTTGATTTATCAACTATTTTTGTTATGTTCATGTATTGATATATTAATCTTAGTTTTTATGTTTTCTCATTTATGATTTTATACAATCATTTTTACTTCTTAGTTAAATGCTCTACTTTTGCTTTAAAGGCTGGTTTTCATTGTTTTTATACATTGATTGGTATAATTTAGATTTTACAACATTTGTTGAATTAAGATTTAAGAGTAAGACATTATTATTCTCTTTTTGTTTAGGTAATACTTATTAAAAGATAAATATTATTAATTCTAATTTGTTTAGATGTTATAATGTTAATGTGTGTTTATTTTGTTATAATGATGTTGTTTTGTAATTCATTTCAATCTTATATATTAGTCACTTGAGTTAAAGATAAACATACAAGGACATAATATAAGTAATAATAATATTAAAAATATATTTTTTATTTTTATTTGGTACCCATGTACCCAAGCTTACCACCTAGGTGAGTTAATAGGTATGAACATTGATGTTGTGCTAAGGCTTTCCCTCTAAAAACAATTTAAATAATTCAGCAATTTAGCTCCATTTTTTCCATGCTTTGTACACAAACATCTGGAAAATGCTTTATGCCTTAAATTACATTTGTAATACTAATGGTTGACATTCTACTAAATACAATATGAGAAAACACTAGCAGTTTGCTGGCCATGTAATAAGGATCAAAGTAGAGGTAAACTTTAATTGCTTTCCAGCTTCACTCGGGATATAAAAATGCATAAATCATGGTTATTTTAAGTTCTTGAACATTTCTAATATGACTATCTAGAATTATAACGATATTTAATAATAATAAAATTATGATTACATGTTTATTAAAGTTTATTAATGTATTGGGGTTATATGTAAAGATATTTGCTTATTTTTACTATCTTGGATTATATCATCTGATAATTAATCTACTATTGTCCGGTATATAGTTCTTCCTAAACTTATCTCAGATTATTCCTCCTTGTTGCAGTTAATTCTGTTAAAGTAACTATCATCTTTTGCTGCTACTACTGCCATAGAATTAATCTTTATGTTTCTTTATGAATCAATTTCTTTTTAGCTATGTTTAAGTCTTGAGTTGTAATTGAGTTTCTTACAAGTTAAATGCTCTAGCTTGTAAGAGTGTTATATTAATGTGTTCGGATTATGTATTTGTCATGGATTTAGTCCTACAGTAGATATTTTGTAATGATCAGCCTTTGTAATATGAAAGTCCTATCTTCGTAAGTGAATACAGTCAACTTCCACCTATTTTTGGTTTCCATAATGTTAAAAGCCAAAAAGTTAACCAACCTGAAGCATCCCAAATAAGTAATCCCCACAGGTAACCCCTGGTTCAAGCTCCCAGTCATGACCAGGAGGCCTATCACGTAGCACCTCAATGAAGGTAACAAAAAAGTTGTGAACACCCTCTCTAAGCTGCTGAATATAGCTGCAAACAAAGCATAAAAAAATGTGTCAGCACCTTACTTTTGTTGTTAAGGATTGACAATGAAATGGATTTCAAGCCCAAAAGTATTTGTCCAGACACTCACGCATGCTGATCTGTGCTCCCCTTATTGCCATATACAGTTACTCCCTGATTTACCTGTATACAATCATGGGTGAGAGTGAGAGAAACAGGAATAGTGTATTTGACTTCATAATTATTTGACCATCTCATACAAGCAACTATAAATCTAATAACAGCATATTGCTTTTTAGCTGTAATAAAAAAAGAAGAGAAATTTTGACATCACTTTAAGTAACAATTAGGGAAAATTTATATGTAAAGTTCACATCGCCAACAACCTACAAAAAGCATATATATATATGCTTTCTCTCAAGTGGGACTATTTCAAAACTTTCTCTCACAAGGTTTTCAACATTAATGCCATGTTGAACTTCCATCATTTGAAAAATCAACACAAGTTGGACTTCCTTGGACATATTGGTGGAAGACTGTGGAGCACAAAGTTTATAAAAATGACCAAAAACTATGAATTTTTGTGTGAAATTTAGGATAAGTTAAAGTAACTGATAATACAAATTAAAAACACAACATGCTTTGAAATTAATATGCCAAAGTACAGGAAATTGTTTAAATACAGTAGAAGTCGATTCTAGTAGCTTTTTCAATGATTTTAGTGGTTTCTAGAGAGCAGTAACGAAGTTGGTAACAACAATACCAACAAAGAAAAGTAACAGCAAAATGAGAATGAAGGAAACACCTAATAGGAGGAGGATTTCTTGTTGCATTCCTCAACCCACCCCTTTAAGAGTTGCCAAGAAACACCATGTCAGACAAACATTTGTAAATGTAGTCAGCATGGTCCACTAAAAACTAAACTTCAGCAAATGTTGGTTGAGATGACATGTCAGCACCAATATTAACACAATATAGGTCATAGGTCTAACATTGGTGAATGTCGATACTTTTAGGAACAATATGACAATGTTGGTAAATGGTGTGCCATTTTTGGTCCAATAGCTACTTTCCCTAAAAATGATATGTTGGTACTAAGATTTCTATGTCGATCTGGGTCTAGAGCTCACCAATACTCCTGATCCAGAAATCAGTATTGCATTCCACAGAACGTCAATTTCCCTACAGTTGCATCCCTGGCTCAACTAATGATTAATTCTAAATGCATGCAAATATTCTAAGTATAAAACACCATGTCAACCAGACATGTGTAAATATCATAGTTGACATTGTCCACTAAAAAATAAAATTCAGCAAATGTTAGTTGACATGACATGTCGGTACCAACATTTGTGAATGTCGATAGTGTTAGGAAAATCATTTTCAATTTGTTTTAATGATAAATATGTAAATAATATATATTAAGTTTGTTGGAGGATATATGAGCAAAACATGTAAATCAAAGTCAAGCAAAGATAAAAAAAGAAACAAAAAAAATTCAAAGAGAATTAGGAAGAAGATTCGAGGGTTCAAAGATGCAAGAAACAAAAATTAGATTAAAAGCTTGTATCATGTAATGTTGAGTTATGGTTGTCCTTAGGAAAAATTGTAAATTTCCTATATGCTCTCTCATGCTAGAATTTTTATATAAAACATTGAAAGTAGATGCATATACTTAAGAAAATTATGTAAGGTATGGAATAATCTAACTCCACACTCTTTCCGACACAAAATCGAAATACCATTTCTAAGAAACAATATACTACTTTCTAGGCCAAAAGTGCAACTTGACTTTTGACAAAAAATGACATAGCAAATTTAGTATTGGTATATCATTTTCTACGATAAAATCCATTGGAAAAAAACAGCAAATTGAATTTTGACACCAACATATAGTTTTTTGGAAGAAAAGTGTAGCTGCTCTTTAAAACAAAATTGACATATTGATTTCACTAATCAACATAATGATTTTGTTATAGAGTGCTAGGACATCTAGAAGTGGAATACCATTTCATACAACAATATACAGATCCATTTGACTATTGGACAAAATGATATACCGATTTACTAACTGCCGAAAGAAATTTCTAACTATTGTGTCTATGACTCTAAGCCTCTGGACTTTATAAAAACCCTGCCATAGGTCATGTATTGTACATACCATTTCCTACTTCTTCTCCTGTACTTAATTCACATTCTTTGAAACCTCAAAACCTTTCCCCACTCTCCTACAAAACCTCATTCACAGCATATTAAAGATTCTCAAGCATAAAAAAGGAAAGCAAGCAAGGGGATTTAGCACTTCAAGTCTGTACGTTGTTTGTTGTATAAACTTATCTTACGGAATTGTGGTGAAAACTTTAAGAGTTGTAAGGAGTAAAGACTTGATGGATTTGCCAAGGAATTAGTAAACAACAAGGTACTGGCCCACAGCATCAAATTAGTGCAAAATTCAAGTAAATGTCACGAAAAAAACAAACCCAAAGCCACAAAATAGTGTGTTAAAACCCAAAGCCAAAAGAGTTCTAATATAACCAAAGAGTCTTTACAAATTGTTGGATCCATCCATGAAATAGTTAAGAAACCTCTTTCAGAATTCATTGATTCCTCTCAATCCAATTAAACCATTGACAAGCAAGTGGAAAGAGTAATTTGTTAGGATCGATGATTTCACTAAAAGAAGATAGATAGTGATTTTTGAAGTTACTTTTACCAATTAAAATAAAGTGTGCAATGCAATATGAATGATGTATTCTATAATTTAATTTCAAGAATTCCAAGATAATCAACAATGAAATAAAAGCACCATAAGAACACAATAATTTATAGTGGATCACCCTAAACATGAAGCTATATTCACTCCTCAAGCCTTCCTACTTGAACTCTAAACTAAACCAGTATTGTAAGCTAACACCCTGCCCAAGCAACCTCCTTAAAACCTAAGGAGCTTCAGTACAACCTGGTGAGTTAAGTCTACATAAACAAATAAAAACTTACAGAAAAGACAGATTCTAACCCCCTTAATGTTCTTGAGATGAAGAAATGAAATGAACTTAAATGCAACTTGAAAATACTAGAGCTTTGAGCCTTGAGAGTCTCCAGAATGCTTTAGAATCAAGAACTGAACACTTAGAAAGATGGAAATTCAAAAGGTGTGTTTGAACACGCTACAGGTACATTGATCAAAGCCATAAAAAAGATATAATGGCTAGATTCACTATCTTTTTCAGTAAAATTAGTATGTTGTCGATCAAATCGGTACGTCATTCCTATAACAGCTAGTTGGATCAATATACTGATGAAAATATCATTATGTTAACCGAAGGATACCTAATTTTCCTAAAGCATGGATGGTATACCAATGAGAAATTTGGTCTACTTGTCATTAGTATTTAGGTATGTTGTTCTATTGTAATGATATGTTATTTCTATTCCAATAAGTAACTACCAGTCTATACCTCAAAACAGTATGTCAATGTTTGGTAAATGATATACCGTTTTTAGCCCAGTAGCTATTGTCACTCAAAACGATATGTCAGTACCAAAATCAAGATGCCAATCTCGGTCTGGAGCCTACCTGTACTTCTAGCCTAGAAGTTCCCCAAAAATACTATGCCAATTTTCCTAAATTGCATCCCTAACTCAACTAATGATTAATTCTAAATGCATGCATATATTCTAAGTATTCTACTTGAATCATTTAATGCAGGAGCATTAAGGAGATTACATTTAACTCTATTACATCAATACTTAAATTAAACACAATTAATGTTGGGAATCAAAGGTTCACTAGAGAGAGAATAAATAATGAATTTATATAAAATTATTCTTGATTTTAATTCACCTTTGATTTGAATCAGAGTTAATCAATTTTATTTTATATAGTTATCAAAAAACACACTAAAACAAATTTACTGCAGTAGAAAGAAAAGAACACAATAAATTTTATAGTGGTCCATCTAAATAAGCTAGTCTACTCCTCAAGGCTTAAACCTCGAGAATTCCACTAACTTGGTATTTTTCAAAACTGAATATCAACTTGTACAAAAGTCACCAAACTCTTATACTAGTATTTTATGACTCAACACCCAACACACTGGTGTTTTCTGCCTTTACACCTAACTACAATACAATGCACTACCTTGTATATGTATGTATAGAGTACCAACCCTATGTAGAACAAAACACCAACTTTATTCGGATGAGGTACTAACTTTACTGTTAGGAAAGGTCTATGCTTAAGAGGAAGGATGAATTAAGTATATTACAATTTTCTTTGTATTTTTGGTCTTTTTTTAAATCTAGATAATGTGAAAATAAAGCAGAGATTAAAACACACAAACAATTTATAGTGATTCCCATCAATGAGGGTACGTCCACTCTTTGAGTCCCTACTCAAGAATTCACTATCTTCAAAAATTTTTGGTTTACTCAAAACCTAGTGTCTCTAGTTTTACTTAAAGCTAAATCAACTTGACAATACACTATTCTTTCGTCAAGTTCTCCTTCTAACTGTACGAACCCTCGTACAATTACTGTACTAACTATACCAACTTACATATAGTTATCTACACAACTTTACGTACTCCCGTAAAGTTCCTTCAAAACTCTTTTGAAACAACATTCATTGTGAATAGGTTCTCTTTTTCAATTAAACAATGAAATACAAAGATAAATTAATCATGAAAATATATATATAATAAAATTTTCCTCTTGTAGATATGACAACACTTAAATCTTCAAGTAATATCTTTATTGCCTCAGAGTTTCTTCTAATGACTTTCAGCTTTCGTTCTTCATGTATCTTCAAGTCTTCTCAGAATTTTCTCTCTAGAGTTTTTGCCGAAAGGGAACTCACCTACGAACATTGATTTTACTCAATTTATATTACATTGGGAAAATATAACTGTCTACACACGATCCTACAACATGTTATTTCTCTGTTACATTTCCTATAACCACTCACTACACAATCGTTGAGAAATAACTGGTTCATAAAGTTAGCTAAACTCAACAGACTTACTCCGTAGACTTAACTGTAACTTAATAAACTTACTTCGTGGATTTAACTTAACTTTACTTAACAAATTTACTTCATTAAGTTAAGATTTACTCAACAGACCCATTCAATTTAAGATTTTTTCCAAACCACGATTTTTAATCTTGACTTTGTCAAATCAATCTCTAATTGCCATTTGTATATATTTGACCGAGTCTTTAGTAATATGGTGAAACGTGTGTGAGTACGTGTGTACCATGTCATCTACTATTCTTGGAATCTAATTTTAAAATCTTCAATCACTCCATGAATTATGCTTTAGGGGGGGTTTGTGCACTCAGAATCTGACAGAATTGAAAATTTTTTCCGTCAGATTTCAAGTCATGAGGTGTTTATGCATTTTGGAATTCAAATTTCAATCATGTGTAAAGGTTGGGAAAATGAATTCCCAACCTAAAAGGTCAGAATTTATTTTCCAAAAGATTGCTTAACATTCACCCTCAACTATTGAAGTATATATTGTTAATATTTTTTATTTAATTAATTATTTTAATATTATTTTTATTAAAAATAAAATATTAATTATTTTATTATTATTAATATTATTTAATTTTATAATATTAAAATTATAAATATTATTTAATTTAATTATTATTATTATTATTTTATTTATTATATTATATTATTTAATATATAATATCAAAATTTCAAAAACTATATAATTTTCCTAATTTTCTGTAGCTAACACAAACAAAGTCTTAAAAGTCATTTATGGCTAATAGAATGTTCAGAATTATATTTTTTTATAATCAAAGTATTTCAATAATTATTTATTATTTACTTTCATTTATTCACTTCATAATAATTATATTTTTGTAAAAGTTATTTATTATTACATTACGAGGAATATAGAATTTATAATTAACCTTTTGTTGTTTTAAACATGTATTATAACTAAAAAGTTATCAATTTTTGTAATTTTTGATTTATTTTATATAATGATATACTTAATTAATTGATAAATGATATATAAACATTTAATTTAATAATATGTTCATTTATTAATGTAAGTAATTCATTTCTTGATTAATTACATTTTAACTAATTACTTTAATTCATTACTTAACTTTATTAAAAATCAATTCTGTTCAATTCCCTTCAATTCTGTCATGTGCACAAACACCTAAATTTCAATTTTTGTCAAATTCCTGAATGTGCACAAACACCTAGATTTTGAATTCTTTCCATCAAATTCTGTAGAATTCAAATTCCGTTAGAATTCAAATTCTGTGGAATTCAAATTCTAAGTGCACAAACAAACCTTTAGTATAAGAAAATCATTTTGTCTTTCTATTCTATAAATCTTTTGGCTTAAGATAAATCTACAAAAAAGAAATGTATAGATCTGCAAAATAATTATTGGATTTCAAGTTATATTCAACAGATTAACACATTTATCTCATAAACATTCGGTAAGTAATATCAATTTCCTAGAATATACCTTTAATTTGGTGAAATAAGTGTACTTGAGTAATCCTTCATTAGATGTTTCGGTCACTTAAGTCTTTAAGTTTTTGGATACTTATGTGAATAGCTCGAATATGTTGTTGTCAAGTATATGCATGTATGACAGTAAAAGTTAAAAAGGTTTGGATAGATGTTTTCATTAACTCACTGAGTGACGATCGCTTAAGTAAGATATGTAGGTCACGTGGAACTTTAAGTTTATCATGTGTTGCATAACTCTTCAAGTTTGTAGAAGATAAATCACCAACTTTTGTAGCCAGTTATTATCACATAACTCTATGAGTATTCTTGTGACTTATTTAACCGATCTTCAATATCTTAAGGGATTCCTAATCTATCAATAGACGACCAATTATACTAATGATTTTCCAAAAATATGCTAAACACGATTATCTTCTAAATCCAAGGTTTTTCACCATCAAAACAATATCTAGATAATGTGGCTTGTAATAATATCTAAGAAATAATATTCCTAACAATTTCTTCATTTTTAATAATGACAAAACTAAATGAAAATCATACTCTCCTTAGACAAATGCTCCCGTATAATCACTAAATTATAAAATCTAAACCATAAATATATTTCTCCTCCTTTTTGTCATGATCAAAGTAAATAATAAAGATGCATGGGAAAATAATCTAGAAACATAATCACAAAAGCAGTAAAAATTTAAAAGAGTTGTATTGGTGCATTTTGAATTTATTACATAAACAATTAACCAAGACAATCATTAAACATGCAAGTACTAGTCAACATTCTATATCTAATGGGGATGATGTAAGTTAGCAATTTTCTGTGTTAATTCTTTATTGTCTTGCTCCAAGAGATAATTTCGTTGTGTCAGCAATGAGTTCTGATGATTGAACTGTTGAATCTATTCTAAGAGTTGGGCATTGTATGTAGAAGCAACTAATTCTGCTCAATTAAATCTGTTGGAGCTACTAAAGATGTTGTAAGATGTTTAGTCACAGGAAATGGTATTCTAATAGGTGAAGACACAGTTAGAGGATCTCAAGCAACATATCTGTGAAAATTCATGCACTGTCATGGACCTGGATCTGACTCTAAAAGTGGCCTGAGAGTTGAGATTAACTAAAGATGACATCAACTTGTAAATTGTGTCTCCAAAGTATAAAAAGGATTGCAAGTTGAAAATCTAAGTGAGAAACACTTATGCCTAATTGACTTTTATCCTTCTGTAAATAGTGTATACTATCTTGTATCTCAATTTGTTGAATTTATCAACATGACCTTTCTTTTGCAATAGTAACTGTGACAAAATAATTGCAGTCATATGTCTTTCTATGTAAATCAATAACATGAGATGCATTGACACATAGAGGATTGATGTAGATTGTTTGGTTGATTTCTTCTTCAAACCATCCTAGTGCAATCAGAGTCTTGAATAAAGTGATTCTTTCTAAGTACTAGGTGTTGATGCACTATGTGTTCTGTTATTTCAATTGAACCTAAACTAGTGTGAAGAGTGACAAAACCATCATGCAATTCAAGGTTGGAATAAAAATAAGGAATGATATCTTCTATTATCGTATGACCAACCTGATTAGGAATGATTGCAAACAAGCCCTGAAAATCAAGAAGTCTCTTTATATCTTCCACGCCACTGAAATTCACTGTTCTACTAAAAATAATTTTCATCTGAGAATATTTATTCTCAAATAAAGTTCTGCCTATGACATCCTTGAAGTATAAATCTGAATGCACATCAACATTCTTTTCTTCTACCAAGATATCTTATTAATTTCATCTCCATAAGTATTTATCTCTGCATCCAAATTTGTTGAAGACTACTGAATGGGAGTCAGTAGGAGGTTGAGGAAAAGCAAACAAGATAATTGTAAATTGATCCAATACCACGCTTATTAATTCATCCAAAGAATTTGTGGAGGCATAGGTAAAGATGATGGTGGTGTGGCAGGATCAATTGATGGAAGCAATTCTAACAATTCTATTTCTACTATGGTATCTTCCAATATAGCAGAGGTTGATGTAGCTTGGATAGACCGAATTAATTTATTTTAACAGTTTTCAGACTCACTTATTAATGTTTGAGAAGGAAGAATAAACTGTAAGGGTCTCTCAATAAAATTAGAGTATTCAAGAGGTGAGTGAGATACTAGTGGTGGAATATCAATTTTCTGCCTCTTGCTAGTTCTCTGATAAACATAAGAAAAATCTTTCACAATAGGTGGAAGCTTGAGAAAACTGTTGTGTACAGAGCTTGGTCCTCCCAACACATATGGCTATTTCTTGCCCTTTTTAGGTGAGAGAGTAGGCATTGTCTTTTTCCCTTTGGGATCAAAAGGATCAAAGGGTATTATTGTAGAGGAAGTGTGTGACATTGGTTCCCTAATGGTGAGAGGTCTCTACTGTTGTCAGAACCTTCTAGCATCTTCCTCAGTCTGCTTCTTAGATGCTTCAATGGCTAGTCTCAAAATTTTTTCATCATTATTTTCTTCTTCCTTCTTTTGTTTCTGAGAAGTGTCAAGGGCCAAAAGAAGATTTGTATCTTCATCACTTAGTAGATTCAGGTTCCTGAAGTTTTCAAGCAAGGAACCACTCTATGGCCTAAGCCTCAGCTGCATCTAAGTGATAGTGTTCACTCATCAAGAGAAGTACATTGTGTTTATAGTGATGCAGTTTAGAAGATATCATAGTCTTAGAACAAGGATGTTTGACCTTTAATTCCTCAACAAACTTAGGAAAGTTAGGTTTCTTGGACTTCTTGGTTGTAGTTTTCCTTGAAGGTTTTCGAGTAAACCTAGTCTGCGTGAGTTTCTTCTCTAACAAATAGGATGCAAGTAAATCATTTTGTGCTCTTAGCCTAATAATCAGTGCATCAGCTGGAGAAAACCCTAACTAAATATGTTGATCATAGACTAAATTACCTTCAAGAAGAATGTGATGTTGCTGGTTGTCAGATAGTTGTTTTGCTTTATTCAAGTTTTTAAGCAACTTATTCTTCTCACTTTGGCTAGAACTTTGAGGTTTCTATGCAACAAATGGTTTCTCTTCATGAGCATGCAGAAATGAGAAACGTATCTATTCTTCTTTTTGAAGTTTGTAAAACATGACATCGTCATGAGAATATCCACATTAGGTAAGCTCAGTGAATGAGACAAACCTAGTCGTCAAATAAACCGTGAATGTCAAGAAGGTTCTCAGAAACTTGAACTTTGTTTTCACAGACGGAGCAGACTGGCGCTTGCCCATGATGTGTTTGGCAAATGAGTTGGAAATGTAGGCTAAGGAAGAAATCGTCGAGAGACGGAAGGCTAGGGCTTGAGAGCAAAATGATCTAAAAAAGCAACTAGTCATTCAAGGAAAGTGGCTTTAAATAGGGAGAGTATCTAAGTGGCCAGGAAGATAAATTATAAATTGCTGAATATTTGGCAAGATTCAGGAAGAGTTTCCAAAAAGGATCTGACCATAAAGGGAAAGTTATGAGTAGGTGGTAGGATACCATATAATTTACCAAATATTCGAAAAATATTCAGTGAAAAACATGATAAGGAACCGAGTAGGTAGAATTCTAAAAACAAGTAGAGAAAGTGTATTCCTATGAGAGATAGACCTAGGCTCCCCCTACCTCTATGCACACTATTATCTTAAAAATTATGAATCACAATAAAATTGTTGAAAATCAAGAAATGTAGAGAGTTAATAGTAATAGTTCATGAAAAATATAGCACTGAAGTTTATGGAAAGACTTAACAAAGATTTCGTAATTTGTTGCTGAGATTTCAGATTCTACATTCTAATCCAATTATCTCAATTAACTGAGATAAAGAGTACAAATCCTTATTTTTCATTGAATCTTCTTAATTGTTCAATTTATATGGATTCTTCAGAATTATTGGACTATGAGTTATAATCTTGATTTAGTCAAATACATCTTTACTTTTCACCAGATATATATCTAGTGAGACAACCTCAAGTGTATTATCCTAAGTACATTGTCTTTTTTTCATATATATATTTTTCTTTTATTTTTTCTTTCTTTTCTTTTCATTTTTTTTTACTTTCTTTTTGTTTAAAATTAACTTTTTATGTGATCACAATTTCTTGTCTAAAAAAAACTAACACTCAATAACTTTAAAACACTTTTCTTTTTCCTCTTTTTTTTGATATATATACTCAGAGACAACCTTAGGAATAATATCTTGAGTAAACATTATCTCTCACCACTTTTCCTTACTCCTTTTCCCAAAAATGCATAGACATTCTCAATCCTATAACTCTTAACTTCTAAAACTAAAAAATAGCAAATAAGTTGAATTTTTTAATCAGATTCAATTATCTTTCAAGCTTATAATCTTCATTCTAAGTTTCATGAGATAACTTTCATAATAATGCATTCACTTATGTCTTAGTAGAGTTGGGATTTTATATATTTTTTTTTTAAATATTGAAAAGTAAACAAATTGAAAAACAAACCATAAGAAATATAGAAACTAAGAATCAAGAAATTTTTATGGCATTTCTTGTCATATATAAATATATATATTTTTAAAATAGTTTTAAGACAAACATAAATCAAAATAAAATAAAAATAAAATAGTAAGTCTCAGTATCAATGAATTTATCAATAAGTTCAAATATCATCTAAACAACAAATGCCTAGATCTCTTTTAAGTTTGATAAATTAGGTTTCAACAAAGGGCTTGGTGAAGATGTCAACCAATTGCTCTTTTGTGAGTATATATTTCAGTTGAATGTGACTTTTTACTGCATCATCTCATAGGAAATTATGTTTAATTTCAATATACTTTACTCTTGAGTGTAAAATTGAATTTTTAGATAAATTGATTGCATTTCTACTATCACAATTAATAATTTTTTTCTAAAGTTAAGTCCAAAGTTTTTCATGATCTGTCTCATCTATAATATTTGAACACAATATAATATTGTCACATATTCTACTTTAATAATAGATAAGACAACATAATTTTGCTTCTTAATAAATCATGAGACTAGAGATATACTAAGTAGTTGAAAAGTTTCACTGGTATTTTTTCTGTTTAATTTGTATCCAACATAGTTAGCATTACTAAACCTTTGAAGTTCTAAACTACCATCCTTGAAATACATTAATTCATAATTTGGAATTCCTTTAAGATATTTAAATATTCTCTTAACTACTATCAAATGTGATTCTTTAGGTTTTACTTAATATCTTGTATAGGCACAAATACTGAACATTATATCTGGTCTATTAGTAATTAAGTACAATGGAGATTCAATCATTCTATGATATTTAGTTATCTCTACATCTTTTTCATCTCCATCTTTATCTAATTTAACACTTATACTAATGGGTGTACTAAAGGATTTGTTAGTATTTATTACAAATTTCTTCAGTAATTCCTTAGTGTATTTTTCTTGAAATATAAATATACCATTTTCCATTTATTTCACTTGTAATCCAAGAAAATAGTTCAACTCATCTATCATGCTCATTTTAAAATAACTCTTCATGATTTCTACAAACTTTTTACACCATCTTTCTTTTATTAAGTCAAAAATTATGTCATCCACATAGATTTAAACTAATAGTAAATCTTTTTTGTTCTTCTTTATGAATAAGGTATTATCTACTTGTCACATAGAAAAATCATTATCCAATAGAAAATCTCTAAGTCTCTCATATCAAGTTCTTAATGCTTGTTTTAAACCATAGAAGACATTTTTCAGTTTGAATACACAATCTAGATAATGTGGATCTTCAAATCCAAGTGGTTACTTTACATACACCTCTTCTTTAATTAGTCTATTTAAAAATGCATTTTTGACATCCATCTAGTATAACTTAAAATTTATATAAACAAAGGCTAATAGCATTCTAACCTTGCTACAGATGTAAAGGTTTTATTAAAATCTATTCATTCCTATTGTTGTAGTGTGTGTCTTGCTTGATATATCCATCATTACTTGCTGGATGTTTTTTTTTCAACCTATGCTATATAAGCATAAAGCATTTGTTACAATCGGAAGTACTCTCTTTTTGAACATAGTGAAGCCACTCACCATCCGTGGACGTACCCTAAAGGGGAACCACATAAAATCTGTGTTGTGTAATTGCCTATTTTTTATCCTCTTTACATAACAGATGGTATTAGAGCACGACTAGCAAGTTCAACTGCAAGCACCACTGTTCCTCTATCTAGCTTCTCTCCTGGCAACTCTTCCTCCCAAAAAGTTGTAGTCACTCTTCCTTACTATTGGAAGATCTTGAAGATTTTAAACTGTCGCTAGGGCTTCTCTTCCACATCTGTTTTGTGGTGGTAAGATCTGTTTGCTGCCATTTTGTGATTGGAATCTTGCTGTTGGTGCTGTGGATTTCTTGGAGTTCTTAGGTGTGGCGATTTTGGTTTCTAGCACACCTTGCATCTGTGCAAAGTGCTGCAACTGCTGTTGTTATTTGAGGTCACTGGCATTTCCGGTTTTGGGGTTTTCTTCCCACTTGATTTGGAGATTGCTGCTGCTGTTTTGTGGTGTGTTTGCAGCATTTCAAGAAGAGTAGGTCATGAATCTCCACAATTCTCCATTCCAGCACTCGTGTAGTGGTGTTATCAGCCTTGTTGGAGGTGTTTTCAGACCTTGCATTTGTGATCAGCATCATGACTACTCATGTGTTGAAAGTGGAGAAGTTTACGGGGAAGAACTTTAATATATGGTAGATCAAGATGAATGCCTTGCTGAAACAGCAAGGAATTTGGGTTTCACTCAATAGGGAGTTAACTTTTATTGACACAAAATCTACCGAGTTTGTAATTCAGAAGGAGAAGGCTCATTCCACTATCTTGTTATGTTTGGCTGATGAGGTTATCATTGAGGTTGCAAATGAGACTATAGCTTCAGGCCTATGAAAGAAGTTAGAGAGTTTATATATGACCAAATCCCTAACGAATAAGTTGTTGTTGAAGCAATGTTTATTTTCCCTTAGGATGAAGGAAGAGACACCTTTGAAGCAACATCTAGATCAACTCAACACCATTCTCATGGAGTTGAGAAATATAGGTGTCACCGTTGAGAATGAAGATGCAGCCTTCATTCAACTTGTTTCACTTTCACTCTCTTATGAGAATTTTGTACAATCTTTTATGGTAGGGCATGATACCATCACATTGGAGGAAGTAAGGTCCAACCTTCACTCAAGGAAGTTGCGTCACATGACAACACATAGCAGCAATGATGCAAGTGGTTTTGGCTTGTCTATGCATCATTCAAATTCAAAGGGTCGCCATGATAAAAGGAACAACAAGAATAGGAGCAGAAGTCCAAAGGGAGGTACTCCAAGGACGCATGCAACTACTATAAAGAAAAGAGGCATTGGAAAGTAAACTGCCTAAAGCTGAAATCAAAGGGGCATGCAACCGTAGTGGAGAAAGATGATTCAACTTCAGAGTGTGACTTTGCATTAACAATTTCTTGCAACTCTTATTCAAACCAAACTTGGATTATAGAATCAGGTGCTTCCCATCATATGACTCCCATCCAAGAGTGTTTCACCACCTATGAGAGGGTGGACAGTGGAAATGTTATATTGGCAAACAATGAGGTTTGTAGTAAGGCTAGTGTAGGCACCGTTTGCTTCAGGATGCATGATGGCATGGTTATGACACTTGAAGGTGTTTGACATGTGCTAAACTTGGGCAAGAGTTTGATATCTTTGATGGCACTTGATTTAGCTGGATACAAGTATTTAGGTGGAGGGGGAAAATTTCAGGTCTTAAAGGATTCCATGGTAGTGATAAAAGAAGTCAAGGATGGGCCATTATATATCCTTCAAGGGTCACCGATTTCAAGGTCAACTGCTATTGCTTCTACAGAAAATCAGCAACTGAAATCTACTATTACTCAAGGTTAGGTCATTTGGAGAAGAGGGGAATGCAAAACCTTGGCAATTTGGACATGCTTGAAGGTCACAAGTTTGTAGACCTTGATTTGTGTGAGCATTACATTTATGGAAAGCAAAATTGAGTATAATTTGGAAAGGGGGAGCACACCACAAGGACATTAGATTATGACCATGTTAATTATTGAGGGTCTTCCCAACAGACATCTCTAGCAAGTTCAAGATACTTCTTGTCTATTGTTGATGATTATTCTTGCATGACCTGGATTTATATAATGAAACATAAGAATGAAGCTTTCAAGAATTTCAAGCAATGGAAAGCTCTTGTTGAAAATTAGGTTGGGCAAAAGATAAAGTATACTTGCATAAATAATGGGCTAGAGTTTGATGAGTTTTGTAAGGATGTAAGAATTTCCAAGCATCATATGGTTAGAGGCACTCCACAGTAAAATGAAGTAGTTGAACGCCTCAACTGAACTTTGTTGGAGAGAGCACAGTGCATGCTCTCACATTCAAGGTTGGGAAAGAAGTTCTGAGCTGAGGTCATTAATATTTCTTTCCTTGTCAATAGATTACCATCCAATGCTATAGAAGATCGAATCCCTTATAAGGTTTGGACAAGTAAGGCTGTTGATTACTCCAAGCTAAAAATATTTAGATGTCCAACCTACCATCATGTAAGTAATGGTAAGCTGGAGCCAAAAGCCAAGAAGGGCATCTTTGTTGGCTATGGTATGGGAGTTAAAGGATACAGGATTTATGATTCAGATTCTCATAAGGTGATACACAACCGTGATGTCACATTTGATGAGAACTTTCTCATGCAGAAAAGAAGTGAGGCTGCTAATTCAAATTATCTAAGTGCTCCCAAACAAATAGAGTTTGATGTATCACAGCCATTAGATGATGAACCACCCACGTCCAATCTAGATTTGCCTATTGATTCAGGTGGCCAAATTGA
Source organism: Cymodocea nodosa (assembly GCA_036874045.1). Taxonomy (NCBI): domain Eukaryota; kingdom Viridiplantae; phylum Streptophyta; class Magnoliopsida; order Alismatales; family Cymodoceaceae; genus Cymodocea; species Cymodocea nodosa. The sequence goes on along the minus strand of CM072342.1, from coordinate 14,161,459 downwards.
AGAACCGATTGTGGAGGAAGCTCAGCAAAAAAGTGTTGCTAAGAACTATCCTAGGAGAGATGTTCAGCCTCCACAAAGGTATGGTTACAACAACTTGATAGCTTATGCATTACAGGTTGTAAAAGAGATTGAAGAAGATGTTGATCCAACAAATTATGAAGCTGCTATCAAGAGTCCTACTGTTGTAAATTAGGTGGCTGCCATAGAAGAGGAGCTACAATCTTTACAGAAAAATCAAACTTGGGATTTGGTAAAGCATCCTCAAGGCAAAAATATAATTGGGTGCAAATGAATCTTCAAAAGAAAGATTAGAACGCAAGAAAATCAGGGCATTCGATACAAAGCACAGTTAGTAGCTAAAGGCTATTCGCAGTAGGAAGGCATTAACTTCAATGAAGCGTTTGCTCCTGTGGTGAGACACACATTTATTAGAGTTCTATTAGCCATTGTTGCTGTAAAGAACATGGACTTAGAACAATTGGATATCAAGACTATCTTCTTGCATGGGGACCTTGAAGAAGAAACCTGGATGGCACAACCTGAAGGGTTTGTTGAAGGGGCAAAATCAGATCATGTGTGCAAGCTCAAGAAGTCTCTTTATAGGCTAAAGCAGTCCTCCCGCCAATAGTATAAAAGGTTTGATACTTTTATCAACAAGATTGGCTTTGCTAGGAATTCCTTTGATTCTTGTGTGTATACCAAGAGACTTGATGATGGTACACATATATATCTTCTTTTATATGTGGATGATATTTTGATTGTAGCTCAAGATATTATGGTAATTCAGGAACTCAAGAAAAGTTTGAACTCTGAATTTGATATGAAAGATTTAGGTACAATTAGAAAGATACTTGGCATGGAGATACATCGTGAAAGAGGAGCTAACAAGTTGTTTCTCCATCAACAGGGGTATGTTGAAAAGATATTGGCAAAGTTTGGGATGGCTTCCAATAAAGCCATCAGCACCCCTTATGATAGAAATTTGAGATTCTTCAACAATGGCACCACAATCCAAATCTGAAAAAGAGTACATGAAGCGAATCCCATATTCTCAAGCTATGGTAACCTCATGTACGCAATAGTATGCACTCGACCTAACCTCGCTTACCTTATTAGTGTTGTTAGTGTTAGGATCGGGTGCTACCATCTATACTAAAACCCTGAGGTATTAACAAAGTCTCCTCAACATCCTGTTAAAGGTTCTTAGCACCCAATCACGTGTTGTTCGAGTGTGACCTAAGCATTTGGTCTCCAGCTTTCAATCATGCCACATGTCACAGGACAGCGTAAGGCATCTCTTCAACGTAGGCGATTGTTAGGACACACACCACTAGTAAACGCGTGTTGGGCACCTAATAGTCAGCAGGTTCATGTTGAATCTAGGAAAAGTCCATTAGCAGGCTATCAAGAAACTATTTCGTTATTTGAGAGGCACTTCAGATGCTGGGTTGATCTATAAAGTGGAACGTGATTGTTCTATGGATGGATATTCAGATTCAAATTTTGTTGCTAATGTTGATCAGAGGCGATCTTTGACAAGATATGTATTTACAATTTCTAATTCTGTTGTCAATTGGAAGTCCACTCTTCAACTTACAATATCTTTGTCAACTATTGAGGCTGAATACATGGCGTTGACAGAAGCTGCAAAAGAAGGCATTTGACTAAAAGGACTACTTAGGGATTTTGATTTGCATCACTAAAAGGTAAACATCTATTGTGACAATCTCAACGCAATCTATCTGTCAAGAGATCAAGTGTTCTATGATTGTGCAAAACATATAGATGTGCAGTACCACTTCCCACGATCAGAGAGTAGGATCAACATATTGAAGATCAACACCAAAGATAACCTAGCCAACATGTTCACCAAAGGATTTATCGAGGGCAAGTTTAAATATTGCTTGAACTTGCTCAACATCTACTCTTGTGCTTGACCCTTAAGGGTTTTGTGATGATGGAGTTTGCATTCAAGACAAGGTGGAGATTATTATTGTAGTGTGTCTTGCTTGATATATCTATCATTACTTGTTAGACGTTTTTTTTTTTCAGCCTATGCTATATAAGTATAAGGCATTTGCTACAGCTGGAAGTACTTTCTTTTTGAACATAGTGAAGTCACTCACCATCTCTTCATCCATGGACGTACCTTAAGAAAGAACCACGTAAAATCTTTGTGTTGTGTGATTGCTTGTTTTTGATCCTCTTTGCATAACACTTCCTAATTATACCTCTAAGCAACTAGTCTAACCTTATTTCTTACTACCTTATGAGATTCATTTAATTTATTTTTAAAAACTCATTTTATATCAATTATAGAATGTCTATCAGGTTTAAAAGCAAGATTCCAAACTTCATTTCTTCTGAATTGATTTATTTCTTTTTGTATTGCACTAATCCAAAATTCATCAATTACTACATTTATATTTCTAGGTTCAATTTTAGAAATAAATGTATGACATCTAGATAAATTGATCCTTGATTTAGTTTGTACACCCTTATGAATATCTCCAATAATTAATTTTCTTAGATGATTATGATGAAATCTAGTTTGACTAGTGGAAGGAATATTTTCCTATGGTTCTTGAATAATCTCTTCTTCATTGTTAGAATCTTGAACTACTTCATCCTTTTAAGTAGAAGTATCCAATAAAGTTTCATCAAAGGTTATATATATTGATTTTTTAACAGTTCTACTAGTCTTGTTGAATGTCCTATATATCTTGCTTCTTAAGGAATAACCAAGAAAAATTTCTTAATCAAACTTGACATCAAACATATCTTTATTATTCGTAGTATTTAATATATAACAAGGGCAACCAAAAGTTTTAAAGTAGAATATTTTATGTATTCTTCAATTCCAAATCTCATAAGGTGTTTTATTTAGAATACTTCAAATTGAAATACTATTTAAAACATAACAATCAATGTTTATAGCTTCTACCCAAAAGTGATATGCAATGTTATGTTCATTAAGTATGATCATTTTTTGAAGAGATTTATTTTTCTTTTCTACAACTTTATTTTGTGAAGAAACTTTAAGAAATGAATATTTATGATCTATTCTAATTTCTTCACAAAATTTATCTCTTTATTTTCAAATTCACCTCTATAATCACTCTTGATTCTTTGTATATTTAATTCTTTTTCATATTGGATTTTCTTACAAAACCTTTTAAATTCATTTACCACTTCATTTTTACAAGCAAGAAACATTACTCAAGTATTTCTAGAGTGATCATCTACTAAGACCAAAACATATCTTTTTCCTCTATCCTCACAGTTCTTATAAGTCCAAATAAATCTATGTAAATTTAAAGGAATTCTTCCTTTACTTTCCTAATTCACATGTCCTATAGGTTTTATCCTTATTGAACTTAATACTAAGCAAACCTTCTACCAAATTCTTACTAAATAATCTATTTAATTGTTTCATATTGGTATGTCCTAATCTACTATGTCAAAACCAAACATCATCATTAACAACAACAAAACATGAATCAGAATTATTGCAAAGATGAGGCCTGCGACTAACTCCTACCAAGAAGAAGAAATGGCCACACTAAGTCAATGGTCAACATCGATGGCAAACAATGTCAACCACTGTGAAGAGCTCCTTGACGATCTTCTTTGATGCCTAAGTGGATGAAGGAACCAAGGTGGATGGTGGAAGGGTGAAAGAGGTGAGGAGGACGAATAGGAAAAAAAGAAAAAAAAAACTGGGAGGATTAACCTAATGCTCTAATACCAAGTTAAAGAAGAAAAAGGAAAAGTGGTTTTACATTCATGATTAGGGAAAAATAAGATTACAAGAGGATATATAAGCATCCAACACCTAAATGGATCTGTTTAGCACCTAAATGGATCAGGACACATAATACAAAGATTAACAGTTATTTTATTGATAAAGTGTTGATTATGAAATCATGGTTCAGCCTAGTTTTGGTTGGATTTTTGTTCTTTTGATCTTCTGAATTTTATTATTGTTACAAATAAATGAGTGACTCTGGTGATTTTGTTTAATAAAGTTAGTTCTATTCATTTAATCATGGACTATGAACAATTCCAAGCTTGCAATTTTGTTTTTTCAACTACATGAAACGTCAAGGGTAAATGCCCATGAATGTGACCTATGATGCTGCAGGATAGCCTACCAGCAATCATCATCCATATGATGTTTTTTAAGATTCTACCTTTATAATTAAATCCTTACATGTTCAGGTGTTCTATACATTCTCAAGAAATTATACTTTTAAATTAAAAAGCTTAATGTACTCTGAATGACTAAAGGCAAAGTTTTTTTGATTGCATGTCTTTGAAAACTAATGAATTGCTTGCACATTACTTGCTTGTTCATTTGGTTGTTTTTTTTCCAATGCAAGTGAATGGTACTTCAGGTTAAAATTTAGAAGGAAACCAGGTTTCAATAGGTGGTCAACTATATTTTGCATTATGTTGCATGTTTCTCCAAATGTTTCATCATATGATGTAGTAAATAATGTTAAAACATTTGCTGACATCTTTGGACCCATCTTCATAATCTAGCATTGATTTTCTGTTTGATGTTTATTTCTGATTTAAGATCCTTTTATCTTTATCTCTATTTATTTATTTTAGTAATATACTTTTGATTACAATATAAAGGATCCTTAGTAGTGCATTGCCGCCCTTTAAATTTTGTTCTCTGAGTAAGAAATAGAATATACCACTCTAATGGCAGTTTTTCCTCTAGCTAATTGTTTTATATTTCCATCATATGTTATCGTTACAAGCTTGATTCTAGACGCTACCATCCACTACTTGCCATTGCTGATATTGAATTCAGAAATATAAGTGTAATATTTTATTTTCATAACAAATGGAGGTATCTATCTCTAGTTTTATTAAGCAAGGCTATTGAACCAGGTGCCTCATACTATGTGGATACGAATGAAAAGGGTTCCAATATTTGGAACTGTTGATGTTGAATTAATGAATATCTAAAAGTTCAAAGTAAGTTAAATGTGAATTACTAGTAGTTTATGTTCAAAAAGTTATTCCATCGCCTTCACTTCATTTTCGATGGATTTATCTTCCTGTTTGATGCAGTTTTGATTTTTCTATGGGTTTTGATTTACTTGTATTAAGTGGTGACGTATTTCCATTTTGAATCAAGAAACTTTGAAGAAATCTATGTTAACTTATATTACAATGATGTTTCTATGATTATGATAAGCGATGAAGACGATTAATTCTTGAACATTTGTTTACTTGTGATTATTTATATAGAGATTTATTAAAGATTGTCACTTTCAAGATAAATGACTAATTCTTGCAATGCACAAGTATCAAAAAGAAGTTATTGTACTTAAAGTGCAAAAACAAATGAAAAATATTTGAACATTTTGTTTGAAATAACTAATAAAGCAAATGCACAAATACATGAAGGAGAAATTCAAACAAAAGTTTAGGATCAAATAATTGCAAAATATAATAAAAAAGCAAAAGCAAAAATTACCAAGAAAAATGTTGATAACAAAATGAAAACATGACAATTGATGTACAAGAATTACACAAATTTTAAATTAAAGTGATTGAGGTTGAGATTTCATTCATGAATACATAAATATTTCTGACAAAATTTAGGATGAATTTGTAAAGGTAATATTTCTTTATGAAATTAGAAAGACCATTAATTTCAATTACACTTTTCTCTGACTTAATGGTTGCTATCTTTTTTTTGTAAAAACATTTGAAATATAAACAATGTAGAGGAAAACCTTGTATTATTTATGAACTATTATAGATACTCTTTGAAACAAGTTATAGTAGGCAACTAACAGATAACATGATAACAGTTATAGTAGAACAATATTAGGCTTACACAAGATGAAGATATTTTGCATGATGTTGTTCCCATGTTTACAAAAGTTCAAATGAATTTCAAATCTGACATACAATAAATAGATTCCCTTTCAGCGACAAATGTAAATAATGTTCAAAAGAAAAAAAGATAAGCAAGCAACACCTCATGTAAATCTCAAGAAATAATGACATCAACAATTAAAGACATGATACAGACATTCAAGATGTACAGTGAGAAAGAAGACATTGGTAGGGCAGAATAACTACAAAATTTATATTGCTAGAGTAATGTAAAGGAAATAAAGTTAGAATGGAATAGAAAACAAGCAGAAAAAGTCATTCAAATTTTACTTGACCACCCTGTTCTTAATAATGGAGAAGTATTTCAATCAATGAAGTTATTACAAAATTCAGATATCTAGGATCAGTTTCTTTCAATCCAAAAGAATAAGCACATGATGTGGTTACAATATAATTTATCAAGCCAAACTTCTTTACTATTTTCAGATGCTTTGATATGTTGTTGTTTCCCATTCAACTATGGACAATGTGAATTTGGATGTTATCTTGTGTTGCTGTGAACTTATGTTGTAGTATGTTAAACTTATGTTGTAACATGTTAAACCTATGTTGTAGTATTTTTTGTGATATTTTGTACTTGTAAAATCTTATTAAAATGAACGAACAATCTTATTTATGCATTTTAAATGTAAACTCTAACCTTATAATGTGTTACCAATTGGTTTTAGGAATAATATAGTTGTAGAAAATAATGTTTTCTTACAAGATGAATGTTAGCAGCTTATAATAGTTATCTTATGTTATTCCTATGGATCCATTTATGTGATCAATGGATATCTATTTATGGTCTTGTATAAATACCTACTTTGCATCAATGGAAAGTAATTTTCTTTTGGTTATTCTCCTCCCATTCAGCCTGGTGTCAGAGCACTAAGGGTTTTTTTTCACCATTCGACTGCCTGTCCTCCACGGTGAGCAAGTTGTCTCCGCTCGCTAGCCGCCACCCATCACCCACCATTGTTGGCCGTCTCCGCTTGCAAGTCCTCCACGCGGCGACGTTTAATCTCAATGCCGCCTGACCGTCTCTTGTAGCAACTCGACCAGACCTAGGTTAATGTGGACAATCCCATCCACTCCTTCGTCAACTAAGAACAAAGGATGTTGTTGTGCAGGGGAAAAAGAGAAACGATAAAAACTAATCACATAAAACCAAGATTTACGTGGTTCACCAACTTGAGTACGTCCACAGATGGAGAGGGATTTGGTTTTTTTATTCAAATGGAGTACAAAAGAAATCAGCAACACTTATGGGTGCCCTAGGTCCATGCTTAAATAATATGGACAATACAATTGGTCAAATGACCAAAATACCCTTACACTAATTCAAGTCATATATTCAACAATCTCCACCTTGACTTGAATTATATCTCCACCTCAAGCAAAGCTCTCCATCACAATGACCCACGAAGGGTCAACAGCATCCATATATGTTGAGCAAGTCAAGACAATGCTTGAACTTACTCTCAATCACCCTTTTTGTGAACATATCAACTGGATTATCTTTGGTATTAATCTTCAAAATCTTTATTTTGTCTTCACTTCTAAGAAAGTGATATCTGACATCAATGTGTTTTGTACGATCATGAAACACATTGTCTTTTGCCAAACAAATAACACTGAGACTGTCGCAAAAGATATCAGCTCTGTCGACTTGTAATCCAAAGCCTCCTAGTAGCCCTTTTAGCCAGATTCCTTCCTTTGCAGCTTCAATCATTGCCATGTACTCAACCTCGGTAGTGGAGAGCGAAACCGTAGGCTGAAGTGTAGATTTCCAACTGACAACTGAATCTGCCACTGTAAAAACATATCCTGTTAAAGATCTTCTCTAGTCAACATCTCCAGTAAAGTTTGAATCTGAATATTCTACCATATTGCAGCTTTGTTTAACACTATATATCAGTCCAACATCTGAAGTTCCTTTCAAGTATCTGAAAATCCTCTTTACAGCTTGCCAATGGATCTTCCCTAGATTTGACATAAATCTGCTTACCACACTAAGAGGATAGGCCAAATCTGGGCGAGTACATACCATTGCATACATCAAGCTCCCAACAGCCTGGGAGTAAGGAACGCGCTGCATGTATTTCTTTTCTGATTGTGTTTGAGGTGTCATAACTGAAGATAATCGGAGATTCCTGTCATAGGGTGTTCCAATAGCTTTACTAGAAGTCATTCCAAATCTATTCAAGATCTTCTGTACATAGCTGTGCTGATGGAAAAACAGCTTTCTAGCACTTCTATCATGATGTATCTCCATCCCTAGGATCTTGCCTGCAACTCCTAAGTCTTTCATTGCAAATTCAAACTTCAAAGTATTCTTCAAATCCTGTATAACATTGATATCTTTGGATGCTATTAAGATATCATCAATATACAAGAGCAAGTATACATGTGTGTCATGATTTAAGTATTTGATATACACACATGAGTCAAAAGAGCTGCATAGAAAATCAACTTTGGTAATAAAAGAATCAAATCTTTTATATCATTGTCTTGGAGATTGCTTAAGTCCATACAAGGACTTCTTAAACTTGCAAACCAAATCTAATCTCCCTTTCTTTGCAAAACCAATTAGCTGTTCCATCCATATTTCTTCTTCTAAATCACCATGTAGAAAGGCTGTTTTCACGTCAAGCTGTTCAAGTTCTAAGTTCTTTATTGCAACAATGGCCAAAAGAACTCTAATAAACGTGTGTCTGACAACTGGTGCAAATACTTCATTGTAATCAATGTCTTCCTGCTGAGAATAGCCTTTTGCCACTAGTCTTGCTTTGAATTGTGTCTTGAGATTGCCTTGTGTTCCAACTTTTCTTTTAAACACCCACTTGCAATCTACAACATTCTTATCTTTTGGGCGCTTCACTAAATCCCATGTTTGATTTTTCTGAAGGGACTGAAGCTCCTCTTGCATAGCTTCCATCCAATGAGTAGTATATGAATCCTTCATAGCAGCATCATATGTTGGAGGATCAATAGCTTCCTCCAGCTCACTTGCAGCCTGCAAGGCAAAAGCAATCATATTGCTAAAACCATACTTCTGCGGTCGTTGAGGAACCCTTCTAGGTCTGTCTCTAGCAACACATCTCTCTTGTGATTCCTCTTCAGGTTGATCTGCATTTTCATCTGAGTCCAAATACTGATCTTTATCTGAAGTTGTTTGTTCCGGGACAATCTAACGTGATAAGTCAAACTCCACCTGCTCAGGTATGTTGGATTCTTTTGACACTATTGACAACTCTCCATTTTACATCAAAATGGTCTCATCAAAAGTAACATCACGACTGTGAATTACTTTTCTTGTCTCACTGTCAAATATTCTATAACCTTTGACTCCAATGCGATATCCAACAAAAATGCCTTTTTTGGCACGTGGTTCTAACTTGTCATTATCTACATAATAATATGTTGTACAACCAAAAATCTTCAATTTGAAGTAATTTGCAGCCCTATTCATCTACACTTCATAAGGTATCTTGTCACCTATACCACTGGAGAGAGATCTGTTGACAAGATAAGATGATGTGTTCACAGACTCAGTCCAAAATTTCTTCTCTAAACCGGTATGAGAAATCATATACCTTGCTTTTTCCAACAACGTGCAGTTCAAACGTTCTGCTACTCCATTTTGTTGTGGAGTACCTGTAACTATATAATGTCTTGTGATACCAACTTCTTTACAAAAGTTGTCAAACTCATGAGAGCAAAATTCCAAACCATTGTCAATTCTCAAATATTTCACCTTCCTACCAACTTGGTTTTCAACTTGAGTCTTCCACTGCTTAAAGCTCTTGAAAGCCTCACTTTTATGTTTCAAAATGAAAACCCATGTCATACGTGAATAGTCATCTACTATAGAAAGGAAATATCTGAAACCTGCTATGGAAGGTTGTTGAGAAGGTCTCCAACAATCTGCGTGGACATAATCTAATGCCCCTTGAATGGTATGCTCTGCTGTTCCAAACTGCACACGTTTTTGCTTTTCATAGATGCAATGTTTGCACAATTCTACATCAATGAATTTGTGCCCATTCAGTCTGCCCAAACTACTGAGTTTCTGCATTCCTCTCTGCCCCAGATGACCTATTCTTAAGTGCCAAATTGCAGAAGTGGTTTGCTGATCACTCATAACTACAGCAGCATCTCCTACAACTGGAGAACCTTGCAGAATGTATAGAGGCCCATTTTTTTACTCCTTTCATCACTACCAATGAGCCTTTTGAGACCAACAGTTTACCTCCTCCTCCTGAATACTTGAAACCCTTGAAATCAAGTGCCATCAAGGATATCAAGCTTTTGCCCAACTTGGGCACATGTCATACATCTTCAAGGATTCTCACTGTACCATCATGCATCTTGAATCTAATTGTACCAATGTCAGCTCTTAAACAAATATCATCATTAGCTAATCTAACTTGTCCTCCATCAACAGTCTGATAAGTATAAAAATACTCCCTATTGGGAGTCATATGATGAGATGCTTCAGAGTCTAAGATCCAATGCTAATCTGTATATGCACTATAATAAACAGTCAAAGAAAAATCACCTTTAGACGCTGAATCTTCTTTTTCAGCTACTGACGCACTCCCTTTGGATTTCAATTTAAGACAATTTACCTTCCAATGTCCCTTTTATTTGCAATAATTGCAAGTATCCTTAGAGTACTTGCCTCTAGATTTACTCCTTCCTCTATGCCTGTTATTGTTGTTTTGTTTCTGTTGACATCCTCTACTATCTCCCTAATGTACGGACAAACCAGATGCACTTGCATCATTACTCCCATGTGTAACCATGTGTTTGAGTTTTCTTGAATGAAGACTTGACCTCACTTCCTCCAATGTGATAGTGTCTCTGCCAACTACAAAGGACTGCACAAAATTTTCAAATGATAGTGGAAGTGAAACTAGTAAAATGAGAGCAACATCCTCATCTTCAACAGTCACACCAATGTTGTGTAGCTCCATAAGAATAGTGTTTAACTGATCCAAATGTTGCTTCAACGGTGTACCTTCCTTCATTTTTAAAGAGAACAACCTCTGTTTGAGCAATAATTTATTAGTAAGAGATTTTGTCATGTACAGAGTTTTCAACTTGTTCCACAACCCAAAAACTGTGGTCTCATCAGCAACTTCAATAATGACCTCATCTGATAGGCACAATAAAATAGTGGAGTGAACCTTTTCTTCTTGTTGTTCATATTCCACAGATTTTTTATCCATATTCCACAGATTTTTTATCCATAGTCGACTCCTTGTTTAAAGGTGTCCAAATGCCCTGTTACTTCAACAAAGCCCTCATTTTATTTGCCAAAGGCTGAAACTGTTTTTACCATTAAACTTATCCACTTTCAAAGCCGATGTTGACATCACAAAAAGTGTAAATTCTATGCAAAAATCACTGTTTATCTTCAAAAACAGACCAAAAAGGGCCAACCTTGTGTACTAACTTGTACGCACAATGTTGTTGTGCATCGGACTGAAAATACCACTGTGGACAACGCACGAAGAGAGCAGACGCACGGTTGGCAGTCTCGCAGATGGTAGGCGGGCAGACGCACGGTTGGCAGTCTCATGGATGGTAGGCGAGCAGACGTGCGAGCGACAGAGAAGCAAGCAGCAGTCGCACGGGTGCAGACGGGAGTCACGCAGGCGCTGGCAGAGGCAAGCGTAGTCGCACGGGTGCTAGCAGAGGGAGACGCAATCGCGCGGGTGTTGACGGAGGTAGACGTAGTTGCGCGAGCGCTGACGGAGGCAGACACAGTCACGTAGTTGCTAGCGAAGGCAGACGCAGTCGTGCAGGTGCTGATGGAGGCAGACACAATCGCGCGGTTGCTGGTGGAGGATGACACAGTCGCGCGGGTGCTGGCTTTCAAACGAACGCGCGTAGACAGATGCGCGGACGTAAACGCACACGCAAACGTGCAAACGTATACGTGCAAACAATCTTACGCGGACGGATGCTGAGTGACAAATGCGCAGATGGGCGACTGTTGGAGATGGCGTGAGCAGATGCGTGTGTGTGCAAACATGCAGTCGGCGACTGCTATTCTCCCGGCTGATTTTCTCCCAAAAATAATCTCTTTTCTCTTCCAAAGAAACCCTAGCTCTGATACCAATTGTTGTGCGAGGGAAAAAGAGAAACGATAGAAACTAATCACACAAAATCAAGATTTACGTGGTTCCCCAACTTGGGTACGTCCACAGATGAGGAGGGATTTGGTTTTCTTATTCAAATGGAGTACAAAAAAAATCAACAACACTCATGGGTGCCCTAGGTCCATGCTTAAATAGTATGGACAATACAATTGGTCAAATGACCAAAATACCCTTACACTAATTCAAGTCATATATTCAACAGATGCAAAGGACACGACCGTCATCTCAGGCATGGTTTGATCTCCAGCACGCCAAGGACGCGATCATCTCCTATCATCTACTGTAGCCCATTGACTCCTCTTGAATAGTCCTATTCGTCTCCAGTTGGCCATCTCCTATCCGATCAAATCTCAAACAAAGGATGCAACCGCCCCCTATAGTCTACTATTGTCTATCGACTCCTCTCAAACAGTCCTATTCGATTGGCAATGGAAGGAGATGGAGTTGTCCTAGCTAACTGACCTTTGTCCATTTAGGTAGTCCCATCCGAAATATCTTGTTCAAAAAGAAAAAGGGAAGCAAGATGGCTACATCTGGACAATCTAGTTCTTATCAGGGAAGTTAGTCTATTCTGCTCCTTATTAGGCATTTTCTAGGTGTCTCTGAATGACTAAATGAGTCCAACCATATGTTGTAGGCTCAAAGTTTTGAAACCATTGTCATTGGACACCGTTAGGAACATCATTTACACTCACTATCATCGAATGTCAAAGACTCAAGTTATAGAGATTGGTATGCTGATAACGCTACAATCATCTCTTGGATGTCAAGTATGGAACCTTCTATGGCTTGAGGCATATCTATGCTCCACCCGGCTCATGAGATGTGGGTTACTCTTAAACAGATGTATAGCCATAAGAAGAATATTTCCAAAGTATTTTAGATTTATGATGATTTGTTTCATCTCCGATAAGGGAAGCAAACCTGTCAAGAACATTATAGTATTTTTCAAGGACTTATAAATGAGCTTAATGTATATCAACCTCCCACTACAGATGTGTCTACTTTTCTCCAATACCGAGAGGAACTTGCTATCACCTTTTATCTCGCCAGTCTAAACCTTGAAGTTGCCTCTCAAATTTGTGGTCCTATCTTGGGTGCAAATGTCATACCTAATCTTTATGAGACTTTTGCCAAAACTTTACGGATTTCTACTCTATCTTCTTCTCAACCTATTACTGATCAGACTACACTTGTTACATCTGGCAATAAAGGGCATAGCTGAGGTTCTAGGGGACATAGAGATTATCAATGTCCTAAATGTCAATGGTATGGCAAATTAGGACATCAATTTAAGAAATGTTGGGACAAGTTCCCTCATCTCAAGCCCCCACTAGCACATGTTACATCTTCTTCTAGTGGGACTAGCATGACTGACCCATCTAGTACTTCAAAGCTTACTGTCATCATCTCACAAGCTAATTACAATCATCTTGTTCAGTCACATGGAGCTAGTTCCACTACCATGAGTGCACAAACCACATCCTCTCATCTTAGTACAAGTACTTCCAATGCCTTTGCTACTTCAAATGATGATTCCTAGATGATAGACTCCAATGCTTCATCCCACATCTCAAGTACTTCTAACCTTTTTGATCGGTTGATGTCCATGCAAAATAAATCCTCTATGACTATTACTAATGGTCATTCATGTCATATATCTGGTCATGGAAAAATCCAAGCCTCCTCCCAAATTCGATTGAACAATGTCTTTTATGTTTTAGATTTCTCTTTCAACTTATTATCCATAAGTGTCATTACTGTTCAACTATCTTATAAAGTTACCTTCTATCTCTTTCATTGTACCTTTCAAGACTTGCAAACAAGTCGAAGGATTGGTTTGGGGCGTAAGCAACCCAATGAAAAATATCTGCTAATCTATGATTATATTCCTTGTGAATTGATCACAGGCATGTCCAATGCAGACTCTTCGTTCACCTGACATTGTCATTTAGGGTATCTATCACTCGAAAAACTGTCAGGCTCTTCCTTGGACTTCTGTTTCTTCCTTTGATTGTGAGTTTGTCAATTAGGTAAGCATATACGTGCTACCTTCAACCGTCTTCGTCTTTCCTCTTTGTGTAATAAGTTTGACTTGGTCCATTGTGATGTTTGAGGACCTAGTCAGATTCCTTCTATCAAATGTCACAAGTATTATGTTGTGTTTGTTGATGATTATTCTCATATTTCGTAGGTCTATTTGTTAAAAGATCATCACAATGTTGTCAATATGTTCAATGAATTTCTTGTTAAAATACAAAATCAATTTTCTGTTTGTCCTAAAATGATGCATACTAATAATACTCTTGAATTTGTGCAAACCTCTTTTCAGTTTATTTGCAATTCTTCAGAGATTCTGCATCAAACCACATATCCACATACCTTTAAATAAAATGGTATTGCTGAACGCAAATATAGGCACATTCTTGATGTGACACGAACACTCATGTGAAACCAAAGTTCCAAAATACCTATAGTCTGATGTCATTTTCATTGCTACATACCTTATTAATAGAATGTCCTCTACTCCCTTGGGGGGGTGGGGTTGTTCCCTCACATCGTCTTTTCCCAATAAAGAGTTATTTTCTATACCTCCTAGGATTTTTGGATGCATCACTTTTACTCAAGACTTATCCCTAAGTCTTAACAAATTATCTCTCCAAGCTTTCAAATGTGTCTTTATTGAATATTCTCATACTCAAAAAGGGTATCGTCTATATCATCCTCCCTTAAAAAGATATTACACATCCATGGATGTCATTTTTTTTGAATCTCAATCTTATTTTAGTGATCGGACTAAGTTGCCTTCAACCCCTGTTAGTTGTCAAGAACATAACACTGTTTCAAGCCCAGTCAAAATGTCTCCCTATTCTCCTATGCTAGTTAATGAACCTGAATCTAAACAAAGATAGGTATGTCCTCAATAGCCACTTCAAGAATATAGTCATCGACCACGATCACCTCCACATGAGATTGTCGATATGTCCAAACCTACCTTTGCACCCACATGTGAGTTTTCTTCCACACCAAATACTGACAGCTTATCGATTGCCCTCCACAAGGAGACTCAATCTTGTACCATTCATCCTTTATCCAATTTTGTTTCCTATGATAATCTTAACCTTACCTTTTGTAATTTTACCCGTCATTTCTACTGAGACTTTACCTAGGAATTATACAAAAGCTCTACAGGTTCCTCATTAAAAGCAGGCAATGGATAAAAAGATGGATGCCTTGTTATCTCGTAGCACCTAGGATTTGGTTCCGTGTCCTGAACAAGTGAACGTAGTCTCCTACCATTGGGTTTTCACCATCAAAAGAAAAATGAATGGGTCTATGGACAAATACAAAACTCGACTAATTGCTCAAAACTTCTCTCAAGAATATGGAGTAGACTACTCTGAAACTTTCTCTCCTATGGCTCAACTTGACTCTATACGGGTTCTCTCTATGGCAATAAATCAATCTTAATCTTTAACACAGTTAGATGTCAAGAATACCTTCCTTTATGAAGATTTGGATGCACAGGTATTCATGAAACAACCGCCTAGGTATGTTGTTCAAAGGGAGAGTCAAATATGCTCTCTAAACAAAGCTATTTATGGACTCAAACAGAGTCCCAAGGTATAGTTTGAAAAATTAAGCAGTGTTATGTAGAGTGGAGGTTTTGACAGTTGTCGAGTTGACCACTCACTCTTTATCAAGCATACATCACAGGGTATCATTGTTCTTGCTGTATATGTTAATGATATGTTACTAACAGGAAGTGATCAAAAGGGTATTGATGAAACAAAACATTTTCTTCGTCAGAACTTTGCTACCAAGGATATGGGCACACCAAGATACTTCTTGAGTATTAAGTTAGCTTTCTCCAAGGAGCGTCTTTCCTTATCACAGAGAAAGTATGCACTTGACTTTCTAAAAGAAACAAAGCTTGAAGGGTGCAAACCAGAAAGCACTCCTATTGAGTCAAAGCATGTCTTCTAAGGTGAAAATACCCCATTATATGGTCAGCCTGAGCAATATAGAAGACTTATTGGAAAACTGATATACTTGATGATTACTAAGCCAGACATCTCATATGCTATCAATCTTCTTAGTCAATTTATACATGCTTCATGTAACATTCACTAGCAAAGAGCTATCAAAGTCTTATCTTATATTAAGAAAGCCCTTAGACGAGATCTTCTTTACAAGAAGCATAGATACTTACGCATTAAAGGATTCACTGATGTTGGGTATGCTAATGATCATAATGACAAAAAGTCAACCTCAAGATATCTATCCTTTCTTAGAGGAAATTTGGTTACATGGTGCAATAAGAAGCAGAATGTTATCTCTAAATCTAGTGTTGAAGTCAAGTATCGAGCCTGGTCTAATGTCACTTCTCAGCTCATTTGGTTGAAGGCCTTGACACATGAATTGCAGGTGGAAGAGATTGGACCTATGCTCTTAAATTGTGATAATCAAGCTACTATATATATTGCTAGTAATCCTACATTTCATAAAAAGACTAAACACGTGAAAGTAGATTGCCATTTTATTCAAAACAATGTCTCAAGAAGAATCATAACCACATTGTTCATTCAGTCAAAAGATCAACTAGCAAATGTTCTAACTAAAGGTTTAAGTGTTGGTGTATTAGAAGATTTTTGTAACAAGTTGAGTCTCACTAATATATAGTTCAGCTTGAGAGGGAGTGTTAACAGCTTATAATAATTATCTTATGTTATTCCTATAGATCCATTTATGTGATAAATGGATATCCATTTATGATCTTGTATAAATACCTACTTTGCATCAATGGAAAGTAATTTTCTTTTGGTCATTCTCCTTTTATTCAACTATGACAATTAAGAAGGAAAAAATAGAAAAAAGAAAATAATTTCTTGGCTCTAATGGAATAACATTTATGCTATTACAAATGTCTATAATATCTATTACTACAAATCGAATCTTTAATAAAGAAGATTAATATTACATTCATAGATTATTAGTTCATTCTCTATCACACTAAGAATACAATTGTAAAAAAATATATCAAATGAGTCAATATATTTTATGAAATTTTACTTGTTGAAATTAGAAATAGTTATAATGGATGATAAGAATATGACAATAAAAGAAAATTTTAAAATTTTTCTTATTACAATCATGCAAAACCAAAGGCATGAAGTAACAAGAAAGTAGTTCTCTCATTCTATAAGGTTAGTCAATACTTATTTTAATGAAATGTTTAATACTATAATACATTTAAATGACATATTATTAGCAACATATTCAACATTAACTCCTATTCAGATTTAGAATGATCATAATGTCTTTATATATTTTAAGATAAACTTCTATTTATACAATATTATTGACATCAGTAACTGGTGATTGTTCATTCTAATTTTTTTTTTATATTTTTCAATATAGAATTGTATTAATACTATCAATGGTACATATGTAAAGACAACTATTTACAAATAAAAAACAGCAAAATTTAGAAATAGAAAAGGAAAATTATTTTAAAAGTTATGACAATAAATAATTTAAATATAAAAATTACTTATGTTCTTACTAGATAAGAAGAATCAACAGTAAATGCTTGAATACTATAAGATACAATATTTAAACCAAATGATCTTCGTGTTCTACTACTAAGTATATGACTTATAAAATATAGATTAATATCTATTATAATTTTCTATTCCAATCAAATATGATTGAACTAATAGAAGTTAGTATGTAAATAAATTTTACTTAATAAATGTTGATTACTCAATTCAACCAAAATTTATTTGTCTATTTTAGAGTATTAAATATTACTTAATAGAGTATAACATCAATCAGACTTTCAATTAATATTATAGAAAACTTCAATTACAAACATTCATAAAAACAGTAATCAAATATATATTTGAAATTATAAAACATTGATTCTCAATTCTACAAGATTATATATTATTTTCTTTACAAATACAAAATCAAGATTGTTATAGCATAGCTCTTATTTTATAATTTCATTCATCAAGCAAATATAACTAATTTACTTGAAGATTTATAAGATGAATTACCAAAATTTCAAATTGTTAATGAAATATCAACTTTAGAAGAGAAAAAGAAATAATGAATATTGTTAGAACAACTCAAAAAGAGAAGAAAGAAATAGTCAATAAAATCAGACTATTTCTAAATACTTTATTGGGAGCAAACTTATTGGGCACACTAGAGACTCAAGAAGAGAAGAAAGAAATAGGAAAACATTGAAGTCACCAGCTAATTTAATTTTAGGAGTAAATTTGGAAAATTCCAAGGTCCTTCTGGATGTTCTACCAAAGATGCCCTTGCTCCTCTTGCAACCCAATAAAATCAGACTGTCTCCTCTAAGCATTGAACCTCTGGCAGCCACCTCCCTTATTTCTAATGAGAAGGTGTCTGTTATGGTGGAGAATGTTCCCCCATCTCAAAATGTCCCTCCCTCATCCACCTTGAGTTTTGATCTACATACTAACAACAATTCAAATAACACCAAAGCTGAGGACCCACCTCCCATCTTAAAGCTTCTCCCATCCCCTCTCAAAGGTTAAATGGGCTAATTTGGAGGATGATAAGGACTGCTCAGTAGAAGACATTAAGGATGTACCCTTAAACCTTAAATTTGCTCCTGTCAGCAACTTAGCTCTTGGACTTGATTCCTCCTAGGTCTAGTAGAGGTCGATCATCACTCCAAAAGGGAAGACATTTATTGGTGGAAAGAATGCTCTTTCTCCAAGAAATGCTTCTACCCCTTGCGAAATCAAAAAGAGTCTTTCAACATCCACTCATTACTTGAACCAAAGTGATGGTCAGGCTAAGGGAAACTCCTCTTAATTCTTCTAATCCTTCTATCCTTTCATCATGAAGCTCATAATATGGAATTGTTGTGGCCTTGGCAACAAGGCCACTTTTCACAATTTCATCTTTCAAAATAAAAGCTTCTATGGCAGTGATAGCAAAACCCTTCATTTTGCTTGATAAGAGTCAAAAGATTGCTAACTACATCCACCTCCCCAACTAGATCCTCAATTTATCTTCTAGCAAAATTTGGATTTTCTGGTCCAATTGAATTCAATTCAACCTTGAAGATGATTGGGAACAAACTATTATGAGGTGGCTCTCTAGCTCTGATGGAGGCTCCCTTATTCTTCTCTCTATGGCATATGCATCTTATCAAACATCTATCCAATGAGTACTCTAGAACAATCTTCACTGCACTCATAGTCACTTCTCAAATGCCCACTGGATTGTTACCAAGGACTTCAATTCAGTCTACTACTCGAAGAAGGTGGTCGAGTACAGAGAAGGGCTTGTAGGGGGCTCCAAAGAGTTCAACAACCTGATTTTTGACATTGGCTTGATGGAATCTCCTCACATTGATGACACAATCTCATAATGCAACAATTGTTGTGGCCCTAGACAATATTACTGTTTAGATGGGGTCTTGGCAAACAACATGATTAACTTTCAACCCATGGTCACCTACATTCCTTGTAACCATTCAGATCACTCTCCAATGGCCCTCACATTAGTGGAGACCTAACAAGGCCCTATTTCACTTTTAATGAATGTGGACCCTACATCTAGGTTTTCATGAGTTAGCAAACGCTTTAAAGGCTTTAGTCGATGATCGATGCCTACTTCACTGTATGAGCAAATGTCTACCCACTGGGTTGTCTTTGGAACAAGAGAGTTCTCAGTTGCTTCAAGAGATTGGTCTGGTTGAATGCAAACTTCAGGAAAGATGGGACGATAATGCAACCTTACACTTGAACCATATATGTAATGAGCTGTTTGCCAAAAATCGACAACGGGACTTCTTCCTCACCTAGAAAGTTAAGATTTGATAGCTCCAAGAGAGGCACAACAATATGGCATTCTTCCACAAAGTTGTCAATCACCAACGTGAATCCAACTTGGTTAGGGCACTTATAGCAAACCTAAGGTCCAGCTCTCTCAAAGAGGTTAAATGCCAAAGGTGGGATTTCTACTCTTTCCTTCTCTCGTTCAAAGGAAATAGTAGACAGCATTCCCTCCCTAAGGCTATCCCTTGTACAATAAAGGAGGAAAATCAGCTACTTTGCAAAATCCCAAATGACAATGAAATCAAAGAGATTGTTTTTGCCATGAACTGAGACCATGCTCCAAGACTAATGGCTACATAGTCGAATTTTTTCAGTACTACTGAAACACATTGGCAATCAACCAACTTAATCCAAGCAGCAAGGTTCTTCTTCCAAACTTGAAAACTTGACGATTCTTAGAGGACAACCTTTCTATCTCTCATCTCAAAGGTTAAGGTGGTAGTCTAATGAGCTTCAAAGACGTCCATCCTATCAACCTATGCAATGTAAGGTACAAGGTTATTGCCAAGATACTAGCCACCTAACTCTCTACCTTTATTCACAAACTAATCTCTCCTCACCAAAGTGCCTTCATTAGGGAACGAAGCATTTAGACTAGATATGGAAAAGGCCTTTGATAGGCTAGAATGGTCAATCATTTTCAAGGTATTGGAATGCTTTGGCTTTTCAAACAATAGTACCAAGATACTGAAGGGTTGCATTGAAAAGATCAACTTTTCAATCATTCTCAATGGTGGCCCTACTGAGTTTTTTCAAGCATCTAAGGGCCTCCACCAAGGGAATCCATTGTCACCATATCTCTTCATTATCACTAAAGATGTCTTGGGGCGAAACCTTCAATGCCTGGTCAACAATAAGAAAAGCATCCCCTATAGCAATGGGTAGGCTCCCTAACTCTCTTTCACCAATTCTACATTGACAACACTTTATTATTCCTAAATGGGTGGAAGCATAGCTTTAAGGCAATCATGGCCTTCCTCTACAACAATCATGACTTCTCTAGGTAGAAAATCAATAGGAACAAAAACTTCTTTGTGACATCCAACAATGCCCCTACTCCCAAAATTGATCTCATCAAATCCATCACAAGCCTCAAAGAGGGCAGCTTCCCCTTTTATTGATTAAGTTGTCTCATCTTCAAGGGTAAAGCCAAAGGAATCTATTTTAAGGATGTGGTACTTAAAATTCAAAGTAGGCTTGCAAGATGGAAAAACAAAACTCTCTCCCTAAGAGTCTACATCACCCTATCGAGACACATTCTCTCTGGCATTTCAATACACTTATTAGCATCTATGACACTCACTAAGGTACCATCAACAAAATCCATTTCATCTTCTCCAACTTCCTCTACGGTGAAAAAGAATTTCACTAGACAAATTAAGCTTAAATATCCAAGTTGGCAAAGGAGAGTGCTTTGGGCATTTGAAACCTCTGCAAGATGATCAATGCCTTAAGAATGAAATTAGCTTAGTGTTTGCTCAATCATTCCTCTATCTAAGCAGTGGTCTCAATCTCTAAATATGGCTTCCCTTACCATCTCCTACCAAGTGCATCCCTAGTTGTGCTTCAACCTTCTTAGAGACGGATTACCCCTTTCACTAGGTGGCAAAGGGGTCATGGGGATATTAACATGTGGCATGACTGGTGAGCCTTCTTCAGCCCCCTCAACTAGCTAATGTCCTTCCCCTACCCTCTCACTTCCCAACCTCGATAACTTGATAGTTGTTGAATTGGCTAACAATAGAGTCATCCTCAACTCTCTATGCCTTCTTCCTAATGTCCTTCACAAGGTCCACCTAGGCTTCCACCTAATTTAAGGGCGATGATTCTTTCAATTGGGTCCTCTCCTCCTCCAATAGTGTCATTGTTGAAATAACTTAGGAGGTGATTTGTTAGAAGACTACACCATCCAAGCAAACTAATGGACTTTAGTGTAAGTCCATTCCCTCCAAAATATCCTTTTTTGTCTGGCATCTCTCCTATTCCACTCTTCCCATTGAGATGAACGTCAAATGGAGAGACTAGCTTATGGTCTCTCACTATCCATTTGACGTTCATTTTTCAATTACACATGGAGAAGATGCTAGGATACCCCATACACTTAACCAAAAATCGATCTCTCAAATGCCTAGTAGATGCTAATGTGCATGACAGATGCAAATGCATCTAGATGTGCAACACAAGGAAGTTGAGCCAATAGGCTTAAAAGAGGATGAGCTAAAGAACCTAAGATGAAGAAAACTAAGAGCTTAGGAGACAATCGTATACAACATCCCTTATTTGTGTGTAAAATAAGAATAGACCCTAAATAAACATGGTTCTAACATACTAGAGTCTAACATCAATCAGGTGATGTAGCTGACCACACTATCACCTATCGATGACGGAACCAATGAATTACATATGAATATGCACAAATCGAACCAACAAGATGCATGTATATGAGGAAGAAAATCCTAAATGATGAATAAGTTGGACCACCATAGGCCTCTAGTAAGCCTAAGGTCACATGTTGTTGGCGATTGCAAACCTCACATTCATAAAACATATGGATGTCGTATTTTGTGACTTGAGACTACAAGTTGGTCAAATGTTATACACTAACTAACTAAGGCATAGCAATCAACCAACTTGACAAACTCATGTCTGGTGCAGAACTTGTCCAAGGCAAATGTGCAGCAAACATGTTGAAAATACTACAAATATAGGTGCATATCCAATTTGGAGAGATTTCAAAAGTTTCAAGCAAGATCCAACAAAAAAAATGGAGTTTTATGAGATGGGTGGAATTCGACAGTAAAGGCGACAATTTCCAACAAAATTGATGACGACAGCAGTAAATCCAACAAAGGTCATGATGGATCTAACGAATAGAAGCTACAACAACAGCGGTGCATAGAACTTCACTGGATCTCTTGAAGGACGCAACAAAATCCTTCTTTGATGAACAGAATTTGTTAGGGTAAAAGAGGCAATGGATTTTTCAAATGCCTAAAACCAAAGGGAAGCATCTCCTTTTATAGTTGCGAAGGAGAGAGTTTGCCAAGGAAGATCAAGCAATCGACGAAAAATCTAGCAATACAATTTACTATTGATCTAATGCAACAACCTAAGGCTTTTGAAAGCAAAGCTTGTTAAAGCTATCAACAAGCTATAGGCACATTAAAAGGTTGAGAATGGCTATTAGGGCTTTTTGGCTAAGAAAGGAGAGGGAAAGTCCAATGATGGATCCTAAGTGCAACAACCAAGCCTTCCTTATTTATGTAAGGTGGTTGCAATGTTGATAACTTTTTTAGTCTAGCAAGCATGTGCAAAGGATGTACAATGGCATAACAGACAGGTTTGTAGAAAATTAGCAACCTTCAAAATAAGCAACACAAGGCTGCAAACAAATCTTTCTATTTCTAACCTTCTAGGATCATGTACAATGGCATTGTTTAGACTAGCGAGATCATGGGATAGGTGGACGAGCATTGGAGTCCTATGCCATTGAATTTTGTAGATGATTGGTAGGTGAATGCAATGATTGGTGGACAAATAAGTAGACTAGACATGGGGAAAATGACCCACATGACTATTGCTAAATGGACAGTGGGGATCACTCAAGCAAGATCTAACGATAAGGACACATCTTGTAGTGAAGGTTGTCAAAACAGGATCAAAGGGCACAAGTTTAGGCATGATCTAGGCCTCTAGATGAAGATCATGTAGCCAAGATTGATCCATCTTAAATCAAATTAAGTTGGACAATTCTCAACTGTTGGATTCTACAAGTTAGATGAATGACTGAGATTACAAGATCCAAAGAAGCAATCTAGATCACCAAATTGAAATCGAACTATCAAAATGGCCTATGATCTTGTCCCTCAATCATGCAATTGATGATCAATATCTAATCAAGGGGATTAATGATGGCAAAGGTGGTGCAATTGGTGAGGCAAACGATTCAACCATAAGCGACAAGCAGAGCAATTTTGGCAAGAATAATAGAGCATAGACAACGAAAAGCATACAAAAGGCAATCATACATGTAAGGACAAGCATCAATTGCGATAGTGGAGGTCATCAATTGCATGCACGAGGACGATGCACAATATGTATATGTTAGGAAGCAAGAGTAATGGAGCATGAGTGCCCAGTCATATGGATGTGTCGTTGTGGTAGTTGTGTAGGTGAAGGAAGAGTGCAAATGATAAGATGGTTAGACCAAGTAGTGGAAAGCATGCAAACAACAATGCGATTAGGTGCAAGCACACAAACGACAATGCAATCTGACCGAATAGTGGAAGCACACAAATGATGGTGTGATCAGATCGAGCAACGACCATAATTTGACTGTAGAGGACAAATGATCAAGATCACACAAGTGAGATTTGATGGTGAAGACATGCGATGGGGTGAGGGTCATCAAATCAAGATCTAAAAAAATCCAACAAATGAGAGTTGGTGTGATCCAAGTCATCTAATGGGGATAACACGATCGAGAACAAGTTAGCTTAAGTTGCATAATTATTGATTGTCGAATCCAGTGGATCTCAACAAATGGCCAAAATTAAATCATCCAAGAGGCTTGATCTAAATCACTGAATGCAAATTAGACAATAGGGATTAATCTAACTTAAGTTAGATGAACCACAATTATTAGATCTCTTTTGTTGAGATCAATAGTTGAGATTATAACGTGAAGAGGTATCTGATCTAGTCATTGATTGTAGGTTGAATGATCCTAATTTATCCACACAGGCTTATTAAAGGAGGGGCTACCAAAGGAGCAACACAAGCGGTGGCGTAGCTACTGGTAGGACAATTCCACCATGAAACTTGTCAAAGGCCACTAGAATCCACCATGGAGTTGTCGAAGAAGCTACCAAAGGTGTCATCACATAAGTTTCAACTATCAATTTGCTTGAGAAGATTCCTAAGGTGTTCTGAAAGGGTGTTGACATGTTTTAAGAGTGTGAATGAGCGCTTTGATGGCTTGGAACTTGCTTGGGTGATGCAATCAAGGCAACAACACCATCCATGTATGAAAACCCTAAAAGTGGGGTGTCTACAATAAGACTAGTCTTAACTCAGCATTTGAGATGTAACATTGCTAAGCACTATCATATTATTATTTTTCTAGACCACACATGAGTGTTCCATCGCAATGATACATGAGTTAGGACTAGTCTTATCAAATACATGATCACTATGGTTACCATGGATGTGTTCTTTTACATGCTCATGCTTATTCACTGTATGTGTTGGAGAAAATGCATGAGCAATTTGTTGAAATAAAAACAAACAAAAAACCTTCTACTTGCCACCATGTCAATTTTTATATGTATTTGGAATATGAATATTTGATTATTTGTTGACTTGAGAATGCAAAAGTTCTGGACAACACAATAACATATTAGCATGTGTAACATCACATTTGTGCTTTTATCTGAAATTCTACATGAATATTAATTTCTATTAGTTCCGAAAATTTTATCAAATTAATGCTCACATATTTAACAATCCTTTCCATAAAAATATATATAATTTTTTCTTTGATAAAGGTTTGGAAATCACTTGATATGTTTTCCTCATAATTCTAGTTATCATATAGGGAAACTTAATTTGAAACCTTTCGTTAAGAAACAGAAACATATGGACAACATAGACCCATGATTTCTAATAAATTGACCTCTTGATGTGTTCTTCCAAAAATTACAGGAATATTTGAAACAGTCCTAGAACTTGCGTCAATACAATGACAGTAAATGCTGGGTTAGTTTTAACATACACTATTGCCATCAAGATCAAATTCCTTTCCCAGTGATTCCATGACAAGCTGCTGCAAATACCTGCTGAACAATAGCAAACTATCCTTGTATGGGAGCACAACCATATCCTGAGGAAAGGTAGTTTGAGATTGAAATTCATTCAGAGCTAAGATAGAAAATTAAGAACTAAATAGAAATGAAAGAATGTGATATACAGACCTTAGATCCTACCCCATCAGTTGCCCAATACCAGCATAAAGCAAGCAAGGCTGCAGGATTATTCTTCACCTGAAAGTCAAACCAGAGTTATCAGAACAATTCAAGATAGTAGTAATTCTTCAATTATTTGTGCCAAGATAAAAATATACAACATTAATAAAGGAGTTTCCACGTGGTTTGAAGACAAAATAAAGGAAAACATCAGAGAAAGAGCATGATTCATGAATATAAGTTAAAATGTATTTAAAAATCCAAACAAACATATGTACAATCCCGACAACTTGTTGGAAAGTTGAAAAAGAAACACAGCATCAATATTTTCTCTCCCCTTGTAGAATTCAGGTTTTATTCAACCTCCAATTTTGATTCTGGTCTATGTAGGAAGTACAGGAAGAGCCAACAAATGTTCAGATCCTCCTTGCAAAATTGTTGCTTTAGAGATTCAACAAAAAAAGACAAACCTTCTGCTTGCAGGTCAAAAAGAAACGAAGACACCCAGTTATTGGATTTACATTATAAAAATAATTTTCTTCTTGGTAATTGTTTATTGACACAACTTCATGAAGTATATCAAGACAGCCAATTACATGAGCAGAAATCAGAGAGAGAATATCTCCTTATTACAAAGTCTCCAAAAGGTATTAGCATTCAACCCTTTAGTGAGAATATCTACAGCACAAACCTGATATAAGGAGTAGATATGATTTATTTCTGAATATTATCACAGATGAAATGACAATCTACTTGTACATTTTTAGTCCTCTCATGAAATATTAAATTAACAGCAATGTGTATGGTAGCTTGATTGTCACAATACATTGGCATTGGGCCACAACCGTTAACTCTTAGTTCAAACAACAAGGCCTTTAACCAAATTAACTCTACAAAAGTGTTGGACATACTTTTGTATTCAGCCTCAACACTGAATTTTGCAATCACATTCTATTTCTTGGTCCTCCACATAACAAGATTACCTCCAACATAGGTCAAGAAGCTAGAGGAAGATTTCCTACTAATCTTATCTCCAACATAACTTGCATCTAAGTAGCCTTCAATATTAGTATGATCATGTCTTTTATACAGAAGTCTTTTGCCAGAAGTTTATTTAATATAGGCCAACAAACAAAGGATACCTTGCCAATGAATCTCTCTAGGTGAATACATAAACTAACCAAGGAAATTAACAATGTAAGAGATGTCAGGTCTGATCGCAATTAGATAAATAAGCTTACCAATTAGTCTCCTATATTGACCTAGATCATCAAAAATGAGAGACTCAATGTCCTACAAGGAGTGAGTCTACTCAATAAATGTATCTTTTGGCTTACACCCCTCACACCTTGTCTCTTTAAGAAGATCTAGAGTATATTTCCTTTAAGATAAAGATAGAGTTCCATCAGAACAAATTCAATATCTATGAAGTATTGAGAAGTACCCATATCTTTTGTGGCAAAGTGTCTACGAAGAAAGAATTTGGTATCTTCAATATCTTAAACATCACTCCTAATCAACAACATGTCATCCACATATACAGCAAAAATAACAATATCACGAGAGGTGTGTTTGATGAAAATGGAGTGGTCAACTCTACAGCTATGAAAACCATCACCCTACATAACTCTAAAAAAAATCTTGAACCAAACCTTAGGGCTTTGTTTGAGACCATAATGGTCTTGTGAAGATCACACACTTGCATCTCCCCCTGAGCAACATAACTAAGAGGTTGCTCCATATAAATGTACTCATCAAGGTCTCTATACAAGAAGACGTTTTTGACATCAAGCTACACAAGAAGCTAGGAAGAATTTACAGCCAAAGACAGAAGAATCCAGATGGAATCAAGGCGTGTCATTGGAAAGAAAGTCTCTAAATAGTCAACCCCATACTCCTAAGTGAAGCCATGGGCAACCAGACATGCCTTGTAATAATCAATAGTGCCATCAAGCTTACGTTTGATAGTGAACACTCATCAGTAAGAAACTACATTTGTCTCGAAAGGACATGGAATAAGATCCCACATACCATGTGAGAGAAGAGCACCCATCTCCTCATCCATGGCAATCTTCCAATGAGGAACCTGAAGAACTTCTTGATAATCCTTAGACAGAGACTCATTAGTAATGGCAAAGGTAAAGGCACGAGAATCGGGAGGAAGACTAGCATAGCAAACAACATGAGAAAGTGGATATTAGGTACAAGAGCGAGTTCTTTTGCACAAGGCAATAGGAAGATCCTCTTCATTCAGAGAAGTGGTAGGAGGTGATACCGTGGTGGTAGAGGAGCCAACAGCCAAATCAAAGGATGAAGGACGGTCCATCACCTAGGGAATGCACGGTCGTCGACGATAAACCTGTAGAGTATCTAGCTAACTACCCTCAGTGTGGTGTGATTCCTCTGCAGAAGATGTGGCATTACAAGACAAAGGGATATCAAGAAAGAGTGGATTAGAAGTGATAGGCGAATAAGATGGCAAGTGGGAGGTATCACGACAATATGACTGTGACTCGAAAAAGGTGACATCCATAAAGACATAATATCGCTTAGTTGGTGGATGATAAAGACGATATCACTTTTTGAGTACGAGAATACCCAACAAATGCGCACTTGATAGCACAGAGAGACAACTTGTCAAAGTCTGACGTATAGTCATGAACAAAGGCCACACAATCAAAGACTTTTAGTAGAATAGAAAAGAGATCTTTTTCAGAATAAAGACGACTAAAGGGGACAACACTTCCCAAAGGGGTAAAAGACATGTGATTGATCAAAAAAACAGAAGTAAGAATAACATCAGCCCACAAATAATGACGAACATGCATGTAAATCATAAGAGTGCAAGCAATGTCCAAGATGTGACGATGCTTACGCTCGGTCACACCATTCTGTTGAGAGGTGTGGAGATAAGTGGATTGATGAATGATGCCAAAAGACGCACAAATATTCTGAAATTTATGATGTAGAAACTCAAGAGCATTGTCTATACGCAAAATTTTTAAACAAAAAAAAATTTGATTTTTGATTTCAGCCAAGAATTTCCTGAATGCATCGAGAGCATCCTTTCGAGACTTGAACAAATATGTCTACAATACATAAGAATAATCATCCACAAAGACAATGTATATGTCTGCCTACCACATAATACAACACAACTAAGGCCCCAGTTATCACAGTGAACAACATCAAACATACTAGTTAACGAAACAAGATACAAACGCTTAAAGGTAGCACGATGATGCTTAGCAAGCTGACAAGACTCACACTGAAAAGAAAGGAGAGAAAGCTAAGGTACGGCTTGACACATCTTCTGATGAAACGGATGTCCAAGCCAACAATGCCACAAAAAGGAGGAATCAGAACCAACAAGACTAATCACCAACCTTCAAGGAATACGATCACGAACCAACACATATGCTCTAAAAATAGAAGACTTACGCCCCAAACCAATCCTCTTCTCCATCTGAAGGTCCTGGAAAATGACATGGAAAGGGAAAAAGATCACAACATTGTAATTAAATGGTAATGTCGTTAATGGACAAAAGATTGAAAGAGAACTTAGGAATATAAAAGACGTCATTTAGCCATATCTGTGAGGAGACGTGTATCTCCCCTTGACTAGTTACAAAACATAAACGACCATCAGCTATAGTGATGGAAGTTTTGTCAGGAATGGCAGAGAGTTTTTGAAAAAAAGTGGATGTACCTGAAACATGAGTGGTGGCTCTAAAGTCTATAACCCAAGAATCATCTCTAGAAGCAACCAAAGCAGTAGAAGGTTGTATACTTGAATGAGGAGACGGGGCCTAAGCAAGCATGACCACCGAAGGGTGTCCTTGTCCTTGTATAAGACGATCATAGTCTTCCTGAGATAGGGTGACAATGGCAAAAGAGGAGGGGGCAACACTAGAGGTAGCAACTCAAGTGACTTGAGACTTTAGATGTGGGAACTTCTCCCAGCATTTCTCTGACCTGTGACTCAATTTGCCACACCACTGGCATTTAAGTCACTATCTATTTTCACGAGCACCACGTCCACATGAAGCCACTAAGGTAGAATGATTGGGTGTAAACACCTCAAATGATCTAGTGGCAACCCGTAAGTCCTTTCCAAAGGCTTCATCTAAGCTCGACATATGCTCAACACCAAGGATGGAGCCATAGATCTAAGAAGCAATATCTGGATAAAGGGCAGCAAGGAAGACAACAATTGTAAGTTCTTCTCTATAGCATTGAAAAGTGCAAACGTTAGAAGTGAGTGGCTAATACACATTTAATTCATTCATCAGCCCGCGAAGTGTGCTAAATAATTGTTAAATGGAGTTGTCTCTTTGTCGGAGCTAAGGAAGACTCTCATAAACTGAAAAAGTCTTGGATATATTTTTGTCATGGCCATAAATGTGACAAATAGTATCCCAAAGCACTTTGGCAAGTCAAAGCATAAACACTCCATTAGCAAGGGAATCATCCATGCTTGACGCCATCCAAATGATAATAGCTACATCATCAGCCAACCAATCTCTATATTGTGAATCCTTCACATCAGGAGGAAACTGATAAAGGTGATGCTCTTGATGAAAAGCAATGACAACATTTTCAAAATTCTACGCCCAAAGGATGTAGTTTGACCTGTTTAGCTTCTAGGAAATTCTTGGAAAACTATGGACCAAAAGATTGCTACAAGAAGCGAAGGAGCCGACCATGGCAATAAACCAATCTGGTGGAAACAAGGTCTGCGATAGACCAAACAAACCAAAGATAGAGAAATCAAGCCTACGATGGACCAAGCGGATCTCGAAGCAAACAATGTGTAAAGAGGGGCAGCTACTGCATCTACCCTAGGGAGTTGTCATGCTCAAACGGTGTGGAACGTGCACTAGAACGCGTGTAGAGTCAAGACCTACAACGACATCCTGTCCAGAATGCACGGAGGCCGAGGCAAATGCCCAACACACTGGCAGCTTCTATTCCCGCAGGTCGTGGGAGTGTGGTGGCACACTAACAGACCACCAACTGCTTTTGTTCCTGCAATAGGGGTGGACGCACCAGCAGGAAGCCAACCGTGGGCGGTCACGCCAACGGGAGCTAGGGTTGAGCGGACATACAAGCAAGTGGGCTAAGCTGATGGTTGACGACTGGCGGTTGAAATTGAGCAAACTCTAATACCAAGTAGAAATCAGAGAGAGAAGGTGGAAGGAGAAGGAGGAAGAAGGTGGAGCTTCATTCTAAAAACATATATATTATGAAGTACAACCCCCACAACTACATATATATATATATATATAGAAGAGAGATAAATGGATCCTTAAATGGATCCTCACAAGCACAAGACACTTAACAACATGATTTAACTATTTAAATTATTCACCAACAGCAATTTGTTTAGGATCAAATTGGATAACCCATGAAAAATATGTTCTGATTCAGTTACAATTACAAAGCAGATATGACACAAACCCGATAAATAAACCTTTATCTGAAGATTCTGAACAAAAAATAAGTGAAACTAATCAATGTTGTACTTTTCTTGGAATTGGTGAGTCCAAAAAATGCAAACCTATTACACAAGGCTCCTATCAATGTGAGGTCCTGGGAGAATCCAAAGGTACAAAAGCTTACCCCCAACAAATGAAGAGGCCATTTACTAACATACAAAACTTACCACAAGATCACAATGGAGGAATCTTACAGTGTCAAGGCTCACCCTTTATCAGTATGCCTTTGTTTCAAAAAATAAGGGGAAAATGAACATTCAATGACGATATTCTATGAGCATACAATGCCTAATAGTTTACCACATTTGTACGGTTTGCTTCATCCATCAATGACGCACCAGCAAGCAATTCTCTAATATCAATTGCCTGTATGAAGATGTATCCAGGCATCAAGATAGAATCTATTACATAATACTGATGACAGAAAACTGAAGGAAATCATTTGGAGGTTTAGTGGCAAACCTGTAGTGCTGCTGCAAGTAAACCAACTGCAGACATTTCAGATGTTCTACCTCCAACCCAGTCAAACATTGGAAATCTTGCTAACCACCCTTCGATTCTTGCCGTATTATCCAACAATGATTTTTCTTGGGTAATAGCAACGCCCTGAAATTAAATAGGCCATCGATATAGTTCACTTAGAGAAGTCAAGAGTTTTTTTAAAGTAATTATTTTAGGTGCAATAGATACTAGTAACTCCACCAAGAGAAGATGAATTAGGATACTATAAATAAACTACTTTGCAATCATAAAGATTCACAACAGAGGTATTTAAGTATGTAGGATCCAGAAACAACATTTTGTAGGATCAACAGAAAATATTTTAGAATTTATTTCTATCAAGAATCGAATATCAACTTTTTCACAAAATAGTAAGGACATATTGCAACTGCATGATGCTATATATGGTAGAAGTTGTCATACAATCGTTTTAATAAGAAACAACAATAACAATAATCCAAGTCATAGCCCCACTATGTGGGGTTAGCCACATGAATACCTTTCTTCCATCTATTTCTGCTTGAATTTCCTTCATTATTTTATCTATAACTAAGATGAATAGATATGAACTTAAGGAAGACTCTTGACGTAAACTTATGTTTATTAGAAATTCTTTAATTTCTTCTCAAATTTTAACATTAGTAAGTACACTTTTATATATGTTCTTTATAATATCAAAATATCCTATGGACACTCCTTTTCTCTATAAAATCCACTATAATAGATTTCTAGGTATTCTATCATAACGTTTTTCTAAATCAATGAAAACCATATGGAAGTTCTTTTTCTTAACTTTAAAATTTTCTATTAGTTGTCTAAATAAATGAATAACCTTAATTGTTGACCTACTAGGCATAAACCAAAATTGATTTTCTGTGATTTTAGTTACATACCTTAGTATTTGCTTAATTATCATTTCTCATAATTTCATAGTATGACTTATTAACTTAATATCACAATAATGCATTAAAATTTTATGACTCCCTTATTCTTTAATGCAGGTACTAAAGAATTCCTTTTGCACTCATCTAGTATCCTTTTTCATTAAATATCCATTAAAAAACTTAGCTAATCACTTAATCCCTGTCTCACCAATCACTTCCACACTTTAATGTAAATATCATCTGGTCCAATAGCTTTTTCACATTTCTTTTTTTTTAACAATTTCTTTGAATTCCAAACTACTAATTCTTATAAAATAACTATAGTTGATATGTTATATTACTAACAAAATTTTACATGTAAGACTTTCCTTTTACTTGTAAGGATCGAATAAACAACATGTGGGAAGGGTAAACATTAATGAAAACTGATAAATAAATCAAAATAAAATATCATATAAAATTTCAGAAACATTTCTCCACTTCACTCATCCTCCTATCATATAACACTTTAGAAACATTTCTCCACTTCATTCATCCTACTTTAATCTTACAAAATAAAATTCTCTGTAATTTCAACATTGCCACTTATTATAAATCATAAGAAATTTAAATGTTTTACTTTCATGAATCTCATGACATCTGTATATACTTTCATCATTATTCTTATTTTCATTGAACTTGCATTCCATATATTCAATTTTTTTCCTACTCAATCTAAATCCTTTGGACTTTAAAGTATCTCTTTCATTAAACCCTATCACTCCCATAAGAAATGTATAAGAAAGAATAAAACATATAAAGGAAGAAGTCACAACCGAAAGGATTCAAAAGGCTATGAAAATACGGAAATAAATCATAAGAGCCTGGGAATAACACCTGTTTTGCAAAATCCAAGCCTGCTTCCCTGAATGCCTTCTGTACTTCCAACAGACCATTGCGGGTTTCAGGAGTACCACCACTCTGGAAATAGAAACTAAGATAAAGTCATACAGAGACAAATCAATGTCACAAAATAACAAAGTGCAACCATCAATACCTTTGAAATCACTATAACAAGGGTAGAAGCTAGTTCTGGTCCAAGTTGTGCAATCTGATGATCAATGCCAGCTGGATCTGTATTATCAATAAATCTTATCTGCAACATGCAAGACAAACAGAGAAGTTGTTGATTATTGACGACACCAGCTAGATTGTTTTCATGTGGTAAGCAAAGAAATTTACAACAGATTTTGGTGCCAAAAATGAAAGAACTTCCAAAGAAACTCTACACATCCTTATTTGATAAGTCAATGCAATGCACAAATGTATAAGCTAAAATAATAATTAGGATCAAAGTATAAAAAAATGCAGAATCATTTTTGGGGTCGATGGTCATAAACAGAGAAAAAAGCAATTAGTTGGCACCCATCACCTTCGGTTAGGTCTGTACTGCTCAAAGGAAAGCTTATCAGCTTCCACCTATTTAAATCAAGCAAAACATTCAAGTTTGTGAGCAGGTCTAAAAATGAAAAATGGACCACTTAAATGTTATTTCAATGCTTTTTCACACTGGTCATTTAATGTTCTGAAAAAAGAGGAAAATGGATTTTAAAAAAGGTTCTATGCCATTTTCTGTATGAGCCAAAGGCAAAGACAAAGCTTTGCACTAGAGGTCCCTAAGATTCTAAAAATAATCCTATACTATTAGGGATATTATTTTATGCATATACTAAAAACTTTTTAAAATCTACCAAGAGAAGGATAAATTTTACAAAATATACAAGTCTATCCAAAACCTTTCCACATTACTCTCTTTGCATGAAAAATTACCACATCTTGCACGCTCAACCCATTTTCACACTTTTTCCATTAGCAGAAAAATATAGCAGCAGCCATTAGGCACAAAGCTTCCATTGCCAAGTTTGATTTTACGTTTCCACTAATCAAAGTAATCTTCCTTTTCTGACAAGGTTTTTCATCAATCTACCAATTTTCTTGCAAACATATGCATGATATATTTCTTCTTAGAGATCTATTAATTTGATATTTGCCTTTTATTGAAAAATACCTTCCATAAAAAATTCATCAATTTCCCTAAAACTCTCTCATACTTTAATTGATATAATCTAACGAGAGCAATGATATTTTAGCATGTTATTTTAATTTATTTTTATTTCAAACGATCAATTAATCATTTTGTGATTTGATGTCATACATTAGCCATGAACTTGTGATGTTGGAATTGTTACAAAAAATTTTCCAAGTAGATTTTGATGATATAAAACTTAATGATAAACACATTATATAATATATTAAGTTTGGTGAAGGAATTATGAAAAACATTGTGAAGCAAAAGTCAATATCAAAATGAGAGTATAAAGAAGTTCTTGGACAAAAAAGGAGTTAGAGGAGATCAAGAAAAGTCAAACAAAAATAGAGAAATTGACAATAGAGAAAAAGCACGAAAATCATGCTAGAAGATACAAGAAAGATTTTAAAAGTCACGTATTATTTATGTAATTTTAATCAATGTTGGTGTCCTTAAGAAAAATTACAAATCACATTGATACTTTCTCATGTTAGAATTTTTATATAAGACACTTAGAAGAATTACATACACTCAGAATGGCCAAGACATGCTCCTAGTTAAGTATTTAATCTGTCACAAAATCAACATACCATTTTTGAAAAATGGAATATCGATTTCTAGGTCAGAAGTAAAATTAGACTTTAGATCAAAATTGATGTACCATTTTTTAAATTCAAAATACCATTTTCAAGAACAAAATTGCAAGTGCTCTCTAGAGCAAAAATGGCATAACAATTCTGTAATTTTGCATACCAATTTTACCACAGAAAGCTAGAGCATTTTTGACTGGCATATCAATTTGATCAACCATATATTGATCCAATTGACCATTTGAAAACTGGCATACTAACAGAGAAAATAGCATACCAATCTACCAAAAACAGAAAGTAAACTTAGCTATTATGACTTTCTTGTTAGGCCATAAAACCTTATAAAAAGATATCCCTAGGTTGTACATCGTACACACCACATTCCCCAATGTCTCTAATGCTTTATTCACATTTTCAAAGACTAATTTTGCTTCCAATTCTCTCAGAAAGCTTGCATTTTAGAGCATTCTTAAAGATTTTCAAACATTTTTTGCTTCCAATTCTCTTAGAAAGCTTCCATTGTAGAGCATTCTTGAAGATTTCCAAACATTAAAAGGAGAGCATTCAAAGAAAATAGAGATTTACATCTGTAAGTTTGTTTAATTGTAAAACTTGGCTCACCAAAGTGTGATGAGGGTTCCTCAAGTTGTGAGGAGGAAAGGCTTAGTGGGTTTTGCCAAGAAAAGTGTAAATGATGGGGTGTTCGCCCAAAACAACATTAGAATTATTATAGGGCTCAAGTGGTAAAACTTGAAGAGTGGACATAATCTAGGGTTTAGAGTGAACTACTATAAATTTTATGTATTCTTGTAGCTGTTGCTTTGTTTCTTTCATTTGCATTTGCTTCAGTGGTTAATCTTGCATATTCATTGTAAAATTGTTTAATTCACACATAAATCAATAAAATTCACTATTTATTATAGATCGAGGTTCACTACAAGGAAAGTGAATAGTGAGTTTCTTTAATTTTATACTGATTTTATATTCAATTTAACTACTTATAGATCAGAATAATTTGACTTTTTATTTCTAACAGTTCACAATTATATCAACAATCAAAGATAATGTAGAAGTAAAATAATAAGACTCACAAGAAATTTTTATAGTGATTCACTTAAATGGGCTAGTCCACTCCTCAATGCCTTAACTTTGAAATTTCCACGAACTTAGTATTTTTAAAGCTCAATACCAACCTTTACAGAGTCTACAACTCCTTAACGATATTTTTGTGACAACACACCAAACCATACGACATAAAGTCTTACTTTGTATACAACTTAGAGACACAATTCTAAGTCAATAAGACCACAACCTTGTGTAGATGAGGCACCAATCTCACCTTCCTCTCAAATCTCTAAGTTTGAAAAGGTCACTCACCACATCTCAATGAGTTAGATTTTCTCAATTAAAAGTTTAATTAAAAAATAGAATTTAGCACATAAGCATTACAATTACAGAAAAACTATTTACAACATAAGAGAAGTAAAAAAAAAAGAACTCAAACCAATAGGTGTAACTGAGTTGTTGAATTCTTCTTCACATAGTGTAGTGGCTTCTAATTTTTCTTCAAGAAAACTAGAGTGCATCAACAATTCTCCTCATGGAATACTTCAAGAATTATCTCTGCACTTGATCTATTGAGAGTATATTTCAGAAAGATATATCGAAGATCCTTATTTTTGGTTCTACGTTCTTCCTAGTATGTATTATTCTCGAGTCTTCATAGTATTAATTTTTCTTCCTATAAATTCGTTAATTATTGAGATTTGACATTCTGTCAGATTGAATGCATCAAATGCTCTTTCTATTTTTGTTTCCTTTCCTTAAAATCATCCTACAAAACAAATGTTTGCAAATCTATAATATAATAAGTTATACAAATATGAATAATTATATCTTAAATAACATACGAATACTTAATATTTCATTTAGTTTAATCGACAAAAACTTAGTAGAATAAGTTACCAAAAAGACTCTAAATGTCTAGAGAGTTATAAACTTACTAGGTTATTCAACACTTAGATTCTCACAATTAACATTCTAAATGATCAACAAAATCTTAATAATACGGAGAGTTATCAATACAAGCTTTCGTTGGTAAATTACCCGACAATTGAAAAAGTCACCCAACATTTGAAAACCACAGACACTTAACATTTTAGGCAACCAAAGAGTCCTAAAACACACAGAGACTTAGCTTTTAAGGTATCCAAGAATGAGTTAATAATTTTTCATCATCAAAATATAAATCTAAACACAATGAACTAACTCCATTGGCTTTACACAAACTATACAGACATTCATATGGTTTACCTAAATAATACAAACTTATTCTGTTGGGTTCACATAAATCACATAGGTTTTCATGAACTCACATAAATATGATAAACTTATTCTGTTGGGTTTACATATGTCACTTTGAACCTTCGTGAGGTTTACATAAACACTACAAACTTATTCTATTGGATTTACGCTTAAACATTTAAATATACAAAATTAACTTAAAAACATCATTAAACTAAATAACTTTATTCCAAACACTATTTTCTCCCTTTTTGATGAAGTCAATCAATCCTAATAAGAATTATATAGGTACATATTCTAGTTAGATAAGTTTGTAACTAACAAGAACATCAAAAAGAACAAGTCAATGATTTAAATGAAAGCCAAACACCTTTAAAGAAAGGTGTAGAGATAAATGTAGCAAATCTTCCCTCTCATCCTGATTTATGTCCTCCCATGAGAATTTATGCATCAATTAATCACATATAAAACATGCATTCGCTCGAAACTAACTTATCTGAACAAGAAGTTATCATTATAATAACCTAGAAAAGATTCAAATATCC
Source organism: Cymodocea nodosa (assembly GCA_036874045.1). Taxonomy (NCBI): domain Eukaryota; kingdom Viridiplantae; phylum Streptophyta; class Magnoliopsida; order Alismatales; family Cymodoceaceae; genus Cymodocea; species Cymodocea nodosa. The sequence continues at coordinate 14,123,140 of CM072342.1, read as the reverse complement.
TACTTGCAAACTTGTAAAGCAAAAGAGCATACTTCCAGAAAATCAGCAATCATTAAGGACAATTATAGTTTTAGTTTTACTAGATTTTGAAATATAATTACAGTTTGCAAACAATTTATCTACGAGAACTTTTATTTTATAAATTAAATATCAAAACATAATTATCTTGAAGTATATGATTTTTATTTATATTTTAGTTTCCTAATATTGAATTCCTAGCTTCAACACTGGTTTAAAAAGCTCTAAGAAAAAAATAGAAAGTAAACAATGAGGTAGAGGATGCCTCCAAGGAAAGGATGCTTGTGTTAACTTAGATGAAGATTTTTGACTCATTTTGAATTTGAACATTGTTGTTTTTAATTATGATTTGAAGTTTGTATTTTAGACTTTTTCCTTAGCTCGACATTTTCTCAAGTAATTACTTACTCATTGAGTGAATGCCATTGAGATGATAACATAATCAACATCATTCAGGTACTTTATTGTTTACCATTTTAGTTTTTTTACGAGAGGCATTTTTAATACTTTATTTATGCTTCTTACACATTTATTTATGTTTGCAATATAATGACTTGTGTTTTAAGTAATAATTACACATAATCAAGATTTTTTGAATTTATAGTTTTTGCCACTTTGGCCAACCATGCATGGCAAGATTATGGTTTGGATTGCTGTTGTAATAATTTTTGCAACTTTCAAGAAAACATTTTTAAAGATATTAACTTTTCAATAAGGTAAAAATACCAATTCTTTTGACACATATAGAAGCAATGTCAAATGCAAAGGGTGCCTAATTCTCTTCAATCACACATCCAAATAGATAATCAAAAGCCTGTATAAGTTTTCATCATGATTACATTGATGCTTGCATGAAAATTTATTACATTAAGTCATTAATAGCCCCACCTGTCCATATCTAGCTATCCACAAATAATACATGCAGCAGGGGCGATCAAGGAGCCTGCTGTTCTTGCTTAAGCAGATATTTTATGGAAAGCCATACATCAGATAAATTTGTATACATGTATAATGTCAAACCTTAAGAGGAGGATTATCTGGCGCCAATGCCTCTGCAACAAATTGTGGTCCCAAAGCAGAACCTCCGATTCCAACAGAAAGCACCTGGGTGAAGCGACCCACTTCAGATGATGGGGGCTTAATCTGTTTGAACAAAGTATGTCACGACAGAACTCAGTGCAATTCATTGACTAATAAATAACAGACACATGCTGTTAGATACATAAAAACTTCTTTAGCATGTCATTCCATGGTTCCATCATTCCATTACTCACATTACATGTCTACCTATTACAACAAAATAAGAAACATGTTGACTGCTGTTTTCCTCAATTAAAGTTGTGCTAATATATGTCTAAGTGATTTAAATGCAACCTCATCAAACATTACTAAACTCCACCTATGAAGATTCATTCCATCATAACTGATCCCAATCCTAGATAAAGGAAAAAGGTTAGTGTTAGATAGACAACTAACTGTAAAAACTAGTCAAGTTTTCATGAATATAAATCCTAAAGATAATTTATTGGAGTGTAACCCTTTTTACTAACGTGTTCTACTGGATATTGGGTGCAATAAAAAGAAACAAGAAAGAAGCATTGCACATCCTAGATGTTGTAACGTTGGTTAGGAGTTCTACATCAGGGCTCAAATGTAGATGAAAATAAGTAAAAATTTTCACATCTAAATGGATGAGTGAGGGTAAAAAAGTTAATTTAAAACTCCTAATGGTAAGAGTATGAAATTAGTAGAGATAATGATAAAGAAAAAAATTAACATATTTTGCTTGTAAAAATTTAAATGGATGAGAGAAAAATCTAAGTCGAAGACAGTGCTTTTAAATTGTAGTATATGAAAAAAGATAAGAGTGAGAATAGAGTTGAAATGATTGTTGATAAAAGTTTAAGAGATGAAGCTGTTAAAGTAACAAGGATAGAAGATAAACTTATAATGATTAATGTTAGAGTGTAAAGTCATGTAATTGGTCTTGGCCCAATAAACCCCATTTGCTTATTAATGAGGTTTAATCCTCTCCTAACATGATATCAAGAGCATTAGGTGATCTCTAATCGTTGTCAGCTTATCCCACCCTCCCACCTCGTTCTCCACCTTCATTCCATTCAACAACCCATTTTTGCCAATTTCTTCTTCTCATGGAACCAACCAAAGACAAGTGGACTTTCCAAACTCATTGCCATCAGCATGAAACTTACTCCCACAAGCTACCATCTATGGGCAAGCACCTTCAAAACCTTCCTCATTATACACATGAAAGAGCACCATCTCCATGACAACTCATTGAATCTCAAGGCTGCAAAGTACTCTACATGGTATGCCACTGACTATGCTATTATTTCATGGCTGATCACCAATGTTGAGGTGAATATCACTCAAAGCATTTCATGCATCCATCTTACAAAGCATATTTAAGAGACACTTCTAGACACCTATGGCAATGACAATAATATCTCCTGAGTATGTGAAGTTTACAAGTAGTTATTCGCACACTGTCAAGGAGGTCAATCCATGCACAAGTATAACAATGTCTTGTGTTCCCACTTGGATTGACTAGAAGTTTACCAACCCTTCGTTGGCGATATGACCACCATGCATTGATTCTGAGAAGAGCTTGCTGCCACTATTTTTCTAGTCAAGTTAAATACCAATCTATCTACATAGATTTAAGGGCACATTTTGAGGGCTACCTCTTCAAACCATCTTCAATAGGGTTCTTTGTATCAAAACTCTCAACCCTACTATCACATCAGACTCATCTACTCTTTTTCCCACCATCAATGACGTTGGTGGGCATGGTGGCTCCTCCCATGGCCATGGATGCTTTAGATGGAAAAACAAAAGACCATGTGAACATTGTGACCACTCCCATGTCATCTCCATTTAAAGTACAATCCAATGGCTATCCTCTGCCATCTCAAAAGATTGTGATGATTTCATAAAGTAATTATGATGATCTACTAATTCTAATGGGCCAAATAAAACTCTACTGCCAATGTTGTCCATGCCTTCTTTTCCAATATAGTCTCTTCTTCTTTATCCTTTGATACTTCTTGGATAATCAATTTAGGTAGCTCCTAACACAAGTCTAGTACAAAAATCCTTTTTACTCACCTTTTTGAGTTGTCCAATTTTCATTCCATTACCATGGCTAACAAATGGAGTTGTAAAATTCTTGGTGAAGGCTAAGTTAATCCTACTTATCAACTTTCCCTTAACAAAATTTTATTTTTTTAAATTTTTCTATTAACATTTTATCCATTAATGTCATTACTAAATAATTTTATTATTCTATATCTTTTTTCCATTTCACTACACTTTTTAGGACTTGTAGATGAAGAGGAGAATTGTTTAAGCCATGATCACAGAAATGAAGTTTATGTACCAACCATAGATGATATTCCTCGAGGGCTCACTTTTTTTGCAACTTTTGGTGATTCCTCTCTTATACGGCATCATCAATTAGGACACTCATCCTTTTGTAAGCTTCGAAAAGCTCTCCCTTGGATCTCTTTGTCACCTATTATGTGTCAATCATGTATTTTAGGTATAAATATTTTCGTATTACTTATAAAAGTCATGAGTTGTCTTATTCAAGTTTGTTAAAAGTTGTTACTTATGATGTGTGGGGTTTGTCTCGTCAACTATTCATAGCTGATTATTGCTATTGTTTTACATTTGTCAATGAATTTTCTTGAGTGTACTTACTAAAAGATAGAAAAAATATCCTTAACATAATTCACACTTTCTTTAATGAAATTAAAAATCAGTTTGCTACTATTCTTAAAATTGTTCGTATTGATAATGCTTTGAAATTTCTTTAATCTAATGTACAATCTTTATGTTCAAATCATGACATTATTCACCAAATTTTTTACCTTCACATATCTCAACAAAATGAGATTATTGAGTGCAAACATGGTCATCACTTTGATGTTATTCATATCCTAATGCTTGAGATGTAGGTTTCTCATTAAGTATGGTCTAATGTTATTCTTACTATCTCTTATTTAATTAATCAAATGTCTTTCTCTCCATTTAGAGGAGAAATTCTTTTTCGATAGTTATGTCCTCAATAAGAATTTTTGCTCTTTTTACTTAGGTATTTAGTTCTACTATCTTTGTTAAAATTCTCTCTCTAAACTTAAATAAGCTTGGCCCTCATTCCTTAAAATATTTGTTTATTGGATACTCTCACACACAAAAGGGATATCACTATTTTAATCCATCTTTATCAAGAAAAGTTTTACAAGTTATATTCTATTAGCCATTTATGTAGATGACATATTGTTGATTGGTGATGATATGGTAGGCATCCTCTCAACAAAGTCTTTCTTGACATAACACTTTGGTATCAAAGACATGAATAAGCCTAGATAAATCTTAGGCATAGAATTTGCCTATAAAAGAGACAAACAAGCACTTTCACAAAGAAAATATGTGCTAAACTTATTGGAAGAAACAAGCCTCTTAAGATGCAAGCCATAACCTACTCCTATAGAACAAAATCCATCATTCTAGGACACCACTTCAAAGTCACTCCAAAATGTTAAGAGATATCACAGATTGATTAGGAAGCTTATTTATCTTACAATTAATCGACTTAATATCACTTACATTGTTGGATTATTAAGTAAATTCATGCAAAATCCAAAAGAAGTACACTAGAATAGGGTAATTAGGTTCATGTCCTATATAAAAGATACTCCTAACAAAGGTTTGATTTACTCTAGACATAGACACATGCATGTCGAAGTCCACACAAATTCAAGGTATGGAAGAGAAACATAATAAGAAATCTTGTTTAGGTTACTGCACATATATTGGTGAAAATCTTATGACTTAGAGAAGTAAAAAACAAAGTATGCTATCAAAATCTAGTGTTGAAGTAGACTATCACAAACCACCAACAAGATGGTTTGGAATAGGTCCCTTCTAATCAAACTTGATGTACAAGTTCATCTTCCAATGAGTATGTATTGTGTCGATCAAATAGCTATCTATATTGTCAACAATCATATCTTTCATAAGCATACAAAGCACATCAAGATAGATTTCCATTATGTTACAAAACTTGTAGTTGCTAGAATTATCTCTAGTCCTTACACTAGATCTTCAAAACAAATAGCAAATATTTTTACTAAAGGTCTATGTGTTAGTATCTTTAATGAATAATATAACAAGTTAAAACTATTTGATATATATACTCCAACTTAAAGTAGAGTGTTAGAGTGTAAAATCATGTAAATGGTTTTAAGCCAAATACAACTAATTTGTGTCTATTGTATATACACACTATTTGCATTAATGAAATTAGGTTTACAATGATGTAATCCTCTGTTAACAATTAAGCTTATGATAGGGAATATGTTAGTTAATATAATTAATACATATGCTAGCTATTAAACAAAAATTTTAGAAAGATTTTGATAATTTAGTTTATAACTTTGCCACTAGTGAAAAGTTATTTATTAGAAGATGTTAGATTGTATTTATGTATTAAGCCCATTATTAGTTTATGTAAACATACTCATATGTACATTGTAATCTAATGATAAATTAATGAATATCATTATTACGCTTAACATGGTATCAAAAGCTAGGGTTCCTCTGACAACATTCCACAACTTCTCCATATCCCTAACAATCGTCATTCTCTTTCTTGCCTTCATTCAATGAAGTTTAGCAATCGACAACTTCACTTGGCGACCAACAATCTCTCTCCTTTTTTTCAATGGAGGCCACAAAAGATAAATTGACATCCAAGCTTACTACAACTGACATTAAGCTCACATTGATGAATGAACTACCACCTATGGGCTAGTGTTTCAAGAATTTCTTAGCTACACACATGAAGGAATAGCATTTCCATGAAGACTCGTTGAATCTAAAAGCTACAAGTTACTCCACTTGGTATACTATTGATTGTATAGTCATCAAGTGAATCATTGTAAGCATTAACGAGAAGATTGCACACAGTATATTGCATAGCTAGCTAACAAAACAAACTTGGAAGACTCTTCAAGTGACATATGATAATAAGAACAATATCTTGCACATCTACAAAGTATATGAAAAATTGTTTTCCAACAAATAAGGCAACCAATCTATCCACAACTATTACAATGTAAATATTCAATCATTGCTCAAACACGCTAAACATCTACCAACCACTCATCATTGACCTTACAACATTGCGAAGATATCACGAGGAGCTTAGAGTCACAATTTTCCTTACAAACCTAAATCTGATAGTCATTGCCCAAGCCCTATTTGTGCACATTGTTCATTAAGAAACAAAACAACAAAATAATAAAAAATGAAGATGGTAGGATACAACAAGACAATAAAAAAAAACATATTGTTCATGCACTAGAGGAAATGACAGAAAATTAAGAAATGAGGTGTTTATGCAATTATAGGAAATTTAAAAGTTAATAATTTTTAAAAAATTAAATAATAAACTAAGAAAATAAATTAGAAAATTTTATTATATTCGAAAAGTAATCTTTTAAATATTATAATATACATTAAAATTTCATTAAATATAGATGTGAAATAACATGCTTGTAATTAACATAAACAATATTATTCATTACAATCCAATTTTTTTCAAAATAAATAACATATTACATGAAAATATTATATTACATGTTACGTATTATCTTTTTGCCACATAGAAAACATAATTTGTTTACACACTTTGTTAATTGCTTTCTTTATTCAACACTTATTTCATTAGTACAACATATTTCTTCTTCTTCAATAATGATAGAAGTTTCATCAAGATCATCATCATTTATTTCAATTAATTCCTTTATAAGATCTTCAAATAAATATTATCACTCAATATTATTTATTTAATGTATTATTTATATTGTGTTGGAATATATTAACATATTATTTAATGTTATTAAGTTGTGCTGGAATTATTTATGTTGTATTGAAATTAACACTACTTATTTAACATATTATTAAGTTGAGTTGGAATATGTTAACATGTTATTTATTCTTGTAGCATTAACATTATTATACTTTAACATATTATAATCTAGTATCATTCTTCAACATTATTTTTTATTTTAATCTATTATAAATTATAATACATTATTATTTATTTATCATTATAATCATACTTCATTGATATTACGTTAACATTATTATTTATTTTAATCTATTATAACAATAATATGTTATTTATTATTATAATTATAATTACCATATTTTAATTTATTATAATTATGTTAATAATTATATCTTATTTATTATCTATTATATATTTATTATATTACAAGTTTCTTATCGTTTCCGAAGTAGGAAGGTGAGAAACAATGGAAAGCATTTTCTTAATACAAGAGAAGACAACAAGAAATCATCTCCCTCTATTTTTAAAGGTGTAAATACAAGAAATGAAAAGAAAAATTTTCTCACTATTCCTTTCCCCCCATTTCCCTTTATATTTTTTGACTACACAAACCCCTACCCAACTTCAAGGATAGATTTTAGAAGCCAACAACATTCCATCCCTACAAACAACTCTTAATCGAGCTCTTTACATCACACTTTTGCACCTTCCATTCTTCCATCCAACTCATCAATCCTCCTCTCTACTACTAGAGACACTCGTGAAAAAGCAAGATTATCATCCAAAGGGTGAAGGAGAACAAGCAAGTCACATCCTATCTATGAGCACTATGGACACCATAGACACCTTTCAAACAAGTCTTAAGCCAAGTTTGGTTGGCCAAGTCAACCTCTTAGACTCGCAACACCAGCCATAACCATTAAAGTTCCTCCTGCCATCAAAGGATCATCTGCACTACAAGCTGGTATGAGCTCCCAAAGTGACTATGATGAATATCTTCTCTTAAAGACAATTCAAAATTCCACAACCAATGTTGCTCATGCCTATTTCTTTTGTATAGCATCTTCTACTTCTACCTTAGAAAATTCTTGAATTATTGATTTTGATACTTCACAACACATGTTTGCTACTAAGAACCTTTTTACTCACCTTTTTGAACTATCTAATTTTTGATCAATTGCTTTAGCAAACAATTAGAATTGTACAATTCACAGCAAAGGTATCATTACACTTACTTCTTATCTTAATCTTAATAAAGTACCATATATGCCTAAATTTCCTATCAATGTTTTATTCATTAGTGTCATCACTAAACAACTCTTCTAGTTTGTTACATTTTGTCCTTTTCATTGTACCTTTTAGAACTTACAAGCAAAGAAGAAGATTGATTTGGACCATAATCATGGTAATAACATCTATATGTTAGCCAAGGATGATATTCCTTAAGGTCTCACTTCTATCACAATCTCCAATGATTCTTCTCTTTTGTGGTATCATTGGCTCAAGCATCCTTTATTTTGTAAATTCAAGTTGCACTTCCTTCGATTCTTATTTTTGTTATTACTTGTCAATCTTATATTTTAGGGAAGCACTTCTATGCTACCTATAAAGTCATGAGTTGTCTTAGTCCTCTAAATTGTTTGAAGTAGTCATGTGTGATATTTAAGGTCCTTTGCATTAATTGTCTATTTTTGGTTAGTGTTACTACATTATATTTATGGATGAATTTTCTAGAGTCTCTTGGGTATACCTACTTAAAGATAGGAAAAATATCTCTATTGTTATCAACACCTTTTTCAATGAAATTTATAATCAATTTGTTGCTACTCCTAAAATTTTTTCTACAGATAATGTCTTAGAATTCTTGCAAAGTAAGGTTCAATCTTTATGTGTGGATCATAGGATTTTACTAAGGGGGTGTTTGTACACTGTAAAATGGTGGAAAGAAAATGACGGAATATCACAGAAAATGATGGAAAGGAAAATGACAGAAAGTAATGGAAAATTAGTAGAAAATCAAGGTGTTTACGTATAGAACAGAAAATGATGGAATTTGAAATACATGTATTTGTGCATACAATAGAAAATGATGAAAAATCATAAAATATAAAATATATATGTTTATTTACAAAATAAAATATTAAAATTAATAAATTAAATATTTTTTGTATTTATCTATAAGATAGAGAATAACAAAATTTATTATAGATAATATAAGATAAAGTCATTTATAATAATTGTTACAATATAAAATATATTTTACACATCTTTATTATTCCACATATCTCTCATAATATCAATTTTCATCTATTAAAGACAAATAATTTCTATATTAAAATTGCATATTGTTAATATATTCTGTGATAAATCATATTTTCTTTCCTTCATTTTCTATCAGTTTCAGAGATCAAAAGGTCAAAAAATGAAAGAAAATTTTTCTTATATCAAGGGAAAATGGCGAAAAATGACGAAAAATCATTTGGTGCACAAACACCCAGAAAATGGCGAAAAATTTTCCACCATTTTTCTTTTTGACGTTTTCCATTATTTTCTGGGTGCACAAACACCTCCTAAACAACTCTTCTATTTTATTACATTTGTCTTTTTTATTGTATCTTTCAGAACTTGTAGACAGAGAAGAAGATTGGTTTAGACCATAATCATGATAATAGCATCTATATGCTAGCCAAGGATGATATTCCTCAAGGTCTCGCTTCTATCATAATCTCTAGTGATTCTTCTCTTTTGTGGTATCATTGACTCAAGCATCCTTTATTTTGTAAGTTTCAAGTTGCGCTACTTTAGATTCTTATTTTTGTTGTTACTTGTTAGTCTTATGTTTTAGGAAAGCACTTCCATATTACCTATAAAGTCATGAGTTGTCTTGCTCCTCCAAATTGCTTAAAGTTGTCATGTGTGATATTTAAGGTCCTTTGCATTAATTGTCTATTTCTGGTTATGTTACTACATTATATTTATGGATGAATTTTCTAGTCGCTTGGGTGTACCTACTTAAAAATAGGAAAAATATCTCTATTATTATCAACACCTTTTTCAATGAAATTTAAAATCGATTGTTGCTACTCCTAAAAATTTTTCTATTAATAATGACTTAAAATTCTTGCAAAGTGAGGTTAAATCTTTGTATGTAGATCATAAGATTTTATATCAAACCACTTGTCTTTATGCTTCTTAAAGGAATATGATTGTTAAACGAAAACATCATCTTCTTAATATTGTTTACACTCTCATGATTGAGGTATAAGTTCCATAATATTTGTGGTCTAATGTATTATCGCCTCTTTCCTTATTAATCGCATGTCTTCTTCTACTCTCTGAGGACAAAGTCCTTTTCTACAATTATGTCCTTATACAAAGCTCTTTACTCTTCCACCTCATGTTTTTAGGTGTATTGTTTTTGTCAAAAACCTATCTCCTAGTTTAAACAAATTTACACTTAGATTATTTAAGTGTGTCTTTATTGGTTACCCTCGTACTCAAAAGAAGTATCACTATTTCCATCTTGCTACTCATCACTATCTAGTTTTAGTTAATGTTCATTTTTTAGAGATTATCTTGTATTTTGATTAGTCTATTTCATCTCTATCTCATGGTCCAATTCTTCATCCTCTCTATGCCATTCTTATGTCTCTCCCCACTTCTTCAAATTCACCTAAGGTTGTGCCTCTAATTGCTAATCTCTTACAAGTCTATTATCAATGACAACATCCTCTTATGACTCCACTGTCAATTGAGATTACGTCGTCCTCTTCTTCTACAAATCCACCACTCTCTAATTTAGATCTCCTCGTTGTTCATTACAAAAGTACTCATCTTGTACTATCCATCTTATTTTAAATTTTGTATTCTATGATTTTCTTGATCCTGTCTATCACTAATTTACTCTCTTTATTATTGAAATCTATTCCTAAGAATTTTCATGAGACGTTTACCCTTCCACATTAGAATTAGTTATGAATGAAGAAATATGGGTCTTAATTGGTAAAAGCATGTAGGCGCTAATTCCCCAGCCTTAGATACTTTTGTTGTTAGTTATTGCTAAGTTTTTAAAATTAAAAGTAAGTCAAATGGGACAATTAAGTGTTATAAAGTTCATCTAATTTTTCAGGACTTTACTCAAACATATAGTGTTAACTATGCTAAGACTTTTTCTAGATTTCCCATCTTAATTTCATTCAAGTGTTGCTTTCTATTACTATTAATCAAAGGTAGAATCTTTCTTAACTCATTGTTTATAATGTCTTCCTTTATATTAATCTAGAAATAACAATAATATAAATCAACCTCTTAGATACGTTGCTCAAAGTGAAAATATCATTTGTCAACTTTGAAAGACCATCATCCATAGACTCAAGTAAAGTCTTTGAGCTTAGTTTGAGAAGTTTGGTTCTATGATATTATGTCATAGTTTCAAAAGATGTATTGTAGATCCCTCTATCTTTATCCACAAGAACTTCACTAGCAATGTTATATTAGTAATAGATGACATCTTACTAATAGGAGATGATATGGTAGGCATTCTCAAAACCAAGTTATTTCTAACCTAACATTTCTCTATTAAGGATTTGTGCAAACTTAAACATTTTCTTGGTATTGAATTTACTTACAAATGAAACGAGTTACTTCTCTTGCAATAGAGGAAATATGCCCTTAATATATTAGAGAAGATAGATTTTTTAGGATGTAAACCCAAATCCACACCTATAAAGTAAAATCTACCTTTCTAAGACATCTCATTGAAGATTTATCTAGATATTTGACAGTAGCAAAGGTTTATTAAGAAACTTATTCATCTTGCAATTACTCGACCTAACATTGCTTATATTGTAGGTATTCTAAGTTAATTTATACAAAAACATCAACAAGTGCATTGGAATGAAGCAATAAGGGTCTTATCCTATATTAAACAAAGTTTAGGCAAAAGATTCATTTACTCCAAACATAGTCATCTACTCATTAAAGTCTACTAAAATTTTGGATATAGTGGTGACACCAACAAGAAATCTACTTCTAATTATTGTACTTATGCTGGTGAGAACTTAATAACTTAGAAAGAGTAAAAAGTAAAATGTTGTCTCTAAATTTAATATTGAAGTAAAATATCAAGCTCTCACAAACTATTAATGAAATGGTATGACTTAAATCCTTATTGACTAAGTTGGGAGTGCAAACTCATCAACTTATGCATATGCATTGCAACAATCTAAGTCATGATTTATATAGCTATTAATCATACATTTTATGAACATACCAAACACATAAAGATTGATTATTACTATATTTGTGATCTCATTGTGAGTAGAGTTATTTCTACTCCTTATACAAGTATTCAGAGCAACGGTGGATATCTTTATTAAAGTCTTAAGAATCAATTTGTTTAATGAATTATGTAACAAGCTAAGTCTATTAAATATCTATGCTTCAACTTGAAGGAAAGTGTTAAACTGTATTTATGTATTAAGTCCAATAAGCCTATTAGTCTATATATATATATATACTTATGTATACATTGTAATTTGATGATGAATTAATGAATATCATTATTTCTCCTAACAAAAGGGATCTAAATAGTAATACAAGAGAGTAAAATATAGGATATGAAAGAAATAGTGGAATATTTGGTTTTGTTAATAGAAATGAAAAGAAAATTTCAATTTTAGACTTTAGTATAGCTTTCGACCTTTTAGTAACTAACATTTATTTAAAAAAAGAGAAGAACATTTAATTATATTTAAACATGGTTCAAATACCAATCAAATAGATAAATCAAAGAATGTGAAAAGATTGTAACATTATTCCAAGAGAGAACTACACAACATTGGTTGTTAGTATTAGATGTTAATATCAAGATTAGAACAAGAAAGACAAAGTACGTCAAAATCCAAAAATTATGTGGTGGAATTTAAAAAGTTAAGAAAATGATATTTGAAGATAACTTATTAAAAGAAATAATATGAGAACTAGATGGAGAAGTAAATAAATTTTGGAATAAATTATTACTTATATTTAAAAAATTGCTAGAGAAATTTTAGGAGAGACTTGTAAGATAGCTTCACTAAGAAAAGAAAGTTTATGGTGAAATGAAAAGGTATAAAAGATAATAATAAAAAGAAAATTGCTATAAAATCTATCATAAATGTAGAAAATGAGAAAATTTTAGAGATGTATAAGCTAGAAAAAATTAATGTTAGGAAAATTGTTAGTGAGGTTAAAATTCAGACTTGTAAGAAATTATATGATAATTTAAACACAAAACATTGAAAAAATAAAGTATATAAATTGACTAAGGTTAGAGAAAGAAAATATGGAGACTTAAGTGTATTAAAGAGAAGGAAGGTAGAATTTTAGTAAAAGAAAATGAAATAAAAAATATATGGTGTAGGTTACTTCAATAAATTTTTGATGAATCTATTATAAGAAATTTTACATGCAAAATTTGGATAATAGAACAAAGGATATAAACTATAATTAGTTTAGAAGAATTAGTAGTTTAGAGATAAAGAAGTTACAAAAAAATGAAATTAAATGGTAATTTCCTTGAAGTATGGAAATGTATGACAAAATAGGGATTGAGTGGTTAACTAAACTTTTTAATATAAGTGTAAAGACAAAAAAGATGTTAGATAAATGGAGAAAGTTTTTTAATATCTATATTTAAAAATAGGTGAGATATACAAAATCATAAAAAATCATTTTAGGTTATGTTTGATAGGTAAACAACAAAGATTATTCATTTATGTAAACAACTAATAGAAAATTTTGAAGTTTAAGGAAAAAATCTTCATATGGTTTTCATTGATTTACAAAAAGTACCTAGAAACCTATTTTGGTGGGTTTTATAAAGAAAAAAATACTCATAAGATATATTGATATTATAAAGTGTATGTATGAAAGAGTAATTATTAGTATTAAAAATTTTAAAGGAAAAATTAAGAAATTTTCAATAAATATAAATTTAAATCAAGGAAAGGTCAGTGTCTGATGGAATTCAACCGACAAAAAAGAAAGTGGCTGAATTCCATCAAGAGGAGTGTTAGTGTACATACATGGTGAAGGAAAGTCCCAACATTCTAGGGTATAAAAAAGCACTTTCCCTTTCGTTAAGATTTTTCCAAAACTAGTAGACTCAAAACCCAACTACTCAACATCGAGGAATTGCTCGACCTCCCAGCTTACTATCAGCACTTTAACAAACGAACATAAACCCACCTCACAATGGAAGCCTTCATCGATAATCCTCCCAATCTCCTTTACATCGACACCTAAAGGAATTGCTCAAACAAACATCCCTAACTCGCTATCAATACCTTCCCAAATGTCCTATCCTCCCCACTTGAACATCTCCAACTCATTGTTAGCACTCTCCTGAACAAACATAAACCTGAATGACAGTCCCCCCAATCAAGCCCTCGTCGACAGCCCTCCCGATCTCCTTTACATCATCGTCTCCCCCAAACCTTTATTGTGTAGAAACGAACGCCTCTTGATTGAAGCCCTCATCAATAATCCTCTACTAGAATCCCACACATTGAATTGCCTGTGTAGGTACCCTATTCCAATCACATTTGTCGTTAACCCTATAAACAATCCTTTGTTATCCCAATCTATTGTCATTTTCAGATCTTTTGATTTTTTGAGGTGGATCTACAAGTATAAGATCTAGATCTGTGTTATAATAAATTTTGTTATACCGATTGATTAATCATAAACTTATGAAGATTAAATGATATATTGTCTCCTTGCATGTTTTGGACAAATATAATTTTTATTTCATTAGTATTATTTTACTTTTGAAATTTCAAAATAAAGAGTGATGTATCAAATATGTTATGTTTAGGCAATATTTTACAATATATTCCTTTGATTTCTGACCTTCTAAACATTTCGTCGTGTACTAACTCCTTAAGAAATTCTAACTTTCTGTCTAAATTTTTCATTATATACTAATCCCTTCATCTTAACTTTTTATTTTCTTTCTGTTTGAACTTTCCATCGTACACTAACGAACCCCAAGGGTCCTCTCTAACTCTATCTATTTGTCTTAGTTATGAATAAAATAACTAAGAAAATTCAAAGAGAAAGACCTTAATGTATACCATTATTAATGATATAATTTAAGTTGATGAAAATAAGTCAAGAATTAATTCTAAATTAAAACTATAGAGAAACATTTTATAGTTTATAGGATTTAGATTGAATAGGTCAAAAACTAAATATATGGAATATTTGTTCAACAAAAATAGAAATAATGATAAAGGCATATATTTAGATGATTATGAGATTCATAAAAGTAAGACTTTTAAATATTTAAAATCTAATAATAAGTAGTAATGATAAAATATATTATTCATTAGATTAAAGTATGATGGATGAAGTAAAGAAATACTTATAAAGTGTTGTATAATAGGAGAATACAATTAACATTAATAGGAAAATTTTATAAAATTGTCATTTACCTGACAATACTTTATAATTCAAAATGTTAGATTATAAAGCATGTTCATATACAAAAAGTTACAATTAACATATGCTTCGATGGATGAGTGCCAATACTACAAGGAATAAACTAAAAAATGATTTTATTAGAAATAAAGAAGTTGCACCCATTAAATATAAAATAAGAGAAAATCAACTTAGGTGATTTAGTCATATTCTCAAGAGAGATGAAATCCACTAGGAGAAAAAAAAAGTATTAGGACATTTATTTTATGATGATAGTTAATATATATAATTCATAATGATTAAGTAAATATTTTGATGATAAAAAATTATGATCTTAATGTGAAACTTGGTCGACATGGAATAGTGATCTTAATCCATCAAGAAACCTACCGAAAAATCTTTTATAAAAACTCGTAAAGTTAAGTGTTTACGAGTCTAAAAAGTCAGCAACTTATGATAAAAGCTCAAAGAGTTATGATCAAGCACATGAATGACTTAAAATCCCACATGACCTTGTCGTGTTTGGTAAACCATATGGATTTAGCTCATATTGTTTAACCTTATCGTTAAATTCTTTTAAAGATATGTCTCTATGACTTAAAATTTTTGACACCTTAAAAGGATAAGTTTTTGTGTTCATGATTTACTACTCATATATTCATTTGTTTGACGGTAACTTACATAACTACCTACCATAGCTCTCAAGGACTTAATATGTATTGTCCGAATATCAAAATGCAAGATCATTTAGGTATTTTTTAACTCACCAAACTTCAATTATTTTTCGATCAATTATTCATATTACTAATCAATAATTTAAATAATAAAGAACTTAAATTGTCATGTATTATTCAAAATTTCGATACTTATGTCAAAGGGGCTTATTACTTCCCAAACAAATCCTCCCACATCTATATATAAATGCTGGTTCATCAAGAATACGCAAGAAAAGCACTTCGAATTGTTGATTCATCACCAAAGATGGCTTAGAACCAATAGTTCATTATATAATGGGTCTTTCCGTTCTAATACTCTATCCGAGAGATCTTTTTGATCAGAGGTTAAATCGATCATCAGAAGAAAGATTAGGCCAAAAATTAGGATACATTCTGGGAAAATGAAACTTCCATGGAAGAGAAGCAAATGAAACGCTTTCATAAAAATTCTCGTAGAATCGAGAATGAAGTTTTCATTCTGTACATGCCAGATCATGAATTAGTAACTGCACCCAATCTCCGAAAAAGTCCCAATTGTTTCGAACTTTCGATTTTTGGAATGGAATATTTACGAAATCCCCATGAATAAGATAACTCTCTAATCCATTTTTCGTTTTCATCGAGTCCGAGTGGAGACCAAAGATCTTGAGCGACCGATCCAACAGAACAACTCAAAAGATAAAGAAGTATCGTTAATTTCTTCATGCTCGTTCCAAGTTCGAAGTACCATTTGTACAAATAAGAATCCCTTTCCTTACATGATTTCTTCTATTTGATGGGGCCTCTTCCTATACCTATGAATTCCATTGGACCTAGAAATGAGACATTGGAAGAATCCTTTTGGTCTTCCAATATCAATAGGTTGATTGTTTCACTCCTGTATCTTCCAAAAGGGAAAAAGATTTCTAAGAGTTGTTTCATGAATCCACAAGAGCAAGAATTGGGTTCATTGATATTCCTGGTATAGTAGATGCTATCACACATACAGTCATACTTAATTCGATGGAATTGTTTGATCTTAAAGTGGATCTTCTATAATTTCGCACGTGAGGGGTTATTTCTTGGTTTCGTCCAGTCATTAATAACTTGATTATTTTTAGATAATAGTAGATAGAAACAACGCTCATAAGGAGTCCTATTGAAACCAAGAAGTATAGGCCTGCCTGCCATCCACACCAGAATAGATAAAGTTTTCCGAAAAAACCTGCTAATGGAGGAAGACCTCCTAAGGATAAGAGACAAGGCTGAAGAGAGAGCCAAAAAAGGATCTTTCGTGTATAATCCTGCATAATCTCGAATGTTATCAATTCCGGTACGTAGACTAAATAATACAATGCAAGCAAAAGTTCCTAGATTCATGGAGATATAGAAAATCTCCACCGTTTAGAATCGAATCACCATAATTAGTCAAGGTGACACTCTACCGCTGAGTTATATCCCTTCCCAGCCTCTATCGAGAAATAGAACTGACTAATCCTAAAGCAAAGGGTCAAGAAACTCAACGCCACTATTCCACTATTCCTGAACAACTTGGAGCCGGACCTTCTTTTCGCACTATTACGTCCTCTGGTTGAATCATAACAACTTACTTCGATTTTGACCCTATCCCTTGGCAGTATGCGTATAAAACTGCATCGGATCCTACCCGAAACATAACCTAGGATTAGATCCTCGTTATCTAAACGTACCCAGAACATACCATTGGGAAGCGATTCCGTAAGCCAATTCATTTGGGACTCTGCAGATCCATTCTTTTTCCTTTTCAAAGATCAGCCCTTTATCTCTATGTTTTCACATTGAGAATTCTTTGCAAATGAAGAGATGTCAAAGGGGCTTATTACTTCCCAAACATAAGTAAACGAGCCTCAGCTTAAGCTTCCAAAGATAAAGGTACATGAACAGCCATTTGATCCCCATCAAAGTCTGCATTAAAGCTCCTCGTTCAATTCTTTCGAAGTAATTGGATCATTTTCCTTGTTCGAGAATCTCCTCCCTTCTTCCACTCCGTACCGAAGAGTAACTAAGATCAATTCAATCTTATGGTTCTTCTTTATCTGCATATGGTCTTTTGTTCTTGGGTGCTCATTTTATATGGGCTTTTAGTTTAATGTTTCTATTTAGCGGACACGGTTATTGGCAAGAACTTATTGAATCTATTGTTTGGGCTCACAACAAATTAAAAGTTGCTCCTGCTACTCAGCCTAGGGCCTTGAGCATTGCACAAGGATGTGCTGTAGGAGTAACCCATTACCTTTTGGGTGGAATTGCCACAACATGGGCATTCTTCTTAGCAAGAATTATTTCAACTAAGAAGCCTTCGTATAGTAGAATATGAACTGGCGATCAGAACATATATGGATAGAACTTATAAGAGGATTTCAACTGATCCTTTCCGGAGAATTAGATAGTCTTCCCGAACAAGCCTTTTATTTAGTGGGTAACATCGAGGAAGCTACCGCGAAAGAAGATATCTAGAGAAATCCGTGAAGATAGAATTGGGTCTTAACATGAAAATCGATGTTTTACTACCAATCACTAAACTTGTTGAAGAGATGAAATAGAACCAAGGTCTATCTTCATCAAATTTATAGTGGTCTTCTCCTTAACAATGTTGAAAGCAATATTCCTCATCAAGGTTAACCTGATCACACCCAATTGCCAACAATCCAGTAACACTCATGTACTTTGTTTCATGCCCTCTAATTTCTTTCCCTTCAATAACTCATGTAATTTTCTTTGTTATAGATAATTTTCAATTTACATCCTCCAAAAATCAAAATTTTTACCATCAAATCTCTCAATTTTAAGTTTACCATCATTTTCCATCACTCCCACTTTCATTCTACAATTGAAACCTCTAAACTTATTACTCTAATACTAGTTGAAGGGTAAACCCAACCAAGAGAACCTAACATTGTGGTTCTCAGCCAAGACATGCACACTCACATTCTCATAAAAACTCTCTCAATCGTAAAGGTAGAGAAGATGGGAGAAAACAAGCACACAGTAACACAAAGATGTACGTAGTTCAACAACTTGCCTATATCCATAGCAACGCTAGTAATCTACCATTTTCCATAAGTTGTTACATCATAATACAACCTTTTAAATAGAGTAACCTTAGGACAACAAGCCCTCATTACAATGTTACCTTAATACCCCTCTCAACATCACCTAAACAAGAAACACAATATCTCAAAGCTACAACCAATAAGTCTTGTGATGACTTAACAAATCATGTGTGAGCACCAAGATAGCACTAAACATTCCAAGACATCTGATCAAACTGCATTAAACAATTACAATTGTTCGATGCCAACAATTTGCAAATTTCTACCTTCTTCAACCTCACCAAACAAATGCATTTGTCTAGTGCCTGACTACCAAATGTCTAGTGCCTCCGATCTAGATACCACCAATCATTGTGATTTATCCAATCTAGTTAGCATTGAACATTGCTACTTGTCCAATCCATCTAAGTTGCTCATTTGATTCTGCTTGAACCTCTAACTCTAACAATCTCCACACCTAACAAATTGTCCAAAGCACACCCAATCCAAAAGCATAAACAACATGTGAAGCACATAAATCCATACACAAAAAAAACCAATGTCAAATGACAATCTAGGTCATGGCGTGATTAGCAAATACAATGACCATTGACCATACAAAGAAGAGACAGGGAAACATGCAAAATTGCCAACCTTAAAATTGTCAACCCATAAGGTTGGCAATTATCAACTCAAGGCACAAGAGAGGGGAAATGGGTGGGAAAAGGGACAAAGGGAGGAAAGGAAAAACCTAGAAGTAATGACTAGAAAAGGCTAACTGATGACAACAAAATAGTGGAGGGTTGATTGATAGCAAGTAATGGGTGATGTTTAAGGGTTTACATGGTGCTCTAATACCATGCTAAGAAAAGATCAAATTTATTCATTCATTCATCAACTTGTATATATAAGAGTAATTAGACATCAACGTAAATGGGCATAAAAGTCATATAGCAATACAAAGTAGTACATCAAATGTCATCAAACATTTTAATGGATATCCATATGAAGTCACATCTTCAACTATCATTCCAAAAAATGTTTGGACTTTGAACTATTTATATATTGGCTACTTTTCTTTGGAACAACTATATCCAAGGTTTTAGGAAAAACTTTTTAACTTCTCCAATGGCTAAAATTCAATATTTTGAAAGCAAACATTTAAAAGTCTAAATAATTAGTAACTATAATAAGCAACCATTTTTATAGCATTCATATTTTAAATTTAAATCTCAACACCCATATTTAACAATTATAAAAAAAATGGTTCTCAATAGTCAACACGTAATGCCATTACCATATCATGTAATCAACTAATCATTCATCAGAAATTAAAATACATTTTTCCAGCATTCTCCTCTATAGTTTTTAGTGATGAAAACTATAAAAATAAACATTAAAATTCAAAAAATTTCCTCCCCCAAAATTCAAGCAAGTCATCATTTATATTATCATTTCTTCCTCTGTAAAATCAAAAATTAAAATTTGCCATACATCATATAATGTCAAATAAAAAGACCACTAATTTCATAATTTTGCAACAAATATTTGAGCCTAAACACATCATAAACGCCACCATAAAGCATAACATTTTATTCTTGTTCATCAAGTAAACAAGATCTCCCTAACCAAAATAGTTGATGGTGGTGATGACCCTACGTGAAAACAAACAAATAATTATTTCTAGGAAAAATAGCTGACCTCACCACTGATGATTTTCTCCGCAAACTCACAGATGGCATCGAGGGTGTTCTCAATCTGCGACCTTAGGAAGGAGTTAGGAGCGAGCTTCGGGTTCCTGAGCCAGTAATGGCCGACCATCCTTCCTTCATCCGGGTTCGCAATTGCACCCTTCTCCAGGTCCATCATATCCGCGAACGCCTTGTGCATTCTCGGCTCCATCTTCTCAAAAAACTCATCGGTGAACCCTATCCTACTGACGTCCAAGAACAACCCCAAGTCCTTGTGCTGGTACAACCATTCCACGTACCTCCGCCACAGTACGGCCGGGTCTTTCTCCACGCTCTTCTTCCCTGCCTTCTCCAACGACAAGGACGAGGACGACGAGGACTCGCCAGGCGCAGGTGTGGCGCGAGAGAGGTCGGCGACGGAGTGGATAGGGCGGAGGCGGTTATGACGGTTGGAGCGGAAGACGACGGTATCCTTGGGGAAAGTTCTGGAAGAGGAAGGGGAGGGGGTGTGAGGTTTGAAGGTGGCTGCAGAAGAAGAGTAGAGGCCGGGGATCGACGCCATTGGAGAAGCTCACCGTCCACGGAGAGGGGGAGGTCGCTGCGATTCATTTACTTAAAGAAGTGGATTAGCCTCACATCTTGTGATGGACGGTTAGGATCACGTTTGAAGGATCTCGCAATGGTTTCGGAACGGCTGGTGCCCGGCCGTTTGGGGGAATCCTGCTTTGCTCTCTCCCTCGCCGGGCCGGAAAATGTAATCAATTATCTGAAGAAGCCAATAATTACAAAATCTACTGGAAAAAAAACATATGTAATTTTACATGTTATAATACGAGGGAGAAAATTACGGATAAATATTGTTAGTTATTATAGGAGAAAAAATATTAATTATTCTCTTTAATTGTTGAAAATTTCTGTTATTTTTCATGTTATTATTTTCTTTTATCGTGATATTTCATCGAAACAAACAAATATATACATATACAAGCGGCACAGCTACCACACGCGAACCTCACGTTCCACATGGCAAGGGTATTATGTGAAATTAACGGAAGTAAGAAAGCAATCTGAAAATGTTGGATTCCATCTATCCAAACACAATTCTTAGCTTAGTGGCAAAGATGGAGAAAAAATAGATTTAGATAAGGGTTAGAGACGTCCAAAAAGAAAGATAGAATGGTAGCTAAAGACTATTAGAGTGGGAGGATTATTATAGGAGAAAAATTGACGAGTAGTGAGCGGAAGCGGATACCTAAGCTCGTTGCCATGAGTCCATTAGGGCGATGTTAATCTTCGACACGATTCAGGATCTTCAACTTCTGAGCGTTCCATGTTGAGGCTGTTTGACTCGATTGTTTAAATAATAAAAAATTATATTTTAACTATTATATTTTATGAATCATATAAAAGGTACATTATTTATTAAAAAACTTACAATATAAATAAGAATTACATTACATAGTTTACATTTACAATTAAAAAATTATATTTAATTTTGAGATGACCTTCAAATATTCATTTTAACAAAATCATTATCTAATCATCATATTATTCTTATACACAATATTAGATAAAATATTAGTTAAAAATTTAAACCAAAAAGTTTCATAAGTATAGAAAAAATATTTTCAATTGTACAATGATAAGAAAATTT
Organism: Cymodocea nodosa; assembly: GCA_036874045.1. Lineage (NCBI taxonomy): Eukaryota > Viridiplantae > Streptophyta > Magnoliopsida > Alismatales > Cymodoceaceae > Cymodocea > Cymodocea nodosa. The sequence continues at coordinate 14,100,668 of CM072342.1, read as the reverse complement.
CCTAAATCCTATTAATCATTTTTGCAAAATTTAATTATTATTAATAAAACAAGTAGTAATTGTAATATATTGTATTTTAATTTTACTCTCTTAAATATCTGACATACAAACAATGTAAATATTAATAGAATTTATAACATTCATAAGTTTTTATCTAATAATGTTAAATTAATACTCTCTCTAGTGATGTTAGAAACAACTGATTTGAAACAACTGATTTTTTTGTAGAAATTGAATTCATGGATGTTAAAAATATTGAAGTTCCTTACAATGTTAAAGTTGAAGTTACAAATTTTTTATAGTAACTTCAAAATGTGATAATGACAAAGGAACACCAAGACATTCAAAATGAAGAAGACAAAATAAATGACAATACTAGAGAAGAAATTAATTCTGAAAATGAGCTTCAAGTGTCGCTTATTGAATTTCTTACTATAGAAGGTAATTTAATATATTTTAGAATAGTAGAAACATTGTAAAAATATAAAAACTTTGTTTCATATCTAATTTTACATGCTAGATCAATTAAATTTAGAAATCTAAATATGATTAGAGATTTATTTAAATTCCAAAGGTTAATTCAATATTTACATATTAGAATCAAATAAAAGCAATACAAAGAACTGATAGCAACCTTTTATAATAATTTAGATAAGGAAAATGACATTTTGAAAATTCAAGTTATTCAATAGGAGTTTGTTTTATCTCCTTATTTGATTTATGAATGAGTTATTGTAACAAACAAATTTGAAATTATGAGACAACTAGAATAAGATATTCAGATATTATTTAAAGTTCGAGATGTATATTTAGAAATGAAATTAATGAAAAGTCTGAATGCTAAGACAAGGTTTATTACAAGTATTTTGTCTACACTTTTATTTCAAAGAGTTAGACATAATTTGAAAGTAAGTAGAAGTTGTTTATATGCAACTTATGACATTAAATAGAATCTAAATAAATTAGTTCGATGTGTATACCTATCATCTATAACATATAAGTTCAAAGATATTTTATGGTGATACTATATATAGAATATTAACAACTTAATTAGATTTACCTATATTGTCAGATGAAACTAAAAGCATGAGAGTATTTGGAATAAAAAACTTGTAGAAATATCAACAACAACAATCACAACAATACCAACAACAACAACAATAGCAATTTGAATTAAAACAAGTTCAACAACAATACCAACTACCTACAAACTTAAATGCAATTTTAATTGAAATTAGAAATGACATTAAGCATTTGGGTGATAAAATTTGTAATGCTATTTGAGATGTCTTACGAAGAAATAGATGAACTATATAGATTACATTGTTTGTTTTACTTGTGTTCTAAAAACAAATGTAATATTTGTTTATATTTTATTTAATACTTAAACATTATGTTTAATATAAATATTTTTATTATCATATCAGAGTTTATAAAGAGTTTGTTGTAAATTTTGTCTCCATATTTTAAGTTTGTAATCATCTTTTTGAATAATAACAAAAAGGGGGAGATGATTGTATTCTTAATTATAGTATATTAAATTTTTAAAAGGGGGAGATGATTATGTTCTTAATTATAGTATATTAAATTTTTAAAAAGGGGAGATGAAAATTTACTTAAGTCATCTATTAAAGAATAAAATGTATTAATTGATTCAAATATGTTTTGTCATCAACAAGAAAGAGGAGATTGTTAAGAATTATATTTTGATGATGTGTGGATAATGTAAATTAATCATATTTAATCAATTAATCAAGTTATTTAAGATGGAAATTTAAAACATCGTTTTATATAGAAAGTGTTTGAATATTATATATTTTTCTATATTGAATCATAAAAAGTGCTAAGTTATAGAACATATTGTTTAGTTAGATTATATTTTATACAACATGTTGTTAAGTTAGTTTAATATATTTTTATAATAATTAGCATGAAATGTCTTAATTTTCATATTTATGTATTATGTATTGTGCATGTGGTAACTCGTTGAGTTAGAAATGTTACTTTACAATTTATGGTCAAGTTGTATTGTATAACTTGTTGGGTCAATATAATGCACATGTTAAATTTTATTTTACAAATGTTAATTAGGGGGGGAGGAAAGGAAAGTTTAAACTTTCTTTTTGTAAGTTGTTAGTGTGCACACTGTAACAATTTTAATTGATAGAAAAATAAACTCATATCTGAAAACCATGTTTTAAAATAAATAATCGCAAGCATATAGTGTAATTATAATTTACTCCGAGAAGTATAAGTTGAATCTACAAGGATTTGACTTTTATAACATATTTCTAATGTGCAAAAATAATAATAATTACAAGTTTTTACCAAATCTATTAGAAACTCACTTACTCGAACACAAATTCCTTATTTCTATTCACAAAATACTAAATTACTACAGCACAGAATCTCAAAATTCAATCAGTTTTACACATATCCTCCTCTCAATATGTCTATGGTAAAATACATTAAAAATACCATATTGAGTGCTCATTGGATTATCTTTACAACCCCACTGATTTCGTTAAAAATTATGAAATAGGCAAGTGTCAGCAACACTTTTCCTTAAGGTGCGCAGACTGCCAACTAACATTCCTGAATTGTGCATAGTTGCTAAAAATGGCATAAGATTTTCAAATTGTTACGAAAGTTTGCAAAATCAGTATGTTTCAAAACTTAACTCATTCATCTAGTAATGAAAATTTACAGAGGTTGATTTCATGCTATAGATATAAGGAATCAAGTTCAGCACTGAAGTAAAAATTAACCAAAAAATGCCAAGATGTGCCAGATGCAACATCAACGAAATAAATTTGAAAACCTATACAAATTGATTGCAAAAATTCTAAAAACTATATAGGAGTAAAGTACACTCGAAGCTCTACAAACTAGAGTAAAAAACTGAAGCAAAACATTACTAAAACATCAAGTTACAACCTAAACAAAATAGTCAAAATCACAAGATTTTAAACTAATGGGATACAACCCCAAGTTAGCTTTGTTAGCATACAAGCATTCACATATATACAAGATTCATCCAAAGTATAAGAGAAACTTTAACATTAACAACCAAACTAACATTACATGTACTAAAATGAAAGTTCTAAACTAATATTAATATATCAAAACATCACATTACAAATGCAAGACTAAAATCTAACTTAAATGCTAATGAAACTACAAAATACATGTAAAAACCTAAAACTAAGATAACCAAATCATTTATGTCCACTATACCTTGAAGATCAGCAACTAATGGAACATGGATAGTGTTGGAAAAGGAAGCCTAGTTGTCCTTTACATAGTTTTATATATGGTTGTCACCACATGCAAAGCCACCAAAGGGGGGAGATCATCCAAGCACCACCAAGGTCCATCATTGAGCATGCAACTTCTCCCAAAATCATCTACTAGCCTTGATGCAAGTTTGAAGGAACCAAACTCACTAAGGGAGCTTCCAAAAGAGGGGGAACGTCCACCTTTTAGTAACCAACAAACTCCTCCAAGAAGTCCTAGTCATCCTCCTTCCACCGTTGAGCCTAGATTGGAGAAGGGAGAAGTCTTCTAACCTTTTTCCTTGCTTAGAGAATGTTGGAGGGGAGAGTTTTCTTGGCCTTGCTCGTTGTTGAGGAAGTGGAGGGCTACTCCTAGGGCACGAATTGTTGAAATGGTGAAAAGAGGATTGAAAAGAGGGGAGAGGGTGTGCTTAAATAGGAAGTTGAGTGTCAGAGTTGATCTCCAACACCTTTGATCCAAGGGCCACCATTTTTTCTCCTATATTAACTTTTGATTCAGCCTTGAAACTTAAATAAAATGATTAGAAACATTCAAGAAATAAAGTTACATCAAATAATAAACATGAATGCTTCAAAAGACAAATATGTGGTCAACTAAGATACAAATGTGTTTTCATGAAATGCAAAACTAAGATAGAGTCTTATCTATGCATTAATTTTCCCTTTAAGTACATAATCAAATAAGTCTTCTAAAATGTATTATAAATTAAGTTTCCATTAAGCATATATGAATATGGGTCTTTAAGCATATAAAATGCATCACTTAAGTATATAAAACATGCATAAATTATGACTCTACACACCAATTGGTGGAAAGGATTTCAAATAATTTTCATCCATATAACCTTCATTTTCCATTTCCACTAGTTGCTTTCCCACTTCGCAACCTTGAAACCTCACGCACTTAAACCTCATGCATTTCTAGTGAAACCTCACGCACGGAGGAGCACAGAGAACCCCTTTGGATTTGCATTCACCATTTCCGCTTATTGTTCTTTTGCTGTTTGTTGAAGCTTTCTTCGAAAGCTCAAACTCGTTATTGGCCTGACTGTCGATCTCTATCAACATTTGATGGATTGCCACTCGTTGTTGTTGTCGCTGCAGTCACCTAATCAACACTATCACAACATCTTTCTACTTTGTTATCACCATCGTACGTAAATCCCAATTTTTAATGGTTGCATTATTTGAGCCATTGCAAGTAATGAGGTTTATTTGTCAACAGTCTCAAATGGGGGTTTTCCTTATTCAATTTCTACAAATTTTGTATGAAAAATCTATTATATCTTATATAATAGATTTCCTTATTCGATTTCTTAGATGGTTTGTCATTGCTTTGAGAATGGTTGCATTATAGTCTCGATTTCTACAGATTTTGTATATTGCCATTACTGTTTAATCAATTGGTTTTCCTTATTGCATTATTTGGGTATATTGCATTATTGTTTTCCAATCGATATTGGTTGTTTGTAAGGTATTACTATTGTTTGTGTTTTCCCAGCACTACACTAGAAAAACTTGGATTTGTTACTTCTATTTTTACTTAGTTGATTTATCTTTATGTCTATTCTTTCTTTTAAAAGTAAACAAACAACCTTTAATATAATTTAGATATTAATTCCAATTTGTACTTTAACTGCAAGTGCACAGTGTCTATTGTATCAGTGTGCAAGTACAGGTTGATCCCATAAGGAATTGCTGATGAATTTAAGAAATGTTTGATTGTGAACAATTCAAATTTATATTCAATAAGCACTCCGTTGAGTTACAGTTAACTCAATGGACTAAGTTCGTTGAGTTATGGCTAACTCAACTGACTATCCTCGTGGACTTAAGTTAACTCCACGAGCCTGTCTCTTCTATATAATACTGCTATTTATAGAGAAATTCAGCTAACCATTGGGCGATTCCACAGATTATAAATAACATCAATTAAGCTTTTTAATGCTAGTTAACATTGGATTTATCATTAAGCAATACTAACATTCAAATGATTCAAACAGTAACCATTAAAATCTTTAAGTTGTTTTGTACGAACCAATTTCAATAAACTGTAAAATTAAAACTAACATAAAACAATCATAAAATTGATATAGATAACATTAATCACAATACAACACTCAAATACAACATACAAACAAAGATAAATTGTTTTTGGTATTTTTGTTTTCATGTGAATATGGAAATGGGCGAAAGGTGAAATATAAAGTAATTTCACTTGACAGTAAATACTTCCAACACTACTTGCAACGCGATTACACCACTGAAAATTAAATCACTTATAATTCTGTCTCCTCTCCCTATAGAATCGCGAGTCCAGAATTGCAAGATGATCTCCTCTTCAGCATACAGGCATCAACCCGAAGCCAAGGCTAAAAGCTTTACGATCTCCTGAAATATGAGTCGGCGCTTGGTGAAAATGTCTTCCCTTCCCGCGACGCGATTGTTCAAGCTTTAATTTTGCCCATTTTTAATGAATTTTATAAGTAATTTTGCATGATATTATAAATCTATGGTGGATAAATGATATTAATTATGGGTAATATAAGTCTTGAAATATAGTGCAATATAGAAATTTAATTAACAAGTGCATCCCCCATTGGATATAATTTTACATGGAACACATTGATTTATTTTGCATGTCCTATGTTGGCTAACGTCTCTTGGAGTTCAACTTCCATTAATTGTAGGTAACATATATATGGGAGGAGCTTAATGCAAAAGACCAAAGAAGATGTAAAGAATCAAAAGTTGGTGAACTAAACTTTAAAGAAGAGGGCATGCCAACACCTTATTGGCCCTCCTAGATCTATGGCATCTTATTGGCTTGGTGATAAAACCAAGGTGCCACATCAAAGAGAGAGAAGACAAAACAACATAAATACAAGGGGAGAGGAATTTCGGCCAACACCTTGGTGCTTCCAACGAGAGAAAGAAGGAGGAGAAGAAGCTTGGAGGTGAGGCTTATGCTTCCAAAGAGAGACCATCCATTCATGCTATTCACCATTCCAAGGGCTAAGGAGAAGACGTCCAAGCTTGGAGGTGGATTTGCTGCCAAGTTCCATTGAATTCAAAGCTCTAGAGAAGAAGATAAGAAGCTCCTAAGGTAGTGACAACTCTTAGAGTTTATTATTTTCTTGTATAGAAGGAAGAATTGGTGAGAAATGGTGGTGAACATCTCAATTATATGTCTTCTTAGCTAGATAGAGTTCAATGAATGTATATGAATGTTTAATTCTTCTTTTCAACTTCTAATTTGCATCCTCTATTCACGTGTATTGTTGGGGCTATTGGTGAAGCTTTCACACGAGTGAATGGCACTCATCAATGGTGGCTTGGCGCATTTGAGAAGAATGTGTGAATTGAAAGAAGAAGAAAATAAGTGTTGATGTTCATTTGAATGAAGAACCTATCACTTATATCTAGTTGTTAATTTTAATTTCAGTAGTTAATTGAGTTTGTTATATCTTATATTGATCACATTTTGTCCTAATCAATCTCCAAAAAGAATTTCTAATGCAAGTAGTATAGTATAGTTTAGCTAGATTAGCAAATAGCATAGTTGCATGCATTTAGTATAAATTAGAATAGAGTAGTATAGTCTATTGAACCTTGTTGTTTTATTTTTCTTTCCTTAATATTGATGCATTGATATCACTTTTGAAATCACGTGGAACTTGTGTGCATGTTATAATTGAATGAGTTGATAGATTTACAAGTAAAGAAATTGATTTACATCACCATTTTCCACTACAAATTGCCTTGAAATTGCATGATTTGTGAGCTTGTGTTAACTTTGATTATTCTACATTCACATGTCATTAATTTATTGAAAGTATACCTAAGAGCTTGAAGAACAAGTTGAGTAATAGTTGATTAAGTCATAAACACAATCCTTGTGGAAGAATGACCTGTATTTGCCATGTACACCAAAAGAACTATGCACTTGTGGTAAAGCTTGAGCTAAAAATATAGCTCACAGTGGTTGTTAGGCACTGTGTTTGGCTCGGAATCGACCCGACATCAGGCAAATATCCTCACAGACCTCCGATGATTGGTGATTATGGTGGTGATAACGATGGTTGGTGTGATACTTCGGAGAATCGCCGATACTATCTGTAGAAAGCTCGGTGCTCCTCCTCTGTATACATTGGCCGTCCATCGATTACCCCCTTCTTCTTCTTTTTCTTTTCTTTTATATTTCTTCAGTAGTAACTACTTCTGCTTGAATGGTCGGTTGGATTACCTTCCTTCAGATCAACGACGATGATTTCTTTCTCCCTACGCGATTGAATTCCTGCGTGATACGTGCAAACGTGATTTTTCCTTCCAACTGTCTGTTCCTACAACTGCTACAGTGGCATATTAGAAAATATATAGTCCGTGGAGTTACAGATAACTCAACGGACTTCCTTCGTTGATTTAACTATAAAACACGTGCAAAAATAACAACTTAAGTTTATAACGCTAACCTAACGCGTTGCCTTAGTGTATTTTCATGTAACTCAACGCGTGTAGTTATACTAACTTAACGAGTTATAACGTAAGTAAATCTACCAGCTCTCAACACGTGTCAGCAGCAGTTTAAACATAAAATAACATTTCGGAGAGTTACAGGTATAACTATCCGATGCTTAGATGCATTTTCAGATACTTAAGAATTTCACAGCCTGCAATTTACCGATAGTTCATAAATGTACTAAATTAACATTAATTTCCCAAAATTAAGCAGATTCTTCAACTAAAGCATATAACAGTGCAATTATAACATAATGGCTTAATTCTCATATGATAAGCTAAATATTATGCAATTAGCCATCATTTAACCGTTAATAATATGCACTTTTTCATTCTAAACACTTCCCCCGTACCTAAATTTTGCTAGTCCCTTAGCAAACTAAGATCTAATTAATTGGTCTTTCAAAAAGTGCTAGAATTAATTCTTTCCCTTTTGTTTTTTTTTTTTCTTCTATTCAGCATAAACATATATTCTGTATGTTTCAGTAATTAACCTGCAAAGATATTTAGAATATATGTAAATTACATACAAAGTATATCATCTCCATATAGGTGTTAATTATATTATCGTTTGTTCTTCTTTTCATCATTTGTAATCCTGAATTTTCCAATAAGTTTTTCTAGAAGAAATTTCAACAACATACGAATCAAAGTACAATCCAATTCAATCTGATTAAGACAAGTAGAATAAAGAATTGTATTTCCATTAAACAACTTCAAAAGTCAATTCCAGATTCATATTTCAACAATTCTAGATAACAGAAAATATACTCGATTCATAAGATATCTGTATTTCATAAAACACTTGTATCTTTCAGAATAGTATATATATATATATTTTTTTGTACTTTAAAAGTTAATTTGACAAGCTTGAATCATGCAAGAGCTTTCTAATGTACCCATGTAACGAGCTTTCAGTCAACAATCCCAGATCTGATCAAGATCTTAGGTTGCCAGATTTTCAGAGTCCTTTTTCAAGTCAACAATCCTTACATACCTATCTGCTCAAGTACAAAAGTCTCGTGATCAAACAAGTCAATAAACTCTCAAGGTTTTTTTTTTTACTTTTTTTTTTCTAAAAATAAATGCACACACAAACAAAGCATTAATCACATACTGTATATGCACGTATTTCATTAATACAGATGTAGTAAAACACCAATCTCATATAATCCTACTTCTATCATTTACTAAAAATATGAGTCCATAACAATAAGCTCATACTTTATCTGTAGTTTAATAAGATCTACACATAAATCATTCTACAAGTTCAATCAATCAAAGTAAATGTATCTTTCATCATATGTGTTTCATTTAATCTAGAATTCACATCTCAGCTCCTTCAGGACTTCAGATAATTTTCTGATTAAGCATTAAATATTCTGATTTCATTTTAAAATCAAGAAACTGTTAAACTCATGAAATTCAGAAAAATCATAAGATACTATATCTAGATTTACATAAATAATAAATTCTATAGCATCTTCTATAGCCTTCTAAATATAACATTCAAGCAATTTATAAAAATTTTACAGTCTCAATTATCGGATAGTTACAGCAAGTTCATAAAAATTTTCGATTTCCTCAAAACTTTGCAGTACCATTTTAATTCCTTTAATTAACAAACTTACATGGCTGTTACTTTAATTACCTCCCCCCCATACCTACATTTTGCATTGTCCTTAATGTAAAAGATTTGACAATAAGTATAGTAATTGTATCAGGCATGAATAAAGTTTTGTTTGATTTAAAATTCAGGATAAGTAATTGGTTACATACCTTGTTTCATTTGTATCTCTTTCTGCATATTCCGATTTTTGATTCTGAAAAACTTTTCATTCCTAGATAAACACAGAATATAAAACAAAATAACATTTAACAAATATTAATAAATCAGTGTCTTGTGTGGAACCTAGGCTCCTATGCCTTTGGTGGCTCACAAGCAATGAAAATTCCTAGGTAGGTGTTCTTACTAATCGTTTAGTGCTTAGAGAAGGAGTCCATGTGCTCATAAATAAATAGCAGAAGATTAATTACATACCAGTCTGAAGCTTTACATTCTATAAATATTTGTTGTCGGATGAAGGTTGAATCAGCTGCTTCTCCTTCCAATTCCTCCAACGCTTTCTCCTTTCTCTTAAAAGTGCTGGTAACTGGTAAATAACATTCTGTTTCATATATATACTGCGCATCCATAAAGTGAATAAATCTCGTTGCAAGAACGTGTCTTGCAACTTGCATCGTGGTTCCTGTTTTAATGGGTACGTGTACCACTACTAATTTCAAATTTCTAAACTAACGAAGTTTCGTTTGTGGTTAAAAGAATAACCGTTCTGCTTAATCCACAAACTAACCTCGTTGAGTTATAGATTACTCAACAGAACATAATCAGTTACTCTTGCTAACTCCACGGACTAACTTCGTTGAGTTACAGATAACTCAACGGAGTGACCTGATATTATATTACTGACCTCGTGGAGTTATGGTTAACTCAACAGATTTACTTCGTTGAGTTAACACTTGGCAACTTCTAAGTTTCAATCTCGTAAGTTTTCTATTCTATTTTTTTTTTCTTTGTCATTCTGCTAACTGTAATAAAGTTAAATCTATGTCATTAATGCCTCATTTTGATTAAAATATATTTAAATCTGAACATTATATAAAGATTTAACTTGTAGGTCATTTTATGTTATGTAGAATTTACATTTTACCTTATAACATGTAGAAATTTTTAAGCAGTTATCTTGTCATTCAGCAAGTTGTAAATCTGTTACATATTCATAAAGTTCCACAAATTACATAATATTCAATAAATTCCATTCATTTCACATCCAAATACGTATGAAAATTGCATCTGAAAAATTATATTCATTAATATGAATCAATTACATTACAATACTTCATACAATTTCATACAATTTTACACAAATAGACGAATAATACAATTTAATCTTTCTGCTTAAGTTCATCTACTTCCTTCTGGAGTTTTTCTAATTGCTACTCTAATTGATTTATCCTCTCTACTGCTCCTGCAATTTCTCCAAAAGGTACAGCTAATTCTGCAGCTACAAAATTTCTGTATTCTTTCACTGAAATGGTTCTAGATCTGATCCTTTTTGATGTCCATTTAGTGAAATCAATACAATCCACCATCAGTAGTGGAATCAAATCTCCATAAAATAATTTCTTCTTCACTGTTTTCAGCTTGGAGATAAAAACTACAGACCAATTTATTTGGATCTTATTTACAACTGCATACGTGGCCCATTTGACAAATTGACTTAATTCTATGTCATGGCCCTGTCGTTGATAGACATTCTTAATCAGAATGTTAGCTACCATGTGTGCTTTACTATTTAAATGCTTCAATCTGTTTAATAATGGCACACCAGGATTGATACCTAAACAATCCTTAATTTGCTGCTCAGTCCATTCAACTGTAGTTGTATCTTCCAAAATTTTTGTTCCTTCATTCTTTAAACCAAATATGTTGTGAAGAAGCTTTGGTGTTATCTGTACATCAGCTTCCTCCACATTTGAAGTTAATCCTCCTTCTCCTTCTCTTAAATTTGCATAGAAACAGGGCACTAAATTCTCATATACTGCATGCCCTCTTTCTTGAGATATAAATTGCAGTAGACCTTGGAATTCAAATAGATCTTTGATTTCTTGCATTCCATCCCAATTTACTGGTCTACTATAAATAATATCGTAACCCCTTATTTCTTGGTATTTGGTATAAGCTTCCTGACTACAAAAATGTACTTCATTCAAAATTATTGTTTCAGTCGGATCAGGAAGGTGACTTTGTTGCTCTAGAGGGGTTTGCTCTTGCTCTTCCTCTAGCATAGGCTGCATTTGGACATTCTCTTCAGATTGCTGAATTTTTGCTTTTGCTTCTATCTGTGGTGGTGAGCCGGCAGAACTCTCCACTCTATCTTGAATTCTTTCCATAATTTGCTGAAGAGTTTCTTGCTCTTCAATGGAATCTGTGAAATTATTTTTGTCCAAATGGCTTCTTTCAGCCTCTTCATTTTCTACTCTTTCTTCTTCCTCCTGACTACTAATTTGTTCTGTTACTGTTCCTTCTGATTCTGTAACAGATTGGTATGGAGTCATGGGCAATTCAGTTTCTATCCTAATTTCTTTTTCTTCTTGTACAGGCTGCAAACTAATTTCAGCCTGATTTTTTTTCTTTTCTTTGCTCCTCCTGCTCCTCCTCAGATTCGGATAGCAGGTTAATAAAAATCTGCTCCACAGGCCTTGTAAAAATTGGTACTTTAGATTTAATTTCTTCATATTCAGGTACTTTTTCTTTTTCTTTCTTTTTTCTGATTAGTTGTGTCTATTCTTCCTCTTCATCTTCTGAAATTAAATCTACAAAAATAGCCTCTGCAGGCTTTCGAACCACAGGTACTGGCTCTTCCTGTTTAATTCTTCCAATAATTGTCTACAGATTCGTCTTTTGAACCAGAGCCGGGACTTACGCTGGATTAATTCTAGGGCAACTTCATTACTTGGCCTTATTTGTCTTTCCTTGCTTACAGCTATTTCTGTTGCTATTCTGATTCGTGTTTCCATTATTTGAGGTATTTGTATATCCATATCTACTAAATCTCTTCTAAACTTGAAAAGTTCGGATTCTACCTTCTATAGCTCTTTCTCTCTTATCGTATTTCTGATCTTCTGCTGCGTGTGCCACTCTTCTGATTCCTTCAGAAATTCTGATGTATCAACAACATCTTCCCAGAATTCAGGCGTCATCTTTCTCATCGTGGAGTTACACAACAGCACGGAATCGCTCTGATTTCTACTGCTCTAGATTCTAAATGATTTACTGGATAATGCACCCAAAACCCTCGATTTTAGTTTAAATAAGCACTAAGTTTAGGTGGGTAATCGGGTCAATTCTCGAACCAACTATTACTATTTTATCCGCGATCTTAGCTACAGTACTCTGTTAAGTTACAGGTAACTCAACGGACTAAGCTCGTTGACTAACTCAAGATTCAACGGACTCCCTGTACAAGCAAATATAACAATAAAAATATTACAGAGAATAGTTTTTCAATTTTTTTCCAGTTTAACCGATACTACTCTTCGGTCAGACCTAAGTATTTTTTATTTTTTTACTTTTCTTTTGGTTGAACCGATACTATGTTTCGGTAAAATCAAATTTTTTTTAATGTTCCGGTCATACCGATGCTATGCTTCGGTCAGACCTAAATATTCTTTTTTTTTTCCGGTCATACCGATGGATCCAGTCGGTTGAACCGCAACTATTTTTATGTTTTATTTATATTTTAATGTTTTTTTTATATATATATATAAACATAAAAACTGATTTCTTACTAAGTAAAACTCGAGTAGTCCTCTACTCTAACTTCTTCAATAATTCCAAAGGAGCTTTCTTGTGTTTTCAGAATAGGTTTAAGTCTTTGTCCATTTACTTTAAATATATTCTGATTTTTAGGATTTTCAATTTCAATAGCTCCATAAGGATAAACATTTCGAACTATGTAAGGTCTTGCCCATCTAGATCTTAATTTTCCTAGATGGTTATGGAGTCTAGCCAGATAAAGATATACTTCTTGTCCTATTTCAAAGCTTTTAGGAATAATTTTTCTATCATGCCAGAATTTAATTTTCTCTTTTTCTCTTACAGTCTTTGAATAAGCTTCATTTCTAAATTCTTCTAATTCAATTAGTTGCATTTTCCTATTTTTAGCAGCTTGATTTAAATTAGTGTTCAGAGTTTTTAATGCCCAATAAGCTTTATGTTCTATTTCAGCAGGTAAATGACAACTTTTTCTATATACTAGCCTAAAAGGTGACATACCTAAGCTCGTTTTATAAGCAGTTCTATAAGCCCAAAGTGCATCAATCAATCTATTAGCCCAATCTGTTCTAGTAGGATTTACTACTTTTTCCAAGATTAATTTAATTTGTTTGTTTACACTTTCTACTTGTCCACTTGTTTGTGGATGATATGATGTTGCAATTTTGTGGTTTACTCCATATTTCTTCATTAAGGCTTTAAAACTTCTATTACAGAAATGAGTTCCTCTATCACTGATAATAGCTTTAGGTATTTCAAATCTGGCAAATATATTTGTTCTTATAAATTGTATTACCACTTTGTTATCATTAGTTTTTGTAGGAATAGCTTCTATCTATTTAGATACATAATCTACCACCAACAATATGTAATTAAATTGATTAGACATAGGAAATGGACCCATAAAATCTATTCCCCACACATCAAAGATTTCAACCTCAACAATAGGATTAAGAGGCATCATATTCCTCTTTGATATTCTTCCTATTTGTTGACATCTTAAACAACTTAAGCAATATTTATGAGCATCTTTGAATAGTGTTGGCCAATAAAACCCACATTGCAAAATTTTTGCAGTAGTTTTCCCTGAACCAAAATGTCCTCCACAAGCTTGGTCATGATAGAAAGACAATATGCTCAAATATTCAGTTTCTGGAACACACCTCCTTAAAACCAGATCAGGACATTTCTTAAATAAGTAAGGGTCTTCCCAATAGTAATATTTTACTCTTAAGAAAAACAATTTCTTATCCTGTCTATTCCAATCCTTAGGTGTTAAACCAGTAACTAATAGAATCACGAGTCCAGAATTGCAAGATGATCTCCTCTTCAGCATACAAGCATCAACCCGAAGCCAAGGCTAAAAGCTTTACGATCTCCTGAAATATGAGTCGGCGCTTGGTGATAATGTCTTCACTTCCCGCGACGCGATCACTCCTCACAGTGGTTGTCAGGCACTGTGTTTGGCTAGGAATCGACCCGACATCAGGCAAGTATCCTCACAGACCTCCAATGATTTTTCTTTTTGTGTGCAAGGATGGTTTGATCAACGAGAATTCTATGCCTTTTATACTGTATCTTCATTTCATGCATATCCTTCACGTTTAACCACTACCAGTTTTCCACTTCTCCACGTCTTTTCTTTTTCCTTCATCGAAACACACACGTTCTAACCCATGTTTATATTTCGAATTTTCTTTAATCATCAGTCCTGGATCTTTGAAAAATTTCCTACAAAATAAACTTTCTTGTCCAAAAGTTTTTCATCAGTGTAATAAGAAGTCGTTACTTTAATGTTAACTAAACGAGTAACACAAGTATATATATAACTTAACGAGTTCCTCATGTGCCATTACACGTGACAAGTACTGTAGCTAACTCAACGAACTAAGTCTGTGGTGTTATGCTATCTCAACAAACCATCTCCGTTATATTATGATAACTCAACGAACTAGTAATAAACAAATGTTTTTATAATAAGAATTTTACCACGTGCAAAAATAACAACTTAAGTTTATAACGCTAACCTAACGCGTTGCCTTAGTGTTCAATATAGCAACTCAACGCATTTAGTTATGTTAACTTAACGAGTTAAACATGTGTACCTCACGTGATACAATACAACATTCGTAACTTATAATTTCACCACGTGTATAACACTAACTAAACGAGTTCGTCTCTTCTTTTACTCACTAACTTAACGAGTTATCACGTGACCTATTTTAACCTTTAAGCTCCTAACTTAACGAGTTCTCACGTGACCTCTATACAAACAAAACCCTAACTTAAGGAGTTGTCTAAACGTGCACTGTTCATGATACAGAAGATATAACATTAAAACATATCATGTTTTTCAATAAAAACACACGTTAACTTAACGTTTAGCTAAATGAGAAATTAATGCAACGAAACGACTAGTTATTAACTTCAGATCCAATACAGACAAGTATTTATATCAGTAAGCTTTTTCTCTATTAATTGATGATTTTAATTTCTTTTCACAAGAAATAGTAATTGAGGAAATATGATTATTTTCATTCAGCACACATCATCAAAACAAAAATACTCAACAATCTCCCCCTTTTTGATGATGACAAAACCATATTAAATCAATTATGAAATATGTTTAACTCAACAAAGCACCTTCGTTGGGTTAACTTTTAATTCAACAAACTTGTTTGTTGACTTAAGTTCACTTAAGCTTATTTCTATTATTTGTGTAAATTTTACCTCTTAGAACTAAAACTCTTAGATGTCAATAATTATATAAGTATCAGTTTTCTAATTATCATCTGTCAGATTACAATAACCATTTAAATAACATCTCCTTTTATAATATATATATGTAATTAAGATCATAATCATCTTTTTATAATATTTCTCTCCCTTTTTGTCATTAATCAAAAAGATAATTACAGAGAATATATATATATATATACGAGATATAATGACAATAACTCTTTTTGTAAACAAGAATAATAATTGAACATTTTTACAGAAAAATGTATTGTTCAATGGATCAAACAAGTAATACAAACATTACATTTTGTATTCAGAAACAAACAAAAACAGTTATCGACCCCTCCTAAGTATATCACTTATAGCATTACATATTTTATCTTCTAGATGTCTAATATCATTTCTGATGTCGTTAAGCACTACATCTAAATTAGGAGGTAGCTGGGTTTGCTGTTCTACTTGAACTGAATAACTTTGTTGTTGTTGTATATGGTCTATATAATCAGGTTGTTGTTGATGTTGTCGTTTAGGTGTATGCATGGCTTGGAATTTTTGCAAATCTTTGACACTAAATGCTCTTATGCCTTTAGTTTTAGAGGGCCAATCGGATAAAGTCAATTGGCTTGCAATGATTCTACATACAGTATCACCATAAAATAACTTTGAACTCATATGCTGTAGTTGAGACATAAAAACATCAAACCAATTTATTTGAATTCTATTCAGCAGGCCATAAGTTGCATATAAACATCTTCTACTGACTTCCAAATTGTGTACAACTCTCTGAAATAAATTTGCATGCAATATATTTGCAATAAACCTTGCCTCTGCATTCAAATTTTCCATTAATCTCATTTCAGAATATACATCTGGAATTTTTGATAAAGACTGAATGTTCCATTCTAGTTGTCTAATCATGTCAAATCTGTTCATAACAACAACACCTTCATTCTTTAATCCCAAAACTTCAAAAATTAATTCAGGAGACAAAATAAACTCTTGTTGATTTATTTGAGTTTTCAGAAAATTTCCCTTCTTGACTAGATTGCTATAAAAAGCTGCAATAAGCTCTATGTATTGCTTCAATTTTGTTCCTACTGGCAAGAATTTAATGAGGCCTTGAAACTCAAATAGATCTCTCATTTCCATCATATTTCTGAACTTTATTAGACGAGCATGCAGAATCTAACATGTAATCAGATTAGTGTATTTTTGCAATGCTTCTCCAGATCTAAAATGAATTGTATTACCTTGAATTTTTAATATTGTAGACAAAGAAGGTGATACCTGAAGCCGTGATTCAGAGTTTAATTCATCTTCAGGAACCTCTTCTTCAAAATGAATGTTATGTTGTTCCTCTTCCAAAATATTATCTTGAAGCTACTCAGGTAAGCTTGATTCTTCAGCTTCAACAGTGTTAGGAACATTGTCAATATGCTCAGCATTCATCTGTTTAGTCTCTATACAATGTTCAGAGTTCAATTTTTCCACAAATTCTACAACTAATGTATCTGTTTGTAATTGTTCATTCTATTCAACAGATATTTCCATTAATTCATGCTGTGAATTCTCAGACTCTGCTTCTATAGATTCTGAAGAAGGCTGGTTAACTTTTAGTTCTTCTGGAGTCTTAACATTTTCAATATCTGCTACTCTAGACAATTGAGCCTGTGAACTAGTTACTACTTCAACATTGTCAATTATATCTACAATAACTTGTTCAATGTCAAGTGCCTGATGCTTTGATTTGTCAATTTCTACATCATCAGGAATTGTACTAATAGAAAAACTTAAGTTCATATTTGACTTGTATTTCTTCTCAAGCTTTCTAGCAAGGGAAAATAAAGTCTCATTATCTTCATCAGTTTCAGTGTGTTCGGAACTGATGAGTTTATCAGATGCACAATACGGTACAATGTCTAGACATACATTGTCCTTTGGAAATAAATTTTCATTTACATTTCCACTTAAAATCGTAAAAACCATTAAAATTGATAAACTACTTAAAATCAATAAGATACTACTATGATTTTACAATAAATACATAATATCTTAAGCAGCAGTTTAGATATTACTTTAGATATTTATGATAAGTATATAATATCTATGAGGTGAACAACATCATCAATAATATTTATCTTTTTTATGTGGAGTTTAAGCATTTTACACATCACATAGCCTACAAATACCTAAATTTAATCTAATGTTGCAGAATGTATTTTCGTCTAGAGGTTTTGTAAATATATCAGCTAATTGATTTTTACTAGATACAAATTCTAATTTAATTTTTCCTTTAATTACGTTATCTCTTAGAAAATGATGTCTAACCTCTATATGCTTTGCTCTTGAATGTAATACAGGATTTTTGGAAAGATTTATTGCAGAACTATTGTCACAATAAATCTTAATTGTATCATAAGATAATCCAAATTCTCTAAAGTTTGCCTTATCCACAGAATCTGAGTGCAACACAATGCAGCAGCGACATATTTAGCTTCTGTAGTAGAAAGTGCTACATAGTTTTGCTTTTTACTAAACCATGACACCAAATTATTTCTCAATAATTGACATGTGCCACTGGTACTCTTCCTATTAGATTTAGATTCTGCATAATTAGCATGAGTATATCCTATAAGATCTATTGAACTATCCTTAGAATAATATAGTCTGAAATTTTTAGTTCCTTGTATATATGTAAATATTCTTTTAACTGCAATTAAGTGTGATTCTTTAGGATTAGATTGAAATCTAGCACAAACACACACAACAAACATAATATCAGGTCTACTAGCAGTCAAATAAAGTAAAGAACCAATCATACTTCTATATTTTCTTAGATCTATAGATTTTCCTATGTCATCAATATCTAACTTTAAAGAAGTACTCATAGGAGTTCCTTGAATCCTTGTATCATTAAAATTAAATTTCTTAAGCATTTCATCTGCATATTTTTCCTGATTTAAAAATATACCTTTATCCATTTGCTTAATTTGAAGTCCTAGAAAATATGAAAGTTCTCCTATCATACTCATTTCAAACTGATTTGTCATCTCTTCAGAGAATATTTCTATCAACTTATCAAAGGTTGCTCCAAAGATTATATCATCCACGTATATTTGAACAACAATTTAATCTTTACCATCTCTCTTAATAGATAGAGTATGATCCACTTTTCCCATGATATAGCCTTTTTCTATTAAAAAAGTAAACAATCTTTCATACCATGATCTAGGTGCTTACTTCAAACCATATAAGGTTTCTTCAATTTATACTCAAAGTCAGGATTTTTAATATCTTCAAATCCAGGTGGTTGTTTTACATAGACTTCTTCATTAATTAAACCATTTAGAAATGCACTCTTTACATCCATTTGATATAATTTAAAATCTATATAACAAGCATAGGCCAATAATATTCTAATACTTTCTAACCTAGCCACAGGAGCAAATGTTTCATCATAATCTAATCCTTCTTCCTGTGTATACCCTTGTGCAACTAATCTAGCTTTATTCCTTATAACTTGACAAGTTTCGTTAGTTTTGTTTCTAAAGATCCACTTTGTACCTATTAAGTTTACGAACCCTCGTAAAGTTAACATTATGCATGTGTGAATTTAAATGTTATACTATGTGACGTGAGTTGCACATGTTTTATATTTTTATATTAAATCCATTGAGTTAAGCTTTACTCAATGAGGGATGTTCCTTGAGTTAATAGTTAAGTCAACGGAGTAAGTTCGTTGAGTTACATTAACTTCACAGACTAGCTATTTTCTAATATTGAATGTGAAGTAGTTGTAGAAACAAGAAATTCGAAGGAAAACCACGATTGCACGTATCACACAAGATTTAAATCATAGAATGAAGAAGAAATCATCATTGTTGATATGAATGAAGGAAATCCAATTGATCATTTAGGTAGAGGTAGTTACTACTAAAAGAAATATAAAAAGAAGAGGAGAAGAATGAAGAAGAGTGTGGAGACTTACACTAACTGTAGGAAGCATTGGAAGTTTCTTGAAGCTCCACAACGCCACCACCAATCATCAACCATTGGAGGTTTGTGAGGATACTTTCTGGATGTCAGGTCGATTCCGAGCCAAACACGGTGACTAACAATCACTGTGAGGAGTGATCACATCGCAAGAAGGGAAGTCATTTTCACCAAGCATTGACTCATCTCTTAGGAGATCGTAAAACTTCTAGCCTTGGCTTCGGGTTGATGCCAATATACTGAAGAGGAGATCAACTTACAAGTCTCAATTCAAGATTCTATAAGGAGAGGAGGCGTGACTATAAGTGATTAAGTTTTCAGTGGTATAATTGCGTCACATGTAGTGATGGAAGTTTTTACTATCAATAGAGAATTTCTACATTTCACCTTTCGTTCATCTTTAGGAACATATCAAAACAAAAATCCCAAAAACAAAACTAATTATCTGTGTTTATAGTTAGCATTTATGTATTGTAGTATTTGTTTTGTATTGTGATTAATGTTATTATTGTCAGTATTATGAATGTTTTGTATTTATTTGATTCAGAATAGAGGAAATAGTTTTAATGATTACTAAAATTGATTTGTATAAAACACCCAAAATCTTAATGGTTACTATTTGAAATATCTGAATATTAGTGTTGATTAATGACAAATCCCAGATTAACTAACATTAAAAGCGTAATTGATGTTATTTACATTCTATGGAACTGCCTAATGGATGGCTAAATTCCTCTGTGAATAGCAAAAATTTAATTGAAAATTACTAGTTAGGCTCGTGGAGTTAACTTAAGTTCACGAGGATTGTCCGTTGAGTTAACTATAACTCTACAAACTAAGTTCGTTGAGTTAGTAGTAAGTCAATAGAGTGTGTAATTTAAAACACATGAAACTCTAGTTATAAAAATCAAAATGGTATGTAATTTTTACTCAATCTCTATGGGATCGACTTGTACTTGCACACAAATACAATAGACACTGTGCACTTATAGTTAAGAACAAATTAGATTTAATATCTAATTTGTGAAAATTGTTTGTTTACTTCTAAAAGAAATTATCAATATATAATTAAAGCAAACGAAAGTTACCCAAACAAAGTTTTTATGTAAATATACATATATAAGTAAACAAAACAAATCGAAGAGTCTCCAATGATTTTTTGCTAATAAAACCCCCAATCTGTAGATTTAAGGGTTAAATAGGCTATTTAGAATAAAATTGTGTATAATATTAGTGGTTAATGGATGGTTAATTACATAGTATTTAGTTTATCATATGAAAATTAAGCCATTATGTTACAAATATACAATTATATGCTTTAATTAAAGAATATACATAATTTCAAGGAATTAACATTAATTAAGTATTATTTCTAAATACTTTGAAAGCCTAGTTTACGTGTGGTTTTATAGAAGTTTACGAAACCTCGTAAAGTTAGGAATTATTTCAGACGTCAACTTTTGAATGATTAAGAATTACTTCTTTTACATATTAAATACTAAATGTTATAAAAGTATTTGTTTTATTATACTATAGAACTGAATGAGTCTATTAAATTAAGCTTAATTCAACGAGGTTAGTCTATTGAGTTATAGTTAAGTCAACGAAGTAAGTCTATTGAGTTACACTAACTACACAAACTAGTTATTTTCTAATATTCAACTATAAGCAATTGTAGGAAAAGGAAATTCAAAAGAAACCATGTCGCACAAACCCCGCCATGATCTAAATCGTGGACAGAAGAAGTAATCACTACTGTTAATACGAAGGAAGGAGATCCAACTAGTCATTTATGTTAACTCTAAGATGAAAAAAAAAACATGAACCTTTCTCTAGTTGATAGTTCAAGCATGATACTGAAAACACTCCTCTTAAACTCATCGAAACTGTGAAGTGGAGAATAATGGAAGAAAAGCACATAGAAAACATAGGATTTACATGGTTCAGCAACAACCTACGTCCATAGAGAGTTGAATGTTCTTTTATAAGCTTCGACACAATCAACCATATGTTTTACAACATCATACAAGTTTATATATTACCCAAACTTAGGGTTAATAAACCTTTAATTACAATAGAGCCATTACAGTAGCACATAAACACTTCAGAAAAGGAAGACTCATTTTTGGAGTCTTCTTCCTTACTCTCTGAAAATTGTAGCATTTCGAATAGTTACTAGACTTAACTATCCGAAGGAATTCTTTCTCTCTACATCTGTCAGAACGGTCGGATATTATAGTAGGCTATCTATCCGAAGAGATCTTGTCTTTCGGATAGTTACTGTCTTAACTATCTGAAGATCTACTTAAGTCTCTCTTAAGCCCTTTCAGAAGGTTCTAGTTGTAACCTTCCAAAAATTCTTGACTTTCAGATAGTTACTATCCTAACTATCCAAAGATTCACTTAAGTTCCTATTAAGTTAGTTCGGAAGGTTCTAGCTATAACCTTCTAAAAACTCTTGACTTTTGGATAGTTACTGTCCTAACTATTTGAAGATTCACTTAAGTGTCCTAACTATCCGAAAGGATCTTGTCTTTTGGATAGTTACTATCCTAACTATCTGATGATTCACTTAAGTCATTCTTAAGTCATTTTGGAAGGTTCTAGCTATAACCTTTTGAAACATTCTAACTTTTGGATAGTTAGATTTGAGCCTTTCGATTGCTCTATTGTTTTCGGATACTTCAACTGATAACCTTCTAAAAAACATTTAACCTATCAGAGACTTATAGCTGACAAGCTTTCAATTGAACCTAGGCAACTTGTGGTATACTCTACACCTAAACCACTTGCCCTAACAATCTCCCACTTGGAGTCTAACACAAAGATTAAAAGAAACTAGACTCTTGGCTCATAATTAACTTGCAACAGCAACTCAACCAAAACATCAACACCTAGTCTCCTTTTTATCAGTTATCTAGGAGACCAATTAAGGCCATATACAACCTTAATTTCTGTAGATTCAGAACCTTGGTTAACATGTCTACAACATTTTCAACACTAGCAATCTTCTATAAATCTAGCCTGTTTTGTTTTATCTCTTCCCTTATGAAATGAAACTTCATTCTTATATGTTTGGACCTTGAATGGAATTTCAGATTTTCAACTAAGTAAATGGTACTTTGACTGTCATAGAATAGAATGCTTCTTTTCTATTTGTGCCCTAATTCAGCTAGTACAATCTCTAACCAAATTTTTTCTTTAGCTGCCTCTACAACTGCAACATATTCAGCTTCTGTGGTTAAGAGTGCAACAATACTTTGTAGCTTAGATCTCCAGCTTATTGTAGTACTTCCTATGCAGAATACATAACTTGAAGTACTACTTTTATCCACCTCTCCTCCTAAATTAGCATCATAGTAGCCAATCAATTCAACTGGTCCTTTCTTGAAGTTTAGATTTATGTCTAGGGAATATCTGAGATATTTGAGTATCCACAGTACAGCAGACTAATGCTCAGCTCCTAAATTTTCCATGTATCTACTAACAACTCCCACTACATGGGACATATCTAGTTTTGTGTATATCATAACATACATAAGACTTCCCACTACTGAAGCATATGGTATTTTAGACATTTTTGTCCTCTCTTCTTCAGTCTTAGTAGATTGATCTTTAGACAACTTGAATTGGGGTTCGAGAGGCAATTTAGTTCTCCTCTCCTTTGAGATGTTGAATCTTCTAAGCACCTTTTCTAAGTACTTCTGATACAACCTTAGTATACCTACCATTTTATCTCAGATGATTCTTATACTCAAGATTTTCTTAGCTTCTCCCAAATCCTTTATGTCAAATTCCTTTGATAATTGTCTATTTAATTACTTAATTTGTTCTATACTTGAACAAACAATTAACATATCATCTACATAAATCAGTAGAATGATAAGTAATCATCAAGCAATTTTATGTAGCAGGAATAGTCCGTATCACATCTCTTGAAGCCTAAGGTATAGATAAAGGTATCAAATCTCTTGTACCATTGTCTTGGTGCTTACTTCAAGTCATATAGACTCTTTAGCAATATACATACTATCTTTGCTTTCTTGCTAATTACCGCAAATCCTTTTGGCTACATCATGTAAAGCTCTTCCTCCATGTAGGAATGTTGTCTTTACATCCATTTGCTCCAAAAACAAATCTTCTACAGCAGCAATACTCAAGACTATTCTTATAGCATTCATCTTCACAACTAGTAAAAATACTTCAGTATAGTCTATATCTTGAATTTACTGAAAACCCTTAACAATAAGTTTGGCTTTATATTTCTTACTGTCGTCTGGTTGTTCTTTCAGCCTGAATACCCACTTGTTTCTTAGGATTTTCTTCCCTTTTGGCATGGAGTTAGCTTCCAAGTTTTATTCTTTTCAAGGGACCTTAGTTCCTCTTTCATTGCTAACTCCCATTCATGTGCATTACTTGCATAGACTACTTCTTGATATATTTCAGGTTCACCATCATCTATTAATAATAGATAATTAAATGATGGTACATACCTTTTAGGTTGTCTAGAAACCCTTCTAGATCTTCTAAGTTGTTTAGTGACAACTTCATCCTCTGGTTGTCTAGATGTTCTTGCTGTTTAGCCTCTAGAAGTTGAATTTCTTCTACAAGTTCCTTTTGAAGTTGTTCAACATCATTATCTAGACTGATTTCAACAGTACTTTCAAATTGAAACTCTGACTGTTATTCATTTGCACTTTCTTTGTGCTTGTACATCTTGGATTTAATGAATGTGACATCTTTTGCACGAATTATTTTCTTGGTTTCTTTCACCTAGAATTTGTAACCAAAATAATCCTTACCATAGCTAATGAAATAACACTTCTATGATTTTGAATCCAACTTGTCCCTTTTGTCACTGCTCAAGTGGACAAATGACTTGGATCCAAAGACCTTCAAATGAGTATAGTTGACCTCCTTCCTAGTCCACAATTCTTTAGGGTTTTTAAGCCCCATTAGAACAGATGATCTATTTATTAGATAGGCAGTTGTATTGACAACTTCTGCTTAGAATGTTTTGGGAAAACCTATATGTAGTCTCATGCATCTTGCTCGTTCATTCAAGGTCCTATTCATTCTTTTAGTAACTCCATTTTGTTGTGAAGTCCTAACTATAGTCTTCTGCCTTCTAATTCCTTACTTTTCACAGTAGATTTTAAATTCTTGGCTATCATATTCTCCTCCATTGTTTGACCTAATGGATTTAATTTTCCTCCCACTATGATTTTCCACTTCTGCTTTCCATTTCTTGAAGACTTCGAAAACTTTAGACTTCTATTTCAAAAAATAAATCCACACTTTCCTGGTACTATCATCAATGAAGGTGACATGGTGAAGAGCACCTCCTAAAGAATTGATAGGGGTAGACCCCATTCATTGAGTTAACTATAACTCAATGATGTTAGTTCATTAAGTTAGGAATAGTAACTAAAGTCACTCCATTGAGTTATTTGTAACTCAATGAAGTTAGTTCATGGAGTTAGCTAAATGATTATTTTTACCTCCATGAATGAGACTTCATGTGTTTAGCGGTTACTATAATTTAAATTTAAAAAGTAGAGCACATAACCATAAATATAGGAATCGTATCGCACGTTACAAGGCATGCTCTTGCAATAAGATGCATTTGTAATATGGATGTGCATTATAAATGCAAAACAAAAAGTTATTTACTAGTTATTAATATTAAGTGAAGAGAAGAGAATTTGTTGGGGAACTAGAAGGAGAAGCAGCTGATTTAACTTCATCTGTTAACAATTTCTTACATTATTAGAGTAAAACGTGAGACTGGTATGTAATTAACTTTCTGAAATTTATTATATGTTGAGAGTTTATGAGTACATGGATTCATTCTCCTAACACTAAACGATTAGTTAGAACACCTACACAAAATTATTTAATATAGAAGCATATTGAAAAATTTTCTGAAATTGAATTTAACAAAATCCTTAAGAGTGTCGCTAACTTTTCATTAAAGGAAAACAAAGAAATGGTTGTTCTAGTAGAAAAACTATTAGGAGAAATTCTTTATTCTAAGTTAGTAGATGAACCTTCATGTATTTGATTACCTAACTTTGAGGGAGATAGGTTTGAACTGAAATCTAATTACATTAGTCAATTACTACATTTTCAGGGATTAGAAAGAGAAGATGCCTATTACTTCCTTAGAGAATTTAACGAAGTTTGTCAAATGATGAAAATGCCTAATATGAGTATAGATGCTATTAAACTTAGATATATTTCCTTTACTTTAAAAGATATAGTTAAGAGATGGTTGTTAGGATCATATGGCTCATTAGAGGAGGGGTGAATGATGATTTGTGATTGATTTTAATCTTTCTTCAGTTAACCTAATTGATTTAACTTAAATAGTAAACATAGGTACTAACTAGATGAATGAATATGCACCGTAGAGATAACAATAAAAGACAAGAAATTTTTAGGTGATTCACTAACTCGGCTAGTCCACCACCAAGATTCACTTGGGCTTCACTAAGTAAGTTAACACTTACAACACTTGCTTTTAGGTATAAGCAAGAACTAATATATGAGCTTTCAAGTAAAAGCTCTGAACCAACCTTTCCTTCGAACTTTCTAGTGCAAGCTCTTAATCAATAGTGAACTTTCAAGTGCAAGCTTACAAACCAACAATTTCTTTCTTTCTTTCAGAGTTTGTGCGTAGGGAGCTTTTAATACTTCAGTAAGCTTCTTTTTGCTTTTCTTCTTCTTCAATACTTGCTGAAAAAATATGTTGTAGAATTTTGGTGTGTAGTTCTCAAAGTATATGATGATCGTTATCTTTATCTTCCTTTACTGATCATACTTATACTAAGATGCATAACGATCATATTCTTTCTAGCGACATTTGTCTTGTTGTATTTATTGCACTATCTGTTGTAAAAATAGTAAGTTACCGTTCTGTATATTGTCCTTGGTGTAACCTTCCGATTCCCTTTGATTTTTGGATAGTTAGTTGTTATGACTTTCCAAAAATTCGAATGGCTGTTCTGTAACTCTTTGAAAAATCCTTGAAGAGTTATTTCTTTCACATGATCTTTAATGCTTCAAATTTAACACGTGAGTCTTTAAGTTCGGATAGTTATAACTGTTAACTTTCCAAAATGTATTGACTTTTGAATAGTTAGCTATCTTAACTTTTCAATTTTTCTTTTTAGCTTTCGACTGTTGGTCACATGTGTTTTTAATTTCTGCATGTGCAACTTAAGTTTGGATAGTTAGCCCTTCTAACTCTCTCATTCTATTTTGTTTTCGGATAGTTACCTATTGTAACTTACCGAAAAACTCGAACAGTTATCCTTTAATACTTCTGACTTTTGTCACATGGGTATTTAAGTTCCTCATGTGTAACTTAACTGTTTGGATAGTTGACTCTCTTAACTTTCCGAAAACTTGAATAGATGTCTAACATTTTGAAAGTCTTCTTGTTTTCGGAGAGTTAGCCTTGTAATTTTCCGAAAAGTCTTTCCTACTGCATTTAAGTTGTTTTTTGGATACTTGTTAACTTTCTAATATTTCTCTTTTTTCAGATACTTAAGTTTTGAGCTGTCCAAAAAATATTTCCTACTGCATTTAAGTTGTCTTTCGGATACTTACTTGTTAACCTTTCGATATTCCTCTTCTTTTAGATACTTAAGTTTTGAGATGTTTTTAAAACTATTTGAAAATCCTATTTTTATTTGGCAGCATTTACTGAGTTATCTGTATCTATTTATCTACTATTCTTTTGATTCCCTGTATCTTTATCTATCAGTTCCTATTTATCTACCATCCTATTAAGCTGTAACTGTCTTATGAAATACAAATTATTTCCTCACACGAATTTTTGCATTATCAAAACACAAGGGTTTTAACAATGGTTATATACTTTGTCTCTTGATTTAATTTCTACATTGACTAAATTTTATTCAGTTTTTCTAGAAAAATATTATCCAACTCATCAAACAATTAAGAAGAAAAAGGAAATATTAATGTGAAGCTAAAAATAAGGAGAATTATTTTGGAAATATTTTGAATGCTTTAAAGATTTATTAACCCAATGTATACATCATGCAATGAGTAAAACACAATTAATAGGTATAATTTATGAAGTCATAGATGCTTTAACTAAATCTTTATTAGAATCTATCTATCAAAATAGATTTCTAAAGCTATGTAGTGAGGAAACATGGGCTTATTTAGAAAACTTTGTAAAAAGAACTACTTAGGGGGAAAACTCGGCTGAAGCTATTATAGATAAGAAAATATTGCCAAGAGGAATGCATGAAATTGATTCGAGCACTATACTTGAAGTTAAATTAAGTGAGTTAACTGAGAAAATAGAAGAGTTATCATTAAATCAAAAGTTAGCAGAGAAAAATGCAAATATTAATGACTTAGATGCTATCTATGTTAGAAACCAAAAAGATAATTTTAGTAATTCTTATAATCCTAATTGGAGGAATCACCCAAATCTATATTGGAGAAATAACAATTTCCAAGGAGGAGAAAATATAAATCAAAGTTATGAAACATTAATTGAACAAGGATCTAGAATAGAAAAATTAGAAAAAATAATTCAATACTTAAATAATCGTTTAGATCATGTGTTTGGAAATACTGCTATTCAGAATCAAAACATGAATAGAAATATACCCCTTAGACAAAAAGAATTAGTAGAAGTTAGACCAATAAAAGGACTGCCAAGTTAATCAGTACTAAATCCTTTAAATAGAAATATTAAAGAAATTGATACATCCTATGGGAGGGAAGCTTAATGAAACAAGATATATTATTACTAATACTAAATATGTATATTATAGAAAATTAGATAAGTATAGAAACATATAAATAGTTATATATATATATATATATATATAATTTTTATAATTCTTAGGTTCGTAGAGTTATCACTTAACGAACTTAGTCTGTTGAGTTATGATTTAACTTAACTCCACATATGTGTTTGTAAGTTAACTATTAATGTTTATTTTTGTTTTATGTTGTTGACTATAAAATCACAACAGATGGAAATTATGGAATTGCCACTGGATGCATGTATAGATGATATTTGTGCACATTTTTATATGATAATTCATGCATTCTATGTCTCGAAACTCAAGTTATATGCACTTATACAAGAAAATATATGTTAATCATATTTTTATGAAATTGCATGAATATGTGCACAAATGCACCCCTTTATTGCAATTTTCACGAAACATACTATATGTTCATATGCTTGAATGTATGATTTAATAATTCTTAGGCCAAGAAAGAGATTTTAAAGGTCATCAATGTATTGAAATAATTTGATATGGCCACATATTTTACACACTATGGTTATGAACTTGTGGACATTAAATGCAATAATGTGACATTGATTATGAATGATTTTAAATACATGTTACTAATTGATTCATTCATTGATGAACTTACATTTCACATTGGTAAACACGTTAAAATGAATGTTACATACCTTAGAAATAAATATATTTCAAGTTCATAACTCGATTTATTTTTGGCATGTATTACTAACATTACTAACATTACATGCATGAGTTAAATGGAATTTGTTATAGGTGAATGTTGGCCCTTGGATCAAGCTTTGGGATCATCAACTCTTGGATGATCAAAAATCTCTATAAATAGGCCTTGTAACCCATGAGCTCACCCCCTCTCCAACTCCAAAATTCAGAATCCCCCTTGGTACTCCAAGCAAGGAGGTGAAGGAGCTCCACTCTTGGTGATTTCTCTTCCAAACGGCTCTTGGAGGTAGGTCTCTCCCTTTCCTTGTTCTCTCCACTTCCTCCTCCGGCATTCTTCACCATTAGGGAGGTTGAATTCCTGCTGCAATTACTCCTTGAGGTGTTAAATCTGTGGAGGAGAGGAGCATTGGAGAGACAAGTAGAGGTGTAGTGAAGTATCTTCAAGAGTGCACTCCCTTGTTCTACACGTTGCTGCATTCCTTTCAACGTTGGACCTCCAATCTGTGGAAGGAACAAGCTGCATTAGGTGTGGAGAATTGGTGGAGAAGGTAGACATCTTTGGTGGCTGAAGCAAGGAGGTGACGTCCCTTGTGGAAAGACCATTGGAGATGTGGGCTTAAGGTGAGGAGATGGACTATGAGTTGAGATGGAGTTGTTTGTATTTCCTATTTTGATGTTGTATGGTTGTTATTCATTCCATGTTTTCCATGTATTTCCCCTTATTGTAATTGTTATTATGTGTCTTGAATTAGTTTGTTACACATAGGGGTAGTTTTGTCTTTAGCCACTTGGGGGTACACAAATGTTATAAATAGACCCCCAACGTGTGCTTAGAGGTGTGGTTGAATCTTGTATCCCTTTGTGATCACCTAGAGAATCATTCAGTTGAGCTCCATCCATGGATGTACCTAATTGGGGAACCATGTTAAACCTTGGTGTTTTTGCATTTGCTTTACACGTTTTTCCCTTTTGTCTTCTTCTTTCTTCTCCACGAGTCCAAGCTTCTCCCTTTCCGCACTTCTCTTCGCATAACAAGTGGTATCAGAGCGAAGCTTGAGGAGTTGGCCGTGGATTAGGCTTGAAAGAAGAAAAGAAAGATCTTGGCCAACACACGAGCCGACGCCGACGCCCGCGCCCAACGCGCGAATTCGCCTGCGTTCTTGCTTGCGCGATCCTCTACGTCTCTGCCTGCTCCAGCATCAGCGCGCATTAGCCCGCTTTCTTGCCCGCGCGATCGTCCGTGTCTCTGCTCGCGCCAGCGTCCACACGCATTTGCCCGCATTCTTGCCCGCGTGATCGTCCGCGTCTCTGCCTGCACTAGCGTCCGCACGCATTCTCCCGCATTCTTGCCCGCGCGATCATTAATGTCTCTACTCACGCCAGCACCCGCATGTATTCGCCCGCGTCTTCGTCCGTGCCAGCGCCCGCACGCAACCACTCGTGTCCTCGCCTAACGCTAGCGCTTGCGTGCATTTGTTTGCGTCGTTGCCTACGCTAGCGCTTGTGCGTGATTGCTCGCGTTCCGCTTGACACCAGCGTTCACGTATCGATGCTTACGTTCTTTGTTTGACGCCAGCGCTTGCGGTTTGCTCACGCGATCTTTGCTCGCGACTTGTGTTCGTGACAAAGCATCCGTGGTTGGAATTCTTGTTCGATGCTTGCGATCTTGAATCTGACAACGTGCACTTGGTCATCTGTCATTTCCACGTTGGTGAAACGAGTAGTAAGAATTCCTATCATAACTTTCGAAGTTTGTTGTTGTGATTTTGCGGAATTCTTTTTCAACCTTTTTGGGTAGATCAAGTGTGGCCAGTTCTTTGGAATTCTTTAGCAGTTCTTTGGAATTCTTTGAAGTTCTTTGGGAATTTTGAGACAATACGTGTGATCTTGGCTCATCTTTGTTTGTTTGGGATTCTTTGCGAGTGATCTTTTGAATTTGGTAGCTGCATTTGTTAGTTGGGATATTTTGAATGAAAGATTTATCCGCACCTTTGGGATAGCAAATTTTGTGCTTATTTGTTGTCCGAATTATTTGGTATTTGCTTGCTGTGTTTGTGTTGTTCTACTGTCATGACATCTTCAGCCTTGAAAGTTGAAAAGTTCAACGGCAAGAACAACTTTAGTTTGTGGTAGATTATGATGAAAGCACTTTTGAAACAATAGGGTATTTGGACTCCCTTAAATGTGGAGACAACCCTAGATAAGAAGTCTGCCGAATTTGAACAGCAAGAGGAGAAGACACATTCGACTATTCTGCTACGTTTATCAGATGAGATAATCATTGAAGTAGCAGATGAAAATACAGCTTTGGGTCTTTGGAATAAGTTAGAATCTCTGTATATGACTAAGTCTCTTACGAATAAGCTGTTGTTGAAGCAAAGACTATTCTCTCTAAGAATGAAGGAAGGTACACCATTGAAGCAACATTTGGATCAACTCAACACCATTCTCATGGAGTTGAGGAACATTGGTGTTACTGTGGAAGATGAGGATGCTGCTCTCATCTTATTGGTATCTCTCCCTCTCTCCTTTGAGAATTTTGTGCAATCTTTTGTGGTTGGCAAAGATTCTATTATTTTGGAGGAGGTAAGATCGAGTCTTCATTCTCAAGAATTGAGACATTTGGCTACACATGGTAGCAATGATGTTAGCGAATCAGGTTTGACAATGCATCATTCAGAGTCTAGAGGACGACAGAGTAGAAGAGACAATAGGTGTAGAGGTAGAAGTAAGTCCAGAGGTAGAATTTCCAAGGACACTTGCAATTATTGCAAGGAAAAGGGGCATTGGAAGGTAAACTGCCCTAAATTGAAGATTAAGGGAAATACAACAGTCGCCGAAAATGGAGACTTAGGGTCTGACTGTGATTTCTCCCTTACTGTATGCTGTAGTGTCTACTCCGATTAGAGTTGGATTATGGATTCTAGTGCATCACATCATATGACTCCCAATAGAGAATATTTCCATACATATGAGGAGGTAGATGGTGGACAGGTCACTTTAGCAGATAATGATGTTTGTGACAGAACAGGTGTTGGATCTGTCAGATTCAGGATGCATGATGGGACGATCAAAGTCTTGGAGAATGTTTGACATGTGCCAAGGTTGGGCAAGAGCCTTATTTCGCTAATGGCTCTTGATTAGAAAGGTTTCAGTTTTTCAGGTGGAGGAGGTAAACTTCACATTTTGTAAGGTTCCCTAGTAGTAATGAAGGGAATCAAGGATGGACCTTTATATATTCTTCAGGGCAAACCTATCATTGGATCAGTAGCTGCTACAATAAGTGATCAACAGTCTATGTCAGCTATTTGGCATTCCAGGTTAGGACATTTGGGCCTAAAGGGAATGCAGAAGCTTAGTACACTTGGCAGGTTAGATGGTCATATCTTTACAGATATTGATTTATGTAGGCATTGTATCTATGGGAAACAGAAACGTGTTTCCTTTGGAAGAGCAGAACATTCTACCAAGGGGAAGTTGGATTATGTCCATGCAGATTGTTGGGGACCATCTCAACAACCCTCTTTAGTAGGTTCTAAGTATTTTCTCTCCATTGTTGATGACTTTAGTCATATGACTTGGGTTTTCGTTATGAAACATAAGAGTGAAGCCTTCAAGAACTTTAAACAATGGAAGGTTATTGTTGAAAACCAAGTAGGAAGGAAAGTAAAATACTTGAGAACAGATAATGGTTTAGAATTTTGCTCAAATGAATTTAACATTTTTTGCATAGATGCAGGCATAATTAGGCATTATACTGTCAGGGGAACTCTACAACAGAATGGAGTTGTAGAACATCTTAATAGGACGTTGTTGGAGAGAGCTAGGTGTATGCTCTCTCATGCTGGGCTAGAAAAATGTTTTTGGGCTGAAGTTGTTAACACATCCTCCTATTTGGTGAATAGGTCGCCATTCAATGCAATTGGCGACAAGATCCCTTATGAAGTATGGATGGATAAAGCGGCTAACTATTCCAAATTGAAAGTATTTGGATGTCCTACGTATTACCATGTTAATCATTGTAAATTGGAGCCACGTGCCAAGGAAGGCATTTTTGTGGGATATGGAATGGGAGTAAAAGGATATAGGATATATGATAAAGAAACAAGAAAGGTCATTCATAGTAGGGATGTTACCTTTGATGAGGTTTCTTTGATGCATAAGAAAGAAAACCCAACTATTTTGAATCCACCTAGTACTCCTGAGCAGGTGGAGCTTGATTTGAATCAACCGTTGATATCTGATCAGTCTGTTCCTGTTGATACAGATCAACATTTGATTTTAGAAGAAGATCAAGGAGATGAATTTGTTGAGGACACACGTTCAAGGTGTGTTGCCAGAGATCGTCCTAGGAGGGATGTTCACCCTCCACAAAGGTATGGCTACAATAATATGGTCGCTTTTGCCCTACAGGTAGCTGGTGAGGTGGAGGATGCTGACCCACCTAGTTTTGATGTTGTCGTTAGTGGACCAGAAGTCGTACATTGGTTGGGAGCTATGCAAGAAGAACTACAATCTTTGCATAAGAATAGGACTTGGGAGTTGGTAAAACGTCTCAAGGACAGGAATATTGTTGGTTGCAAATGGGTGTTCAAAAGGAAATCAGGAACACAAGGCAACCTTGGAATACAATATAAGGCAAGATTGGTAGCAAAAGGGTTTTCACAGAATGAGGGTGTGGACTTCAATGAAGTCTTTGCTCCAGTAGTTAGACACACCTCCATTTGAGTTCTTTTGGCAATTGTTGCAGTAAAGGATTTAGAACTTGAACAATTGGATGTGAAAATAGTTTTCTTGCATGGTGATTTAGATGAGGACATTTGGATGGAACAACCAATTGGTTTTGCAGAAAGAGGTAGATCAGACCTCATTTGTAAGCTGTAGAAATCTTTGTATGGGCTGAAACAGTCTCCTAGGTAGTGGTATAAAAGATTTGATTCTTTTATCACTGATGTTGGTTTCGTTAGAAGTAGTTTTGATTCATGTGTCTATATTAAACAAATTAAAGAAGAATTTGTTTACTTGCTCTTGTATGTGGATGACATTTTGATTGCAGCCAAAGATGTCAATGAAATACAGGTTTTGAAAGACACATTGAAATCTGAATTTGCAATGAAGGATTTAGGACTGGCAGGTAAAATCCTTGGGATGGAGATTTATCGTGACAGGAACATTGGAAGATTATTTCTCCATCAGCACAATTATGTTCTGAAGATTTTGAGCAGGTTTGGCATGACTTCAAGCAAGACCATCAGAACACCCTATGATAGGAACCTGCGATTATCAGTTGCTATGGCACCTTAGATGCAATCTGAAAAAGAGTACATGAAAAAAGTTCCATATTCACAGGCAGTTGGCAGTCTTATGTATGCCATGATTTGTACTCGTCCGGATCTTGCTTACCCTCTTAGTGTTGTAAGTAGGTTTATGTCAAATCCAGGGAAGAGTCATTGGCAGGCCGTGAAAAGGATCTTTAGGTACTTGAAGGGCACGTCTGATCTAGGACTGATTTATGGTGTTAAACATAACTATAGTGTAGCTGGATATTCTAATTCAGATTTTGCAGGTGATGTTGATCAGCGTAGATCCTTAACAGGATATGTCTTCACATTGGCAGATTCCATTATTAGTTGGAAATCTACCTTACAGCCTACTGTATCTTTATCCACCATAGAGGATGAGTATATGGTGATGACAGAAACTACAAAAGAAGGTATTTGGCTGAAAGGGTTACTTGGAGACTTTGGTTTGCGATATGATAAAGTAGAAATTTTCTGTGACAGTCTCAATGCCATCAGCTTAACGAAGGACAATGTGTTTCATGACAGGACAAAACACATTGATGTTCGTTATCACTTTCTTAGAACAGAAGATCACGTGAAGATTTTGAAGATCAACACACATGACAATCCAGCCGATATGTTTACGAAAGGCGTTCTTGAAAGCAAGTTTAAGCATTGCTTAGACTTACTTAATGTGTTTGCTTATAGTTGACCCTTCAGGTCTTTTGAAGATGGAAATTTGTTTGGTTCTAGGTGGAGTTTGTAAATTCAAGGCAAGGTGGAGATTGTTATTATGTGTCTTGAATTAGTTTGTTACACATAGGGGTAGTTTTGTCCTTAGCCACTTGGGGGTACACAAATGTTATAAATAGACCCCCAACGTGTGCTTAGAGGTGTGGTTGAATCTTGTATCCCTTTGTGATCACTTAGAGAATCGTTCAGTTGAGCTCCATCCGTGGACGTACCCAATTGGGGAACCATGTTAAACCTTGGTGTTTTTGCATTTTGGTTCACACGTTTTTCCCTTTTGTCTTCTTCTTTCTTCTCCACGAGTCCAAGCTTCTCCCTTTCCGCACTTCTCTTCGCATAACAGTAATGTTGAATTCTTATGGTTATATCAATGTTTTTCAATTCTAAGTTTAGTTTGAGTTTTTGCCTCTTATGTGTTTGATTTTATGTGTCTTTGTGTGGATTCTTCTCAAATGTTTGTTCCTCTAACTCTAACATAGTTTAGACATTTTTTACTTAACTCTAACCTCATGATTTACTTGATTTGGATTGTACAAAGCTTACACTTAGTAGATTAGAGCATACATGGATTTAGATGTATGGATTAATGTTGTAGTATAGTGGTAACTATTCTCGCCTATCACACAAGTGACCCAGGTTCGATCCCCGGCAACGGCGTCGAAAACTTGTTCGAGGTTTATATGTTATGAAATTAACACGCAATCGAGTTTTAATATTTATAACTGCAAGCGCACGGAGTCAATTATAGAAAGCATGCAAGAACGGGTCGAGTCCACAGGAATCAGCAATTAAACATAAAATTCACTAGAGTTATAGATATGCCATGTGTAAATGCATTCTCATCACATGTTTTCCTTAACAATCATGTGAATGTTAGAAATGATTTCATATAGAGTTGAATCAGTAATGAGAAACCTCATTCATGTCCCTCTCTATCCATCACTTAAGAGAAAGCATCACACAATAATTAATCAATACACTACACACACGAAAATAACATAACACCATGCTAAGCTTCCAATTCTACTACAAAACTAGCATACATGGACTTATAACCATACATCTAAATCCATGTATGCTCTAATCTACTAAGTGTAAGCTATGTACAATCCAAATCAAGTAAATTAGGAGGTTAGAGTTAAGTAAAAAATGTCTAAACTATGTTAGAGTTAGAGGAACAAACATTTGAGAAGAATCCACACAAAGACACATAAAATCAAACACATAAGAGGCAAAAACTCAAACTAAACTTAGAATTGAAAAACATTGATATAACCACAAGAATTCAACATTAAAATAAGGGGAAATACATGGAAAACATGGAATGAACACATAACAACCATACAACATCAAAACAGGAAATACAAACAACTCCATCTCAACTCATAGTCCATCTCCTCACCTTAAGCCCACATCTCCAATGGTCTTTCCACAAGGGACGTCACCTCCTTGCTTTAGCCACCAAAGATGTCTACCTTCTCCGCCAATTCTCCACACCTAATGCAACTTGTTCCTTCCACGGATTGGAGGTCCAACGTCGAAAGGAATGCAGCAACGTGTAGAACAAGGGAATGCACTCTTGAAGATACTTCACTACACCTCTACTTGTCTCTCCAATGCTCCTCTCCTCCATGGATTTAACACCTCAAGGAGTAATTGCAGCACCAATTCAACCTCCCTAATGGTGAAGAATGCTAGAGGAGGAAGTGGAGAGAACAAGGAAAGGGAGAGACCTACCTCCAAGAGTTGTTTGGAAGAGAAAATACTAAGAGTGGAGCTCCTTTACCTCCGTGCTTGGAGCACCAAGGGGGATTCCGAATTTTGGAGTTGGAGAGGAGGTGAGCTCGTGGGTTACAAGGCCTATTTACAGAGATTTTTGATCATCCAAGAGTTGATGATCCCAAGGCTTGATCCAAGGGCCAACATTCACCTATAACAAATTCCATTTAACTCATGCATGTAATGTTAGTAATACATGCCAAAAATAACTCTAGTTATGAACTTGAAATATATTTATTTCTAAGGTATGTATCATTCATTTTAACATGTTTACCAATGTGAAATGTAAGTTCATCAATGAATGAATCAATTAGTAACATATATTTAAAATCATTCATAATCAATGTCACATTATTGCATTTAATGTCCACAAGTTCATAACCATAGTGTGTAAAATATATGTGGCCATATCAAATTATTTCAATACCTTGATGACTTTTAAAATCTCTTTCTTGGCCTAAGAATTATTAAATCATACATTCAAGCATATGAACATATAGTATGTTTTGTGAAAATTGCAATAAAGGGGTGCATTTGTGCACATATTCATGCAATGTCATAAAAATGTGATTAACATGTATTTTCTTGTATAAATGCATATAACTTGAGTTTCAAGACATAGAATGCATGAATTATCATATAAAAATGTGCACAAATATCATCTATACAAATTCCCCCTACCTAAACTTTGCTAGTCCCTCAGCAAAATCTAGGCTAAAATGAACAAAACATACAAATGCTAAATGAATGAATGACTTTATTCAAAACACAATGACATTTAAAAACAGAAATCCTAACTCACTTTCGTAGGAATCATGGTTGCATTTAGCCTATGCAACAAGCCGTTAAACCCCTAGGTCACCCTAGTGGTGAAGTGTTGTCTTCGGAGGGTTTTGAGCGGATAACCCACAAAATCCAAAAACTCAAAGATGAAAACATAAGCTAAAACAAAAGTTAAAACATAAGAGCACGAACAAAACCTCACAAATCACAAACATACACATAACAAGGACAAAAGTTGATATACCAAGATTACTTAAACATGCATGACGTTACTTACAAAGTTTTTAGTTTAACCTTTTTGGCTCCACCTTTATTCCAACACCCTTATCCTTTTAGATTTAAACTTAAGTGCTCATTCTCATTTCATCCTAAGAAAATAAGTACATACATATATAGGTGTAAGTGAAATGGCCAAAACTAAAAATTCACATAATAACCTACTCACTCCATCCATGATACTTACATAATCTTCAAAAGTCTATCCTCTACTACATTGTCTCTTTTATTTTATTCCTCTCTTTTTTTTCTTTTTTTTTCTCTTTTCCCTTTTTTCTTACTCTTATAACTTGCTTCTTTTTCTTTTTCTTTTTTTTTAACTCTCTGTCTACATCTACCCTTAGGATTACCTCCTACTTAGAAATACAGTTTTGCACGAATATTAAGAGGTTGCTTAGCCTCCATATCCGACTACTAAGTGTCCTTTGTAAGAACAGGCAATCACCTTATTCCCTTTTTACTACCATTCTTGAGAGACAACCCATTGGATAGCACTTTAGACTATTACTTAAGCTTCACTTCAAAAAGGAATAAGCTAGTTATGTTCTTTTTTAGTTAAGGCCTCGTGGTTGTGCAATACTTATATATAATAAACATATGAATGAAAATTGAATTTACTCTTAAGTTCTTACCTTTAGGTTCAAGGGTATTATCCCATTAGTGTTACCTCTAAGGTTCAACTAATAAACCTTAAATAAGCACTTCATTAATTAAGACCTTAGGTATGCCAACAAAGACACCAAACACAAAAAATAAATTAACAAAAGATGCAACTAATAACATTCCTAAGAATAAACAATGGAGATTGAGTAGTCTATTATTAGGAATATTGTCAATCACAAAATGCAAAATACACTTCACAACCAACCCTCCCATACCTATCTTGTACATTGTCCCTAATGTACTCGTAAGTATGAAATTGGTAAACCTGTGAAGCAAAAACAAAACAAAAACAACAAACAACACAAAACAAGCACGAATAGTCACAATAAACGCAGGATAGTATCGTAGTAGACTCCTACATGCATGCAACCAATATGAAAGAGGACATTCTAAGCACAAAAATATATAAGGAGAATGAAATGCATACCTGTGCTGTAGTAAGAATTCATAATTGAAAACATGAACAAACACATCAAACAATTCTATAAAAGGAAATGTAAAAAGACAAACACAAATACAGCAAAAGAACATCAACCAGAAGTGGAAGGTCTATCAGTAGGTGTAGTGTCCTGCATAGAATGAACAGTAGTGCTACGTAGGTTGGGAATGGTGGAACTAGGCAAAGAACCTCTATCATTTCCTCTAGATGAGGAAGCAATCTGATCCAGGCAAGCTTCTATGTTCTTAATAGCATTCCCATGCTCTACTAAGATGGGTGTAGCTTGGCTACTTATCTTTAGCAAAGATGCAATACCCTTCTCGAGATTAGCAAGGCGCATATCGATAGAAGTATGCGACTCATGGGACGATGGAAAAGGTACTCGAGAAGTGCTTGGGAATGATGGTGGTGGGTTCTCTCTAAGTGGCTCAGGTTGTCGCCAAGAAAAATTAGGATGGTTTCGCCATCCTGGGTGATAATACTATGATGGAGGGTTGGGTCTATAACTTGCCCCAATGGCATTAACATCCTCAGTCATATAAGAATCAGTGCTAGTCATAGCAGGGCAAGTCTCAATCACATGTCCCATTGCCCCACACCCTACACACTTAATACTAGGGCTCTTAGTAGGCCCCCTAATCATGAAATCCTCCATCTTCTTTAGCATCGCTGCCACACGTGCCTCAACCCCAGTCATCGGATCAACACAATGAACTACTCTAACTGGGAGGGATCTATTAAAACTCCTAACTGAACTCTCCATTTGCATAGTGCACTCAGCCAAATCCTGATAAAACGTCCATGCCTATTCTTCATTATACCTCATAAATCCCATAGGACACATGGACTCTAGCATTGTCTTAGTAGGATAGTTTGGCCCCTCGTATAAGATTTGACACTACCTTGAATGAGGGATCCCATGGTTTGGGCACTAAGCCAGCATTCTATTAAATCTTTCAAAGTACTTCCAGAATGGCTCTTCTGATCCTTGAACAATGTTCTTTATGGCATTCTGTGCTTGGATCGTGCGATGCAATGGATAGAATTTCTTAATAAACAAGGCACAAAATTCTGCCCAAGTCCCAATAGATAATGCTGGTAAAGTGAGCATCCAACACTTGGCATCATCTTGTAATGCCAAGGGAATGAACCTCAACTTGATGGCATCAGCAGGCACATCAGGGATATTAATCATGTTGCATACTACATTAAAGTCATGTAAAAACAAGTATGCATCCTCATTCTCAATTCCATGAAACTTAGGGAGTTGGCTAATATAATTAGAATGAAGCTCAAATTTCTTCCCTACACATGGTGGAAGAATAAAGCAAGATGGCTAATCTAACTGAACATGATAACAAATTTCCTATAAAGGTCGCAACTGCTTAGCCATACTATCAAAGCTAGCACAAGACAAGTCAACAACTCCCTCAAGGGTGTGCTCTACTCTCATGAGCCTATTTGAACTATCTCTAACCCACGAAGAACTGTGCATACACTACTAGGTAATAACAATGAAACAGAAGAGAAATGTACCTGACACCAGCTATGCAACTTAAGCACTCGAGAAACCTATCCACAAATGGTTGATTAGAAAAGCACAAATAAACAAATACAACTAAAAACACATAGTAGAAAAGAAACAAGAAAAATACAACTACATATATAGAATGAGCTAAAATATTTAAACATTCAAACCTAGCTCAAGTATAAGAAGGCTCATGTAAAGTAATATCTTCACCACCATAAGGCTTCTTATCAGATAAGAATAATTTCAATCGATGACCATTAACCTTAAAAATGTCCCCCCTTTTCATATTTTCTATATCTATTGCACCATGGGGATAAACTTTCTTAACTAAATAAAGTCCGGTCCATCGGGATCTAAACTTCCCAAGAAAAATGTGTAATCTCGAATTATATAATAGAACCTTTTGGCCTATCACAAATTCTCTTTGCAAGATATGCTTATCATGAAATATTTTGGCCTTTTCTTTTGTAATTCTAGAATTCTCATATGCCTCATGACGGATTTCTTCCAATTCAGATAATTCTAGTCTCCTCTTCTTCTTTGCTGCCTCTAAATCCAAATTAAATCTTTTTATTGCCCACATAGCTCTATGTTCTAATTCTACGA
Source organism: Cymodocea nodosa (assembly GCA_036874045.1). Lineage (NCBI taxonomy): Eukaryota > Viridiplantae > Streptophyta > Magnoliopsida > Alismatales > Cymodoceaceae > Cymodocea > Cymodocea nodosa. The sequence continues at coordinate 14,059,190 of CM072342.1, read as the reverse complement.
GCAAATGGCAGGCTTTACCATATATAGTCCTGAAAGGAGACATACCTAGGACAAACTTATGGGCAGTTTTGTAAGCCCACAAAGCTTCATCTAATCTATCTACCCAGTCTTTCCTAGATGGTCCAACAGTCTTTTTTAAAATACTTTTGATTTGTCTATTAGCATTCTCAACTTGTCCATTTGTTTGTGGGTGATAAGGAGTAGCCATTTTATGTGTAACCCCATATTTTCTCATTAATACCTCAAAGCTCTTGTTACAAAAATGGGTTCCTCTATCACTCACTATAGCCTTAGGAACACCAAATCGAGCAAAGATGTTGGACTTAAGAAAGGATATTACTACTTTTGAATCACATGCGCGGGTAGGAATAGCCTCAATCTATGGCTAAAAGGATATATAGATAACCCCTAGAATTTGGAAATGGTCCCATAAAATCTATCCCCCACACATCAAACAACTCAACTTCTATAATAGGTGAAAGTTGAAAGGACCTTTAGATTTTGATAATGCAAAAATCAATGTGAGGAATCAAATTGTATTTCTTAGGCTTAATAGTTCAGCAAGAGACCAGAAGTTGATACAGATAATTCAAAGTGTACTGCAAGTGATAAAAAGGATTTCGAAAGGTTACTAGGCTTAACTATCCAGAAGAGATATATTTTCGGTGAGTTAACAGTCTAAGTATCTGAAAGGAAATATAAAGTAGTAGCAACACTATCAGATAGTTAGAAGATTAAGTATCCGAATGTAGAAGGCTTTTGGAGAGTTAGAAAGATGGATGTATGAAGAATCGGAAAGTTACTGTAGCTAACTATCTGAAACTTAAGTCATTGAATTTCTCACGTGCAGAAATCCAGACAGAAGCTTAAAAGAAGAATCGGAAAGTTATTTGGAGCTAACTATCTGAAATTTGAAGAGTTTCGGTGAGTTACAAGTATAACCATCCGAAACTTAAGTTAGTCTATTATGCACATGCTGAATTAAATAAAGTAGTCGAAAACTTAAAGAAGGATTTCAGAGGGTTACTGTAACTAACTATTTGATAGTTAAAGAACAGTTCGGTAAGTTACAGCTGCAAGTATCCGATTGAATGATAGCTCATATGAACGATTTGAAATCCTACATGGCAGAAAGACTTAAGTGACCTTTCGGTAAGTTACAAGTATTTTTCGAAGAGTTACATGGCTAAGCCTTCGAAAAACCCAAGAAATCGGAAGGGTATCTTGAAATACCTCCCTGAATGGTAACTTACCATATTTGGGTCTAAAATCTTACCAAGTACAATAGAATACATTCGTTGGAAGAAAAATATGATCATTACACATATTAGTATATATACAAGCAACAGACAACAGAATTAGATAGCCTTTGCTCATACAAATATTTACACCAAGCTCAACAGAAGAAAGTCATTGAGATCAAATCATCATCAGCATATACAGACACAAATTTAGAAGCTCATCATGTACTCAACTTTGATACATTCAAGCAAGTGTTTTATTGAAGTACACAGATCAAAAACTTCAGAGAAAGATTGGTTGGAACTACGACTTGAAAGCTCAATCAGATTGGTTGGTTCTTGCTTTAACCTTAAAGCAAGTATTTGTAAGTTTGAGAAAGTTTAGTGAAGCCCAAGTATCCCTTGGGGGTGGACTAGCCATTAGTGGTGAACCACCTAAAAAACCTTGCGTGCATTCCTTCTATTGTGTGCTTACTAATTCTCTATATCAATCAACCATTTATTGCTAAGAAACATTTTATTACCATTCACCCCCCCTCTAGTAAGCCATCAGGTCCTAACAATTGGTATCAGAGCAAAGTTCATCTCATTAATAGATTTAACCATCTGAGATTATGGCTTTCCACACTATAGAGAGTTAGAATATCCATTGACCTCCCCTCTTTGATGGTAGCAATTATAGCTACTGGAAAAATAGGATGGAGTGCTTTCTCAATAGTATAGATGTGAAACTTTAGAGAATGGTTGTACATGGTACACCAATTCCAATTAGTCATGAAAGTGACTAGACGGAGGAGGATGAAAGAATCATTTAGATGGATGCTCGTGGGCTTAATTCCATTTACTATGCACTAATTGGTGAATAGTATAATAAAATATCAACTTGTAAATCCTCTCATGAAGCTTGGAAGACCCTTCAAGTTACATATGAAGGAACCAGCCAAGTTAAAGATACTAAAATCAGCATTTTGTTAAGAAAATATGAATTATTCAAAATGCGTGAAAAAGAAAGTATTACTGAAATATTTTCTAGATTCATAGAAATTGTGAATGAACTAAGAGGCCTTGGAAAAAGTTTTTCTAATCGTGAACAGGTACAGAAGATATTAAGAAGCTTGATAGTCGAATGGAAGCAGAAGTCTACTTCCATACAAGATTCAAAGGATCTAAATAACTATTTAATTGAAGATTTGTTGGGAAATCTTCTGGCCCATGAAGTTCAGATGAAGGAATGGAAAGAAGGAGCCATTGAAAGAAAAGCTGAGAAAAAGAAAGAACTAGCCTTTCCCTCAATAGAAGACCAACCAAGCTCGGATGAGGATAAAGTATTACCATTGGCTAGAAACTTTAGAAAAATGATGAGACAAGGAGGCAAAGCTAGTTCCTCAAGATTAAAAGTCCCTACATGCTACAAGTGCAAAAAACTGGGACACATTCAACTTTACTGTCTTTTTTAACAAGAGGAGGACAAACAAAAATGGAAGAAGAAGAATAAGAAGAAGATGGCCTTGAAAGCCACATGGGATGACAGTAGTTCATCCAGTAGCTCGTTAGACTTAGATGAAGAGGCATCTACAAACATGTGCTTTACTGCACAAGAGGTATGCTCTACATCTCCTTATTGCTCAGAAAAGGAAAATGATGATGTAGATATAGATAGTCTTCTCTATATAGTAGATAATTTATACGTAAAATGTAAGAATTATAAGAAAGAATTAAAGAGTTTAAATTGCTATCTAGAAGATGTCTTTGCTGAATTAGAAAAATCCCTAGTTGATGATAGAGAATTAAAAACTAAAATGGATAGCTATAGTTGTAAAAATTTTGATCTGAAAGAAGAAAATAAAAATTTGTTATCTGAAGTTACTGATTTAAAGAAAACTATATGTAAATTTACTAAAGGTGAAAACAGTTTAAACAAAATCATAGGATCCCAAAGAATAGGAATAAGTAAATTTGGCCTAGGGTATGTTGTACCATAGGAAATTCCCTATTGTGGTGGAAAAATTAGATCTTATAGAGATGACACAATTGTTTTTGTCATTAAGAGGAGATCTACTTCTATATGGCTACCAAAAGGCAACAAGTTCAATATACAAAGGACTAACACTGATGGATCCAAGAAAATATGGGTATCAAAAGTCTTAATTTCAACATGATCTACAGGACTGCATGGACAAGGAAGCTCAAACGTCTAAGTGGATTATTGACAATGGATGTTCAAAGCATATGACAGGTAAGAAAAGATTTCTAGAATCTGTTAAATTAATAAATTCAAGATCTGTTAAGTTTGGTAATAATGAAAAATGTAGAATTATTGTCGTAGGAAATGTTGCATCTAAAAATGGAAAAATAGAGAATGTCTTACATGTAAATGGTTTAAAACAGAATCTGCTAAGTGTAAGTCAATTATGTGGCAAAGGTTACAATATACTGTTTACTACTGAAAACTGTTTTATATTACAACAGGATACACATGAAATCAAATTTACTAGATATAGGGATAATTCAATTTATGCATTGGAATTTTCATTTGATAATATATCTAGTGATGCATGTTTAGTTGCTTCTAATGAAGATGAATGCTTATGGCATAAAAGATTAAATCATGTGAACATGAAACTCTTAAGATAATTGACAAAACATGATATTGTTAGAGGTGTGCCTAAACTCAAATTCAAGAGGGATAAACTCTGTAGTGACTGTACGATTGGAAAACAAAAAAAATCAGTACACAAGAGTATTGAAGACATTGCCACAAGTCAACCATTAGATCTACTGCATTTGGACTTGTTTGGTCCTACACAGACAACTAGTTTAGGAGGAAGAAAATATACCTTAGTGGTAGTTGATGATTACACGAGATTCACTTGGGCTATTTTCTTAGCACACAAGAATGAAGCTTGCTATGAATTTAAACATCTCTGCATTAGAATTCAAAATGAAAAAGAATTAACTGTGAAAAGGTTCAAAAGTGATCATGGAGGTGAATTTGAAAATTCTGAATTTGAAGAATTATGTACTTCCTTTGGCATACTGTATGAATTTTCATGTTCAAGAACTCCTACACAGAATGGAGTTGTAGAAAGGAAAAATAGATCAGTACAAGAAATGGCAAGAACAATTCTTAATGCATCTGATCTACCAAAACCTTTATGGGCTGAAGTTGTAAATACTGCATGTTATTCAATAAACAAAACTCATCTTAGGCCTATTCTATATAAGACACCATTTGAATTATGGTATGGTAAGACACCAAATATTGGATATTTTAAAGTTTTTGGATCAAGATGTTTTGTGCTTAATACAAGGGATCAAAAGGAAAAATTTGATGCAAAGTCTGATCCTGCTCTACTTGTTGGATACTCTTTGAGAAGTAAGGCTTACAAGGACTATTTTGAACATGAAAGAAGAGTCAATGAATGTATCTTTTGATGAAGACCTAGTAGGAAAATTGAAGAAGCTAAAAATAGATAGTGAAAGTGAATTAGTAAATTAGAAAATTCTTTAGAAAAGGATAGTTCAACACTGCTTGCACCTACTGTGACAGAAAAAGCATGGAAGACAAAATCTGGACATCCCATTGCACAAATTATTGGGAATATAAATCAAGGTGTTCAAACAAGAAGCAAAATTCAGAATATTTGTAATTATTGTGTTTTTATGTCTGAACTTGAACTTACAACAATTGAAGAAGCTTGCAATGATGAATACTGGATTATGGCCATGCAAGAGGAACTAAATCAGTTCAAGAAAAATGAAGTCTGGAATTTAATTGAAAGACCCATCAAAAAATCAATTATTGGAACTAGATGAGTGTTTAAGAATAAACTAGATAATAATGGTAGTATTATCAAAAACAAAGCTAGACTTATAGCTCAGGGATACAACCAACAGGAAGGAATCGATTATGAAGAAACTTTTGCACCTGTTGCAAGGCTTGAAGCAATTAGAATGTTGTTTGCCTTTGCAAGCAGTATGAAAATCAAGCTCTATCATATGGATGTTAAAAGTGCCTTTCTAAATGACATTTTACAAGAAGAAGTATATGTAGAATAACCACCAGGTTTTGAAGATGAAGAAAGATCAAACCATGTATACAAACTGAATAAAGCTCTTTATGGTCTAAAACAAGCACCATGTGCATGGTATGATAAACTGAAGGGTTTCCTTATTGAAAATCAGTTTAACATAGGAACTGTAGATAACACTCTTTTTATCAAGTTAGAAAATTCTCATATGTTGATCATTCAGATTTATGTTGATGATATTATTTTTGGTGCCACAAATGAGAAACTATGTCATGACTTTCAGATCTTAATGAAGAATGAATTTGAAATGAGTCTTATGGGAGAATTAAAATTCTTTCTAGGATTACAAATTCATCAATTACAACATGGCATCTTTCTAAATCAAGAAAAATTCTGCAAAGAGATTCTTTTAAAGTTTGGTATGGAAAAATCAAAAGAAGCAAATACACCTATGAACTCAAATGAAAAGCTTGATAAAGATATCTTTGGCACGTCTATAGATCAAAAGAAATAGAGAGGTATGATTGGATCACTTCTGTATTTAACAGCCAGTAGACTAGACATAATGTTCAGTGTATGTGCTTGTGCAAGGTATCAAGCCTCTCCTAAAGCATCACATTTAAAAGCAGTTAAACGTATATTTAAATATTTACAGAGTACCAAAGATTTTGGCTTATTCTATTCTTCACAGAATCATTTGATATTAGCAGGATACAGTGATGCAGATTATGTAAGATGCAAATCAGATTGCAAAAGCACCAGTGGTACATGTCAGTTGCTTGGTCACTCACTTGTTTCTTGGTTTAGTAGGAAACAAAATTCTATAGCTCTATCTACCACTGAAGCTGAATACATGGCAGCAAGTCTATGTTGTGCATAGATTGTATGGATGCAACAAACTTTGGCAGATTATAAGCTTAATTTTCAGAATACCATTATTTACTGCGACAGTAGCAGTACCATCAATCTCTCCAAAAATATAGTTCTACACTCTAGAGCAAAATATATCGAGATTAGGCACCACTTTCTAAGAGACTATGTTGAAAAAGGTCATATTTCTTTAGAATATGTCTCTACTAAAGAACAACTTGCTGATATTTTCACCAAACCATTATCTGAATCTGCATTTAATCATATTAGACGAAATTTAAGGATTTGTTCTTTATATGATTTATAATTTCATATCTCTCTACTCTCCAAGTTCACAACTAGGAGCTTGTTTTACTAACATCTTTGTTTTGCAGCAACTTAGCCATTTTTTTAGGATAACCAGCTATAATTGCTTTACTAAGTCAGTATCTTACTTCTCACTCCTTTTGATAATTGGCAAAAAAGGGTGAGAAAGACCATATTTTGGTAGCAGGTTGCAGTAAAGTAGGGGAGTAAACTCAGGGGGAGTAATCTTAGTAAAATAGGGGGAGCTTTTCAATTTCAAATTCTATATCATATTTTTGTGCGATTCTTTGTATAGATATATAGGGAGAGAAATACATGTAATATATTGTAAGGTTTTTGCCATTATCAAAAGGGGGAGATTGAAAGGACCTCTAGATTTTGATAATGCAAAAATTAATGTGAGGAATCAAATTGTATTTCTTAGGCTTAACAGTTCAGTAAGAGAGCAGAAGTTGATATAGATAGTTCAAAGTGTACTACATATGATAAAAAGGATTTCGGAAGGTTACTAGGCTTAACTATCCGGAAGAGATATATTTTCGATGAGTTACCAGTCTAAGTATCTGAAAGGCAGTATAAAGTAGTAGTAACACTATCGGATAGTTAGAAGATTAAGTATCCGAAAGTAGAAAGCTTTCGGAGAGTTAGAAAGATGGATGTATGAAGAATCAGAAAGTTACTGTAGCTAACTATCCGAAACTTAAGTCATTGAATTTCTCATGTGCAAAAATTCAGACAGAAGCTTAAAAGAAGAATCGAAAAGTTACTAAAGCTAACTATATGAAATTTGAAGAGTTTCGGTGAGTTACAAGTATAATCATCCGAAACTTAAGTTAGTCTATTGTGCACGTGTTGAATTAAATAAAGCAGTCGGAAACTTAGAAAAAGATTTCGGAGGGTTATTGTAGCTAACTATCCGACAATTAAAGAACAGTTCGGTAAGTTACAGTTGTAAGTATCCGATTGAATGACAGCTCATATGTACGATCTGAAATCCTACATGGCAGAAAGACTTAAGTGACCTTTTGGTAAGTTACAAGTATTTTCGGAGAGTTACATGGCTAAGCCTCCAAAAAACCCAAGAAATCGGAAGGGTATCTTGAAATACCTCCCTAAACGGTAACTTACCATATTTGGGTCGGAAATCTTACCATGTACAACAGAATACATCCGTTGGAAGAAAAATATGATTGTTACACATATTAGTATATATACAAGCAATAGACAACATGATCAGATAGCTTTTGCTCATACAAATATTTACACCAAGCTCAATAGAAGAAAGTCCTTGAGATCAAATCATCATCAACATATATAGACACAAATTTAGAAGCTCATCACGTACTCAACTCTGATACATTCAAGCAAGTGTTTTACTGAAGTACACAGATCAAAAACTTCAGAGAAAGATTGGTTGGAGCTACGACCTGAAAGTTTAATCAGATTGGTTGGTTCTTGCTTTGACCTTAAAGCAAGTATTTGTAAGTTTGAGAAAGTTTAGTGAAGCCCAAGTATCCCTTGGGGGTGGACTAGCCGTTAGTGGTGAACCACCTAAAAAACCTTGCGTGCATTCCTTCTATTGTGTGCTTGCTAATTCTCTATATCAATTAACCATTTATTGCTAAGAAACATTTTATTACCATTCACCCCCCCTCTAGTAAGCTATTAGGTCCTAACAAAAGCGGCATCATACTTTTTCTAGTAAGTCTACCTGCTTTTTGGCATTCACCACACTACTTAACAAATGAATGTGCATCCCTTAATAATGTAGGCCAATAGAAACCACACTGAAGTACCTTTGCAACAATTTTCCTTGAACCTAAATGACCACTTGTAGCTTGGTCATGGCAAAAGGAAAGCACACTACTGACCTCAATGTCAAGAATACATCTCCTTAACACACAATCAGGCCCAAACTTGAACAAATATGGATCATCCCAATAATATTCTCTAGTCTTGGCTAAAAATCTCTTTTTCTCTTGAGCCGACCACTTACTAGGCATTTGATTTGTCACCAAAAAGTTGACGATATCAGCATACCAACGAATAACATTGATGGCCATAACTTGCTCATCAGCAAAAGCATCATCTATAACTATCTCATCCCATGGTATAACTATTCTAGACAAGTGGTTTGCTACAACATTTTCACATCCTTTCTTATTTCTAATCTCTATATCAAATTCTTGCAACAGAAGGACCCATCTAATAAGACGTGCTTTCGCATCCTTCTTAGTAAGAAGATACTTAATTACACAATGGTCAGTATATACTATAACATGAGAACCTAGCAAATATGGTCTAAATTTCTCTAATGCATAAACTACGACTAGAAAATTCTTTCTTCGTCACTGTATAGTTCAATTGGGCATGATTTAAAGTTTTGCTAGCATAGTAAACTACCCGAGGCAAGCTATCTATACACTGTCCTAAAGCTACACCTAATGCAAAATCTGATGCATCACACATCAGCTTAAAAGGCAGATCCCATCGCAAAGGATGGACAATAGGTGTAGATGATAAAGCAAGCTTAAGTTGATCAAAGGCCTTTCTACATTCTAATGGAAATTCAAATTTATGGTCCTTAGTCAACAATTGCATCAAAGGTTGGGTAATTTTACTAAAGTCTTTAATACATCTTCTATAAAAACCTACATGCCCAAGGAATGCTCTAACATCCTTAATATTTTGAGGGAATGGTAGACCTAAAATAACAACTATTTTGGCTTGATCTACTTCCAAACCCTTCTTAGACACTATATGTCCTAAAACAACTCCTTTCTGAACCATGAAATGATATTTCTCCTAGTTCAGAACGAAGTGTTTCTCCCTGCATCTAATCAAAACTGTCTCCAGGTAAGACAAACAAGAATCAAAAGAATCCCCATAGACTAAAAGATCATCCATGAAGATCTCTAAGAATCTATCAATCATATCAGAGAAGACACCTGTCATGCATCTTTGAAAGGTTGCCAATGCATTGCATAAACCAAACGGCATGCATTTGAATGCAAACATACCAAAAGGACAAGCGAATGTACTCTTCTCTTGATCCTCTAGAGCTACGAGAATTTGATTGTACCTAGAATAACCATCTAGAAAGTAATGAAATTCTTGCCCTACTAATCTTTTTAACATTTGATCTACAAAGGGCAAAGGAAAATGATCCTTCCAAGTGGCAGCATTTAACTTCCTATAATCCACACACACATGCCACCCAGTTTGCAATCTAGTAGGTATTAATTCTTTCTGACTATTTCAACTATGGTTATTCCTGATTTCTTGGGTACTATATGAAGGGGACTGACCCATGGACTATCAGAAATAGGATAAATGATATCATGGTCAAGCCACTTAAGAATTTTTTTTTTAACTACCTCCTTCATGGTAGGGTTTAATCTTCTTTGAAAGTCTCTAGTAGGAATTATATTAGGGTCCACCCTAATTCTATGTTGAGTTATACTAGGACTTAATCCTTTAATATCGGCCATGGTCCATCCTATGGCCTCCTTATGTCTCTTTAGAACCACTAATAAAGCCCTCTCCTGATCACTAGATAACTCAGCAGAAATGATAACAGGGAGAGTCTCATTGTCTCCTAAATAAACATATTTAAGATTTTTAGGTGGAGGTTTTAATTCTAGTATAGGTGGTTCTATAATTGACGGTTTCAAAATATTTCCTAGCCTATCTCCTAATGATTCATTAGACCATACTAGATCTACATTGTGAATACTATCTATACTAACCACATCTTCTATAGAATCTAAAGACTCTAATAAAGAATTTTCTACATTGTCATCTAATGTAGAGTCTTCATCTAAAATATCATCATCTAAAATCTCTATTAAATTTACATTTACTCCATCATTTGAGGAACTAGACTTGGAACTAAAAATGTTCAACTCTACCCTAGAGTCACCATATAAAATATGCAATGATCCATCTCTACAACCTATCATAGCATCAGATGTCGCTAAAAATGGTCGTCCTAAAATCAAAGAGACAAAATCTTTCTTTCCATGTGATGGTTGATTTTCTAAAACTATAAAACCTATAGGGTAGATAAAGTCTTTAATTTTAATTAATAGATTTTCTATTATGCCTAAGGGGGTTCTTATGGACCTATTAGATAATTGGATAAAAATGCTAGTCAGCTTTAATCCATCCAATCCTAAGTCCACATAAACACTAGAAGACATGACATTAACCCTAGCTCCTAAGTCTATTAAGGCCTTGTCAAATACTTGTTTCCTATTGTATAAGAAATGGTTGGTGTACTAGGATCTCCATATTTTCTAGGAATGCTATTAGAAAAATAAGAACACATAACTTCAGCTAAATATACTTTCTTAGGCAATTTCCTAGACCTTTTCCTTGTACATAATTCTTTTAGAAATTTAGCATAGGAGGGAATTTGTTGGATTGCATCTAATAGTGGAATGTTAATCCTCACTTGCTCAAAAATTTCTTTAATACCTCCTTCTATGTGGTTATTGCTAGTATCCTTAAGCCTTTGGGGAAATGGAGCTACGTTGTCTAAGGGACTAGACATATCATCTAAGACCTCTTTACCTTTATCCTCTATCACGACTGGCTTAGAATCACTAATAGAACTAAAAGATGGCTCTATAACAACCTTAGAACTTATACACTCTTTACCACTTCTTAGAGTTGCAAAGGCATCCACCTTTTCATCTATTGAGCTCAACATTAGCACTATAACCATCATTATCATCATCAATAGTAATAACATCATGAAAATTTGCATTGTCAACATTATCAGCAGGAAATTTAGCATACAATGCTTGTACATTAAAGTTCAAATTCTCATTTTCTGATATGGATAAATCAGGATGCTTATACACTTTAAAATCATCATCTAACATGTAAAAAGGACAATCCTCAAGGATATGATCATTTAAACCACATTTAGCACAAAATACCATAAATGAAGCATCATATGAATTATTGTAATTGAAATTACTATCCATAATCAGATCAAAATCTTAATCTCAGGCTAACCTACAGGGTGCTTTATTAAGATCTTCAATTAAGAGCAATTATCAATTTGCACATAATAACATAACTACAATCATTTCAATTGCATCACTCACTATTGCAGTTTAAGCATAACAGAACTAAAAAATTCACTCAGAAATGTATACACATCAGAATTGAGCATGCAAATATGGCTTGGAAAGCTAATTTATCAAGGATTTCAACAAAAATATCTACTAAAACAAAATATGCAGTGATTATGCAAGCACTTCCAAATAAAAAGCATATAACTGATAGAATTTTGGAAACTGCTCTGCATCATACCCTGTATCTCAAGAATTAATTAACCTATCATTCCTACTCCAATTTTAACTTGCAAATACTCGTAGGAAATCTTAACTTCCATACTTTAAAGTAAAAATATCAAACCAACGTTTCATAAACTCCAATCATAGCAGAATCAACAATACCTCAAAAATTCTTCTGAAAAACCTGTTCTGTAATCTGAAAACAACCTGAACTTCAAAAATTCATACAAAAACTCTAAAAATCCAATTCCAGTGTTTAAACACAATATGGAAAGCTAAGGAAACATTATTTCATAGAAAAATATAAACTCATCACAATGAAAAGCTCTTTGGTAGCAGATTCACATGGAATAGAGTTGAAAAGTTCAGAACTCTACAAATTCTGCTACTAACATGTAGTCCACAAATGCCATAAGAAACTTAAATCAATTAAAGCATATGGCATTATATTCATGAAATCAAAGCATCAAGACATACTAATACACCATTATTACATCAAAACACTTTGAAATCAGAATTCCAAAAGAAGAAACATATCAAAAACTCTAAAAAATTTCAAACAGAAAATTGGCATGATCCCCAGCAACGGCGCCAAAAACTTGTTCGGGGTTTACATGTTAGTAAGTTAACACACAACCATACATCATTTCAATTTCCATCATGTTAGTTATGGGGGGGGGGTGGCTGTGAAGTGTATTTTGCATTTTGTGATTGACAATATTCCTATTAACAGACTACTCAATCTTCATTGTTTGTTCTTAGGAATGTTATTAGTTGCATCTTTTGTTGATTTATTTTTTGTGTTTGGTGTCTTTGTTGGCATACCTAAGGTCTTAATTAATGAAGTGCTTATTTAAGGTTTATTAGTTGAACCTTAGAGGTAACACTAATAGGATAATACCCTTGAACCTAAAGGTAAGAACTTAAGAGTAAATTCAATTTTCATTCATATGTTTATTATATATAGGTATTGCACAACCACGAGGCATAACTAAAAAAGAACATAACTAGCTTATTCCTTTTCGAAGTGAAGCTTAAGTAATAGTCTAAAGTGCTATCCAATGGGTTGTCTCTCGAGAAGGGTAGCAAAAAGGGAATAAGGTGATTGCCTATTCTTACAAAGGACACTTAGTAGCCAGGTATGGAGGCTAAGCAACCTCTTAATATTCATGCAGAATCGTGTTTCTAAGTAGGAGGTAATCCTAAGGGTAGATGTAGGTAGAGAGTTAGAAAGAAAAGAAAAGAAAAAAGAAGCAAGTTATAAAAGAAAAAAAAAGAGAAAGAAAAAAAAGAGAAAGAAAAAAAAGGGAAAAGAAAAAAAGAAAAAGAAAAAAAGAGAGGAATAAAATAAAAGAGACAATGTACTTGAGGATAGACTTTTGAAGATTATGTAAGTAACATGGATGGAGTGAGTAGGTTATTATGTGAATTTTTAGTTTTGGCCGTTTCACTTACACTTATATATGTATGTACTTATTTTCTTAGGATGAAATGAGAATGAGCACTTAAGTTTAAATCTAAAAGGATAAGGGTGTTGGAATAAAGGTGGAGCCAAAAAGGTTAAAATAAAAACTTTGTAAGTAACTTCATGCATGTTTAAGTAATCTTGGTATGTCAACTTTTGTCCTTGTTATGTGTATGTTTGTGATTTGTGAGGTTTTGTTCCTGCTCTTGTGTTTTAACTTTTGGTTTAGCTTGTGTTTTTGTTTTTGAGTTTTTGGATTTTGTGGGTTATCCGTTGAAAACCCTCCGGAGACAACACTCTGCCACTAGGGTGACCTAGGGGTTTAACGGCTTGTTGCATAGGCTAAATGCAACCATGATTTCTACAAAAGTGAGTTAGGATTTTTGTTTTTAAATGTCATTGTGTTTTGAATAAAGTCATTCATTCATTTAGCATTTATATGTTTTGTTCATTTTAGCCTAGATTTTGCTAAGGGACTGGCAAAGTTTAGGTATGGGGGAATTTGTATAGATGATATTTGTGCACATTTTTATATGATAATTCATGCATTCTATGTCTTGAAACTTAAGTTATATGCACTTATACAAGAAAATACATGTTAATCACATTTTTATGACATTGCATGAATATGTGCACAAATGCACCCCTTTATTGCAATTTTCACAAAACATACTATATGTTCATATGCTTGAATGTATGATTTAATAATTCTTAGGCCAAGAAAGAGATTTTAAAGGTCATCAAGGTATTGAAATAATTTGATATGGCCACATATATTTTACACACTATGGTTATGAACTTGTGGACATTAAATGCAATAATGTGACATTGATTATGAATGATTTTAAATACATGTTACTAATTGATTCATTCATTGATGAACTTACATTTCACATTGGTAAACATGTTAAAATGAATGTTACATACCTTAGAAATAAATATATTTCAAGTTCATAACTAGAGTTATTTTTGGCATGTATTACTAACATTACTAACATTACATGCATGAGTTAAATGGAATTTGTTATAGGTGAATGTTGGCCCTTGGATCAAGCTTTGGGATCATCAACTCTTGGATGATCAAAAATCTCTATAAATAGGCCTTGTAACCCACGAGCTCACCCCCTCTCCAACTCCAAAATTCGGAATCCCCCTTGGTGCTCCAAGCAAGGAGGTGAAGGAGCTCCACTCTTGGTGTTTTCTCTTCCAAACGGCTCTTGGAGGTAGGTCTCTCCCTTTCCTTGTTCTCTCCACTTCCTCCTCCGGCATTCTTCACCATTAGGGAGGTTGAATTGCTGCTACTATTACTCCTTGAGGTGTTAAATCTATGGAGGAGAGGAGCATTGGAGAGACAAGTAGAGGTGTAGTGAAGTATCTTTAAGAGTGCACTCTCTTGTTCTACACGTTGCTGCAATGCTTTCGGCATTGGACCTCCAATCCATGGAAGGAACAAGCTACATTAGGCGTGGAGAATTGGTGGAGAAGGTAGACATCTTTGGTGGCTGAAGCAAGGAGGTGATGTCCCTTGTGGAAAGACCATTGGAGATGTGGGCTTAAGGTGAGGAGATGGACTATGAGTTGAGATGGAGTTGTTTGTATTTCCTGTTTTGATGTTGTATGGTTGTTATGTGTTCATTCTATGTTTTCCACATATTTCCCCTTATTGTAATGTTGAATTCTTGTGGTTATATCAATGTTTTTCAATTCTAAGTTTAGTTTGAGTTTTTGCCTCTTATGTGTTTGATTTTAGGTGTCTTTGTGTGGATTCTTCTCAAATGTTTGTTCCTCTAACTCTAACATAGTTTAGACATTTTTTACTTAATTCTAACCTCATGATTTACTTGATTTGGATTGTACATAGCTTACACTTAGTAGATTAGAGCATACATGGATTTAGATGTATGGTTATAAGTCCATGTATGCTAGTTTTGTAGTAGAATTGGAATCTTAGCATAGTGTTATGTTATTTTTGTGTGTGTAGTGTATTGATTAATTGTTGTGTGATGCTTTCTCTTACATGAATGAGGTATTCATTGCTGATTCAACTCTATATGAAGTCATTTCTAACATTCACATGATTGTTAAGGCAAACATGTGATGAGAATGCATTTACACATGGCATATCTATAACTCTAGTGAATTTTATGTTTAATTGTTGGTCCCTGTGGACTCGACCTGTTCTTGCATGCTTTCTATAATTGACTCCGTGCACTTGCGGTTATAAATATTAAAACTCGGCTGTGTGTTAATTTCCTAACATGTAAACCACGAACAATGCACTAAGGGAAGTATTAGATTAGCTAAAGATCAAAGACACTTGCACAAAATTTTAATCATTTTCTGTGAAATAGACCTGTATTTGCATGCTTATGCAATAGACACTATGCACTTGTAGTTAATGAAACAAACAGATTTATTGAACTTAAATCTTATTAAGGAAAATTGCTTGTTTACTTAAAGAATGATTAAATATACATATATTTAAGTAAATAAGAACAAGAACATAAGCCCTAAGTTTTGGCAGATTATTAGGTTATTTTCCTACTCAAATTACGCATAGCTTAACCTGACTACTTCGTTGAGTTACACGTTAACTCAATAGACTAAGTTCGTAGACTTATCCTAGTACTCTATTGAGTTACACGTTAACTTAATAAACTAAGTCTATGAACTTAACTATAGACTTAATGGGGTAAGTTTGTTGAGTTAAGCATAACTCAACAAACCTCTATAAAAGCTATATCTAATAAAAATAATATATAATTTTTTTTTTGGTTTCAATCAAATTGAAGGATTTTCGATCTAACTAACTCTAGGTTATACAATTTTTCCAAGCTTTGGTTTAATCGCTACTATGTTTTGATCAAATCGATGCTTAACATATATTTTTCTTTAAAACTATGGTTAAACTGATAATAAGTCTTAGTCAAACGGACACAATTTAATTTGTTTATGACTTTTAGTCAAATCGGAGTTAAACTTTGGTCGAACTGAACCTTTTACTTTTCCTCACCTTAGCCTTGATTGTACTGGTAGATTCTTGGTCTAATAAAAAAGGATCATATATATTTTTTATATATTTTAAAGTTTATTTATTTTAATTATATATATATAAGTTTTTTTTGGTTGTTAGTTATAAACCACTTTGGAGTCCTAAGATAAGATGACCGCCTTCCTATGCTAGAACTTGGTTGCTTACCTCCACAAAATGTAAAAGTAGTGGAGAAGCTGCTAACACTTTTGTAGCTAGGAAGTGAAGCATGCTAAAGGAAATGAGATAGTGGGACCTTAGCAAGACTGGGAAACTCCCACAACCATACTGATCGAAGCGACTCCATACTAAAAATAAACCAAAAAAAAAAAAAAAAAAGGAAATCCCTATGATTGGTACTTCATTAGGTCAATCTTTCTCTCAAGGCCCTTTCACCCTTGCTTTTTTGAAATATGGGGCCAAGGAGAAAGTAAAGACCCAAAAAAACAATGAACAAAAGCCCCTCGAGATAGAAGGATCTAAGCTATTCACTTGATCCATCTCTCCTCTCAATTATTCGCAAGTCCCTCAAGTTAGGAGGCTATATGCTAATCGCTTGATCCATCTATCCTTAGGTCAAGATTTTCTTATTAGTTTGCACACTTGATTGATGAATAAAAGGCTCTACACTAATCGCTTGATGCAATTATTCATCTCACATGTGCATTTAAAATATGGGGTGTATTTTGGGATCATTACGCAAAATTCTCTGATGTGGAATGGAAAATGAAGCCAAACAATGATAAGCTCATGTTACTAGTAATTTCCCATGACTAGTGGTAGAGTTCTAACTTGCACCTCAACTCTTTCCAAGCCTGCTATTTGCTTGTCAAAACTTGATTCAAGTTGTCGTGACGAGTGTTCAAGCTTTAATTTTGCCCATTTTTAATGAATTTTATAGGTAATTTTGCATGATATTATATATCTATTGTTATGCGAAGAGAAATGCGGAAAGGGAGAAGCTTGGACTCGTGGAGAAGAAAGAAGAAGACAAATGGGTAAAACGTGTGAAGCAAATGCAAAAACACCAAGGTTTAACGTGGTTCCCCAATTAGGTACGTCCACAGATGGAGCTCAACTGAATGATTCTCTAGGTGATCACAAAGGGATACAAGATTCAACCACACCTCTAAGCACACGTTGGGGGTCTATTTATAACATTTGTGTACCCCCAAGTGGCTAAGGACAAAACTACCCTTATGTGTAACAAACTAATTCAAGACACATAATAACAATCTCCACCTTGCCTTGAATTTACAAACTCCACCTAGAACCAAACAAATTTCCATCTTCAAAAGACCCGAAGGGTCAACTATAAGCAAACACATTAAGTAAGTCTAAGTAATGCTTAAACTTGCTTTCAAGAACGCCTTTCGTAAACATATCGGCTGGATTGTCATGTGTGTTGATCTTCAAAATCTTCACGTGATCTTTTGTTGTAAGAAAGTGATAACAAACATCAATGTGCTTTGTCCTGTCATGAAACACATTGTCCTTCGTTAAGCTGATGGCACTAAGACTGTCACAGAAAATTTCTACTTTATCATATCGCAGACCAAAGTCTCCAAGTAACCCCTTCAGCCAAATACCTTCTTTTGCAGCTTCTATCATCGCCATATACTCAGCCTCTATGATGGATAAAGATACAGTAGGCTGTAGAGTAGATTTAATTAACAAGTCTTGAAATATAGTGCAATATAGAAATTTAATTAACAAGTGCATCCTCTATTAGATATAATTTTACATGGAACACATTGATTTATTTTGCATGTCCTATGTTGGCTAACGTCTCTTGGAGTTCAACTTCCATTAATTGTAGGTAACATACATATGGGAGGAGCTTAATGCAAAAGACCAAAGAAGATGTAAAGAATCAAAAGTTGGTGGACTAAACTTTAAAGAAGAGGACATGCCAACACCTTATTGGCCCTCCTAGATCTATGGTAGGCCATATTGTGAATGAATGTCCTATGTTGGCTAACCCTTCTACTGATGTTTAGGAAATATACACAAGGAACAATCAAAGGCAAGAAGTTTATGGCAACTCCTACAACCCATCTTGGAGGAACCACCCAAACTTTTCATGGAGAAACTCACATTTTCAAGATAATCAACATGGTGAATCCTCAAATTTTCAAGGCAATCAACCTACACGAAATACTATGGAATTGGCTAAGAAAAATGATCATTCAGCAGCAATAGAAGTCATGGGAAAGAAGATAGACAGCTTGATCAAAGGCATGGAAGCATTTGCCATGAGCAATGCTAAGTATCAACCAATTGTGCATGCTAATGCACAATCAATCAGCAAGATAGAGGCGCAACTATCCCAAATATCAGCAAGGCTTTGTGAGAGGGAGAAAGGAACCATTCCAAGCCAAGCTATCACAAATCCACATGTCAACCAAGTGGAGACAACTTCAGGAGAAAAGTAAAGAGAAGAATCACTTGCAATCAACAAGATAGCTAGAGTCAACCTTTTATCTCCACGACTTATGCTTGACTTACTTGATGAGAGACTTATTTTATTTCATGCTTGAGATGTTTAATTTTAAAGAACAGAATTTGATTATATATTTGAAAGTAGTTAGATGCATGATTTTCAAATACTTGAAGGGTGTAGAATGGGTTGAAAGACTTTATCATGATATCATGTGTTTGTTTGACAAATTGATGTTCAACCACAATTAGAGTTAAATACATTGTATCTACACCACTTGAAGAGCAGTGCACAATAGGTATGCGCCAACATTTTTTTTACTTATTCTTATTGTTGAAACAATCCTTTTTACATTGAGGACAATGCAGGAACTAAGTGCGGGGGGGAGGAGAAAGTAATAAAATGTTTTAGGATGCATACTACAGCAATGAAATTGAAAATTTTCCAAATGTCAGTTTCTTTCACAAGCATGTTGGTGGTAAGTTTGAAAATTCGTTCTATATGTTGCATGCCACCATGTTTTATATGTATCCATGATAAGAACTTGCATGTCAATTTTTTTTTTTTAGGAAATAATTTTTTGTTAGTTAATTTTGATTTTGAATTATTGCATCTTAGCCTTACCAACATGCTACTCAATCTCCATTGTATGCTCTTAAGGTTAAGATCATTAATTCTTTATTAGTTTTAGCTTTGTTTTCATTTGAACTTAATTTCTTTTTGTGGCATATTGAATTTTCCTTAGTAATGTTCTTTCCTTATGATGTCTTACACTTAGAGCTGAGCTTATTTTTAAGGTGAGGATAGGAATATGCATTTGAGATGCCAACCATAGTTTCTTACTTATAACATATACACATTCTTGCACTAGACTCTTAATCATGTGGTATCAAGAGGACTCTTCTTATGACATGAATCTTGAGGAGTGGCTTAGGAAATCTTTCCAATAGATTGTCCCATGAGAAGGGTAGATATATGAATTTGGGAATAAGGTTTGATACCTGTTCTCATAAGGTTACTGGGGACGGAGGCTAAGTAACCTCTTAGTCTTCACGTGCAAACCCTTTATGGGAGGTATCCTAAGGGTAGTGGTAGGATGTGAGAAAAGAGAGGTATCAACAAAAAGAAGAAGAAGAAGAAGAAGAAGAAGAAGAAGAAGTTGTTCTATAGAATGAATAAAGAAAATACTTTTATAGAATCAAAAAAGAAGAAAAACTCAATTGAAAATAAAGGGGCAATGTACTAGAGGATAGAAGCCTAAAGAAACCTTCATGTATTCTTGGATTAAGTGAGATGAACCTAGAGGCTATTGATTATGGGTCTAAGCACTTTGCACTTAATAGTATCTTAAAAACTTATTTTCCTTAGGTTGGCATTAGATGTCTATTCTAAATTCCTCACCATTACAGGAACTCAGCTTGTGAGTGGAGATTATCTATAAGTATTGTTGCATTACTTGGTGAGAATTTAATTTGCCTTAATTTTCTTTATTGTGTTTGTTTGTTTAAAAGGGGTTCCTTAATCTTTTCTTCTTTAAATTTTGCCAGAGGACTAGCAAAGTTTAAGTGTGGGGGGGTGTTCAAGCTTTAATTTTGCCCATTTTTAATGAATTTTATAAGTAATTTTGCATGATATTATATATCTATGGTGGATAAATGATATTAATTATGGGTAATATAAGTCTTGAAATATAGTGCAATATAGAAATTTAATTAAGTGCATCCCCCATTAGATATAATTTTACATGGAACACATTGATTTATTTTGCATGTCCTATGTTAGCTAACATCTCTTGGAGTTCAACTTCCATTAATTGTAGGTAACATACATATGGGAGGAGCTTAATGCAAAAGACCAAAGAAGATGTAAAGAATCAAAAGTTGGTGGACTAAACTTTAAAGAAGAGGACATGCCAACACCTTATTGGCCCTCCTAGATCTATGGCATCTTATTGGCTTGGTGATAAAACCAAGGTGCCACATCAAAGAGAGAGAAGACACAACAACATAAATACATGGGGAGAGGAATTTCAACCAACAACTTGGTGCTTCCAACGAGAGAAAGAAAGAAGAGAAGAAGCTTGGAGGTGAGGCTTGTGCTTCTAAAGAGAGACCATCCATTCATGCTATTCACCATTCCAAGGGTTAAGGAGAAGACGTCCAAGCTTGGAGGTGAAGTTGCTACCAAGTTCCATTGAATTCAAAGCTCTAGAGAAGAAGATAAGAAGCTCCTAAGGTAGTGACAACTCTTAGAGTTTATTATTTTCTTGTATAGAAGGAAGAATTGATGAGAAATGGTGGTGAACATCTCAATTATATGTCTTCTTTGCTAGATAGAGTTCAATGAATGTATATGAATGTTTAATTCTTCTTTTCAACTTCTAATTTGCATCCTCTATTCACGTGTATTGTTGGGGCTGTTGGTGAGGCTTTCACATGAGTGAATGACACTCACCAATGGTGGCTTGGCGCATTTGAGAAGGTGTGAATTGAAAGAAGAAGAAAATAAGTGTTGATGTTCATTTGAATGAAGAACCTATCACTTATATCTAGTTGTTAATTTTAATTTCAGTAGTTAATTGAGTTTGTTATATCTTATATTGATCACATTTTGTCCTAATCAATCTCCAAAAAGAATTTCTAATGCAAGTAGTATAGTATAGTTTAGCTAGATTAGCAAATAGCATAGTTGCATGCATTTAGTATAAATTAGAATAGAGTAGTATAGTCTATTGAACCTTCTTGTTTTATTTTTCTTTCCTCAATATTGATGCATTGATATCACTTCTGAAATCATGTGGAACTTGTGTGCATGTTATAATTGAATGAGTTGATAGATTTACAAGTAAAGAAATTGATTCACATCACCATTTTCCACTACACATTGCCTTGAAACTGCATGATTTGTGAGCTTGTGTTAATTTTGATTATTCTACATTTACATGTCATTAATTTACTGAAGTATACCTAAGAGCTTGAAGAACAAGTTGAGTAATAATTGATTAAGTCATAAACACAATCCTTGTGGAAGAATGACCTGTATTTGCCATGTACACCAAAAGAACTGTGCACTTGTAGTAAAGCTTGAGCTAAAAATATAGCTCAACAACGAGTTGCGCCAATTCCCCCACAGCTAATCAAGATGGTAGCCTTTCTGAAGTAGCAGTTCCTGAGGCAAAGACACTAATCTATTGCTCGAGCTCTTCTCCTTGCTCTTGAGGATCAATCAGAGTTAATAGAGTGAGATAAGGAAGGAGTAAGGAAAAACTATCGATGGCAGATCCCCTTTCCTCAGTCTATTTAATTAATAGATTGCCACTATGTTTGATTCAAGTGTCTTCATCATCCATTTCATTGATGAGGCTGCCAAATTTCTTTCTTTATTGATTGGTATATTAAACATTGTGATTGCAAGGGACAAATCATCCTATAAAAAAAGAGGAAACCCATATCTACTGAGGTTTCGAAGAAAAAAGGCTTATGGTCAGCATGAGGACTTTAAACCATCATTATTGATCATCTTGGGAAAGATCTAGGATGGGGCTGACACACCCTATCATCAGCCACAATTGCGTCATGAAAATGAAGAACTTCGAGAACAAATATTAGATGGGGAAGAAAGGGGAAAAAGTCAAATCTAAGCTTTTATTTTATGCCACAAAAAGGAAATAGAATTTTGGTAAGACTTGATTTGAATCGTAGTTCAGATCTAAGTTAGTTCAGTGAGGGTGATTGTGAAAGTCACCAAATGGGGTTTAGGCTCCCCTTGGACCCCACCTGAAAAGAAGCGAGTAGACTTTTTCACCCATATTTCCCCTTGTGGGAGGACGTTATAGATGTCCAGAATGGAACAAACACAACTTCTTCAACCATAGGAAAAAAAATTGGGACTAGAGCATGTCATGAAAGAAGCACACTAGGTTGGCGTGCTTCGACTTTGTCTCCAAGGCACAGTTGAATGTAGATATCATGAATGCGAGGTGTAGGTTACTAGGTCGGTTGATCAAGTTGGGCAACCACTCCTTAGAGGTGTCGATCGCTAGCACATCCAAGGCCCCTAGCCTAGTGGAGTTGGAAAGGTTGTTACTGATCTAAGAAGTGCATCTTTGGTTTGTATAGACTGAATTATTCTACAAACTCCTGGCCTTGGGAATCAATAACAAAACAAGTGCTAAGTTTGAATCAGTGAATAAATTGAAAGAAGATGTTAGGTATTTAATTTTGATGATATATACTTTATTAACGTTTTTAAATAAGTCTACATAATATTCTCTAAGTATAATAGTTAACAAATTATCGAAAAGTTTCATTGTTATGTCGGATAAATTAAAGATTTCTGAAGAGTTAGATTTTTGATAGTTAAACTTTCGGATAATTAACATTTCATTTTTGTCGAATACTTTATGTTAAAAACTTGAATAGTTAAGTTATCTACACGTGTGTTTTTAATGTTTTAAGTTGTCACGTGTTTTCCATGTGCGCTCAGTAATGAAAAATCGAATAGTTAGATAACTGTTCGAGTTTTTATATGCATGGATAGATAACTGTTCGAGTTTTATAAAAAGACTAACGACCAGATAAGTTTCTTTGTTTAGTCACGTGTTTTGCAGGTGCAAAAACTCGAAAAGTTAAAGGATAAGTGTTCGAGTTTTTACAGGACTTAAAGGATAAGTGTTCGACTAAATCGAAGACTTAGAAGATATTCTACAAGACTCCAGGAAGATAAAGTTTCGATGTATCTACGAGTGGAGATTGTGGAACTTAAAAAGATAGTAATTTGGATTAAAGAGAAAATTAGTATGTGGATTATGGATTGTGGATTAAGTAGATGAACATGTTGAACGTGAAAGACAACAGAGTTCGACTAGAAATAGAGAGTACGAGCTACATTACAGTAGGGGATCCCAATCTCGAAAACCAAGTCTGAATATTCAATCAGGATCCCTAACTGGAAAGTTAAGTTTGAATGTTCATATTTTGAAAAGTTCTCCAACATTAGAAGAAGTTCAAAATTCCAAGCAATTTCAGAAAAGGAGCTACAAACGTAAGAAGTCTGGAAATTCGACAACTAGAGAAGAAGAGATACAGAAGCTGAGCAAAGAGAAAGAAAGAAGCTGTGTGCATAAAGATCAGGTTTTATACAATTTAAAATTAGTTTTGAATAAGAGCTTTGTTTTTCTATTTGAATTGTATATCGAACATTACTCAAAACCGTCAAGAAGGGAATTGAGCTGAAAAGATATTGTAAATTCTGTTTTTAAAATAAAGAATAGAATTTCATTTACGAGTGTTTTGTGCTCTTATTTTATCTGCTAGTATTTAATTACTAAAGACACAATTCACCCCCCCTCTTGTGATACAAATGATCCTACAGAAGAGATCTTTCTTGCTTGACGTTGCACTTTGCTTCATTTTCACAAATGAGAGTTTTCGGTGGAATGAGTGAACCATGCGAGTTGTTTTGATGTGTGGGGCAGAAAGCCCATAGTACCTATGGAAGCATCCCTATAGTAGTAGGGAAGTAGCCTAAATCGACCCCCTTTCACTAGTAGGCCCAACCGAGCCAATCGGGAGAGAGAGGAAGCTTCTCCTTGGTCAAGGTGGAATGCAACGCCTTCCCTCAATTGTCCATTTCTTATTCATGAAGGGCGCCTTGGGGGGACTTGGCAGTGCTCCTTTCTGAAACCAGAACCACTCCACTAGCTAGATAGGGAAGACTCTTTGAGTGAACCTATTGAAGGGACTTTATAGATTCAAACCGAACATCCGTGGCTTCCTCCCAACCTATCATGAGCAACGTTGTTGCTTGATCTAGGGGTTTTTCTTGTCAATTGATCAAGCACTTTTACTTTGTCCCTTGGGCTCCACCATGAGGAGCCCTTAGCCTTCCCTTATTTAGGGCTTACCCCCACCCTATCTTGATAATTAATAAGCATGAGCTGGAGTTGTTGGAGTTGCTTGAATTGCTTGCACTAGACTTTGATCTGATCTGCTTAGTTTTTTGAAATCTTCTAACTCTTCTTATATATATATATAACTTCTTTAGTTAAAATGAGACTGTCTCAGTAAAACCAATACAATTTTTTATATTTTTTGGTTAAACCAAAGTTAACCTTCGGTTGAATCGACTTTTATACTTAAATTTTTTTCTTTAGCTCTGGTCAACCTAATGGATTTCTAGTTAATCGAAATAGCATATATATTAAAATATATATTTTTTATTTTTATATATTTTTAAGATGTATTTCTATTATGTAATGGGACTTGGGTAATCTTTTATTCTTACTTCCTTTATAATTTCAAATGCACTTCTTGAAAATTTAATGATGGGTTAGTATCTTTGTTCATTAACTTTAAATATATTTTGATTTTTAGGATTTTCAATTTTAATTACTCCATGGAAATAGATGTTTTGAACTATGTAAGGTCCTGCCTATCTAGATCTCAATTTTCTTAGATGGCTATGAAGTTTAGACATGTAAAGATACACCTCTTATCCTATTTCAAAGGTTTTTGGGATACATTTTCTATCATGCCATAAATTCATCTTTTCTTTTTCCATTAATGTTTTAGAATAGCTTCATTTCTAAACTCTTCTACTTCTATTAGTTGAATCTTTCTATTTTGAGTAGTGTGATCTATGTTAATATTCAAAGTCTTTAATGCCCAATAAGCTTTATGTTCTAATTTAGCAGGTAAATAACAAGTCTTTCCATATACTAATCAATAAGGAGACATTCCTAAATTAGTCTTGTAAGTAGTTCTATAAGCCCAAAGTGCATCTATTAATCTAGAAGCCTAATCTCTTCTAATAGGGTTAATTACTTTTTCCAAGAGTAGTTTAATTTGCTTGTTTGCACTTTCAACTTGTCTACTTGTTTGAGGGTGGTATGAAGTTGCAATTTTGTATTTTACTCCAAATTTCTTCATTAAAGCTTCAAAACTTCTATTACAAAAGTGAGTTCCCTTATCACTAATTATTGAGTATTATGTTTTGATGATGTATGCTAAACAAATGTAATCATATTTACTCAATTATTATTGTTTGTGAAAGTCAATTAAGAACATCAATTAATACAGAAAAAGTTTACTGATATAAATACTTGTTTGTAATGGATTTGAAATTATGTTAAGTGTTTAGAATGAAAAAGTGCATAATATTAACAGTTAAATGATGGTTAATTGCATAATATTTAGCTTATCATATGAGAATTAAGCCATTATGTTATAATTACACTATTATTTGCTTTAATGAAAGAATCTGCATAATTTCAGGGAATTAGTGTTAATTAAGTACATTTTTGAACTATTGGTAAGTTATAGGCTTTTTAATTCTTAAGTATCTGAATTGTCTGTTATTTCAGAGAGTTATATTGCATGTATTGGATAGTTATGTTTTAAATGCGTAAAGAATATTTTATTATTTCTTGGAGTACAAGTGTTGAAACCATAATGCATAACTTAAGTGAATTTTCGGTAAATTATCTAATAACTATCTGAAATGCATCTGAGCATCGGATAGTTAGGTTTGTAAGTATCCAAAATATCTAAACTCGTTAAGTTAGAATTATGCATGTGTTGAATTTAAATGCTTTATTATGTCACGTGAGTTGCACATGTTTAACTTGTTAAGTTAACATAACTATACGTGTTGAGTTACTTGAATATACACTAAGGTAACATGTTGTGTTAGTGTTATAAGCTTATAAGTTATTTCTTTATTGCACGTGTTTTATAGTTAAATCAACGAAGTAAGTCCGTTGAGTTACACTAACTCCACAGATCATTTATTTTCTAATATGCCACTATAGTAGTTGCTGAAACAGGAAATTCGAAGGAAAACCACGATTGCACGTATCATGTAGGAATTCACTCATGGAAGGAAGAAGAAATCACAATCGTTGATATGAATGAAGGAAATCCAATGATCATCTAAGTAGAAGGAGTTACTACTGAAAGAAATATAAAAGAAGCTAACTGTAGGAAGCGTCGGAAGTTCCCTGAAGCTCCACACCACACCACCAAAATCACCAACCATCAGAGGTCTGTGAGGATACTTTCCAGATGTTGGGTCGATTCCGAGCCAAACACGATGACTAACAACTACTGTGAGGAGTGATTGCACCGTAGGAAGGGAAGACATTTTCACCAAGCATCGATTCATATCTCAAGAGATCGTAAAGCTTCTAGCCTTGGTTTCATGTTGATGCTAGTATGCTGAAGAGGAGATCATCTTACAATTCTTGATTCGCGATTCTATAGTGAGAGGAGGCAAGATTGTAAGTGATTAAGTTTTCGGTGGTGTAATTGCGTTGCATGTAGTGACAGAAGTTTTTACTATTGATAGAGATTTTTACATTTCACCTTTTGCTCATCTTCAAGAACATATCAAAACAAAAATACCAAAAACAACTAATTATCTGTGTTTACATTTAGTATTAAAGTGTTGTATTGTTTGTTTTGTATCATGATTAATGTTATCATTGTCAGTATTGTGAATGCTTTATGTTTGTTTGATTTAGAAAATAGAAAATAGTTTTATTGTTTACTAAAATTGATTCGTCCCAGATATTTAAAGATTTTAATGGTTATTGTTTGAAATATCTGAATGTTAGTGTTTCTTAATGACAAATATAATATTAACTAACATTAAAGAACTTAATTGATGTTATTTACATTCTATGGAACAGCCCAACGGTTGGTCGAATTATTTTGTAAATAGTAGTATTTAACTAGAAATGTAGGCTCGTGGAGTTAACTTAAGTTTACGAGGTTAGTTAGTTGAGTTAACCATAACTCCATGAACTAAGTTAGTTGAGTTAACTGTAATTTAACAGAGTGCTTAACTGAACACATATAAACTCTAATTTAAATAAAAAATAGTACACAATTCTTACTCAATCTCTATGGGATTGGCTTGTACTTGCACACAAATACAATATTGTTAGGTATTTAATTTTGATGATATATGCTTTATTAACATTTTTAAATAAGTCTACATAATATTCTCTAAGTATAATAGTTAACAGATTATTGGAAAGTTTCATTTTTATGTTGGTTAAATTAAAGATTTCCGAAGAGTTAGATTTGCAATAGTTAAACTTTCGGATAGTTAACGTTTTGGATAGTTAAACTTTCGGATAATTAACGTCTCATTTTTGTCGAATACTTTATGTTAAAAACTCGTATAGTTAAGTTATTTGCACGTGTGTTTTTAATGTTTTAAGTTGTCACGTGTTTTCCATGTGCGTTCGGTAATGAAAAATCGAATAGTTAGATAACTGTTCGAGTTTTTATACGCATGGATAGATAACTATACGAGTTTTATAAAAGGACTAACGACCAGATAAGTTTCTTTGTTTAGTCACGTGTTTTGCAAGTGCAAAAACTCGAAGAGTTAAATGATAAGTGTTCGAGTTTTTACAAGACTTAAATGATAAGTGTTCGACTAAATCGAAGACTTAGAAGATATTCTATAAGACTCCAAGAAGATAAAGTTTCGGTGAATCTACGAAGTGGAGACTGTGGAAATTCAAAATGTTAGTGGACATAGTGGAAATTCAAATAGAAAGTAATTTGGATTAAAGAGAAAATTAGTACGTGGATTATCGATTAAGTGGATGAACATGCTGAACGTGAAAGACAACAGAGTTCGACTACAAATAGAGAGTACGAGCTACATTACAGCAGAGGATCCCAATCTCGAAAACCAAGTTTGAATATTCAATCCAGATCCCTAACTGAAAAGTTAAGTTTGAATATTCATATTTTGAAAAATTCTCCAACATCAGAAGAAGTTCGAAATTCCAAGCAATTTCAGAAAAGGAGCTACAAATGTAAGAAGTCTGGAAATTCGACAACTAGAGAAGAAGAGATACAGAAGCTGAGCAAAGAGAAAGAAAGAAGTTGTGTGCATAAAGATTAGGTTTTATACAATTCAAAATTAGTTTTGAATAAGAGCTTTGTTTTTCTATTTGAATTGTATATTGAACATTATTATATCAAAATCTTCAAGAAGGGAATTGAGCTGAAAAGATATTGTAAATTCTGTTTTTAAATAAAGAATAGAATTTCATTTACGAGTGTTTTGTGCTATTGTTTTATCTGCTAGTATATAATTACTAAAGACACAATTCACCCGCCCTCTTGTGATACAGATGATCCTACAACTAGTATCAAAGCATTATTATCATAATTAAGAGCTTTTATTTCTCTATTTAGGAATCAGTTTTTCCTATCATTTTCTTAGGATTATCTATTTAAAATGGATAATATTGAAATCTTAGTTATGACTAAAGGACAGACCACTAATTGTCTTCCTATGTTCGAAGGTAGCAATTATGGCTACTGGAAATATAGGATGAAAGCATTCTTTCAGTTAATCGATTTCAAATTATGGCATATAATTAGCAATCCTATAGTGTTAGTTAGGACTCCATATGATACTTGGACTTTTGATGAAAAGGAGCGAATGACACTAAATGCTAAAGGTTTAAACATCTTGTTTTGTGCTTTATCTCATGATCAATTTAATAAAGTTTCTACCTATCAAACTGCATATGAGATATGACATGCATTAGAAGTTGCCAACGAAGGTACTAATCAAGTCAAGGAATCTAAGATCAATATGTTAGTACATAAATATGAGCTTTTTAAAATGCACGAAAATGAATGTATCTCTGACATGTTTTCCCGTTTTCTTGAGATTGTAAATTCATTAAAATCTTTAGGCAATAAATTCGAGGAAAAAGACTTGGTAAGAAAGATCCTTAGATCTTTAACAAAAATTTGGGCTCAAAAGACAACATCTATTGAAGAGTCCAAAAACTTAAATACATATACTCTCGATGATCCAATAGGAAATCTGACAGCCTATGAAGTACAACATTTAGATCCAAAAGGGAAAAATCCTAGAAGGGATCTAGCTTTTGAGGTTGATAAAGTCTCAGAAGTCACTAGTGATTCTAACGATGATTTACTATTGTTGACCAAAAAATTTAGAAATCTGTTGAAGAAACGTAGGAACTTCAGGTCAGCAAAGACATCTGGAGTTATGGAGAAGAAGTCATTTATGAAAGACAAAAGTATATGCTACAAGTGCAACAGGCCGGGTCACTTTCAAACTGATTGTCCTCTCAACAAAGATAAGAAGAATTCGAGGAGGAATTTCAGGAATAAGAAATTCAGAAAGAGAAGGGCACTTAAAGTGACATGGGATGACTCTTCAGCTTCACAAAGTGAAGAAACAAAGGATTCAACATTAGACAATGAATCCTCATCAACATTAGATTTAGAATAAAATCTGGCAAATGTATGCTTTATGGCAAAATCCAGTGAGGTATCTATCCTCTGATCAAAATGCTAAATTTGATAGTTTTGATAGATTACTTGTTGAATACAATAGACTAGCCAGAAAATATAAGAAAGTCAAAATAGAAAGAAAGGACACTAGGAAAATGCTAGATGAATCTGAAAATAAGGTTGATTTTCTGAACTCTGCATTGAATAAATTTAAAGAAGAAAATCAAAGGCATGCATAGGAAATTTTAAAGTTTATTGCAATAGAAAGAAAATTGCATGTTAATTGTGAAAATTTAATTGCTGATAAGAAGAAAATGATCTGTGAAATTGAAAAACTGGAACTGACTATTACTGATTTAAATTCAGAAATTGTTATGCTAAAGATTAAGATTTGCAATCAAAAGGCTATATTAAGTAAATGGAATAATAGTCAAACTATAACAAATGAACTTAGTAGTAAAATATCCAATGTAGAAAAACATGGTATTGGTTTACACGATGCATCTTCTGAAAATTATATATTGCATGATGGTACTGCTAAAAATAATGTCTTTATTTCTAGTACTAAGAATAGTAAAAGAAAAACTATTCCGTGTGTGATTAAAAAGGGAGATAAATATGTGCGAATTGATAAAATGCAGCATATAAATGATAGCACACGATGCAAGAATTTTAAAAGAAATCTTCAGAAGAATCAAGCTAAGACATTTGAGAATTTTAATATTCTTGATCAATTTTCTTCATATTTAAAGAATATTGAATATTGGAATCAGAAATCAAATAATGTTAGAAATGAAAATTTTAACTCTGGTTTATATAAAGATAAATGTTCTAATAATTATAACACTAAGAGAAAGAAACGCAAGAATAATTATCAGAAAATAGATAAGTTGAAGTTGAAAAATATTGAGAATTTTGATATGACTCTCTCTAAAATTCTTGGACCCACTCAAAAATGGGTTCCAAGAGATAAAATCTCTTTTTGACCGTTTTGTAGGTACACAAATCAAAATTACGATTAGAACTTGGTATCTGTAGGTTATCTGATGTTTAAATTATCCTGTTCATTGTATTTTGGTTTGTTATAAGGTAGTTTTAGAATTTAATTTCTTTATTATAAAAAAAAACAAAAAAAAAACAAAAAAAATTCTATTTTTGAATTACGGTTTTCTAGTAGTTAAGAATTTATGAAATTCTGAGTTTTACTGAAATCAATTTATTTAAGAAAAATTCAGAAAATGTTACTTAAGGAAAGTTAAATTGATTCAATGTAAGTGCCAACTGTATTTTTATTACTTATGTATATGCTATTACAGAGATTTTAACAAGAAAATACATAGAAAGTATGTACTTTTTATTAAAGGAAAGTTATTAATATTCTGTTAGAAAAATTAAGTCTTGCGGTTGCCTCTAATTTAAATCTATTGTTTTATTTTTTTTTTGTTTGCAATTACTTGAGTAATTAAGTCCGTTGGAGGATCTTAAACCCTAGTCTCTTAAACCAACTAGTTTGGGATGTGCTGATTGAAAACTCATTTTGCAAGTAATTTAGATTATATTTAAAAAAAAAAAAAATTACCTGTTCTCACTTGTCATTGAGTAACTAGTTATCTTTCCTCTAAGTAAGGGATTGTGGTCACGTAAAAAGATGATATTGTGGGAAGTAATGCATAAAGTATATTTATAAAAACAAAATTAAAAAAAAAAAAATGGGGCAATGAAATCAAGCTTAATTTATTTTCCAGGTGTTATAACAATCTTGCCATAATCTGTGCATATAATCCATGTTATTTTTTATTATTATCTACTCTTTACACATAATGTACGATATTTATTGTCTTAAGTTTGTGTACTCAGTATTGAATTCTTTTAAGTTCCTAAAGGTATATCTCTATGAATTTTCTTTTGTAAACTGACTAAGATAAAAGCTAGAAAGTCTAAATTGTTAACTCTACTACTTATTTCTGAATTTAATTCAAATTAAAAAAAAAGAAAAAAGAAAGAAGGAGAGACTCAGATCTATTTAAGGCTTAACATCCTCTTTAAGTAAGTTATTTGACCTTTTAAAGCCAAATCTACTTAGGGCTTGACAACCTAGATTAAGTATGCCATAGATTCTTTACACTACATTTATGTAGGGGGAGCAATTTCTCATATAATAATTCATCTCTTATGAACTATTATATGTTTTCATGAAAGAATCTACATAATTTCAAGTAATACACTTTAATTAAGTACATTTCTAAACTGTCGTTGACTTGCAGGTTTTTTAATTCTTAAGTATCCGAATTTTCTATTGTTTTGGCAAGTTATATTGCAAGTATCGGATAGTTGTGTTTTAAAATGTTCAATAAACTATTTTATTATTTCCTGAAGTACACGTGTCGAAACCATAATGCATGACTTAAGTGGATTTTCGATAAGTTATCTGTAACTCTCCAAAATGCGTTTGGGCATTGGAAAGTTAGATTTGTAACTATTCGAAACATCTCTTTATTATAAAACTACTTAAGTACATGTGTCGTGATCTGGAAGGTTGACTTAAGTTATCTTTCGGAAGGTTATCTGTAACTCTTCGAAATGCACCTAAGCATCAGATAGTTAGGTTTATAAGTCTCCGAAACTTTCTGAACACCTTAAGTTCAAATTGTGTACGTGTTGAATTTCACAGCTTTATAATGTCTCAATTGGAACTCGAATAGTTATGTTTAACTCTTCGACTTTTCACACTATTCCTTCGAGAAACTCGAACAGTTGTCATAAGTCTTCGAGTTTTCTCACTTTTCACTTAGCCTGAAGTTATTTTCTTTGCACGAACAGTTACGCTAAGTATTCTACTTTTGTCGATTGTAAAACTCATACAATTATTGTAAGCACTCGAGTTATTTATCAGTAACAGATCTTATATTTATAATTTCAATGATTGAATCCATTTATCCGTTTATAAACTCGAATAGTTATAAATGTTTTACTAACAACCTTTCGTGTTTCTACCTTGGTAAAACCCTAGTTTCGTAATCTTCACTTCCACTAAGTTCTACAGTGCACAATGAAGCTTAATCGACAATGTCAGGACGTGGAAGAGGACATGGTAGAATGACAAAAGTGTAGAAAAGAGAGCTGGAACTTCAAAAAGTGCAGAATGAAATCAACGACATCTATTCAAGATACACTTTTACAAATGAAATATTGCATGAAATTAGAAAAGTTGTTTAAGATGAGAAAAATTTCTGTTGGAAGTTTATTCGCAATTATGCTGAAACACAGTTTAGACTAAAACAGACTGAACTTTTCGCATTGCATTTATGGAAAAGAAATTTACAACCTAACCCTGCGATTGTAAGTTCTGGACATGTACTAGAGACATCGATACAATCTATCACCTACTATGGAAGGAAGTGGGGACCAATGATCGAAAATGCAAACAAGGAATTACAATCCTTGTATTCCAAACATTATTTTCCCCTAGCTGTTTTAGATAATATTAAATAGTGTATAGATGAACAAAAAACTGGCATTAGGAAAATGGGCCTTCGAAGTAAAGGATAAAGAGTTTATCAACTCAAAATGGCAGAGGTTGAGAGCTTAAAACTCTATATTCCATTATTACAACCTAGGCATCATGGTGAAGGACCATCAAGACCCTAGGTGCCTTTAACAGGAGAAATTAAGAAAATTTTAGAACCTCCTGAACAACCTGAAACACTACAGACATATAGTCGGAAAAAGAAAAAGACAATTGAATATTTTGGACTAACTACAGGTGTACAAGGAATATTGCAGCAAAAAGAAGAATCAATGAAAAATTATGCTCCATTGCAGAAGCTGGATAGACATTTTTGTCAGGAATCCCAGTAGATGTGACAAATATTGGCTTACAAGCATATACTCTAAGGTATTGTGTCACATTAGTGCATAATGTATCTTTTAATACAATGGACAATTTTTCACATCATGCTGCAAGCACACATTCTTTTCCTATGGAAAGAGAGCATGTAGGAAATTTTGATGATACATATACAGATGATATCCAATTTGATGATATTTTTGATGACATAGACATTGAGTCTATGAATTTTGAAGATATTTCATTTGAAGAGGAATGTACAAATATTCTTCCTCTTACTGTATCTCAAACAAAGACTTTTGAATTTTGGTATAGTTGCTTATACTACAGTTTATACATATGGTTATGTTTGTTATAGTATATAATATACTTGTTGATAAATGTATATAATCAACAACATACACAGTTATAGATTGAATATCACACTACCTATGTCTCAAGAATAGAAATTTCAGAAATACTAGATGATTCTATTATACAAATAGATATAGAACATTCTTTCATACAAAGACATTTGTTGTATAGATCAATTATAGACATACATGTTGTTGATAGATAGATTGATACGGATACTGTTGCTATTGAAATGTTTCTAGAAGAACAAACAGAAGAATTTCAGTAGATTATTGATATGATAATAACAGATATTTCAGACATTTATACTAGTTTTGATGAAAATTCCACCAGTTCTGAAAGATCTGAAAATATAGATGTTGCTGATAATATTGAAACAAGTCCCATTTTAGAACATCATGACAGAAAAATACCTAATCCTGAATAGAGTTTAGATGAAAATACACTATTATGGTTCAGAAATAATTCCTGTTATGACAAATTTCAGACATATAAAACTTTTACAATTTTATATTCAAGACCAGTTAAGTTTGAAGGGATGGCACACATACGAGAACTATTTGAATTTCAAGGCTTGTTGACTCTACTTCTATAATAGCCAGGCCATCTTGCTATACCCAAACTTATTAGTTGTTTTTACTCAAACTTAATAGTGGAAAAGGTATTCCTGTTTCTAATATACAAGATAATGACATATATTTAACTCTAGATTTACTTCAACAGGTACTTGGTCTGAAAAATGGAGTTAAATTATCAGAAAGAAAATAGGTTTATCGATTGGGATGTGACATTACAAGTTTAGCCAAAGATCCAACTGCCAACAAACCATTGACATTACTAAATGACTTAAATGGCCAAGCACGTTTTATTGCAAAAATATTGCATACTACATTGTTTCAGAGGTTTGGTCATGGGGCAGAAGTTGGCAGATATTGTCTTTATGCTACATATGCATTAATAAATCATATACAGGTGAACTGTTATGATATTTTTGTTTCTTATATCTTACATTTGTAGAGTAAATTATTTTATGGTGATACGATTTTGAGAATTATGGCAAGTCAAACAGATATTACACCTTGGCCACAGAAAAGATTAAAATCAAGATCTTTCTCTACAAAGGAACTCCAAAAATACCAAGAAACAGATACACCTGTCCTCAGACAACAACAACAGGATCGGCAAACACAGTCACAACAGCAACAACAACAATCCACAGAATTTATAGAAACACAACAACATACAGATATACAACAAGATATACAACAAGGTATACATACAGAAATACATACAGGTATAGATACAGACATACATACTGAATTTTTATAGCAACCATCACAAGTTTCTCAAAATGATTTAGATCAAGCATTACTTGATCAAATAAATAGAGTTAGTGCAGAAACTGCAAAGAAAATTTCAGATACTCTGATTGATATTTTTCGAAGACAAAGAGGCTTGTGATTATACAAATTATGTATTACATGATTTATTTTTTGTAATTTGTAACTAAAACTATTATGTCAACTGTTTACTAATTTTAATGTTACGTGATTATTTTTCATAGTTTATGTTTAAACAGTTTATGCTTAATCCATAAATTTTATGTATGTTTGAAACTATCGTTTTGATTAATATATACTTAGTAAGATTTCCTTCCTTACATTTAACTTGCTTAACTTCCTAAAGGGGGAGAAAATAGTTTGTTTACTTTTTTATAATGCCAAAAAGGGGGAGATATAAATTATGTGACTTATTAGGTTTTGACATTATCAAAAAGGGGGATTAGGTATTTAATTTTGATGATATATGCTTTATTAATGTTTTAAAATAAGTCTACATAATATTCTCTAAGTATATTTCTCTAAGTATAATAGTTAACAGATTATCGGAAAGTTTCATTTTTATGTTGGATAAATTAAAGATTTTCGAAGAGTTAGATTTACAATAGTTAAACTTTCTGATAGTTAACGTTTCGGATAGTTAAACTTTCGGATAGTTAACGTCTCATTTTTGTCGAATACTTTATGTTAAAAACTCGTATAGTTAAGTTATCTGCACGTGTGTTTTTAACGTTTTAAGTTGTCACGTGTTTTCCATGTACGTTCGATAATGAAAAATCGAATAGTTAGATAATTGTTCGAGTTTTTATACCCATGGATAGATAACTATTCGAGTTTTATAAAAGTACTAACGACTAGATAAGTTTCTTTGTTTAGTCACATGTTTTGCAGGTGCAAAAACTTGAAGAGTTAAAGGATAAGTGTTCGAGTTTTTACAAGACTTAAATGATAAGTGTTCGACTAAATCGAAGACTTAGAAGATATTCTATAAGACTCCAAGAAGATAAAGTTTCGGTGAATCTACGAAGTGGAGACCGTGGAAATTCAAAATGTTAGTTGACATAGTGGAAATTCAAATAGAAAGTAATTTGGATTAAAGAGAAAATTAGTACGTGGATTATGGATTAAGTGGATGAACATGCTGAATGTGAAAGACAACAGAGTTCGACTACAAATAGAGAGTACAAGCTACATTACAGCAGAGGATCCCAATCTCAAAAACCAAGTCTGAATATTCAATCTGGATCCCTAACTTAAAAGTTATGTTTGAATATTCATATTCTGAGAAATTCTCCAACATTAGAAGAAGTTCGAAATTCCAAGCAATTTCAGAAAAGGAGCTACAAACGTAAGAAGTCTGGAAATTCGACAACTAGAGAAGAAGAGATACAGAAGCTGAGCAAAGAGAAAGAAAGAAGCTGTGTGGATAAAGATCAAGTTTTATACAATTCAAAATTAGTTTTGAATAAGAGCTTTGTTTTTCTATTTGAATTGTATATCGAACATTACTATATCAAAACCTTCAAGGAGGGAATTGAGCTGAAAAAATATTGTAAATTCTATTTTTAAATAAAAAATAGAATTTCATTTATGAGTGTTTTGTGCTCTTGTTTTATCCGCTAGTATTTAATTACTAAAGACACAATTCACCCACCTCTTGTGATACAAACGATCCTACAAATATACATTGTGCACTTGTAGTTAAAATACAAATTGGACTTAATATCTAATTTGTGTGAAAGGTTTTTTAATTCTAAAAGAATTTATTAATATAAGCATAAAAACAAATTAAAGAAGTTTTCACAAATTGAACAAGTCTTTTTGGCACCGTTGTTGGGGATTGAGAAACTAAGCAATTATGAGTGTTGCTTTTTTTTAATATCAGAAGGAGTGTTGTGTATTTTATTCTACAATTGAGAATATGGCATATGCATATACTCAAAGATATTTGAAACCTGTAGTTACCATATGTGAATTCTGCAATTTGGAAGGTCATAACATCTCTAATTGTTTGAAATTGAGATGACTACAGATGGTTAGATCACATGAACAACAAATGAATTATATTCAATATAATAGACCTGAGTTTGAGAATCCTATAGTTTACCCAATTAATGGCTAGTTTAGAACGTGTAATATGTTGAGAGATAAGGAAGTTTGAGATAGGTATGATAGACTGGAGCGTAATTTAGACCAAAACATGGACAATCTGGAACAATACATGTGTCAGCAATAAGAAGTCAACCAATTAAATTATAGGGAAGAATATTCAGAACCTAAAATTGATATCATATACGAAACTAAGAAAATCATAATGAAAATTGATCAAAAATTGAATGCAATGAGACTAGATGATCTTGAAAGAAAGCTAAAACATTGGATGAATTTACAAAGAAATTAAAAGTTATGTAATAGGAAAACACAAATGAAAACCTTAATGTTACCGATGTGCATAATTTGCAAGACATTCAAACAAAAGAAAATACCAATGCAATAGAATTTAAAGAATGTAAGTTAAAACTAAAAAGAATTGAAGATCAAAATCATTGAAATGAAATACAAGAACATTACGAAAGTAATGAAAATCTTGAAGATGTATGTATAACATTAAGATCTAGAACTGATATACCAATAAGAACCCAAAAAGAAAGTAATGTGAAGGTGGATAAGAACAAAATTCAAAATGATAATAAAAATGTAATATTTGAAAACTTAGAAACCAATGAAGAAAAATCTGAATCTGAAAATTAGATTAAAAATGATCAAATGAATGAAATGAAAGAAAAAGAATCTTGTAAATCACAATCATTAGCACCTTATCATAAAATATTACAACAAACATTTCCTAAAAAACAAGAAAAAATTAGAGAAATTTTTGTAAAAGTACAAGTTAACATTCCTTTGTTAGACTTAATATAAAAGTTAATATGAGGAATATGTTTTAGAAGAATTTGCTAAGTATTAACTCAACGAAGTAAGTTTGTTGAGTTAACCTTAACTTCATGAGGTCAATAATAAAATATAAAGTCACTCCATTGAGTTATCTGTAACTCAACGAAGTTAGTCCGTGGAGTTAGCAAATGGGCGACAAAGGTATACTGAAATATTTTCTGAATTAGACTTTAACGAAATCCTTAAGGGTGTAGCTAACCTTTCTTTAAAAGAGAACGAAGATATGACTACTCCAGTAGAAAAACCATTAGGGGAACTTCTATATCCTGAATTAGTTGATGAACCTTCATGTATTCGATTGCCAAACTTTGAGGAAGATAGGTTTGAGTTGAAATCTAATTATATTAGTCAATTACCACACTTTCATGGATTAGAAAGAGAAGATGCCTATTATTTCCTTAGAGAATTTAATGAAGTTTGTCAAATGATGAAAATGCCGAACTTGAGTATTGATGCTATTAAACTTAGATATATTCCTTTTGCTTTAAAAGACACCTAAAAGATGGTTATATACTCTATCGCTTGATTCAATTTCTGCATGGATTGAATTTTACTCTGTTTTTCTAGAAAAATATTATCCAACACACCAAACGATTAAAAAGAAAAAGGAAATATTAATGTATAGCCAAAAACAGGGAGAATCATTTTGGAAATATTTCAAAACATTTAAAGATTTACTAACGTAATGTCCACATCATGCAATGAGTAAAGCACAATTAATAGCTATAATTTATGAAGGCATAGATGTTTCAATGAAATCTTTATTAGAATCTACTTGTCAAAATGGATTTTTAAAACTATGTAGTGAAGAAGCATGGACATACTTAGAAAACTTTGCAAAAAGAGCTGTTCAGTGGGAAAACTCGATTGAAGCTATTATAGATAAAAGAATATTGCCAAGGGGAATGCACGAAATAGATTCGAGCACTATGCTTGAAGTTAAATTAACCAAGTTAACAAAGAAAATGGAAGAGTTATCATTAAATCAAAAGCTAGCAGAAAAGAATGCAAATATTAATGACTTAGATATTATTTATGCTAGAAACTAGAAAGATAACTTTGGAAATTCTTATAATCCTAATTGAAGAAATCATCTAAACCTATCTTGGAGAAATAACAATTTCCGAGGAGAAAATATAAATGACAAAAATATAAATTATGAAGTATTAATTGAACAATGATCTAGAATTGAGAAGTTAGAAAAGATAATTCAACAATTAAACAATTGTCTAGATCATGTATTTGGAAATGCTGCCATTCAAAATCAAAATATGAATAGAAATATACCCCCTAGACAGAAGGAATCAATAAAAGTTAGACCTATTGGAGGATTGCCAAATCAAACAGTACCTAACCCTATCAATAGAATTGTGAATGAAATTGATACCTCCTATGAGAGGGAAGCTAAATGAAGTAGTATAACTGAAGTAACTATGTATAATATAGTAAGTAGAAAAATATAAAAAGAAAAAAAATTGTAAGTTTAATTATAGTTAGTAGTATCGTAGAGTTATTACTTAACTCAAAGAAATTAGTTTGTTGAGTTATGACCTAACTCCATGAGGATGTAAGTAGCTATGTTAATTTTATCTCTACTAAAATTTTGTTTATGTTATACAAAATTACAACAGATGGAATTAATGAAATTACCACTAAATACACTAAGGGAAGTACTGAGTAACTTATCAGCTAAAAATCTATGTAGATTGTGTTGTGTGTCAAAGGAAATTAAAGAATGTGTTAGAGAAAAATATTTTCATGGACTGCAAGCTGCAAAGATGACTAATATTAGAGATGGATTTTTATGGAAGTCATTTAATCGTAGTTCAATCAGCTATGAATATCTGAATATGGAAGAAATTGCTGGAATTCCACCCAATACATTAGAAGGAATAAATCATATTATGGGGATAGATGAAGGATTGATTATTTATAGAACCAAACCAAGGTATGCAATTCTATTACCCGATATTTTGATTAGAAATCCTATCACTAGAGAAGAATGGAATATAGGAAGACCTAATAGATTTGAAATACCAATTGAAAATTCTAGGTCAGCTTTAACATTTTCTGATAAAAATTTGACCATTCCTGAAAAATTGTATTACTGGAGATCAACTAGAAATTGAGACGAAGATTTATGTTTAAGTGTGTATAATTTTCTAAATAGATCTTGAACTAAAAACACTATGATATATCTAGGATAGAAAGCATTAATTAACAACATACATGTCATACTTGATGAATATATATATTTGGTCTCAGATATATTAGTTGCATTTAGATCTGATTTATACATAGTAAGCATAAATAGTTATGATGATGAGTTTATAAAAATATTGCATATACCTAGTGATATAGCTAAACCACCGTCTGTAGAACACGATAAAATTCAATTAGGAATGTGGTATAATGAATATGATGATCCTACTTTATGTTTGATAAGATGGTGGGATGAATTGATGAAATTTCAAATATGGATTATGAAAGATCTAAATAAATGGAAGTGGGAAGAGGAATATATTAAAATATATGTAGAAATAGAAACAACTACATTATCTTGGAACAGAAGAGGATCTCTTTTTGCATTTCAATTCATTAATGGTAATACACTTATATTTAGTATTGATAACATATTGTAAGCTTACAAGTTAAAAAGGAAAGTAGACTGCATTAAAACAGAATTAATAGCAAGAAGAATTATGCCTAAAAAGTTTACTTGGACTAACACGTTTATTCTATTTGTCACTACTTTTCAATCATGTTCCTAAACTATGATTTTGTACTTTTAATATTGTGTGTATTTTGCATTTATTTTTAAAAAAAAAGAAAGAAAAATTTTTAGTTTTTATTTTATGTTATAAAAAGAAAAGAAAAAAAAAAAATATCAATCCAGTTTGTTGGTATCTATTCTGGGAAACCAACTAGTTTGTTTGTGAGCCACCAAAGGCATAGGAGCCTAGGTTCCACACAAGGCATTGATTTAACAAGTTATGCTTTATTGTTAAATGTTATTTTGTTATATATTCTACTTTTTTGTGTGAATGAAAAGTTTTTCAGAATCAAAAGTCGGAGGATATTGAAGGAGATACAAAGAACAAGGCATGTAATTGATTACTTATGTTGAGTATTTTGTTTTGATGATGTGTGCTGAATGGAAATAATCATATTTGCTCAATTACTATTGCTTGTGAAAAGAAATTAAAATCATCAATTAATACAGAAAAAGCTTACTGATATAAATACTTGTCTGTATTAGATCTGAAGTTAATAACTAGTCATTTCGTTGCATTAATTTCTCATTTAGCTAAACGTTAAGTTAACGTGTGTTTTTATTGAAAAGCATGATATGTTTTAATGTTATATCTTCTGTATCATGAACAGTGCACGTTTAGACAACTCGTTAAGTTAGAGTTTTGTTTGTATAGAGGTCACGTGAGAACTCGTTAAGTTAGAGGCTTAATGGTTAAAATAGGTCACGTGATAACTCGTTAAGTTAGTGAGTAAAAGAAGAGACGAACTCATTAAGTTAGTGTTATACACGTGGTGAAATTATAAGTTACGAATGTTGTATTGTATCATGTGAGGTGCACATGTTTAACTCGTTAAGTTAACATAACTAAACTGTTGAGTTGCTATATTGAACACTAAGGCAATGCGTTAGGTTAGCGTTATAAACTTAAGTTGTTATTTTTGCACGTGGTAAAATTCTTATTATAAAAACATTTGTTTATTACTGGTTCGTTGAGTTATCATAACACAACAGAGATGGTTCGTTGAGTTATCATAACACAACGGAGATGGTTTGTTGAGATATCATAACACCACAGACATAGTTTGTTGAGTTAGCTACAGTACTTGTCACGTGAAATGGCACATGAGGAACTCGTTAAGTTAGAAACGTTAAGTTATATATATACTTGTGTTACTCATTTAGTTAACATTAAAGTAACGACTTCTTATTACACTTATGAAAAACTTTTGGACGAGAAAGTTTATTTTGCAGGAAATTTTTCAGAGATCTAGGACTGATGATTAAAGAAAATTCGAAATATAAACGTGGGTTAGAACGTGTGTGTTTCGATGAAGGAAAAAGAAAAGATGTGGAGAAGTGGAAAACTGGTGGTGGTTAAACGTGAATGATATGCATGAAATGAAGATACAGAATAAAAGGCATAGAATTCTCGTTGATCAATTTATCCTTGCACACAAAATGAAAAATCTTTTCAAGGATCAAACCATCCCTGCACATCAAAAGAAAAATCTTTTTCAGGGATCAAAAACACATCTTCGGGAAAATCTCTCAAGTGGAAGAAAGTTCAGTGAAGCATAAAAAGGTAAGATTTTCGTCACTGAAGATTTGAAGTATCAGAAGAAAGCAAATTCGGTGAAGCATGAAAAGACAAGATATTCATCACTGAAGAATTGCTGAAGAAGAAAAAGAAGAAGAAGAAAGATCTCAAACAGGGAGAAAAGTTTTAAATTCCGTAAATTAGTTTTCTCTATTTGTAGTTATGAAATTATTTAGATGATACATGGTATCGAAATATAATTGCATCTACAATTTCTGAGGAGAATTGAATTGTATATTGTAATTGAAACCTTGAATAAAAATGATTTTATGAAAACAATGTCACGACTTGTTTTTGAGTTTTAAAGTTTCAATTATATTTCAGAAAATATTAAAAATACACAATTCACCCCCCTCTTGTGTAGCCATACAATCCTACAACTTATCTTGAATTTACATTCAAACTCAGTTTGTGGAGTTATTCACTAACTCAACGAATTAAGTTCATTGAGTTAGGTGTTAAGTCAACAAAACAATATTCATGCCTGCTAACATTTACTGTAAAATCTTTTACATTGAAGACAATGATAAATGTAGGTATGGGGGGAGGTAATTAGATTAAAAGCCAAGTAATTTTGTTAAATAGAGGAACTAGGAGTGTACTGCAAATTTCTATGGAAATTGAAATTTTTTTATTTATGAATTTACTATAACTAACCGAAATTTCCTATAACTATTTGATAATTGAAGCTATAAAATTTTTAAGAATTGTAACTGCTTGAATGTTATATTTAGAATCTTATATAAGATGCTACAAAAGTTTACTATTAATATAAATCTAGATATAGTATCTTATGTTTTTGCTGAATTTTATGAGTTTAACAGTTTCATGATTTTAAAAAGAAATCAGAATGCTTAACTGAAACTTAGTAAATTATCTAAAATCCTAAAAGAGCTGAAATGTTGATTTTTGGATTAAATGAAATACATATGATGAAGGATACATTTAATTTGATTGATTAAACTTGTAGAATGATTTATGTGTAAATCTTATTAAACTACAGAAAAAGTATGAGCTTATTGATATGATTTCATGTTTTTAGTAAATTAGAGAAGCAGGATTATATGAGATTTGTGTTTTATTGCATCTGTATTAATGAAATACGTATATATACTGTGTTGAAAAGAAAAAGAGGAAAAAAAGAGAAAAACTTTGAGAGTTTATTGATTTGTTTGATCACGAACCTTTTGTACTTGAGTAGATAGGTATGTAAGGATTGTTGACCTAAGAAAGGACTTTTTAAATCTGGCAACCTAAGATCCTGATTAGATCTAGGATTGTTGACTGAAAGCTTGATACATGGGTACATTAGAAAGCTCTTGTATGATTCGAGCTTTTAAAATTAACTTTTAGAGTAAAAATATTCATATACTATTCTGAAAAGATAAAAGTGTTTTGTGAAATACAGAAATCTTTTGAATCGAGTATATTTTTTGTTATCTAAAATTACTGAAGTATGAATCTAGATTAGACTTTTGAAGTTGTTTAGTTGAGATACAATTCATTATTCTTCTTGTTTTAATCATATTAAGTTGGATTGTGTTTTGATTTGTATGTAGTTGAAATTTATTCTAGAAATCATATTGGAAAATTCAAGATAACAGATGTTTGAAAAAAGAAAAATTGATAATATAATTACCATCTATGTGATGCAAATATATTTTGTATGTAATTTGCATATATTTTAAATATATTTGCAGGTTGAAGAGGAGAAAGCAACGCTAAAATATATTACTGAAAAATACAGAATATCTTTATAGTAATCTGATTTATGTATTTTGAAGAAACAAAATGAAGAATTAATTCTAGCACTTTAGAAAGACCAACTAGTTAAATCTTAGTAGTTTGCTAAGGGACTAGCAAAATTTAAGTATGGGGGAAGTATTTAGAATGAAAAAGTGCATAATATTAACGCTTAAATGATGGTTAATTGTATAATATTTAGCTTATCATATGAGAATTAAGTCATTATGTTATAATTGCACTATTATATGC
This sequence comes from Cymodocea nodosa, assembly GCA_036874045.1. Taxonomy (NCBI): domain Eukaryota; kingdom Viridiplantae; phylum Streptophyta; class Magnoliopsida; order Alismatales; family Cymodoceaceae; genus Cymodocea; species Cymodocea nodosa. The sequence continues at coordinate 14,014,357 of CM072342.1, read as the reverse complement.
TTTAATGAAAGAATCTGCATAATTTCAGGGAATTAGTGTTAATTAAGTACATTTTTGAACTATTGGTAAGTTATAGGCTTTTTAATTCTTAAATATCCGAATTGTTTGTTATTTCAGAGAGTTATATTGTATGTACTAGATAGTTATGTTTTAGATGATTAAAGAATATTTTATTATTTCTTGGAGTACAAGTGTTGAAATCTTAATGCATGACTTAAGTGAATTTTCGGTAAGTTATCTAGTAACTATCCGAAATGCATCTGAGCATTGGATAGTTAGGTTTTTAAGTATCCAAAATATTTGAACTCGTTAAGTTAGAATTATGCATGTGTTGAATTTCTTTATTACACGTTATTATGTCACATGAGTTGCTCATGTTTAACTCGTTAAGTTAGCATAACTATACACATTGAGTTAATTGAATATACATTAAGGTAATGCGTTGTGTTAGTGTTATAAGTTTATAAGTTATTTCTTTATTACAAGTGTTTTATAGTTAAAACAACGAAGTAAGTCTGTTGAGTTACACTAACTCCACAGACCATTTATTTTCTAATATGCCTGTTTGGTTGCTTTAGGCGACACTAGAGAACTTGTTTGGTTCCCAAGCAACAACACCAAATAACTTGTATTTGTTAACTTCTATTTTTAACTTGGTTAATTTGTCTTTATGCTTATATCAATAATTTCTTTTTAGAAGTAAACAAACAACCTTTCACACAAATTAGATATTAATTCCAATTTGTATTTTAACTGCAAGTGCACAGTGTATATTGTATTTGTGTGCAAGTACAGGTCGATCCCACAGAGAATTGAGTAAGAATTGTGTATTGTTTCGTTTTTTATATTATACTTAATGTGTTCAGTAATCACTCTGTTGAGTTACAGTTAACACAACAGACTAAGTTTGTGGAGTTATGGCTAACTTAATGGACTAATCTCGTGGACTTAAGTTAACTCCATGAGCTTATCTTTCCAGTTTAATACTACTATTTACAGAGGAATTCGGCCAACCATTGGGCAGTTCCACATATTATAAATAACATCAATTAAGCTCTTTAATGCTAGTTAATATTAGATTTATCATTAAGCAACACTAACATTCAAATATTTCAAACAGTAACCATTAGAATCTTTAAGTATCTGGAAGAAATCGATTTCAGTAAACTGTAATACTATTTTCTATTTTCTGAATCAAACAAACATAAGACATTCACAATACTGACAATGATAACTTTAATCACAATACAAAATAAACAATACAACACTTAAATACTAAATATAAACACAGATAAGTTGTTGTTTTTGGTATTTTTGTTTTGAGATGTTCATGAAAATGGGTGAAAGGTGAAATGTAAAAATCTCTATCGATAGTAAATACTTCCGTCACTACATGCTACGTGATTACACAACTGAAAACTTAATCACTTACAATTTTATCTCCTCTCCCTATAGAATCGCGAGTCCAAAATTGCAAGATGATCTCCTCTTTAGCATACTGGCATCAACCCGAAACCAAGGCTAGAAGCTTTATGATCTCCTGAGATATGAGTTAGTGCTTGGTGAAAATGACTTCCCTTCCCGCGACGCGATCACTCCTCACAGTGGTTGTCAGGCATCGTGTTTGTCTCGAAATCGACCCGACATCAGGAAAGTATCCTCACAGACCTCCGATGGTTGGTGATTATGGTAATGTTGGTGATTTTGGTAAATTGTTGGTGATGGTGTGGATGATTCAGTGAACTTCCGACGCTGCCTGCAGTTAGCGCGATCCTCCACCTTTACACACACTACCATACACCGCCAACCACACCTTCTTCGTTTTTTCTCCTCTTCTTTTATATTTCTTCAGTAGTAACTACTTCTACTTTAGATGATCGGTTGGATTTCCTTCATTCAGATCAATGATGGTGATTTCTTCTCCCTTCCACGAGTGAATTCTTGCGTGATACATGCAATTGTGGTTTTCCTTCGAATGTCCTGTTTCTGTAACCGCTATAGTGGCATATTAGAAATTAAATGGTCCGTGGAGTTACAGATAACTTAACAGATTTACTTCATTTATTTAATTATAAGACATGTGCAATAAAGAAATAAGCTGCTAACATAACGCGTTACCTTAGTGTGTATTCATGTAACTCAATGCGTACAGTTATGCTAATTTAACGAGTTAAACATGTGCATCTCACGTGATATACTAAAGCATTTAAATTCAACACGTGCATAATTCTAACTTAACAAATTCAAATATTTCGGACACTTACGAACCTAACTATCCGATGCCCAGATGCATTTTAGATAGTTAACAGATAACTTACCGAAAATCCACTTAAGTCATGCATTATGGTTTCAACATGTGTACTTCAGGAAATAATAAAATATTCTTTAAAACATAACTGTCCGATACATTAAACATAACTCTCTGAAATAACAGAAAATTTGGATACTTAAGAATTTCACAGCCTACAATTTACCGGTAGTTCAGAAATGTACTAAATTAACATTAATTCCTTGAAATTATGCAGATTCTTTCATTAAAGCATATAACAATGCAATTATAACATAATGGCTTAATTCTCATATGATAAGCTAAATATTATGAAATTAATCATCATTTAATCGTTAATATTATGCACTTTTTCATTCTAAACACTTTCCCCATACTTAAACTTTGCTTGTCCCTTAGCAAACTAAGATCTAATTAGTTGGTCTTTCTTAAGTGCTAGAATTAATTCTTCACCTAGTTCTTCTTCAAAATAATAAATTAGATTACTATATAGATTTTCTATATGTTTCAGTAATCTGTTTTAACTTTGTTTTCTCCTCTTCAACCTACAAATATACTTAGAATATATGTAAATTACATACAAAATATATCAACATCACATAGGTGTTAATTATATTATCATTTGTTCTTCTTTTTAGCATCTGTCATCCTGAATTTTCCAATATGATTTCCAGAATAAATTTCAAGTACATACGAATCAAAACACAATGCAATTCAATTTGATTAAGACAAGTAGAATAAATAATTGTATCTCAAATAAACAACTTCAAAAGTCTATTCTGGATTCATACTTCAGAAAATTTAAATAACAGAATATATACTCGATTCAAAAGATATCTGTATTTCACAAAACACTTGTATCTTTTCAAAATAGTATATGTATGTTTGTACTTTAAAAGTTAATTTGACAAGCTTGAATCATACAAGAGCTTTCTAGTGTACCCATGTATCAAGCTTTCAATCAACAATCCCAGATCTAACTAGGATCTTAGGTTGCCAAATTTAAAAAGTCCTTTTTCAGGTCAACAATCCTTACATACCTATCTGCTCAAGTACAAAAGGCTCGTGATCAAACAAGTCAATAAACTTTCAAAGTTTTTCTCTCTTTCTTTTTTTTTCTTTTTCAGTACAGTATATGTATATATTTCATTATTACAGATGCAATAAAACACAAATCTCATATACTCCTGCTTTTATTATTTACTGAAAATATGAATCCATGTCAATAAGCTCATACTTTTTCTATAGTTTAATAAGCTCTACACATAAATCATTCTACAAGTTTAATTAATCAAATTAAATGTATCCTTGATCATATGTATTTCATTTAATCCAAAAATCAGCATTTCAGATAATTTATTGAGTTTCAGTTAAGTATTTTGATTTCATTTTAAAATTGTGAAATTGTTAAACTCATAAAATTCAGCAACAACATAAGATACTATATCTAGATTTGTATGAATAATAAAATTTGTAGCATCTTATATAAGCTTATAAATATAACATTCAAGCAGTTACAATTCTTAAAAATTTTACAGTTTCAAATATCAAATAGTTACAGCAAATTCTTGTTCAAAAAATTTTCAATTTCCATAGATAGAACTTTTGCAGTACCATTCTAATTCCTATAATTAACAAAATTACATGGTTGTTACTTGTTTTACCTCCCCCCCATGCCTACATTTTGCATTGTCCTCAATGTCAAAGATTTTACAATGAATACAGTAGTTATAGCAGGCATGAATATTGTTTCGTTGACTTAGCATCTAACTCTACGAACTTAGTTGAAATGTAAATTCAAGATAAGTAATCAATTACATACCTCGTTCTTTTGTATCTCCTTCAATATCTTCCGATTTTTGATTCTGAAAAACTTTTCACTCACACATAAAAGCAAAGTATATAACAAAATAACAATTTAACTTATTAAAGTAGTGTCTTGTGTGGAAACTAGGCTCCTATGCCTTTGGTGGCTCACAAGCAAGCTAGTTGGTTTCCTAGAACAGATACCAACAAATTGGATTGATATTTTGTTTCTTTTTTTTTTCTTATAGAATAAAACTAAAACTAAAATTTTTCTTTTCAAAGAATGAAAATAAAAATGCAGAATACACACAACATTAAAAGCATAGAATCATAGTTTAAAAACATGCTTGAAAAGTAGTAACAAATGGAATAAACGTATTAGTCCATGCAAACTTTTTAGGCATAATTCTTCTTGCTATTAATTCTATTTTAATGCAATTTGCTTTCCTTTTTAGCTTGTAAACTTGTAGTATGTTATCAATACTAAATATAAGTGTATTACCATTAATGAAATGAAATGCAGAAAGGGATCCTCTTGTGTTCCAAGATAATGTAGCTGTTTCTATTTCTATATCTATTTCAATATATTCTTCTTCCCACTTCCATTCATTTAGGTCTTTCATAATCCATATTTGAAATTTCTTCAATTCATCCCACCATCTTATCAGACATAAAGTAGCATTATCATATTCATTATACCACATTCCCAATTGAATTTGATCGTATTCTAAAGTCGGTGGTTTAGCTATATCACTCGGTATAGGTAATATTTCTATAAAATCATCATAACTGTCTATGCTTACTATGTATAAATCAGATGTAAATGCAACTGATATATCTGTGACTAGATATATATATCCATCAAGTATGACATGCATGCTGTTAATTAATGATTTCTGTCCTAGATATATCATAGTATTTTCAGTCCAAGATCTATTTAGAAAATTATACACACTTAAGCATAAATCTTCATCCCAATTTCCAATTGGTCTCTAATAATATAATTTTTTAGGAATGGCCGAATTTTTATTAGAAAATATTAAAGCTGACCCACAATTTTCAGTTGGCACTTCATATCTATTTGGCCTTCCTATATTCCATTCTTCTCTTGTGATAGGATTTCTAATCAAAATGTTGGGTAACAGAATTGCATACCTTGGTTTGGTTCTATATATAATTAATCCTTCATCCATCCTCATAATATGATCTATTCCTTTTAATGTATTGGGTGGAATTCCAGTAGTTTCTACCATATTCAGATATTCATACCAGATTGAACTACGATTAAATGACTTCCATAAAAATCCATCTCTAATCTTAGTCATTTTTGCAGCTTGTAGTCCATGAAAATATTTTTCTCTAACATAGTATTTGATTTCCATTGATACACAACACAATCTACATAGATCTTTAGCTAACAGGTTACTCAGTACTTGCTTTAGTGCATCTAGTGGTAATTTCATCAATTCCATCTATTATGATTCTATATAACATAAACAAAAATTAACAGAGATAAAATTAATATAGTTACTTCACACCCTCATGGAGTTAGGTCATAACTCAACAGACTAAGTTCATTGAGTTAAGTAATAACTCTATGATACTACTAACTATAATTAAACTTACATTTTTTTCTTTTTATATTTTTATGTTTTTCTGCTTACTATATTATACATAATTACTTCAGTTATAATGTTTCATTCAGCTACCCTCCCAAAGGAGGTATCAATTTCATTAACAGTTTTGTTGATAGGATTAGGTATTGCTTGCATTGTCAATCCTGCAGTAGGTCTAACTTCCATTGATTCTTTCTGTCTAGAGGGTATATTTCTATTTATATTTTGATTTTGAATTGCAGCATTTCCAAATACAAGATCCAGACGATTGTTTAATTGTTGGATTATCTTTTCTAATTTCTTTATTCTAGATCCTTGTTCAATTAAAGCTTCATAACTTATATTTTTGTCATTTATATTTTCTCCTCCCTGAAAATTGTTGTTTCTCCAAGATAAATTTAGGTGATTTCTCCAATTAGGATTATAAGAATTTCCAAAGTTATCTTTCTCGTTTCTAGCATAAATAATATCTAAATCATTAACGTTTGCATTCTTTTCTGCTAGCTTTTGATTTAATGATAACTCTTCTATTTTCTTTGTTAATTTAACTTCAAGCATAGTGCTTGAATCTATTTCATGCATTCCCTTTGGTAATATTCTTTTATCTGCAATAGCTTCAATTGAGTTTTCCCACTATAATTCTTTTTGCAAAGTTTTTTAAATATGCCCATGCTTCTTCACTATGTTAGTTCAATTATTTATCAGTTAATTTTGATGATGAAAAACGTGTGGTTTAAATATTTTTGCCATATTTTAGATGCATTTTTATTCACATGAATCTTGGCTAACTGCTTTGTTCTAAAAATCTTCTAAATTAGATTTCGACAGGTTATGTTGTCTACAGCGTATTGATCGAAGAGTTATTTTATAAGTCACCGAACAAAACAGGACAAATCGGATGGTTATGTCTCTCTCTCCCGGCTTTTCGGACAGTTATATCAGTAACTATTTGAAAAGTATTTATCTTCGGTGAGTTCAGTCTTTTTATGTCCGGATATGATTTTTATGGTAAGTCTTCGAAATCCCTTTGGTTTCGGATAGTTAAGGTTTTTATTCTAGAGAGTTAACTGTGTCTCTGATTTAATATATTTTCGATTACTTTCTTTTGAAGGACATGTGTCAATCTCTCATCGCTTGACTTAAGTGACTTTTCGAAAGGTTACGATGTAACTATCTGAAAACTCTTAAGAATTGGAGAGTTATCTTCAGTAAGTATCCGAAAACAGTTTTAAGCTTTGGATGGTTGAGTTTTCTATTATTTTCTGACTTAAGTGACTTTTCGGAAGGTTACCTGTGTAACTATCCGAAATAACTTAAGGATCTGAGAGTTATCTTTAAGTATCCGAAACATGTCCACTCTATCGAATAGTTTATTTTTAATATTTTATAACACTGTTTCAGAAGGACACGTGTTTCAATTTTAATACATGACTTAAGTGGTCTTTCGGAATGTTAGTTCTATCTATTCGAAATGTTTTTGAGTTTTGGCAGGTTATCTTTTTGTGAAGTTAAGATTTGTGCATTTTATTATATGTTAAAGCATGCATTTTATGGATTCCAAGTGCATAGTATATGATTTTTATGTTGAATTACATGAAAGTTATATTTTTAGGCTATGCATGTTTTTAGGAATTAAAAATGAAATAATGCACAAATTTACCTTTAATGGAATTAATGTTAAGTTTAATAGCCCATGTGTAGACACTTAGTTATTTAGGATAAATTACATGTAACACAATTTTATTACATGCATGTTCTTCACTTATCAATTTCACTTATGCTTTTCAAAGATTTAGTATTAAGATATAAAAGTGATGCATGATAAGAATATAAGATTATACTTTCATCATCTTAGTGAAATATTGTTATAGATGCACCTATAATAATTATCTTAATTATTCATGACATAATTCTACATGTGATTGAATAATCTTAATTTGTGTATGAGTTTTTATTGATGAAAAAAGGTGACATCGAGGGATTATAAGAGGGTTAAATCTCAACCCTTGGATGGTGTATCAAAAGGTAAAATGGGCTGGGATAAATCTTAGCCATTAGATCAATCTTGGAAGATCAATAGACACCAAGAATAAAAGGAGGAGTAAGCCTCACGTCCAAGGCATCTCTTCTCATTTTCTTCCATTCTAGCCAACGGTTCTCTTCTCCAAGGACTCCTCTTCTCATGGTTGAAGGTGGACACTCAAGGGTGTTGTTCCCCCTCTCAGACCAGCATCATCTCCATTGATCTCCATCTTGATTCACACCCTCAAAGGATTCCAAGGGGGGCAGCTTTGGTTGTCTTGGTGTAGGAAGCTTTAACGGCAAGTGGGAGTGGTGTTTGACGTGTGGATTTGGGTGGTTTGAAGGAGCATCTTTAGAAGTAAAGGTGGGGCTGGAAACTCTGTCTTGACGTCCAAGGGAAGTGGAAGGAGGTTGTGTTCTCTTTCTCTTCAACCGTGGAAGGCCCTTGCTATAGGTGACATTCCAAGAGGTGATACCTTAGGAAAACATGGCTGAAGAGTGTGGTTTCATCCAACCACGGATTCATTACTGAGGAAGAGGTGTTCTTCAAGGTATGAGTGAGATTTGAGAGAGATCCCTATGCATATTTTATGTTCTTGTTGTGTATGTATGCATAGGTATGTTGTTTCATGTTTTTATGTTATGTTTGTATACGTTTGTGTTGTTTGAATGTTGTTGCATTGCATTTCAGTATAGTTTTCGTATAGTTAATTAATTCCAGAGGTTACCTTGATGTGGATTCTAGTTTAAACATGGTTTTCATCTTGTTTATATGTGCATATCATGGTTGTAAATAGGATGTTCGATGAAATGGTTGCTTATGTAATAAGAGGAATCATGTACAGGGTTTAGGTATTTTTATTATTTCAATTCTCTCAGCTAAGACATCAGTTTTGAATAATTTTTGATGCAATCTCATGTATTTTTGAGTCTACTTACCAAAGGTTTTGGTTTTGTAATTTTTGGAGATCATTTGAATGGTATTTTCGATTTAAGTGTTGATAGGTGTTTCTGACCTAGACGCAAGTTCTAGGTAGAGGTTTTGAGCATCTTTGCTTATAAATTTCTCGAAGTACAAATTGTATTTTTATGATCTGTAAAATGGGTTTTTGAGATGACGACGTTAACTTACATTGAGATTTTGTTTCACATCATTTCATAAAGATTTCTGGCAGATATGAATTTTCTTGTAAAGTCGCGCAATCTGTGTTTTGATCTCTATGTGTTGCACATCTGTGTTAGATCCATCACTAATAATTCTCTGATTTGAATTGGGTCTCTAAATTATGTTAGATTTTTAGATCTTGTAAAGTCCTTTCCAAATCATATTTTTACATGATTTTTCAATGAGTATTTTGGGAAGAAATGATTTCCATAAGTGGATGCAAATTCTGCAATTTCGAGAGTTCTTTTAGAGTTATGAATGAGATTGTATGGAAGTGATTTTCAAGTAGTTAAATTAACTAGTTAACCACATATGTATAATTTCTAATATAATTACCAATCATGGTGCTAACTTTTGTTTTGATAAGAGTAGGATGTATAAAACGTTTTCAAGTTATATTATGACATGTGTCAAGTAATTAATCTAATAAAAGTTATTTAGACAAACTCCCTGTGGAAATGACTTGTACTTGCATTGCTTAATACAATAGGCACCGTGCACTTGCAGTTAAATTATAAATGTAAAACTTGTGCTTTTAACGACACACATTTCATCCCTACACTTTCTAAATCTTTGATTTTCTGAAAGCCTCCAAAGATTTTATTTTTACGGAAATTGCAACTATTATTAATTGACTAATCTTTGTGGCAAGATATCCTTTGATTGCAGATCTCAACTTTATTATGATTGAAGGTTGCCGAAAATGAATTCCTGCATAAGGCATCTGACCATTTCAGAATTCTTTCCACTTATGCAAATCTCGAAGGAAAAATAAAAAGGATTTTGCAGAAAACTGAAAGAGACACACACATAGAATTTTTCAACACTCGAAAGGAGAAATTGCCCGCTGAGTAATTTTGCAAACACTTTGAAGATTCGTCTGCAACAAAGTCCAGAAGATCAATAGTTGCAGATCAATCAAGAATTCTCCTTAGAGCTTTTGTGTCAACTCTTCATAGGAGTTGATCTGGTGTTGTGTGTCATTTTCATTTTGAGTTAGTGACTCCTGAGTTTAAATTGTCTTCTCATTTTACTTGAAAACCTTAACTCACAAGGGTGTTGTGAGTATACCTTCACAAGGTCGGGGCCTTGGTGAAGAGAGTGAAGTGTGATACTTCACTTGCTCAAGATTGGGGTCTTGAGTACACAAAGTTGGTGCTTTGTGTGTGAGGTTTTCGTTTAGCCTTTAAAAACATCTGTAAGGTTGTTGCTTAGCTTGCAAAAGCAACTTGTTTAAGGTTGTTGCTTAGCCTGCAAAAGCAACTTGTTTAAGGTTTGTGCTTAGCCTTAAAAGCACTTAGTGGAATTCTCGAGGTTGTGGCCTTGAGGAGTGGATTACCTAGTTTGGGGAACCACTACAAATCTCTTTGTGTCCTTTACTTTTTGTATTACTAGTTTAATTCTAAAATAAATTATTCAGGGTTCATTAGTGTCAACAGCTTTTGAATTTTTAAAAGCCAAATAAACTTTATTAGGACACTATTCACCCCCCCTCTAGTGTGCCATTTGATCCTTTCAAGTGGTATCAGAGCTTGGTTATCTCTGTAATAGATTTAATCAATCTGAGATCAATGGTAGAGGGTCAGCATGTTCATCGACCTCCACTCTTTGATCGCAATAACTATGGTTTTTGGAAAAATAAAATGACTAACTTTTTAAAATCTATGGATGTGAAGGTATGGAGAGTAGTGGTTCATGGTATACAACTTCCAAATGTTCCTGAAGACATGTGGAATGATGAAGATGAGAAGAAAATACAAATGGATGCAAGAAGAATGAATGCCCTAACTTGTGCAATCGTTGCTGATATATACAACAAGATCTCTACTTGTTCTATTGCACATGAAGCTTGGTGCGCATTAGAAATTACATATGAAGGAACAAATGAGGTGAAGGATACAGAAATAAGTATCCTATTGAGGAAATATGAAATGTTTAAAATGAAAGAGAATGAGAGTATCACTAATCTTATTTCTCGTTTCATTGAGATTATAAATGGTCTGAAAAATCTCGAGAAAGAATTTCCCATGAAAGAATAGGTTATCAAAGTCTTGAGAAGCCTGAATAAAGATTGGAAAGCTAATGCTACCTCCCTACAAAATTCAAAGGATATGAGGACTTTCACTTTAGAAGATCTCACTAGCAATCTGTTACCCTATGAGACTCAATTGAAAGATTGGAAAGAAGAGAAAGGAGAAACCTCTAGGAAGGTTGAAAAGAAAAATGAGCTTGCACTGAAGGCTCAACAACCATTTGAGGAGTTTGTTAATGAGTTTCCAGAAGAATTGGCCTGCATTATCAGAAAATACAAAAAATTCTGGAAGAAAGGAAAAAGTCATGATAAAGGGAAGCAATCTACTACAAAATGCTTCAATTGCAACAGATATGGGCATTTTCAGAGCCAATGCACATATCAAAAGAAGGTTGAAAGAAAGAATTTTGACAAGAAGAAATCTCATGGAGAATAGAAGTTTCATCAGAAAATATTTAATCAAGGAAAGAAGAAAGCATTCCAAGTTACTTGGGATGATTCTACAGAATCTGAAGTATCTAAGGGTACCAGTACTGATGGTACACAGACTGAGTCCGAGTCTAAAGAGCTAGCCAATCTCTATTTTATGGCTAACACTAATGAGGTACATTCTGATTCTAATATAGTTGAGGAAATTATTTCTGATAATGATTCTGATGTATTAGATATAAATCAAGATGATTATAATGAATTATTGGAAGAACTGAAAAATGTTAGTTTGGAAAATTCTATGTTAAAAAGGAAATTATTGAATAGTAATAAAACTGGTGCTAAGTTAGAAAAGGAAATTACTGCATTAAAAATTGAAAACTCTACATTAAAGAAGAATAAATTTGTTGCTGATAGTTCTGATATGCATGATAAAATTTTTGAACTTGAAAAATATACTTCAGAACTTATTAAGGAACTGAAGGATAAATTTTTAGAAAACAAAAGGCTACAAGATGAAATTGAAAAATTGAATGAAAAACTTAAAAATCAGTGTGTGGAAAATTCTAGCTCTAATAATGATATAGAAAAATTAGAACAAGAAATTGGTAGACTGAAATTTAAACTAGGAGCATTTACTAAAGGAGATAAGAAACTGACAAATATTATTAATAGTTATAAAGTCTTTGGTGATAGAACTGGTATAGGTTTTAACTATGAACCACCAAAAACATATGCTTCTCTTAATTTTTCAAACAGCTATAAAATGGACTATGGAAATGGCTATTTGAAAACAATTAATAAAGAGAAAGTTATCTATGTGTTAAAAAGAAATACTATTAATTGAAATAACACATGGATTTCAAAACAAAATAGATTTCAAATATTCTCCATTGACAAAAATGGACCCAAGAAAATATGGTTACCAAAGGATGTGATTATGACTGTCCTTGCAGGTCAAAACTAAAAGATCTCGATGGGTGATGGACAGTGGTGCTTCAAAGCATATGATTGGAGATAAATTTGGCCTAAAAGAGTTGAAGAAGATCGATGGAGGAAATGTCAGATTTGGCAATGATCAAAAAGGTAAGATTATTAGTATCAGATTTGTCTATGTAAATGATAAAATGGTTATAGATAATGTCTTACTAGTTGAAAACTTAGAGCATAATTTAGTTAGTATTACTCAGTTAGAAGATAAAGGTTATATGGTTTTGTTTAAATCTAAGAAATACCTTGTTATTGATGAAAACTCTAATGAAGTTAAATTTATTGCTCATAGAAGAAATGATGTATGTTTTCTAAATTTACCTGATGATGCTTCTTCAACTGATTCCTATTTAATTACTAATAATTTAGATAATTCATGGTTATGGCATCGTAGACTAGGTCATATTTATATGAAGCAACTAGATAAGTTAGCTAAGAAGAACCTAGTAGATGGTTTACCCAATTTGAAATTTAAAAAGGATAAAATCTGTGATGCATGTGAATTGGGAAAATAGAAGAAGAGTTCTTTTAAATTAGGAAAGCAAATTATATCAAGAAGAATTTTGGAATTAATTCACATGGATTTATTTGGCCCTACTAGAATAGAAAGTTTAGGTGGTAAGAGATATGTAATTGTTCTAGTTGATGATTTTTCAAGATATACTTGGGTAATATTTCTAAGACATAAGAGTGAAGTATTTGAGGAGTTTAAAATTTTTTTGAATATGATTCAAAATGAAAAGCAATTGAAAGTTTAGAAAATTAAGAGTGATCATGGAGGGGAATTTGAAAATGAAAATATAGAAAAACTTTGCTAAGATCTAGGAATAGAACATAGATTTGCCTTTCCTAGAGCCCCTTCTCAGAATGGAGTTGTAGAGAGAAAGAATAGATCTCTTCAAGAAATGGCTAGAACTATGCTGAATGAAAACAAGGTTGCTTATTATTTTTGGGCTGAGGCAGTTAGTACTACATGTTATATTTTAAATAGAGTAACCCTAAGAAGAGACATGAATAAGACTCCTTTTAAGCTATGGATAGGAAGAATTCCTAAAGTACATTATTTTAAAGCTTTTAGATCTAAATGTTTTATTCTGAATACAAAAGAGAATAAAGATAAATTTGAAGCAAAATCTGATGAAGGTATATTTTTGGGATATTCTTCAAGAAGTAAAGCATATAGAATTTATAACAAAATTTCTTTAGCTGTTGAAGAATCTATGCATGTATGTAAATTTTGATGAAGAGTCAAGTAATATTTCAAAAGAAATTATTGATATTTCGGATTATGAATGTGATGAATCAAATATTGGAGAATCTAGTTCCATGGGTCAAGAAAGAAATGATAACTCTTTGACTCATAAATTCTTGCCTCAACACCCTAAGGAGTTTATTATTGGTGATATTTCTAAAGGTGTGCAAACAAGATCTAAGATTAATGTATCCGGGTGCTATGCTTTTCTATCTGAAATAGAACCTAAAAACATTGATGAGGCATTAAATGATGAATTTTGGATTAGTGCCATGTAGGAAGAACTTAATCAATTTAGAAGAAATGAAGTTTGGGACTTAGTTCCTAAACCTCTAGATCATTCAATTATTGGCACTAAATAGATATTTAAGAATAAATCTAATGAATCAAGACATATAATTAGAAATAAGGCTAGACTAGTAGTCCAAGGGTATAACCAACAAGAGGGAATAGATTTTGAAGAAACCTTTGCACCTGTAGCTAGATTAGAATCTATTAGAATTTTTCTAGCTTTTGCTGCTCATATGAATTTTAAACTATATCAAATGGATGTTAAAAGTGCATTTTTAAATGGTTTCATTAAAGAAGAAGTTTTTGTTAGGCAACCACCTGGTTTTGCTGATGTTGATTTTCCTGAGCATGTTTTCAAACTGAAGAAGACCTTGTATGGTTTGAAACAAGCTCCGAGAGCTTGGTATGATAGGTTGAAATCCTTTCTGTTAGATAATGGTTTTTCTATTGGTAAGGTTGACAATACCTTATTCTTTAAGAAAAATCATCTAGGTTTGTTAGTTGTTCAAATTTATGTAGATGATATCATTTTTGGAGCAACTAATGAGAATTTAAGTAATAAGTTTGCAGATCAGATGAAAAATCAGTTTGAGATGAGTTTAATGGGTGAGTTGACATTCTTTCTGGGATTGCAGATTAAACAAGTTGAAAAAGGAATTTTTGTATATCAAGAGAAATATACAAAGCAACTTATCGAAAAATTTGGAATGAGTAACTGCAAGTCCTCAGACACCCCTTTGAGTTCATCAATTAAATTGGATAAAGATGAATCTGATCCAGCTGTTGATATTACCAAATATAGAGGAATGATAGGTTCTCTTCTTTATTTAACTACTTCTAGACCTGATATCATGTTCATTGTTTGTGCCTGTGCTTGTTTTCAAGTTCAACCAAAAGAATCTCATCTATTTGCAGTTAAAAGGATAATGAAATACCTACAAGGAACTTCAAATTTTGGTTTAATGTATTTCAAAGATAGCAGTTTGGATCTAATTGGATACAGTGATGCTGATTATGCTGGATGCAAATTTGATAGAAAGAGTACTAGTGGAACTTGCCAACTGTTTGGTAGTTCATTAATTTCCTAGTTTAGTAAGAAGCAGAATTGTGTTGCCCTATCAACTACTGAAGCTAAATATGTTGCTACTGCCCTATGTTGTGCACAAATTCTTTGGATGAAACAAACTATGAAAGATTATGGAATTACATATGGAAAAACACTTATTAATTGTGACAGTAATAGTGTAATAAGTTTGTCAAAGAATCCTGTGTTGCACTCTTGGGCAAAACATATTAAGATAAGACACCATTTTTTGAGAGATAATGTTATGAAGGATAACATTGAGCTGAATTTTGTTTCTACTCATAAGCAGTTGGCAGATATTTTTACAAAACCTCTTGAAGAAAAACAGTTTATCAAATTGAGAAGAGATTTAGGAATATGCTGCCTAAATGATTTTTAGTTTTACCTACTATCTTGTATCTTCTATTTCTTTTATATTTTCTTCACCATCTCATTTTCTATTATCTATTTTGATTATATTGAGTTATTTTGATAATCTATTTCTGTCTAATTCTTATTTTGAGTTATTTCTTGAGAATATTTGCAAAATTATTATTCTTCAAACTTTAAAAGAAAACAACAAACACTCTTCATGGGATTTTCTACTTAGTTTATAAATTACAATGATTTCATACATCTATATTAAAATCAACTCAGAATAACTCACAACATTATTGAAGGTGTTTGTTCCACAAATAGAATAATGTCCACATGACACTTAGAATGGGGATCTAAATCCGAAAAATAACCAAGTTACCTTAATTAATTCAGTGATTGTATTCCTATTTGCTAGACTAAATGGTTCATGATTAGAAAATTTAGAGGTTTTTAATATGTGAGGGTGAAAAACAAGGAAAAGTGGTTGGAAGCAATAAGTTTCAAGATATTTAACTTAACATTGTCCAAATGTTTTTAACTTTTGTTGAGTATTTTTGTTTTGATGATGTGTGCTGAATGAAAATAATCATATTTGCTCAATTACTATTGCTTGTGAAAAGAAATTAAAATCATCAATTAATACAGAAAAAGCTTACTGATATAAATACTTGTCTGTATTGGATCTGAAGTTAATAACTAGTCATTTCGTTGCATTAATTTCTCATTTAGCTAAACGTTAAGTTAACGTGTGTTTTTATTGAAAAACATGATATGTTTTAATGTTATATCTTCTGTATCATGAACAGTGCACATTTAGACAACTCGTTAAGTTAGAGTTTTGTTTGTATAGAGGTCACGTGAGAACTCGTTAAGTTAGAGGCTTAAAGGTTAAAATAGGTCACGTGATAACTCGTTAAGTTAGTGAGTAAAAGAAGAGACGAACTCGTTAAGTTAGTGTTATACACGTGGTGAAATTATAAGTTACGAATGTTGTATTGTATCACGTGAGGTGCACATGTTTAACTCGTTAAGTTAACATAACTAAACGCGTTGAGTTGCTATATTGAACACTAAGTCAACGCGTTAGGTTAGCGTTATAAACTTAGGTTGTTATTTTTGCACATGGTAAAATTCTTATTATAAAAATATTTGTTTATCACTGGTTCGTCGAGTTATCATAAAACAACGAAGATGGTTCGTTGAGTTATCATAAAACAATGGAGATGGTTCGTTGAATTAGCATAACACCACAGACTTAGTTCGTTGAGTTAGCTACAGTACTTGCCACGTGAAATGGCACATGAGGAACTCGTTAAGTTAGAAACGTTAAGTTATATATATACTTATGTTACTCGTTTAGTTAACATTAAAGTAACGACTTCTTATTACATTGATGAAAAACTTTTGGATGAGAAAGTTTATTTTGCAGGAAATTTTTCAGAGATCCAGGACTGATGATTAAAGAAAATTCGAAATATAAACGTGGGTTAGAACGTGTGTGTTTCGATGAAGGAAAAAGAAAAGACGTGGAGAAGTGGAAAACTAGTGGTGGTTAAACGTGAAGGATATGCATGAAATGAAGATACAGTATAAAAGGCATAGAATTCTTGTTGATCAATTTATCCTTGCACACAAAAAGAAAAATCTTTTCAAGGATCAAACCATCCCTGCACACCAAAAGAAAAATCTTTTTCAAGGATCAAAAATACCTTCTTAGGGAAAATCTCTCAAGTGGAAGAAAGTTCAGTGAAGGATAAAAAGGTAAGATTTTCGTCATTGAAGATTTGAAGTATCAGAAGGAAGAAAGTTCAGTGAAGCATAAAAAGGTAAGATTTTCGTCACTAAAGATTTGAAGTATCAGAAGAAAGCAAATTCAGTGAAGCATGAAAAGACAAGATATTCGTCACTGAAGAATTGCTGAAGAAGAAAAAGAAGAAGAAGAAAGATCTCAAACAGGGAGAAAAGTTTTAAATTCTGCAAATTAGTTTTCTCTGTTTGTAGTTATGAAATTGTTTAGATGATACATGGTATCGAAATATAATTGCATCTACAATTTCTAAGGAGAATTGAATTGTATATTGTAATTGAAACCTTGAATAAAAATGATTTTATGAAAACAATGTCTCGACTTGTTTTTGAGTTTTAAAGTTTCAATTATATTTCAGAAAATATTAAAAATACACAATTCACCCCCCTCTTGTGTAGCCATACGATCCCACAAGTGGTATCAGAGTTTTGTTAAGAATCTTTGATATAAAATCGATACCAACTTATTTAATATCATTGCTTATTCTACCTTCCTTGTTTTTAAACAGAAATTAATATCTGAGCATACGTTTAACTCTATTGATTTAAGGCTCAAGTTGTTTTAAAGTTTTTAGACTGTTTAAAATCAAATAGGTTGAAAAATCTAAGGTAAAATGGCCACTGGAAATGGTAATTTTTCTTTATATGAAGGCCAAAATCTTAATCATCCTCCTTTATTTGATGGAATACATTTTGAATATTGGAAATATAGGATGACTATTTTTCTTCAAAGTATAGATCATAAGTTGTGGTTCATGATTTCTAAACCATATACTCCGTTAACTACTCCTTATAATACTTGGACAATTACTGAAAAAGAAAATGAAACTTTGAATGCTAAGGGCTTAAATATTTTATTTTGTGCATTGAGTTATGAACAGTTCAGTAAAGTGTCGGCATATAAATCTGCTTATGAGGTGTGGCATGCATTAGAAGTTTCACATGAAGATACTTCTCAAGTTAAAGAGACTAAAATAAACATGTTGATTCATAAGTATGAACTCTTTAAGATGCATGAAGACGAAAATGTTTCTGAGATGTTTTCCAGATTTCTTGATATCATAAACTCTTTAAAATGTTTAGGAAAGAATTTTGAACAGAAGGATTTGGTGAGGAAAATTCTCAGATCCCTAAGTTCTAAATGGTCTTAGAAAGTAACATCAATTGAGGAATCACAAAATTTAAATGTTTATACTATGAATGAACTTATAGGAAATTTAACAGCTTATGAAGTTCAATTAAATGAATCACTGAGTCACAACAAACTAAAAATGAAGAAAGAAATAGCCTTCGAAATTAATTCAGATTCTGATATATCTACTGATTCTGACGAGGATTTGATTTTGCTGACTAGGAAATTCAAGAAAGCATGGAAAGCTAGGAAACAACAAAGGAACAAAAATGATAAACTGTCAACGTCAAAATCACTAAATGACAAGAGTTCTTCATCTAGAAAGTATGTATGTTACAACTGTAAGAAACCTGGACATTTTTCTCTAGATTGTCCTATGAGGAAAAATGAAAAGCAAAGTAGGACAAATCAGAAGAAGACGGCTCAGAAAACTCAGAAAAAGTTTTACAAGAAAAAGGCTTTGAAGGTCACTTGGGATGACACGTCTAAAGAGTCTGAATCTGAGGAATCAGCATCAAAATCTTCACATTCACAAGGAGAACAAGAGTTAGAAGACGTTGCTCATGTGTGCTTCATGGCAGATGAGTTTGAGGTAATATCTGATCTTGAAAGTCATTCAGATTTCAACTTTGATGAATTATTATGTGCTTATCATGCATTATTACAAAAACTTAAAGTATGTAAACTAGAAAATAAGAATATTAGAAAATCTTCATTCATTATGGAAGAAGAAAATTGTTTCCTGTCTACTACATTAGAAATGTTTAAATGTGATAATGAAAATCATGCTAGAGATTTGCAAAAATTTAGATTTAATGAATGTATCTTGCATGAACAAATACAAAATATAAATGCTGAAAAAATTAAAGATAGAATCTGAAAATGAAAAATTGAGAAACAATATAAATGAACTTAAATTAGAGATAGATAAATTAAAATTGAGAGAGCAAGATTTAAATTCTACGATTGAGAAACGAAATTTAAGTCAAACTAAGTTAGACAAACTAACTAGTACCCCTGCAGTGTCTTATAAATTTAGCTTAGGATTTGATTATCCTGAATATCCTGAATCTCAAGCCAATAAAGGATTTATTAGTTGTAGTTCAAGTAAATCTAAGACTAAAATTCCTTTTATTATGAAACAAGGTAATAAATATGTAGAAGTAGATACTTCAAGGGATGAATCATGCAGTAATAATATAAATCAATGTGATTTGTCAAATTGTACTTCTAACATGACTATAAATGTTTCTAAAAATCTTGTTTCTTATTCTGGAAATTCAGTTTCTAATGTTTCTAAAATTTCAGACAATTGTAGTAAACTAAAAATTCAGAAACCTGAGCATGTAATTCAATACACTGGTATTAGACCAATTACTCATTCTGCATATGATAAAACAAAAAATTCTTCTACAGAAAAAGATTTTGTATGTACGAAAAGTGTTAATACAGGTACAAAATCTTGGTATGAACTTACAGAAATGTATAAGCATGATAAAAATAAATTTACATCTGATAAAAATATGTTTGGTATTGATTATACTACATCTGAAAACAAAAAGAATGATTGCAAAAGCAATAATGCTATATGTGAGTATGAAGCTAATGATAAATCAATAGTACTTACAACTAATAAGAATATAAATGATAATGTTAAACTATTTTTAAACAAAAAGAAGAAATATGCGTTTAATGAACTTGGTCCTCAACAACATTGGGTACCAAGAAAAAGTTTTTCTTAATTTGTGTTGCAGGAGGAAATAACATCAAAATGGATCTTGGACAGTGGAGCGTCAAGTTACATGACCAGACAAAAAAGTCTATTACAAAATTTTACAAATACCATGAAAGGAAGTGTAACATTTGGAAACAAAAGCAAAGATAAAATCATAGGTATGGGCAATGTTCAAATAACTCCTACTTGTGTTATTTCGAATGTACTATATGTACTATATGTATTTTATCTTTACCATCTAGTGTAGTTGATTTAAATTCATGTTTGCTAGCTGAAACTAGTGATGCATATCTATGGCATAGAAGGATTGGGCACATAAATATGAAATTGTTACATAAACGATCAAAAAAACATTTAGTGAGAGGTTTACCAAAGATTAAATACTCAAAGGACTTTATGTGTGATGCATGTGAGTTAGGTAAACTTCATAAAAACTCTTTTAAATCCAAAACTGATATTTCAAGCAAGAGAGTCTTAGAACTTATACATTTGGATCTATTTCAAGCAAGGAAGAAGGATTAGATTATGAAGAAACATTTGCTCCTGTGGCTAGGTTAGAAAGTATTAGAATATTATTGGCTTATGTTTGTTATATGGATTTTAAATTATATCAAATGGATGTAAAGAGTGCATTTCTAAATGGTTTAATTAATGAAGAAGTCTTCGTAAAACAACCACCTGGATTTGAAGATATTAAAAATCCTGACTTTGTGTATAAATTGAAGAAAGCCTTATATGGTTTGAAGTAAGCACCTAGATCATGGTATGAAAGATTGTCTACTTTTTTAATAGAAAAAGGCTATATCATGGGAAAAGTAGATCATACTCTATTTATTAAGAGAGATGGTAAAGATCAGATTGTTGTTCAAATATACGTGGATGATATAATCTTTGGAGCAACCTCTGATAAGTTGATAGAAATATTCTCTGAAGAGATGTCTAATAAGTTTGAAATGAGTATGATAGGAGAACTTTCATATTTTCTAGGACTTCAAATTAAGCAAATGGATAAAGGTATATTTTTAAATCAGGAAAAATATGTAGATGAAATGCTTAAGAAATTTAATTTTAATGATACAAGGATTCGAGGAACTCCTATGAGTACTACTTTAAAGTTAGATATTGATGACATAGGAAAATCTATAGATCAAAGAAAATACAGAAGTATGATTGGTTCTTTACTTTATTTGACTGCTAGTAGACCTGATATTATGTTTGTTGTGTGTGTTTGTGCTAGATTTCAATCTAATCCTAAGGAATCACACTTAATTGTAGTTAAAAGAATATTTAGATATATACAAGGAACTAAAAATTTCGGACCGTATTATTCTAAGGATAGTTCAATAGATCTTATAGGATATACTGATGCTGATTATGTAGGATCTAAATCTGATAGAAAGAGTACCAGTGGCACATGTCAATTATTGGGAAATAATTTGGTGTCATGGTTTAGTAAAAAGCAAAACTATGTAGTACTTTCTACTACAGAAGCTGAATATGTTGCTGCTGCACTGTGTTGCACTCAGATTCTGTGGATAAGGCAAACTTTAGAAGATTTTGGATTATCTTATGATACAACTGAGATTTATTGTGATAGTAGTTCTATAATAAATCTTTCCAAAAATCCTGTATTACATTCAAGAGCAAAGCATATAGAGGTTAGACATCATTTTCTAAGAGATAACGTAATTAAAGGAAAAATTAAATTAGAATTTGTGTCTAGTAAAAATCAATTAGCTGATATATTTACAAAACCTCTAGACGAAAATACATTCTGCAACATTAGATTAAATTTAGGTATTTGTAGGCTATGAGATGTGTAAAATGCTTAAACTCCACATAAAAAGATAAATATTATTGATGATGTTGTTCACCTCATAGATATTATATACTTATTATAAATATCTAAAGTAATATCTAAACTGCTGCTTAAGATACTATGTATTTATTGTAAAATCATAGTAGTATCTTATTGATTTTAAGTAGTTTATCAATTTTAATGGTTTTTATGATTTTAAGTGGAAGTGTAAATGAAAAACATTAAATACTTCTGACATTCTGAAATTTTGATTAAATGTTTTCTTTGAATCAAGGAAAATGCATATGATCATGCATAAATTTGACTTAATTGATTAAACTTGCAGAATAAGTTATATGTAACTCATCTTAAACTGCTAATCAAAAGTATAAGCTTATTGAAACTGATTCATATTCTCAATATAATCATAGAAGTAAAAATTGTATGAGAGTTGTGTTTTATTGCATCTGTATTAATGGAATACATATATACTGTGCTTAAAATGAGAAGTGTTTACAAAGTGAAAATCTTTGAGAGTTTATTGATCAGTTTGATCATGAGCCTTTTGTACTTGAGCAGATAGGTATGTAAGGATTGTTGTCCTGAAAAAGGATTCTTTAAATTTGGCAACCTAAGGTCTTGATCAAATCTGGGATTGTTGACTGAAAGCTCATTACACGGGTACATTAGAAAGCTCTTGTATGATTCAAGCTTTTCAAACTAACTTTTAAGGAAAATTATCAATATTTACTGTTCTGAAAAGAAAAAGTTGTTTCATTAATTATAGATGTCTTTGAATCGCATATAGTTTATACCAATATGACTACTGATTTATTGAATCAACATTAGTACTTTTGAAAACATTTATTTGAGATACATTCTTTTATTCTCCTTGAATTAATCGAATTGAGTTCAAAGTTGTGTTTTTGATTCATATACAGTAGAAATTGATTCTGGAAATCATTTTTGATGATGTCAGGATAATGGAAGTCTTTGAAAAGAAAATGTAAAAGTATAGTTATACTTAACATCTATTGTCACTACAAGTATATTTTGTATTTTAATTGAATATATTTGAAGTATATTTGTAGGGGGAGCATTAACAATGTCAAAAACAGATTAATATAATTTAAAATACAAATCTTAGTTAATCTGAATTAATGTCCTCTTAAAATCTTGATGAAATAATTTAAAAAGACAAATAAATTATTCTAGATTCAAAAGACAAACTATTCAAATAGTTTACAATGTTCTCCAGATAATGTTTAGTTTAGCATGTGTGTTGTTTTCGGAAGGTTTTAGTTGGAAGCATCCGAAACTTGTTTAAGTGTACTAACTAGACGTTATATTAGATAAGGTAACGTGTAAAACTGCCTCTAGACAGCGTTTTACTCGTTAGGTTAGTTAACTCAACGAGTTATACTTGAATATTTCGGGTACCTTGATTGAATAAACTTTATTCAATATTTATTTATTTCTAAACCCGACTTATCTTCACGTTGAGTTATACACCTAAAAACCCTATTTAAACACATATAACACGGGGACTTAGGTTATTTGTAAACTTTGTCAAGAAAATCTTTCCCGCTTGTTGCTGTTACAACCTACGACGATGGTCTCCAAGTTCTACAAAGGTCGTGGCAGAGGAAAAGGCAAAAGCAGAAGAGATGCAAAAGGAAAAGAAATAGAGAATGATGAAGTTCCACGTACTTGGTTCAAGAAAATATTTCGAGTGGACAAAAGGTTAGAAGAACTTTATAGAGATTACTACTTTTCTCAGGATATATTAGATGAAGTTAGACAAGAACTTCAACATACTGATGCAAGTATTACATACATGGGTATTCAAAGTAAATATGATAGAGAATACAGAATGAAATGTGTTGAGATTGCATTTTTGGAACAGTATGTAGAATATTTGGAAAAAAGTGTAGATTCATCAAATAGAACACCTCAAACTCCTATAAACGGTACAAGACTACATGCATTTGAGGAAGAGCATGAATCAGCTGTCCCTACTCCTTTATATTCAAAACAAGTAGAATCAAATATTGCTGTAGACAAAACAAAAGTTGATAGTCTTCGAAAGGCCGTTGCAATAGAAAGTGCCTTAGAAGAATTAAAGCAGAAAACTTTTATGGAGCAATTTGAAAAGAAAACATCAATACTTGAAGAGGAGAAACAAAAATGTTATAGAAGAAGAAAAATCAGAAAAATTATGTCTAAGGAAACAAAGTCTATTGGAAAAGGACAATCAGATGAAAATTTATTTCCAAAGGACAATGTATGTCTAGACATTGTACCTTATTGTGCATCTGATAAACTCATCAATTCCGAACACACTGAAACTAATGAAGATAATGAGACTTTATTTTCCCTTGCTAGAAAGCTTGAGAAGAAATACAAGTCAAATATGAGCTCAAGTTTTTCTATTAATACAAGTCCTGATGATGCAGAAATTGACAAATCAGAGCATCAGGCACCTGACATTGAACAAGTTATTGCAGATATAATTGACAATGTTGAGGCAGTAACTAGTTCAGAGGCTGAATTGTCTGGAGTAGCAAATATTGAAATTGTTAAGACTACAGAAGAGCTAAAAGTTAACCAGCCTTCTAGAGAATCTATAGAAGCAGAGTTTGAGAATTCACAGCATGAATCAATGGAAATATCTGTTGAACAAAATGAACAATTACAGACAGATACACCAGTTGTGGAATTTGTGGAAAAATTGTACTCTGAACATTCTATAGAGACTGAACAGATGAATGTTGAACATATTGACAATGTTCCTAACACTATTGAAGTTGGAGAATCAAGCTTACCTGAGCAGCTTCAAGATAATATTTTGGAAGAGGAACAACATGACATTCATTTTGAAGAAGAGGTTCCTGAAGATGAATTAAACTTTGAATCAAGGTAAACACCTTTTTTGTGTACAATGTTAAACATTCAAGGTAATACAATTCATTTTAGATCTGAAGAAACATTGCGGAAATACAATAATCTGATTACATGTCAGATTCTACATGCTTGTCCAATAAAATTCATAAATTTGATGGACATAAGAGATCTGTTTGAGTTTCAAGGCCTCATTAAATTCTTGCTAGTAGGAACTAAATGAAAGCAATACACAGAGCTTGTTGCAGCTTTTTATAGCAATCTGGTCAATAATGAAAATTTTCTGAAGACTCAAATAAATGAACAAGAGTTTATATTGTCTCCTGAGTTAATTTTTGAAGTTTTGGTATTAAAGAATGAAGGTGTTGTTGTTACAAACAGATTTGACATGATAAGACAACTGGAATGGAACATTCAATCTTTATCTAAAATTCCAGATATATATTCTGAAATGAGATTAATGGAAAATTTTAATGCAGTGGCAAGGTTTATTACAAATATATTGCATGCAAATTTATTTCAGAGAGTTGGACACAATATGGAAGTCAGCAGAAGTTGTTTATATGCAACTTATAGCTTGCTGAATAGAATTTAAATCAATTGGTTTGATGTTTTCACTTCTCAACTACAGCGTATGAGTTCAATGTTATTTTATGGTGATGCTATATGTAGACTCATTGCAAGCTAATTAAATTTATCCGACTGGCCCTCTGAAACTAAAGACTTGAGAGCATTTAGTGTCAAAGATTTGCAAAAATTCTAGGCCATGCATAAACCTCAACGACAACAACAACAACAACCTGATACAGACCATATACAACAACAACAACAACAACAACAAAGTTATTCAGTTCAAGTAGAATAGCAAACCCAGCTACCTCCTGACTTAGATGTAGTGCTTAACGACATCAGAAATGATATTAGGCATCTAGGAGATAAAATATGTAATGCTATAAGTGATATACTTAGGAGGGGTCGCTAACTGTTTTTGTTTGTTTCTGAATACAAAATGTAATGTTTGTATTACTTGTTTGATTCATTGAACAATACATTTTTCTGTAAATATCTTCAATTATTATTCTTGTTTACAGAAAGAGTTGTTGTAATTGTAATTCTCTTATATATGTATATATATTCTTTGTAATTATCTTTTTGATTAATGACAAAAAAGGGGAGAAATATTATAAAAAGATGATTATGATCTTAATTGCATATATATATTATAAAAGGAGATGCTATTTAAATGGTTATTGTAATCTGATAGATGATAATTAGAAAACTGATACTTATATAATTATTGACATTTGAGAGTTTTAGTTCTGAGAGGTAAAATTTACACAAACAATAGAAATAAGCTTAAGTGAACTTAAGTCAACAAACAAGTTTGTTGAATTAAAAGTTAACCCAACGAAGGTGCGTTGTTGAGTTAAACATATTTCATAATTGATTTAATATGGTTTTGTCATCATCAAAAAGGGGGAGATTGTTAAGTATTTTTGTTTTGATGATGTGTGCTGAATGAAAATAATCATATTTGCTCAATTACTATTGCTTGTGAAAAGAAATTAAAATCATCAATTAATACAGAAAAAGCTTACTGATATAAATACTTGTCTGTATTGGATCTGAAGTTAATAACTAGTCGTTTCGTTGCATTAATTTCTCATTTAGCTAAACGTTAAGTTAACGTGTGTTTTTATTGAAAATCATGATATGTTTTAATGTTATATCTTCTGTATCATGAACAGTGCACACTTAGACAACTCGTTAAGTTAGAGTTTTGTTTGTATAGAGGTCACGTGAGAACTCGTTAAGTTAGAGGCTTAAAGGTTAAAATAGGTCACGTGATAACTTGTTAAGTTAGTGAGTAAAAGAAGAGACGAACTCGTTAAGTTAGTGTTATACACGTGGTGAAATTATAAGTTACGAATGTTGTATTGTATCACGTGAGGTGCACATGTTTAACTCGTTAAGTTAACATAACTAAACGCGTTGAGTTGCTATATTGAACACTAAGGCAACGCGTTATAAACTTAAGTTGTTATTTTTGCATGTGGTAAAATTCTTATTATAAAAACATTTGTTTATTACTGGTTCGTTGAGTTATAATAAAACAACGGAGATAGTTCGTTGAGTTATCATAAAACAACGAAGATGGTTCATTGAGTTATCATAAAACAACGGAGATGGTTTGTTGAATTAGCATAACACCACGAACTTAGTTCGTTGAGTTAGCTACAGTACTTGTCACGTGAAATGGCACATGAGGAAAATTGATTTTTTTAAGGTTAATAAGGTGAATCATAGGATCAAGTTCTTAGCCTAAGTGAAATGTGTTCTTTATCTTAATGTGGAGTCTTGAATATTTCAGTAATTCTCATACTATAAACTTTAAATAGATAATTTTTTTTTTCTTAGTAAAGAACTACTTATATATATATACTTATATCTATATATATAATCATAAAAAAAAAAATCAATAATAAACTACAAATACCTCAACAAAATTTTTATTTCTTACTGATTTCTTTTATTCAAATATTTAAGGGGAGCTTATTCTTTTTCATATGTCTGATTTTCTCAATTTTAATCTCTTTCTTTCTTAGTCATCATATTTTTAGGGGGAGTTATTTTTCTTTACCTAGATAGGTGGTAGAAGTTTTCGAAGAGTTAACATATTGTTTTTGTAGGTTTTCGGACAATTCAGTCTGTAACTATCCAAAAATTCCTGTGTTTCAGCAAGTTATTGTCTTTTGGCCTTTGTACCCCTTTTTCGAATAGTTATCCTGTAACTATCCGAAAATTCTTTTCTTTCGGTAAGTTAGGCCTCTTACTCACCAATCTCTGGAACTTTCTGATTTTTATATGCTTTCGGAGGGTTATCTTCTCACTCTATTTCAACCTTCCGATTCTCAAATCCTTTGTCTACTTCATCTCTTTTTCGCGCCTTCTCCTTCATGGCTTCATTTGGACATTTTTCTGGTCTCTCTCAACAAGAGCAAGAACAACAGATTCTTGTACTGGAACAAGAACTCCAATTAGGTATGGTAGACCTATCTCCTGGAAAAGTTCAACAAATTGTTTTTGTCGAAGAAGAAGTTGTCGATATTGAGTTAGTTTATGGCACTTCAGCAATAGTTACACGTTTCTTATGTTTGGAAAAACAACAGTCTCTTCTTCAAAAATTTTGTCCCGTTAGTACTCCTTTTAAGCATCAAAAGCGTCCGAAATCCAAATAGAGAACTTTCAAGAGAAAATCCAACAAAATCTCTACTAATAATAAGAAACTGAAGACCTCTTCTACCTGTGCTTCATAGAGTAGTAAAATAGATTGTATTGATAATAGGATTTCTATGGATTCTTCTTCGGATGATGAAGACATATTTATTGCCAAAGTGTAGAACCTTAGTTTAAATCTATTTATGAGGCTTATGTGAGTTAATTTTTGAATTCTTTTGAATTCTTCTAAGGATACTAGGGCATCTGAAAAATGAGCATTGCATATGGCCCTACATTTACAAGATACTCTAGCTAGGAGAAGAAATCAAGCATTATTGCATAAACTCAGTGAGCAACCAGGAATTAAAATTCAAGAGCCTACAGAGCCTACTTGTCTTCATGATTTTTCTGATATGGCAGAGAAGAAGAAATCAGTGGCTGAACCTGAATTCTTTTTGCCCAGAAAGGAATTGATTTCAGGCATGTGGCTGGCCGTTCATATCCTCCAATTCCTGAGTTATGTATTGAAATTCTACACCAAATTGCTCCTAGTCCTTCTCATTTGATCTCCTCAGCTAGTCTAGTTTTGCCTGCAATTGTCTCCTCTCCCCTTCCATCTACTTCATTCACTTACTCTAGGAGAAGATCTTTCTTCTCATTCAAGTTTTGCCCAATCTCTGCTTGTACATAGAGAAGAATTCACACCTCCTCCTCCTTCATCTAATGTAGAATCTCATCCAATTCCTTCTCCTCACACTCAAATGGTGATACAAGGATTGTATGAAGATTCAGGTTTTGTCTCCACTCCTCAATCTCCTCCTCCTTCTGCAAACCCTCCAGCAGATGAAGTTCCAAAGGTTGAAGTCAATTTTTCCTTAGATATCCCTACAAATGTATATTATTTTAGATCTTCTACAGCTAGGGATCTCTTTTTCAATAAATATCAAGGCATGAAGATCATTTACAACAGACCTGTAAATTTTAAAGGAATGGATTCGATTCATAGTCTGCTAATTCATCAAGGACTTTTAGGTTTTATTTCTTCCCCCTCGAGGTTATCTGTTTTTGAAGACCTAATTCTCCTTTTCTACTCAAACCTTGAGATTTTTCCACATTTTTGTCTCTTGCACCTACAAAATCAAACAATAAGGATTGATGGAGATTTTTTGGAGAATCTGTTTGGAAAATCCATTCTGACAAGTAGATTCTAACAAAGATTTCGTTGAAACATCTATGCCTTCATAAATTATAACTATTAATTGTGCTTTACTCATTGCATGATGTGGACATTGAGTCAGTAAATCTTTAAATCTTTCAAAATATTTCTAGAATGATTCTCCCTATTTTTGGCTACACATTAATATTTCTTTCTTCTTTTTAATCGTTTGATGTGTTGGATAATATTTTTTGAGAAAAACAGAGCAAAATTCAGTCCATGCAGAAATTGAATCAGGCGACAAAGTATATAACTATCTCTTAGCTTTGTCTTTTAAAGTAAAATGGATATATCTAAGTTTAATAGCTTCAATACTCATGTTCAACATTTTCATCATTTGACAAACTTCGTTAAATTCTTTAAGGAAATAATAGGCATCCTCTCTTTCTAATCCATGAAAATGTGGCAATTGACTAATATAATTAGATTTCAGTTCAAACCTATCTCTCTCAAAGTTTGGCAATCGAATACATAAAGGTTCATCAACTAATTCAGGATACAGAATTTCTCCTAATGGTTTCTCTACTGGAGCAGCCATATCTTCGTTCTCTTTTAAAGAAAGGTTAGCTACACCCCTAAGGATTTCGTGAAAGTCTAATTTAGAAAATACTTTAGTATGTCTCTGTGTTGAAGAATCCTGTGTAGGTGTTCTTACTAATCTTTTAGTGTTAGGAGAACGAATCCATGTGCTCATAAACTCTTAACATAAAGTAAACTAACAAAAGATTAATTATATACTAGTCTGAAGCTTTATACTCAGTAAATAGTTGTTGATAGATGAAGTTGAATCAACTACTTCTCCTTCCAGTTCCCCAATGAAGTTCCTTTTCTTTCAAAAGTGTTGGTAACTCGTAAATAACATTCTGTTTTATATTTATAATGCACGTCCATAAAGCAAATGAATCTCGTTGCAAGAACGTGTCTTGTAACGTGCAGTGCAGTTCCTATTTTTATGGGTACATGTGTCACTTCAAATTTGAAATTTTAATAACCGCTAGATCTACGAAGTTTCATTCTTGGCTAAAAGAATAACCGTTTAGCTTAATCCACGAGCTAACCTCATTGAGTTACAGTTAACTCAACGGACAAGCTTCAATTACTGTTGCTAACTCCACAGACTAACTTTGTTGAGTTATAGATAACTCAACAGAGTGACCTTATATTATATTATTGACCTCGTGGAGTTAAGGTTAACTCAATGAACTTACTTCGTTGAGTTAACAGTTAGCAACCTCTAAGCTTACTCCTTATATTAAGTTATATATTTTTCTCTCCTACATTTTGTTAACTTAAATAAAGTTAAATACATGTCATTAAACTCATTTCAATCTGAACATTATATAAATATTTAACTTACAGTTCATTTCATATTATGTAGAATTTATATTTTACTCTACAGTATGTAGATATTTTCAGCATTAATCGGTTATTTTGCATTTAATCCTGTCATAAAATTTGTATATATTTTAAACAATCTTGCATCTTGTTCAAACAATTATATAATATTCAAGATAATTCATCCATTACATCATTCTCCAATACTAATACAAAAACATCTGAATAACATAGATTCATTTATATGAATAATTTGCATTACAATCAATCAGATATTTTTCATACAAATATATACAAGTAGACGAACAATACAATTTAATCTTTTCTCCTAAGTTCATCTACTTCCTATGCCCGTCTACCTATGCATCTTTTGAACCAGAGGCGGGACTTACGTTGGATTAGTTTTAGGGCAACTTCATTATTTGGCTTGATTCTTCTCTCTTTGCTTACACCAACTTCCGTAGCAACTTTGATTCTAGTTTCCATTATCTGAGGTATTTGTATACCCAAATCTACTAACACTTTCCCTCAGTAGAAAATGTCAGATTCTACCTTTTATAACTCTTTTTCCCTCGTCGTATTTCTGATTTTCTACCTCGTGTGCCATTCCTTTGAATTTTTAAGAAATTCTAACGTGTCAACTGCATTTTCCTAGAACTCAAGTGTCATCTTCCTCATCGTGGAGTTACACAACGGAACAAAATCGCTTTGATCTCTACTGTTCTAAGTTCTAAATGATTTTGTGGATAATGCCCCTAAACCCTAAGTTTAGTATAAATAAGCACTAAGTTTAGGTTGGTAATCGGGTCACTTCCCATGCAAGCCTCTCGCTCTCTCATACGTGGAATTACGGTTAACTCCATAGACTTAGTATGTAGACTTAACTACAGTACACCATTGAGTTAGAGTTAACTCAACAGGGTAAATTCATTAACTTATCCTAAACTCAACGGACTTCCCGTAAAGTTATATCTAATAAAAATGCATATAATAATAATTTTTACTTCGGTCAAGATCGAAGAATTTTCGGTCTAGCCAATCTTACTTTTTCCACACTTTAAAACTTTTCGGTCAAACAGTTATATTCCTCGGTTGAACCTAAATTACATATATTTTTCCCCCCCTTTTTTTTTCCTATCGGTTGAAACGATACTATACTTCGGTAACATCGACATTAAACTAAATATAATATAAATATCTTTTTATATTTTTGTGTTTCGGTCAAACCGATGGATCCTATCGGTTAACCGCAACAATTTTTTTCTTTTTAAACCATATATTTCGGTAAAACCGATAATTCCTTTCAATTTAACTATGATTATATTTAAATAAGGTTTTTTTTTTTTTTACTCAAAAAATTTCTTACTAAGTGAAGCTCGAATAATCCTCTACTCTTACTTCTTCTATAATTCTAAAGGAGCTTTTTGGTATTTTCAAAATAGGACTAAGTCTTTGTCCATTTACTTTAAATATATTTTGATTTTTAGGATTTTCAATTTCAATAACTCCATAGGGATAAATATTTCGAACTATGTAAGGTCCTACCCATTTAGATCTTAATTTTCCTAGATGGTTATGGAGTCTAGTCATGTAAAGATACACTTCTTGTCCTATTTCAAAGGTTTTTGGAATATTTTTCCTGTCATGCCAGAACTTCATTTTCTGTTTTTCTCTTATAGTTTTTGAATAAGCTTCATTCCCAAATTCTTCTAATTCAATCAATTGTATTTTCCTATTTTCAACAGCTTGATTTAAATTAGTGTTTATAGTTTTTAATGCCCAATAAGCTTTATGTTCAATTTCAGCTGGTAAATGACAACTTTTTTCATATACTAGCCTAAAAGGTGACATACCTAAGCTTGTCTTATAAGCAGTTCTGTAAGCCTAAAGTGCATCTATCAATCTATTAGCCCAATCTGTTCTAGTAGGATTTACTACTTTTTCTAACATTAACTTAATTTGTTTGTTTTCACTTTCTACTTGTCTACTAGTTTGCGGATGATATGATGTTGCAATTTTGTGGTTTTCTTCATTAAGGCTTCAAAACTTCTATTACAAAAATGAGTTCCTCTATCACTGATAATAGCTTTAGGTATCCCAAATCTGGTAATTATATTGGTTCTTATAAATTGTATTACCACTTTGTTGTCATTAGTTTTTGTAGGAATAGCATCTATCCATGTAGATACATAATCCACCCCCAACAATATAAAATTAAATTGATTAGATGTAGGAAATGGACCCATAAAATCTATTCCCCACACATCAAAGATTTCAACCTCAACAATAGGGTTAAGAGGCAGCATATTCCTCTTTGATATTCTTCCTATTTGTTGACATTTTAAACAACTTAAGCAATATTTATGAGCATTTTTGAATAGTGTTGGCCAATAAAATCCACATTGCAGAATTTAAGCAGTAGTTTTCCCTAAACCAAAATGCCCTCCACATGCTTGGTCATGGTAGAAAGACAATATGCTCTAATATTCAGTTTCTGGAACACACCTCCTTAAAACCAGATCAGGACATTTCTTAAATAAGTATAGGTCTTCCCAATAGTAATATTTTACTTTTGTAAAGAACAATTTCTTATCCTGTCTATTCCAATCTTTAGGTGTTAAACCAGTAACTAAGTAATTAACTATGTCTGCATACCAAGGCATTGTGTTGATGGTTATTAATTGTTCATTAGGAAAATTATCCTTAATTTCAATATTTGATTTTTGTATTTGTAATCTTGATAAATGATCTGCTACTACATTCTCACAACCTTTTTTATCTTTAATTTCTAGATCAAATTCTTGTAATAATAATATCCACCAGATCAATCTAGGTTTGGTCTCTTTTTTTGCTATTAGGTGTTTTAAAGCTGAATGATCCGTGTATACTATCACTTTAGCTCCAATCAGATATGATTTAAACTTTTCTAAGGCAAACACAACAGTTAACAGTTCTTTTTCAGTAGTTTTATAATTAACTTGAGCATCATTTAAGGTTTTGCTTGCATAAAGAATCACTCTAGGAAATTTTTCTATCTTTTGTCCCAACATTGCTCCTACAGCAAAATTAGATGCATCATACATTAATTCAAATGGATGGCTCCAATCAGGTGCTTGAATTATAAGAGTTGAAATTAAGCTAGTTTTAAGCTTGAAAAATGCTTCTTTGCAATTTTTATCAAAATTGAATGGGATATCTTTTTGAATAGATTGGTTAAAGGTTTAGCTATTTTTCTAAAATCTTTAATAAATCTTCTATAAAATCCAACATGTCTTAGAAATGATCTAATATATTCTACTGATTTAGGTTCTGGTAGATTAGAAATTACTTCTATTTTAGCTTCATCTACTTCCAACCCTTTTTTTGAAACAACATGTCCTAAGACTATTCCTTGTTTAATCATGAAGTGACATTTTTCCCAATTCAAAACTAAACTTTTTTCCACACAGCGTTTTAATACTTGGTCTAAATTGTTTAAATACACTTCATATGAAGTTCCATAAACAGTAAAATCATCCATAAATATTTCTAAAAAATCTTCAATCATTCTAGTGAATATGCCTTGTATACACATTTGAAAGGTGGCTAGTGCATTGCATAGTCCGAATGGCATTCTCTTAAAAGCTTAAGTTCCATTAGGACAAGTGAAAGTTGTTTTCTCTTGATCCTCTAATGCTACTGGGACTTGGTTATATCCTGAATTCCTGTCTAGGAAACAAAAATATTCTTGCCCTACTAATTTTTCTAGTATTTGATCTATGAAAGGTAAGGGAAAATGATCTTTCCTAGTCACTACATTCAACTTTCTATAATCTATACACACTCTCCAACCTGATTGAATTCTAGTAGGTATCAAGTCTTGACTTTCATTCCTAATAACTATTAATCCTGATTTCTTGGGAACTACATGGATTGGGCTAACCTATGAGCTATCAGAAATTGGATAAATTATGTCATTATCTAACCATTTAACTATTTCCTTCCTAACTACTTCTTTAAGGTTTGGATTTAATCTCCTCTTAGGAATTCTAACAGGTTTAGCATTCTCTTCTAAATATATGTGGTGACAGCATAAAGTTGCACTTAACCCTTTTATATCAATCATAGTCCATCTTATTGCTTCTTTATAAGTTTTGACTACTTCTTTTAATTTAGCAATTTGGTCCTCTTTTAAATCTGAAGCAATAATGATCGGACATGTTCATTTTTCTTCCAGAAATATATAAGTTAATTCAGGAGGTAAATGTTTTAATTCTAATTGCTGCCCATCAGAAGCTAGAGCTCCTAATTGAACATCATCATTTTCTAAATTATTTTCTTCCTGATATCCTTCTATATTTATGCTTTCACTTTCCTCTAAAGTTTCAGAATTGAGTTGCCTATTTAACTCTTCTTGAATCACATCATCTAGCATATCTCCTTTATCCTCTAAAAAATCTATGGTATGTAAGGACATTTCTAAGTCCTCAAACTTTTCTAGTTTGAAAATATTTAGTTGAGTATCCTTATTACCATATGCTAACTTCATTACTCCAGTTTTACAATTAATAACAGCCCTTGAAGTTGCTAAAAATGGTCTTCCCAAAATTAAAGATGTATCACTATTTTTATGCTTAATTTGTTCGGAATCCAAAATTACAATATCAATAGGATATATGAAGTTTTTGATTTTAATTAAGACATCCTCTATTTTTCCTCTAGGGTATCTTATACTTCTATCAGCTAATTGAATTACAGTCCTAGTAGGGATTAAGCCTTCTAATCCTAAGGATGCAAATATATCACTTGACATAACATTTATACCTGCACCTAAGTCTATTAAGGTTCTTTCTAGAATGGTATTTCCTATGGTGCGTGATATAAAGGGATTCCAGGATCAGATAACCTTTTAGGAATTTGTGGCAGAAATAGGGAACTACTTTGCTCAACTAAAAAGACTTTCCTTAAAACTTTTTACTCTCTTTTCACTCTCTTTTCTTAGTACACCAATCCTTAAGAAATTTAGCACAAGGTGGCATTTTCTGCAATAAATCTAATAAAAGAATGTTAACTTGTACTTTTTCAAAAATTTCTCTAATTTTTTCTTGTTTTTCAGGAAATGTTTGTTGTAATCTTTCAAGATAGGGTGCTAATAATTGTGATTTAAAAGATTCTTTTTCTTTCATTTGATTTGTTTGATCATTTTTAGTCTCATTTGCAGATTCAGATTTTTCTTCATTGATTTCTATATTTTCAGATATTACATTTTCATTATCATTTTGGTTTTTGTTCTTATCCACTTTCATATTATTTTCGTTTTGAATTCTTGATGATATATTAGTTCCAGATCTTAAGGTTATTCATACATCTTCCAGATTTTCGTTTCTTTCTTGATGTTCTTGTATATCATTTTCGTGATTATGATCTACAACTGTTTTTAGTCTTAAATTGCACTCTTTAAATTCTCTTGCATTGGTATTCTTTTTTGTTTGTGTGTCTTGCAAATTATGCAAATCTATAACATTATAATTTTCATTTGTGTTGTCCTATTGCATAACTTGTAATTTCATTGTATATTCGTCCAATGCTTTTAGTTTTCTTTCCAGATCATCTAATATCATTGCATTCAATTTTTGATCAATTTTCATTATGTTTTTTTCAGTTTCGTAAATGATATCAATTTTAGGTTCTGAATATGCTTCCTTATAGTTTAATTGGTTGACTTCTTGGTGCTAACAAATAAATTGTTCTAGTTTGTCCATGTTTTGTTCTATGCTACGCTCCAGTTTATTATACCTATCCCAAACTTCCTTGTCTCTCAACATATTACACATTCTAAGCTGACCATTAGTTGGGTAAACCATAGGGTTCTCATACTCAGATCTATTATAGTGAAGATAATTCATTTGTTGTTCATGTAATCTAACCATCTCTGATCGTTTCAGTTTCAAACAATCAGAAATGTCGTGACCTTCCAAATTGCAGAATTCACATATGCTAACTACAAGTTTCAAAAATCTTTGAGCATAAGAATATGCCATATTCTCCATTATAGAAGAAAACACACAACACTTTTGCTATTAAAACAAAACAGCACTTACAGTTGCTTAGCTTCTCAATTCCCTAGCAACGGTGCCAGAAAACTTGTTTGGTTGCTTTAGGTGGCACTAGAGAACTTGTTTGGTTCCCAAGCAACAACACCAAATAACTTGTATTTGTTAACTTCTGCTTTTAACTTGGTTAATTTGTCTTTATGCTTATATTAATAATTTCTTTTTAGAAGTAAACAAACAACCTTTCACACAAATTAGATTTTAATTCTAATTTGTATTTTAACTGCAAGTGCATAGTGTATATTGTATTTGTGTGCAAGTACAGGTCGATCCCACAAAGAATTGAGTAAGAATTGTATACTGTTCCATTTTTTATATTATACTTAATGTGTTCAGTAATCACTCCGTTGAGTTACAGTTAACACAACAGACTAAGTTCGTGGCATTATGGCTAACTTAATGGACTAATCTCGTGGACTTAAGTTAACTCTATGAGCCTATCTTTCCAGTTTAATACTGCTATTTACAAAGGAATTCAGCCAACCATTGGACAATTCCAGAGATTGTAAATAACATCAATTAAGCTCTTTAATGCTAGTTACTATTAGATTTATCATTAAGCAACACTAACATTCAAATATTTCAAACAGTAACCATTAGAATCTTTAAGTATCTAGAATAAATCGATTTCAGTAAACTGTAATACTATTTTCTATTTTTTGAATCAAACAAACATAAAACATTCACAATACTAACAATGATAACTTTAATCACAATACAAAACAAATAATACAACACTTAAATACTAAATATAACAATAGATTAGTTGTTATTTTTAGTATTTTTGTTTTGAGATGTTCATGAAAATAGGTGAAAGGTGAAATGTAAAAATCTCTATCGATAGTAAATACTTTTGTCACTACATGCTACATGATTACACCATTGAAAACTTAATCACTTACAATTTTGCCTCCTCTCCCTATAGAATCACGAGTCTAGAATTGTAATATGATCTCTTCTTCAACATACTGGCATCAACTCGAAACCCAGGCTAGAAGCTTTACAATCTCTTGAGATATGAGTTGGTGTTTGGTGAAAATGGCTTCCCTTCCCGTGACACGATCACTCCTCACAGTGGTTGTCAAGCACCGTGTTTGGCTCGGAATCGACTCGACATCAGGAAAGTATCCTCACAGACCTCCGATGGTTGGTGATTATGGTAATGTTGGTGAATTGTTGGTGATGGTGTGGATGATTCAATGAACTTCCAATGCTGCCTGCGGTTAGCGCGATCTTCCACCTTTACATACACTGCCACACTCCGCCAACCACACCTTCTTCATTTTTTCTCCTCTTCTTTTATATTTCTACAATAGTAACTGCTTCTGCTTTAGATGATCGGTTGTATTTCTTTCATTTAGATCAACGATGGTGATTTCTTCTCCCTTCCACGAGTGAATTCCTACGTGATACGTGCAATCGTGGTTTTCCTTCGAATGTCTTGTTTTTGTAATCACTATAGTGGCATATTAGAAATTAAATGGTCTGTGGAGTTACAGATAACTCAACGGACGTACTTTGTTGATTTAACTATAAAACACGTGCAATAAAGAAATAAGCTGCTAACATAACGCATTACCTTAGTGTGTATTCATGTAACTCAATGCGTATAGTTATGCTAACTTAACGAGTTAAACATGTGCATCTCACGTGATATACTAAAGCATTTAAATTCATCACATGCATAATTCTAACTTAACAAATTCAAATATTTCAAACACTTACAAACCTAACTATCCGATGCCTAGATGCATTTTAGATAGTTAATAGATAACTTACTGAAAATCCACTTAAGTCATGCATTATGGTTTCAACATGTGTACTTCAGAAAATAATAAAATATTCTTTAAAACATAACTATTCGATACATTAAACATAACTCTCCGAAATAACAGAAAATTTAGATACTTAAGAATTTCACAGCCTGTAATTTACTAACAGTTCAGAAATGTACTAAATTAACATTAATTCCCTAAAATTATGCAGATTCTTTCATTAAAGCATATAACAGTGCAATTATAATATAATGGCTTAATTCTCATATGATAAGCTAAATATTATGCAATTAACCTTCATTTAACCGTTAATATTATGCACTTTTTCATTCTAAACAATGCCACTATAGTAGTTATAGAAATAGAAAATTCGAAGGAAAACCACAATTGCACGTATGACATAAGAATTCACTCGTGGAATGAAGAAGAAATCACCATCGTTGATATGAATGAAGGAAATCCAATCGATCATCTAAGCAGAAGGAGTTACTACTGAAAGAAATATAAAAGAAGAGGAGAAAGATGCAGAAAAAGTGTGTAGAGGTGGAGAACCGTGCTAACTGCAGGAAGCATCAGAAGTTCCCTGAAGCTCCACACCATACCACCAAAATCACTAACCATCAGAGGTCTGTGAGGATACTTTTCGGATGTCGAGTCGATTCTGAGCCAAATATGGTGACTGACAACCACTATGAGGTGTGACCAAGTCGTAGGAAGGGAAGCCATTTTCACCAAGCACCTATTCATATCTCAAGAGATCATAAAGCTTCTAGCCTTGGTTTCGGGTTGATGCTAGTGTGCTGAAGAGGAGATCATCTTACAATTCTTGATTTGCGATTCTATAGGGAGAGGAGGCAAGATTGTAAGTGATTAAGTTTTCAGTGGTGTAATTGCATTGCATGTAGTGACAGAAGTTTTTATTGTCAATAGAGATTTTTACATTTCACCTTTTGCTCATCTTCAAGAACATATTGAAAAAAAAAAACCAAAAACAACTAATTATCTCTATTTGCATTTAGTATTAAAGTGTTGTATTATATGTTTTGTATCGTGATTAATGTTGTCATTGTCAGTATTGTATATGTTTTATGTTTGTTTGATTTAGAAAATAGAAAATAGTTTATTGTTTACTGAAATTGATTCGCCCTAGATACTTAAAGATTTTGATGGTTACTGTTTGAAATTTCTGAATGTTAGTATTGCTTAATGACAAATCTAATATTAACTAATATTAAAGAACTTAATTAATGTTATTTACATTCTATGGAACCGCCCAATGGTTGACCGAATTCCTCTATAAATAGCAGTATTTAACTGGAAAGGTAGGCTCGTGGAGTTAACTTAAGTCCACGAGGTTAGTCCGTTGAGTTAACCATAACTCCATGAACTAAGTCAGTTGAGTTAACTGTAACTCAATGGAGTGCTTAACTAAATACATATAAACTCCAATTTAAATAAAAAATAGTACACAATTCTTACTTAATTTCTGTGGGATCGATCTGTACTTACACATAAATACAATATACACTGTGTACTTGCAGTTAAAATACAAATTGGACTTAATATCTAATTTGTGTGAAAGGTTGTTTGTTTACTTCTAAAAGAATTTATTAATATAAGCATAAAAATAAATCAAAGAAGTTTTCACAAATCGAACACTAAGTTAATAACTGGTCATTAAGTTATCTAACTTTTTATTTAACCAAACGTTAAGTTAACGTATGTTTTTATTGTAAATCATGATATATTTTAAAGTTATATTTCTATATCATGTATAATGCATGTTAAGACAACTCGTTAAGTTAGTGCTTTATTTGTAAAAAAAGTCACGTGAGAACTTGTTGAGTTATAGGCTTAAAGGTTAAAATAAATCACATGAGAACTTATTGAGTTAGTGAACAAAGTGCTAAAGTGAAGAGACGAACTCGTTAAGTTAATATTATGCATGTGGTGATTTTAAAGTTCATGAATGTTATATTGTATCACGTGAGTTGTACTGTTTAACTCGTTAAGTTAACATAACTGCACGCATTAAGTTGTATATTGAACACTAAGGCAACATGTTAGGTTAGCGTTATAAACTTAAAATTGTTGTTCTTGCACGTGATAAATACTTTATTATTTAAAACATTTATTTATTACTGGTTCGTTAAGTTATCAAAAGATATTTTAGATACTTTGAAAACATAACTATCTGATACTTAAACACATTTCGGATAGTTACCATCTAACCTTCCGAAAGACAACTTAAGTCATGTAACACAATAGAGTTAGTTTGTTAATTGTAACACCACAAAGTTGGTTCGTTGGGTTAGCGTAACACCACAGACTTAGTTCATTGAGTTAGCTACAGTACATGTCACGTGTATTGGCACATGATGAACTCATTAAGTTAGATATGTTAAGTTATAAGTCTACTTGTTTTACTCGTTTAGTTAACATTAACACAATGACTTGTTATTACACTTGATGAAAAATTTTGAACAATAAAGTTTATTTCGTAGGAAATTTTTCAAAGATCCAGGATTGATGATTAAAGAAAATTCAAGAAGAAAACGTGGATTAGAATGTATGTATTTTGATGAAGGAAAAAGAGAAGACGTGAAGAGTGGAAGACTGATTGTGGATAAATGTGGAAGATATGTGTGAAATAGAAATACAATATAGAAGGCATAGAATTTTCGTTGATCAATTATCCCTACACACTAAACGAAATATATTTTTAAGGATCAAACACCTCTCTAGGGAAAAGCTCTTAAATAGAAGAAAATTTAGTGAAGTAGAGAAAGTCAAATATATGTCACTGAAGATTTGAAGAATCAGAAGAAAGCAAATTCGGTGGAGTAGAGAAAGTTAGATATTTGTCACTAAAGAATTGCAAAAGAAGAAGAAGAAGAAGAAGAAGAAGAAAATCTCAAATAGGGAGAAATGTTTTAAATTCCACAAATTAGTTTTCTCTATTTATAGTTATGAAATTGATTAGATGAAACATGATATCGTTATATAATTGTATCTACAATTTCTAAGGAGAATTGTATTGTATATTGTAATTGAAACCTTGAATAAAATGATTTGATTAAAATAGTGTCTCGATTTGTTTTTAATTTTATAGTTTCAATTATATTTGAGATTGTTGAAAAACATAATTTGCCCCTCTTGTGTAGCCATTCAATCCTACAAGTGGTATCAGAGCTAGTTTTACCATCCTTGTTTTTAAATAGAAATTAATATTTGAGCATAAGTTGAACTTTGTTGATTTAAGATGCAAGTTGTTTTCAAAAGTTTTAAATTGTTTAAACTCCTGTAGGTTGAAAAATCTAAGGTAAGATGACTATTAGAAATGGTAATTTTTCTTTGTATGAAGGCCAAAATCTTCACTGTCTTCCTTTATTTGATGGAATACATTTTGAATATTGAAAATATAGGATGACATTCTTTCTTCAAAGTATAGATCACAAGCTGTGGTTCATGATTTCTAAACCATATAATCTGTTAATTACTCCTTATAATACTTGGACAGTTACTGAGAAAGAAAATGAAACTCTAAATGCAAAAGACTTAAA
This sequence comes from Cymodocea nodosa, assembly GCA_036874045.1. Classification (NCBI taxonomy): domain Eukaryota; kingdom Viridiplantae; phylum Streptophyta; class Magnoliopsida; order Alismatales; family Cymodoceaceae; genus Cymodocea; species Cymodocea nodosa. The sequence goes on along the minus strand of CM072342.1, from coordinate 13,972,454 downwards.
TATCTTATTTTGTGCATTGAGTTATGAATAGTTCAATAAAGTGTCAGCATATAAATCTGCTTATGAGGTGTGGCATGCATTAAAAGTTTCATATGAAGGTACTTCTCAAGTTAAAGAGACTAAAATTAATATGTTAATTCATAAGTATGAACTCTTTAAGATGCATGAAGACAAAAGTATTTCTAAGATGTTTTCCAGATTCCTAGATATCATAAATTCTTTAAAATGCTTAGGAAAGAATTTTGAATAGAAGGATTTGGTGAGAAAAATTCTTAGATTCCCAAGTTCTAAATGGTCTCAGAAAGTGACATCAATTGAGGAATCACGAGACTTAAATGTTTCTACAATAAATGAACTTATAGGAAATTTAACTACTTATGAAGTTTAATTAAATGATTCACTAAGTCACAACAAATTAAAAATGAAGAAAGAAATAGTCTTCAAAATTAATTTAGATTTTGAAATATCAATTGATTTTGACGAGGATTTGATTTTGCTAATTTGGAAATTCAAGAAACTATGGAAAGCTAAGAGATCACAAAGGAATAGAAATGACAAACCCTCAACGTCAAAGTCATTGAATGAAAAGAATTCATCTAGAAAGTATGTATGTTACAATTGCAAGAAACCTAGACATCTTTCTCTAGATTGTCCTATAAGGAAAAATGAAAAACAAAGTAGGACAAATCAGAAGAAGAAGGCTCAAAAAACTTAGAAAAAGTTTTACAAGAAAAAGGTGTTGAGTATTTTGTTTTGATGATGTGTGCTGAATTAAAATAATCATATTTGCTCAATTACTATTGCTTGTGAAAAGAAATTAAAATCATCAATTAATACAGAAAAAGCTTACTAACATAATACTTATCTGTATTGGATCTGAAGTTAATAACTAGTCGTTTCGTTACATTAATTTCTCATTTAACTAAACGTTAAGTTAACGTGTGTTTTTATTGAAAAGCATGATATGTTTTAAAGTTATATCTTCTGTATCGTGAACAATGCACATTTAGACAACTTATTAAGTTAGAGTTTTGTTTGTATAGAGGTCACGTGAGAACTCGTTAAGTTAGTGAGTAAAAGAAGAGACGAACTTGTTAAGTTAGTGTTATACACGTGGTGAAATTATAAGTTATGAATGTTATATTGTATCACGTGAGGTGCACATGTGTAACTCGTTAAGTTAGCATAACTAAACGCGTTGAATTGCTATATTGAACACTAAGGCAACACGTTAGGTTAGTGTGACAAACTTAAGTTATTATTTTTGCACGTGGTAAAATTCTTATTATAAAAACAATTGTTTATTGCTGAATCAGTGAGTTAAAGTTTTTCGAAGACTTACAACCGTAACTATCTGAAACTTAAACTGTTTTCGGTGAGTTATTGTTTAACCTTCCGAAAGAAAGGTTAAGCTGGTTCATTGAGTTAGCGTAACACCACATACTTAGTTCGTTGAGTTAGCTACAGTACTTGCCACATGAAATGGCACATGAGGAACTCGTTAAGTTAGAAACGTTAAGTTATATATATATACTTGTGTTACTCGTTTAGTTAACATTAAAGTAACGACTTCTTATTACACTTGATGGAAATTTTCTTTTGGACGAGAAAATTTATTTTGCAGGAAATTTTTCAGAGATCTAAGACTGATGATTAAAGAAAATTTGAAATGTAAACGTGGGTCAGAACATGTGTATTTCGATGAAGGAAAAAGAAAAGACGTGAAGAAGTGGAAAACTAGTAGTGGTTAAACATGTAGGATATGCATGAAATGAAGATACAATATAAAAGGCATAGAGTTCTCGTTGATCAAATTGTCCTTGCACACAAAACGAAAAATCTTTTCAAGGATCAGACTATCCCTACACACCAAAAGAAAATCTTTTTCAAGGATCAAAAACACCTCTTCGGGAAAATCTCTCAGGTGGAAGAAAATTCAATGAAGCAGAAAACAGTAAGATATATGTCATTGAAGATTTGAAGTATCAGGTAGAAGAAAATTCAGTGAAGCAGAAAAAGGTATTATTTATATCATTGAAGATTTAAAGTATTAGAAGAAAGCAAATTTGGTGAAGTAGAGAAAGACAAGATATTCGTCACTGAAGAATTGCTGAAGAAGAAAAGAAGAAGAAGAAAGATCTCAAATAGGGAGAAATGTTTTAAATTCTACAAATTAGTTTTCTCTGTTTGTAGTTATGAAATAGTTTAGATGATACAAGGTAATGAGATATAATTGCATCTATAATTTCTAAGGAGAATTGAATTGTATATTGTAATTGAAACCTTGAATAAAAATGATTTTATGAAAACAATGTCTTGACTTGTTTTTGAGTTTTAAAGTTTCAATTATATTTGAAAATATTGAAAAACACAATTCACCCCCCTCTTGTGTAGCCATACGATCCTACAAGTGGTATTAGAGTTTTGTTAATAATCTTTGATATAAAATCGATACCAACTTATTAAATATCATTGCTTATTCTACCTTCCTTGTTTTTAAATAGAAATTAATATCTGAGCATACGTTTAACTTTCTTGATTTAAGTCTCAAGTTGTTTTAAAGTTTTTAGACTGTTTAAAATCAAAATAGGTTGAAAAATCTAAGGTAAGATGGCTACTGGAAATGGTAATTTTTCTTAATTCAGATTCTGATATATCTACTGATTCTGATGAGGATTTGATTTTGCTGACTAGGAAATTCAAGAAAGCATGGAAAGCTAGGAAACAGCAAAGGAACAAAAATCATAAACCCTCAACGTCAAAATCGCTGAATGACAAGAATTCTTCATCCAGAAAGTATGTATGTTAACACTGTAAGAAACTTGGACAACTTTCTCTAGACAGTCCTATGAGGAAAAATGAAAAGCATAGTAGGACAAATAAGAAGAAGACATCTCAGAAAACTTAGAAAAAGTTTTACAAGAAAAAGGTTTTGAAGGTCACTTGGGATGACACGTCTGAAGAGTCTGAATCTAAGGATTTATCATCAAAATCTTCACATTTAGAAGGAGAACAAGTGTTAGAAGACGTTGCTCACGTGTGCTTCATGGCAGATGAGTCTGAGGTAATATTTGATCCTGAAAGTCATTCAAATTTGAACTTTGATGAATTATTATGTGCTTATCATGCATTATTACAAAAACTTAAAGTATGTAAACTGGAAAATAAGAATATTAGAAAATCTTCATCCATTATGAAAGAAGAAAATTGTTTCTTGTCTACTACTTTAGAAAAGTTTAAATGTGATAATGAAAATCATACTAGAGATTTGCAAAAATTTGGATTTAATGAATGTATCTTGCATGAACAAATACAAAATATAAATGCTGAAAAATTAAAGATAGAATCTGAAAATGAAATGTTGAGAAACAATATAAATGAACTTTAATTAGAGATAGATAAATTACAACTGAGAGTGCTAGATTTAAATTCTACCATTGTGAAATGGAATTTAAGTCAAACTAAGTTAGACAAACTAACTAGTACCCCTGTGATGTCTTATAAATTTGGCTTAGGATTTGATTATCCAGAATATCTTGAATATCCTGAATCTCAAGCCAATAAAGGAATTATTAGTTGCAGTTCAAGTAAATCTAAGACTAAAATTCCTTTTATTATGAAACAAGGTAATAAATATGTAGAAGTAGAAACTTCAAGGGATGAATCATGTAGTAATAATATAAATCAATGTGATTTGTCAAATTGTACTTCTAACATGACTATTAATGTTTCTAAAAATCTTGTTTCTTGTTTTGGAAATTCAGTTTCTAAAATTTCAAACAATTGTAGTAAACTGAAAATTCAAAAACCTGAGCATGTAATTTAATACACTGGTATTAGACCAATTACTCATTCTACATGTGATATGTCTGAAAATTGTTGTGCATAAAAAGATTTTGTATGCACTGAAAATTCAAATACAAGTACAAAATCTTGGTATGAACTTACTGAAATGTATGAGCATGACCAAAATAAATTAACATCTGATAAAAATCGGTTTGGTCTTGATTATACTACATCTGAAAACAAAAAGAATGATTATAAGAGCAATAATGCTATAAGTAAGTATGATGTTAAAAATAAGTCTATAGTACTTACAACTAATATGAATGTAAATGATAATGTTAAACTATTTTTAAACAAAAAGAAGAAATATGCGTTTAATGAACTTGGTCCTCAACAACATTGGGTACTAAGAAAAAGTTTTTCTTAATTTGTGTTGTAGGAGGAAACAACATCAAAATGGATCTTGGACAGTGGAGTGTCAAGTCACATGACCGGACTGAAAAGTCTACTACAAAATTTTACAAATACCTTGAAAGGAAGTGTAACATTTGGAAACAAAAGCAAAGATAAAATCATAGGTATGGGCAATGTTCAAATAACTCCAACTTGTGTTATTTCGAATGTACTATATGTAGAAAACCTAGGATTTAATTTGCTGAGTGTCATAAAACTAACTGAAAATGGATATTATGTAGTGTTTGAAGATAATGTATGCAAAATAATTGATAAAAATACAAATGAAATTAAGTTTATTGCTAAAAGAAAAGGTTCTATATGTATTTTATCTTTACCTTCTGGTGTAGTTGATTTAAATTCATGTTTGCTAGCTAAAACTAGAGATGCATATCTGTGGCATATAAGGATTGGGCATATAAATATGAAACTGTTACAAAAACCATCAAAAAAAAACATTTAGTGAGAGGTTTACCAAAGATTAAATACTCAAAGGACTTTATGTGTGATGCATGTGAGTTAGGTAAACTTCATAAAAACTCTTTTAAATCCAAAACTGATATTTCAAGCAAGAGAGTCTTAGAACTTATACATATGGATCTATTTGGACCAACAAGAATCATGAGTCTTGGTGGTAAACAGTTTGTATTTGTTTTAGTAGATGACTTCTCTAGTTAAATTTAGGTATTTGTAGGTTATGTGATGTGTAAAATGCTTAAACTCCACATAAAAAGATAAATCTTGTTGATGATGTTGTTCACCTCATAGATATTATATACTTATCATAAATACCTAAAGTAATATCTAAACTACTACTTAAGATACTATGTATTTATTGTAAAATCATAGTAGTATCTTATTGATTTTTAGTTTATCAATTTGAAGGGTTTTTACGATTTGAAGTGGAAGTGTAAATGAAAAACATTAAATACTTTTGACATTCTGAAATTTTGATTAAATGCTTTCTTTGAATCAAGGAAAATGCATATGATCATGCATAAATTTGACTTAATTGATTAAACTTGTAAAATAAGTTATATGTAACTCATCTTAAACTGCTAATCAAAAGTATAAGCCTATTGAAAATGATTCATATTCTCAGTACAATCATAGAAGTAAAAGTGTATGAGATTTGTGTTTTATTGCATCTGTATTAATGGAATACATATATACTGTGCTTAAAATGAAAAGTGCTTACAAAGTGAAAATCTTTGAGAGTTTATTGATCAGTTTGATCACGAGCCTTTTGTACTTGAGCATATAGGTATGTAAGGATTATTATCCTGAAAAATGATTCTTTAAATTTGGCAACCTAAGGTCCTGATCAGATATAGGATTGTTGACTGAAAGCTCATTACATGGGTACATTAGAAAGCTCTTGTATGATTCAAGCTTTTCAAACTAACTTTTAAAGAACTTAAGTTTATAACGCTAACCTGACACGTTACCTTAGTGTTCAATATAGCAACTCAATGCATTTAGTTATGTTAACTTAACGAGTTAAACATGTGCACCTCACGTGATACAATACAACATTCGTAACTTATAATTTCACCACGTGTATAACACTAACTTAACGAGTTCGTGTCTTCTTTTACTCACTAACGTAATGAGTTATCATGTGACCTATTTTAACCTTTAAGCCTCTAACTTAACGAGTTCTCACGTGATCTCTATACAAACAAAACTCTAACTTAACGAGTTGTCTAAGCGTGCACTGTTCATGATACAGAAGATATAACTTTAAAACATATCATGCTTTTCAATAAAACCACACGTTAACTTAACGTTTAGCTAAATGAGAAATTAATGCAACAAAACAACTAGTTATTAACTTCAGATCCAATACAGACAAGTATTTATATCGGTAAGCTTTTTCTGTATTAATTGATGATTTTAATTTCTTTTCACAAGCAATAGTAATTGAGCAAATATGATTATTTTCATTTAGCACACATCAACAAAACAAAAATACTCAACAAAAGGTAAGGGAAAATGATCTTTCCTAGTGACAACATTCAGTTTCCTATAATCTATAAACACTCTCTAGCCTGATTGAATTCTAGTGGGTATCAAGTATTGACTTTCATTTCTATTAGTAGTTAACCCTGATTTCTTAGGAACCACATGGATTGGACTAATCCATGAGCTGTTAGAAATTAGATATATTATGTCATTATCTATCCATTTTACTATTTCCTTCCTAACTACTTCTTTAAGGTTTGGAATTAATCTTCTTTTAGGAATTCTAACTTGTTTAGAATTTTCTTTTAAATATATATGATGACGACATATAATTGAACTTAACCCATTTATGTTAGCCATAGTCCAACCTATTGCTTCTTTAGATTTTTTTACTACATCTTTTAATTTAAATATTTGATCTTCCTTTAAATCTGATGCTACAATTATTGGACAAGTCTGTTCTTCTTCTAGAAATTTATAGAACAATTCAGGAGGCAATGATTTTAAATTTAGGTGTTGACTATTAGAAGCTAGAGCTCTTAATTTAACATTTTTGTCTTCAATACTAAATTCTTCTTGGTCTCCTTTTACTTCTATGTTTAGGTCTCCATCTATATTTTCACTTCCTTCTAGATTTTTAGTATCTAATTGTCTATTTAATTCTCCTTGAACCACATCTTTTAACATGCCTCCTTCATCCTCTAATCATATGCTGACTACAGGTTTCAGAAATACTTGAGCATAAGCATATGTCATATTCTCAATGAGAAAAACACACAACACTTCTTATGCTATGAGAATAAAATAGTGCTATAATTTTTTTTTAGTTTTTCATTATCTGGCAACTATGCTGGAAAACTTGGTTTGATTATTCTTGCTTACTTAAATATATGTTTATATTTTCTTGTTTGATTTGTTGATATTTACTTAAATATGTATATTTTCTTTAATAAGTAAACAAATAATTTTCATGAATAAGATATTAAATCCAATTTATAATTAACTACAAGTGCATAATGTCTATTGCATAAATGTGCAAGTACAGGTTGATCCTACAAGGAACGAGTAAAAATTTTAGACTATTTAAATTTTATAATTAGAGGTTTTTGTGTTCTGAATTACTCACTTTGTTGAATTACTACTAACTCAATGTATTTAATTTGTTGAGTTACAGTTATCTCAACAGACTATCCTTATGGAGTTAAGTTAACTCAACGAGCCTCACTAGTAACTTCAAATTAATATTACTGTCCATAGAGGAATACAACCATCTATTAGGTGTTTCCACAGAATGTAAACAACATTAATTAAGCTTTTAATGTTAGTTTGTATGATATTTATCATTAATCAGCACTAACATTCAAACATTTCAATAGTAACCATATAAATCAAGATTTCAAAATTGAATATGAACTAGTTTCAGTAATCAATAATACGATTTTCTATTTTCTAGAATGAAATACACATAAAACATTCAACAATACTAACAATACTGATAATACAAAATAGCTTTGATAAATATAAAAATAGATAATGAGTTTTTTGTTTTGTTTTTGTTGTAATATATTTTTAAAGATGAACAAAAGGTGAAAGGTAAAATTCTCTATTGATAGTAAGAACTCCCGTCACTACATGCGACGCGATTACACCACTAAAAACTTAATCACTTACTATCACACACTCCTCTCCCTATAGAATCAGGAATCGTGACTTTTGTAAGTTAATCTCCTCTTTAGTATCTTGGCATCAACCTGAAACCAAGGCTTGAAGCTTTGTTGCCTCTTGAGAGCTGATTCGATGCTTAGTGAAAATGGTATTCCTTCCTACGTTGCAATCACTCTTCAAAGTGGTTGTTAGTCATTGTGTTTGCTTGGAATCAACCTAACATCTGGAAAGTATCCTCATAAACCTTCGATGGTTGGTGATTGGTGGTGGTGGTGGTGGAGCTTTAGGGAACTTCCGACACTTACTATAGTTAGCGCGATTCTCCACACACTATTCTTTCAGTAATAACTACTTCTACCTAAACGACTAGTTGGATCTCCTTCCTTCACATCGACGATGGTGATCACTTCTTCATTCCATGATTTAGATCATGGTGAAATTCGTGTAACGTGGTTTCCTTTGAATTTCCTATTCCTACAACTGCTCGCAATTGAATATTAGAAAATAATTGGTCCATAGAGTTAGTGTAACTCAACAGACTTACTTTGTTGACTTAACTATAACTCAACAGACTTACTTCGTTGACTTAAGCTTCACTCAATAGACTTGCTTAGTTTTGTAGTTAAATACAACAAATACTTTTATAACATTTAAGGTTTAATATGTAAAAAAAGTAATTCTTAATTATTCAAAAGTTGACGTGTGAAATAATTCCTAACTTTATGAGGTTTTATAAACTTACCTTAGTAATTTTACAAGATTTTCAATCTTTCAGAAATGGTATTTGATTAACACTAATTCCTTGAAATTATGCATATTTTGTAATCAAGGCATGTAATCGTATATTGTGTTAGGAATTTTGTTTTGATGATGCATATTTTATTAAAGTCTATAAATAAGTCTAAGTATAACAATCACATAGTTAGGCATTAACAAGTTTTGAATAGTCATATAGTTATAAGTTAACATTTCTATTTAGTTAAAAAGTTATGTTAAAAACTCGTATAGTTAAGTTATTTGCCTGTGTGTTTTTAATGTTTTAAGTTTTCATGTGTTTTTCATATGCATTTGGTAATGAAAATCAAAGAGTTAGATAACTGTTCAAGTTTTTATATGCATTGAAGGATAACTGTTCGAGTTTTATAAAATGACTAATAAATAGATAAGTTTTCTTGTTTTAGTCACATGTTTCGCAAGCGTAAAAATTTGAAAAGTTATAGATAAGTGTTTGAGTTTTCTATAGGACTTATAAGATAAGTGTTCGGCTAAAGTGGTGAGTTAGAAGATATTCTGTAAATCTCCAAGAAGAAGAATTCTTGATGAATCTACGATATGTGATTGTGAAAATTCAAGTGGAGATAGTGGAAATTCAAAATGAGAAGTGGACATAGTGGAAATTCAAAAAGATAGTGAAGAACGTGGATAATTTAAATTTAAAATTTGAATTAGTATGTGGGATTATGGAATTATGGATTATGATTTAAGTGGATAAACATGCTAAATGTGAAGCCATAGTTAGATTACTATAAAGAGAGGATACGAGCTGCAATTACGTTCATCCCAAACTCAATTCCAATTCCAAATCAAAGTATTCAACTTAGAATATTCAAATCTAGAAAAATTCTCCAACATTAGAAGAAGTTTGAATTTCAAGTAATTTCAAAAAAGAAGCTACAACACAAGAAGTCTAGGCAATTCAACAACTAGAGAAGAAGAGATATAGAAGTTGAGCAAAAGGAAGGAAAAAGAGCTACGTGCATAAAGATCAGGTTGTATTATACAATTCAAACTAGTTTAGAATAAGGATTTTATTTTCTCTTTCAATTGTATCTCAGACTTTATTGTATCAGAACTGACAAGTAGAGAATTGTGTTGAAAAGAAATTGCAAATTCTTTCTTTAGGTCAATAAAGATTAGAATTTCATTTGTGAGTATTTTTGTGCTCTTATTTTATCTGCTAGTAATTTAATTGCTAAAGACACAATTCACCCCCTCTCTTGTGATACTACAATCCTACAATTGGCATCAGAGCATTCATTTAGGAATTAGTTTTTCCTATTATTTATTAGGATCATTTGTTTATAATGGCTAGTATTTCAAATAATGAAATTCTAGTTATGATTGAAGGATAGACTACTACTCGTCCTCCTATGTTTGAAGGTAGCAATTATTACTAATGGAAATATAGGATGAAAGTATTCTTTCAGTTAATTGATTTTAAACTATGGCATATAATAAGCAATCCTATAGTGTTAGTCACAACTTCATATGATACTTGGACTTTTGATAAAAAGGAGAGAATGACACTAAATGCTAAAGGTCAAAACATTTTGTTTTGTGCTTTATCTCATGATCAATTTAATAAAGCTTCTGCATATCAAACTATATATGAGATATGACATGCATTAGAAGTTGCCAATGAAGATACTAACTAGGTTAAAGAATCTAAGATTAATATGTTAGTACATAAATATGAGCTTTTTAAAATGCATGAAAATGAATGTATTTCTAACATGTTTTTCCATTTTATTAAGATCATAAATTTCTTAAAATTTTTAGGCGAGAAATTCGAAGAAAAATACTTGATAAGAAAGATTCTTAGATCTTTAACAAAAATTTAGGCTCAAAGAATCTAAGATTAATATGTTAGTACATAAATATGAGCTTTTTAAAATGCATGAAAATGAATGTATTTCTAACATGTTTTTCCATTTTATTAAGATCATAAATTTCTTAAAATTTTTAGGCGAGAAATTCGAAGAAAAATACTTGATAAGAAAGATTCTTAGATCTTTAACAAAAATTTAGGCTCAAAAGACAATGTTTATTGAAAAGTCCAAAGATTTAAATGCATATACTTTGGATGATCTCATAGGAAATCTGACAACCTATGAAGTTCAGCATTTCGATCCAAAAGGGAAGAATCCTAGAAGGGATCTGGCTTTTGAGGCTGATGAAGTCTTAGAAGTCACTGGTGATTTTGACAATTTTACTTTTGTTGACCAGAAAATTTAGAAATCTATTGAAGAAATGTAAGAACTTCAAGTCAGCAAAGACATCTGGAGATATGGAGAAGAAGTCATTCATGAAGGACAAAATCATATACTACAAGTGCAATAGGCTATGTCACTTTCAAACAAATTATCCTCTCAATAAAAATAAAAAGAATTCAAGAAGATGTTAGTACCCGAGTATTTTGATAATGCAAAACCTATGTGAGGAAACATATTGTATTTCACAGTTAAGTCTTACTGCTTTAGATCAGAAGGCTGTTAGAACTATTTCTAGGCAGATGAAAAGATCAAGAAGGTTCCAGATGAACAGATCGAGAAGATTCAGCAAAATCGAATAGTTACAGGTCTAAGTATCTGAAGATCAAGTTTAAAGCAGCAACAATGCTATCGTACAGTTAAAAGAATAACTATCCGATTTTACAAAGCATTCGAAGAGTTATTTAATTAGATAGTTAAAGGGATTGAATGATCGGATAGTTAAGGAGATAACTATCTGAAAGCTTCAAGGACTTTTCAGAGAGTTACAGGTATAACTATCCGAAAGTTAAGTCATTCAATAAATCACGTGCAGAAATACAAAATGGAAGCTTAAAAGACTTGTCAGAGAGTTAGATAACTATCTGAGTTTTCTTTTCGGAGAGTTAGATAACTATTCGAGTTTTTCGGTAAGTTACAGGCATAACTTTCCAGAACTTAAGTCATTTTATTACGCACGTGCAAAATGGAGGAAGCCGGTAGTTGAAAGTTTAAATGGGAAAATTGGAGAGTTAGGATAACTATCCGAAATTTAAAAGAGAGTTTCGGTAAGTTATAGTTTAACTATCCAAAACTTAAGTCAGTGAATTTCCCACGTGTAGAAATCTAGACAGATGCTCAAAGAGGTTTTCGAAGAGTTAGAAGGATAACTATCCGAAATTTCAAAAGAGTTTCGGTGAGTTACAGTTTAACCATTCGAAACTTAAGTCATCGAATTTCCCACGTGTAGAATTCCAGACAGTGGCTCAAATAAGTTTTCGGAGAGATAGAAAAATAACTATCCGAAATTTAAGTCAGTCTTTTATGCACGTGCTAAATTAAATTGGAAAGTTGACAGAGTCAAGTATATAACTGTTCGGTGAGTTACAGTATAAGTATCCGATTGAATGATAGCTCACATTTAAATATTCTGGAATACAACCTGGCAGTAAAGGATAAGTGATCTTTCGGTGAGTTACAGTTACTCCTCGGAGAGTTACATAGCTAACTATCCGAAAGAACAGGAAAATTGGTAAGTTGACTTGAAACGCTTTTCTGAACGGTCACTTGCCGTATTGGGACTTGATCCTAATCAAGTACAGTGGAATACATCTGTTGGAGAAAAATATGATCGTTGTACATATCAAGTATATATTCAAAATATAGACAACGAATATACGACAAAGATATACAGTGAGCTACACTCGAATTCCATTCATACTCAAGTCTGCAAATAGTGAAGAACATTTTGAAGATCCATTGTAGAAAAAGCTCTTGCACCAAAACTCTCATTGAAGGTTTAAAGCTGTTGGTTTGTGGCTTCAACCTGAAAGCTACATGTAGTGTTAGTTTGAGTTTCGACCTGAAAACTCTAGAGGTTGGTTTACTGAAGTTTTTACTTGAAAACTTCTGTGTAGTTGGTTCTTGCTTTGACCTGAAAGCAAGTGTGTAAGCGTTGATACACTTAGTGAAGCCCAAGTGAACCTTGGGGGTGGACTAGCCAATTTGGTGAACCACCTAAAAATTTGTTGTGTGTTTCTTATCTCTGTTAATTTGCATTATATCATTTCATCTCATTTCATTTTTGTTGAATCATTTGATTCAACATTAAAAGAATTTTAAAAATACACACTTTCACCATTCAGCCCCCCTCTGTTGAGCCTATCGATCCTAATAATTGGTATCAGAGCAAGGTTAATCCTTCATAAGATTTAACCATCTGGTTTTATGGCTCAATTTGCTAAGGGACAAAACATCCACAAACCTCCTCTATTCGATGGTTCCAATTATAACTATTGGAAGAATAGAATGGAGTGCTTCCTTAGGAGTTCAGATGTTAAACTCTGGAAGACTGTTGTTCTTGGAACTACACTTCCAACTAGTAATATTTCGAACTAGTCTGAGGAGGATGAGAAAATCATCCAGCTAGATGCTAAAGGGCTAAATGTCATTTATTGTGCACTAATTACTGATCAATATAATAAAGTATCTGCATGTAAATCTGCTCATGAGGCTTGGAAAATCCTTCAAGTTACTCATGAAGGTACAAGCCAAGTTAAGGATACAAAAATCAGTATTCTTTTAAGAAAACTAGAACTATTTAAAATGAATGATAATGAAAACATAATTGAAATGTTTTCTAGATTTACTGAAATCAATAACAGTCTGAAAGGCTTGGGAAATGAGTTCTCTTCACGTGAACAGGTACAGAAGATCCTGAGGAGTTTAACTGTTGAGTGGAAACAGAAGTCCACATCTATTCAAGATTCTAAGGATCTCAACAATTACACAGTTGAAGAACTATTGGGCAATCTTCTAGCCCACGAAGCTTAGATGAAGGATTGGAAAGAGCAAGAAGGAACTGTTGAAAAGAAAGTTGAAAAGAAAAAGGAAATAGCATTTCCATCTACAGAAGAAGTTCCTAGCTCAGATGATGATGAGATCATGTTGCTGGCAAGAAATTTCAAAAAATTCATGAAGAAAAAGAACAAGCCCAGCTACTCTAAAAGAACTGTTCCTACATGTTTCAAATGTAAAAGGCAAGGGCACATACAAACCTTTTGTCCATTTCAGATAGAAGAGGATCAAGGAGATAAGAAGAAGAGATTGAAAGACAAAAAGAAAATGGCTCTCAAAGCTACGTGGGATGACAGTAGCTCTTCAAGCTGTTCATCAGAGTTTGAAGAAGAAGTTGCAGCAAATGTTTGTTTTGCAGCATAAGAGGTATGCTCTACTTCCTCTAGTTCAGAAAATGAGCATGATGATCTAGACATAAGTATTCTTTTATCTACTGTAGATAATTTATATGTGAAGTGTAGAGATTTTAAGAAAGAAATTAAAAGATTAAATCAGTGCTTAGAAAATTCATTTGCTGAATTAGAATCAACTATAGTTGAAAATAGGAATCTAAAATCAAATTTAGATAAGTATAGTTGTGATAACTGTAAATTAAAAGATGAAAATAAAATTCTATCAACTACTATATTAGATTTGAAAAATACTGTATGTAAATTTACTCAAGGACAAAATGGATTAAATAGAATAATAGGATCTCAACGATCAAATGGGAATAAATGTGGCTTAGGGTATGCTACACCATAGGAAATACCTTATTGTGGTGGAGTGATTCGATCTTATAGAGATGGCACCATTGTGTTTGCCATTAAACGAAGATCAGGTCATATGTGGCTGCCAAGAGGCAATAGATTTAATGTTTTAAGGACTAACTCCTTTGGACCCAAGAAGATTTGGGTACCAAAAGCTTTAATTTCAGTATGATTTGCAGGGTGACAAGGAGTTTCAAGCATTTTCAACTAAATGGATTGTGGACAGTGGATGCTCAAAGCACATGACAGGTAAGAAAAGCTTTCTTAACTCAATTAAAAACTTAAGTTCAGGATCTGTTAAGTTTGGAAATAATGAAAAATGTAAAATAACTGTAATAGGGAATATTACATCTGAAAATGGTATAATTGAGAATGTCTTGCATGTAAATGGATTAAAACAAAATTTGTTAAGTGTAGGACAATTATGTGATAAAGGCTACCTGTAGTTAGCACAATTCTCCACCTCTCTTCCCACACACTTTTTCTTTGTCTTTTATATTTCTTTTAGTAGTAACTGCTTCTGCTTAAATGATCGGTTGGATTTCATTCATTCATATCAATGATGGTGATTTCTTCTTCATTCCACGAGTGAATTCCTACATGATATGTGCAATCGTGGTTTTCCTTCGAATTTCCTATTTTAGCAACTACTATAGTAGCATGTTAGAAAATAAATGGTTCGTAGAGTTAGTGTAACTCAACAGACTTACTTCGTTGATTTAACTATAAAACACGTGCAATAAAGAAATATTTTATCATTGTCAGTATTGTGAATGTTTTATGTTTGTTTGATTTAGAAAATAGTTTTATTGTTTACTAAAATTGATTCGTCCTAGATACTTAAAGATTTTAATGGTTACTGTTTAGAATGAAAAAGTGTATAATATTAACGATTAAATGATGGTTAGTTGCATAATATTTAGCTTATCATATGAGAATTAAGCCATTATGTTATAATTGCACTGTTATATGCTTTAATGAAAGAATCTGCATAATTTTAGGGAATTAATGTTAATTTAGTATATTTTTGAACTATCGGTAAGTTGCTGGTTTTTAATTCTTTAGTATCTAAATTTTTTGTTATTTCAGAGAGTTATATTGCATGTACTAGATAGTTATGTTTTAAACGCTAAAAGAATATTTAAGTGAATAGTAACAACTAGTTGAGTTAGTGTTCTTTTTGTTAAAAGATCACATGCCAACTCATTGAATTACAAGTTTAAAGGTATAAAAATATCACGTGAGAACTCGTTGAGTTAGTGAGTGAAAACCATAAGTTATATATCTGAACTTGTTAAGTTAGAATAATGTACGTGTTGAATTTAAATGCTTTATTATGTTACATGAGATGCACATCTTTTAACTCGTTAAGTTAGCATAATTGTATGCGTTGAGTTACATGAATACACACTAAGGTAACACGTTATATTAGCAGCTTATTTCTTTATTGCATGTGTTTTATAGTTAAATCAACGAAGTAAGTCTGTTGAGTTATTTGTAACTCCATAGACCATTTAATTTCTAATATACCACTATAGCGGTTACAAAAATAAGACATTTGAAGGAAAACCACGATTGCACGTATCACGCAGGAATTCACTCGTGGAAGGGAGAAGAAATCACCATCGTTGATCTGAATGAAGGAAATCCAACCGATCATCTAAAGTAGAAGTAGTTACTATTGAAGAAATATAAAAGAAGATGAGAAAAAATGAAGAAAGTGTGGTTGGCGGTGTGTGGCAGTGTGTGTAAAGGTGGAGGACTGCGCTAACTGTAGGCAGCATCAGAAGTTCACTGAATCATCCACACCAACATCACCATAATTACCATAATCACCAACCATCGGAGGTTTGTGAGGATACTTTCTTGATGTCTGGTCGATTCCGAGCCAAACACGGTGCTTGACAACCATTGTGAGGAGTGATCGCGTCACGGGAAGGGAAGCCATTTTCACCAAGCACCGACTCATATCTCAAGAGATCGTAAAGCTTCTAACCTTAGTTTCGGGTTGATGCTAGTATGCTAAAGAGGAGATCATCTTGCAATTTTGGACTCGTGATGCTATAGGGAGAGGAGGCAGACTTGTAAGTGATTAAGTTTTCAGTGGTGTAATTGCATATCATGTAGTGATAGAAGTATTTACTATCGATAGAGATTTTTACATTTTACCTTTCGCCCATTTTCGTGAACACCTCAAAACAAAAATACCAAAAACAACAACTTATCTGTGTTTATATTTAGTATTTAAGTGTGTATTGTTTATTTTGTATCGTGATTAAAGTTATCATTGTTAGTATTGTGAATGTTTTATGTTTGTTTGATTCAAAAAATAGAAAATAGTATTACAGTTTATTGAAATCGATTTGTTCTAGATACTTAAAGATTCTAATGGTTACTATTTGAAGTATTTGAATGTTAGTGTTGCTTAATGATCAATCTAATATTAACTAGCATTAAAGAGCTTAATTGATGTTATTTACAATTTGTGGAACCTCCCAATGGTTGGTTAAATTCCTCTGTAAATAGTAGTATTAAACTGGAAAGATAGGCTCATGGAGTTAACTTAAGTCCATGAGATTAGTCCATTAAGTTAGCCATAACTCCACAAACTTAGTCTGTTGTGTTAACTGTAACTCAATGGAGTGATTACTGAACACATTAAGTATAATATAAAAAAACGGAACAGTACACAATTCTTACTCAATTCTCTGTGGGATCGACTTGTACTTGCACACAAATACAATATACACTGTGCACTTGCAGTTAAAATACAAATTGGAATTAATATCTAATTTGTGTGAAAGGTTGTTTGTTTACTTCTAAAAAGAAATTATTGATATAAGTATAAAGACAAATTAACCAAGTTAAAAACAAAAGTTAACAAATACAAGTTATTTGGTGTTGTTGCCTAGGAACCAAACAAGTTCTCTTGTGCCACTTAAAGCAACCAAACAAGTTTTCTGGTGCTGTTGCCAGGGAATTGAGAAGCTAAGCAACTGTAAGTGCTGTTTTGTTTTAATAGCAAAAGTGTTGTGTGTTTTCTTCTATAATGGAGAATATGGCATATACTTATGCTCAAAGATTTTTGAAACCTATAGTTAGCATATGTGAATTCTGCAAATTGGAAGGTCACAACATTTCTGATTGTTTGAAACTGAAATGATCACAGATGATTAGGTCACATCAACAACAAATGAATTATCTTCACTATAATAGATCTGAGTATGAGAATCCTTTAGTTTACCTAACTAATGGTCAGCTTAGAATGTGTAACATGTTGAGAGACAAGGAAGTTTAGGATAGGTATGACAGACTGGAGCATAGCATAGAGCAAAACTTGGACAAACTAGAACAATTTATGTGTCAGCAACAAGAAGTCAACCAATTAAACTATAAGGAAGCATATTCAAAATCGAAAATTGATATCATTTATGAAACTGAAAAAACCATAATGAAAATTGAATGCAATGAGACTAGATGATCAGGAAAGAAAACTAAAAGCATTAGACGAATATATAATGAAATTACAAGTTATGCAACAGGACAACACAAATGAAAATTATAATGTTATAGATTTGCATAAATTGCAAGACATACAAAAAAAAGAAAATACCAATGCAAGAGAATTTAAAGAGTGCAATTTAAGACTAACAACAGTTGAAGATCATAATCACGAAAATGATATATAAGAACATCAAGAAAGTAACGAAAATCTGGAAGATGTATGTATAACATTAAGATCTAGAACTGATATACCATCAAGAATTCAAAATGAAAATAATATGAAAGTGGATAAGAACAAAAACCAAAATGATAATGAAAATGTAATATCTAAAAATATAGAAATCAATGAAGAAAAATCTGAATCTGCAAATGGGACTAAAAATGATCAAACAAATCAAATGAAAGAAAAAGAATCTTTTAAATCATAATTATTAGCACTCTATCCTGAAAGATTATAACAAACATTTCCTGAAAAACAAGAAAAAAATTAGAGAAATTTTTGAAAAAGTACAAGTTAACATTCCTTTGTTAGATTTATTGAAGAAAATGCCATTGTGCTAAATTTCGTAAGGATTGGTGTACTAAGAAAACAGAGCGAAAAGTTTTAAGGAAAGTCTTTTTAGCTGAGCAAAGTAGTTCCCTATTTTTTCCATAAATTCCTAAAAAATTATCTGATCCTAGAATCCCTGTTATATCATGCACCATAGGAAATACCATTCTAGAAAGAACCTTAATAGACTTAGGTGTAGGTATAAATGTTATGCCAAGTGATATATTTGCATCCTTAGGATTAGAAGGCTTAATCCCTACTAGGACTGTTATTCAATTAGTTGATAGAAGTATAAGATACCCTAGAGAAAAAGTAGAGGATGTCTTAATTAAAATCAAAAACTTCATATATCCTATTGATATTGTAATTTTGGATTCCCAACAAATTAAGCATAAAAATAGTGATACATCTTTAATTTTGGGAAGACCATTTTTAGCAATATCAAGGGTTGTTATTAATTGTAAAACTGGAGTAATGAAGTTAGCATATGGTAATGAGGATACTCAACTAAATATTTTCAAACTAGAAAAGTTTGAGGAGTTAGAAATGTCCTTACATACCTTAGATTTTTTACAGGATGAAGGAGATATGCTAGATGATGTGATTCAAGAAGAGTTAAATAGGCAACTCAATTCTGAAACTTTAGAGAAAAGTGTGTAGGATTGTCTATATCACAAGAGGGGGAGTGAATTGTGTATTTAATAATTAAATACTAGCAGATAAAACAAGAGCACAAAACACTTGTAAATGAAATTCTATTCTTTATTTAAAAATAGAATTTACAATATCTTTTCAGCTCAATTCCCTTCTTGAAGGTTTTAATACAGTAACGTTTGATATACAATTCAAATAGGAAAACAAAGCTCTTATTCAAAACTAATTTTGAA
This sequence comes from Cymodocea nodosa, assembly GCA_036874045.1. Lineage (NCBI taxonomy): Eukaryota > Viridiplantae > Streptophyta > Magnoliopsida > Alismatales > Cymodoceaceae > Cymodocea > Cymodocea nodosa. The sequence continues at coordinate 13,953,289 of CM072342.1, read as the reverse complement.
TTGTATAAAACCTAATATTTATGCACATAACTTCTTTCTTTCTCTTTACTCAGCTTCTGTATCTCTTCTTCTCTACTTGTCGAATTTCCAGACTTCTTGCGTTTGTAGCTCCTTTTCTAAAATTATTTGGAATTTCGAACTTCTTCTGATGTTGGAGAATTTTTCAGAATATGAATATTTAAACTTAACTTTTTAGTTAGGGATCCGGATTGAATATTCAAACTTGGTTTTCGAGATTGGGATCCTCTGTTGTAATGTAGCTCGTACTCTCTATTTGTAGTCGAACTTTGTTGTCTTTCACGTTCAGCATGTTCATCCACTTAATCCATAATCCACGTACTAATTTTCTCTTTAATCCAAATTACTTTCTATTTGAATTTCCACTTTCTCCACTAACATTTTGAATTTCCACGATCTCCACTTCGTAGATTCACCAAAACTTTATCTTCCTAGAGTCTTGTAGAATATTTTCTAAGTCTTCGATTTAGTCGAACACTTATCCTTTAAGTCCTGTAAAAACTCGAACACTTATCTGTAACTCTTCAAGTTTTTGCACCTGCAAAACACGTGACTAAACAAAGAAACTTATCTAGTCGTTAGTCCTTTTATAAAACTCGAACAGTTATCTATCCATGAGTATAAAAAATTGAACAGTTATCTAACTATTCGATTTTTCATTACCGAACGCACATGGAAAACACGTGACAACTTAAAACATTAAAAACACACATGTAAATAACTTAATTATACGAGTTTTTAACATAAAGTATTTGACAAAAATGAGACGTTAACTATCTGAAAGTTTAACTATCCAAAAGTTTAACTATTGCAAATCTAACTCTTCGAAAATCTTTAATTTATCCAACATAAAAATGAAACTTTCCGATAATCTGTTAACTATTATACTTAGAGAAATATACTTAGAGAATATTATGTAGACTTATTTAAAAATGTTAATAAAGCATATATCATCAAAATTAAATACCCAACAATCTCCCCCTTTTTGATGATGTCAAAACCTAATAAGTCACAAAATTTATATCTCCCCCTTTTTGGCATTATAAAAAAGTAAACAAACTATTTTCTCCCCGTTTAGGAAGTTAAGCAAGTTAAATGTAAGGAAGGAAATCTTACTAAGTATATATTAATCAAAATGATAGTTTCAAACATACATAAAATTTATGGATTAAGCATAAACTGTTTAAACACAAACTGTGAAAAATAGTCACGTAACATTAAAATCAGTAAACAGTTGACATAATAGTTTTGGATACAAATTACAAAAAATAAATCATGTAATACATAATTTGTATAATCACAAGCCTCTTTGTCTTCGAAAAATATGAATCAGAGTATTTGAAATTTTCTTTGCAGTTTCTGTACTAACTCTATTTATTTGATCAAGTAATGCTTGATCTAAATCATTTTGAGAAACTTGTGATGGCTGCTGTAAAAATTCAGTATGTATGTCTGTATCTATACCTGTATGTATTTCTATATGTATACCTTGTTGTATATCTGTATGTATATTTGTATGTTGCTGTGTTTCTATAAATTGTGTGGATTGTTGCTGTTGCTGCTATGACTTTGTTTGCCGATCTTATTGTTGTTGTTGTCTAAGGATAGGTGTATCTGCTTCCTGGTATTTTTGGAGTTCCTTTGTAGAGAAAGATCTTGACTTTAATCTTTTCTGTGGCCAAGGTGTAATATCTGTTTAACTTGCCACAATTCTCAAAATCGTATCACCATAAAATAATTTACTCTGCAAATGTAAGATATGAGAAACAAAAATATCATACCAGTTCACCTGTATATGGTTTATTAATGCATATGTAGCATAAAGACAACATCTGCGAACTTCTACCCCTTGACCAAACCTCTGAAACAATGTAGCATGCAATATTTTTGCAATAAAACGTGCTTGGCCATTTAAGTCATTTAGTAATGTCAATGGTTTGTTGGCAGTTGGATCTTTGGCTAAATTTGTAATGTCCCATCCCAATTGATAAACCTGTTTTCTTTCTAATAATTTAACTCCTTCATTTTTCAGACCAAGTACCTGATGAAGTAAATCTAGAGTTAAATATATGTCATTATCTTGTATATTAGAAACAGGAATACCTTCTTCCACTGTTAAGTTTGAGTAAAAACAACTGATAAGTTCAGGTATAGCAAGATGGCCTAGTTGTTGTGGAAGTAGAGTCAACAAGCCTTGAAATTCAAACATTTCTCGTATGTGTGCCATCCCTTCAAACTTAACTAGTCTTGAATATAAAACTGTAAAAGTTTTATATGTTTGAAATTTGTTATAACAAGAATTATTTCTGAACCATAATAGTGTATTTTCATCTAAACTCTGTTTAGGATTAAGTATTTTCCTGTCATGATGTTCTAAAATGGGACTTGTTTCAATATTATCAGCAGCATCTATATTTTTAGATCTTTCAGAACTGGTGGAATTTCCATCAAAACTAGTATAAATGTCTGAAATATCTGTTATTGTCATATCAATAATCTACTGAAATTCTTCTATTTGTTCTTCTGGAAACATTTCAGTAGCAACAATATTTGTATCAATCTGTCTATCAGCAACATGTATGTCTATAATTGATCTATACAACAACTATCTCTGTATGAAAGAATGTTTTATATCTGTCTGTATAATAGAATCATCCTGTATTTTTGAAATTTCTATTCTTGAGACATAGGTAGTGTGATATTCAATTTGTAATTGTGTATGTTGTTGATTATATACATTTATCAACAAGTATATTATATACTATAACAGACATAACCATATATATAAACTATAGTATAAGCAACTATACCAAAATTCAAAAGTCTCTGTTCGAGATACAGTAAGAGGAAGAATATCTGTACATTCCTCTTTAGATGAAATATCTTCAAAATTCATAGACTCAGTGTCTATGTCATCAAAAATATCATCAAATTAGATATCATCTATATATGTATCATCAAAATTTCCTACATGCTCTCTTTCCGTAGGAAAAGAATGTGTGCTTGCAGCATGATGTGAAAAACTGTCCATTGTATTAAAAGATACATTATGCACTAATGTGACACAATACCTTAGAGTATATGCTTGTAAGCCAATATTTGTCACATCTGCTGGGATTCCTGACAAAAATGTTTGTCCAGCTTCTGCAATGGAGCATAGTTTTCCATTTTTCACTGATTCTTCTTTTTGCTGCAATATTCCTTGTACACCTGTAGTTAGTCCAAAATATTCAATTGTCTTTTTCTTTTTCCGACTATATGTCTAGAATATTTTAGGTTGTTTAGGAGGTTCTAAAATTGTCTTAATTTCTCCTGTTAAAGGCACCTAGGGTCTTGATGGTCCTTCACCATGATGCCTAGGTTGTAATAATGGAATATAGAGTTTTAAACTCTCAACCTTTGCCATTTTGAGTTGATAAACTCTTTGTCCTTCACTTCGAAGGCCCATTTTCCTAATGGCAGTTTTTTGTTCATCTATACACTATTTAATATCATCTAAAATAGCTGGGGGAAAATAATGTTGGGAAATACAAGGATTGTAATTCCTTGTTTGCATTTTCAATCATTGGTCCCCACTTCTTTCCATAGTAGGTGATAGACTGTATCGATGTCTCTAGTACATGTCTAGAACTTACAATTGCATGGTTAGGTTGTAAATTTCTTTTCCATAAATGCAATGCGGAAACTTCAGTCTGTTTTAGTCTAAACTGTGTTTCAACATAATTGCAAATATACTTCCAACAAATTTTTTTTTTCATCTTGAACAGCTTTTCTAATTTCATGCAATATTTCATTTGTAAAACTGTACCTTGAATAGATGTCGTTGATTTCATTCTGCATTTTCTGAATTTCCAGCTCTCTTTTCTGCACTTTTGTCATTCTACCATGTCCTCTTCCTCGTCCTGACATTGTCGATTAAGCTTCGTTGTGCATTGTAGAACTTAGTGGAAGTGAAGATTACGAAACTAGGGTTTTACCAAGGTAGAAACACGAAAGGTTATTAGTAAAACATTTATAACTCTTCAAGTTTATAAACGGATAAATGGATTCAATCATTGAAATCATAAATATAAGATCCGTTACTGATAAATAACTCAAGTGCTTACAATAACTGTACAAGTTTTAGAACCGACAAAAGCAGAATACTTAGTATAACTTCTAGCTAAATGAAAAGTAAGAAAACTCGAAGACTTATGATAACTATTCGAGTTTTGTGAGCAGTAAAGCACAACTATACGACAAACATGAATAGTTATTGTCAGAGATTAAGTCTTTCAAAAAATATAATAATATTAAGTTAATTGTTCGAGTTTCTCGAATGGATAGGTGTGAAAGTCAAAGAGTTAAACATAACTGTTCGAGTTTCAACTGAGACATTATAAAGCAGTGAAATTCAACACGTGCACAATTTGAACTTAAGGTGTTCAGAAAGTTTCAGAGACTTATAAACCTAACTATTCGATGCTTAGGTGCATTTCAGAGAGTTACAGATAACCTTCCAAAAGATAACTTAAGTCAATCTTCCAGATCACGACACGTGTACTTAAGCAGTTTTATAATAAAGAGATGTTTCAGACAGTTACAAATCTAACTTTCTGATGCCTAGACGCATTTCAGAGAGTTATAGATAACTTACCGAAAATCCACTTAAGTCATGCATCATGGTTTCGACACGTGCACTTCAGGAAATAATAAAATAGATTATTAAACATTTTAAAATAGAACTGTCCGATACTTGCAATATAACTTGTTGAAACAATAGAAAATTCTGATACTTAGGAATTAAAAAACCTACAAGTCATCGATAGTTCAGAAATATACTTAATTAAAGTGTATTTCCTGAAATTATGTAGATTCTTTCATGAAAACATATAATAGTTCATAAGAGATGAATTATTATACGAGAAATTACTCCCCCTACATAAATGTAGTGTAAAGAATCTATGGCGTACTTAATCTGGGTTGCCAAGCCCTAAGTTGATTTAGCTTTAAAAGGTCAAATAACTTACTTAAAGAGGATGCTAAGCCTTAAATAGATTTGAGTCTCTCCTTCTTTTTTTTCTTCTTTTTTTAATTTGAATTAAATTCAGAAATAAGTAGTAGAGTTAACAATTTAGACTTTCTGGCTTTTATCTTAGTTAGTTTACAAAAGAAAATTCATAGAGATATACCTTTAGGAACTTAAAAGAATTCAATAATGAGTACACAAACTTAAGACAATAAATATCGTACATTATGTGTAAAGAGTAGATAATAACAAAAAAATAACAAGGATTATATGCATAGATTATGGTAGGATTGTTATAACACCTTGAAAGATAAATTAAGCTTGAGTACATTGCCCCTTTTTCCTTCTTCTTCTTTTTGTTTATATTCATATATATATTTTATGTATTACCTCCCACAATATCATCTTTTTACGTGATTACAATCCCTTGCTTAGGGGAAAGATAACCAGCTACTTAATGACAAGTGAGAATAGGTAATTTTTTTTTTTTTTAATTTTTAATTGTAATCTGAATTACTTGCAAAATGAGTTTTCAGTCAGCACATCCCAAAACAGTTGGTTTAAGTGACTAGGGTTTAAGATCCCCCAATAGACTTAATTACTCAAGTAATTACAGACAAAAACAAACAAAAAATAAAACAAGATAGTAAATTAAATTAGAGGCAACCGCAAGACTTAATTTTTCTAACAGAATGTTAATAACTTTCCTTTAATAAAAAGTACATACTTTCTATGTATTTTCCTGTTAAAATCTCTATAATAGCATATACATAAGTAACAAAAATATAGTTGGCACTCACATTGAATTAATTTAACTTCCCTTAAGTAATCTTTTCTGAATTTTTCTTAAATAAATTGACTTCAATAAAAATTAGAATTTCATAAATTCTTAACTACTAGAAAATTGTAATTCGAAAATAGATATTTTGTTTTTTTAATTTTTTGTTTTAAATAATAAAGACATTAAATTCTAAAACTACCTTTATAACAAACAAAAAAGCAATGAACAGGACCATTTAACAGGATCATTTTGAAAAAGTATTTTCATCTAAGGGTTTTGTAAATAGATCTGCTAATTGTTCTGTAATAGGAACAAAATTTAATACTAATTTTCCTTTTATAACATTATCCCTTAGAAAATGATGTTGAACTTCTATATGTTTTGCTCATGAATGTAAGACAGAATTTTTAGATAAACTTATTGTAGAACTACTATCACAAAAAATCTTAGTTGGTCATAGTTTAAATTAAAATCTTTTAAAGTTTGTTTGATCCATAGGATTTGAGCACAGTAAAGTGCGGCAACTATATATTCAGCTTCAGTTGTAGATAATGCTACACAATTTTTCTTTTTGCTAAACCATGACACTAAAGAATTTCCTAATAATTGACAAGTGTCACTGGTGCTTTTTCTTTTAGACTTACATCCTGCGAAATCAGCATCACTATAACCTACTAAGTTTAAAGAACTGTGTATAAAGTAAAACAATCCGAAATTGATGATTCCTAATAGATATTTAAAAATTCGTTTAACAGCAAGTAGGTGTGATTCCTTAGGATTAGATTGATATCTAGCATAAGTACACACACTAAACATATCTGGTTGGCTAGTTGTTAAATAAAGTAATGAACCAATCATACTTCTATATTGTTTTACATCTACAGTTTTTCTAGAGTCATCTTTATCCAACTTGGTGATAGTACTCATTGGTGTATTCTTTGTTTTAGTGTTGTCTAAACCAAACTTCTTTAATAAATCTTGAGTATATTTTTCTTGTGAAATAAAAGTACCCTGATCTAATTGCTTAATTTGTAAGCCTAGAAAAAATGATAGTTCACCCATCATACTCATTTCAAATTGATTAGTCATGTCTTTTGAAAAGGACTCAACTAATTTATCATTTGTTGCTCCAAATATGATGTCATCTACATAGATTTGAACTACCAATATATCTTTTTCGATCTTCTTGATAAAAAGAGTGTGATCTGCCTTTCCCATAGAATACCCTTTGTCCATAAGGAATTTAGATAATCTCTCATACCAAGATCTAGGAGCTTGTTTAAGGTCATATAGTGCCTTCTTAAGCTTATAAACGTACTCAGGATGTTTTGAATCTTCAAAACCTAGAGGTTGTTTTACATACACTTCTTCTTTTATATATCCATTTAAAAAAGCAGTCTTAACATCCATTTGATATAATTTGAAATCCATATAACAAGCATAAGCTAACAAAATTTGTATTGATTCTAGTCTAGCAACAAGAGCAAATGTTTCATCATAGTCAATTCCTTCCTCTTGCTTGTAACCTTGAGCAACTAATCTAGCTTTATTTTTAACTATATGTCCATCTTGATCTACTTTGTTTCTAAATACCCACCTTGTTCCAATTATGGACTGATTTTCAAGTGGTGGAACTAGATCCCATACCTCATTTCTTATAAATTGATTTAGCTCATCCTACATAGCTAAATACCAAAATTCATCTTCTAAGGCATCTTCAATTTTCTTAGGTTCTAGTAAAGAAACAAATGAATAAGCACCACAAATGTTGACTACTGATGACCTAGTCCTAACTCCTTGATTAGGATCGCCTATTATCTGATCGATAGGATGAGAAGAAGCATAACGCCAATGTCTATGTTGTTCCATATTTTCTATAGGTATGACATTATTTTCTTCTAAATTTTCATCATTTAAGTTTATATTTCTTATTCCGTCAGATAATTTCTCAATTTCTTTGTCAACATCATTTGATACCATTTCTGGGAGAATTTCTGAATCAAAGTTTTCAGCATGTCTAACATTCAAATGAGAATTTTCATGAAATTTTACATGTAGGGTTTCCTCAATGGTTTTTATTGATTTATTATAAACTCTATATGCTTTACTTCTAATGGAATAACCAACAAAAATACCTTCATCTAATTTGGCTTTAAATTTGTCTCTTTGTTCCTTAGTGTTTAAAATAAAACACCTACAGCTAAAGGGTTTTAAATAACTTATTTTGGGAACCTTGTTATACCATATCTCATAAAGAATTTTATCTAAAATTGGTCTTAGAGGTACTCTATTTATAACATAGCATGTTGTATGAATTGCTTCTACCTAGAGAAATAGGGGTAACTTATTCTCATTTAACATGGTTCTAGACATTTCCTGAAGTGATCTGTTTTTACGTTTTACTATCCCATTTTGTGAAGGAGCTTGTTTGCGTTTTCCTAGTACTACACTAGAAAAACTTGGATTTGTTACTTTTGTTTTTACTTAGTTAATTTATCTTTATGCCTATTCTCTCTTTTAGAAGTAAACAAACAACCTTTAATACAATTTAGATATTAATTCCAATTTGTACTTTAACTGCAAGTGCACAGTGTCTATTGTATCAGTGTGCAAGTACAAGTCGATCCTATAGGGAATTGCTGAAGAACTTGAGAATTGTTCGTTTGTTAACAATCAAATTTATATATTCAATAAGCTCTTTGTTGACTTACAATTAACTCAACGGACTAAGTTCGTTGAGTTATGGCTAACTCAACGGACTAACCTTGTGGACTTAAGTTAACTCCACGAGCTTGTCTTTTCTTTTTAATACTGCTATTTACAAAGGAATTCGGCCAACCATTGGGTGATTCCATAGATTGTACATAACATCAATTAAGCTCTTTAATGTTAGTTAACATTGGATTTATCATTAAGCAATACTAACATTCAGATAATTCAAACAGTAACCATTAAAATCTTTAAGTCTTTTGAATGAACCAATTTCAATAAACTGTAAAACTAAAATAAACATAAAACAATCACAACACTGACAAAGATAACATTAATCACGATACAACACAAACAATACAACACTCAAATACAACATACAAACATAGATAAATTGTTTTTGGTATTTTCATTTTAATATGAACATGGAAATGGGCGAAAGGTGAAATGTAAAGTAATCTCACTTGACAGTAAATACTTCCGACACTACTTGCAATGCGATTACACCATTGAAAATTAAACCACTTACAATCCTGTCTCCTCTCCCTATAGAATTGCGAGTCCAGAATTGCAAGATGATCTCCTCTTCAGCATACAGACATCAACCCGAAGCCAAGGCTTAAAGCTTTACAATCTCCTGAAATATGAGTCGGCGCTTGGTGAAAATGGCTTCCCTTCCAGTGACGCGATCACTCCTCACAGTGGTTGTCAGACACTGTGTTTGGCTCAGAATCGACCCGACATTAGGCAAGTATCCTCACAGACCTCCGATGGTTGGTGATTATGGTGGTGATGATGATGGTTGGTGTGGAACTTCAGAGAATTGCGACGTCGATCCTCTTCTGCACACACTGTCCGCCCATCGATCACACCTTCTTTTTTCTTCTTTTCTTTTATATTTCTTCAATAGTAACTACTTCTACTTGAATGGTCAGTTGGATTTCCTTCATTCATATCAACGGAGATGCTTTCTTCTCCTTGCGACGAGTGAATTCCTGCGTGATACGTGCAAACGTTGTTTTTTCTCTTCCAACTATCTGTTCCTACAACCGCTACAATGGCATATTAGAAAATATAAAGAAATAAGCTGCTAACATAACGCGTTACCTTAGTGTATATTCATGTAACTCAACGCGTACAGTTATGCTAACTTAACGAGTTAAACATGTGCATCTCACGTGATATACTAAAGCATTTAAATTCAACTCGTGCATAAATTTAACTATCCAATGCTCAGGTGCATTTCGGATACTTAAAAACTTAACTATTTGATGCTCAGATGCATTTCAGATAGTTACAAATAACTCATCGATATATAACTTAAGTAAATCTACCAGATCTCGACACGTGTCAATAGTAGTTTAATCATAAAATAACATTTCAGAGAGTTACAGGTCTAACTATCCGATGCTTAGATGCATTTTGGATAGTTACAGCTAACTCACCGAAAATCCACTTAAGTCACTTTACCAGAACATGACACGTGTCATCAGCAGTTTTATAATAAAAGGAGATTTCGGAGAGTTATAGGGATAACTATCTGATGCCCAACTACAATTTCGGATAGTTATAGATAACTCACCGAAAGTTCACTTAAGTCATGCATTATGGTTTCGACACGTGTACTTCAGGAAATAGTAAAATATTCTCTCACGACATAACTGTTCGGCAATTTAAACATAACTATCTAATACATGTTTAGTCTGTTAAACATAACTGTCTGAATATGTTCGGTATGTTAAACATAACTGTCCGAAATATCAGAAAATTCGGATACTTAAGAATTTCATAGCCTGCAACTTACCGACAGTTCAGAAATGTACTAAATTAACATTAATTTCCCCAAATTAAGCAGATTCTTCAATTAAAGCATATAACAGTGCAATTATAACATAATGACTTAATTCCTATATGATAAGCTAAATATTATGCAATTAACCATCATTTAACCGTTAATAATATGCACTTTTTCATTCTAAACAGAGCTCTTGGAAATGAGTACGTATGATCTATGCCTAATTCTTCACAAAAGGTGTCCATTTGATCATTATCAAATTCTGTACCATGATCACTCCTAAGTTTTTGAATTTTAACATTTTGCTCATTCTGAACTTTATTATAGAATATCTTAAATATCTCAAAAACTTCAGTTTTATTAGCTAGAAAATAGACCCAAGTAAATCTAGAATAGTCATCAACTAGTACAAAAGCATAATGTTTACCTCCTAGACTGGTTGTCCTAGTAGGTCCAAATAAATCCATATGCAATAGTTCTAATACTCTTTTGCTTGTTATTTCATTTAAGCTTTTTAAGGATGTTTTATGTAATTTACCTAGTTGACATGCATCACACATAAACTCTTTCGAGTACTTAATACTAGGTAAACCTTTAACTAGATTCTTTTTAGACAGCTTTTGTAATAATTTTAAATTTGAGTGTCCTAGCCTTCTATGCCATAAAATAACTTCATCTATTTTTGCAATTAAGCAAGCATTGTCTTTAATAATATTAGAAGGAAAATTTAGAATACAAATAGATCCTTTCTTGTATGTAGTGAATAAAATTTCGTTTGTAGACATGTCCATAATTTTACAGGAATCTTTTTCAAAAATTACTTTGTAAATCTTCATTAAAACAGGAACACTCAATAAATTAAAACCTAAGTTTTCCACTAATAAGACATCATTTATAAAGCATTTCTCAGTTACCTGAACCTTGTCAGACTCAAGGATATTTGTTTTGCTTTTATTTCCAAAGGTAACTTGTATGTTCTTGGTCTTTATTATTTCTGTAAGTAATCGTATATCTCCAGTCATGTGGTTGGGATGCTCCACTGTCCATTATCCATTTTGATTTGTGTACCTACAAAACAATCAAAAAGAGATTTTATCTCTTGGAACCCATTTTTGAGTGGGTCCAAGAATTTTAGAGAGAGTCATATCAAAATAATCTATATTTTTAGACTTCAACTTATCTATTTTCTGATAATTATTTTTTCGTTTCTTTCTCTTAGTGTTATAATTATCAGAACATTTATCTCTACGTAAACTAGAGTTGAAATTTTCATTTCTAACATTATTTGATTTCCAATATCTGATATTCTTTAAATATGAAGAAAATTGATCAAGAATATTAAGATTCTCAAATGACTTAGCTTGATTTTTCTGAAAATTTCTTTTGACATTCTTGCATCGTGTACTATCATTTATATGTTGCATTTTATCAACTTGCACATATTTTTCTCCCTTTTTAATTACACACGGAATAGTTTTTCTCTTACTATTCTTAGTACTAGAAATAAAGACATTATTTTTAGCAATACCATCATGCAATATATAATTTTCAGAAGATGCATCATGTAAACCAATACCATATTTTTCTATATTTGATATTTTACTACTAAGTTCATTTGTTAAAGTTTGACTATTATTCCATTTACTTAATATAGCCTCTTGATTGCAGATCTTAATCTTTAGCATATCAATTTTTGAATTTAAATCAGTAATAGTCAATTCTAGTTTTTCAATTTCACAGATCATTTTCTTCTTATCAGCAATTAAATTTTCACAATTAGCATGCAATTTTCTTTTTATTGCAATAAACTTTAAAATTTCCTATGCATGCCTTTGATTTTCTTCTTTAAATTTATTCAATGTAGAGTTTAGAAAATCAACCTTAGTTTCAGATTCATCTAGTATTTTCCTAGTGTTCTTTCCTTCTATTTTTACTTTCTTATATTTTCTGGCCAATCTATTGTATTCAACAAGTAATCCATCAAAACTATCAAAGTTAGCATTTTGATCAGAGGATACCTCACTAGATTTTTCCATGAAGCATACGTTTGCCAGATTTTCTTCTGAATCTGATGTTGATGAGGATTCATTGTCTGATGTTGAATCCTTTGTTTCTTCACTTTGTGAAGCTGAAGAGTCATCCCATGTCACTTTAAGTGCCATTCTCTTTCTGAATTTCTTACTCCTAAAATTCCTCCTTGAATTCTTCTTATCTTTGTTGAGCGGACAATCAGTTTGAAAGTGACCCGGTCTATTGCACTTGTAGCATATGATTTTGTCTTTCGTGAATGACTTCTTCTCTATATCTCTAGATGTCTTTGCTGACCTGAAGTTCTTGCGTTTCTTCAACAAATTTCTAAATTTTCTAGTCAACAACAGTAAATCATCGTTAGAATCACTAGTGACTTCTAAGACTTTATCAACCTCAAAAGCCAGATCCCTTCTAGGATTTTTCCCTTTTGGATCTAAATGTTGTACTTCATAGGCTGTTAGATTTCCTATGAGATCATCGAGAGTATATGTCTTTAAATATTTGGACTCTTCAATAGATGTCGTCTTTTGAGCCCAAATTTTAGTTAAAGATCTAAGGATCTTTCTTACCAAGTCTTTTTCCTTGAATTTCTTGCCTAAAGATTTTAATGAATTTACAATCTCAAGAAAATAGGAAAACATGTCAGAGATACATTCATTTTCGTGCATTTTAAAAAGCTCATATTTATGTACTAACATATTAATCTTCGATTCCTTGACCTAGTTAGTACCTTCGTTGGCAACTTCTAATGCATGCCATATCTCATATGCAGTTTGATATGCAGAAACTTTATTAAATTGATCATGAGATAAAGCACAAAACAAGATGTTTAAACCTTTAGCATTCAGTGTCATTCGCTCATTTTCATCAAAAGTCTAAGTATCATATGGAGTCGTAACTAACACTATAGGATTGCTAATTATATGCCATAATTTGAAACCGATTGATTGAAAGAATACTTTCATCCTATATTTTTAGTAGCCATAATTGCTACCTTCGAACATAGGAGGACGATTAGTGGTCTGTCCTTCAGTCATAACTAAGATTTCAGTATTATCCATTTTAAATAGATAATCCTAAGAAAATGATAGGAAAAATCGATTCCTAAATAGAGAAATAAAAGCTCTTAATTATGATAATAATGCTCTAATACCAGTTGTAGGATCGTCTGTATTACAAGAGGGAGGGTGAATTGTGTCTTTAGTAATTAAATACTAGTGGATAAAACAAGAGCACAAAACACTCGTAAATGAAATTCTATTCTTTATTTAAAAACAGAATTTACAATATCTTTTCAGCTCAATTCCCTTCTTGAAGGTTTTGATACAGTAATGTTTGATATACAATTCAAATAGAAAAACAAAGCTCTTATTCAAAACTAATTTTGAATTGTATAAAACTTGATCTTTATGCACACAGCTTCTTTCTTTCTCTTTGCTCAGCTTCTGTATCTCTTCTTCTCTAATTGTCGAATTTCCAAACTTCTTGCGTTTACAGCTCCTTTTCTGAAATTGCTTGGAATTTCGAACTTCTTCTGATGTTGGAGAATTTTTTAGAATATGAATATTCAAACTTAACTTTTTAGTTAGGGATCTAGATTGAATATTCAAACTTGGTTTTCGAGATTGGGATCCTCTGCTGTAATGTAGCTCATACTCTCTATTTTAGTCGAACTCTGTTGTCTTTCACGTTCAGCATGTTCATCCACTTAATCCATAATCTACGTACTAATTTTATCTTTAATCCAAACTACTTTCTATTTGAATTTCCACTTTCTCCACTAACATTTTGAATTTCCATGATCTCCACTTCGTAGATTCATCGAAACTTTATCTTCCTCGAGTCTTGCAGAATATCTTCTAAGTCTTCGATTTAGTCGAACACTTATCTTTTAAGTCCTGTAAAAACTTGAACACTTATCTGTAACTCTACAAGTTTTTGCACCTACAAAACGCGTGACTAAACAAAGAAACTTATCTGGTCTTTAGTCATTTTATAAAACTCGAACAGTTATCTATCCATGCGTATAAAAACTCGAACAGTTATCTAACTATTCGATTTTTCATTACCGAACGCACATGGAAAACACGTGACAACTTAAAACATTAAAAACACACGTGCAGATAACTTAACTATATGAGTTTTTAACATAAAGTATTTGACAAAAACGAGACGTTAACTATCCGAAAGTTTAACTATCCGAAACGTTAACTATCCGAAAGTTTAACTATTGCAAATTTAACTCTTCAGAAATCTTTAATTTATCCAACATAAAAATGAAACTTTCCGATAATCTGTTAACTATTATACTTAGAGAATATTATGTAGACTTATTTAAAAATGTTAATAAAGCATATATCGTCAAAATTAAATACTTAACAAAGTGAAATCATAAATATAGAAGGAGATCAGGAAGAAAATAATTTAGAAAATGATGATGTTCAATTAGGAGCTTTAGCTTCTGATGGGCAGCAATTAGAATTAAAACCTTTACCTCCTAAATTAACCTATATATTTTTAGAAGAAAAACGAACATATCCAATCCTTATTGCTTCAGATTTAAAAGATGATCAAATTGCTAAATTAAAAGATGTAGTCAAAACTTATAAAGAAGCAATAGGATGGACTATGACTAATATAAAAGGGTTAAGTGCAACTTTATGCTGTCACCACATATATTTAGAAGAGAATGCTAAACCTGTTAGAATTCTTGAGAGGAGATTAAATCCAAACCTTAAAGAAGTAGTTAGGAAGGAAATAGGTAAATGGTTAGATAATGACATAATTTATCTGATTTCTGATAGCTCATGGGTTAGCCCAATCCATGTAGTTCCCAAGAAATCAGGTTTAACAGTTATTAGGAATGAAAGTCAAGACATGATACCTACTAGAATTCAATCAGGCTAGAGAGTGTGTATAGATTATAGAAAACTGAATGTAGTGACTAGGAAAGATCATTTTCCCTTACCTTTCATAGATCAAATGCAAGAAAAATTAGCAGGGTAAAAATATTTTTGTTTCCTAGACGGGTATTCAGGATATAACTATGTCCTAGTAGCATTAGAGGATGAAGAGAAAACGACTTTCACCTGTCCTAATGGAACTTATGCTTTTAAGAGAATGTCATTCGGACTATGCAATGCACCAGCCACCTTTCAAAGGTGTATGCAAGGCATATTCACTAGAATGACTAAAGATTTTTTAGAAATATTTATAGATGATTTTACTATTTAAGGAACTTCATATGAAGTGCATTTAAACAATTTAGACCAAGTATTAAAACGCTATGTGGAAAAAATTCTGGTTCTGAATTAGGAAAAATGTCACTTCATGGTTAAACAAGGAATAGTCTTAGGACATGTTGTTTCGAAGAAAGGGTTGGAAGTAGATAAAGCTAAAATAGAAGTAATTTCTAATCTACCAGAACCTAAATCGGTAAAAGATATTAGATCATTTCTAGGACTTGCTGGATTTTATAGAAGATTTATTAAAGATTTTAGCAAAATAGCTAGACCTTTAACCAATCTATTAAAAGAAGCATTTTTCAAGATTAAAACTAGCTTAATTTCAACTCCTATAATTCAAGCACCTGATTGGAGCCATCCATTTGAATTAATGTGCAATGCATCTGATTTTGTTGTAGGAGCAGTGCTGGGACAGAAGATAGAAAAATCTCCTAGAGTGATTCATTATGCAAGCAAAACTTTAAATGATGCTCAAGTTAATTATACAACTATTGAAAAAAGAACTATTAGCTATTGTGTTTTCCTTAGAAAAGTTTAGATCATATCTGATTGGAGCTAAAGTGATAGTATACACGGATCATTCAGCTTTAAAACACCTAATAGCAAAAAAAGACACCAAACCTAGATTGATTCAGTGGATATTATTATTACAAGAATTTGATCTAGAAATTAAAGATAAAAAAGGTTGTGAGAATTTAGTAGCAGATCATTTATCAATATTACAAATATAAAAATCAAATATTGAAATTAAGGATAATTTTCCTGATGAACAATTAATGACCATCAACACAATACCTTGATATGTAGACAGTTAATTACTTAGTTACTGGTTTAACACATAAAGATTGGAATAGACAACATAAGAAATTATTCTTTTCAAGAGTAAAATATTACTATTGGGAAGACCCATACTTATTTAAGAAATGTCCTGATCTAGTTTTAAGGAGGTGTGTTCCAAAAATTGAATATCAAAGCATATTGTCTTTCTACCATGACTAAGCATGTGGAGGGCATTTTGGTTTAGGGAAAACTGCTACTAAAATTCTGCAATGTGGATTTTATTGGCCAACACTATTCAAAGATGCTCATAAATATTGCTTAAGTTGTTTAAAATGTCAACAAGTAGGAAGAATATCAAAGAGGAATATGCTACCTCTTAATCCTATTGTTGAGGTTGAAATCTTTGATGTGTGGGGAATAGATTTTATGGCTCCATTTCCTATATCTAATTAATTTAATTATATATTGTTGGGGTGGATTATGTATCGAAATGGATAGAAGTTATTCCTACAAAAACTAATGACAACAAAGTGGTAATACAATTTATAAGAACCAATATAATTGCCAGATTTGGGATACCTAAAGCTATTATCAGTGATAGAGGAACTCATTTTTGTAATAGAAGTTTTGAAGCTTTAATGAAGAAAACCACAAAATTGCAACATTATATCATCCGCAAACTAGGGGACAAGTAGAAAGTGCAAACAAACAAATTAAGTTAATCTTAGAAAAAGTACTAAATCCTACTAGAACAAATTGGGCTAATAGATTGATAGATGCACTTTGGGCTTACAGAACTGCTTATAAGACAAGCTTAGGTATGTCACCCTTTGGGCTAGTATATGGAAAAAGTTGTCATTTATCAACTGAAATTGAACATAAAGCTTATTGAGCATTAAAAACTCTAAACACTAATTTAAATCAAGTTGCTGAAAATAGGAAAATACAATTGATTGAATTAGAAGAATTTAGGAGTGAAGCTTATTCAAAAACTATAAGAGAAAAAAAGAGAAAATGAAGTTCTAGCTTGATAAGAAAATTATTCCAAAAACCTTTGAAATAGGACAAGAAGTATATTTTTACATGATTAGACTCCATAACCATCTAGGAAAATTAAGATCTAGATGGGCAGGACCTTACATAGTTCGAAATATTTATCCCTATGGAGTTATTGAAATTGAAAATCCTAGGAATCAAAATATATTTAAAGTAAATGGACAAAGACTTAGGCCTATTTTGAAAATACTAAAAAGTTCCTTTGGAATTGTAGAAGAAGTAAGAGTAGAGGATTACTCGAGCTTCACTTAGTAAGAAATTTTCTAAGTATAAAAATAAATAAAAACTTTATTTAAATATAATGACGGTTAAACCGAAAGGAATTATTGGTTTTACCGAAATATAGTTTAAAAAGAAAAAAATTGTTGCAATTTAACTGATAGGATCCATCGATTTGATCGAAACACAAAAATATAACAAGATATTTATATTATATTTAGTTTAATGTCGGTGTTACCGAAGTATAATATCGGTTCAACCGATAAGAAAAAAAAATGTAATTTAGGTTCAACCAAGGAATATAACGGTTTGATCGAAAAATTTTAAAGTGTGGAAAAAGTGAGATCGGCTCGACTAGAAATTCTTCGGTCTTGACTGAAGTAGAAATTATTATTATATGCATTTTTATTAGATATAACTTTACAGGAAGTCCGTTGAGTTACACGTAACTCAACGAACTTAGTTCGTTGAGTCTAGGATAAGTTAACGAATTTACCCCATTGAGTTAACTCTAACTCAATGGAGTACTGTAGTTAACCGTAATTCCACGGATGAGAGAGTGAGAGTTTTATGTAGGAAGTGATTCGATTACCCGCCTAAACTTAAGGCTTATTTATACTAAACTTAGGGTTTGGGGGCATTATCCACAGAATCATTTAGAACTTAGAATAGTAGAGATTAGAGCGATTCCGTTCCGTTGTGTATCTCCACGATGAGGAAGATGACACCTAAGTTCTGGGAAAATGCAGTTGACACATCAGAATTTCTTAAGTATTCAGAGGAATGGCACACGAGGAAGAAAATCAGGAATACAACGAGGGAAAAAGAGCTACAAAAGGTAGAATCTAACCTTTTCTATTGGAGGAAAGTATTAGTAGATTTGGGTATACAAATACCTCAGATAAGGGAAACTAGAATCAAATTGGTATGGAAGTTGCTGTAAGTAGAGAGAGAAGAATCAGGCCAAGTAATGAAGTTGCCCTAGAACTAATCCAACATAAGTCCCGACTATGGTTCAAAAGGTGCATTGCTGGTTGTGCAAGGGGAGAAATTAGGCGGGAACAACAAAGGAAAGAGCCAACTAAAGAACAAGAGCAACCGATTGCTGAAAAACCTATTCTTGAGGAATAGTGGCTAGGACCTTCAATTCCACCACCAAGGCCGTTAGAAAGAGCAACAGTTTTGGGGCCTTCTACTGAAGAAGAAAGAAGAGAATTTCAAGAACTGGTTCAAATAGGAAAAGACCAAGGAGAACCAGAAGAATTGGCAATAGCTATAGCACATCTGGTGTTTGATGCACGGTGCAAAAAGAGGGATGCAGAAAAGTTGAAAGCCCAATATAAAATCAAAGTGGAACAACATCAAGAAGCTATTGCCAGACCTGCTGCAAAAGGAGCTGAAGTTGGTCCTTCGAGACCATTAATTATGGAAATAGTTAAATAGGAAAAGGCAGTACCTGTGGCTCAAAGGCCTATAGAGACCATTTTTGTAGATTTAATCTTAAAAGAAGAAGAGGAAGACTAGACACAATTAATCAGAAGAAGGAAAGGAAAAGAGATAGTGTCTGAATATCAAGAGGAGATTAAATCTGAAATCCTAAGATCAGTAGGGCCTATAGAGCTGATTTTTGTAAACCTGCTATCCGATTCTGAAGAGGAGCAAGAGTAGCAACAACAAGAGCAAAGAGAAGAAGAAAAACAAGCTGAAACTAGTTTGCAGCTTGTACAAGAAGAAGAAATAGAAATTAGGGCAGAAGATAAATTGCCCATAACTCCATCCCAATCTGCCACAGAATCAGAAAGAATAGTGACATTACAAATTGGTAGTCAGGAGGAAGAAGAAAAAGAAGAAAATGAACAAGAAGTTGAACAATTACATATGGAAAGAGATGACTTGACAGATTCTACTGAAGAGCAAAGAACTCTTTAGCAAATTTTAGACAGTATTCAAGATAGAGTGGAGAGTTCTGCCGACTCACCACCATAGACAAAAGCAGAAGCAAAAATACAGGAATCTACAGAGCGTTTTCAGTAAGTTCAAGTTTAGCATATGGAAGAGGAAGTTCAAGAACAAACCCCTCTAGAGCAACAAATTCACATTCCTAACCTGTCTGAAACAACAGTTCTAAATGAAGTACACTTTTGGAGTCAAGAAGCTTATAATAAATACCAAGAGATAAGGGGTTGTGATATCATTTACAGTAGACCAGTAAATTGGGACGGAATGCAAAAAATCAAAGGTTTATTTGAGTTCCAAGGTCTACTGTAGTTTATTTCTTAAGAAAGAGGGCATGCAGTATATGAAAATCTAGTGCCCTACTTTTATGTAAACTTAAGAGAAGGAGAAGGAGGATTAATTTCCAACGTGGATGAAGCTGATGTACAGATAACACGAGATCTCCACAACATTCTAGGATTGAAGAATGAAGGATTAGAAATTCTGGAAAGCACAATTGCAGTCGAGTGGACAAAATAGACCATAAAGGATTGTTTAGCTATCAATCCTGATGTGCCATTATTAAATAGACTAAAGCAATTAAATGGTAAAGCACACATGATAGCTAACATTTTGATTAAGAATGTCTACCAACGACAAGGTCATGATATAAAACTGAGTAAATTTGTTAAATGGGCCACATATGCAGTTGTGAACAGAATTCAAATAAATTGGTTTGCAGTTTTTATCTCCAAGCTGAGAATAGTGAAGAAGAAATTATTTTATGGAGATTTGATTCCACTATTGATGGTGGACTGTATCGATTTCACTAAATGAGCATCCAAAAGGATAAGATCTAGAACCATTTCAATGAAAGAGTATAGAAATTATGTGGCTATAGAGATTGTTGAACCTTCTAGAGGAGTTACAAGAGCTGTAGAAATGATTAATCAATTAGAGCAACAAGTAGAAAGACTCCAAAAGGAAGTAGATGAACTTAGGAGAAAGGATTAAATTGTATTGTTCATCTACTTGTATATATTTGTATGAAAAATATTTGATTGAGTGTAATGTAAATTATTCATATAAATGAATGTATGTTTTTCAGATGTTTTTGTATTAGTATTGGACAATGATGTAATAGATGAATTATCTTGAATATTATATAACTATTTGAACAATGTGCAAAATTGTTTAAAAGATTTATAAATTTTATAAATGACAGGATTAAATGCAAAATAGCTGGATAATGTTGAAAATATCTGCATGCTGCAAAGTAAAATATAAATTCTACATAATATGAAATGAACTGTAAGTTAAATATATATAATGTTCAGATTCAAATGAGTTTAATGACATGTATTTAACTTTATTTAAGTTAACAAAATGTAGGAGAGCAAAATATATAAGTTAATACAAGAAGTAAGTTTTTAGAGGTTGCTAAGTGTTAACTCAACGAAGTAAGTTCGTTGAGTTAACCTTAACTCCATGAGGTCAATAATATAATATAAGGTCACTTCGTTGAGTTATCTATAACTCAACGAAGTTAGTCTGTGGAGTTAACAATAGTAATTGAAGCTTGTCCGTTGAATTAACTGTAACTCAACGAGGTTAGTTCGTGGATTAAGCTAAACGGTTATTCTTTTAGCCACGAACAAAACTTTGTAGATTTAGTGGTTATTAAAATTTGAAATTAGAAGTGACACACGTACCCATAAAAATTGGAACCGTTCTTGCAACGAGATTCATTTGCTTTATGGACGTGCATTATAAATATAGAACAAAATGCTATTTATGAGTTACCAGCACTTTTGAAAGAAAAGGAACTTCATTGGGGAACTGGAAGGAGAAGTAGCTGATTCAACTTCATCCATCAACAACTATTTACTGAATATAAAGCTTTAAACTGGTATGTAATTAATCTTCTGTTATTTTACTTTATGTTAAGAGTTTATGAGCACATGGATTTGTTCTCCTAGCACTATTAGTACGAACACCTACACAAGATTTTTCAACACAGAGACGTACTGAAGTATTTTCTAAATTAGACTTTAACGAAATCCTTATGGGTGTAGCTAACCTTTCTTTAAAAGAGAACGAAGATATGGTTGCTCCAATACAGAAACCATTAGGGGAAATTCTATATCCTGAATTAGTTGATGAACCTTCATGTATTCGATTGCCAAACTTTGAGGGAGATAGGTTTGAACTGAAATCTAATTATATTAGTCAATTGCCACATTTTCATGGATTAGAAAGAGAGGATGCTTATTATTTCCTTAGAGAATTTAATGAAGTTTGTCAAATGATGAAAATGCCGAACATGAGTATTGATGCTATTAAACTTAGATATATCCCTTTTGCTTTAAAAGACACAGCTAAGAGATGGTTATATACTTTGTCGCTTGATTCAATTTCTACATTGATTGAATTTTGCTCTATTTTTCTAGAAAAATATTATCCAACACATCAAATGATTAAAAAGAAGAAAGAAATATTAATGTGTAGCCAAAAACAGAGAGAATCATTCTGAAAATATTTTGAAAGATTTAAAAATTTACTGACTCAATGTCTACATCATGCAATGAGTAATGTACAATTAATAGGTATAATTTATGAAGGCATAGATGTTTCAACAAAATCATTATTAGAATCTACTTGTCAGAATGGATTTTTAAAACTGTGTAGTGAAGAAGCATGGGCATATTTAGAAAACTTTGCAAAAAGACCTGCATAGTGGGAAAACTCAACTGAAGCTATTGTAGATAAAAGAATATTGCCAAAGAGAATGCATGAAATAGATTCAAGCACTATGCTTGAAGTTAAATTAACTAAATTAACAAAGAAAATAGAAGAGTTATCATTAAATCAAAAGTTAGCAGAAAAGAATGCAAATGTTAATGATTTAAATATTATTTATGCTAGAAACCAGAAAGATAACTTTGGAAATTCTTATAACCCTAATTGGAGAAATCACCCGAATTTATATTAGAGAAACAACAATTTTTAGGGAGGAGAAAATATAAATAACAAAAATATAAGTTATGAAGCTTTAATTGAACAAGGATCTAGAATAGAGAAATTAGAAAAGATAATCCAACAATTAAACTATCATTTAAATCTTGTATTTGGAAATGCTGCAATTCAAAATCAAATATAAATAGAAATATGCCCCCTAGACAAAAAGAATCAATGGAAGTTAGACCTACTAGAGGATTGCCAATGCAAGCAATACATAATCCTATCAACAGAATTGTTAATGAAATTGATACCTCCTTTGGGAGGGTACCTGAATGAAATAGTATAACTGAAGTAATTATGTATAATATAGTAAGTAGAAAAACATAAAAATATAAAAAGAAAAAAATGTAAGTTTAATTATAGTTAGTAGTATCGTAGAGTTATTACTTAACTCAACAAACTTAGTCCATTGAGTTATGACCTAACTCCACGAGGGTGTGAAGTAGCTATGTTAATTTTGTCTTTGTTAATTTTTGTTTATGTTATACAGAATCACAATAGATGGAATTTATAAAATTACCATTGGATGCACTAAAGGAAGTACTGAGTAACTTGTCAACTAAAGATCTATGTAGATTGTGTTGTGTATCAAAGGAAATCGAAGACTGTGTCAGAGAAAAATATTTTCATGGACTACAAGTTGCAAAAATGACTAAGATTAGAGAGGGATTTTTATGGAAGTCATTTAATGGTAATTCAATCTGCTATGAATATCTGAATATGGAAGAAACTATTGGAATTCCACCCAATGCATTAAAAGGAATAGATCATATTATGGGGATGAATGAAGGATTAATTATATACAGAACCAAACCAAGGTATGCAATTTTGTTACCCGACATTTTGATTAGAAATCCTATCACAAGAGAAGAATGGAATATAGGAAGGCCTAATAGATATGAAGTACCAACTGAAAATTGTGGGTCAGCTTTAATATTTTCTAATAAAAATTCGGCCATTCTTGAAAAATTATATTATTAGAGACCAATTGGAAATTGGGATGAAGATTTATGCTTAAGTGTGTATAATTTTCTGAATAGATCTTAGACTGAAAATACTATGATATATCTAGGACAAAAATCATTAATTAACAACATGCATGTCATACTTGATGGATATATATATCTAGTCATAGATATATCAGTTACATTTGGATCTGATTTATACATAGTAAGCATAGACAGTTATGATGATTTTATAAAAATATTACCTATACCGAGTGATATAGCTAAACCACCGACTTCAGAATACGATCAAATTCAATTGGGAATGTGGTATAATGAATATGATGATCCTACTTTATGTCTGATAAGATGGTGGGATGAATTGAAGAAATTTCAAATATGGATTATGAAAGACCTAAATGAATGGAAGTGGGAAGAAGAATATATTGAAATAGATATAGAAATAGAAACAGCTACATTATCTTTGAACACAAGAGGATCCCTTTCTACATTTCATTTCATTAACGGTAATACACTTATATTTAGTATTGATAACATACTGCAAGTTTACAAGCTAAAAAGGAAAGTAAATTGCATTAAAACAAAATTAATAGCAAGAAGAATTATGCCTAAAAAGTTTGCATAGACTAACACGTTTATTCCATTTGTTACTACCTTTCAATCATGTTTTTAAACTATGATTCTGTGCTTTTAATGTTGTGTGTATTCTGCATTTTTTTTAGTTTTAGTTTTATTCTAAAAAAAAAAAAAATATTAATCCAGTTTGTTGGTATTTGTTCTAGGAAACCAACTGGCTTGCTTGTGAGCTACCAAAGGCATAAGAGCCTGGGTTCCACACAAGATACTGATTTAACAAGTTAAATTGTTATGTTGTTATATACTTTGCCTTTATGTGTGAATGAAAATTTTTTCAAAATAAAAAATCGCAAGATATTGAAGGAGATACAAAAGGACGAGGTATGTAATTGATTACTTATCCTGAATTTACCTTTCAACTAAGTTCATTGAGTTAGATGCTAAGTCAACAAAACAATATTCATGCCTACTATAATTATTGTATTTATTGTAAAATCTTTTACATTGAGGACAATGCAAAATGTATGTATGGGGGGAGGTAATTAAAGTAACAGCTATGTAATTTTGTTAATTACAGGAATTAGAATGGTACTGCAAAAGTTTTGTATGTGGAAATTGAAAATTTTTTTGAACAAGAATTTGCTGTAACTATCCGATATTTGAAACTGTAAAATTTTTAAGAATTGTGACTGCTTTAATGTTATATTTATAATCTTATATAAGATGCTACAAATTTTATTATTCATACAAATCTAGATATAGTATCTTATGTTGTTGTTGAATTTTATGAGTTTAACAATTTCACAATTTTAAAATAAAATCAGAATGCTTAACTAAAACTCAGTAAATTATCTGAAATCCTGAAAGAGTTGAATTGTTGATTTTTGGATTAAATGAAATACATATGATCAAGGATAAATTTAATTTGATTGATTAAACTTGTAGAATGATTTATGTGTAGAGCTTATTAAACTACAAAAAAAGTATGAGCTTATTGACATGGATTCATATTTTCAGTAAATAATAGAAGTAGGACTATATGAGATTTGTATTTTATTACATTTGTATTAATGAAATACATACATATACTATGTTGAAAAGAAAAAAAAAAAGAGAGAAAAACTTTGAGAGTTTATTGACTTGTTTGATCACGAGCCTTTTGTACTTGAGTAGATAGGTATGTAAGGATTGTTGACCTAAAAAAGGACTCTTTAAATCTGGCAACCTAAGATCCTGATCTGATCTGGGATTGTTGACTGAAAGCTCAATACATGGGTACACTAGAAAGCTCTTGTATGATTCAAGCTTGTCAAATTAACTTTTAAAGTACAAATATGCATATACTGTTTTGAAAAGATACAAGTGTTTTGTGAAATGCAGATATCTTTTGAATCGAGTATATGTTCTGTTATCTAAAATTGCTGAAGTATGAATCTAGAATAGACTTTTGAAGTTATTTATTTGAGATACAATTCTTTATTCTACTTGTCTTAATCATATTGAATTGGATTGTGTTTTGATTCGTATGTACTTGAAATTTATTCTGAAAATTATATTGGAAAATTCAAGATGATAGATACTAAAAAGAAGAACAAATGATAATATAATTAACACCTATGTGATGCTGATATATTTTGTATGTAATTTACATATATTCTAAGTATATTTACAGGTTGAAGAGGAGAAAACAAAGTTAAAACAGATTATTGAAACATACAGAAAATCTATATAGTAATCTAATTTATTATTTTGAAGAAGAACTAGGTGAAGAATTAATTCTAGCACTTTAGAAAGACCAACTAATTAGATCTTAGTTTGCTAAGGGACTTACAAAATTTAAGTATGGGGAAGGTGTTTAGAATGAAAAAGTGCATAATATTAACGGTTAAATGATGGTTAGTTGCATAATATTTAGCTTATCATATGAGAATTAAGCCATTATGTTATAATTGCACTGTTATATGCTTTAATGAAAGAATCTACATAATTTCAGGGAATTAATGTTAATTTAGTATATTTCTGAACTATCGGTAAGTTGCTGGTTTTTAATTCTTTAGTATCTGAATTTTCTGTTATTTCGGAGAGTTATATTGCATGTACCAAACAGTTGTTTTAAACGCTAAAAGAATATTTAAGTGAACAGTAACAACTAGTTGAGTTGGTATTCTTTTTGTTAAAAGATCACGTGTCAACTCGTTGAATTATAGGTTTAAAGGTATAAAAAGATCACGTGAGAACTCATTGAGTTAGTGAGTGAAAACCATAAGTAATATATCTAAACTCGTTAAGTTAGAATAATGCACGTGTTGAATTTAAATGTTTTATTATGTCACATGAGATGCACATGTTTTAACTCATTAAGTTAGCATAACTGTACGCGTTGAGTTACATGAATACACACTAAGGTAACACGTTATGTTAGCAGCTTATTTCTTTATTGCATGTGTTTTATAGTTAAATCAACGAAGTAAGTCTGTTTAGTTATCTGTAACTCCATGGACTATTTAATTTCTAATATGCCACTATAGCGGTTACAAAAATAGGACATTCGAAGGAAAACCATGATTGCACGTATCACACAGGAATTCACTTGTGGAAGAGAGAAGAAATCACCATTGTTGATCTGAATGAAGGAAATCCAACCGATCATCTAAAGTAGAAGCAGTTACTATTGAAGAAATATAAAAGAAGAGGAGAAAAAATGAAGAAAGTGTGGTTGGCAGTTTGTGGTAGTGTGTGTAAAGGTGGAGGACCACGCTAACTGCAAGCAGCATCGGAAATTCACTGAATCATCCACACCATCACCATAATTACCATAATCACCAACCATCGGAGGTCTGTGAGGATACTTTCCTAATGTCTGGTCGATTCCAAGCCAAACACGGTGCCTGACAACCACTATGAGGAGTGATCGCGTTGCGGGAAGGGAAGCCATTTTAACTAAGCACCGACTCATATCTCAAGAGATTGTAAAGCTTCTAGCCTTGGTTTCGGGTTGATGTCAGTATGCTGAAGAGGAGATGATCTTGCAATTCTGGACTCGTGATTCTATAGGAAGAGGAGGCAGAATTGTAAGTGATTAAGCTTTCAGTGGTGTAATCGTGTATCATGTAGTGACATAAGTATTTACTATCGATAGAGATTTTTACATTTCACCTTTCGCCCATTTTCATGAACATCTCAAAACAAAAATACCAAAAACAACAACTTATCTGTGTTTATATTTAGTATTTAAGTGTGTATTGTTTGTTTTGTATCGTGATTAAAGTTATCATTGTTAGTATTGTGAATGTTTTATGTTTATGTGATTCAGAAAATAGAAAATAGTATTACAGTTTACTGAAATAGATTTGTTCTAGATACTTAAAGATTCTAATGGTTACTGTTTGAAGTATTTGAATGTTAGTGTTGCTTAATGATCAATCTAATATTAACTAGCATTAAAGAGCTTAATTGATGTTATTTACAATCTATGGAACTACCCAATGGTTGGTTGAATTCCTCTGTAAATAGTAGTATTAAACTAGAAAGATAGGCTCATGGAGTTAACTTAATTCTACGAGATTAGTCCGTTGAGTTAGTCATAACTCCACGAACTTAGTTCGTTGTGTTAACTATAACTCAATGGAGTGATTACTGAACACATTAAGTATAATATAAAAAAAAATGGAACAGTACACAATTCTTACTCAATTCTTTGTGGGATAGACCTGTACTTGCACACAAATACAATATACATTGTGCACTTGCAGTTAAAATACAAATTGGAATTAATATCTAATTTGTGTGAAAGGTTGTTTGTTTACTTCTAAAAAGAAATTATTGATATAAGAATAAAGATAATTTAACCAAGTTAAAAATAGAAGTTAACAAATACAAGTTATTTGGTGATGTTGCTTGGGAACCAAACAAGTTCTCTAGTGCCACCTAAAGCAACCAAATAGTTACTGTTTGAAATATCTAAATATTAGTGTTGCTTAATGATAAATCTCAGATTAACTAACATTAAAGAGCTTAATTGATGTCATTTGCATTCTGTAGAACCGCTTAATGGTTGGCCAAATTCCTCTATAAATAACAGTATTTAACTAGAAAGGTAGACTCGTGGAGTTAACTTAAGTCCACGAGGTTAGTCCGTTGAGTTAATCATAAATCCACGAACTAAGTCCATTGTGTTAATTGTAACTCAACGGAGTGCTTAACTGAACACATATAAACTCCAATATAAAAATAAAAATAGTGCACAATTCTTACTCAATCTTTGTGAGATCAACTTGTATTTGCACACAAATACAATATACACTATGCACTTGTAGTTAAAATACAAATTGGACTTAATATCTAATTTGTGTGAAAGGTTGTTTGTTTACTTCTAAAAGAATTTATTAATATAAGCATAAAAACAAATCAAACAAGTTTCTGATTTAATTTTTCACAATAATACATGTTTTCTAGCACTGTTGCTAGGGATTGAGAAGCTAAGCAACTGTAAGTGCTATTTTGTTTTAATATCAGAAGGGGTGTTGTGTGTTTTATTTTATAATTGAGAATATGGCATATGCTTATGCTAAAAGATTTCTGAAACCTGTAGTTAGCATTTGTGAACTTTGCAATTTGGAAGGTCATGACATCTCTGATTGTTTGAAACTGAGATGATTGCAGATGGTTAGATCACATGAACAACAAATGAATTATATTCAATATAATAGAATTGAGTATGAGAATCCTATAGTTTACCCAACTAATGGTTAGTTTAGAACATGTAATATGTTAAGAGACAAGGAAGTTTGGGATAGGTATGACAAACTAGAGCATAGTTTAGAGCAAAACATGGACAAACTGGAACAATACATATGTTAGTAACAAGAAGTCAACCAATTAAATTATAGGGAAGAATATTTAGAACCTAAAATTGATATCATATACGAAACTGAAAAAACCATAATGAAAATTGATCAAAAATTGAATGCAATGAGACTAGATGATCTTGAAAGAAAGCTAAAAGCATTGGATGAATTTACAAAGAAATTATAAGTTATGCAATAGGAAAATACAAATGAAAACTTTAATGTTATAGATGTGCATAATTTGCAAGACATACAGACAAAAGAAAATACCAATGCAATAGAATTTAAAGAATGTAAGTTGAAACTAAAAACATCTAAAGATCAAAATCATGAAAATGAAATACAAGAACATCATGAAAGTAATGAAAACTTGGAAGATGTTTTTATAACATTAAGATTTAGAACTGATATACTACTAAGAATTCAAAAAGAAAGTAATGTGAAAGGTGGATAAGAACAAAATTCAAAATGATAATGAAAATATAATATCTGTAAACTTAGAAATCAATGAAGAAAAATTTGAATTTCAAAATGAGATTAAAAATGATCACACAAATGAAATGAAAGAAAAGGAATCTTGTAAATCACAATCATTAGCACCCTATCCTGAAAGATTATAACAAACATTTCCTGAAAAATAAGAAAAAATTAGAGACATTTTTGAAAAAGTACAAGTTAACATTCCTTTTTTAGACTTATTACAGAAAATGCCACCTTGTGCTAAATTTTTTAAGGATTGGTGTACTAAGAAAAAAGAGTGAAAAGTTCTAAGAAATGTTTTTTAGCTGAGCAAAGCAGTTCCCTATTTTTGCCACAAATTCCTAAAAAGTTATCTGATTCAGGAATCCCTGTTATATCATGCACCAAAGGAAATAACATTTTAGATAGAACCTTAATAGACCTAGGTGCAGGTATAAATGTTTTGTCTAGTGATATATTTGCATCCTTAGGATTAGAAGGCTTAATCCCTACTAGGACTATCATTCAATTAGCTGATAGAAGTATAAGATGCCCTAGAGGAAAAATAAAAGATGTCTTAATTAAAATCAAAAACTTCATATATCCTATTGATATTGTGATTTGGATTCCCAACAAATTAAGCATCAGAATCATGATACATCTTTAATTTTGGGAAGGTCATTCTTAGCAACATCAAGGGCTGTTATAGATTGTAAAACTAGAGTGATGAAGTTAGCATATGGTAATAAGGATACTCAATTAAACATTTTCAAACTAGAAAAGTTTGAGGAGTTAGAAATGTCCTTACATACTATAGACTTTCTAGAGGATGAAGGAGATATTCTAGATGATGTGATTCAAGAAGAATTAAATAGGCAACTAGATTCTGAAACTTTAGAAGAAATTTAAAGCCTAGATGTAAGAGGAGATCAAGAAGAGTTTAATATTGAAGATGAAAATGTTAAATTAGGAGCTCTAGCTTTTGATGGTCAACATTTAGATTTAAAACCTTTACCTCATGAATTAACCTATATATTTCTAGAAGAAAAATGAACATGTCCAATCATTATTGCTTCAAATTTAAAAGAGGATCAAATTTCTAAATTAAAAGATGTAGTAAAAACTTATAAAGAAGCAATAGGATGGACTACGGTTGATATAAAAGGGTTAAGTGCAACTATATGTTGTCACCATATATATTTAGAAGAGAATGCTAAACTAGTTAGAATTCTTGAGAGGAGATTAAATCCAAACCTTAAAGAAGTAGTTAGAAAGGAAATAGTGAAATGGTTAGATAATGACATAATTTATCCGATTTCTGATAGCTCATGGGTTAGTCCAATCCATGTAGTTCCCAAGAAATCAGGATTAATAGTTATTAGGAATGAAAGTCAAGACTTGATACCTACTAGAATTCAATCAGGTTGGAGAGTGTGTATAGACTATAGAAAGCTAAATGTTGTGACTAGGAAAGATCATTTTTCCTTACCTTTTATAAACCAAATGCTAGAGAAATTAGCAGGGCAAGAATATTTTTATTTCCTAGACGGGTATTTAGGATATAACCAAGTTCCAGTAGCATTAGAGGATCAAGAGAAAACAACTTTCACATGTCCTAATGCAACTTATGCTTTTAAGAGGATGCCATTCAGATTATGCAATGCACTAGCTACCTTTCAAAGGTGTATGCAAGACATATTCACTAAAATGACTGAAGATTTTTTGGAAATATTTATGGATAATTTTACTATATATGGAATTTCATATGAAGTGTGTTTAAACAATTTAGACCAAGTATTAAAACGTTGTGTGGAAAAAAATCTAGTTCTAAATTGGGAAAAATGTCACTTCATGGTTAAACAAGGAATAGTCTTGGGATATGTTTCAATGAAAGGGTTAAAAGTAGATAAAGCTAAAATATAAGTAATTTCTAATCTACTAGAACCTAAATTAGTAAAAGATATTAGATCATTTCTAGGACATGTAGGATTTTATAGAAGATTTATTAAACATTTTAGCAAAATAGCTAGACTTTTAACTAATCTATTTAAAGATGTCCCCTTCAACTTTGATAGAAATTATAAAGAAGCATTTTTCAAGCTTAAAACTAGCTTAATTTCAACTCCTATAATATATGCACCTAATTGGAGCCATCCATTTGAATTAATGTGCGATGCATCTGATTTTGCTGTAGGAGCAGTGTTGGGACAGAAGATAGAAAAATCTCTTAGAGTGATTCATTATGCAAGTAAAACTTTAAATGATGCTCAAGTTAACTATACAACTATTGAAAAAGAATGATTAGCTATTGTGTTTACTTTAGAAAAGTTTAGATCATATCTGATTGGAGCTAAAGTGATAGTATACATGGATCATTCAACTTTAAAACACCTAATAGCAAAGAAAGAGACTAAACCTAGATTGATCCAATGGATATTATTATTACAAGAATTTGATCTAGAAATTAAAGATAAAAAAGGTTGTGAGAATGTAGTAGCAGATCATTTATAAATATTACAAATAGAAAAATCAAACATTGAAATTAAGGATAATTTTCTTGATGAACAATTAATGACCATCAACACAATGCCTTGATATGCAGACATAGTTAATTACTTAGTTACTAGTTTAACACGTAAGGATTAGAATAGACAGGATAAGAAATTGTTCTTTTCAAGAGTAAAATATTACTATTGGGAAGACCCATACTTATTTAAGAAATGTCTTGATTTGGTTTTAAGGAGGTGTGTTCCAGAAACTGAATATAAGAGCATATTATCTTTCTACCATGACCAAGCATGTGGAGGACATTTTGGTTTAGGGAAAACTACTACCAAAATTTTGCAATGTAGATTTTATTGGTTAACACTATTCAAAGATGCTCATAAATATTGCTTAAGTTGCTTAAGATGTTAACAAATAGGAAGAATATCAAAGAGGAATATGATGCCTCTGAACCCTATTGTTGAGGTTGAAATCTTTGATGTGTGGGGAATAGATTTTATGGGTCCATTTCTTATGTATAATTAATTTAATTATATATTGTTAGGGGTGGATTATGTATCTAAATGGATAGAAGCTATTCCTACAAAAACTAATGACAACAAAGTGGTGATACATTTTATAAGAACTAATATAATTGCTAGATTTGAAATACCTAAAGCTATTATTAGTGATAGAGGAACTCATTTCTGTAATAGAAGTTTTGAAGCCTTAATGAAGAAATATGGAGTAAATCACAAAATTGCAACATCATATCATTTGCAAACAAGTGGACAAGTAGAAAGTGCAAACAAATAAAGTAAGTTAATCTTAGAAAAAGTAGTAAATCCTACTAGAAATGATTGAGCTAATAGATTAATAGATGTACTTTGGGCTTACCAAAACATATAATAAAAGAAAAAAATTGTTATGGTCACACCGAAAGGGTCCATTAGTTTGACCGAAACATAAAAACATAAATATATATATATTATATTGAGTAAAAATGTTGGTTTTACTGAAGTATGGTATCAGTACAACTATTAGAAAAAAGAAAAAAATATTTAATTTTGGTTCAATCGAGGAAATAAAACAGTTTGACTGAAATTCTAAAAAATGTTGAAAAATTAAGAGTCGGTCAAACTGGAAATTCTTCGATCATGATTGAAGTAAAAATTATTATTATAAGTATTTTTATTAGTTATAACTTTACGGGAGGTCTGTTGAGTTATGCTTAACTCAATGAACTTACTTTGTTGAGTCTAGGATAAGTTAATGAACTTACTCCATCGAGTTAACTGTAACTCAATAGAGTACTATAGTTAAGTCCACGGACTTAGTCCGTGGAGTTATGATTAACTCCACGGAGAAGTAAGTGAGAGAGTGAGAGTTTGCAAGGGAAAATGACCCGATTACCTGCCAAAAACTTAAGGTTTATTTATACTAAAACTTCGGATTTGGGGGCATTATCTGTAGAATCATTTAGAACTTAGAATAGTAGAGATCAAAGCGATTCCATTTTGTTCCATTACACCATGAAGATAAGATGACACCAAAGTTCTGGGAGGTAGTTGACACAACAAGATTTCTCAAAGAGTTAGAGGAATGGCATAAAGACAAAAGATCAGGAACACGACATAGGAAAAAGAACTAGAAAAGGTAGAATCTGATATCTTCTACTAGAGAAAAGTTTTGGTTGATTTATATATTAGAATACCTCAAATAGTGGAAACGAGAATCAAAGTAGCAACAGAAGTAGCTATAAATAGAGAAAGGAAAATAAGACCAAACAACGAGATTGCCCTAGAGTAAATACGACACAAGTCACGACTATGGTTTGTGAGACATATTGCTGGACATGCCTAGTGGGAAATCTAGGAGCAATAGAGGAAAACAACTAAAGAACCTGTCGTTGAAGAGCCAACTACTGAAAAACTTATTACTAAGGAACAGTAGTCAGGACCATCCATTCCATCACCAAGGCTGTTAGAAAAAGTAGCATTTTTGGGGCCATCAACACCAAAAGAATGGAGAGAATTCGTAGAGCTTGTTAAAGTTGCCAAGAGCCAAGGAAATTCTGAAGATATGGCTGTGGCAAAGACACATTTACTATATGTTGCACTTTGTAAGAAAAGGGTCGAAGATAAGTTGAAGACCTAATATAAAATTAAAGTGGAACAACATTTTGAAGTAGTTAAATCAATGGTTGCAAGAGAAACTGAAGCTGGTCTTTCGAGACTAGTAATTATAGAAATAGTAAAAGAGGAAGAGCTAGTACCTATGGCTTGAGAGCCTGTAGAGCCTAGTTTTGTAGACTTAGTGTCAAAAGAAGAAGAAGAGGAAGATTAGACACAGTTGTTTAAAAGAAGAAAAGGAAAAGAGATAGTACTTGAAGCTCACACCGAGATTAAACTTGAACCTATAATGTCTATAGTAGGGCATAAAGAGCCCATTTTTGTAGATTTATTATCCAAATCAGAGGAGGAGTAGGAGCAGTAATAGCAAGAGCAAAGAAAAGAAGAAATATAGGCTGAAATTAGTCTGCAGCCTATGCAAATAGAAGAAATAGTTAGGGTAGAAAATACTATGCCCATGACTCTATCCCAATCTGCCATAGAATCAGAAAGAATAGTGACAATGTAGATTGGTAGTCAAGAGGAAGAAGAAAGAGAAGAAGCTGAACAAGAACATATGGAACAAAAAGGAAATGACTCGACAAATTCCATTGAAGAGGGAGAGACTCTTCAACAAATTTTTAAGAGAATACAAGAAGAAAGAGTGGAGAGTTTTGTCGGCTCTCCACCATAAACAGAAAGAGGAACTGAATTGTAAGAATCTCCAGATCATTTCCAACAAACTCAAGTTCAGTAAATTGAAGAAGAAATTCAAGAACAAACCCTAGTAGAGGAACAAATTCAAATTCCTAACCCTTCCTGATAGCAAGTTCTGAATGAAGTATATTTTTGGAGTTAGGAAGCAATGACTAAATATCAAGAGATTAGGAGTTATGATATTATATACAGTAGACTAGTAAATTAGGACGATATGCAGGAAGTTAAGGATTTATTTGAGTTCCAAGGTCTATTGGCATTTATTTTTCAATAGAGAGGGCATGCAGTATATGAAAATCTAGTGCCTTGTTTTTATGCCAATTTGAGAGAAGGAGAAAGATGATTAATTTCCAACGTGGAGTAAGCTGATGTACAAATAACACTAGAGCTTCTCCATAATATTTTCGGGTTGAGAAATGAAGGAATTGAAATTCTAGAAGAAACAACTGTAGTAGAATGGGCTAAATAGGAAATTAAACAGTGCATAGCCATCGACCCTAGTGTGCCATTACTGAACAGACTGAAGTACTTAAATGGAAAGGCACACATGGTTGCAACCATACTAGTAAAAACTATTTATCAAAGGCAAGGCCATGACATTGAACTTAGTCAATTTGTCAAGTGGGCCACATATGCAGTTGTGAACAGAATTCAAGTTAATTGATAGAAAGTATTTATCTATAAACTGAGAGTAGTAAAGAAGAAATTATTTTATGGAGATCTGATTCCACTACTGATGGTAGATAGTATTGATTTCACGAAATAGACGTCTAAAAGGATAACATCTAGAGCCATTTCAGTGAAAGAATATAGAAATTATGCTGCTGCTCAGATGACTGGACCTTCTAGAGACTTTACAAGAATTGTGGAATCTATAAACCAATTGGAACAATAATTAGAAAATCTCTACAAGGAAGTAGATGAACTTAGGAAGAAAGATTAAAATATATTATTCATCTACTTGTACTGAAAAATGTCTAATTGCATGTACTGTAAACAATATATATATGAATGTTTGAACATCAGATGTTTCTGAATTTGTGTAACTATGAATGAATGATTTAATTGAGAATTATACTGAAGATGAATATTATATATCTATTTATTTAAAGCTTTGCAGGAATGTGTTAAAGTTTTAAAATTTTATGAATGACATGATTAAATGCATGATGATTGGATAATATTTGAACATATCTATATACTGAAAAGTAAAAATTTAATTTCTACATAACAGAAAATGAACTGTAAGTTAAATATGTATATAATGTTTAGATTTAAAGAAGTTTAAATTAGAACACTGCATTAATGAAATGTATTTAACTTTATTTGAGTTGATGACATGTAGGAAAAGAAATATTGAAGTTAAGATGAAAAGTAAGTTTTTAGAAAAAATTACTAAGTGTTAACTCAATGAAGTTAGTTTGTGGAGTTAACCTTAACTCCACAAGGTCAATATTAAAAAAATAAGGTCACTCCGTTGAGTTATTTGTAACTCAATGAAGTTAGTCCGTAGAGTTAGCAAATAGTAACCGAAGTTAGTTTGTTAAGTTATCTATAACTCAACGAGGTTAGTTCATGGATTAAGCTGAACGGTTATTCTTTTAGCCACGAACAAAACTTCGTGGGTTTAGCGGCTACTAAAATTTGAAATTAGAAGTGAAACACGTATCCATAAAAATAGGAACCATACTACACGTTACAAGACACATTCTTGCAACAAGATTCATTTGCCTTATGGACATGCATTATAAATATAGAACAAAATGTTATTTATGAATTACTAACACTTGAGTTACACTAACTCTACAGACCATTTATTTTCTAATATGCCACTATAACAGTTATAGAAATAGGAAATTCGAAGGAAAACCATGATTGCATGTATCATGTAGAAATTCACTCGTGGAATGAAGAAGAAATCACCATCGTTGATATGAATGAAGCAAATCCAACCAATCATTTAAGTAGAAGTAATTATGAAAAGAAATATAAAAGAAGAGGAAAAAGACAAAGAAGTGTGTGTAGGTGGAGAACCACGCCAACTGTAGGGAGCATCAGAAGTTCCCTGAAGCTCCACACCACCACCAAAATCACCAACCATCGGAGGTCTGTGAGGATACTTTCCTGATGTCGGGTCGATTCCAAGCCAAACACGATGACTGACAACCACTATGAGGAGTGATCGTGTCGTAGGAAGGGAAGCCATTTTCACTAAGCACCAACTCATATCTTAGGAGATTGTAAAGTTTCTAGCCTTGGTTTCGGATTGATGCCAATATGTTGAAGAGGAGGTCATCTTACAATTCTTGATTCGTGATTCTGTAGGGAGAGGAGGCAAGATTGTAAGTGATTAAGCTTTTAGTAGTATAATCACATCACATGTAGTGACGGAAGTTTTTACTATCAATAGAGATTTTTTACATTTCACCTTTTGCTCATCTTTAGGAACATATCAAAACAAAAATACCAAAACCAACAAATTATCTGTGTTTACATTTAGTATTAAATTATTGTATTATTTGTTTTGTATCGTGATTAATGTTATCATTGTTAGTATTGTGAATGTTTTATGTTTGTTTGATTCAGAAAATAGAAAATAGTTTTATTATTTACTGAAATTGATTCGTCCTAGATACTTAAAGATTTTAATGATTACTATTTGAAATATCTGAATGTTAGTGTTGCTTAATGACAAATCTAATATGAACTAACATTAAAGAGCTACATTGATGTTATTTACATTCTATGGAACTGCTCAATGGTTGGCCAAATTCCTTTGTAAATAGCAGTATTTAACTGGAAAGGTAAGCTCATGGAGTTAACTTAAGTCCACAAGGTTAGTCCATTGAGTTAACCATAACTCCACGAACTAAGTCCGTTGAGTTAACTGTAACTCAACAGAGTGCTTAACTGAACACATTTAAACTCCAATATAAAAATCAAAATTGTACATAATTCTTACTCAATCTCTATGGGATCGACTTGTACTTGCACAGAAATACAATATACACTGTGCACTTGTAGTTAAAAATATAAATTGGACTTAATATCTAATTTGTGTGAAAGGTTGTTTGTTTACTTCTAAAAAAATTTATTAATATAAGCATGAAACAAAACAAACAAGTTTCAGATTTAACTTTTCACAACAATATAAGTAGTATGACTGAAGTAACTATGTATAATATAGTAAGTAGAAAAATATAAAAAGGAAAAAAATGTAAGTTTAATTATAGTTAGTAGTATCGTATAGCTATTACTTAACTCAACAAACTTAGTCCGTTGAGTTATGACTTGACTCCACGAAGGTATGTAAGTGGCTATGTTAATTTTATCTCTACTAAAATTTGTTTATGTTATATAGAATCACAACAGATGGAATTGATGAAACTACCACTAGATGCACTAAGGGAAGTACTAAGTAACTTATTAGCTAAAGATCTGTGTCAAAAGAAATTAAAGAATGTGTTAGAGAAAAATATTTTCATGGACTACAAGTTGCAAAGATGACTAATATTAGAGATGGATTTTTATGGAAGTCATTTAATCGTAGTTCAATCAGCTATGAATATCTGAATATGGAAGAAAATGTTGGAATTCCACCCAATACATTAGAAGGAATAGATCATATTATGGGGATAGATGAATGATTGATTATTTACAGAACCAAACCAAAGTATGCAATTCTGTTACCCGATATTTTGATTAGAAATCCTATCACTAGAGAAGAATGGAATATAGGAAGGCCTAATAGATTTGAAGTACCAATTGAAAATTGTAGGTCAGCTTTAACATTTTCTGGTAAAAATTCGACCATTCCTAAAAAGTTGTATTACTAAAGACCAACGGGAAATTGGGATGAGGATCTATGTTTAAGTGTGTATAATTTTCTGAATAGATCTTGGATTGAAAACACTATGATATATCTAGGACAGAAAGTATTAATTAACAACATACATGTCATACTTGATGGATATATATATTTAGTCACAGATATATCAGTTGCATTTAGATCTGATTTATACATAGTAAGCATAGACAGTTATGATGATGACTTTATAGAAATATTAACTATACCTAATGATATAGCTAAACCACCATCTACAGAACATGATAAAATTCAATTAGGAGTATGGTATAATGAACATAATGATCCTACTTTATGTCTGATAAGATGGTGGGATGAATTGAGGAAATTTCAAATATGGATTATGAAATACCTAAATGAATGGAAGTGGAAAGAGGAATATATTGAAATATATGTAGAAATAGAAACAACTACATTATCTTGGAACAGAAGGGGATCCCTTTCTGCATTTCAATTCATTAATGGTAATACACTTATATTTAGTATTGATAACATACTGCAAGTTTACAAGTTGAAAAGGAAAGCAGACTACATTAAAACAAAATCAATAGTAAGAAGAATTATGCTTAAAAAGTTTGCTTGGACTAACACGTTTATTCCATTTGTCACTACTTTTCAATCATGTTCTTAAACTATGATTTTGTACTTTTAATGTTGTGTGTACTTTGCATTTATTTTTAGAAAAAAGAAAAGAAAAGAAAAACTAAATATCAATCTAGTTTGTTGGTATCTGTTCTGGGAAACCAACTAGCTTGCTTGTGAGCCACCAAAGGCATAAGAGCCTGGGTACCACACAAGACATTGATTTAACAATTTATGTTTTGTTGCTAAATGTTATTTTGGTATATATTCTACTTTTATGTGTGAATGAAAAGTTTTTCAAAATCAAAAGTCGGAAGATATTGAAGGAGATACAAAAGAACAAGGTATGTAATTGATTACTTATCTTGAATTTATATTCAAACTTAGTTCGTGGAGTTATTCATTAACTCAACGAATTAAGTTCATTAAGTTAGGTGCTAAGTCAACGAAACAATATTCATGCCTGCTAACTTTTATTGTATTTACTGTAAAATCTTTTACATTGAGGACAATGCAAAATGTAGGTATGGGGGGAAGGTAATTAGATTAAATCCAAGTAATTTTGTTAATTAGAGGAACTAGGATTGTGCTATAAATTTCTGTGGTAATTGAAAATTTTTTTTTATGAATTTGCTGTAACTAACCAAAATTTCCTATAAGTATTCAATAATTGAAACTATAAAATTTTTAAGAACTATAACTACTTGAATGTTATATTTAGAATCTTACATAAGATGCTACAAAATTTTACTATTAATACAAATTTGGATATAGTATATTATATTTTTGCTAAATTTTATGAGTTTAATAGTACACATGTTGAAATATTAATATACAACTTAAGTAAATTTTTGGTAAGTTATCTGGTAACTATCTAAAATGCATCTGAACATCGGATAGTTAGATTTTTAAGTATCCTAAATATCTTTTTATCATAAAACTACTTGAGGACACATGTTGCGTTCTAGAAACTTGACTTAAGTTATCTTTCGGAATGTTAGGTGCTACTAACTATCCAAAATGCATATAAGTTTCAGATATTTATAGTTATAACTATTTGAAACATCTGAACTCGTTATTTCTTTATTGCATGTGTTTTATAGTTAAATCAACAAAGTAAGTCTATTGAGTTATCTATAACTCTATGGACCATTTATTTTCTAATATGCCACTATAGTAGTTGCAGAAATAGGTTTAGTGCCTGGCTTTTATGTAAACTTGAGAGAGGAAGAAGGAAAATAAATTTCTAACATGGAGCAAGATGATGTACAGATAACACCAGAGCTTCTCCACAACATTTTTGGATTGAAAAATGAAGGAATAGAAATTTTGGAAGGCACAACTGTAGTCGACTAGACAAAACAAGTAATAAAGGACTGCTTAGCTATAAATTCTGGTGTGCCATTATTAAAC
This sequence comes from Cymodocea nodosa, assembly GCA_036874045.1. Lineage (NCBI taxonomy): Eukaryota > Viridiplantae > Streptophyta > Magnoliopsida > Alismatales > Cymodoceaceae > Cymodocea > Cymodocea nodosa. Next base: position 13,912,672 of record CM072342.1, on the reverse strand, counting down.
AGATTGAAGCACTTAAATGATAAAGCACACATGGTAGCTAACATTTTGATTAAAAATGTCTACCAATGAAAATGCCATGATATTGAACTTAGTCAGTTTGTTAAATGAGCCACAATATAGTTGTGAACAGAATTCAAATTAATTGATCTATAGTTTTTATCTCTAAGTTGAGAGCAGCAAAGAAGAAACTATTTTATGGAGATTTGATTCCACTGTTGATGGTGGACAGTATTGATTTCACTAAATGGACATATAAAAGGATAAGATCAAGAACCATTTTAGTGAAAGAATACAGAAATTATGCTGCTACTGAGGTTGTTGGACCTTCTGGAGACATTATTGGAGCTGTTGAATGGATAAATCAATTAGAATAACTAGAAAAGCTCTAGAAGGAAGTAGATGAACTTAGGAGAAAGGACTAATTGTATTGTTCGTCTACTTATATTTGTATTGAAAAAATATCTAACTGAATGTAAATGTAACTATTTATATAAATGAATGTTTGAATTTCAGATGTTTTTGAATTCATGTTTGAGAATGAATGATATAATTGGAAACTATATTGAATATTATATAACAATTTTAAAGATGTGCAAGACTATTTAAAAGATTTACAAATTTTATGAACGACATGGTTAAATGCATGATAATTGGTTAATGCTTGAATATATTTGCATGTTGAAAAGTAAAATGTAAATTCTGTACAATAGGAAATGAATTGCAAGTTAAATATGCATATAATGTTCAGATTTAAATGAGTTACATTAAAATACTGCATTAATGACATGTATTTAACTTTAATTAAGTTGACAAAATGTAGAGAAAGAAAAAAATATATATATATAGAAATTAATATGAAGAGAAAGTTTTAGAAATTTGGTAAGTGTTAACTCAACGAAGTAAGTCTGTTGAGTTAACCTTAACTCCATGAGGTCAATAATAAAATATAAGGTCACTCCGTTGAGTTATCTCTAACTCAACGAGGTTAGTCCATAGAGTTAGCAAATAGGTGACGAAGCTAGTCCGTTGAGTTAACTGTAACTCAACAAGGTTAGTTCATGGATTAAGCTGAACGGTTATTCTTTTAGCCACGAACGAAACTTCATGGGTTTAGCGGTTATTGAAATTTGAAATTAGAAGTGAAACACGTATCCATAAAAATAGGAACCATACTACATGTTACAAGACACGTTCTTGCAACCAGATTCATTTGCTTTATGGACGTGCATTATAAATAGAGAATAGAATGTTATTTACGAGCTACCAACACTTAAGGAAAGAAAATTCGTTGGAGAATTGGAAGGAGAAGCAGCTGATTCAACTTCATCTGTCAACAACTATTTACTAAAAACAAAGCTTTAGACTGGTATGTAATTAATCTTCTACTATTTTACTTTATGTTAAGAGTTTATGAGCACATGGATTCGTTCTCCTACCACTAAACGATTAGTAAGAACATCTACATAAGATTATTCGATATAGAGGCATACTGAAATATTTTCTGAATTGGACTTTAACGAAATCCTTAGGGGTGTAGCTAACCTTTCTTTAAAAGAGAACGAAGATATGACTGCTCCAGTAGAAAAATCATCATGGAAAATTCTGTATCCTAAACTAGTTGATGAACCTTCATGTATTCGATTGCCAAACTTTGAGGGAGATAAGTTTGAACTGAAATCTAATTATATTAGTCAATTGCAACACTTTCATGGATTAGAAAGAGAAGATGCCTATTATTTCCTTAGAGAATTTAACGAAGTTTGTCAAATGATGAAAATGTCGAACATGAGTATTGATGCTATTGAATTTAGGTATATCCCTTTTACTCTAAAAGACATAGGTAAGAGATGGTTATATACTCTATCGCCTAATTCAATTTCTACATGGACTAAATTTTACTCTATTTTTCTAGAAAAATATTATCCAACACATCAAATGATTAAAAAAAAAGAAAATATTAATGTGTAGCCTAAAATAGGGAGAATCATTCTAGAAATATTTTGAAAGATTTAAAGATTTACTGAATCAATGTTCACATCATGCAATGAGTAAAGCACAATTAATAGGTATAATTTATGAAGGCATAGATGTTTCAATGAAATCTTTATTAGAATCTACTTGTCAGAATAGATTTTTAAAACTGTGTAGTGAAGAAACATAGGCATACTTAGAAATCTTTGCAAAAAGAACTGCATAGTGGGAAAACTTGGCTGAAGCTATTACAGATAAAAGAATATTACCAAGGGGAATGCGTGAAATAGATTCAAGTACTATGCTTGAAGTTAAATTAATTGAATTAACAAAGAAAATAGAAGAGTTATCATTAAATCAAAAGTTAGCAGAAAAGAATGCAAACATTAATGATTTAGATATTATTTATGCTAGAAACTAGAAAGATAACTTTGGAAATTCTTATAACCTTAATTAGAGAAATCACCCGAATCTATCTTGGAGAAATAACAATTTCCAGGGAGGAGAAAATATAAGTTATGAAGCATTAATTGAATAAAGATCTATAATAGAGAAGTTAGAAAAGATAATTCAACAATTAAACAATCGTCTAGATCTTGTATTTGGAAATCCTGCCATTCAAAATCAAAATATGAATAGAAATATACCCCCTAGACAGAAGGAATCAATAGAAGTTAGACTTACTAGAGGACTACTAATGCAAGCAGCACCTAACCTTGTTAATAGAACTGTTAATGAAATTGATACCTCCTATGGGAGGGAAGCTAAATGAAGTAGTATAACTGAAGCAACTATGTATAATATAGTAAGTATAAAAAAATATAAAAAGAAAAAATGTAAGTTTAATTATAGTTAGTAATATCATAGAGTTATTACTTAACTCAACAAACTTAGTTTGTTGAGTTATGACCTAACTCCACGAGGGTAAGTAGCTATGTTAAATTTATCTCTATTAAATTTTTGTTTATGTTATACAGAATCACAACAGATGGAATTGATGAAATTACCACTAGATGTACTGAGGGAAGTACTAAGTAACTTATTAGCTAAAGATCTGTGTAGATTGTGTTGTGTATCAAAGGAAATTAAAGACTATATTATAGAAAAATATTTTCATGGATTACAAGCTGCAAAAATGACTAAGATTAGAGATGGATTTTTATGGAAGTCATTTAATCGTATTTTAATCAGCTATGAATATCTGAATATGGAAGAAATTATTGGAATTCCACCCAATACATTAGAAGGAATAGATCATATTATGGGGATAGATGAAGGATTGATTATTTACAGAACCAAACCAAGGTATGCAATTTTGTTACTCGATATTTTGATTAGAAATCCTATCACTAGAGAAGAATGGAATATAGGAAGGCCTAATAGATTTGAAGTACCAATTGAAAATTGTGGGTCAGCTTTAACATTTTTTGATAAAAATTCAACCATTCCTAAAAATTGTATTATTGGACACCAATTGGAAATTGGGAGGAGGATTTATGTTTAAGTGTGTATAATTTTTTGAATAGATCTTGGACTAAAAATACTATGATATATCTAAGATAGAAAGCATTAATTAACAGCATACATGTCATACTTGATGGATATATATATTTAGTGTCAGATATATCAATTGCATTTAGATCTGATTTATACATAGTAAGCATAGACAGTTATGATATAGAAATATTACCCATACTGAGTGATATAGCTAAACCACCATCTTCAGAATATGATAAAATTCAATTAGGAATGTGGTATAATGAATATGATAATCCTACTTTATGTTTGATAAGATGGTGGGATGAATTGAGGAAATTTCAAATATGGATTATGAAAGACCTAAATGAATGAAAGTGGGAAGAGGAATATATTGAAATAGATATAGAAATAGAAACAACTACATTATCTTGGAACAGAAAAGGATCCCTTTCTACATTTCATTTCATTAATGGAAATACACTTATATTTAGTATTGATAATATACTGTAAGTTTACAAGTTAAAAAGGAATGCAGACTGCATTAAAATAGAATTAATAGCAAGAAGAATTATACCTAAAAAGTTTGCTTGGACTGACACGTTTATTCCATTTTTACTACTTTTCAATCATGTTCTTAAATTGTGATTCTGTACTTTTAATGTTGTGTGTAATCTGCATTTATTTTTTTTTAGAAAAAAAAAGGATGAAAACTTTTTAGTTTTTGTTTTATTTTATAAAAAGAAAAACAAAATATCAATCTAGTTTGTTGGTATTTATTCTGGGAAACCAACTAGCTTGCTTGTGAGCTACCAAAGGCATAAGAGCCTAGGTTCCACACAAGCATTGATTTAACAATTTATATTTTGTTGTTAAATGTTATTTTGTTATATATTCTGCTTTTATTTGTGAATGAAAAGTTTTTCAGAATCAAAAGTTAGAAGATATTAAAGGAGATACAAAAGAACAAGGTATGTAATTGATTAATTATCCTGAATTTAGATTTAAATTCAGTTCATGGAGTTATTCATTAACTCAACAAATTAAGTTCGTTGAGTTAGGTGCTAAGTCAACGAAACAATATTCATGCCTGCTAACATTTACTGTATTTATTGTAAAATCTTTTACATTGAGGACAATGCAAAATGTAGGTATGTAGGGGAGGTAATTAGATTAAAAGGCAAGTAATTTTGTTAATTAGAGGAATTAGAATGGTGTTGCAAAGTTCTATAGAAATTGAAAATTTTTTTATGAATTTGCTGTAACTATCCGATAATTGAAACTATCAAATTTTTAAGCATTGTAACTACTTGAATGTTATATTTAAAATCTTATATAAGATGCTACAAAATTTTACTGTTAATACAAATCTAGATATAGTATTTTATGTTTTTGTTGAATTTTATGAATTTAACAGTTTCACGATTTTAAAAAGAAATCAGAATGCTTAACTGAAATTCAATAAATTATCTGAAATCCTGAAAGAGCTGAAATGTTGATTTTTGGATTAAATCAAATACATATGATCAATGATACATTTAATTTGATTGATTAAACTTGTAGAATGATTTACGTGTAAATCTTATTAAACTATAGAAAAAATATGAGTTTATTGATATGGATTCATATTTTCAGTAAATAATAGAAGTAGGACTATATGAGATTTGTGTTTTATTGCATCTGTATTAATGAAATATATATATATACTATGTTGAAAAGAAAAAAAAAGAAGAAAGAAAGAGAAAAACTTTGAGAGTTTGTTGACTTTTTTGATCACGAGCCTTTTGTACTTGAGCAGATAAGTATGCAATGATTGTTGACCTGAAAAAAGACTCTTTAAATTTGGCAACCTAAGATCTTGATTAGATATGGGATTGTTGACTGAAAACTTGATACATGGGTACACTAGAAAGCTCTTGTATGATTCAAGCTTTTCAAATTAACTTTTAAAGTACAAATATACATATACTGTTTTGAAAAAATAAAAGTGTTTTGTAAAATACAAATATCTTTTGAATCAAGTATATTTTCTATTATCTAAGATTATTGAAGTATGAATCTAGATTGGACTTTTGAAGTTGTTTATTCGATAAACAATTCGTTATTCTATTTGTTTTAATTATATTGAATTGGATTGTCTTTTGATTCATATGTAGTTGAAATTTATTTTGGAAATCATATTAAAAAATTCAAGATAACAGATGTTTGAAAAGAAAAAAAATGATAATATAATTACCACCTACGTGATGCTAATATATTTTGTATGTAATTTACGTATGTTTTAAATATATTTTGCAAGTTGAAGAGGAGAAAATAATGTTAAAATAGATTACTGAAAAATACAGAATTTCTTTATAGTAATCTAATTTATGTATTCTGAAGATACAAAATGAAGTTTAATCTTAGTAGTTTGCTAAGGGACTAGCAAAATTTAAGTGTGGGGGAAGTGCTTAGAATGAAAAAGTGCATAATATTAACGGTTAAATGATAGTTAATTGCATAATATTTAGCTTATCATATGAGAATTAAGCCATTATGTTATAATTGCACTGTTATATACTTTAATGAAGGAATTTGCATAATTTCAGGAAATTAACGTTTATTAAGTATATTTTTGAACTGTTGGTGAGTTGCAGGCTTTTTAATTCCTAAGTATTCAAATTTTCTGTTATTTTGGAGAGTTATATTTCATGTACCGGACAATTATGTTTTAAACGCTTAAAGAATATTTTATTATTTCCTAGAGTACACGTGTTGAAATATTAATATACGACGTAGGTGAATTTTTAGTAAGTTATCTGGTAATTAATCTGAAATGCATCTGAGCATTAGATAGTTAGATTTTTAAGTATCTGAAATATCTTTTTATCATAAAACTGCTTGAGGACACGTGTTGCGTTCTGGAAACTTGACTTAAGTTATCTTTCGAAAGGTTAGGTGCTAACTATCCGAAATGCATATAAGTTTTGGATATTTATAGTTATAATTATCTGAAACATCTGAACTCATTATTTCTTTATTACACGTGTTTTATAGTTAAGTCAATGAAGTAAGTTTGTTGAGTTATCTATAACTCCACGAACCATTTATTTTCTAATATACCACTATAGCAGTTGCAAAAATAGGAAATTCGAAGGAAAACCACGATTGCATGTATCACGTAGGAATTCACTCGTGGAATGAAGAAGAAATCACCATCGTTGATATGAATGAAGGAAATCCAACTGATCAATTAAGTAAAAGTAGTTACTATTGAAAGAAATATAAAAGAAGAGGAGAAAGACGAAGAAAGTGTGTGTAGAGGTGGAGAACCGTGCTAACTACAGGAAGTGTCGGAAGTTCTCTGAAGCTCCACATCACCACCAAAATCACCAACCATCGGAGGTTTGTGAGGATACTTTCCTGATGTCGGGTCAATTCTAAGCCAAACACGGTGACTAACAACCACTGTGAGGAGTGATCACGTCGTATGAAGGGAAGTCATTTTCACCAAGCGCTAACTCATATCTTAGGAGATCATAAAGCTTCTAGCATTGGTTTCAGGTTGATGCTAGTTTGCTGAAGAGGAGATCATCTTACAATTCTTGATTCACGATTCTATAGGGAGAAGAGGCAAGATTGTAAATGATTAAGTTTTTAGTGGTGTAATTACGTCGCATGTAGTGACGGAAGTTTTTATTGTCGATAGAGATTTTTACATTTCACCTTTCGCTCATCTTTAGGAACATATCGAAACAAAAATACCAAAAACAACAAATTATCTATGTTTACGTTTAGTATTAATGTGTTGTATTGTTTGTTTTGTATCGTGATTAATGTTATCATTGTTAGTATTGTGAATGTTTTATGTTTGTTTAATTTAGAAAATAGAAAATAGTTTTATTGTTTACTGAAATTGATTCGTTCTAGATACTTAAAGATTTTAATGATTATTGTTTGAAATATCTAAATGTTAGTATTGCTTAATGATAAATCTAATATTAACTAACATTAAAGAGCTTAATTGATGTTATTTACATTCTATGAAACCGCCCAATGGTTGGCCGAATTCCTCTGTAAATAGCAATATTTAACTGGAAAGGTAGGCTCATGGAGTTAACTTAAGTTCACGAGGTTAGTCCATTGAGTTATCCATAACTCCACGAACTAAGTCTGTTGTGTTAACTTTAACTCAATGGAGTGCTTAACTGAACACATATAAACTCCAATATAAAAATAGAAATAGTACACAATTCTTTCTCAATCTTTGTGGGGTCGACCTGTACTTGCACACAAATATAATATACACTATGCACTTGCAGTTAAAATACAAATTGGAATTAATATCTAATTTGTGTGAAAGGTTGTTTGTTTACTTCTAAAAGTAATTATTGATATAAGCATAAAAGCAAATTAAACAAGTTTAAGAATTAACTTAACAACCCTAAACAATTAATAAAATACATATATATATTGTATGGAAAAGAAAAAAGAAAAAAAAGAGAGAAAAAGTTTAAGAGTTTATTGATTTGTTTGATCATGAGCCTTTTGTACTTAAGCAGATAGGTATATAAGGATTGTTGACCTGAAAGAGGACTCTTTAACTTTGGCAAGCTAAGATCCTGATCAGATCTAGGATTGTTGATTAAAAGTTGGATGCATGGGTACACTAGAAAGCTCTTGTATGATTCAAGCTTTTCAAATTGACTTTTAAACTACAAATATGCATATACTATTCTAAAAAGATAAAAGTGTTTTGTAAAATACAGATATCTTTTGAATCAAGTATATTTTCTATTATCTAAGATTACTGAAGTATAAATCTAGATTAGTCTTTTGAAGTGTTTATTTGAGATACAATTCATTATTCTTCTTATTTTAATCATATTGAGTTGGATTGTGTTTTGATTTGTATGTAGTTGAAATTTATTCAGGAAATCATATTGGAAAATTTAGGATAATAGATGTTTGAAAAGAAAAAAAAATGATAATATAACTACCACCTATGTGATGCTAATAAATTTTGTATGTAATTTACATATGTTTAAATATATTTGCAGGTTGAAGAGTAGAAGACAATGTTAAAATAGATTACTAAAAATTACAAAATATCTTTATTTTAATCTAATCTATGTATTTTGAAGATACAAAATAAAGACTTAGTTCTAGTACTTTAGAAAGACCAACTAGTTAGATCTTAAGGAAAGTAGTTTGCTAAGGGACTAGCAAAAGTTAAGTATGGGGGAAGTGTTTAGAATGAAAAAGTACATAATATTAAAGGTTAAATGATGATTAATTGCATAATATTTAACTTATCATATGAGAATTAAGACATTATGTTATAATTGCACTATTATATGCTTTAATGAAAGAATCTACATAATTTCAGGGAATTAGTGTTAATTAAGTACATTTTTGAACTGTCGGTAAGTTATTGGGTTTTTAATTCTTAAGTATCTAAATTTTCTATTATTTTGGAGAGTTATATTGCATGTACTAGACAGTTATGTTTTAAATGATAAAAGAATATTTTATTATTTCCTAGAGTACACATGTTGAAACCTTAATGCATGACTTAAGTGGATTTTCGGTAAGTTATTTGGTAACTATTCGAAATGTGTCTGAACATCAGATAGTTAGGTTTGTAAGTATCTAAAATATCTGAACTCATTAAATTAGAATTATGCATGTGTTGAATTTAAATGTTTTATTATGTCATGTGAGCTGCACAAGTATAACTCATTAAGTTAGCATAATTATATGCGTTAAGTTACTTGAATATACACTAAGGTAATGTGTTGTGTTATAAGCTTATAAGTTATTTTTTTATTGCATGTGTTTTATAGTTAAATCAATGAACTAAATCCGTTAAGTTACATTAACTCTACGGACCATTTATTTTCTAATATGCCACTGTAGTAGTTGCAGAAATAGGAAATTTGAAGGAAAACCATGATTGCACGTATCACGTAAGAATTCACTTGTGGAATGAAGAAGAAATCACCATTGTTGATATGAATGAAGGAAATCCAACCGATCATTTAAGTAGAAGTAGTTATTATTGAAAGAAATATAAAAGAGGAGGAGAAAGACAAAGAAAAAGTGTGGGAGAGAGGTGGAGAACCACGCTAACTACAGGATGTGTTAGAAGTTCTTTGAAGCTCCACACCACCCCCAAAATCACCAACCATCGGAGGTCTGTGAGGATACTTTTTGGATGTCGGGTCGATTCCGAGCTAAACACGGTGACTGACAACCACTATGAGGAGTGATCGCGTCACAGGAAGGGAAGCTATTTTCACCAAGCACCAACTCATATCTCAGGAGATCGTAAAGCTTCTAGCCTTAGTTTCGGGTTGATGCTAGTGTATGCTGAAGAGGAGATCATCCTACAATTCTTGGTTCGCGATTCTATAGGGAGAGGAGGCAAGATTGTAAATGATTAAGTTTTTAGTGGTATAATTGTGTCGCATGTAGTGACGGAAGTTTTTACTGTCAATAGAGATTTTTACATTTCACCTTTCGCTCATCTTCAAGAACATATCAAAACAAAAATACCAAAAACAACTAATTATCTGTGTTTAAATTTAGTATTAAATTGTTGTATTGTCTGTTTTGTATCATGATTAATGTTATCATTGTCAGTATTGTGAATGTTTTATGCTTGTTTGATTCAGAAAATAGAAAAAGTTTTATTGTTTACTAAAATTGATTCATCCTAGATACTTAAAGATTTTAATGGTTACTATTTGAAATATTTGAATGTTAGTGTTGCTTAATGATAAATCTCAAATTAAATAACATTAAAGAGCTTAATTGATGTTATTTACATTCTATGGAACTGCCCAATGGTTAGCCAAATTCCTCTATAAATAGTAATATTTAACTAGAAAGGTAGGCTCGTGGAGTTGACTTAAGTCGACGAGGTTAGTCCGTTAAGTTAACTATAACTCCACGAACTAAGTCCGTTGAGTTAACTATAACTCAACGGAGTGCCTAACTGAACATATATAAACTCTAATATAAAAATAAAAATAGTACACAATTCTTACTCAATCTCTATGGGATCGACCTGTACTTGCACACAAATACAATATACACTGCGCACTTGTAGTTAAAATACAAATTGGATTTAATATCTAATTTGTGTGAAAAGTTGTTTGTTTGCTTCTAAAAGAATTTATTAATATAAGCATAAAAACAAATCAAACAAGTTTCTGATTTAACTTTTCACAACAATACAGGTGCTTCATTGAGTTAAATATATTTCATTATTGACTTTATATGGTTTTGTCATCATCAAAATGGGGGAGATTGTTGAGTATTATGTTTTGATGATGTGTGCTAAATGAATGTAATCATATTTAATCAATTACTATCATTTGTGAAAGTAAATTTAGAACATCAATTAATATAGAAAAATTTTATTGATATAAATACTTGTCTGTAATGGATATGGAATTATGTTAAGTTAAATAACTGGTCATTACATTATACTAACTTTTCATTTAACTAAACATTAAGTTAACGTGTGTTTTTATTCTAAAGCTTGATATGTTTTAAAAGTTATATTTCTATATCATGTACAGTGCACGTTAAGAACACTCGTTGAGTTAGTGCTTTGTTTGTAAAAAAGTCACGTGAGAACTTGTTGAGTTATAAGCTTAAAGGTTAAAATAGGTCATGTGGGAACTCATTGAGTTAGTGAACAAAGTGTTAAGATGAAGAGATGAACTTGTTAAGTTAGTATTATGCACTTGGTGAATTTAGAGTTTATGAATGTTGTATTATCACGTGAGTTGTACATGTTTAACTCGTTAAGTTAACATAACTGTACGCATTGAGTTGCTATATTGAATACTAAGGAAATGCGTTAGGTTAGCATTATAAACTTAAAGTTATTATTTTTGTACGTGGTAAATACTTTATTGTTTAAAACATTTATTTATTATTGGTTCGTTGAGTTATCAGTAACATAACGAAGTTAGTTCGTTGAGTTAACTGTAATACCACGAGTTTGTTCATTGAGTTAACTATAATACCACAAAGTTGGTTCGTTGAGTTAGCATAACACCACAAACTTAGTTCATTGAGTTAGCTATAGTACATGCCATGTGAATTGGCACATGATGAACTCATTAACTTAGATATGTTAAGTTATAAGTCTACTTGTTTTACTCATTTAATTAACATTAACACGACAACTTGTTATTACATTTGATGAGAAATTTTGAACGAGAAAGTTTATTTTGCAGGAAATTTTTCAAAGATCTAAGATCAATGATTAAAGAAAATTTGAGAGGAAAATGTGGATTATAATGTGTGTATTTTGATGAAGGAAAAAGAGAAGACGTGAAGAGTGGAAGACTGATTGTGGATAAATGTGGAAGATGTGCTTGGAATGAAGATAGATTATAAAAGACATAGAATTCTTGTTGATCATTTATCCCTACACACCAAACAAAATATATTTTCAGGGATCAAACACCTCTTCGGGGAAAAGCTCTTAGATAATAAAAAATTTAGTGAAGAAGAGAAAGTCAAATATATGTTACTAAAGAATTGAAGAATCAAAAGAAAGCAAATCTAGTGAAGTAAAGCAAGTCAGATATTAGTCATTGAAGATTTGCAAAAGAAGAAGAAAAAGACGAAAAATCTCAAACAAGGAGAAATGCTTTAAATTCTGCAAATTAGTTTTCTTTGCTTGTAGTTATGAAATTGATTAGATGAAATTTGGTATCATTATATAATTGCATTTATAATTTCTGAGGAGAATTGAATTCTATATTGTAATTGAAATCTTGAATAAATTGATTTGATTAAAATAGTATCTCAACTTATTTTTATAACTAAAAATGTTGAAAAACATAATTCACCTCCTCTTGTATAGCCATTTGATCCTACATCATGATACAAAATTTGATAATGATCAAATAGACATCTTTTGTGAAGAAATAGGCATAGATCATAAATATTCTTTTCTAGGAGCTCCTTCACAAAATGGGATAGTAGAACCAAAAAAAAGATCACTTTAGGAAATGTCTAGAACCATGTTAAATGAAAATAAGTCACCCTTATTTCTCTGAGTAGTAGTAGTTCATACAACATGTTATGTTATAAATAGGGTACATTTGAGACCCATTTTAAATAAAAATCCTTATGAGATATGGTATAACAAGGTTCCCAAAATTAATTATTTGAAACCCTTTGGCTACAAGTATTTTATATTAAACATTAAGAAATGTAGAGACAAATTTAGAGCCAAATCAGATGAGGGTATTTTTGTTGATTATTCTATTAAAAGTAAAACATATAGAGTGTATAATAAATCAACAAAAACAATTGAGGAAACCCTATATGTTAAATTTCTTGAAAATTCTCATTTGGATTTTAGATATGCTGAAAATAGTGATTCAAAAATTCTTGCAACAGAATCAAGTAACATTGACAGAGAAATTGAGAGATTATTTGATGAACTAAGAAATATAAACTTTCAAGATGAAGATCTTGAAGAAAATAATGTCATACCTATAGAAAATGTGGAACATCATAGAAATTGGCATTATACTTCATCTCATCCTATTGATCAGATAATAGGTGATCCTAATCAAGGAGTTAGGACTAGTGTAGGATCGAATGACTACACAAGAAGGAGGTGAATTGTATTTTTCAATAATTTCAATTATAATTGAAACTTTAAAATTAAAAACAAGTTGAGATACTATTTTAATCAAATCATTTTATTCAAGGTTTCAATTGCAATATACAATTCAATTCTCCTAAGAAATTGTAGATGCAATTATATAATAATACCATGTTTTATCTAATCAATTTCATAACTACAAATAGAGAAAACTAATTTGTGGAATTTAAAACATTTCTCCCTATTTGAGATTTTTCTTCTTCTTCTTTTTCTTCTACAAATCTTCAGTGACAAATATCTTACTTTCTTTGCTTCACCAAATTTACTTTTTTTTAATTCTTCAAATCTTTAGTGACATATATTTGACTTTCTCTTCTTCACTAAATTTTCTTCTATCTAAGAGCTTTTCCCTAGAGAGGTGTTTGATCCTTGAAAATATATTTTGTTTGGTGTGCAAGGATAAATGATTAACGAGAATTCTATGCCTTTTATAATCTATCTTCATTCTAAGCACATCTTCCACGTTTATCCACAATTAGTCTTCCACTCTTCACATCTTCTCTTTTTCCTTCATTGAAATACACATGTTCTGATCAACGTTTTCCTCTTGAATTTTCTTTAATCATCAATCCTGGATCTTTGAAAATTTTCCTGCAAAATAAACTTTCTCATCCAAAATTTCTCATCAAATGTAGTAATAAGTTGTGTTAATGTTAACTAAACAAGTAAAACAAGTATATTTATAACTTAACATATCTAACTTAATGAGTTCATCATGTGCTAATTCACGTGACATGTACTGTAGCTAACTCAATGAATTAAGTCTATGGTGTTACGCTAACTCAACGAACCATCTTTGTGGTGTTATAGTTAACTCAACGAACTAACTCTATTGTGTTACATGACTTAAGTTGTCTTTTAGAAGGTTAGATGATAACTATCTGAAATGTGTTTAATTATCGAATAGTTATGTTTTCAAAGTATCTGAAATACCTTCTGATAACTCAACAAACCATTAATAAATAAATGTTTTAAACAATAAAGTATTTACCACGAGCAAGAATAATAACTTTAAGTTTATAATGCTAACCTAACGCATTGCCTTAGTATTCAATATAGCAACTCAACACGTGTGGTTATGTTAACTTAACGAGTTAAACATGTGCAACTCACGTGATACAATATAACATTTATAGACCTTAAATTCACCACATGCATAATACTAACTTAACGAGTTCGTCCTTTCGACTTAACATTTTGTTCACTAACTCAATGAGTTCTCACGTTACCTATTTTAACCTTTAAGCCTATAACTCAAGAAGTTCTCATGTGACCTTTTTACAAACAAAGTACTAACTTAATGAGTTATCAAAATGTGCACTATACATGATACATAAATATAACTTTTAAAACATATCATGCTCTACAATAAAAACACACGTTAACTTAACGTTTAGTTAAATGAAAAGTTAGTATAACTTGACGACTAGTTATTTAACTTAGCATAATTTCAGATCCATTATAGACAAGTAAATATATCAGTAAACCTTTTTTGTATTAATTGATGTTCTTAATTTACTTTCACAAGCAATAGTAATTGATTAAATACGATTACATTTGTTTAGCACACATCATCAAAACATAATCCTTAACAACTAGGTCATCAATAGTCAACATTTCGGTACTTATTCTTTTGTTTCCTTACTAGAACCTAAGAAAACTGAAGATGCCTTAGAAGATGAATTTTGGTATTTAACTATACAAGATAAGCTAAATCAATTTATAAGAAATGAGGTATGGGATCTAGTTCCACCCCTTAAAATTTAGTTCGTAATAGGAACAAGGTGGGTATTTAGAAACAAAGTAGATTAGGATGGACATATAGTTAAAAATAAAGCTAGGTTAGTTGCTCAAGGTTACAAACAAGAGGAAGGAATTGACTATGATGAAACATTTGCTTCTATTGCTAGACTAGAATCAATACGAATTTTGTTAGCATATGCTTGTTACATGGATTTCAAATTATATCAAATAGATGTTAAGACTGCTTTTTTAAATGGATATATAAAAGAACAAGTTTATGTAAAACAACCTCCAGGTTTTGAAGATTCAAAACATCCCAAGTATGTTTACAAGCTTAAAAAGGCACTATATAGCCTTAAACAAGCCCTTAGGTCTTGGTATGAGAGATTATCTAAATTTCTTATAGAAAAAGGGTATTCTATGGGAAAGGCAGATCACACTCTTTTTATCAAGAAGGTCGAAAAAGATATATTGGTAGTTCAAATCTATGTACATGACATTATATTTGGAGCAACAAATGAAAAATTAGTTGAGACTTTTTTGAATGACATGACTAATGAATTTGAAATGAGTATGATGGGTGAACTATCATTTTTTCTAGGCTTGCAAATTAAGTAGTTAGAAAAAGAAACTTTTATCTCATAAGAAAAATATACTCGAGATTTATTAAAGAGGTTTGCACTAGACAACACTAAAATGAAAAATACACCAATGAGTACTATCACTAAGTTAGATAAAGATGACTCTAGAAAATCTGTAGATATAAAACAATATAGAAGTATGATTGGTTCATTACTTTATTTAACAACTAGCTGTCCAGATATTATGTTTAGTGTGTGTACTTGTGCTAGATATTAATCTAATCTTAAAGAGTCACACTTACTTGCTGTTAAAAGAATTTTTAAATATCTATTAGGAACTATCAATTTTAGATTGTTTTACTTTAAACATAGTTCTTTAAATTTAATTGGTTATAGTGATGCTAATTTTGCAGAATGTAAGTCTGAAAGAAAAAGCACCAATGACACTTGTCAATTATTAGGAAATTTGTTAGTGTCATGGTTTAGCAAAAAGCAAAATTGTGTAGCATTATTCACAATAGAAGTTGAATATATAAATGTTGCACTTTGTTGTGCTCAAATCTTGTGAATTAGATAGACTTTAAAAGATTTTAATTTAACCTATGAACTAACTAAAATTTTCTATGATAGTAGTTCTATAATAAGTTTGTCTAAAAATCCTGTTTTACACTCACGAGCTAAACATATAGAAGTTAGACATCATTTTCTATGGGATAATGTGGTAAAAGGAAAAATAATGTTAAATTTTGTTCCAACCACAGAACAATTAATTGATTTATTCACTAAACCCTTAGATGAAAATACTTTTTCAAAATTACGATTAGAACTTGGTATATGTAGGTTATCAAAAGTTTAATTATCCTATTCATTACATAAGATTTTGGTTTGTTAAAAAGGTGTTTAGAATTTAATTTCTTAAAAAAAAAACTTAAAATATCTACTTTGGAATTAATGTTTTTTGATAGTTAAGAATTTATGAAATTTTGATTTTTATTAAAGTCAATTTATTTAAGAAATATTCAGAAAAGGTTACTTAGGGGAAGTTAAAATGATTCAATATGAGCACCAACTATATTTTGTTACTTATGTATATGCCTTTATTGTGATTTTAACTAGAAAATACATAGAAAGTATGTACAGTTTGTTAAAGGAAAGTTATTAAAGAAAACTCATTATACAAGTAATTCAAATTATATTAAAAAAAAAACCTGTTCTTAATTATCATTGAGTAACTAGTTATCTTTCCCCTAAGTAAGGAATTGTGATCACATAAAAAGATGATATTGTGGGAGGTAATAAATAAATAAATAAAAGGAGGCAATGTATTCAAGTTTAGTTTATTTTATAGGTGTTATAACAATTCTACTATAAACTGTATGTATAATCTTTGTAAATTTTAATTACTATCTATTCTTTACACATAACGTAATGCATTTATTTTCTTATGTTGAGTACTCATTGTTGATGTCTTTTAATTTCCCTGAAGTATATCTCTATGAATTTTCTTTTGTAAATTGAATAAAATAAAAATTAGAAAGTCTAAATTGTTAACTGCTATTTATTTTTTTTGAAAATAGAGAGATTTTACTATAAATTTGTGCTTGGCAACCTAGTTTAAAGTAAGCTAGATGCCTTAAAATGCAGAAAGTTAAACTCATTCAGTTAAGTTTAACATACAGTTATGTATTTCGCTTGAAATCTACCATTTTATCTCGCTAATAGATAAGTAACCATCCAAGTTTTTCGAATAGTTATGTTTTATTATCTTTCAAACTCGAATAGTTAGGTTTTTATCTGAGTTTTTGTTTTAAATTCTTATACTTTATTTCTTTAAGAAACTCGAACAATTATGCTTAAGCTTTCAATTTTTTTTTAGCATATCTATCCGAGAAATTTGAACAGTTAACATAACATTGCTATACCTTTATATTAGACTTAAAATATGATAGTAACTATTCTAGTTTGTTGTATAGTTACGTGCTTTACTGCTCATAAAACTCGAATAGTTATCATAAGTCTTCGAGTTTCTCATTTTGTCTTTTTTCTTTTACTTAGCCAAGATTTATTTTCTTTACACAAATAGTTACGCTAAGTCTTCTACTTTGTTAAATTGTCAAACTCGTACAATTATTGTACGCTTTTGAGTTATATATGAAAAACGTATCTTATATTTATGATTTCAATGATCGAATCTAATTATCTATTTATAAACTCGAAGAGTTATAAATGTTTTACTAACAACCTTTCATGTTTCTACCTTTGTAACCCTAGATTGAAAATCTTTACTTCCTCTAAGTTCCATAGTGAAAAGTAGAGATTAATCGACAATGTCAAGATGTGGAAGGGGACGTGGTAGAATGACAAAAGTTTAGAAAAGAGAGATAGAGCTTTAGAAAATTGAAAGCAAGATCAAAGACATTTACTCCAGGTATACATTTTCCAATGAAGTTTTGTATGAAATTCGAAAATTTGTTCAAGAAGAGAAAAATTTTTGTTGGAAATTTATTTGGAATTATGTTGAAATAAAGTTCAGACTAAAACAGATCGAACTTTCCACCTTAAATTTATGGAACAAAACTTTATAACCTAACCCTGAGGTTGTTACAAGTTCTAGACGTGTACTTGAAAAATCAGTACAGTCCATCACTTATTATGGAAAGAAGTGGGGACCTATGATAGAAAATGTTAATTAGGAATTAGAAAATTTATATTCCCAACATTATTTTTCCCCAACTGTTTTAGATGATATTTAGAAATTTATTAATGAACAGAAAATAGCAATATGGAAAATGAGCCTTCGTAGTGACTGAAGTTAAAAATGACTGAAGTTGAGAGTTTAAAACTCTATTTACCATTATTACAACTTAGGCAACCTAGTGAAGGACCATCAGAACCATAGGTGCCTTTAATGAGTGAAATTAATCAAACCTTAGAACCACCAGAATAACCTAAGACACTATAGACATATAGTCAGAAGAAAAAGACCATAGAATATTTTGGACTAACTATGGTATACAAGGAATTTTGCAACAAAGAGAAGAATCTGTAAGAAATGGAAAACTCTGTTCCATTGCTTAAGCTAGACAAGATTTCATTTTAGGAATACTAGTGGATGTGACAAATATCAGATTAAAAGTATATACATTAAGGTATTATGTCACATTAATCCATAATGTTTCTTTCAATACAATGGACAATTTTCAAAATACTACTGCAACACATTATTCTTTTCTTATAGAAACAAGAAATGTAGGAAATTTTAATTATACATATACGAATGATATAAATTTTGATAATATTTTTGATGACATAGACATAGAGTCTATGAAATTTGAAAATATATCATCTAAAGAGGAATGTACAGATATTCTTCCTCTTACTATATCTCGGATTGAGAATATAAATTTTTGATATAGTTGCTTATACTGGATTGCATATATTTAGTTATGTCTGTTACAATATACATGTTATTTGTTCATAACTGTATATAATCAGCAAAATAGACAATTACAAATAGAATATGAATTTGCTGAAGTCTCAAATATAGAAATTATAGAAATACAAAATAATTCTATAGCATAGATAGATATAGAATATTTTCCAATAAGGAGACAATTGTTTTACAAACCACTTATAGAAATAAATGTTGCTGATATAGAGATTAATATATAGACTATTGATACTAATATACAAATGTTAGTTGCTGATATGTTTGACGAAGATCAAATAGGGGAAGCTCAAACCATTATTGATACAACAATAACAAATATTTTAGACATTTAGATTTACACAAGCTTAACATTTAGATTTAGATGAAGTAGTTATTGATCAAATAAACAGAGTAAGTACAAAAATTGCATAGAAAATTTCAGATACTCTGATAAATATTTTTCAAAGACAAAGAGGCTTGTAAAAAAACAAATTATATATTACATGATTTCATTAATTGTAATTTGTTACCAAAAATTATGTAAACTATTTACAAAATCTATGTTATATACTTGTTTTCAACAACTATTGTTTAAAATAGTTATTATTTAACCAATTTTTATCCACGTTTGAGTTATACATATTTAAAAAGTTCTTTTCGAAAAATATATACTTAGCATATTTTTTCTTCCTTTCATATTATTTTCTTTTTTATAATCCCAAAAGTGGGGAGAAGAAAGATTATTTAACTTATTAGGTTTTGACATTATCAAAAAGGGAGAGATTATTAGGAATTTTGTTTTGATGATGCATATTTTATTAAAGTCTATAAATAAGCCTAAATAAGTCTAAGTATAATAGTCACATAGTTAGGCATTAATGAGTTTTGAAAAGTCATATAGTTATAAGTTAATGTTTCTATTTAGTCAAAAAGTTATGTTAAAAACTCGTATAGTTAAGTTATTTGCACGTGTTTTTAGTGTTTTAAGTTTTCATGTGTTTTTCATGTACGTTCGATAATGAAAATCGAAGAGTTAGATAATTGTTCGAGTTTTATAAAATGACTAACGAATAGATAAGTTTTCTTGTTTTAGTCACATGTTTTGCAGGTGCAAAAACTCGAAGAGTTACTGTTGAGTATTTTGTTTTGATGATGTGTGCTGAATGAAAAATAATCATATTTGCTCAATTACTATTGTTTGTTGTTTGGATATTTTAGAAGTTTTAAATTTATAAACCGCAAGTGCACGGCGTCCAATGAAGTACGTCGGCAAGTACGGGTCGAACCACAGAGAAATAGGGATAATCTAGGATTCTAATTACAAGAATATGGTAAGCAAATACTTTCCAAAAATAGATTAGACTACAAGAAAGGTAAGTCCATGGATTTTTAATTTATCGACCAATCAACAGATTAGACTGAAAATTTAATCTCAATCCGATCTGTTAATGTGGACTTCAGATAAAAATTTTCACACTTAAAAACGCACGAATGGTATGACTGAAAATTCGGGGATTGAAAATGATGCATAAAATTGGAAACTTCTGCGTGTTAACAACAGTATCTTAAAAACCTTATAAATCCTGAATTACTCAACCAAAATTACAAAATAAGATGCGTTGCAAAATAGACAGAATGTAGATATTAATGAAATATTTATTAGAATTTTTATGCGATCTGAGTTGTGAGAAAACACGTTACAATCACGACAAAAGAGTCTTAGACTGAATTCTGTGCTCGATAGAGTTATAGCTTCAAAATGGTAACAAATCTTCTCGGATTGCTATGAAATTTTACAGAATCATAGAAGACTTATAATAGCATGATTAAGATTTTTTTCAGAATTTTCAGTTAAACAGAATCGCTCCAGAACGCATATGAACTCTCAGAATAATAACAGATCAACAAAACTACAAATCTGCAAACATGTACAACCTTCAACGAATTCTATGTTGTTTCATGCGTAACAGAATGTAATATCTGGATTTCAACATCAACAAACAACAATATATGAATATATATCAATAACAGCACCTGTTTTTATGATTTTCAGATGAAAAGAACAAAGATTCACGGATTCAAAAAGGAATAAACAAACAACAACAAATCTGTTTTCTACTTTTACCCTATTACAATGAAAACTAAGAACATAAATAACTACCTACGTGAAACATGATAAAAAGTGATACATCTGAAGCCAAAGAAGAGGGGAAAGGGGAGAAACGATTTGTGGAACCTCACAAATGAAGAAGAGAACCATTGTAGTGGTGGATGTCCCTCCTCCAAGATGTGGGATGAAGGCTTTCACGTTGGAGATGACTTGTGGGATGAAGATGATGAGATCCGAGTTGAAGAGATGTGGTGGAATGACTGGCATTCTCCTTCCTTGCTTCAAGACGTGGAGCTCCAAGAGAGGGTGACGGTTGGTGGTGTTGGAGGTGGAAAACAAAAAAGTCCAAGAGAGAAGACCTAGACGTGCATCACTCTCTTTTATAGAGAGAGTTTCCAAGTTTGGAGATCCATCTTTGATTCAACGATTGGAATTAAATACCACTTGATTTTCTTTCTCCAATCTTCAATTGAATTATAAACTTTTCACAACAATAATACATCAAAATATCAAGTCATCCATAAAATTCATAAATGATGCATGTTTGAAATAATTTCCTACTTTTAACTGTATAAAATGGGGATTGGTTCTTATTGGTTAAATAATGAAATAAATGTATAATATGACTTTAATAAATCTCATGTAAATATATTTAACCAATAAAATCCTATAAAAATATGCAACATTTTAATCCAAACACTTGTGAAAGGAAATTAAAGTATATCAATTAATACAGAAAAAGCTTACTAATATAAATACTTGTCTGTATTGGATCTGAAATTATACTAAGTTAATAATTAGTCGTTTCGTTGCATTAATTTCTCATTTAACTAAACGTTAAGTTAACGTGTGTTTCTATTGAAAAGCATGATATGTTTTAAAGTTATATTTTCTATATCATGAACAGTGCACATGTTTAACTCGTTAAGTTAACATAACTAAACGTGTTGAGTTGCTATATTGAACACTAAGGTAACGCGTTAGGTTAGCATTATAAACTTAAGTTGTTATTTTTGCACATGGTAAAATTCTTATTATAAAAACATTTGTTTATTACTGGTTCGTTGAGTTATCGTAACACAACGGAGATAGTTCGTTGAGTTATCAGTAACACCATGGAGATAGTTCGTTGAGTTAGCTACAGTACTTGTCACGTGAGTTGGCACATGAGGAACTCATTAAGTTAGAAACGTTACGTTATATATATACTTGTGTTACTCGTTTAATTAACATTAAAGTAACGACTTCTTATTATACTTGATGAAAAATTTTGGAAGAGAAAGTTTATTTTGCAGGAAATTTTTCAGAGATTCAGGATTGATAATTAAAGAAAATTCGAAATGTAAACGTGGGTCAGAACGTGTGTATTTTGATGAAGGAAAAAGAAAAGACGTGAAGAAGTGGAAAATTGGTAGTGATTAAACGTGGAGGATATGCATGAAATGAAGATACAGTATAAAAGGCATAGAATTCTCGTTGATCAGTTATCCTTGCACATCAAATGAAAAATCTTTTTAGGGATCAAACTATCCCTACACACTAAAAGAAAAATCTTTTTAAGGATCAAACTATCCCTGCATACTAAAAGAAAAATCTTTTTAGGGATCAAAAACACCTCTTTGGGGAAAAGCTCTTAGGTGGAAGAAAGTTCAGTGAAGCATGAAAAGGTAAGATATATGTCACTAAAGATTTGAAGTATCAGATGGAAGAAAATTCAATGAAGCAGAAAAGGTTAGATTTACGTCACTGAAGATCTAAAGTATCAGAAGAAAGCAAATTTGGTGAAGTAGAGAAAGACAAAATATTCGTCATTGAAGAATTGCTGAAGAAGAAAGAGAAGAAGAAGAAGAAGAAAGATCTCAAACAGGGAGAAATGTTTTAAATTCCGTAAATTAGTTTTCTTTGTTTGTAGTTATGAAATTATATAGATGAAACATGGTATCGATATATAATTACATCTACAATTTTTAAGGAGAATTGAATTGTATATTGTAATTGAAACCTTGAATAAAAATGAGTTTATGAAAGTAGTGTCTCAACTTATTTTTGAGTTTTAAAGTTTCAATTATATTTGAAAATGTTGAAAAGCACAATTCACCCCCCTCTTGTGTAGCCATACAATCCTGCAAGTGGTATTAGAGTTTTGTTAATAATCTTTGATATAAAATTGATACCAACTTATTTAATATCATTGCTTATTCTACTTTCCTTGTTTTTAAACAGAAATTAATATCTGAGCATACGTTTAACTTTCTTGATTTAAGGCTCAAGTTGTTTTAAAGTTTTAGACTATTTAAAATCAAATAGGTTGAAAAATCTAAGGTAAGATGGCTATTAGAAATGGTAATTTTTCTTTTTATGAAGGCCAAAATTTTAATCATCCTCCTTTATTTGATGGAATACATTTTGAATATTGGAAATATAGGATGACTGTTTTTTTTCAAAGTATAGATCATAAGTTGTGGTTCATGATTTCTAAACCATATACTCCGTTATCTACCCCTTATAATACTTGGATAATTATTGAAAAAGAAAATGAAACTCTGAATGCTAAGGGCTTAAATATTTTATTTTGTGCATTGAGTTATGAATAGTTCAGTAAAGTGTCAGCATATAAATCTGCTTATGAGGTGTGACATGCATTAGAAGTTTCACATGAAGATACTTCTCAAGTTAAAGAGACTAAGATAAACATGTTAATTCATAAGTATGAACTCTTTAAGATGCATGAAGATGAAAGTATTTCTAAGATGTTTTCCAAATTTTTTGATATCATAAACTCTTTAAAATGCTTAGGAAAGAATTTTGAATAGAAGGATTTGGTGAGGAAAATTCTTAGATCCCTAAGTTCTAAATGGTTTCAAAAAATAACATGAATTGAGAAATCAAGAGATTTAAATGTTTATACCATGAATGAACTTATAAGAAACTTAACTGCTTATGAAGTTCAATTAAATGAATCACTATTCACAACAAACTAAAAATGAAGAAAGAAATAGCCTTCGAATTTAATTTAGATTCTGATATATCTACTGATTCTGTCAAGGATTTGATCTTGCTGACTAAGAAATTCAAGAAAGCATGGAAAGCTAGGAAACAACAAAGGAATAAAGATGACAAACCCTCAACATCAAAATCACTAAATGACAAGAATTCTTCATCTAGAAAGTATGTATGTTACAATTGTAAGAAACTTGGACATCTTTCTCTAGATTGTCTTATAAGGAAAAATGAAAAGCAGAGTAGGACAAATCAGAAGAAGACGGCTCAGAAAAAGTTTTACAAGAAAAAGGCTTTGAAGGTCACTTGGGATGACACGTCTGAAGAGTCTGAATCTGAGGAATCATCATCAAAATCTTCACATTTAGAAGGAGAACCAAAGTTAGAAGACATTGCTCATGTGTGCTTCATGGAAGATGAGTCTGAGGTAATATCTGATCCTGAAAGTTATTTAGATTTTAACTTTGATAAATTATTATGTGCTTATCATGCATTATTACAAAAACTTAAAGTTTGTAAACTGGAAAATAAGAATATTAGAAACTCTTTATCCATTGTGGAAGAAGAAAATTGTTTCCTGTCTACTACTTTAGAAAAGTTTAAATGTGATAATGAAAATCATGCTAGAGATTTGCATAAATTTAGATTTAATGAATGTGTCTTGCATGTACAAATACAGAATACAAATGCTGAAAAATTAAAGATAGAATTTGAAAATGAAATGTTGAGAAAAAATATAAATGATCTCGAATTAGAGATTGACAAATTAAAACTGAGAGAGCTAGATTTAAATTCTACCATTGAGAAATGGAATTTAAGTCAAACTAAGTTACACAAACTAACTAGTACTCTTGTGGTGTCATATAAATTTGGCTTAGGATTTGATTATCCTGAATATCTTGAATCTCAAGCCAATAAAGGATTTATTAGTTGCAGTTCAAGTAAATCTAAGACTAAAATTCCTTTTATTATGAAACAATGTAATAAATATGTAGAAGTAGGTACTTCAAGGGATGAATCATGTAGTAATAATATAAATCAATGTGATTTGTCTAAATGTACTTCTAACATGACTATTAATGTTTCTAAAAATCTTGTTTCTTGTTCTGGAAATTAAGTTTGTAATGTTTCTAAAATTTTAGACAATTGTAGTAAACTGAAAATTCAGAAACCCAAGCATGTAATTCAAAACACTAGTATTAGACCAATTACTCATTCTACATGTGATAAATCTGAAAATTCTTGTGCAGAAAAAGATTTTGTATGTACTTAAAATTCAAATACATGTACAAAATCTTGGTATGAACTTACTGAAATGTATGAGCATGACCAAAATAAATTAATATCTGATAAAAATTCGTTTGGTCTTGGTTATACTACATCTGAAAACAAAAAGAATGATTATAAGAGCAATAATGCTATAAGCAAGTAAGATACTAATGATAAGTCAATAGTACTTACAACTAATAAGAATGTAAAGGAAAATGTTAAACTGTTTTTAAACAAAAAGAAGAAATATGCGTTTAATGAACTTGGTCCTCAACAACATTGGGTACCAAGAAAAAGTTTTTCTTAATTTATTTTGTAGGAGGAAACAACATCAAAATGGATCTTGGACAGTGGAGCGTCAAGTCACATGACTAGATAGAAAAGTCTACTACAAAATTTTACAAATACCATGAAAGGAAGTGTAACATTTGGAAACAAAAGCAAGGATAAAATCATAGGTATGGGTAATGTTCAAATAACTCCGACTTGTGTTATTTCTAATAAATCAATCATTAGAAATGAAACTATTCACAAGCTGTATTCTAATAAATCAATTCATTAGAAATGATGTTTGGGAATTAGTCTCTCCACCAGAAAATCAGTCCATAATAGGTACAAAGTGGATCTTTAGAAATAAAACTAACAAAACTGGTCAAGTTATAAGGAACAAAGCTAGATTAGTTGCACAAGGGTATATACAAGAAGAATGACTAGATTATGATGAAACATTTGCTCCTATGGCTAGGTTAGAAAGTATTAGAATATTATTGGCCTATGCTTGTTATGTGGATTTTAAATTATATCAAATGGATGTAAAGAGTGCATTTCTAAATGGTTTAATTAATGAAGAAGTCTATGTAAAACAACCACCTGGATTTGAAGATATTAAAAATCCTGACTTTGTGTATAAATTGAAGAAAGCCTTATATGGTTTGAAGCAAGCACCTACATCATGACATGAAAGATTATCTACTTTTTTAATAGAACAAGGTTATATCATGGGAAAAGTGGATCATACTCTATTTATCAAGAGAGATGGTAAAGATCAGATTATTGTTCAAATATATGTGGATGATATAATCTTTGGAGCAACTTCTGATAAACTAATAAAAATATTTTCTGAAGAGATGACTAGTCAGTTTGAAATAAGTATGATAGGAGAACTTTCATATTTTCTAGGATTTCAAATTAAGCAAATGGATAAAGGTATATTTTTAAATCAGGAAAAATATGTAGATGAAATGCTTAAGAAATTTAATTTTAATGATACAAGGATTCGAGGAACTCCTATAAGTACTTCTTTAAAGTTAGATATTAATGACATAGGAAAATCAATAGATCAAAGAAAATATAGAAGTATGATTGGTTCTTTACTTTATTTGACTGCTAGTAAACCTAATATTATGTTTGCTGTGTGTGTTTGTGCTAGATTTCAATCTAATCCTAGAGAATCACACTCAATTGCAGTTAAAAGAATATTTAGATATATACAAGGAACTAAAAATTTCGAACTGTATTATTCTAAGGATAGTTCAATATATCTTATAGGATATATTGATGTTGATTATGTAAGATCTAAATCTGATAGAAAGAGTACCAGTGGCACATGTCAATTATTAGGAAATAATTTGGTGTCATGGTTTAGTAAAAAGTAAAACTATGTAGCACTTTTTACTATAGAAGCTGAATATGTTACTGTTGCATTGTGTTGCACTCAGATTCTATGGATAAGGCAAACTTTAGAAGATTTTGGATTATCTTATGATATAACTGAGATTTATTGTGATAGTAATTCTGCAATAAATCTTTCCAAAAATCCTGTATTACATTCTAGAGCAAAGCATATAGAGGTTAGACATTATTTTCTAAGAGATAACGTAATTAAAGGAAAAATTAAATTAGAATTTGTGTCTAGTAAAAATCAATTAGCTGATATATTTACAAAACCTCTAGACAAAAATACATTCTGCAACATAAGATTAAATTTAGGTATTTGTAGGCTATGTGATGTGTAAAATGCTTAAACTCCACAGAAAGATATATATTATTGATGATGTTGTTTACCTCATAGATATTATATACTTATCATAAATATCTAAGTAATATCTAAACTACTACTTAAGATACTATGTATTTATTGTAAAATCATAGTAGTATCTTATTGATTTTAAGTAAGTTATCAATTTTAATGGTTTTCACGATTTTAAGTGGAAGTGTAAATGGAAAACATTAAATATTTCTTAAATTCTAAAATTTTGATTAAGTGTTTTCTTTGAATCGAGGAAAGTGCATATGATCATGCATAAATTTGACTTAATTGATTAAACTTGTAGAATAATTTATATGTAACTCATCTTAAACTATTAATCAAAAGTATAAGCTTATTGAAACTGATTTATATTTTCAGTAAAATCATAGAAGTAAAAATTGTATGAGTTTGTGTTTTATTGCATCTGTATTAATGGAATACATATATATTGTGCTTAAAATGAAAAGTGCTTACAAAGTGAAAATATTTGAGAGTTTATTGATCAATTTGATCACGAGCCTTTTGTACTTGAGTAGATAGGTATGTAAGAATTTGTAGGATCGTATGGCTACACAAGAGGGGGGTGAATTGTGTATTTTTAATATTTTCTGAAATATAATTAAAACTTTAAAACTCAAAAACAAGTCGAGACATTGTTTTCATAAAATCATTTTTATTCAAGGTTTCAATTTACAATATACAATTCAATTTTCCTCAGAAATTGTAGATGTAATTATATTTCGATACCATGTATCATCTAAAAAATTTCATAACTACAAACAGAGAAAACTAATTTGCGGAATTTAAAACTTTTCTCCCTATTTGAGATCTTTCTTCTTCTTCTTTTTCTTCTTCAGCAATTCTTCAGTGACAAATATCTTGTCTTTTCATGCTTCACCGAATTTGCTTTCTTCTGATACTTCAAATCTTCAGTGACGAAAATCTTACCTTTTTATGCTTCACTGAACTTTCTTCCACTTGAGAGATTTTCCCCGAGAAGGTGTTTTTGATCCTTGAAAAAGATTTTTCTTTTGGTGTGCAGGGATGGTTTGATCCTTGAAAAGATTTTTTTCGTTTTGTGTGCAAGGATAAATTGATCAACGAGAATTCTATGCCTTTTATACTGTATCTTCATTTCATGCATATCCTTCACGTTTAACCACTACCAGTTTTCCACCTCTCCATGTCTTTTCTTTTTCCTTCATCGAAACACACATGTTCTACCCCACGTTTATATTTCGAATTTCCTTTAATCATCAGTCTTGGATCTCTGAAAAATTTCCTGCAAAATAAATTTTCTCGTCCAAAAGTTTTTCATCAGTGTAATAAGAAGTCGTTACTTTAATGTTAACTAAACGAGTAACACAAGTATATATATAACTTAACGTTTCTAACTTAACGAGTTCCTCATGTGCCATTTCACGTGACAAGTATTGTAGCTAACTCAACGAACTAAGTCTGTGGTGTTATGCTATCTCAATGAACCATCTCCGTTGTGTTATGATAACTCAATGAACCATCTCCGTTGTGTTATGATAACTCAACGAACCAGTAATAAACAAATATTTTTATAATAAGAATTTTACCACGTGCAAAAATAACAACTTAAGTTTATAATGCTAACCTAACACGTTGCCTTAGTGTTCAATATAGCAACTCAACACGTTTAGTTATGTTAACTTAACGAGTTAAACATGTGCACCTCACGTGATACAATACAACATTCGTAACTTATAATTTCACCACGTGTATAACACTAACTTAACGAGTTCGTCTCTTCTTTTACTCACTAACTTAACGAGTTATCACGTGACCTATTTTAACCTTTAAGCCTCTAACTTAATGAGTTCTCACGTGACCTCTATACAAACAAAACTCTAACTTAACGAGTTGTCTAAACGTGCACTGTTTAAAACATATCATGCTTTTCAATAAAAACACACGTTAACTTAACGTTTAGCTCAATGAGAAATTAATGCAACGAAACGACTAGATATTAACTTCAAATCCAATACAGACAAGTATTTATATCAGTAAGCTTTTTCTGTATTAATTGATGATTTTAATTTCTTTTCACAAGCAATAGTAATTGAGCAAATATGATTATTTTCATTCAGCACACATCATCAAAACAAAAATACTCAACAATCTCCCCCTTTTTGATGATGACAAAACCATATTAAATCAATTATGAAATATGTTTAACTCAACAAAGCACCTTCGTTGGGTTAACTTTTAATTCAACAAACTTGTTTGTTGACTTAAGTTCATTTAAGCTTATTTCTATTGTTTTTGTAAATTTTACCTCTCAGAACTAAAACTCTCAGATGTCAATAATTATATAAGTATCAGTTTTCTAATTATCATCTGTTAGATTACAATAACCATTTAAATAGCATCTCCTTTTATAATATATATATGCAATTAAGATCATAATCATCTTTTTATAATATTTCTCCCCCTTTTTGTCATTAATCAAAAAGATAATTACAGAGAATATATATATGTATATAAGAGAATTACAACAACGATTTCCGTAAACAAGAAAAATAATTGAACACATTTACAGAAAAATGTATTGTTCAATGAATCAAACAAGTAATACAAACATTACATTTTGTATTCAGAAACAAACAAAAATAGTTATCGACCCCTCCTAAGTATATCACTTATAGCATTACATATTTTATCTCCTAGATGCCTAATATCATTTCTGATGTCGTTAAGCACTACATCTAAGTCAGGAGGTAGTTGGGTTTGTTGTTCTGCTTGAACTGAATAACTTTGTTGTTGTTGTTGTTGTTGTATATGGTCTGTATTAGGTTGCTGTTGTTGTTGTTGTTAAGGTTTATGCATGGCCTGAAATTTTTGCAAATCTTTGACACTAAATGCTCTCATGCCTATAGTTTCATAGGGCCAGTCGGATAAATTCAATTGGCTTGCAAGGATTCTACATACAGCATCACCATAAAATAACTTTGAACTCATATGCTGTAGTTGAGACATAAAAACATCAAACCAATTTATTTGAATTCTATTCAGCAGACCATAAGTTGCATATAAACAGCTTCTGCTGACTTCCAAATTGTGTCCAACTCTCTGAAATAAATTTGCATGCAATATATTTACAATAAACCTTGCCTCTGCATTCAGATTTTCCATTAATCTCATTTCAGAATATACATTTGGAATTTTTGATAAAGACTGAATGTTCCATTCCAGTTGTCTTATTACGTCAAATCTGTTGGTAACAACAACACCTTCATTCTTTAATCCTAAAACTTCAAAAATTAACTTAGGAGACAATATAAACTCCTGTTCATTTATTTGAGTTTTCAGAAAATTTCCATTCTTGTCCAGATTGCTATAAAAAGCTGCAATAAGCTCTATGTATTACTTCCATTTCGTTCCTACTAGCAAGAACTTAATGAGGCCTTGAAACTCAAATAGATCTCTTATTTCCATCAAATTTCTAAATTTTATTGGACGATCATGGAGAATCTGACATGTAATCAGATTATTGTATTTCTGCAATGCTTCTTCAGATCTAAAATGAATTGCATTACCTTGAATTTTTAATATTGTACACAAAGAAGGTGATACCTGAAGTCGTGATTCAGAGTTTAATTCATCTTCAGGAACCTCTTCTTCAAAATGAATGTCATGTTGTTCCTCTTCCAAAATATTATGTTGAAGCAGCTCAGGTAAGCTTGATTCTTCAGCTTCAACAGTGTTAGGAACATCGTCAATATACTCAACATTCATCTGTTCAGTCTCTATAGAATGTTCAAAGTACAATTTTTCCACAAATTCTACAGTCTGTGTATCTGTCTGTAATAGTTCATTTTGTTCAACAGATAATTCCATTGATTCATGTTGTGAATTCTTAGACTCTGCTTCTATAGATTCCGTAGAAGGCTGGTTAACTTTTAGCTCTTCTAGAGTCTTAACATTTTCAATATCTGCTACTCTAGACAATTCAGCCTTTGAACTAGTTACTACCTCAACATTGTCAATTATATCTGCAATAACTTGTTCAATGTCAAGTGCCTGATGCTCTGATTTGTCAATTTCTGCATCAACAAGACTTGTACTAGTAGAAAAACTTGAGCTTATATTTGACTTGGATTTCTTCTCAAGCTTTCTAGCAAGGGAAAATAAAGTCTCATTATCTTCATCAATTTCAGTGTGTTCGGAACTGATGAGTTTATTAGCACAATAAGGTACAATGTCTAGACATACATTATCCTTTGAAAATAAATTTTCATCTGATTTTCCTTTTCAATAGACTTTGTTTCCTTAGACATAATTTTTCTAACTTTCCTTCTTCTATAACATTTTTGTTTCTCCTTTTCAAGTATTGCTATTTTCTTTTCAAATTGCTCCATAAAAGTTTTCTGCTTTAATTCTTCTAAGGCACTTTCTATTGCAACAGCCTTTCGAAGACTATCAACTTTTGTTTTGTCTACAGCAATATCTGATTCTACTTGTTTTGAATATAAAGGAGTAGAGATAGTTGATTCATGCTCTTCCTCAAATGCATGTAGTCTTGTACCGTTTATAGGAGTTTGAGGAGTTCTATTTGATGAACCTACACCTTTTTCCAAATATTTTGCATACTGTTTCAAAAATGCAATCTTAGCACATTTCATTCTGTATTCTCTATCATATTTACTTCGAATACCCATGTATGTAATACTTGCATCAGTATGTTGAAGTTCTTGTCTAACTTCATCTAATATATCTTGAGAAAAGAAGTAATCTCTATAAAGTTCTTCTAACCTTTTGTCCACTCGAAATATTTTCTTGAACCAAGTACGTGGAACTTCATCATTCTCTATTTCTTTTCCTTTTGCATCTCTTCTGCTTTTGCCTTTTCCTCTACCACGACCTTTGTAGAACTTGGAGACCATCGTCGCAGGTTGTAACAGCAACAAGCGGGAAAGATTTTCTTGACAAAGTTTACAAATAACCTAAGTCCCCATGTTATAAGTGTTTAAATAGGGTTTTTAGGCATATAACTCAATGTGAAGATAAGTCGAGTTTAGAAATTAAATAAATATTGAATAAAGTTTATTCAATTAATGTACCTGAAATATTCAAGTATAACTCGTTGAGTTAACTAACCTAACGAGTAAAACGCTGTCTAGAGGTAGTTTTACACGTTACCTTATCTAATATAACGTCTAGTTAGTACACTTAAACAAGTTTCGGATGCTTCCAACTGAGACCTTCCGAAAACAACACACATGCTAAACTTAACATTATCTTGAGAACATTATAAACTATTTGAACATTTTGTCTTTTGAATCTAGAATAGTTTATTTGTCTTTTTAAATTATTTCATCAAGATTTTAAGAGGACATTAATTCAGATTAACAAAGATTTGTATTTTAAATTATATTAATCTATTTTTGACATTGTTAATGCTCCCCCTACAAATATACTTCAAATATATTCAATCAAAATACAAAATATACTTGTAGTGACAATAGATGTTAAGTATAACTATACTTTTACATTTTCTTTTCAAAGACTTCCGTTATCCTGACATCATCAAAAATGATTTCCAGAATCAATTCCTACTGTATATGAATCAAAACACAACTTTGAACTCAATTCGATTAATTCAAGGAGAATAAAAGAATGTATCTCAAATAAACGTTTTCAAAAGTACTAATGTTGATTCAATAAATCAGTAGTCATATTGGTATAAACTATATGCGATTCAAAGATATCTGTAATTAATGAAACAACTTTTTCTTTTCATAACAGTAAATATTGATAATTTTCTTTAAAAGTTAGTTTGAAAAGCTTGAATCATACAAGAGCTTTCTAATGTACCTGTGTAATGAGCTTTCAGTCAACAATCTTAGATCTGATCAGGACCTTAGGTTGCCAGATTTAAAGAATCCTTTTCAGGACAACAATCCTTACATACCTATCTGCTCAAGTACAAAAGGCTCGTGATCAAACTAATCGATAAACTCTCAAAGATTTTTACTTTGTAAGCACTTTTCATTTTAAGCACAGTATATATGTATTCCATTAATACAGATGCAATAAAACACAAATCCCATACAATTTTTACTTCTATGATTATACAAAGAATATGAATCAGTTTCAATAAGCTTATACTTTTGATTAACAGTTTAAGATGAGTTACATATAACTTATTCTACAAGTTTAATCAATTAAGTCAAATTTATGCATGATCATATGCATTTTCCTTGATTCAAAGAAAACATTTAATCAAAATTTCAGAATGTCAAAAGTATTTAATGTTTTTCATTTACACTTCCACTTAAAATCGTAAAAACTATTAAAATTGATAAACTACTTAAAATCAATAAGATACTACTATGATTTTACAATAAATACATAGTATCTTAAGCAGCAGTTTAGATATTACTTTAGATATTTATAATAAGTATATAATATCTATGAGGTGAACAACATCATCAATAATATTTATCTTTTTATGTGGAGTTTAAGCATTTTACACATCACATAGCCTACAAATACCTAAATTTAATCTAATGTTGTAGAATGTATTTTCATCTAGAAGTTTTGTAAATATATCAGCTAATTGATTTTTACTAGACACAAATTCTAATTTAATTTTTCCTTTAATTATGTTATCTCTTAGAAAATGATGTCAAACCTCTATATGCTTTGGTCTTGAATGTAATACAGGATTTTTGGAAAGATTTATTGCAGAACTATTGTCACAATAAATCTCAGTTGTATCATAAGATAATCCAAAATCTTCTAAAGTTTGCCTTATCCACAGAATCTGAGTGCAACACAGTGCAGCAGCAACATATTTAGCTTTTGTTGTAGAAAGTGCTACACAGTTTTGCTTTTTACTAAACTATGACACCAAATTATTTCCCAATAATTGACATGTGCCACTAGTACTCTTTCTATCTGATTTAGATCCTGCATAATCAGCATCAGTATATCCTATAAGATCTATTGAACTAACCTTAGAATAATACAGTCTGAAATTTTTAGTTCCTTGTATATATCTAAATATTCTTTTAACTGCAATTAAGTGTGATTCTTTAGGGTTAGATTGAAATCTAGCACAAACACATACAGCAAACATAATATCAAGTCTACTAGCAGTCAAATAAAGTAAAGAACCAATCATACTTCTGTATTTTCTTTGATCTATAGATTTTCCTATGTCATCAATATCTAACTTTAAAGTAGTACTCATAGGAGTTCCACGAATCCTTGTATACCTTAAGCATTTCATCTACATATTTTTCCTGATTTAAAAATATACCTTTATCCATTTGCTTAATTTGAAGTCCTAGAAAATATGAAAGTTCTCCTATCATACTCATTTCAAACTGATTAGTCATCTCTTCAGAGAATATTTCTATCAACTTATTAGAGATTGCTCCAAAGATTATATCATCCACGTATATTTGAACAACAATCTGATCTTTACCATCTCTCTTAATAAATAGAGTATGATCCACTTTTCCCATGATATAGCCTTTTTCTATTAAAAAAGTAGACAATCTTTCATACCATGATCTAGGTGCTTGCTTCAAATCATATAAGGCTTTCTTCAATTTATACACAAAGTCAAAATTTTTAATATCTTCAAATCCAGGTGGTTGTTTTACATAGACTTCTTCATTAATTAAACCATTTAGAAATGCACTCTTTACATCCATTTGATATAATTTAAAATCCATATAACAAGCATAGGCCAATAATATTCTAATACTTTCTAACCTAGCCACAGGAGCAAATGTTTCATCATAATCTAATCCTTCTTCCTGTGTATACCCTTGTGCAACTAATCTAGCTTTATTCCTTATAATTTGACCAGTTTCGTTAGTTTTGCTTCTAAAGATCCACTTTGTACCTATTATGGACTGATTTTCTGGTGGAGAGACTAATTCCCGTACATCATTTCTGATGAATTGATTGAGTTCTTCTTGCATTGCCACTATCCAATTTTCATCAGATAATGCTTCTTGTATATTCCTTGGTTTCACCATAGAAACAAACATATACATACTATTTAAATTTATTGAAGCTCTAGTTTTAACTCCCTCATTAATATTACCAATGACTTGAGTAATGGGATGTGATGAAGAATAACACCAATTTCTCTGATTTTCCTCAATATTCTCATCAACATCTGAAAGTCCATCACTTTCATCATTAGTTTGATCATTTAAGTTCATATTTTTGATTTTCTCAGATAAATCATCAATCTCTCTATTGATCTCTAACTCATTTGGAAAATTGATCATATCGTCATTATCAGCTTTAGATTGAGATTCTCTAAGAGAATTTTCATTGAAGCTTACATGGAGGGTTTCTTCAATAGTCCTAGAAGTCTTGTTATATACTCTATAGGTTTTACTTCTAGTAGAGTAACCTACAAAAATTCCTTCATCAGATTTGGCTTGAAATTTATCCCTTTTATCCTTAGTATTAAGAATAAAACACTTGCAGCCAAATGGTTTCATATAGGAAATTTTTGGAACCCTATTAAACATAATTTCAAAAGGAGTTTTATTAACATGAGGTCTTAAATGACTTCTGTTAATAACATAACAAGCTGTATTTACTGCTTCAGCCCAAAGATTTTGAGGTAACTTATGTTCATTCAACATAGTTCTGGCCATTTCTTGAAGTGATCTATTCTTTCTCTCAACAACACCTCTATACAAACAAAACTCTAACTTAACGAGTTGTCTAAACGTGCACTGTTTAAAACATATCATGCTTTTCAATAAAAACACACGTTAACTTAACGTTTAGCTAAATGAGAAATTAATGCAACGAAACGACTAGATATTAACTTCAGATCCAATACAGACAAATATTTATATCAGTAAGCTTTTTCTGTATTAATTGATGATTTTAATTTCTTTTCACAAGCAATAGTAATTGAGCAAATATGATTATTTTCATTCAGCACACATCATCAAAACAAAAATACTCAACAGAATTGTTGTCTTGAAAAAGGATTCTTTAAATCTAGCAACCTAATGTCCTGATCAGATCTGGGATTGTTGACTGAAAGCTCATTACATGGGTACATTAGAAAGCTCTTGTATGATTCAAGCTTTTCAAACTAACTTTTAAAGAAAATTATCAATAGTTACTGTTTTGAAAAGAAAAAGTTGTTTCATTAATTACAAATATCTTTGAATCAAATATAGTTTCTACGAACATGACTACTGATTTATTGAATCAACATTAGTACTTTTGAAAACGTTTATTTGAGATACATTCTTTTATTCTCCTTGAATTAATCATATTGAGTTCAAAGTTGTGTTTTGATTCATATATAGTAGGAATTGATTCTGGAAATCATTTTTGATGAATTCAGAATAACAGAAGTTTCTGAAAAGAAAATTTAAAAGTCTAGTTATACTTAACATCTATTGTTATACAAGTATATTTTGTATGTTATTGAATATATAAGAAGTATATTTGTAGGGGGAGGATTAACAATGTCCAAAATAGATTAATATAATTCAGAATACAAATCTTGGTTAATCTGAATTAAAGTCCTCTTAAGATCTTGATGAAACAATTTAAAAAGACAAACAAACTATTTTAGATTCATGAGAAGAGAATGTTAGAATAGTTTACAATGTTCTCAAGATAATGTTAAGTATAGCATGTGTGTTGTCTTCGAAAGGTTTCAGTTGAAAGCATCCGAATTTTTGTTAAGTGTACTAACTAAATGTTATGTTATATAAGGTAACGTATAAAACTGCCTCTAAACAGCGTTTTACTCGTTAGGTTGGTTAACTCAATGAGTTATACTTGAATATTTCGGGTACCTTGATTGAATAAACTTTATTCAATATTCATTTAAAATCCAAACCTGACTTCTATATACGTTGAGTTATTCGCCTAAAACCCTATTTATACACTTATTATATGGGCACTTAGGTTATCCGTAAACTTTGTCGTGGCAGAGGAAAAGGCAAAAGCAGAGAAGATGTAAAAGGAAAAGAAATAGATACTAATGAAGTTCCACGCACTTGGTTCAAGAAAATACTTCTAGTGGACAAAAGGTTAGTAGAAAGTTATAGAGATTACTTCTTTCCTCAAGGTATACTAGATGAAGTTAGACAAGAGCTTCAAAATACTGATGAAATTATTACATATATGAGTATTCAAAGTAAATATGATAGAGAATACAGAATGAAATGTGCTGAAATTGCATTTCTCGAGTAGTATACAAAATATTTGGAAAAAGGTGTAGGTACATCAACTAAAATTCCTCAAATACCTATAAACGGTACAAGACTACATGCATTTGAGGAAGAGCATGAATCAGCTATCCCTACCCCTTTATATTTAAAACAAGTAGAATCACATATTGCTGTAGATAAAAGAAAAGTTGATAGTCTTTGAAAGGCTATAGCAATAGAAAGTGCTTTTGAAGAATTAAAGCAGAAAACTTTTATGGAGTAATTTGAAAGAAAACAGCAATACTTGAAGAGGTAAAATAGAAATGTTATAGAAGAAGAAAAGTAAGAAAAATTATGTCTATAGAAACAAAGTCTATTGGAAAAGGACAATCGGATGAACATTTATTTCCAAAGGACAATGTATGTCTAGACATTGTACCTTTTAGTGCATCTGATTAACTCATTAGTTCCGAGCATACTGAAACTGATGATGATAATGAGACTTTATTTTCTCTTGATAGAAAACTTGAGAAGAAATGCAAGTCAAATATGAGCTCAAGTTTTTCTATAACTATAAGTCTTGATGATGCAAAAATTGAAAAATCAGAGCATCAGACACTTGACATTGAACAAGTTATTGTAGATATAATTGACAATGTTGAGGCAGCAACTATTTCACAAGATGAATTGTCTAGAGTAGCAGATATTGAAAACGTTAAGACTCCAAAAGAGCTAAACGTCAACTAGCCTTCTTCAGAAGTAGAGTCTGAGAATTCACAACATGTACAAATGAAACTATCTATTGCAAGAATTGAAAAATTACAAACAAATGCATTGGCTGATGAATTTGTGCAAAATTTGAACTCTGTATTTTCTGTAGAAATTGAACAAATGAATGTGGCGGATATTGAAAATGTTCTTTACACTGTTGAAGCTGAAGAAACAAGTGTACATATGCAGCTTCAAGAAAATATTTTGACAAAAGAACAACATGACATTCATTTTGAAGAAGAAATTCCTGAAGATGAATTAAACTCTGAATCACGGCTTCATGTATCACCTCCTTTATGTACAATATTACAAATTCAAGGAAATTCAATTTATTTTAAATTTGAGGAAGCATTACAGAAATACAATAATTTGATTACATGTCAGATTCTGCATGCTAGACCAATAAAATTTAGAAATTTGATTGATATGAGAGATTTATTTGAGTATCAAGGCCTCATTCAATTCTTGCTAGTTGGAACGAAATGGAAGCCGTACAAAGAGCTTATTGCAGCTTTTTATAGCAATTAGTCAAGAATGAAAATATACTGAAAACTCAAATAAATAAACAGAAGTTAATATTGTCTCCTGAATTAATTTTTGAAATTTTGGGATTAAAAAATGAAGGTGTTGTTACCAATAGATTTGACATGGTTAGACAACTAGAATGGAACATTTAGTCTTTATCAAATATTCCAGATGTATATTCTGAAATGAGATTAATGGAAAATCTGAATGCAGAGGCAAGGTTTATTGCAAATATATTGCATACCAATTTATTTCAGAGAGTTGGACACAATATGGAAGTCAGCAGAAGTTGTTTATATGCAACTTATGGTCTGCTGAATAGAATTCAAATCAATTGATTTGATGTTTTTACTTCTCAACTACAACATATGAGTTCAAAGTTATTTTATGGTGATGCTGTATGTAGAATCCTTGCAAGTCAATT
The DNA here is from genome assembly GCA_036874045.1 of Cymodocea nodosa. NCBI lineage: Eukaryota > Viridiplantae > Streptophyta > Magnoliopsida > Alismatales > Cymodoceaceae > Cymodocea > Cymodocea nodosa. Next base: position 13,873,474 of record CM072342.1, on the reverse strand, counting down.
GAATTTATCTGATTGACCCTCTAAAACTAAAGGCATGAGAGCTTTTAGTATAAAAGATTTGCATAAATTCCAGGCCATGCATAAACCTCAACGACAACAACAACAACAACCTGATTGTACAGACCATATACAACAACAACAACAAAGTTATTTAGTTCAAGTAGAACAGCAAACCTAGATACCTCCTGACCTAGATGATGTACTTAACGACATCAGAAATTATATTAGGCATCTAGGAGATAAAATATGTAATGCTATAAGTGATATACTTCGGAGGAATAGATAATTGCTTGTTTACTTGTATCTGAATACAAAATGTAATGTTTGTATTCATTATTTGATTCATTGAACAATACATTTTTCTGTAAATGTTTACCATTCTTATTATTATTTACATAAAGCATTCTTGTAAATATATCTCTTACTATATATTCTGTGTAATTATCTTTTTGATTAATGACAAAAAGTGGGAGAAATGTTATAAAAAAGATGATTATGATTTTAATTGCATATAGTATAAAGGGAGATGATATTTATGGTTATTAGAATCTGACAGATGATAATGTAATTTGAAAGGTAGAGAAATGATACTTATATAACTATTGACATCTGGAAGTTTTATTTCTAAGAGGTGAAATTTACACAAACAATAGAAATAAACTTAAGTGAACTTAAGTCAACAAACTTGTTTGTTGAATTAAAAGTTAACCTAACAAAGGTACTTTGTTGAGTTAAATATATTTCATAATTGATTTAATATGGTTTTTTCATCATCAAAAAGGGAGAGATTGTTGAGGATTTTGTTTTGATGATGTGTGTTGAATGAAAAATAATTATATTTACTCAATTACTATTGCTTGTGAAAAGAAATTAAAGTATATCAATTAATACAGAAAAAGCTTACTGATATAAATACTTATCTGTATTGGATTTGAAATTATACTAAATTAATAACTAGTCATTTCGTTGCATTAATTTCTCATTTAACTAAACGTTAAGTTAACGTGTGTTTCTATTGAAAAGCATGATATGTTTTAAAGTTATATTTTCTGTATCATGAATAGTGCACATGTTTAACTCGTTAAGTTAACATAAATAAATGTGTTGAGTTGCTATATTGAACACTAAGGCAACGCGTTAGGTTAGCATTATAAACTTAAGTTGTTATTTTTGCACGTGGTAAAATTCTTATTATAAAAATATTTGTTTATTACTGGTTCGTTGAGTTATCGTAACACAACAGAGATAGTTCATTGAGTTATCTGTAACACCACAGAGATAGTTCGTTGAGTTAGCTACAGTACTTGTCACGTGAGTTGGCACATGAGGAACTTGTTAAGTTAGAAACGTTAAGTTATATATATACTTGTGTTACTCATTTAGTTAACATTAAAGTAATGACTTCTTATTATACTTGATGAAAAATTTTGGAAGAGAGTTTATTTTGCAAAAAATTTTTAGAGATCCAGGATTGGTAATTAAAGAAAATTCGAAATGTAAACATGGGTCAGAACGTGTGTATTTCGATGAAGGAAAAAGAAAATACGTGAAGAAGTGGAAAACTAGTAGTGATTAAATGTGGAGGATATGCATGAAATGAAGATACAGTATAAAAGGCATAGAATTCTCGTTGATCAATTATCTTTACACATCAAACAAAAAATCTTTTCATGGATCAAACTATCCCTACACACCAAAAGAAAAATCTTTTTAGGGATCAAAAACACATCTTCGGGGAAAAGCTCTCAAGTGGAAGAAAGTTAAGTGAAACATAAAAAGGTAAGATATATGTCACTGAAGATTTGAAGTATCAGATGGAAGAAAATTCAGTGAAGCAAAAAAGGTTAGATTTACGTCATTGAAGATTTAAAGTATCAGAATAAAGCAAATTCGGTGAAGCATAAAAAGACAAGATATTCGTCACTGAAGAATTGCTGAAGAAGAAAGAGAAGAAGAAGAAAGATCTCAAATAGGGAGAAATGTTTTAAATTCCGCAAATTAGTTTTCTCTGTTTGTAGTTATGAAATTATATAGATGAAACATAGTATCGATATATAATTGCATCTACAATTTCTGAGGAGAATTGAATTGCATATTGTAATTGAAACCTTGAATAAAAATGATTTTATGAAAATAGTGTCTCGACTTGTTTTTGAATTTTAAAGTTTCAATTATATTCGAAAACATTGAAAAACACAATTCACCCCCTCTTGTGTAGCCATACGATCCTACAGTTACAGATAAATGTTCAAGCTTTCTACAAGACTTACAAGATAAGTGCTCGACTAAAGTGGTGAGTTAGAAGATATTCTACAAATCTCTAGGAAGAAGAATTCTTGATTAATCTACGATATGTGATCGTGAAAATTCAAGTGGAGATAGTGGAAATTCAAAATGAGAAGTGGACAGTGGAAATTCAAAAATATTGTAGAGAACGTGGATAATTTAAATTTAGAATTTGAATTAGTATGTGGGATTATGGAATTATAGAATTATGGATTATGTTTTAAGTGAATAAACATGTTGAACGTGAAGTCATAGTTCGATTACTATAAAGAGAGGATATGAGCTGCAATTACGATCATCCCAAACTCAATTCCAATTCCAAATCAGAGTATTCAACTCAGAATATTCAAAGTTAGAAAAATTGTCCAACATTAGAAGAAATTCGAATTCCAAGAAATTTCAGAAAGGAGATGCAACGCAAGAAGTCTAGGCGATTTGACAATTAGAGAAGAAGAGATATAGAAGCTAAATGAAAGGAAGGAAAATGAGCTATATGCATAAAGATCAAGTTATATTGTACAATTCAAACTAGTTTAGAATAAGGATTTTATTTTCTCTTTGAATTGTATCTTAGACTTTATTGTATCAAAATCGACAAGTAGAGAATTATGCTAAAAAGAAATTGTAAATTCTTTCTTTAAGCCAATAAAGATTAGAATTTCATTTGTGAGTGTTTTTGTGCTCTTGTTTTATCTGCTAGTAATTTAATTGCTAAAGACACAATTCACTCCCCCTTTGTGATACTAAGATCATACAATTTGTAACATAATGGCTTAATTTTCTTATGATAAAATAAATATTATACAATTAACCATTAATATTATGTACTTTTTCATTCTAAACACATCACACTAAGGGATTTCCTATGGTATAGCATACCCTAGGCCAAACTTATTCATTCCTATTCTTTGAGATCCTATAATTTTATTTAGACTATTTTCTCCTTTTGTAAATTTACATATAGTTTTTTCAAGTTAGTAATTTTAGCTAACAAACTTTTGTTTTCTTCTTTCAAATCAAAGTTTTTACAACTATAGTTATCCAATTTTGTTTTTAATTCTCTATTATCAATTAAGGCTTCTTCTAATTCAATAAATGCATCTTTTAAGCAAGAGTTCAAGCCTTTAACTTCTTTCTTATAGTTTTTGCATTTTATATACAAGCTATCTACTATACAAAGAAGGCTATTTATATCTAAATCATTATTCTCATTTTCTAAACAATGAGGAGATGTGGAGCATACCTCTTGTGTAGTGAAGCACATGTATGTAGAGACTTCTTCCTCAAAATCTGAAGAGCTGTTGGATGAGCTGCTTGGGATTCAAACTTTTTCTAATGTTGGTGAATTTTAGAACTAGAATTTTTTGAGATGAATTTTTGGGAGGATTGTAGTGTAGCTCTATTAGTGGTTTATATGTTATGGAATTAACATGAAATCAAGTTTTAATATTTATAACCGCAAGTGCATGGAGTTAATTATAGAAAGCATGCAAGAATGGGTCAATTCCATAGGAATCAGCAATTAAAAATAAAATTCACTAGAGCTTAGAGATATGCCTTGTGTAAATACATTCTCCTCACATGATTGCCTTAACAATCATGGATATGTTAGAAATGACTTCATATAGATTTGAATTAGGAATGATAAACCTCATTCATGTTCTCCCCTATCCATCATTTAAGAGAATGCAACACACAATAATTATTACACTCCAAACAAGAAAATAAAATTACACTACACTATACTACCAATTCTACTACAAAACTAGCATACATGGACTTATAACCATACATCTAAATCCATGTATGCTCTAATCTACTAAGTACAAGCTATATACAATCAAATCCAAGTAAATCAAGAGGTTAGAGTTAAGTAAAAAACATCTAACTATGTTAGAGTTAGAGGAACAAACATTGAGTGAAATCCATACAAAGAAACATAAAATCAAACACATAGAAGGAAAAAACTCAAACTAAGCTTAGAATTGAAATGCATTGAACTCAACACAAGAATTCAACAATATACTAAAGGGAAATCACATGGACAACACAAACAATAAGAATTCACAAACATATACTACTAAAATTAAAATTACAACTCCATATTCACTCAAATGCCAACTCCTATTACCTTGAAATCACAACTCCAAGTGCTTGAACTCAAGGGATGTCAACTCCTTGCTTCAACCACTAGAGATGGCCACCTTCTCTAGAAATCATCCACATCCAAGGCAGCTTGTTCTCTCCATGGATTGGAGTTCCAACGCTAGAGAGAATGCAGCAAACGAAGAAGACAATTGGAGAGCTCTCTTGGATGCAAGTTTCCACACCTTCAAGTATATCTCCAATGGAGCTTCATCCACAGATTCAACACCAACAGGAGGGGATTTGCAGCAACAATTCACCTCCTCAAGATGTAGAATGCCAGATGAAGTATTGGAGAAGACAAGAAGAAGAAGAACCTTACCTCCAAGAGATGTTTGGAGGAGAAGACACCAAGAGGGGAGCTCTTCCTTCACCTTGCTTGGAGCACCAAGGGGAATTCCGAAAATTGGAGTTGGAGAGTGTAGAAACTTGTGGATGCTAAGGCCTATTTATAGGGATTTTCATCATCAAGGATTGATGATCCCAATGCTTGATCTAAGGGCCCTCATAAACCTATAATCAAATCCATTTAAGTCATGCATGTAATGTTAGTAATACATGCCAAAAATAACTCTAGTTATGAACTTGAAATATATTTATTTCTATGGTATGTAACATTCATTTTAACATGTTTACAAATGTGAAATGTAAGTTCATCCATGAATGAATCAATTAGTAACATGTATTTAAAATTATTCATAACCAATGTCACATTATTGCATTTAATGTCCACAAGTTCATAACCATAGTGTATAAAATATATGTGGCCATATCAAATTATTTCAATACCTTGATGACCTTTTGTAATCCTATAAACTTTCTTCCTTGGTCCATGAATTATTAAATTAAACATTCAAGCATATGAACATATAGTATGTTTGGTGAAAATTGCATTAAAGGGGTGCATATATGTACCTTCATAACTATCCGATTTTACAAAGTCTTCGGAGCGTTATTTAATCAGATAGTTAAGTTAGTTGAATGATCGGAGAGTTATGAAGTTAACTATCTAAAAGAAAAAGGAAAATCGGAAAGTTAGAAAGGCTAACTATCTGAATCTTAAGTCATTCAAATAACCACGTGCAGAAATTCAGAACAGAAGCTTAAAGGATTTTTTGGAGAGTTAGGAAGATAACTATCCGACTTTTTCGGTAAGTTACTGGTATAACTTTTTGGAACTTAAGTTATCCTATTTCGCACGTGCAAAATGGAGAAGCCGGCAGTTGAAAGCTTAAAAGGAAAAATCGGAGAGTTAGATATTTATCCGAATTTTCAAAGAGAGTTTCGGTAAGTTATAGTTTAACTATCTGAAACTTAAGTTATTGAATTTGCCACGTATAGAATTCCAGAAAGAAGATCATTTAAGTTTTCAGAGAGTTAGAAAGATAACTATCCGAAATCTCAAGAGAGTTTCAGTGAGTTACGATTTAACCATCCGAAACTTAAGTTAGTGAATTTCCCACGTGTAGAATTCCAGATAGATGTTCAAATGGGTTTTCGGAGAGTTAGAAAGATAACTATCCAAAAAATGGAAAGGTTTTGGTGAGTTAAATTATTAACTATCTGAAACTTAAGTTATGATTTTATGCACGTGTAGATTTAAAGGGACGGTTGTCAAAAACTTAAATGAAAGTTCGGAGAGTTACAGTAGTTAACTATCCGAAAGTCAGGAGCTCTTTTCGGTAAGTTAAATACAAGATTCCGAACACTTGACATTAAATGCGAGCAACTTAAAATCCTCACGTGACTTAGATAACAGATTATGAGTGATGAATTGGTAAGTTATGGATGCTTTTCGGTAAGTTTTTTTATAACCATCCGAAAAGCCTGAGATTTTCGGAAGGTTACTTACTGAACATCAGACAGAACGGTAACTTACCATATTTAGGTCTGATTATTTTCCAAGTACAGTAGAATGCATCCGTTGAAAGAAAAATTATGATCGTTATACCTTTGGTATAAATATGAGGAGTTTGAGAGAAGAAAAAAAATAGAGATAATGTATATGCCACATACAGTGAGCTACACTCCAACTCCAATTACACTCAAGTCTGCAAACAGTCAAGCTTATTCAAAAGATCTACTGCAGAAAAAGCTTTGTGCGCCAAAACTCTGATTGAAAGATTCAAGCTGTTGGTTCGTGGCTTCAACATGAAAGCTACATTCAATTGTTGGTTTGAGTTTCGATCTGAAAACTCTAGAGGTTGGTTTACTGAAGTTTATACCTGAAAACTTCTGTGTTGTTGGTTCTTGCTTTGACTTGAAAGCAAGTGTGTAAGTGTTGAAACACATACAACAACCTTCATAAGTCTGAACTATAGACTTAGATCAAGAAATTGTTGATCAAGTAAATAGAGTCAATATAGAAATAGCACAAAAGATTTCAAACATTGTGTTACATAGTTTTAGAAGACAAAAAGGCTTGTGAAAGACATTAAAACAAATTATGTATTAAAATAGAAACATTTATTTTAAAATTTGTTACTAGATGTAAATAATTGTTTGCATGTTTAGTTATTATGTATCTACATTTATTTGTGTAAATTAAAATTCTTTTTGAAATTTTTTATGCTTAGCATTTTTTCTTCCTTACATGAATTTTTGATTTTTATAATGACAAAAAGGTGGAGAAAGACTATTTAGAAAGTTAGACTTATTAGGCTTTGTCATCATCAAAAAGGAGGAGATTGTTAGGAATTTCATTTTGATGATGAATATTTTTATTAAGTCTATAAATAAGTTTAAGTATATTAGTCATACAATTAGACATTAACAAGTTTTTGCATAGTCATATAGTTATAAGTTAATGTTTCAAGTTAGTTGAAGAGTTATATTAAAAACTCATATAGTTAAGTTATCTACATGTATGTTTTTGACATTTTAAGTTTTCATGTGTTTTCCATGTATGTTTAGTAAAGAAAAGTCAAAGAGTTAGATAATTGTTCGAGATTTTATGCATGGATGGATAACTGTTCAAGTTTGATAAAGTGACTAATGAAAAGTTAAGTTTGTTTGTTTCAGTCACATGTTTTGTAGGTGAAAAACTCAAAGGTTATAGATAAATATTTGAACTTTTATAGGTTTTAAAGGATAAAAGTTCGACTAAAGAGACACTTAGAAGATATATTCTACAATTCTCTAGAAAGAAGATATTTGGTTATTCTATGACAAAGGATCATAAAAATTTAAAAAGAAAGTGGAGATCATGGAAATTCAAAAAAATAGTGGAGAATGTGGATAATTTAAATTTGAATTAGTATGTGAGATCATGAATTATGGATTAAGTAAATGAAAATGCTGAATGTGAAATCATAGTTCTACTACGATAAATAAAGGGTACAAGTTACACTTCATTCATCCCTATACCAAAAAAAAGAATCTCAACCAAGAGAGAGATATCCAGCCTATATATACAAATACCAGCAAATATAGAGAAAGAGTTAACTCAAAGGAGTCTCAAAGATTTGAATAAAGAAGAAAAGAGATACAAAAGTAGAGCAAAAAGCTAAAAGAATCAAAAGCTATGTGCAAAAGCTCAGGTTTGAATATGCAAATTCAATCAAGGTTAGAATAATTTAGATACTATGTTGTATTGAATTGTAACTAGGAAAAATTGTATTAGAACTGATGTCTTGGTTTTGAAAAGTTCCTTGATTTGTTTTTATGCTTATATTAATAAATTCTTTTAGAAGTAAACAAATAACCTTTCACAAAAATTAGATATTAAGTTCAATTTGTATTTTAACTACAAGTGCACATTGTATATTGTATTTGTGTGCAAGTACAAGTCGATCCCATAGAGATTGAGTAAGAATTGTGTACTATTTTTATTTTTATATTGGAGTTTATATGTGTTCAGTTAAGCACTCCAATGAGTTAGAGTTAACTCAATGGATTAACCTCGTGGACTTAAGTTAACTCCACGAGCCTACCTTTCCAATTAAATACTACTATTTATAGAGGACTTCGGCCAACCATTGGGTAGTTCTATAGAATGTAAATAACATCAATTAAGCTATTTAATGTTAGTTAATCTAAGATTTGTCATTAGGCAACACTAACATTTAGATATTTCAAATAATAACTATTAAAATTTTAAGTATCTGGAATGAATCAATTTTAGTAAACAATAAAACTATTTTCTATTTTCTAAATCAAACGAACATAAAACATTCACAATACCAACAATGATAACATTAATCACGATGCAAAACAAATAATACAACACTTTAATACTAAATGTAAACACAGATAATTAGTTGTTTTTGGTATTTTTGTTTTGATATGTTCCTGAAGATGAGTAGAAGGTGAAATGTAGAAATCTCTATCGACAGTAAAAACTTCCGTCACTATATGTGACGTGATTACATTACTAAAAACTTAATAACTTACAATCTTGCCTCCTCTCTCTATAGAATCATGAATCAAGAATTGTAAGATGATCTCCTCTTCAACATACTAGCATCAACCTAAAACCAAGGCTAGAAACTTTACGATTTCCTGAGATATAAGTCAATGCTTGGTGAAAATAGCTTCCCTTCCTGCAACATGATCACTCCTCATGGCGGTTGTTAGTCACTGTGTTTGGCTCAGAATCAACCTGACATTCGAAAAGTATCCTCACAAACCTCCGATGGTTGGTGATTTTGGTGGTGGTGTGGAGCTTTAGGGAACTTCTGATGCTTCCTGTAGTTAGCGCGGTTCTCCACCACCCTCCTACACACTTATTCTTCGTCTTTTATATTTCTTTCAGTAGTAACTACTTCTGCTTAAATGATCTGTTGGATTTCCTTCATTCATATCAACGATGGTGATTTCTTCTTCATTCCATGAGTGAATTCTTACGCGATACGTGCAATCGTGGTTTTCCTTCGAATTTCCTATTTCTGCAACTACTACAATGGCATATTAGAAAATAAATTGTCCGTGGAGTTAGTGTAACTCAATGGACTTACTTTATTGATTTAACTATAAAACACGTGCAATAAAGAAATAACTTAATGAGTTCAGATGTTTCGAATAGTTATAACTATAAGTATCCGAAACTTATATGCATTTTGGATAGTTAGCACCTAACCTTTAAAAAGTTAACTTAAGTTAAGTTTCCAGAACATGACACATGTCCTCAGGTAGTTTTATGATAAAAGGATATTTCGGATACTTGCAACCCTAACTATCTAATGCTTAGACATATTTCGAATAGCTAGCAGATAACTTACCGAACATTCATTTAAGTCATGCATTAAGGTTTCAACACATGTACTCCAAGAAATAATAAAATATTATTTTATTGTTTAAAACATAACTATTCGGTACATGAAATATAACTCTCTGAAATAACAGAAAATTTAGATACTTAAAAATTAAAAAGCTTGTAACTTACCAATAGTTCAGAAATATACCATATTAGCACTAATTCCTTAAAATTATGTAGATTCTTTCATTAAAGCATATAACAATGCAATTATAACATAATGACTTAATTCTCATATGATAAGCTAATTATTATGCAATTAACCATCATTTAACCCTTAATATTATGCACTTTTTCATTCTAAACACTTTCCCCATACTTAAATTTTGCTAGTCCCTTAGCAAACTTTAATAGGTATAATTCATAACTTTTAATTCTAAAAAACTTCTCATTCATACATAAAAGCAGAATATATAATAAAATAACATTTAACAATAAAACATAAATTGCTAAATCAGTGTCTTGTGTGGAACCTAGGCTCTTATGCCTTTGGTGGCTCACAAGCAAACTAGTTGGTTTTCTAGAACAAATACCAACAAATTGGATTGATATTTTGTTTTTTTTTTTTTCTTATAAAATAAAACAAAAACTAAACAATTTTCTTTCTTTTCTAAAAATAAATGCGAAGTACACATAACATTAAAAGTACAAAATCACAGTTTAAGAACATGATTGAAAAGTAGTGACAAATGGAATAAACGTGTCAGTCCAAGCAAACTTTTTAGGCATAATTCTTCTTGCTATTAATTTTGTTTTAATGTAGTCTACTTTCCTTTTTAACTTGTAAACATGTAGTACGTTATCAATACTAAATATAAGTGTATTACCATTAATGAATTGAAATGTAGAAAGGGATCCTCTTTTATTCCAAAATAATGTAGTTGTTTCTATTTCTACATATAATTCAATATATTCCTCTTCCCACTTCCATTCATTTAGGTATTTCATAATCCATATTTGAAATTTCATCAATTCATCCCACCATCTTATCAGACATAAAGTAGGATCATCATATTCATTATACCACATTCCTAATTGAATTTTATCATATTCTACAAACGATGGTTGAGTTATATCACTAGGTATAGGCAATATTTCTATAAAGTTATCATCATGATTGTCTTACTTACTATGTATAAATCAGATCTAAATGCAATTGATATATCCATGACTAAATATATATATACATCAAGTATGACATGTATGTTGTTAATTAATCTTTTTTGTCCTAGATTTATCATAGTATTTTCAATCCAAGATCTATTTAGAAAATTATACATAGTTAAGCATAAATCTTCATCCCAATTTCTAGTTGGTCTCTAGTAATACAATTTTTTAAGAATGGTCGAATTTTTATCAAAAAATGTTAAAGCTGGCTTAGAATTTTTGGTTGGTACTTCAAATCTATTAGGCCTTCCTATATTCCATTCTTCTCTAGTGATAGAATTTCTAATCAAAATATCAGGTAACAGAATTGCATACCTTGGTTTGGTTCTATAAATAATCAATCCTTCATCTATCCCCATAATATGATCTATTCCTTCTAATGTATTGGGTGGAATTCCAGCATTTTCTTCCATATTCAGATATTCATAGTTGATTGAACTACGATTAAATGACTTCCATAAAAATCTATCTCTAATATTAGTCATTTTTGTAGCTTGTAGTCCATGAAAATATTTTTCTCTAACACATTCTTTAATTTCTTTTGACACACAATACAATCTGCACAGATCTTTAGCTGATAGTTACTTAGTACTTCCCTTAGTGCATCTAGTGGTAATTTCATCAATTCCATCTGTTGTGATTCTATATAACATAAATAAAATTTAGCAAAGATAAAATTAACATAGCTACTTACCTACTCTCGTGGAGTTAGGTCATAACTCAATAAACTAAGTTCGTTGAGTTAAATAATAACTCTACAATACTACTTACTACAATTAAACTTACATTTTTTTCTTTTTATATTTTTCTACTTACTATATTATACATAATTACTTTAGTCATACTACTTCATTCAATTTCCCTTCCATAGGAGGTATCAATTTCATTAACAGTTTTATTGACAAGGTTAGACACTGCTTGCATTGGCAATCCTCTAGTAGGTCTAACTTTTATTAATTCCTTCTGTCTAGGGAGTATATTTCTATTCATATTTTGAATCTGAATGGCGACATTTTCAAATACATGATCTAGACGATTGTTTAATTTTTGAATTATCTTTTCTAACTTCTCTATTCTAGATCCTTGTTCAATTAATGCTTCATAACTTATATTTTTGTCATTTATATTTTCTCCTCCCTAGAAATTGTTATTTCTCCAAGATAGCTTTGGGTGATTTCTCCAATTAAGGTTATAAGAATTTTCAAAGTTATCTTTTTGGTTTCTAGCATAAATAATATCTAAGTCATTAATATTTGTATTCTTTTCTGCTAGCTTTTGATTTAATGATAACTCTTCTATTTTCTTTGTTAACTCAATTAATTTAACTTCAAGTATAGTGCTTGAATCTATTTCATGCATTCCCCTTAGCAATATTCTTTTATCAATAATAGCTTCAGTTGAGTTTTCTCACAGTGTAGTTCTTTTTGCAAAGTTTTCTAAGTATGCCTATGCTTCTTCATTACATAATTTTATAAATCCATTATGGCAAGTAGATTCTAATAAAGACTTAGTTGAAACATCTATGCTATCATAAATTATACCTATTAATTGTGCTTTACTGATTGCATGATGTGGACATTGAGTCAATAAATCTTTAAATCTTTCAAAATAATTTCAGAATGATTCTCCCTGTTTTGGCTACACATTAATATTTGTTTTTTCTTTTTAATCATTTGATGTATTGGATAATATTTTTTCAGAAAAATAGAGCAAAATTCAATCCAAGCAGAAATTGAATCAGGCGACAAAGTATATAACTATCTCTTAACTGTGTCTTTTAAAGCAAAAGGAATATATCTAAGTTTAATAGCATCAATACTCATATTTGGTATTTTCATCATTTGACAAACTTCATTAAATTCTCTAAGGAATAATAGGCATCTTCTCTTTCTAATCCATGAAAGTTTGGCAATTGATTAATATAATTAGATTTTAGTTCAAACCTATCTCCCTCAAAGTTTGGCAATCGAATACATGAAGGTTCATCAATTAATTTAGGATACAAAATTTCCCCTAATGGTTTTTCTACTAGAGCAGCCATATCTTCGTTCTCCTTTAAAAAAAGGTTAGCTACACCCTTAAGGATTTCGTTAAAGTCCAATTCAGAAAATATTTCAGTACGCCTCTATGTTGAATAATCCTATGTAAGTGTTCTTACTAATTGTTTAGTGCTTGGAGAATGAGTCCATGTGCTCATAAATCTTAACATAAAGTAAAATAGCAGAAGATTAATTACATACCAGTCTGATGCTTTGTTTTCAGTAAATAATTGTTGACGGATGAAGTTGAATTAGTTGCTTCTCCTTCTAGTTCCCCAACAAATTTTCTTTTCTTTCCTCCAATGCTAGTAATTTGTAAATAACATTCTGTTCTATATTTATAATGCATGTCCATAAGGTAAATGAATCTCATTGCAAGAACGTGTCTTGTAACGTGCAGTATGGTTCCTATTTTTATGGATACGTGGTCCACTTCTAATTTCAAATTTCAATAATCGCTAAACCCACGAAGTTTCATTCGTGGCTAAAAGAATAACCGTTTAGCTTAATCTATGAACTAACCTCATTGAGTTATATATAACTCAATGGACTGGCATCAGTTTCTATTTCTAACTCAATGAACTAATCTCGTTGAGTTATAGCTAACTCAATGGACAGCTTCGTCACCCATTTGCTAACTCCACGGACTAACTTCGTTGAGTTACAGATAACTCAATGGAGTGACCTTATATTTTATTATTGACCTCATGGAGTTAAGGTTAACTCAATAGACTTACTTCGTTGAGTTAACACTTAGCAAATTTTTTTCTAAAAACTTACTTTTCATCTTAACTTCAATATTTTTTTCTCCTGCATTTTATCAACTTAAATAAAGTTAAATATATTTCATTAATGTAGTGTTCTAATTTAAACTCCTTTAAATTTGAACATTATATGCCTATTTAACTTACAATTCATTTCCTGTTATGTAAAATTTACACTTTACTTTTTAGTATGCAGATATATTTAGACATTATCCAATCATCGTGCATTTAACCATGTCATTAATAAAATTTTAACACATTCTTGCAAAGCTTTAAATAAATAGATAAATAATATTTATCTTCAATATAGTTCTCAATTAAACCATTCGTTCACAATTACACAAATTTAGAAACATCTGATGTTCAAACATTCATATATATATCATTTACAATATATACAATTAGACATTTTTAGTATAAGTAGATGAACAATACATTTTAATATTTCTTCCTAAGTTCATCTACTTCCTTTTAGAGCTTTTCTAATTATTGTTCTAATTGATTTATATACTCTACAGCCCCTACAATATCTCTAGAAGGTCCAGCAATAGAAATAGTAGTTGCAGCATTATAATTTCTATATTCCTTCACTAAAATGGCTCTAGATCTTATCCTCTTAGATGTCCATTTCGTGAAGTCAATTCCTTCCTCCATTAATATTGGTATTAAATCTCCATAAAATAACTTTTTCTTTACTAATTTGAGCTTGGAGATGAATACTTTGACCCAATTTACTTGTATTCTGTTAACAACTGCATATGTGGCCCACTTGACAAATTGACTCAATTCAATGTCATGGCCTTGTCTTTAATAAATAGTCTTTACTAGTATAGTTGCAACCATGTGTGCCTTTCCATTTAAATACTTCAGTCTGTTCAGTAATGGCACATTAGGGTCACTAGCTAGGCACTCCTTAATTTCCTGTTCAGTCTATTTCACTGTAGTTGTTTCTTCCAGAATTTCAATTCCTTCATTTTTCAATCCAAAAATGTTGTGGAGAAGCTCTAGTGTTATCTGAATATTAACTTCTTCCATGTTTGCAATTAAATTTCCTTCTTCCTCTCTCAAGTTTGCATAAAAGCAGGGCACTAAATTTTCATAAATTGCATGCCCTTTTTCTTTTGAAATAAAGTTCAGTAGGCCTTGGAATTTGAATAATTCTTTAATCTCCTCCATTTCAGTCCATCTACTAACCTACTATAAATAATATCATACCCCTTTATCTCTTGATACTTGTTGTATGCTTCCTGACTCTAAAAGTGAACTTCATTTAGAATAGTCACTTCAGACGGGTCAAGAATTTGGATTTGTTGCTCCAAAGGGGTTTGTTCTTGAATTTCTGCTTCTTCCTCAAAATGCTGAACTTATATTTATTGGAAATGATCTGGAGATTCCTGTATTCTTGTTTCTACTTCTATCTGTGGTGGAGAACTGGTAGAACTCTTCACTCTTTTTTCTTGTACTCTTTCAATAAATTGCTGAAGAGTCACTCCCTCTTTAGTAGAATCTATCGAGTCATTTCCTTTTTGTTCAACTTCCTACTTAGCTTCTTCTCTTTCTTCTTCCTCTTGACTACCAATCTACATTGTCACTGTTCTTTCTGATTCTATGGCAGATTGGGATGGAGTCACGGGCAAATCAACTTCTGCCCTATTTGTTTCTTCTATTTGTACAGGTTGCAAGCTAATTTCATCCTATTTTTCTTCTTTTCTTTGCTCTTGCTGTTGCTACTCCTACTCCTCTTCTTTAGATTCTGATAGTAGATCTACAAAAATAGGCTCTTTAAGCCCTACTAATAATATAGGCTTAGGTTTAATTTCTGCTTGAGCTTCAAGCACTATCTCTTTTCCTTTTCTTCTTCTAAATAACTATGTCTGATCTTCCTCTTCCTCCTTAGAGACTAAATCTACACAAATGAGTTCTGTAGGCCCTCGAGCCATAGGTACTAGCTCTTCCTGTTTCACTTTTTCTATAATTATTGGTCTCAAAGGACCAACTTTAGTTTCTTTTGTAGCTAGTGATCTAGCTGCTTTAGAATGTTGTTCTACTTTAATTTTATATTAGGCCTTCAACTTATCTTTGGCCCTTTTCTTGTAAAGTGCATCATATAGTAAATGTGTCTTTGCCATAGCCATATCTTCAGAATTTCCTTGGCTCTTGGCAACTTTAACAAGATCTACGAATTCTCTCCATTCCTTTAGCGTCGATGGCCCCAAAATGCTTCTCTTTCTAACGACCTTGGCAGTGGAATGGATGGTCCTTGCTGTTGTTCCTTAGTAACTAGTTTTTTTAGCAATTGGCTCTTCAGTTGCAGGTTCTTCAACTGCTTTCTTTTGTTACTCCTAGATTTCCCACCAAGCATGTCCAGCAATATGTCTTATAAACCACAGTCGTGACTTGCGTTAGATACTCTAGGGTAACCTCGTTGTTTGGTCTAATTCTCCTTTCTCTATTTACAACTACTTTTGTTGCTACTTTAATTCTTGTTTCTAATATTTGAGGTATTCTAATATCTAAATCAACTAAAACTTTTCTCTAGTAGAAAATATCAGATTCTACCTTTCTAATTCTTTGTCTCGTGTCGTGTTCCTGATCTTTTGTCATGTATGCCATTCCTCTAACTCCTTGAGAAATCTTATAGTGTCAACTGCTTCTCAGAATTCTAACGTCATCTTGTATCTTCGTGGTGTGATGGAATGGAACAGAAAGGTTTTGATCTCTATTGTTCTAAGTTCTAAATGATTTCTACGGATAATGCCCTCAAATCCTAAGTTTTAGTATAAATAAACCCTAAGTTTTTGGTAGGTAATCGGGTCATTTTTCCGTGCAAACTCTCGCTCTCTCACTCACTTCTCCATGGAGTTACGGTTAACTCCACGGACTAAGTCGGTGGACTTAACTACAATACTCCATTGAGTTAACTATAACTCAATGGAGTACTATAATTCAACGGAGTAAGTTCATTAACTTATCTTAGACTTAATAGACTTTTCGTAAAGTTATAACTAATAAAAATACTTATAATAATAATTTTTTAATTTGATCAAGACTGAAGAATTTTCGGTCTGATCAACTCTTAATTTGTCAACATTTTAGAATTTCGGTCAAACCGTTATATTTCCTTGATTGAATGGAAATTAAATATTTTTTTTCTTTTTTCTACTAGTTGAATCGATACCATGCTTCGATAAAACTGACATTTTTACTCAATATAATATATATATTTTTATAGTTTTATGTGTCGGTCAAACTAATGGATCCTTTCAGTGTGATTGTAATAATTTTTTCTTTTTACTATATGTTTTTGTAAAACTGATAATTTCTTTCAATTGAACCGTAACCATATTTAAAATAAGTTTTTTTTTTTCTTTCATATATCTATTTCTTACTTAGTAAAGCTCGAGTAGTCCTCTACTCTTACTTCTTCTATAATACTAAAGGAACCTTTTGGAATTTTCAGAATAGGTCTAAGTCTTTGTCCATTTACTATAAAAATATTCTGATTTTTAGGATTTTCAATTTCAATAACTCCATAGGAATAAATATTTTAAATTATGTAAGGTCCTACCAATCTAAATCTTAATTTTCTTGGATAGTTATGAAGTCTAATAATGTAAAGATATACTTCTTGTCCTATTTCAAAAGTTTTTGGAATAATTTTTTTGTCATGCCAGAACTTCATTTTCTCTTTTTCTTTTACAGTAGTCGAATAAGTTTCATTCCTAAATTCTTCTAATTCAATCAATTGCATTTTCCTGTTTTAAGCAACTTGATTTAAATTAGTATTCAGAGTTTTTAATGCCTAATAAGCTTTATGTTTAATTTCAGTTAGTAAATGGCAACTTTTTCCATATACTATTCTAAAAGGTGACATACCTAAGCTTGTCTTATAAGCAGTTCTATAAGCCCAAAGTGCATCTATTAATCTATTAGCCTAATCTTTTCTAGTAGGATTTACTACTTTTTCTAAGATTAACTTAATTTGTTTATTTGCACTTTCTACTTGTCCACTTGTTTGCGGATGATATGATGTTGCAATTTTGTGATTTACTCCATATTTCTTCATTAAGGCTTCAAAACTTCTATTATAGAAATGAGTTCCTCTATCACTAATAATAGCTTTAGGTATTCCAAATCTAGCAATTATATTACTTCTTATAAAATTTATTACCACTTTGTTGTCATTAGTTTTTGTAGGAATAGCTTCTATCTATTTAGATACATAATCCACCCCCAACAATATATAATTAACTTGATTAGACATAGGAAATGGACCCATAAAATCTATTCCCTACACATCAAAGATTTCAACTTCAACAATAGGACTTAGAGGCATCATATTCCTCTTTGATATTCTTCCTATTTGTTACATCTGAAACAACTTAAGCAATATTTATGAGCATCTTTGAATAGTGTTGGCCAATAAAATCTACATTGTAGAATTTTGGTAGTAGTTTTCCCTGAACCAAAATGTCCTCCACATGCTTGGTCATAACAGAAAGATAATATGCTTTGATATTTAGTTTCTAGAACACACCTCCTTAAAACCAGATCAGGACATTTCTTAAATAAGTATGGGTCTTTCCAATGGTAATATTTTACTTTTGAAAAGAACAATGCCTTATCTTGTCTATTCAAATCCTTAGGTGTTAAACTAGTAACTAAGTAATTAACTGTCTGCATACCAAGGCATTGTGGTTATGGTCATTAATTGTTCATTAGAAAAATTATCCTTAATTTCAGTATTTGATTTTTCTATTTATAATCTTGATAAATGGTCTGCTACTACATTCTCACAACCTTTTTTATCTTTAATTTCTAGGTCAAATTCTTGCAACAGTAATATCCACTAGATCAATCTAGGTTTAGTCTCTTTCTTTGCTATTAGGTGTTTTAAAGCTGAATGATCTGTGTATACTATCACTTTAGCTCCTATTAGATATGATCTAAACTTTTCTAAGACAAGCACAACAACTAATAATTCTTTTTCAATAGTTGAATAATTAGCTTGAGCATCATTTAAAGTTTTTCTTGCATAATGAATCACTCTAGGAGATTTTTCTATCTTTTGTCCCAACATTGCTCCTACAGCAAAATCAGATGCATCCCACATTAATTCAAATGGATGGCTCCAATTAGCTGCTTGTATTATAGGAGTTGAAATTAAGTTAGTTTTAAGCTTGGAAAATGCTTCTTTGCAATTTTTATGAAAGTTAAATGGGACATCTTTTAATAGATTAGTTAAAGGTCTAGCTATTTTGCTAAAATCTTTAATAAATATTCTATAAAATCTAGCATGTTCTATAAATGATCTAATATCTTTTATTGATTTAGGTTCTAGTATATTAGAAATTTCTTCTATTTTAGCTTTATTACTTCCAACCCTTTCATCGAAACATGTCTTAAGACTATTCCTTGTTTAACCATGAAATGACATTTTTCCCAATTTAGAACTAGATTTTTTTCCACACAGTGTTTTAATACTTGGTCTAAATTATTTAAACACACTTCATATGAAGTTCCATACATAATAAAATCATCCATAAATATTTCTAAAAAATCTTCAATCATTCTAGTGAATATGCCCTGCATACACCTTTGAAAGGTAGCTGGTGCATTGCATAATTCGAATGGCATTCTATTAAAAGCATAAGTTTCATTAAGACATGTAAAAGTTGTTTTGTCTTGATCCTCTAATGCTACTGAAACTTGGTTATATCCTGAATACCCATCTAGGAAACAAAAATATTCTTACCCTACTAATTTCTCTAGCATTTTGTCTATAAAAGGTAAGGGAAAATGATCTTTCCTAGTTACAACATTTAGCTTTCTATAATCTATACACACTCTCCAACCTGATTGAATTCTAATAGGTATCAAGTCTTGACTTTCATTCCTAATAACTGTTAATCCTGATTTCTTGGGAACTACATGTATTGGACTAACCCATGAGCTATCAAAAATCAGATAAATTATGTCATTATCTAACAATTTCACTATTTCCTTCCTGACTATTTCTTTAAGGTTTGGATTTAATCTCCTCTCAGGAATTCTAGTGGGTTTAGCATTCTCTTCTAAATATATATGGTGATAGCATATAGTTGCACTTAACCCTTTTATATTAGCCATAGTCCATCCTATTGCTTCTTTATAATTTTTTACTACATCTTTTAATTTAGAAATTTGATCCTCTTTTAAATTTGAAGTAATAATGATTGGACATGTTCATTTTTCTTCCAAAAATATATAGGTTAATTCAAAAGGTAAAGGTTTCAAATCTAAATGTTGACCATCAGAAGCTAGAGCTCCTAAATTAACATTTTGATATTCTATATTAAACTCTTCTTGATCTCTTTCTACATCTATGCATTCACTTACTTCTAAAGTTTCAGAATTTAGTTGCCTATTTAATTCTTCTTGAATCACATCATCTAGCATATCTCTTTCATCCTCTAGAAAGTCTATAGTATGCAAGGACATTTCTAACTCCTCAAACTTTTCTAGTTTGAAATTGTTTAATTGAGTATCTTCATTACCATATGCTAACTTCATCATTCCAGTTTTACAATTTATAATAGCCCCTAATGTTGCTAAGAATGGTCTTCCCAAAATTAAAGATGTATCATGATTTTGATGCTTAATTTGTTGGGAATCCAAAATTACAATATCAATAGGATATATGAAGTTTTTGATTTTAATTAGGACATCTTCTATTTTTCCTCTAGGGTATCTGTTGAGTATTTTGTTTTGATGATGTGTGCTGAATGAAAATAATCATATTTTCTCAATTACTATTGTTTGTGAAAAGAAATTAAAATCATTAATTAATACAAAAAAAGCTTACTAGCATAAATACTTGTCTGTATTGGATCTGAAGTTAATAACTAGTCGTTTTGTTGCATTAATTTCACATTTAACTAAACGTTAAGTTAACGTGTGTTTTTATTGAAAAGCATGATAGTTTTAAAGTTATATTTTCTGTATCATAAACAGTGCACGTTTAGACAACTCGTTAAGTTAGAGTTTTGTTTGTATAGAGGTCACGTGAGAACTCGTTAAGTTAGAGGCTTAAAGGTTAAAATAGGTCACGTGATAACTCGTTAAGTTAGTGAATAAAAGAAGAGACGAACATTTGTTTATTACTGAATTAGTGAGTTAAAGTTTTTTCAGAGACTTACAGTCGTAACAATTCGAAAGGTAACTTAAGTCATGTTTTCAAGTCTTGACACGTGTCTCACTAGTTTTATGGTAAAAAGAGTTTTTCGGAAACTTACAACCGTAACTATCCGAAACTTAAACTATTTTTGGTGAGTTATCGTTTAACCTTCCAAAAGAAGGGTTAAGTTAGTTCGTTGAGTTAGCGTAACACCACAGATTTAGTTCGTTGAGTTAGCTACAATACTTGTCACATGAAATGGCACATGAGGAACTCGTTAAGTTAGAAACGTTAAGTTATATATATATACTTGTGTTACTCGTTTAGTTAACATTAAGGCAACGACTTCTTATTACGCTTGATGAAAGATTTTGGACAAGAATGTTTATTTTGCAAGAAATTTTTCAGAGATCCAAGATTGATGATTAAAGAAAATTCAAAATATAAACGTGGGTCAGAACGTGTGTTTCAATGAAGGAAAAAGAAAAAACGTGGAGAAATGGAAAACTGGTAGTGATTAAACGTGAAGGATATGCATGAAATAAAGATACAATATAAAAGGCATAGAATTCTCGGTGATCAAACTATCCCTACACACCAAAAGAAAAATCTTTTTCAGGGATCAAAAACACCTCTTTGGGGAAAATCTCTCAAGTGGAAGAAAGTTCAATGAAGTAGAAAAGGTCAAATTTATGTCGCTGAGGATTTGAAGTATCAAGTGGAAGAAAATTCAGTGAAGCAGAACCAAGTATTATTTATGTCATTGAAGATTTAAAGTATTAGAAGAAAGCAAATTTGGTGAAGCAAAGAAAGACAAGATATTCGTCACTGAAGAGTTGCTAAAGAAGAAAAAGAAGAAGAAGAAAGATCTCAAACAGGGAGAAATGTTTTAAATTCCGCAAATTAGTTTTCTTTGTTTGTAGTTATGAAATTGTTTAGATGATACATGGTATCAAGATATAATTGCATCTACAATTTTTGAGGAGAATTGAATTGTATATTGTAATTGAAACCTTGAATAAAAATGATTTTATAAAAACAATGTCTCGACTTCTTTTTGTGTTTTAAAGTTTCAATTATATTTCAAAAAATATTAAAAATACACAATTCACCCTCCTCTTGTGTAGCCATACGATCCTATAGTATCTTATGTTAGGATCGATAGGCTCACCAAAGGAGGGGTGAATGGTGAAAGTGTGTATTTTTAAAATTCTTTTAATGTTGAATTGAATGATTCAACAAAAATGAAATGAGATGAAACTGATATAATGCAAATTAACAAAGATAAGAAACACACAGCAAATTTTTAGGTGGTTCACCAAATTGGCTAGTCCACTCCCAAGGTTCAGTTGGGCTTCACTAAGTGTATCAACACTTACACACTTGCTTTCAGGTCAAAGCAAGAACCAACTACACAGAAGTTTTTAGGTAAAAACTTCAGTAAACCAACCTCTAGAGCTTTCAGGTCGAAACTCAAACCAACACTGTATGTAGCTTTCAGGTTGAAGCCACGAACCAACAGCTTTAAACCTTCAATGAGAGTTTTGGTACAAGAGTTTTTTCTGCAATGGATCTTCTAAATGTTCTTCACTGTTTGCAGACTTGAGTATGAATGGAATTTGAGTGTAGCTCACTATATATCTCTACCATATATTCGTTGTTTGTATTTTGAATATATACTTGATATGTACAA
Source organism: Cymodocea nodosa (assembly GCA_036874045.1). Taxonomy (NCBI): domain Eukaryota; kingdom Viridiplantae; phylum Streptophyta; class Magnoliopsida; order Alismatales; family Cymodoceaceae; genus Cymodocea; species Cymodocea nodosa. Next base: position 13,850,970 of record CM072342.1, on the reverse strand, counting down.
CGATCATATTTTGCTCCAACGGATGTATTCTACTGTACTTGATTAGGATCAAGTCCCAATACGGCAAGTGACCGTTCAGAAAAACGTTTCAAGTCAACTTACCGATTTTCCTGTTCTTTCAGATAGTTAGCTATGTAACTCTCCGAGGAGTAACTATAACTCACCGAAAGATCACTTATCCTTTGCTGCTAGGTAGTATTCCAGAATATTTAAGTGTGAGCTGTCATCCAATCGGATACTTATAACTGTAACTCACCGAATAGTTATATACTTGACTCTGTCAACTTTCCGATTTAATTTAGCACGTGCATAAAAGACTAACTTAAATTTCGGAAGGTTATCCTGTAACTCACCGAAATTCTTCAGGATTTCAGATAGTTATTTTTCTAACTCTCCAAAAACTTATTTGAGCCACTGTTTGGAATTCTGCACGTGGGAAATTCGATGACTTAAATTTCGGATAGTTAAATTGTAACTCACTGAAACTCTTTTGAAATTTCGGATAGTTATCCTTCTAACTCTTCGAAAACCTCTTTGAGCATCTGTCTAGATTTCTACACGTGGGAAATTCACTAACTTAAGTTTCGGATAGTTAAACTGTAACTTACCAAAACTCTCTTTTAAATTTCGGATAGTTATCCTAACTCTTCGATTTTCCCATTTAAACTTTCAACTGCCGGCTTCCTCCATTTTGCACGTGCGTAATAAAATGACTTAAGTTCCGGAAAGTTATGCTTGTAACTTACCAAACAACTCGAATAGTTATCTAACTCTCCGAAAAGAAAACTCGGATAGTTATCTAACTCTCCGACAAGTCTTTTAAGCTTCCGTTCTGTATTTCTACACGTGGTTTATTGAATGACTTAACTTTCGGATAGTTATACCTGTAACTCTCTGAAAAGTCCTTTAAGCTTCCAGATAGTTATCTCCTTAACTATCCGATCATTCAATCACTTTAACTGTCTGATTAAATAACTCTCCGAAGGCTTTGTAAAATCGGATAGTTATTCTTTTAATTGTCTGATAGCATTGCTGCTGCTTTAAACTTGCTCTTCGGATACTTAGACCTATAACTATCCGATTTTGCTGAATCTTCTTGATCTGGAACCTTCTTGATCTTTTCATCTGCCTGGAAATAGTTCTAACAGCCTTCTGATCTAAAGCAGTAAGACTTAACTATGAAATACAATATGTTTCCTCACATAGGTTTTGCATTATCAAAATACTCGGGTACTAACAATATCCCCCTTTTTGATAATGACAAAAACCTTTACAATTATTTACATGTATTTCACACAGAGAAACATAAAACAGGAAATTAACACAACTATATTGACAATGAGGGATTCCTCCCCTTGACTTTGAGCAGACTTCTCCCCCTATTTGTGTGCTGAGTTTTTCTCTTTTAATTCTTGCTGGAAATACTGTGAGTGACCATATACTTGATAAATTTCCAAATCCTTCTCCCCCTTTTTGTCATTATATAAAAAGGTGAGGACTATAAAACTATTTTTCTGTAAAACTGATATAACCTACACGAGTAGGTTAGCAGAAAAACAAGCTCCCATATTGTGAGCTTGATGAATAAAATATTTAATGATCTTGTAAAGAACATATTCCTAGATTTCGTCTAATATGATTAAAAGTTGATTCATTTAAAGGTTTGGTGAAAATATCTGCAAGTTGATTTTCTGTTAGCACAAACTTAAGTGAAATGTGCCCTTTTTCCACATGATCTCTCAGAAAATGATGTATGATCTCGATATGCTTGGCTCTAGAATGAAGTACTGTATTCTTAGATAGACTGATTGCACTGCTGTTATCACTAAATATGATTGAATTCTAAATTTTCAGTCTATAATCTGCTAGAGTTTGCTGCATCCAAAGGATTTGTGTACAGCACAATCCAACTGCAATATACTTGGCTTCAGTAGTAGATAAAGCTATACAATTTTGTTTCCTACTAAACCATGAGATCAAAGAACATCCAAGTAATTGACAAGTACCACTGGTGCTTTTTCTATCAGATCTAGTCCCTGCATAATCTGCATCACTATAGCCTGTTAAAATTAAACTACTGTCAACTGAGTAGAATAATCCGAAATCTTTTGTTCCTTGTAGATATCTGAAAATTCTTTTGACTGATTTCAAATGTGATTCCTTTGGTGATGCTTGAAATCTAGCACACAAGCATACACTAAACATAATATCTGGCCTGCTAGCTGAAAGGTATAATAGGGATCCAATCATACCTCTATATTGTCTTTGATCCACTGCAACACTTGAATCATCCATTTCTATTTTAATGCTTGAGCTCATTGGAGTATTTGCGGATTTGATGTTTTCATAACCAAATTTCTTCTACATCTCTTTCTCTTTCTAGTATTTTTCTTGGTTGACAAAGATACCATTATGCATTTGATGAATCTATAATCCCAAGAAAAACTTCAATTCTCCCATCATGCTCATTTCGAATTTATTTTTCATTAAATTCTAAAATTCATGACAGAGATCTTCTGAAGTGGCTCCAAAGACTATATCATCAACATATATCTGTACAATCAACATGTGCACATCAAAAGTTTTGATAAACAAAGTGCTGTCCACTTTGCCTATAGAAAAATTATTTTCAATTAAAAATCTTTTCAATTTCTCATACCAAGCTCTAGGTGCCTATTTCAAACCATATAGAGCATTTCTCAGTTTGTGAACATGATTCGGCTTGAGTTCATCTTCAAATCTAGGAGGTTGTTTAACAAACACTTCTCCTTGAATTTCTCTATTTAAGAAGGCACTTTTCACATCCATTTGAAACAATCTTATCTTCATATTACTTGCAAAGGCAAGCAACATTCTGATAGCTTCAATCTTGGCTACAAGAGCAAAAGTTTCTTCATAGTCAATACCTTCCTGCTGATTGTAGCCTTGTGCAACTAATCGAGCTTTATTTCTGAGAATGTTACCATCTTCATCTAATTTGTTTTGGAAAATCCATTTAGTTCCAATGATGGATTTTCCTTCAGGTTTTTCTATTAGTTCCCACACATTATTTTTCTGGAACTGATTTAATTCTTCTTGCATGGTCATTGTCCAGTAGGTATCCTTACAGGCTTCATCTACTGATTTTGGCTCTATTTCTGACACAAATGCACAAAAATTACAGATATCTTGTGCTTTGCTTCTGGTTTGTACCCCTTTGGATATATTTCCAATAATTTGTTCTTCGGGATGATCAAATCTAAACTTCCAACTGTTATGATTTTGATATTTAAGGTTGAGATTCTGGTCTAACACTTGTGAATTGGTATTCTGCTTGCTTTTATCATCTTCAAAGTCTTCATTTTCACTATCATCATTAATCTTCAACTTTTTAAAATTTTGGAACAGATCTTCATCAAACTGAACATTTATACTTTCCTCCACTCTTCTATCTTCAGCAAAATATACTCTGTAAGCTTTGCTTCTTGAGGAGTAACCAACAAGTAAGGCAGGTTCAGACTTAGCATCAAACTTGTCTTTAGCATTTCCTATATTTAAGACATAACATTTGCATCCAAATGTCTTAAAATAGCCCACATTTGGAGTTTTATCGAACCAAATTTCAAAGGGTGTCTTATTTAATATGGATCTAATGTGAGTTCTGTTGGAAATGTGACAAGCTGTTCCTACAACTTCTGCCTAGAGAAATTTAAGTAGATTCGTGGCACTTAACATAGTTCTAGTCATTTCTTGTAATGTCCTATTTTTTCTTTCCACAACTCCATTTTGAGTAGGAGTTCTAGGACAAGAGAATTCATGCAAAATTTCAAATGAATTGCAGAGGTTTTCAAAATCTTAGTTTTCAAATTCACCTCCATGATCACTTCTATTTTTCTTCACTGTTAGTTCCTTCTGATTCTGAACTCTTATGCAGAAATTCCTGAACTCATTGCAAGTTTCATTTTTATGTGTCAAAAATATTACCCAAGTTAATCTGGAGAAGTCATCAACAATAACAAAGGTATATTTTTGACCCCCTAGACTTGATACTTGAGAATGACCAAACAAATCTAGATGTAGCAGTTCTAATGGCCTTTTGGTGGAAACAACACTTTTGCTGTAATGAGCAGTTCTCTTCTGCTTCCCTAGCATACAATCACTGCACACTCTATCCTTCTTAAATGTGAGTTTAGGCAGACCCCTAACAAGATCAGCCGTGGATAGCTTTCTAATATTCTTCATGCTAATGTGACCAAGTCTTCTATCCCACACCCAATCGTCTTCACCAATTGCTACCAAACAGGAATTGCTTGCAAAATTTTCACATGGAAAGTTTAATGTATATATTGAGCAATTTCTAATACTAGTAAATTTTGTTTCATTTGTGGTAGGATCAATAATGTAGCAGTTTTTAGCATTAAAAGAAATAGTATAGCCTTTATTACATAATTGTCCTACACTTAACAAATTTTGTTTTAATCCATTTACATGCAAGAAATTCTCAATTATACCATTTTCAGATGTAATATTCCCTATTGCAGTTATTTTACATTTTTCATTATTTCCAAACTTAACAAATCCTGAACTTAAGTTTTTAACTGAGTCAAGAAAGCTTTTCTTACCTATCATGTGCTTTAAGCATCCACTGTCCACAATCCATTTAGTGGAACGTGCTTGAAACTCCTTGTCACCCTGCAAATCATACTGAAATTAAAGCTTTTGGTACCCAAATCTTCTTGGGTCTAGAGGAGTTAGTCCTTAAAACATTAAATCTATTGCCTCTTGGTAGCCACATATGACTTGATCTTCGTTTGATGGCAAACACAGTGGTGCCATCTCTATAATATCGAATCACTCCACCACAATAAGGTATTTCCTGTGGTGTAGCATACCCTAGGCCATATTTATTCCCATTTGATCGTTGAGATCCTATTATTCTATTTAATCCTTTTTGTCCTTGAGTAAATTTACATACAGTATTTTTCAAATCTGATATAGTAGTTGATAGAATTTTATTTTCATCTTTTAATTTACAGTTATCACAACTATACTTATCTAAATTTGATTTTAGATTCCTATTTTCAACTATAGTTGATTCTAATTTAGCAAATGAATTTTCTAAGCATTGATTTAATCTTTTAATTTCTTTCTTAAAATCTCTACACTTCACATATAAATTATCTACAGTAGATAAAAGACTACTTATGTCTAGATCATCATGCTCATTTTCTGAGCTAGAGGAAGTAGAGCATACCTCTTGTGCTGCAAAACAAACATTTGCTGCAGCTTCTTCTTCAAACTCTAATGAACAGCTTGAAGAGCTACTATCATCCCACGTAGCTTTGAGAGCCATTTTCTTTTTGTCTTTCAATCTCTTCTTCTTATCTCCTTGATCCTCTTCTGTCTGAAATGGACAGAAGGTCTGTATGTGCCATTGCCTTTTACATTTGAAACATGTAGGAACAATTCTTTTAGAGTAGTTGGGCTTGTTCTTTTTCTTCATGAATTTTTTGAAATTTCTTGCCAGCAACATGATATCATCATCATTTGAGCTAGGAACTTCTTCTGTAGATGGAAATGCTATTTCCTTTTTCTTTTCAGCTTTCTTTTCAACAGTTCCTTCTTGCTCTTTTCAGTCCTTCATCTGAGCTTCGTGGGCTAGAAGATTGCCCAACATTTCTTCAACTATGAAATTGTTGAGATCCTTGGAATCTTGAATAGACGTGGACTTCTGTTTCCACTCAATAGTTAAACTCCTCAGGATCTTCTGTACTTGTTCACGTGAAGAGAACTCTTTTCCCAAGCCTTTTAGACTGTTAATGATTTCAATAAATCTAGAAAACATTTCAGTTATGTTTTCATTATCATTCATTTTAAACAATTCTAGTTTTCTTAAAAGAATACTGATTTTTGTATCCTTAACTTGGCTTGTACCTTCATGAGTAATTTGAAGGATTTTCCAAGCCTCATGAGCAGATTTACATGCAGATATCTTATTATATTGATCAGCAATTAGTGCACAATAAATGGCATTCAGCCCTCTAGCATCCAACTAGATGATTTTCTCATCCTCCTCAGACCAGTTTGAAATATCACTGGTTGGAAGTGTAGTTCCAAGAACAATAGTCTTCTAGAGTTTAAAATCTAAACTCCTAAGCAAGCACTCCATTCTATTCTTCCAATAGTTATAATTGGAACCATCAAATAGAGGAGGTCTGTAGATGTTTTGTCCCTCAGCAAATTGAGCCATAAAATCAGATGGTTAAATCTTATGAAGGAATAACCTTGCTCTAATACCAATTGTTAGGATCGATAGGCTCACCAAAGGGGGGGTGAATGGTGAAAGTGTGTATTTTTAAAATTCTTTTAATGTTGAATCGAATGATTCAACAAAAATGAAATGAGATGAAACTGATATAATGCAAATTAACAGAGATAAGAAACACACAGCAAATTTTTAGGTGGTTCACCAAATTGGCTAGTCCACCCCTAAGGTTCAGTTGGGCTTCACTAAGTGTATCAACACTTACACACTTGCTTTCAGGTCAAAGCAAGAACCAATTACACAGAAGTTTTCAGGTAAAAACTTCAGTAAACCAACCTCTAGAGTTTTCAGGTCGAAACTCAAACCAACACTTTATGTAGCTTTCAGGTTGAAGCCACACACCAACAGCTTTAAACCTTCAATGAGAGTTTTGGTGTAAGAGCTTTTTCTACAATGGATCTTCTGAATGTTCTTCACTGTTTGCAGACTTGAGTATGAATGGAATTTGAGTGTAGCTCACTGTATATCTCTACCATATATTCATTGTTTGTATTTTGAATATATACTTGATAGGTACAATGATCATATTTTCCTCCAACGGATGTATTCTACTGTACTTGATTAGGATCAAGTCCCAATACGGCAAGTGACCGTTCAGAAAAACGTTTCAAGTCAACTTACCGATTTTCCTGTTCTTTCGGATAGTTAGCTATGTAACTCTCCGAGGAGTAACTGTAACTCACCGAAAGATCACTTATCCTTTACTGCTAGGTAGTATTCCAGAATATTTAAATGTGAGCTGTCATCCAATCGGATACTTATAACTGTAACTCACCGAACTCACCGAACAGTTATATACTTGACTTTGTCAACTTTCTGATTTAATTTAGCACGTGCATAAAAGACTGACTTAAATTTCATTAGGTTATCCTGTAACTCACCGAAATTCTTCAGGATTTCGGATAGTTATTTTTCTAACTCTCCGAAAACTTATTTGAGCCATTGTTTGGAATTCTGCACGTGGGAAATTTGATGACTTAAGTTTCGGATGGTTAAACTGTAACTCACCGAAACTCTTTTGAAATTTCGTATAGTTATCCTTCTAACTCTCCGAAAACCTCTTTGAGCATCTATCTAGATTTCTGCACGTGGGAAATTCACTGACTTAAGTTTCGGATAGTTAAACTATAACTTACCAAAACTCTATTTTAAATTTTGGATAGTTATCCTAACTCTCCGATTTTCCCATTTAAACTTTCAACTGCTGGCTTCCTCCATTTTGTACGTGCGTAATAAAATGACTTAAGTTTCAGATAGTTATGCCTGTAACTTACCGAAAAACTCGAATAGTTATCTAACTCTCCGAAAAGAAAACTCGGATAGTTATCTAACTCTCCGACAAGTCTTTTAAGCTTTCGTTCTGTATTTCTGCACGTGGTTTATTGAATGACTTAACTTTCGGATAGTTATACCTATAACTCTTCGAAAAGTCTTTTAAGCTTCTGGATAGTTGTCTCCTTAACTATCCGATCATTCAATCACTTTAACTATCTGATTAAATAACTCTCTGAAGGCTTTGTAAAATCGGATAGTTATTCTTTTAACTGTCCGATAGCATTGTTGCTGCTTTAAACTTGCTCTTCGGATACTTAGACTTGTAACTGTCCGATTTTGCTTAATCTTCTTGATCTGTTCATCTGGAACCTTCTTGATCTTTTCATCTGCCTGGAAATAGTTCTAACAGCCTTCTGATCTAAAGTAGTAAGACTTAACTATGAAATACAATATGTTTCCTCACATAGGTTTTGCATTATCAAAATACTCAGGTACTAACATCTTATACTTCTATTAGCTAATTGAATGATAGTCCTAGTAGGGATTAAGCCTTCTAATCCTAAGGATTCAAATATATCACTAGGCATAACATTCATACCTGCACCTAGGTTTATTAAGGTTCTTTCTAGAATGGTATTTTCTATAGTGCATGATATAACAGGAATTCCAGGATCAGATAATTTTTTAAGAATTTGTGGCAGAAATAGGGAACTACTTTGCTCAACTAAAAAGACTTTCCTTATCACTTTTTGCTCTCTTTTCTTAGTACATCAATCCTTGAGAAATTTAGCACAAGGTGGCATTTTTTGCAATAAGTCTAATAAAGGAATGTTAACTTGTACTTTTTCAAAAATTTCTCTAATTTTTTCTTGTTTTTTAGGAAATGTTTGATGTAATCTTTTAGGATAGAGTACTAATGATTTTGAGTTACAAGATTCTTTTTCTTCCATTTCATTCATTTGATCATTTTTAATCTCATTTTTAGATTTAGATTTTTCTTCATTAATTTCTAAGTTTTCAGATATTACATTTTCATTATCATTTTGAATTTTGTTCTTATCCACCTTCATATTACTTTCTTTTTGACTTCTTGGTGGTATATTAGTACCAGATCTTAATGCTATACATACATCTTCTAGATTTTCATTACTTTCATGATGTTCTTGTATTTCATTTCCATGATTTTTATCTTTAATTGTTTTTAGTTTTAACTTACATTCTTTAAATTCTATTGCATTGGTATTTTCTTTTGTCTATATGTCTTGCAAATTATGCAAATATGTAATATTAAAGTTTCATTTGTATTTTCCTATTGCATAACTTGTAATTTCTTTGTAAATTCATCCAATGCTTTTAGCTTTCTTTCAAGATCATCTAGTCTCATTGCATTCAATTTTTGATCAATTATTATTATGGTTTTCTTAGTTTCGTATATGATATCAATTTTAGGTTCTGAATATTCTTCCCTATAATTTAATTGGTTGACTTCTTGTTGCTGACACATGTATTGTTCCAATTTGCCCATGTTTTGCTCTAAACTACACTCCAATCTGTCATACCTATCCCAAACTTCCTTGTATCTCAATGTATTACACGTTTTAAACTAACTATTAGTTGGGTAAACTATAAGATTCTCATACTCAAACTCCATTATATTGAATATAATTCATTTGTTGTTCATGTGATCTAACCATATGCAATCGTCTTAGTTTCAAACTATCAAACAAGTCATGACCTTCCAAATTATAGAATTCACATATGCTAATTACAGGTTTCAAAAATCTTTGAGCACAAGCATATGCCATATTCTCAATTATATAATAAAACACACAACACTCCTTCTAATATTAAAACAAAATAGCATTCACAGTTGCTTAGCTTCTCAATTCCCCGACAATGGCACTATAAAAACTTGTCTTAGTTTTGAAAATTTCCTTGATTTGTTTTTATGCTTATATTAATAAATTCTTTTAGAAGTAAGCAAACAACCTTTCATACAAATTAGATATTAAGTCCAATTTGTATTTTAACTACAAGTGCATAGTGTATATTGTATTTGTGTGCAAGTACAGGTTGATCCCAAAGAGATTGAGTAAGAATTATGTACTATTTTTATTTTTATATTGGAGTTTATATGTGTTCAGTTAAGTACTCCGTTGAGTTATAGTTAACTCAACGAACTTAGTTTGTAGAGTTATGGTTAACTCAACAGACTAACCTCGTGGACTTAAGTTAACTCCACAAGACTACCTTTCTAGTTAAATACTACTATTTATAGAGTACTTCGGCCAACCATTGGGTGGTTCCATAGAATGCAAATAACATCAATTAAGCTCTTTAATGTTAGTTAATCTAAGATTTGTCATTAAGCAATACTAACATTCAGATATTTCAAATAGTAACCATTATAAGTATCTGGAATGAATCAATTTCAGTAAACAATAAAACTATTTTCTATTTTCTGAATCAAACGAACATAAAACATTCACAATACTGACAATGATAACATTAATTATGATACAAAATGAACAATACAACAATTTAATACTAAATGTAAACATAGATAATTAGTTGTTTTTGATATTTTTGTTTTGATATGTTCCTAAAGATGAGCGAAAGGTGAAATGTAGAAATCTCTATCGACAATAAAAACTTCTGTCACTACATGTGACACGATTGCACCATTGAAAACTTAATCACTTACAATCTTGCCTCCTCTTCCTATAGAATCATGAATCAAGAATTGTAAGATGATCTCCTCTTCAGCATACTGGCATCAACCTGAAACCAAGGCTAGAAGCTTTACAAACTCTTGAGATATGAGTCGGTGCTTGGTGAAAATGGCTTCTCTTCCTATGACACGATCACTCCTCATAGTGGTTGTCAATCACTGTGTTTGGCTCGGAATCAACCTGACATCTAGAAAGTATCCACACAGACCTCTGATGGTTGGTGATTTTGGTGGTGGTGTGGAGTTTCAGGGAACTTCCGACACTTCTTGCAGTTAACACAGTTCTCCACCACCCTCCCACACACTTATTCTTCGTCTTTTATATTTCTTTCAGTAGTAACTACTTTTGCTTAAATGATCGATTGGATTTCCTTCATTCATATCAACGATGGTGATTTCTTCTTCATTCCACGAGTGAATTCCTACGTGATACATGCAATCATGGTTTTCCTTGGAATTTCCTATTTCTGCAACTACTATAGTGGCATATTAGAAAATAAATAGTCCATGGAGTTAGTGTGACTCAACGGACTTACTTTGTTGATTTGACTATAAAACACGTGCAATAAAGAAATAACTTAATGAGTTTAGATGTTTTAGACAATTATAACTATAAGTATCTTAAACTTATATGCATTTTAGATAGTTAGCACCTAACCTTCCAAAAGATAACTTAAGTTAAGTTTCTAGAACATGACACATGTCCTCAGGCAGTTTTATGATAAAAATATATTTTAGATACTTGCAACCCTAACTATCCGATGCTTAGACACATTTCGGATAGCTAGTAAATAACTTACCAAACATTCATTTAAGTCATGCATTAAGGTTTCAACATGTGTACTCTAGGAAATAATAAAATATTATTTTATCGTTTAAAACATAACTGTTTGGTACATGAAATACAACTCTCCAAAATAACAAAAAATTTGGATACTTAAGAATTAAAAAGCCTGTAACTTACTGACAGTTTAGAAATGTACTTAATTAATACTAATTCCTTGAAATTATGCAGATTCTTTCATTAAAGCATATAATAGTGCAATTATAACATAATGTCTTAATTCTTATATGATAAGCTAATTATTATACAATTAACCATCATTTAACCGTTAATATTATGCACTTTTTCATTCTAAACAACTAACAAGTAGAGAATTGTACTAAAACTATTGTAAATTCTTACTTTATCAATAAGAAAGTTTAGAATTACAAATAGTGAGTGTTTTGTGTTCTTATTTTATCTACTAGAATTTTAAATTCTAAAGACACAATTCACACTCTCTCTTGTAATACTACGATACTACAGCTAGATTTTAATAAACCTTTCTTAGATTGACTATCCCTTCATACTTAATTACTCAAACACACTAAGCTCTGAAATAGAAAGCTATTTTCATTTAATTCTTTTCCTTTTTCTACTTCGTATTTCATATTTTTAGAACTGTAAATATAACTCAAATGTATTATAGAACTAATAGTATTTCTTTTGGGAAATCCAAGTTATTTTCAATTAAATGTTGACCATAATAGCACAATGTTCATTCAAAATGTTCAGATAATGTAGAAAATTTTTTTTCTAAAAATTTATATTTTCTTAACTACTAATGATAATATGGTACAATTATTTGAATTCTTTCCTTTTAAATTTTTCTTTCTTTCCTTTTAAAAACATAAATAACAAAAGTAACAGAAAGATTGATAAAAACTTATAATATAAATATAAAAATGATATCATGGATCAATAGATTTTCACATATCAATAAGATGATAAATGCCTAAATTCAACCTTATATTGGAAAATGTATTTTCATTTAAGGGTTTGGAAAATAAATTGGTTAGTTGATCAAAGGTTGACACATAATCTATCTTAACGTTTCGTTTAATTGCATTATACCTTAGAAAATAATGCTTAATTTCTATATGCTTGGTTCTAAAATATAACACAAGATTCTTAGATAAATTTATCACAGAGTTACTGTTAGGAATTTTGTTTTGATGATAAATACTTTATTAAAGTTTTTAAATAATCTAAATAATATTTTCTAAGTATAATAGTCACGTAATTAAATGTTACCAAGTTATTGGAAAGTTTCATTTAAAATTTCGGATAGTTAACTTTTGGATAGTTAGATTTTCAAATAGTTAAAGTTTTCAGATAGTTAGAATTTCAGACAGTTAAACTTTTGGATAGTTAATGTTTTGATTTAGTCGAAGAGTTATGTTAAAAACTCGTATAGTTAAGTTCTTTGCACGTGTGTTTTTAATGTTTTAAGTTGTCACGTGTTTTCCATGTGCGTTCGTTAATGAAAATCGAAGAGTTAGATAACTATTCGAGTTTTTATACTCATGAATAGATAACTGTTCGAGTTTTATAAAATGACTAATGAATAGATAAGTTTTCTATTTTCAGTCATGTGTTTTGTAGGTGCAAAAAACTTGAAGAGTTACATATAAGTGTTCGAGTTTTTACAAGACTTAAATGATAAGTGTTCAACTAAAATAAAGACTTAGAAGATATTCTACAAAAACTCCTGGAAGATAAAGTTTTAGTGAATCTACAAGTGGAGATCGTGGAAATTCAAAATGATAGTGGAGAAAATGGAAATTCAAAAAGATAGTGGAAATCGTGGATGATTTGAATTTGAAATTAGTATGTGGATTATGGATTAAGTGGATGAACATGCTAAACGTGAAGTCATAGTTTGACTACTAATAGAGAGTACGAGCTACATTACAATATAAATCCAAATCTCAAGAAAAACCAAGTTTGAATATTCAATCCGGATCCCAAACTGAAAGTCAAGTTTGAATATTCATATCTAAAAAAATTCTCCAACTTCAGAAGAAGTTCGAAATTCCAAGCAATTTTAGAAAAAGGAGCTGCAAATGCAAGAAGTCTGGAAATTCGACAATTGGAGAAGAAGAGATACAGAAGCTAAGCAAAAACAAAGAAAGGAGCTGCGTGCATAAAGATCAAGTTTTATACAATTCACAATTAGTATTGAATAAGGACTTCATTTTCTATTTGAATTCTATATCGGACATTACTGTATCAAAACTGTCAAAAAGGGAATTGAGCTAAAAAGATATTGTAAATTATGTCTTTAAAGTTTATAAAGAATAGAATTTTATTTACAAGTGTTTTGTGCTATTGTTTTATCCGCTGGTAAATTTAATTACTAAAGACACAATTCACCCCCCCTCTTATGATATAATGATCCTACAACTGGTATCAGAGCATTTATCATAATTAAGAGCTTTCATTTCTTTATTTAGGAATCAATTTTTCCTGTCATTTACTTAGGATTATCTATTTAAAATGGATAATACTGAAATCTTAGTTATGACTGAAGGATAGACTACAAATCATCCTCCTATGTTTGAGGGTAGCAATTATGACTATTGGAAATATAGGATGAAAGTATTCTTTCAGTCAATTGATTTCAAACTATGGCATATAATTAGCAATCCTATAGTGTTAGTTATGACTCCATATGATACTTGGACTTTTGATGAAAAGGAGCGAATGATACTGAATGCTAAAGGTTTAAACATCTTGTTTTGTACTTTATCTCATGATCAATTTAACAAAGTTTCTGCATATCAAACTACATATGAGATATGGCATGCATTAGAAGTTGCCAACAAAGGTACTAACCAGGTCAAGGAATCTAAGATTAATATGTTAGTACATAAATATGAGCTTTTTAAAATACACAAAAATGAATGTATCTTTGATATGTTTTCCCATTTTCTTAGGATTGTAAATTCATTAAAATCTTTAGGCAAGAAATTTGAGGAGAAAGACTTGGTAAGAAAGATCCTTAGATCTTTAACTAAAATTTGGGCTCAAAATATAACATTTATTCAAGAGTCCAAAGATTTAAATACATATACTCTTGATGATCTCATAGACAATCTGACAGCCTATGAAGCACAACATTTAGATCCAAAAGGGAAGAATCCTAGAAGGGATTTGGCTTTTAAGGTTGATAAAGTCTTAGAAGTCACTAGTGATTCTAATGATGATTTACTATTGTTGACCAGAAAATTTAGAAATCTGTTGAAGAAACGCAGGAACTACAGGTCAACAAAGACATCTGGAGATATGGAGATGAAGTCATTCATGAAAGACAAAATCATATGCTACCAGTGCAACAGGTCGGGTCACTTTCAAACTGATTGTCCTCTCAACAAAGATAAGAAGAATTCGAGGAGGAATTTCAAGAATAAGAAATTCAGAAAAAGAAGGGCACTTAAAGTGACATGGGATGACTCTTCAACTTCACAAAGTGAAGAAGCAAAGGATTCAACATTAGACAATGAATCCTCATCAACATCAGATTCAGAAGAAAATCTGGCAAATGTATGCTTCATAGCAAAATCTAGTGAGGTATCCTCTGATCAAAATACTTGCTTTAATAGTTTTGATGGATTACTTTTTGAATACAATAAACTAGCTAGAAAATATAAGAAAGTAAAAACAAAAGAAAAGAACACTAGGAAAATGCTAGATGAATCTGAAAATAAGATTGATTTTCTGAACTCTACATTGAATAAATTTAAAGAAGAAAATCAAAAGCATGCATAGGAAATTTTAAAGTTTATTACAATAGAAAGAAAATTGCATGCTAATTGTGAAAATTTAATTGTTGATAAAAAGAAAATGATCTGTGAATGAAAAACTGAAACTGACTATTACTGATTTAAATTCAGAAATTGATATGTTAAAGATTAAAGTTTGCGATCAAAAGCCTGCATTAAGTAAATAAAATAATAGTCAAACCATAACAAATGAACTTAGTAGTAAAATATCAAATGTAGAAAAACATGGCATTGGTTTACACGATACATCTTTTGAAAATTATATATTGCATGATGGTACTGCTAAAAATAATGTCTTTATTTCTAGTACTAAGAATAGTAAAAGAAAAACTATTCTGTGTGTGATTAAAAAGGGAGATAAATATGTGCAAATTGATAAAATGTAGCATATAAATAATAGCACACAATGCAACAATTTCAAAAGAAATTTTCAGAAAAATCAAGCTAAGTAATTTGAGAACTTTAATATTTTTGATCAGTTTTCTTCATATTTAAAAAATATCAAATATTGGGATTAGCAATCAAATAATGTCAGAAATGAAAATTTCAACTCTGGTTTACATAGAGATAAATGTTCTGATAATTATAACACTAAGAGAAATAAACGCAAGAATAATTATCAGAAAATAGATAAGTTGAAGTTTAAAAATATTGATTATTTTGATATGACTCTCTCTAAAATTTTTGGATCTACTCAAAAATGGGTTCCAAGAGATAAAATACCTTCTTAACTATTTTGTAGGTACACAAATCAAAATGGATAATGGATAGTGGAGCATCCAACCACATGACTAGAGATATACAATTACTTACAGAAGTAACAAAGACCAAGAACGGACAAGTTACCTTTCGAAATAAAAGCAAAACAAATATCCTTGGGTCTAGCAAGGTTCAAGTAATTGAAAAATATTTTATAAATGATGTCTTATTAGTGGAAAACTTAGGTTTTAATTTATTGAGTGTTCCTGTTTTAATGAAGTTTTATAGAGTAATTTTTGAAAAAGATTCCTGTAAAATTATGGACATCTCTACAAACGAAATTTTATTTATTGTATATAAGAAAGGATTTGTTTGTATTCTAAATTTGCCTTCTGATATTATTAAAGACAATGCTTGCTTAATTGCAAAATCGGATGAAGTTATTTTATGGAATAGAAGGCTAGGACACTCAAACTTAAAATTATTACAAAAGTTGTCTAAAAAGAATCTAGTTAGAGGTTTACCTAGTATTAAGTACTCGAAAGAGTTTAAGTGTGATGCATGTCAACTAGGTAAATTACATAAAACATCCTTTAAAAGTTTAAATGAAATAACAAGCAAAAGAGTATTAGAACTAGTGCATATGGATTTATTTAGACCTACTAGGACTACCAGTCTAGGAGGTAAACATTATGCTTTTGTACTAGTTGATGACTATTCTAGGTTTACTTGGGTTTATTTTCTAGCTAATAAAACTAAAGTTTTTGAAATATTTAAGATATTCTGTAATAAAGTTCAGAATGAGCAAAATGTTAAAATTCAAAAACTTAGGAGTGATCATGGTACAGAATTTGATAATGATCAAATGGACACCTTTTGTGAAGAATTAGGCATAGATCAGGTACTCATTTCCAAGAGCTCCTTCACAAAATGGAATAGTAGAACGTAAAAACAGATTACTTTAGGAAATGTCCAGAACCATGTTAAATGAAAATAAGTTACCCCTATCTCTTTAGGCAGAAGTAGTTCATACAACATGTTATGTTATAAATAGAGTACATCTAAGACCAATTTTGGATAAAACTCCTTATGAGATATGGTATAATAGGATTCCCAAAATAAGTTATTTAAAACCCTTTGGCTACAAGTGTTTCATTTTAAACACTAAGGAACGTAGAGACAAATTTAGAGCCAAATCAGATGAGGGTATTTTTGTTGGTTATTCCATTAGAAGTAAGGCATATAGAGTATATAACAAATCAACAAAAACCATTGAGGAAACCCTACATGTGAAATTTCATGAAAACTCTCATTTGGATTTTAGACATGCTGAAAACTTTGATTCAAAAATTCTCCCAGAAATGGTACTAAATGATGTTGACAGAGAAATTGAGAGATTATCTAACGGAATAAGAAATATAAATTTAAATAATGAAGGTTTAGAAGAAAATAATGTCATACCTATAGAAAATGTGGAACAACATAGAAATTGGTGTTATGCTTCATCTCATCCAATTGATTAGATAATAAGCGATCTTAATCAAGGAGTTAGGACTAGGTCATTAGTAGTCAACATTTGTAGTGCTTACTCATTTGTTTCTTTACTAGAACCTAAGAAAATTGAAGATGCCTTAGAAGATGAATTTTGGTATTTAGCTATGCAAGATGACCTAAATCAATTTATAAGAAATGAGGTCTGAGATCTAGTTCCACCACCTAAAAATCAATCCATAATAGGAACAAGGTGGGTGTTAGTGTTTTCCCAGCACTACACTAGAAAAACTTGGATTTGTCACTTCTATTTTTACTTAGTTAATTTATCTTTATGTCTATTCTTTCTTTTAGAAGTAAACAAACAACCTTTAATACAATTTAGATATTAATTCTAATTTGTACTTTAACTGCAAGTGCACAGTGTCTATTGTATCAGTGTGCAAGTACAGGTCGATCCCATAGGGAATTGCTGACGAATTTAAGAAATGTTTGATTGTGAACAATTCAAATTTATATTCAATAAGCACTCCGTTGAGTTACATTTAACTCAACGGACTAAGTTCGTTGAGTTATGGATAACTCAACGGACTATCCTCGTGGACTTAAGTTAACTCCACGAGCCTGTCTCTTCTTTATAATACTGCTAATTACAGAGGAATTCGGCCAACCATTGGGCGATTCCACAGATTGTAAATAACATCAATTAAGCTTTTTAATGCTAGTTAACATTGGATTTATCATTATGCAATACTAACATTCAGATGATTCAAACAATAACCATTAAAATCTTTAAGTTTTTTGTACAAACCAATTTCAGTAAACTGTAAAATTAAAACTAACATAAAACAATCATAAAATTGATATAGATAACATTAATCACGATACAACACTAACAATACAACACTCAAATACAACATACAAACAAAGATAAATTGTTTTTGGTATTTTTGTTTTGATGTGATGGGCAAAAGGTGAAATGTAAAGTAATTTCACTTGACAGTAAATACTTTCGACACTACTTGCAACGCGATTACACCACTGAAAATTGAACCACTTACAATTTTGTCTCCTCTCCCTATAGAATCACGAGTCCAAAATTGCAAGATGATCTCCTCTTCAGCATACAGGCATCAACCCAAAGCCAAGGCTAAAAGCTTTACGATCTCCTGAAATATGAGTCGGCACTTGGTGAAAATGTCTTCCCTTCCCGCAACGCAATCACTCCTCATAGTGGTTGTCAAGCACTGTGTTTGGCTCAGAATCGACCCGACATCAGGCAAGTATCCTCACAGACCTCCGATGATTGGTGATTATGGTGGTGATACGATGGTTGGTGTGATACTTCAGAGAATCGCCGATACTGTATGCAGAAAGCTTGGTACTCCTCCTCTGTATACACTGGCCGTCCATCGATCACACCCTTTCTTTTTCTTCTTCTTTTCTTTTATATTTCTTCAATGGTAACTGCTTCTACTTGAATGGTCAATTGGATTTCCTTCCTTCAGATCAACGGCGATGATTTCTTTCTCCCTACGCAATTGAATTCCTACGTGATACGTGCAAACGTGGTTTTTCCTTCCAACTGTCTGTTCCTGCAATCGTTACAGTGGCATATTAGAAAATATATAGTCTGTGGAGTTACAGATAACTCAACGGACTTCCTTCGTTGATTTAACTATAAAACACGTGCAAAAATAACAACTTAAGTTTATAACGCTAACCCAACGCGTTGCCTTAGTGTATTTTCATGTAACTCAACGCGTGCAGTTATACTAACTTAACGAGTTATAACGTAAGTAAATCTACCAGCTCTCAACACGTGTCAACAGTAGTTTAAACATAAAATAACATTCCGGAGAGTTACAGGTATAACTATCCGATGCTCAAATGCATTTTCGGATACTTAAGAATTTCACAACCTGTAATTTACCAACAGTTCATAAATGTACTAAATTAACATTAATTCCCCAAAATTAAGCAGATTCTTCAATTAAAGCATATAATAGTGTAATTATAACATAATGGCTTAATTCTCATATGATAAGCTAAATATTATGCAATTAACCATCATTTAACCGTTAATTATATGCACTTTTTCATTCTAAACACTTCCCCTATACCTAAATTTTGCTAGTCCCTTAGCAAACTAAGATTTAATTAATTGGTCTTTCAAAAAGTGCTAGAATTAATTCTCCCCCTTTTGTTTTTGTTTTTTTTTTTTTTTTTTCTGTTTAGCATAAACATATATTCTGTATGTTTCAGTAATCAACCTGCAAAGATATTTAGAATATATGTAAATTACATACAAAGTATATCATCTTCATATAGGTGTTAATTATACTATCGTTTGTTCTTCTTTTCATCATTTGTAATCCTGAATTTTCCAATAAGTTTTTCTAGAAGAAATTTCAACAACATACAAATTAAAGTACAATCCAATTCAATCTGATTAAGACAAGTAGAATAAAGAATTGTATTTCCATTAAACAACTTCAAAAGTCAATTCCAGATTCATATTTCAGCAATTCTAGATAACAGAAAATATACTCGATTCATAAGATATCTTTATTTCACAAAACACTTGTATCTTTTCAGAACAATATATGTTTTTTTTTTTTTTTTCTTTTTTTGTGTACTTTAAAAGTTAATTTGATAAGCTTGAATCATGAAAGAGCTTTCTAATGTACCCATGTAACGAGCTTTCAGTCAACAATCCCAGATCTGATCAAGATCTTAGGTTGCCAGATTTTCAGAGTCCTTCAGGTCAACAATCCTTACATACCTATCTGCTCAAGTACAAAAGACTCGTGATCAAACAAGTCAATAAAATCTCAAGGTTTTTTTTTTTTTTTTTTTAAATAAATGCACACACAAAACAAAGCATTAATCACATACTGTATATGCACGTATTTCATTAATACAGATGTAGTAAAACACCAATCTCATATAATCCTGCTTCTATCATTTACTAAAGATATGAATCCATAACAATAAGTTCATACTTTATCTGTAGTTTAATAAGATCTACACATAAATCATTCTACATGTTCAATTAGTCAAAGTAAATGTATCTTTCATCATATGTGTTTCATTTAATCTAGAATTCACATCTCAGCTCCTTCAGGACTTCAGATAATTTTTTGATTAAGCATTAAATATTCTGATTTCATTTTAAAATCGTGAAACTATTAAACTCATGAAATTCAGAAAAATCATAAGATACTATATCTAGATTTACATAAATAATAAATTCTATAGCATTTTCTATAGCCTTCTAAATATAACATTCAAGCAGTTTATAAAAATTTTACAATCTCAATTATCGGATAGTTACAGCAAGTTCATAAAAATTTTCAATTTCCTCAAAACTTTGCAGTACCATTTTAATTCCTTTAACTAACAAACTTACATGGTTGTTACTTTAATTACCTCCCCCCCATACCTACATTTTGCATTGTCCTCAATGTAAAACATTTGACAATAAGTACAGTAATTGTAGTAGGCATGAATAAAGTTTTGTTTGATTTAAAATTCAGGATAAGTAATTGGTTACATACCATGTTCCATTTGTATCTCTTTCTGCATATTTCGATTTTTGATTTTGAAAAACTTTTTATTCCCAGATAAACACAGAATATAAAACAAAATAACATTTAACAGGTATTAATAAATCAGTGTCTTGTGTGGAACCCAGGCTTCTATGCCTTTGGTGGCTCACAAGCAAGCCAGTTGGTTTCCCAGAACAGATACCAACAAACTGGATTGATATTTTGTTTTGTTTGTTTTTTTTTTTTTTCTAAAAATAAATGTAGAATACACAACATTAAACACACAAAATCACAGCTTAAGAACATGATTGAAAAGTAGAAACAAATGGAATAAATGTATCAGTCCAAGTAAACTTTTTAGGCATAGTTCTTCTTACTATTAATTCTGTTTTAATGTAGTTCTTGGTCCTTTTTAATTTGTAAACATGCAATATATTATAAATTCCAAATACGAGTGTATTACCATTAATGATATGTAATGCAGAAAGGGATCCTTTTTGGTTCTAGGGTAATGTAGTAGTTTCTCTTTCTACATCTATTTCAATATACTCCTCTTCCCACTTCCATTCATTCATGTCTTTCATAATCCATATTTGAAATTTCATCAGTTCATCCCACCATCTTATCAGACATAAAGTAGGATCATCTTTTTCATTATACCACATTCCTCTTTGAATTTTATTAAATTTTTCAGATGGTGGTTTAGTTATTTCACTCGGTACAAGTAAAATTTCTGTATAATCATCATAACTGTCTATGCTCACTATGTATAAATCAGATCTATATGCTATAGATATCTCTGTGACTAAATATATATAACCATCAAGTATGACATGTGTTTGGTTAATTAATGATTTCTGTCCTAGATATATTATAATGTTTTCATTCCAAGATCTGGTGTTATCTGTGCATTAGCTTCCTCCACGTTTGAAATTAATTCTCCTTCTCCTTCTCTTAAATTTGCATAGAAACAGGGCACTAAATTCTCATATACTGCATGCCCTCTATCTTGAGATATAAATTGCAATAGACCTTGGAATTCAAATAGATCTTTGATTTCTTGCATTCCATCCCAATTTACTGGTCTACTGTAAATAATATCGTAACCCCTTATTTCTTGGTATTTGATATATGCTTCCTGACTACAAAAATGTACTTCATTCAAAATTGTTGTTTCAGTCGGATTAGGAAGGTGACTTTGTTGCTCTATAGGGGTTTGCTCTTGCTCTTCCTCTAACATAGGCTGCATTTGGACATTCTCTTTAGATTCCTGAATTTTTGCTTTTGCTTCTGTCTATGGTGGTGAGCCGGCAGAACTCTCCACTCTATTTTGAATTCTTTCCATAATTTGCTGAAGAGTTTCTTGCTCTTCAGTGGAATCTATGAAATTATTTTTGTCCAAATGGCTTCTTTCAGCCTCTTCATTTTCTACTCTTTCTTCTTCCTCCTAACTACCAATCTGTTATGTTACTGTTCTTTCTGATTCTGTAACAGATTGAGATGGAGTCACGGGCAATTCAGTTTCTACCCTAATTTCTGTTTCTTCTTGTACAGGCTGCAAACTAATTTCAGCCTGATTTTTTTCTTTTCTTTGCTCTTCCTGCTCCTCCTCAGATTCGGATAGCAAGTTAATAAAAATCTACTCCATAGGCCCTGTAAAAATTGGTACTTTAGATTTAATTTCTTTATAATCAGGCACTTTTTCTTTTTCTTTCTTTTTCCTGATTAGTTGTGCCTATTCTTCCTCTTCATCTTCTGAAATTAAATCTACAAAAATAGGCCCTGTAGGCTTTCGAACCACAGGTACTGGCTCTTCCTGTTTAATTCTTCCAATAATTGCTGGTCTCGAAGGACCAACTTCTTTTGCAGCATCTCTAACAACAGTTCTAGCAATAGCTTCTTGATGTTGTTCCACTTTAATTTTATATTAGGCTTTCAACTTTTCTACAGCCCTCTTTTTGTACAGTGCATCAAACACAAGATGTGCTTTAGCCACTACCAAATCTTCTGATTCTCCTTGGTTTTTTCCAACTTGAACCAGTTCTGCAAATTCTCTTATTTCTTCTTCAGTCAAAGGCCCCATCATTTCTACTCGTGTCAATGGCTTAAATGGTGGAACTGAAGGTCCAAACTGCTGCTCCTCAGGAACAGGTCTTTCAGTAGTTGGTTCCTCCCGTTCTTCAATTGCCTCTTCATTTGCTTTCCTTTCTTGCTCCCAGATCACCTATTTAGCTTGTCTACAGATTCATCTTTTGAACCAGAGTCGGGACTTATGTTGGATTAATTCGAGGGCAACTTCATTACTTGGCCTTATTTGTCTTTCCTTACTTACAACTATTTTTGTTGCTATTCTGATTCGTGTTTCCATTATTTGAGGTATTCGTATATCCATATCTACTAAATCTCTTCTCAACTTGAAAAGTTCTGATTCTACTTTCTGTAGCTCTTTCTCTCTTGTCGTATTTCTGATCTTCTACCGCGTGTGCCACTCTTCTGATTCCTTCAGAAATTCTGATGTATCAACAACATCTTCCAAGAATTCAAGCGTCATCTTCATCATCGTGGAGTTACACAATAGTACGTAATCGCTCTGATTTCTACTATTCTAGATTCTAAATGATTTGTCGGATAATGCCCCCAAAACCCTAGGTTTTAGTTTAAATAAGCACTAAGTTTAGGAAGGTAATCGGGTCATTTCCCCAACCAACTATTACTATTTTATCTGCGGTCTTAGCTACAGTACTCCGTTGTGTTACAGGTAACTCAACGGAATAAGCTCGTTGACTAACTCAAGACTTAACGGAGTAAGCTCGTTGAGTTAAGCGTAACTCAACGGACTCCCCATACAAGCAAATATAATAATAAAAATATTACAGAGAATAGTTTTTCTGTTTTTTTTTTTTTACAGGTTTAACTGATACTATGCTTCGGTCAAACCTAAATATTTTTTTATTTTTTTATCTTTCTTTCGGTTGAACCGATACTATGTTTCAAAATTTTTTTCTGAAAATTAATATACAATTTTTTTCCGATTTAACCGATACTATGCTTCGGTAAAACCAATATTTTTTTAATGTTCCGGTCATACCGATGCTACGCTTCGGTCAGACCTAAATATTTTTTAATTTTCTGGCCATACTGATGGATCCAGTCGGTTGAACCGCAACTGCTTTTATGTTTTATATATATTTTTAATGTTTTTATTTATATATATATATATATATATAAACATAAAAACTGATTTCTTACTAAGTAAAACTCGAGTAGTCCTCTACTCTGATTTCTTCTATAATTCCAAAGGAGCTTTTTGGTGTTTTCAGAATAGGTTTAAGTCTTTGTCCATTTACTTTAAATATATTCTGATTTTTAGGATTTTCTATTTCAATAGCTCCATAAGGATAAACATTTTGAACTATGTAAGGTCCTACCCATCTAGATCTTAATTTTCCTGGATGGTTAGGGAGTCTAGCCATATAAAGATATACTTCTTGTCTTATTTCAAAGCTTTTAGGAATAATTTTTCTATCATGCCAGAATTTCATTTTCTCTTTTTCTCTTACAGTTTTTGAATAAGCTTCATTTCTAAATTCTTCTAATTCAATTAGTTGTATTTTCCTATTTTTAGCAGCTTGATTTAAATTAGTGTTCAGAGTTTTTAATGCCCAATAAGCTTTATGTTCTATTTCAGCAGGTAAATGACAACTTTTTCCATATACTAGCCTAAAAGGTGACATACCTAAGCTCGTTTTATAAGCAGTTCTATAAGCCCAAAGTGCATCAATCAATCTATTAGCCCAATCTGTTCTAGTAGGATTTACTACTTTTTCCAAGATTAATTTAATTTGTTTGTTTGCACTTTCTACTTGTCCACTTGTTTGGAGATGATATGATGTTGCAATTTTGTGGTTTACTCCATATTTCTTCATTAAGGCTTCAAAACTTCTATTATAGAAATGAGTTCCTCTATCACTGATAATAGCTTTAGGTATTCCAAATCTGGCAAATATATTTGTTCTTATAAATTGTATTACCACTTTGTTATTGTTAGTTTTTGTAGGAATAGCTTCTATTCATTTAGATACATAATCCACTCCCAACAATATGTAATTAAATTGATTAGATATAGGAAATGGACCCATAAAATCTATTCCCCACACATCAAAGATTTCAACCTCAACAATAGGATTAAGAGGCATCATATTCCTCTTTGATATTCTTCCTATTTGTTGACATCTTAAACAACTTAAGCAATATTTACGAGCATCTTTGAATAGTGTTGGCCAATAAAACCCACATTGCAGAATTTTTGCAGTAGTTTTCCCTGAACCAAAATGTCCTCCACAAGCTTGGGCATGACAAAAAGACAATATGCTCGAATATTCAGTTTCTGGAACACACCTCCTTAAAATCAGATCAGGACATTTCTTAAATAAGTAAGGGTCTTCCCAATAGTAATATTTTACTCTTGAGAAAAATAATTTCTTATCTTGTCTATTCCAATCCTTAGGTGTTAAACCAATAACTAAGTAATTAATTATGTCTGCATACCAAGGCATTGTGTTGATGGTCATTAATTGTTCATCAGGAAAATTATCCTTAATTTCAATATTTGATTTTTCTATTTGTAATCTTGATAAATGATCTGCTACTACATTCTCACAACCTTTTTTATCTTTAATTTCTAGATCGAATTCTTGCAATAATAATATCCATCGGATCAATCTAGGTTTAGTTTCTTTTTTCTTTATTAGATGTTTTAGAGCTGAATGATCCGTGTATACTATTACTTTAGCTCCAATCAAATATGATCTAAACTTTTCTAAAGCAAACACAACAGCTAATAATTCTTTTTCAGTAGTTGTGTAATTAACTTGAGCATCATTTAAGGTTTTGCTTGCATAATGAATCACTCTAGGAGATTTTTCTATTTTCTGTCCCAACATTGCTCCTACAGCAAAATCAAAAGCATCGCACATTAATTCAAATGGATGGTTCCAATTAGGTGCTTGAATTATAGGAGTTGAAATTAAGCTAGTCTTAAGACTAAAAAATGTTTCCTTGCAATTTTTATCAAAGTTAAATGGAACATCTTTTAATAGATTAGTTAAAGGTCTAGCTATCTTGCTAATGTCTTTAATAAATCTTCTATAAAAACCAGCATGTCCTAGAAATGATCTAATATCTTTTACTGATTTAGGTTCTGGTAGATTAGAAATTACTTCTATTTTAGCTTTATCTACTTCCAACCCTTTTTTAGGAACAACATGCCCTAAGACTATTCCTTGTTTAACCATGAAGTGACATTTTTCCCAATTTAAAACCAGATTTTTTTCCACACAGCGTTTTAATATTTGGTCTAAATTGCTTAAACACACTTCATATGAGTTGCCATATACAGTAAAATCATCCATAAATATTTCTAAAAATTCATCAGTCATTCCAGTAAATATACCCTACACACACCTTTGAAAGGTGCATTGCATAATCCAAATGGCATTCTTTTAAAAGCATAAGTTCCATTAGGACAGGTGAAAGTTGTTTTCTCTTGATCCTCTAATGCTACTGGAATTTGATTATACCCTGAATACCCGTCTAGGAAACAAAAATATTTTTGCCTTGCTAATCTTTCCAGCATTTGATCTATAAAAGGTAAGGGAAAATGATCTTTCCTAGTCACAGCATTCAGCTTTCTATAGTCTATACATACTCTCCAACCTGATTGAATTCTAGTAGGTATCAAGTCTTGACTTTCATTCCTAATAACTGTTAATCCTGATTTCTTGGGAACTACATGGATTGGACTAACCCACGAGCTATCAGAAATCGGATATATTATATCATTATCTAACCATTTAACTATTTCCTTCCTAACTACTTCCTTAAGGTTTGGATTTAATCTCCTCTCAGGAATTCTAACAAGTTTAGCATTCTCTTCTAAATATATGTGGTGACAGCATAAAGTTGAACTTAACCCTTTTATATCAGTCATAGTCTTTCCTATTGCTTCTTTATAACTTTTTATTACCTCTTTTAATTTAGCTATTTGATCGTCTTTCAAATCTGAAGCAATAATGATTGGATAGGTCCGTTTATCTTCCAGAAATATATAGGTTAATTTAGGAGGTAAAGGTTTTAATTCTAAATGCTGCCCATCAGAGCTAGAGCTCCTAATTGAACATCATCATTTTTTAAATTAATTTCTTCCTGATCTCCTTCTATATTTATGCTTTCACTTTCTTCTAAAGTTTCAGAATTGATTTGCCTATTTAATTCTTCTTGAATCACATCATCTAACATATCTCCTTCATCCTCTAAAAAGTCTATGGTATATATGGACATTTCTAACTCCTCAAACCTTTCTGGTTTGAAAATATTTAATTGAGTATCCTCATTACCATATGCTAACTTCATTACTCCAGTTTTACAATTTATAACAGCCCCTGATGTTGCTAAAAATGGCCTTCCCAAAATTAAAGATGTATCACTATTTTTATGCTTAATTTGTTGGGAATCCAAAATTACAATATCAATAGGATATATAAAATTCTTGATTTTAATTAAGACATCCTCTATTTTTCCTCTAGGGTATCTTATACTTCTATCAGCCAATTGAATAACCATACTAGTAGGAGTTAAGCCTTCTAATCCTAAGGATGCAAATATATTACTTGGCATAACATTTATACCTGCACCTAAGTCTATTAAGGTTCTTTTTAGAATGGTATTTCCTATGGTGCATGATATAACAGGGATTCTAGGATCAGATAACTTTTTAGGAATTTGTGGCAGAAATAGGTAACTACTTTGCTCAGCTAAAAAGACATTTCTAAGAACTTTTCGCTCTCTTTTCTTAGTACACCAATCCTTCAGAAATTTAGCACAAGGTGGCATATTCTGCAATAGATCCAACAAAAAAAATGTTAACTTGTACTTTTTCAAAAATTTCTCTTATTTTTTCTTGTTTTTCAGGAATTGTGTTTTGTAATCTTTTAGGATAGGGTGCTAAAGATTTTGATTTCAAAGACTCTTTTTCTTTCAGTTGATTTGTTTGATCATTTTTAGCTTCAATTGCAGATTCAGATTGTTCTTCAGTGATTTCTAGATTTTCAGCTATTACATTTTCATTATCATTTTGATTTTTACTCTTGTCCACCTTCATATCATTTTCATTTTGAGTTCTTGGTAGTATATCAGTTCCAGATCTTAATGTTACACATACATCTTCCAGATTTTCGTTACTTTCATGATGTTTTTGTATATCATTTTCGTGATTATGATCTTCAATTGTTTTTAGTTTTAAAGTGCATTCTTTAAATTCTCTTATATTTGTGTTTTCTGTTTGTTGTATATTTTGCAAGTTGTGCAGGTTTATAACATTATAATTTTCATTGTCCTATTGTAAAACTTGTATTTTCATTGCATTTTTGTCTAATGCTTTTAATTTTGTTTCCAAATCATCTAATTTCATTGCATTCAATTTTTGATCAATTTTCTTTATGGCTTTTTCAGTTTCGTAAATTATATATTGTTTAGGTTCTGAATATGCCTCCTTATAGTTTAATTGGTTGACTTCTTGTTGTTGACATACAAAGTATTCCAGTTTGTCCAGATTTTGCTCTATACTATGCTCTAGTCTGTCATAGCTATCCCAAACTTCTGTGTCTCTCATCATATTACACATTCTATACTAACCATCAGTTGGGTAAACTATAGGATTCTCATACTCGGCTCTATTATATTGAGGATAATTCATTTGTTGTTCATGGGATCTATCAATCTGTAAATGTCTCAATTTCAAACAATCAGAAATGTCGTGTCCTTCAGAATTGCAGAATTCACATATGCTAATTAAAGGTTTCAGAAATCTTTGAGCATAAGCATATGCCATATTCTCAATTATAGAAGAAATAACACAACTCTGACTATTAAAATGAAACAACTCTAACAGTTGCTTATATCTATTCAATTCAGTTCAATTCAATTCAATTCCCTCGCAATGGCGCCATAAAACTTGTTCGTGTTTTCCCAGCACTACACTAGAAAAACTTGGATTTGTTACTTCTATTTTTACTTAGTTAATTTATCTTTATGCCTATTCTTTCTTTTAGAAGTAAACAAACAACCTTTAATACAATTTAGATATTAATTCCAATTTGTACTTTAACTGCAAGTGCACAGTGTCTATTGTATCAGTGTGCAAGTATAGGTCGATCCCATAGGGAATTGCTGATGAATTTAAGAAATGTTTGATTGTGAACAATTCAAATTTATATTCAATAAGCACTCCATTGAGTTACAGTTAACTCAACGGACTAAGTTCATTGAGTTATGGATAACTCAATGGACTATCCTCGTGGACTTAAGTTAACTCCACGAGCCTGTCTCTTCTTTATAATACTGTTAATTACAAAGGAATTCGGTCAACCATTGGGCGATTCCACAAATTGTAAATAACATCAATTAAGCCTTTTAATGCTAGTTAACATTGGATTTATCATTATGCAATACTAACATTCAGATGATTCAAATAGTAACCATTAAAATCTTTAAGTTGTTTTGTACGAACCAATTTCAGTAAACTGTAAAATTAAAACTAACATAAAACAATCATAAAATTGATACAGATAACATTAATCACGATACAACACCAACAATACAACACTCAAATACTACAAACAAAGATAAATTGTTTTTGGTATTTTTGTTTTGATGTGATGGGCGAAAGGTGAAATGTAAAGTAATTTCACTTGACAGTAAATACTTCCGACACTACTTGCAATGCGATTACACCACTAAAAATTGAACCACTTACAATTCTGTCTCCTCTCCCTATAGAATCGCGAGTCCAGAATTGCAAGATGATCTCCTCTTCAGCATACAGGCATCAACCCAAAGCCAAGGCTAAAAGCTATACGATCTCCTGAAATATGAGTCAGCGCTTGGTGAAAATGTCTTCCCTTCCCGCAATGCGATTACTCCTCACAATGGTTGTCAGGCACTATGTTTGGCTCGGAATCGACCCGACATCAGGCAAGTATCCTCACAGACCTTCGATGATTGGTGATTATGGTGGTGATACGATGGTTGGTGTGATACTTCGGAGAATCATCGATACTGTCTGTAGAAAGCTCGGTGCTCCTCCTCTATATACACTGGCCGACCATCGATCACACCCTTTCTTTTTTTTCTTCTTTTCTTTTATATTTCTTCATTGGTAACTGCTTTTGCTTGAATGGTCGGTTGGATTTCCTTCCTTCAGATCAACGGCGATGATTTCTTTTTCCCTGTGCAATTGAATTCTTGCGTGATACGTGCAAACGTGGTTTTTCCTTCCAACTGTCTGTTCCTACAACCGCTACAGTGGCATATTAGAAAATATATAGTCTGTGGAGTTACAGATAACTCAACGGATTTCCTTCGTTGATTTAACTATAAAACACATGCAAAAATAACAACTTAAGTTTATAATGCTAACCTAACGCGTTGCCTTAGTGTATTTTCATGTAACTCAACGCGTGCAGTTATACTAACTTAACGAGTTATAACGTAAGTAAATCTACCAGCTCTCAACACGTGTCAGCAGCAGTTTAAACATAAAATAACATTCCAGAGAGTTACAGGTATAACTATCCGATGCTCAGATGCATTTTCGGATACTTAAGAATTTCATAGCCTGCAATTTACCGACAGTTCATAAATGTACTAAATTAACATTAATTCCCCAAAATTAAGTAGATTCTTCAACTAAAGCATATAATAGTGCAATTATAACATAATGGCTTAATTCTCATATGATAAGCTAAATATTATGCAATTAACCATCATTTAACCGTTAATAATATGCACTTTTTCATTCTAAACAATGGGTATTTAGAAACAAAATAGATAATGATGGACATATAGTTAAAAATAAAGCTAGGTTAGTTGCTCAAGGTTACAAGCAAGAGGAAGGAATTGACTATGATGAAACATTTGCTCTTGTTGCTAGACTAAAATCAATACGAATTTTGTTAGCATATGCTTGTTATATGGATTTCAAAGTATATCAAATGGATGTTAAGATTGCTTTTTTAAATGGATATATAAAAAAAGAAGTTTATGTAAAACAACCTCTAGGTTTTGAAGATTCAAAACATCCTAAGTATGTTTACAAGCTTAAAAAAACACTATATGGCCTTAAACAAGCCCTTAGGTCTTGGTATGAGAGATTATCTAAATTTCTTATGGAAAAAGGGTACTCTATGGGAAAGGTAGATCACACTCTTTTTATCAAGAAGGTCGAAAAAGATATATTAGTAGTTCAAATCTATGTAGATGACATTATATTTGGTGCAACAAATGATAAATTAGTTGAGTCTTTTTCGAAAGACATGGCTAATCAATTTGAAATGAGTATGATGGGTGAACTATCATTTTTCCTAGGCTTACAAATTAAGTAGTTAGATTAGGGTACTTTTATTTCACAAGAAAAATATACTCAAGATTTACTAAAGAGGTTTGGTTTAGACAACACTAAAACAAAGAATACACCAATGAGTACTATCACTAAGTTGGATAAAGATGACTTTGGAAAAACTGTAGATATAAAACAATATAGAAGTATGATTGGTTCATTACTTTATTTAATAGCTAGCCAACTAGTTATTATGTTTAGTATGTGTACTTGTGCTAGATATCAATCTAATCCTAAAGAATCACACCTACTTGTTGTTAAACGAATTTTTAAATATCTATTAGGAACCATCAATTTCGAATTGTTTTACTTTAAACATAGTTCTTTAAATTTAATAGGTTATAGTGATGCTAATTTTGCAGGATGTAGGTCTGAAAGAAAAAGCACTAGTGGCACATGTCAATTATTAGGAAATTCTTTAGTGTCATGGTTTAGCAAAAAGTAAAATTGTGTAGCATTATCTACAACTGAAGATGAATATATAGCTACTGCATTTTGCTGTGCTCAAATCCTGTGGATAAAACAAACTTTAAAAGACTTTAATTTAGCCTATGAACCAACTAAGATTTTCTATGATAGTAGTTTTGCAATAAGTTTGTCTAAAAATCCTGTCTTATATTTACGAGCTAAACATATAGAAGTTCGACATCATTTTTTAAGAGATAATGTTATAAAAGGGAAAATACTATTAAATTTTGTTCCTACCATAGAACAATTAGGAGATCTATTTACAAAACCCTTAGATGAGAATACCTTTTCAAAATTACAATTAGAACTTGGAATCTGTAGGTTATCTAATGTTTAAATTGTCCTATTCATTGCATAACATTTTGGTTTATTATAAAGTAGCTTTAGAATTTAAATTTCTTTATTAAAAAAAAAAACTCAAAATATCTATTTTAAAATTACTATTTACTAGTAGTTAAGAATTTATGAAATTTGGATTTTTATTGAAGTCAATTTATTTAAGAAAAACTCATAAAAGGTTAATTAAGGAAAGTTAATTTGATTCAATATGAATGACAACTGTATTTTTTTTACTTATGTATATGCCATTATAGAGATTTTAACTGAAAAATACATATAAAATATGTATCATTTATTAAAGGAAAGTTATTAACATACTGTTAGAAAAATTAAGTCTTGTGGTTGACTCTTATTCAATTTACTATCTTATTTTATTGTTTGTCTGCAATTGCTTGAGTAATTAAGTCTATTAGGGGATCTTAAACCCTAGTCACTTGAACCAACTAGTTTGGTATGTGCTGACTTAAAACTCATTTTACAAGTAATTCAGATTCTATTTAAATTATAAAAAAATGGTTACCTGTTCTCACTTGTTATTGAGTAACTGATTATCTTTCCCTTAAGCAAAGGATTATGATCACGTAAAAAGATGATATTGTAGGAGGTAATATATAATATATATATATATAAAAAAAAAGGCAATGTACTCAAGCTTAATTTATTTTACAGGTGTTATAACAATTCTACCATAATCTATGCATATAATCTTTGTTATTATCTATCTTCTACACATAATGTAATGCATTTATTTTCTTAAGTTCGTGTACTCATTATTGAATTCTTTTAAATTACCTGAAGGTATATCCTTATGAATTTTCTTTTGTAAACTGAATAAAATAAAAGCTAGAAAGTCTAAATTGTTAAATCTACTACATATTTTTGTATTTATTTATTTTTTTTTAAAAAAGAAAAAAATAGAGAAACTCAAATCTATTTAGGGTTTCGCAACTTAGTTTAAGTACACTAGATTTTGAACTTAAATGACAAATCTATTTAAGGCTTCATAACTCAGTTTAAGTACGCTAGATTTTGAACTTAAATGACAAATCTATTTAAGGCTTAGCAACCAACTTAAGTCAACTAATCTTGAACTTTAATGACAAATCTATTAGGGCTTGGCAACCTAATATTAAGTACGCCATAGATTCTCTAGACTACATTTATGTAGGGGGAGCAATTTATCATAAGAAAATTAAGTCATTATGTTATAATTGCACTATTATATGCTTTAATGAAAAAATCTGCATAATTTCAAGAAATTAACATTAATTAAGTACATTTCTGAACTATTGGTGAAATACAGGTCTTGTAGGATCGTATGGCTACACAAGAGGGGGGTGAATTGTGTATTTTAATATTTTCTGAAATATAATTGAAACTTTAAAACACAAAAACAAGTTGAGACATTGTTTTCATAAAATCATTTTTATTCAAGGTTTCAATTACAATATACAATTCAATTCTTAGAAATTGTAGATGTAATTATATCTCGATACCATGTATCATCTAAACAATTTTATAACTACAAACAGAGAAAACTAATTTGCGGAATTTAAAACATTTCTCTCTATTTGAGATCTTTCTTCTTCTTCTTTTTCTTCTTCAGCTATTTTTCAGTGACGAATATCTTGTCTTTCTCTACTTCACCGAATTTCCTTCTTCTGATACTTTAAATCTTTAGTGACATAAATAATACCTGGTTCTGCTTCACTGAACTTTCTTCCACTTGAGACTTCAAATCTTCAGTGACATAAATTTGACCTTTTCTGCTTCACTGAACTTTCTTCCACTTGAGACTTCAAATTTTCAGCGACATAAATTTGACCTTTTCTACTTCACTGAACTTTCTTCCACTTGAGAGATTTTCCCCAAGGAGGTGTTTTTGATCCTTGAAAAAGATTTTTCTTTTGGTTTGCAGGGATAGTTTGATCACCGAGAATTCTATGCCTTTTATACTGTATCTTCAATTCATGCATATCCTTCATGTTTAATCACTACCAGTTTTTCACTTCTCCACGTCTTTTCTTTTTCCTTCATCGAAACACACACGTTCTAACCCACATTTATATTTCAAATTTTCTTTAATAATTAATCCTAGATCTCTGAAAAATTTCATGCAAAATAAACTTTCTCGTCCAAAATCTTTCATCAAGCATAATAAGAAGTCGTTACTTTAATGTTTAACTAAATGAGTAACACAAGTATATAAATATAACTTAATGTTTCTAACTTAACGAGTTCCTCATATGCCATTTCACGTGACAAATACTGTAACTAACTCAATGAACTAAATCCATGGTGTTACGCTAACTCAACGAACCAGCTTAACCTTTCTTTCGAAAGGTTAAACGATAACTCACCGAAAATAGTTTAAGTTTCAGATAGTTATGGTTGTAAGTGTTAGGATCGATAGGCTCACTAGAGGGGGGGTGAATGGTAAAAGTGTGTAGTTTTAAAATTCTTTTAATGTTGAATCGAATGATTCAAATGAAATGTAATCAGATGAAACTAATATAATGCAAATCAATAGAGATAAGAAACACACAGCAAAATTTTTTAGGTGGTTCACCAATTTGGCTAGTCCACCCCCAAGATTCACTTGGGCTTCACTAAGTGTTTCAACACTTACACACTTGCTTTCAGGTCAAAGCAAGAACCAACTACACAGAAGTTTTCAGGTAAAAACTTCAGTAAACCAACCTCTAGAGTTTTCAGGTCGAAACTCAAACCAACACTGTATGTAGCTTTCAGGTTGAAGCCACGAACCAACAACTTTAAACCTTCAATCAGAGTTTTGGCACAAGAGCTTTTTCTGTAGTAGATCTTTAGAATATGCTTCACTGTTTGCAGACTTGAGTGTCAATGGAATTGAAGTGTAGCTCACTGTATATCTCTACCGTATATCCGTTGTCTGTATTTTGAATATATACCTGATATGTACAACGATCATATTTTCCTCCAACGGATGTATTCTACTGTACTTAATTAGGATCAAGTCCCAATACGGCAAGTGACCATTCAGAAAATCGTTTCAAGATATCTTACCGATTTTCCTGTTTTGTCGGATGGTTAGCTATGCAACTCTTCGAAGAGTAACTGTAACTCACCGAACAATTATATACTTATCGAATAGTTTGACTCTATCAACTTTCTGATTGCTTTAATTTAGCACGTGCATAAAGGGCTGACTTAAGTTTTGGAAGTTTATCCTTGTAACTCACCGAAATGCTTCAGGATTTCGGATAGTTATTTTTCTAACTCTCCGAAAACTTATTTAAGCCACTCTCTAGAATTCTGCACGTGGGAAATTCAATGACTTAAGTTTCGGATGGTTAAGCTGTAACTCATCGAAACTCTCTTGAAATTTCGGATAGTTATCTTTCTAACTCTCCGAAAACTTAAATGATCTTCTTTCTGGAATTCTGCACATGGCAATTTCAATAACTTAAGTTTCGGATAATTAAATTGTAACTTACCGAAACTCTCTCTTTGAAATTTCGGATAGTTATCTAACTCTCTGATTTTCCCTTCTAAGCTTTCAACTGCCGGCTTCTCCATTTTGCACGTGTGTAATAAAATAACTTAAGTTCCAGAAATTTATGCCTGTAACTTACCGAAAATCTCGAATAGTTATCTAACTCTCCGAAAAGAAAACTCGGATAGTTATCTAACTCTCCGTCAAGTCCTTTAAGCTTCCGTTCTGTATTTCTGCACGTGGTTTATTGAATGACTTAACTCTCGGATAGTTATACCTGTAACTCTTCGAAAAGTCCTTTAAGCTTCCAAATAGTTAACTCCTTAACTATCCAATCATTCAATCCCCTTAATTGTCTGATTAAATAACTCTCCGAAGGCTTTGTTAAATCGGATAGTTATTCTTCTAACTGTCCGGTAGTATTGCTACTACTTTAAACTTGCTCTTCGGATACTTAGACCTGTAATTGTCCGATTTTACTGTATCTTCTTGATCTGTTTAAATGTGACCTATTTTAACCTTTAAGCCTCTAACTTAATGAGTTCTCACGTGACCTCTATACAAACAAAACTCTAACTTAACGAGTTGTACATGCACTATTCATGATACAAAAGATATAACTTTAAAACATATCATGCTTTTCAATAAAAACACATGTTAACTTAACGTTTAGTTAAATGAAAAATTAATGCAACGAAACGACTAATTAATAACTTCAGATCCAATACAGACAAGTATTTATGCTAGTAAGCTTTTTCTATATTAATTGATGATTTTAATTTCTTTTTACAAGCAATAGTAATTGAGCAAATATAATTATTTTCATTCAGCACACTTCATCAAAACAAAATACTCAACAATCTCCCCCTTTTTGATGATGACAAAACCATACTAAATCAATTATGACATACGTTTAACTCAACAAAGTACCTTCGTTGGGTTAACTTTTAATTCAACAAACCTTTTTATTGACTTAAGTTCACTTAAGCTTATTTCTATTGTTTGTGTAAATTTTACCTCTCAGAACTAAATCTCTCAGATGTCAATAATTATATATGTATCAGTTTTCTAATTATCATCTGTCAGAAACCATTAAATATTATCTCCCTTTATAATATATGCATTTAAGTTCATAATCATCTTTTTATAATATTTCTCCCCCTTTTTGTCATTAATCAAAAAGATAATTACAGAGAATATATATATATATAAGAGATATATTTACAACAACTCTTTCTGTAAACAAGAATAATAATTGAACACATTTATAGAAAAATGTATTGTTCAATGAATCAAACAAGTAATAAAAACATTACATTTTGTATTCAGAAACAGTTATCGACCCCTCCTAAGTATATCACTTATAGCATTACATATTTTATCTCCTAGATGCCTAATATCATTTCTGATGTTGTTAAGCACTACATCTAAGTCAGGAGGTAGCTGGGCTTGCTGTTCTGCTTGAACTGAATAACTTTGTTGTTGTTGTTGTATATGGTCTGTACAATCAGGTTGTTGTTGTTGTTGTCATTGAGGTTTATGCATGGCCTGGAATTTTTGCAAATCTTTAATAATAAATGCTCTCATGCCTTTAGTTTCAGAGGGCCAGTCGGATAAATTCAATTGGCTTGCAAGGATTCTACATACAACATCACCATAAAATAACTTTGAACTCATATGCTGTAGTTGAGAAGTAAAAACATCAAACCAATTGATTTGAATTCTATTTAGCAAGCCATAAGTTGCATATAAACAACTTCTGCTGACTTCCAAATTGTGTCCAACTCTTTGAAATAAATTTGCATGCAATATATTTGCAATAAACCTTGCCTTTGCATTTAGATTTTCCATTAATCTCATTTCAAAATATACATCTGGAATTTTTGATAAAGACTGAATGTTCCATTCTAGTTGTCTAATCATGTCAAATCTGTTTGTAACAACAACACCTTCATTCTTTAATCCCAAAACTTCAAAAATTAACTTAGGAGACAATATAAACTCCTATAGATTTATTTGAGTTTTCAGAAAATGTCCATTCTTGACTAGATTGCTATAAAAAGCTGCAATAAGCTCTCTATATTGCTTCCATTTCGTTCCGACTGGCAAGAATTGAATGAGACCTTGAAACTCAAATAGATCTCTTATTACCATCAAACTTCTGAACTTTATTGGACGTGCATGCAGAATCTGACATGTAATTAGATTATAGTATTTCTGCAATGCTTCTTTAGATCTAAAATGAATTGAATTACCTTGAATTCGTAATACTGTATACAAAGAAGGTGATACCTGAAGCCGTGATTCAGAGTTTAATTCATCTTTAGGAACCTCTTCTTCAAAATGAATGTCATGTTGTTCCTTTTCCAAAATATTATCTTGAAGCTGCTTAGGTAAGCTTGATTCTTCAACTTCAACTGTGTTGGGAACATCTTCAATATGCTCAACATTCATCTGTTCAGTCTCTATAAAATCTTCAGAGTTCAATTTTTCCACAAATTCTACAGCCGGTGTATTTGTCTGTAATTGTACATTTTGTTCAATAGATATTTCCATTGAGTCATGCTGTGAATTCTTAGACTCTGATTCTATAGATTCTGAAGAAGGCTGGTTGACTTTTAGCTCTTCTAGAGTCTTAACATTTTCAATATTTGCTACTCCAAACAATTCAGCCTGTGAACTAGTTACTACCTCAACATTGTCAATTATATCTGCAATAACTTGTTCAAAGTCAGGTGCCTAATGCTTTGATTTGTCAATTTCTGCATCATCAGGACTTGTACTAATAGAAAAACTTGAGCTCATATTTGACTTGTATTTCTTCTCAAGCTTTCTAGCAAGGGAAAATAAAGTCTCATTATCTTCATCAGTTTCAGTGTGTTCGGAATTGATGAGTTTATCAAATGCACAATAAGGTACAATGTCTAGACATACATTGTCCTTTGGAAATAAATTTTCATCTGATTTTCCTTTTTCAATAGACTTTGTTTCCTTAGACATAATTTTTTTGACTTTTCATCTTCTATAACATTTCTGTTTCTCCTCTTCAAGTATTGCTGTTTTCTTTTCAACTTGCTCCATAAAAGTTTTCTGCTTTAATTCTTCTAAAGCACTCTCAATTGCTACGGCCTTTCGAAGACTATCAACTTTTGTTTTATCTACAGCAATATTTGATTCTACTTGTTTTGAATATAAAAGGGTAGGGATAGCTGATTCATGCACTTCCTCAAATGCATGTAGTCTAGTACCGTTTATTGGTATTTGAGGAGTTCTAGTTGAAGAACCTACACCCTTTTCCAAATAATTTGCATACTGCTTGAGAAATGCAATCTCAGCACATTTCATTCTGTATTCTCTATCAAATTTACTACGAATACCCATGTATGTAATATTTGCATCAGTATTTTGGAGTTCTTGTCTAACTTCATTCAGTATGCCTTCAGGAAAGAAATATTCACTATAAATTTCTGCTAACCTTTTGTCCACTCGAAATATTTTCTTGAACCAAGTGCGTGGAACTTCATCATTCTCTATTTCTTTTCCTATTGCATCTCCTCTGCTTTTGCCTTTTCCTCTGCCACAACCTTTATAAAACTTGGAGACCATCGTCGTAGGTTGTTGCAGCAACAAGCGGGAAAAAAATTTCTTGACAAAGTTTACAAATAACCTAAGTGCCCGTGTAGTAAGTGTTTAAATAGGGTT
The DNA here is from genome assembly GCA_036874045.1 of Cymodocea nodosa. Lineage (NCBI taxonomy): Eukaryota > Viridiplantae > Streptophyta > Magnoliopsida > Alismatales > Cymodoceaceae > Cymodocea > Cymodocea nodosa. The sequence continues at coordinate 13,811,874 of CM072342.1, read as the reverse complement.
TTAGGCGAATAACTCAACGTGAAGAGAAGTCGGGTTTAGATATTAAATAAATATTGAATAAAGTTTATTCAATCAAGGTACCCAAAATATTCAAGAATAACTCGTTGAGTTAACCAATCTAATAAGTAAAACGTTGTCTAGAGGCAGTTTTACACATTTCGAAAACAACACATATGCTAAACTTAACATTATCTTGAGAACATTTTAAACTATTCGAACATTTTTGTCCTTTGAATCTAAAATAGTTTGTTTGTCTTTTTAAATTATTTCATCAAGATTTTAAGAGGACATTAATTCAGATTAACCAAGATTTGTATTCTGAATGATATTAATTTGTTTTCGACATTGTTAATCCTCCCCCTACAAATATACTTCAAATATATGTAATCAAAATACAAAATATACTTGTAGTGACAATAGATGTTAAGTATAACTATACTTTTAAATTTTCTGTTCAAAAAAACTTCTGTTATTCTGACATCATCAAAAATGATTTCCAGAATCAATTCCTACTATATATGAATCAAAACACAACTTTGAACTCAATATGATTAATTCAAGGAGAATAAAAGAAGGTATCTCAAATAAACGTTTTCAAAAGTACTAATGTTGATTCAATAAATCAATAGTCATATTGGTAGAAACTATATGTGATTCAAAAATATCTGTAATTAATGAAATAATTGGGCTTGTACTATACACTAAAGCGTAGATTTTTTTTTTTTCTTCAAAAGAGTAAATATTCATAATTTTCTTTAAAAGTTAGTTTGAAAAGCTTGAATCATACAAGAGCTTTCTAATGTACCTACGTAATAACCTTTCAGTCAACAATCCCAGATCTGATCAGGACCTTAGGTTGCCAGATTTAAAGAATCCTTTTTCAGGACAATAATTCTTACATACCTATCTACTCAAGTACAAAAGGCTCGTGATCAAACTGATCAATAAACTCTCAAAAAAATTTCACTTTGTAAGAACTTTTCATTTTAGGCACAGTATATATGTATTCCATTAATACAGATGCAATAAAACACAAATCTCATAAAATTTTTTACTTCTATGATTGTACTGAGAATATGAATCAGTTTCAATAAGCTTATACTTTTGATTAACAGTTTAAGATGAGTTACATATAACTTATTCTATAAGTTTAATCAATTAAGTCAAATTTATGCATGGTCATATGCCTTTTCCATGATTCAAAGAAAACATTTAATCAAAATTTCAGAATGTCAGAAGTATTTAATGTTTTTTATTTACACTTCCACTTAAAATCGTAAAAACCATTAAAATTGATAAACTACTTAAAATCAATAAGATACTACTATGATTTTACAATAAATACATAGTATCTTAAGCAGTAGTTTAGATATTACTTTAGATATTTATGATAAGTGTATAATATCTATGAGGTGAACAACATCATCAATAGTATTTTTTTTTTTTTTATGTGGAGTTTAAGTATTTTACACATCACATAGCCTACAAATACCTAAATTTAATCTAATGTTGCAGAATGTATTTTCGTCTAGAGGTTTTGTAAATATATCAGCTAATTGATTTTTACTAGACACAAATTCTAATTTAATTTTTCCTTTAATTACGTTATCTCTTAGAAAATGATGTCTAACCTCTATATGCTTTGCTCTAAAATGTAATACAGGATTTTTGGAAAGATTTATTGCAGAACTACTATCACAATAAATCTCAGTTGTATCATAAGATAATCTAAAATCTTCTAAAGTTTGCCTTATCCACAGAATCTGAGTGCAACACAGTGCAGCAGCAACATATTCAACTTCTGTAGTAGAAAGTGCTACACAGTTTTGCTTTTTACTAAACCATGACACCAAATTATTTCCCAATAATTGACATGTGCCACTGGTACTCTTTCTATCAGATTTAGATCCTGCATAATCATCATCAGTATATCCTATAAGATCTATTGAACTATCTTTAGAATAATACAGTTCAAAATTTTTAGTTCCTTGTATATATCTAAATATTCTTTTAACTGCAATTAAGTGTGATTCTTTGGGATTAGATTGAAATCTAGCACAAACACACATAGCAAACATAATGTCAAGTCTACTAGCAGTCAAATAAAGTAAAGAACCAATCATACTTCTGTATTTTCTTTGATCTATGGATTTTCCTATGTCATCAATATCTAACTTTAAAGAAGTACTCATAGGAGTTCCTCGAATCTTTGTATCATTAAAATTAAATTTTTTAAGCATTTCATCTACATATTTTTCCTGATTTAAAAATATACCTTTATCCATTTGCTTAATTTGAAGTCCTAGAAAATATGAAAGTTCTCCTATCATACTCATTTCAAATTGATTAGTCATCTTGTAGGATCGTATGGCTACACAAGAGGGGGGTGAACTATGTATTTTTAATATTTTTTGAAATATAATTGAAACTTTAAAACTCAAAAACAAGTCGAGACATTATTTTCATAAAATCATTTTTATTCAAGGTTTCAATTACAATATACAACTCAATTCTCCTCAGAAATTGTAGATGCAATTATATTTCGATACCATGTATCATCTAAACAATTTCATAACAACAAACAGAGAAAACTAATTTGTGGAATTTAAAACTTTTCTCCCTATTTGAGATCTTTCTTCTTCTTCTTTTTCTTCTTTAGCAATTCTTCAGTGACGAATATCTTGTCTTTTCATACTTCACCGAATTTGCTTTCTTCTGATACTTCAAATCTTCAGTGACGAAAATCTTACCTTTTTATGCTTCACTGAACTTTCTTCCACTTGAGAGATTTTTCCCGAAGAGGTGTTTTTGATCCCTGAAAAAGATTTTTCTTTTGGTGTGCAGGGATGATTTGATCCTTGAAAAGATTTTTCGTTTTGTGTGCAAGGATAAATTGATCAATGAGAATTCTATGCCTTTTATACTGTATCTTCATTTCATGCATATCCTTCACGTTTAACCACTACCAGTTTTCCACTTCTCCACGTCTTTTGTTTTTCCTTCATCGAAACACACACGTTCTAACCCACGTTTATATTTCGAATTTTCTTTAATCATCAGTCTTGGATCTCTGAAAAATTTCCTGCAAAATAAACTTTCTCGTCCAAAAGTTTTTCATCAGTGTAATAAGAAGTCGTTACTTTAATGTTAACTAAACGAATAACACAAGTATATATATAACTTAACGTTTCTAACTTAACGAGTTCCTCATGTGCCACTTCACGTGACAAGTACTGTAGCAAACTCAACGAACTAAGTCCGTGGTGTTATGCTATCTCAACGAACCATCTCCGTTGTGTTATGATAACTCAACAAACCATTTCCATTGTGTTATGATAATTCAACGAACCAATAATAAACAAATGTTTTTATAATAAGAATTTTACCACGTGCAAAAAATAACAACTTAAGTTTATAATGCTAACCTAACACGTTGCCTTAGTGTTCAATATAGCAACTCAACGCGTTTAGTTATGTTAACTTAACGAGTTAAACATATGCACCTCACGTGATACAATACAACATTCATAACTTATAATTTCACCACGTGTATAACACTAACTTAACGAGTTCGTCTCTTCTTTTACTCACTAACTTAACGAGTTATCACGTGACCTATTTTAACCTTTAAGCCTCTAACTTAACGAGTTCTCACGTGACCTCTATACAAACAAAACTCTAACTTAACGAGTTGTCTAAACGTGCACTATTCATGATACAGAAGATATAACATTAAAACATATCATGCTTTTCAATAAAAACACACGTTAACTTAACGTTTAGCTAAATGAGAAATTAATGCAACGAAACAACTAGATATTAACTTCAAATCCAATACAGACAAGTATTTATATCAGTAAGCTTTTTCTGTATTAATTGATGATTTTAATTTCTTTTCACAAGCAATAGTAATTGAGCAAATATGATTATTTTCATTCAGCACACATCACCAAAACAAAAATACTCAACACATCTCTTCAGAGAATATTTTTATCAACTTATCAGAGGTTGCTCCAAAGATTATATCATCCACGTATATTTAAACAACAATCTGATCTTTACCATCTCTCTTAATAAGTAGAGTATGATCCACTTTTCCCATGATATAGCCTTTTTCTATTAAAAAAGTAGACAATCTTTCATACCATGATCTAGGTGCTTGCTTCAAACCATATAAGGCTTTCTTCAATTTATACGCAAAGTCAGGATTTTTAATATCTTCAAATTCAGGTAGTTGTTTTACATAGACTTCTTCATTAATTAAACCATTTAGAAATGCACTCTTTACATCCATTTGAAATAAGTTAAAATCCATATAACAAGCTTAGGCCAATAATATTCTAATACTTTCTAACCTAGCCACAGGAGCAAATGTTTCATCATAATCTAATCTTTCTTCCTGTGTATACCCTTGTGCAATTAATCTAGCTTTATTCCTTATAACTTGACCAGTTTCGTTAGTTTTGTTTCTAAAGATCCACTTTGTACCTATTATGGACTAATTCCCATACATCATTTCTAATGAATTGATTTAGTTCTTCTTGCATTGCCACTATCCAATTTTCATTAGATAATGCTTCTTGTATATTCCTTGGTTCCACCATAGAAACAAACATACACATACTATTTAAATTTACTGAAGCTCTAGTTTTAACTCCCTCATTAATATTACCAATGACTTGAGTAATGGGATGTAATGAAGAATAATACCAATTTCTCTGATTTTCCTCAATATTCTCATCAACATCTGAAGGTACATCACTTTCATCATTAGTTTGATCATTTAAGTTCATATTTTTGATTTTCTCAAATAAATCATCAATCTCTCTATTGATCTCTAACTCTTTTGGAAGATTGATCAAATCATCATTATCAGCTTTAGATTAAGATTCTCTAAAAGAATTTTCATTGAAGCTTACATGGAGGGTTTCTTCAATAGTCCTAGAAGTCTTATTATATACTCTATAGGCTTTACATCTAGTAGAGTAACCTACAAAAATTCTTTCATCCGATTTGGCTTGAAATTTATCCTTTTTATCCTTAGTATTAAGAACAAAACATTTGCAGCCAAATGGTTTCATATAGGAAATTTTTGGAACCCTATTAAACATAATTTCAAAAGGAGTTTTATTAACATGAGGTCTTAAATGACTTCTGTTAATAACATAAGAAGCTATATTTACTACTTCAGCCCAAAGATTTTGAGGTAACTTATGTTCATTCAACATAGTTTTGGCCATTTCTTGAAGTGATCTATTCTTTCTCTCAACAACACCATTTTGACACGATGCTCTTGGAAAAGAAAATATGTGATCAATGCCATGCTGATTATAATAATTATCCATTTGATCATTATCAAATTCAGTTCCATGATCACTCCTAAGTTTTTGAATAGAGACACTCTGTTCATTTTGAACAAAATTGCAAAACATTTTAAACTTTTCAAAAACTTCTGTCTTAGATGCTAGAAATATACCCAAGTGTATCTAGAAAAGTCATCTACTAAAACAAATACATATCGTTTACCACCAAGACTCATGATTCTTGTTGGTCCAAATAGATCCATAGGTATAAGTTCTAAGACTCTCTTGCTTGAAATATCAATTTTGGATTTAAAAGAGTTTCTATGAAGTTTACCTAACTCACATGCATCACACATAAAGTCCTTTGAGTATTTAATCTTTGGTAAACCTCTCACTAAATATTTTTTTGATAGTTTATGTAACAGTTTCATATTTATGTGCCCAATCCTTCTATGCCACAGATATGCATCACTAGTTTTAGCTAGCAAACATGAATTTAAATCAACTACATCAGAAGGTAAAGATAAAATACATACAGAACCTTTTCTTTTAGCAATAAATTTAATTTCATCTGTATTTTTATCAATTATTTTGCATACATTATCTTCAAACACTACATAATATCCATTCTCAGTTAGTTTTATAACACTCAACAAATTAAATCCTAGGTTTACCTATGATTTTATCTTTGCTTTTGTTTCTAAATGTTACACTTCTTTTCATGGTATTTGTAAAATTTTGTGGAAGACTTTTCTGTCCGGTCATGTGACTTGACGCTCCACTGTCCAAGATCCATTTTAATGTTGTTTCCTCCTACAACACAAATTAAGAAAAACTTTTTCTTGGTACCCAATGTTGTTGAGGACCAAGTTCATTAAACGCATATTTCTTCTTTTTGTTTAAAAATAGTTTAACATTATCATTTATATTCTTATTAGTTGGAAGTACTATTGATTTATCATTAGCTTCATACTCACATATAGCATTATTGCTCTTATAATCATTCTTTTTATTTTCAGATATAGTATAACCAAGACCAAACTGATTTTTATCAGATTTTAATTTATTTTGGTCATGCTCATACATTTCAGTAAGTTCATACCAAGATTTTGTACTTGTATTTGAATTTTTAGTGCATACAAAATCTTTTTCTACACACAAATTTTTAGATTTATCACATGCAGAATGAGTAATTGGTCTAATACCAGTGTATTGAATTACATGCTCAGGTTTCTGAATTTTCAGTTTACTACAATTATTTGAAATTTTAGAAACATTAGAAACTGAATCTCCAGAACAAGAAACAAGATTTTTAGAAACATTTATAGTCATGTTAGAAGTACAATTTGACAAATCACATTGATTTACATTATTACTACATGATTCATCCCTTGAAGTACCTACTTCTACATATTTATTACCTTGTTTCATAATAAAAGGAATTTTAGTCTTAGATTTACTTGAACTGCAACTAATAAATCCTTTATTGGCTTGAGATTCAGGATAATCAAATCCTAAGCCAAATTTATAAGACACCGTAGGGGTACTAGTTAGTTTGTCTAACTTAGTTTGACTTAAATTCTATTTCTCAATGGTAAAATTTAAATCTAGCTCTCTTAGTTTTAATTTATCTATCTCTAATTCAAGTTCATTTACATTGTTTCTCAACATTTTATTTTCAGATTCTATCTTTAATTTTTCAGCATTTATATTTTGTATTTGTTCATGCAAGATACATTCATTAAATCTAAATTTTTGCAAATCTCTAGCATGATTGTCATTATCACATTTAAACTTTTCTAAAGTAGTAGACAGGAAACAATTTTCTTCTTCCATAATGGATGAAGATTTTCTAATATTCTTACTTTTCAATTTACATACTTTAAGTTTTTGTAATAATGCATGATAAGCACATAATAATTCATCAAAGTTGAAATCTGAATGACTTTCAGGATCAGATATTACCTCAGACTCATCTGCCATGAAGCACACATGAGCAACGTCTTCTAACTCTTGTTCTCCTTCTGAATGTGAAGATTTTGATGCTAATTCCTTAGATTCAGACGCTTCAGATGTGTCATCCCAAGTGACCTTCAAAGCTTTTTTCTTGTAAAACTTTTTCTGAGTTTTCTGAGCTGTCTTCTTCTGATTTGTCCTACTTTGCTTTTCATTTTTCCTCATAGGACAGTCTGGAGAAAGATGTTCAAGTTTCTTACAGTTGTAACATACATACTTTCTAGATGAAAAATTCTTGTCATTCAGTGATTTTGACGTTGAGGGTTTATCATTTTTGTTCCTTTGCTGTTTCCTAGCTTTCCATGCTTTCTTGAATTTTCTAGTCAGCAAAATCAAATCCTCGTCAGAATCAGTAGATATATCATTACATAATTTCAAAGGCTATTTCTTTCTTCATTTTTAGTTTGTTATGACTCAGTGATTCATTTAATTGAACTTCATAAGCTGTTAAGTTTCCTATAAGTTCATTCATAGTATAAACATTTAAATCTCGTGATTCCTCAATTGATATTACTTTCTGAGACCATTTAGAACTTAGGGATCTGAGAATTTTCCTCACCAAATCCTTCTGTTCAAAATTCTTTCCTAAGCATTTTAAAGAGTTTATGATATCAAGAAATCTGGAAAACATCTCAGAAATACATTCGTTTTCATGCATCTTATAGAGTTCATACTTATGAATCAACATGTTTATTTTAGTCTCTTTAACTTGAGAAGTACATTCATGTGAAACTTCTTATGCATGCCACACCTCATAAGTAGATTTATATGCCGACACTTTACTGAACTGTTCATAACTCAATACACAAAATAAAATATTTAAGCCCTTAGCATTCAGAGTTTCATTTTATTTTTCATTAATTGTCCAAGTATTATAAGGGGTAGTTAATGGAGTATATGGTTTAGAAATCATGAACCACAACTTATGATCTATACTTTGAAGAAAAATAGTCATCCTATATTTCCAATATTCAAAATGTATGCCATCAAATAAAAGAGGACGATTAAGATTTTGGCCTTCATATAAAGAAAAATTACCATTTCCAATAGCCATCTGTTCGTGTTTTCCTAGCACTACACTAGAAAAACATGGATTTGTTACTTCTATTTTTACTTAGTTAATTTATCTTTTTGCCTATTCTTTCTTTTAGAAGTAAACAAACAACCTTTAATACAATTTAGATATTAATTCCAATTTGTACTTTAACTGCAAGTGCATAATGTCTACTGTATCAGTGTGCAAGTACAGGTCGATCCCACAAGGAATTGCTAACGAATTTAATAAATGTTTGATTGTGAACAATTCAAATTTATATTCAATAAGCACTCCGTTGAGTTATAGTTAACTCAACGGACTAAGTTCGTTGAGTTATGGATAACTCAACGGACTATCCTCGTGGACTTAAGTTAACTCCACGAGCCTGCCTCTTCTTTATAATACTGCTATTTACAGAGGAATTCGGCCAACCATTGGGCGATTCCACAGATTGTAAATAACATAAATTAAGCTTTTTAATGCTAGTTAACATTGGATTTATCATTATGCAATACTAACATTCAGATGATTCAAACAGGAACCATTAAAATCTTTAAGTTATTTTGTACGAACCAATTTCAGTAAACTGTAAAATTAAATCTAACATAAAACAATCATAAAACTGATACAGATAACATTAATCACGATACAACACAAACAATACAACACTCAAAGACAACATACAAACAAAGATAAATTGTTTTTGGTATTTTTGTTTTGATGTGAACATGGAAATGGGCGAAAGGTGAAATGTAAAGTAATTTCACTTGATAGTAAATACATCCGACACTACTTGCAATGCGATTACACCACCGAAAATTGAACCACTTACAATTCTGTCTCCTCTCCCTATAGAATCGCGAGTCCAGAATTGCAAGATGATCTCCTCTTCAGCATACAGGCATCAACCCGAAGCCAAGGCTAAAAGCTTTACTGGAGCAGTCATCTCTCCTAATGGTTTTTCTACTGGAGCAGTCATCTCTACGTTCTCTTTTAAAGAAAGGTTAGCTACACCCCAAAGAATTTCGTTAAAGTTCAGTTCAGAAAATTTTTCAGTACTCCTCTACAATGAAAATTCCTGAATAGGTGTTCTTTCTAATCGCTTAGTGCTTAGAGAACGAGTCCATGTGCTCATAAATAAATAACAGAAGATTAATTACATACTAGTCTAAAGCTTTCCATTCTATAAATATTTGTTGTCGGATGAAGGTTGAATCAGCTGCTTCTCCTTCCAGTTCCTCCAACGCTTTCTCCTTTCTCTTAAAAGTGCTGGTAACTCGTAAATAACATTCTGTTTCATATATATACTACGCATCCATAAAGTGAATAAATCTCGTTGCAAGAACGTGTCTTGCAACGTGCATCGTGGTTCCTGTTTTAATGGGTACGTGTACCACTACTAATTTCAAATTTTGGTAACCGCTAAACCGACGAAGTTTCGTTTGTGGTTAAAAGAATAACTGTTCTGCTTAATCCACGAACTAACCTCGTTGAGTTACAGATTACTCAACAGAACACAATCGGTTACTGTTGCTAACTCCACAGACTAACTTCATTGAGTTACAGATAACTCAACGGAGTGACCTTATATTATATTACTGACCTCGTGGAGTTACATTTAACTCAACGGAATTACTTCGTTGAGTTAACATTTGGCAACTTCTAAGTTTCACTCTCGTAAGTTTTCTATTCTATTTTTTTTTTTTTTTTTTCTTTGTTTTTCATTCTGCTAACTGTAATAAAGTTAAATCTATGTCATTAATGCCTCATTTTGATTAAAATACATTTAAATCTGAACATTATATAAAGATTTAAATTGCAAGTCATTTTGTGTTATGCAGAATTTACATTTTACCTTATAACATGTAGAAATTTTTAAGCAGTTATCTTATCATTCAGCAAATTGTAAATCTATTACATATTCATAAAGTTCCACAAATTACATAATATTCAATAAATTCCATTCATTTCACATTCAAATACGTATGAAAATTGCAACTGAAAAATTATATTCATTAATATGAATCAATTACATTACAAGTACATCATACAATTTCATACAATTTTACACAAGTAGACGAACAATACAATTTAATCTCTATGCCTAAGTTCATCTACTTCCTTCTAGAGTTTTTCTAATTGCTGCTCTAATTGATTTATCCTCTCTACTGCTCCTGCAATTTCTCCAGAAGGTACAGCTAATTCTGAAGCTACAAAATTTCTGTATTCTTTCACTAAAATGGTTCTAGATCTTATCCTTTTTGATGTCCATTTAGTGAAATCAATACTATCCACCATCAGCAGTGGAATCAAATCTCCATAAAATAATTTCTTCTTCACTGTTTTTAGCTTGGAGATAAAAACTACAGACCAATTTATTTGGATCTTATTTACAACTGCATACGTGGCCCATTTGACAAATTGACTTAATTCTATGTCATGGCCCTGTCGTTGATAGACATTCTTAATCAGAATGTTAACTACCATGTGTGCTTTACCATTTAAATGCTTCAATATGTTTAATAATGGCACACCAGGATTGAGAGCTAAACAATCCTTAATTTGCTACTCAGTCCATTCAACTGCAGTTGTATCTTCCAAAATTTTTGTTCCTTCATTCTTTAAACCAAATATGTTGTGGAGAAGCTCTGATGTTATCTGTGCATTAGCTTCCTCCATGTTTGAAATTAATTCTCCTTCTCCTTCTCTTAAATTTGCATAGAAACAGGGCACTAAATTCTCATATACTGCATGCCCTCTTTCTTGAGATATAAATTGCAGTAGACCTTGGAATTCAAATAAATCTTTGATTTCTTGCATTCCATCCCAATTTACTGGTCTACTGTAACTAATATCGTAACCCATTATTTCTTGGTATTTGGTATACGCTTCTTGACTACAAAAATGTACTTCATTCAAAATTGTTGTTTTAGTTGGGTCAGGAAGGTAACTTTGTTGCTCCAGAGGGGTTTGCTCTTGCTCTTCCTCCAGCATAGGCTGCATTTGGACATTCTCTTCAGATTCCTGAATTTTTGCTTTTGCTTCTGTCTGTGGTGGTGAGCCGGCAGAACTCTCCACTCTGTCTTGAATTCTTTCTATAATTTGCTGAAGAGTTTCTTGCTCTTCAATGGAATCTGTGAAATTATTTTTGTCCAAATGGCTTCTTTCAGCCTCTTCATTTTCTACTCTTTCTTCTTCCTCCTGACCACCAATCTGTTCTATTATTGTTCTTTCTGATTCTGTAACAGATTGGGATGGAGTCACGGGCAATTTAGTTTCTGCCCTTATTTCTGTTTCTTCTTGTACAGACTGTAAACTAATTTCAGCCTAATTTTTTTATTTTCTTTGCTCCTCCTGCTCCTCCTCAGATTCGAATAGCAGGTTAATAAAAATCTGCTCCATAGGCCTTGTAAAAATTGGTACTTTAGATTTAATTTCTTCATAATCATACACTTTTTCTTTTTCTTTCTTTTTTCTGATTAGTTGTGTCTATTCTTCCTCTTCATCTTTTGAAATTAAATCTACAAAAATAGGCTCTACAGGCTTTCGAACCACAGGTACTAGCTCTTCCTGTTTAATTCTTCCAATAATTGCTGGTCTCGAAGGACCAGCTTCAGCTTCTTTTGCAGCATATCTAACAATAGTTTTGGCAGTAGCTTCTTGATGTTGTTCCACTTTAATTTTATATTGGGCTTTCAACTTTTCTACAGCCCTCTTTTTGTACAGTGCATCAAACACTAGGTGTGCTTTAGCCACTACCAAATCTTCTGATTCTCCTTGGTTTTTTCCAACTTGAACCAGTTTTGCAAATTCTCTTATTTCTTCTTCAGTCGAAGGCCCCATCATTTCTAGTCGTGCCAATGGCTTAAATGGTGGAACTGAAGGTCCAGACTGCTGCTCCTCAAGAACAGGTCTTTCAACAGTTGGTTCCTCCCGTTCTTCAATTGCATCTTCATTTGCTTTCCTTTCTTGCTCCCAGATCACCCGCTTAGCTTGTCTACAGATTTGTCTTTTGAACCAGAGTTGGGACTTACGTTGGATTAATTCTAGGGCAACTTCATAACTTGGCCTTATTTGTCTTTCCTTGCTTACAACTATTTCTGTTGCTATTCTGATTCGTGTTTCCATTATTTGAGGTATTTGTATATCCATATCTACTAAATCTCTTCTAAACTTGAAAAGTTCTGATTCTACCTTCTGTAGCTCTTTCTCTCTTGTCGTATTTCTGATCTTCTACCGCGTGTGCCACTCTTCTGATTCCTTCAGAAATTCTAATGTATCAACAACATCTTCCCAGAATTCAGGCGTCATCTTCCTCATCGTGGAGTTACACAACAGCACGGAATCGCTCTAATTTCTACTGTTCTAGATTCTAAATGATTTGTCGGATAATGCCCCCAAAACCCTAGGTTTTAGTTTAAATAAGCACTAAGTTTAGGCAGGTAATCAGGTCACTTCCCAAACCAACTATTACTATTTTATCCGCGGTCTTAGCTACAGTACTCTGTTGTGTTACAGGTAACTCAACGGAATAAGTTCATTGACTAACTCAAAACTTAACGGAGTATGCTTGTTGAGTTAAGCATAACTCAACGGACACCCCGTACAAGCAATTATAATAATAAAAATATTACAGAGAATAGTTTTTCTATTTTTTTACAGGTTTAACCGGTACTATGCTTCGGTCAGACCTAAATATTTTTTATTTTTTATTTTTCTTTTGGTTGAACCGATACTATGTTTCGGTAAAACCAATATTTTTTTCTGAAAATTAATATACAATTTTTTTTCCAGTTTAACCGATACTATGCTTCGGTCAAACCAAAATATTTTTTAATTTTTCGGTCATATCGATGGATCCAGTCGGTTGAACTGCAACTATTTTTATGTTATATATTTTTTTTTAATGTTTTTTTTTTATATATATATATATAAAAAAAAAAACTGATTTCTTACTAAGTAAAACTCGAGTAGTCCTCTACTCTGACTTCTTCTATAATTCCAAAGGAACTTTTTGGTGTTTTCAGAATAGGTTTAAGTCTTTGTCCATTTACTTTAAATATATTCTGATTTTTAGGATTTTCAATTTCAATAGCTCCATAAGGATAAACATTTCGAACTATGTAAGGTCCTGCCCATCTAGATCTTAATTTTCCTAGATGGTTATGGAGTCTAGCCATATAAAGATATACTTCTTATCCTATTTCAAAGTTTTTAGGAATAATTTTTCTATCATGCTAGAATTTAATTTTCTCTTTTTCTCTTACAGTCTTTGAATAAGCTTCATTTCTAAATTCTTCTAATTCAATTAGTTGCATTTTCCTATTTTCAGAAGCTTGATTTAAATTAGTGTTCAGAGTTTTTAATTCCCAATAAGCTTTATGTTCTATTTCAGCAGGTAAATGACAACTTTTTCCATATACTAGCCTAAAAGGTGACATACCTAAGCTCGTTTTATAAGCAGTTCTATAAGCCCAAAGTGCATCAATCAATCTATTAGCCCAATCTGTTCTAGTAGGATTCACTACTTTTTCCAAGATTAATTTAATTTGTTTGTTTGCACTTTCTACTTGTCCACTTGTTTGCAGATGATATGATGTTGCAATTTTGTGGTTTATTTCATATTTCTTCATTAAGGTTTCAAAACTTCTATTACAGAAATGAGTTCCTATATCACTGATAATAGCTTTAGGTATTCCAAATCTGGCAAATATATTTGTTCTTATAAATTGTATTACAACTTTGTTATCATTAGTTTTTGTAGGAATAACTTCTATCCATTTAGATACATAATCCACCCCCAACAATATGTAATTAAATTGATTAGATATAGGAAATGGACCCATAAAATCTATTCCCCACACATCAAAGATTTCAACCTCAACAATAGGATTAAGAGGCATCATATTCCTCTTTGATATTCTTCCTATTTGTTGACATCTTAAACAACTTAAGAAATATTTATGAGCATCTTTGAATAGTGTTGGCCAATAAAACCCACATTGCAGAATTTTTGCAGCAATTTTCCCTGAACCAAAATGTCCTCCACAAGCTTGGTCATGACAGAAAGACAATATGCTCGAATATTCAGTTTCTGGAACACACCTCCTTAAAACCAGATCAGGACATTTCTTAAATAAGTAAGGGTCTTCCCAATAGTAATATTTTACTCTTGAGAAAAACAATTTCTTATTTTGTCTATTCCAATCCTTAGGTGTTAAACCAGTAACTAAGTAATTAACTATGTCTGCAAACCAAGGTATTGTGTTGATGGTCATTAATTGTTCATCAGGAAAATTATCCTTAATTTCAATATTTGATTTTTCTATTTGTAATCTTGATAAATGATCTGCTACTACATTCTCACAACCTTTTTTATCTTTAATTTCTAGATCGAATTCTTGCAATAATAATATCCATCGGATCAATCTAGGTTTAGTTTCTTTTTTCTTTATTAGATGTTTTAGAGTTGAATGATCTGTGTATACTATTACTTTAACTCCAATCAAATATGATCTAAACTTTTCTAAAGCAAACACAACAGCTAATAATTCTTTTGCAGTAGTTGTGTAATTAACTTGAGCATCATTTAAGGTTTTGCTTGCATAATGAATCACTCTAGGAGATTTTTCAATTTTCTGTCTCAACACTGCTCCTACAGCAAAATCAAAAGCATCGCACATTAATTCAAATGGATGGTTCCAATTAGGTGCTTGAATTATAGGAGTTGAAATTAAGCTAGTCTTAAGTCTGAAAAATGCTTCCTTGCAATTTTTATCAAAGTTAAATGGAACATCTTTTAATAGATTAGTTAAAGGTCTAGCTATCTTGCTAAAGTCTTTAATAAATCTTCTATAAAAACCAGCATGTCCTAGAAATGATCTAATATCTTTTAATGATTTAGGTTCTGGTAGATTAGAAATTACTTCTATTTTAGCTTTATCTACTTCCAACCCTATTTTAGAAACAACATGCCCTAAGACTATTCCTTGTTTAACCATGAAGTGACATTTTTCCCAATTTAAAACCAAATTTTTTTCAACACAGCGTTTTAATATTTGATCTAAATTGCTTAAACACACTTCATATGAGTTGCCATATACAGTAAAATCATCCATAAATATTTCTAAAAATTCATCAGTCATTCTAGTAAACATGCCCTGCACACACCTTTGAAAGGTAACTGGTGCATTGCATAATCCGAATGGTATTCTTTTAAAAGCATAAGTTCCATTAGGACAGGTGAAAGTTGTTTTCTCTTGATCCTCTAATGCTACTGGAATTTGATTATACCCTGAATACCCGTCTAGGAAACAAAAATATTCTTGCCTTGTTAATCTTTCCAGCATTTGATCTATAAAAGATAAGGGAAAATGATCTTTCCTAGTCACAGCATTCAGCTTTCTATAGTCTATACATACTCTCTAGCCTGATTGAATTCTAGTAGGTATCAAGTCTTGACTTTCATTCCTAATAACTGTTAATCCTGATTTCTTGGGAACTACATGGATTGGACTAACCCACGAGCTATCAGAAATCGGATATATTATATCATTATCTAACCATTTAACTATTTCCTTCCTAACTACTTCCTTAAGGTTTGGATTTAATCTCCTCTCAGGAATTCTAACAGGTTTAGCATTCTCTTCTAAATATATGTGGTGACAGCATAAAGTTGAACTTAACCCTTTTATATCAGTCATAGTCCATCATATTGCTTCTTTATAACTTTTTACTACATCTTTTAATTTAGCTATTTGATCCTCTTTCAAATCTGAAGCAATAATGATTGGACAGGTCCGTTTATCTTCCAGAAATATATAGGTTAATTCAGGAGGTAAAGGTCTTAATTTTAAATGTTGCCCATTAGAAGCTAGAGCTCCTAATTGAACATCATCATTTTTTAAATTAATTTCTTCCTGATCTCCTTCTATATTTATGCTTTTACTTTCTTCTAAAGTTTCAGAATTGATTTGCCTATTTAATTCTTCTTGAATCACATCATCTAACATATCTCCTTCATCCTCTAAAAAGTCTATGGTATGTAAGGACATTTCTAACTCCTCAAACCTTTCTAGTTTGAAAATATTTAATTGTGTATCCTCATTACCATATGCTAACTTCATTACTCCAGTTTTACAATTTATAACAGCCTCTGATGTTGCTAAAAATGGCCTTCCCAAAATTAAAGATGTATCACTATTTTTATGCTTAATTTGTTGGGAATCCAAAATTACAATATCAATAGGATATATAAAATTCTTGATTTTAATTAAGACATCCTCTATTTTTCTTCAAGGGTATCTTATACTTTTATCAGCTAATTGAATAACCGTACTAGTAGGAGTTAAGCCTTCTAATCCTAAGGATGCAAATATATCACTTGGCATAACATTTATACCTGCACCTAAGTCTATTAAGGTTCTTTCTAGAATGGTATTTCCTATGGTGCATGATATAACAGGGATTCTAGTATCAGATAACTTTTTAAGAATTTGTGGCAAAAATAAGTAACTACTTTGCTCAGCTAAAAAGACCTTTCTAAGAACTTTTCGCTCTCTTTTCTTAGTACACCAATCCTTCAGAAATTTAGCACAAGGTGGCATATTCTACAATAGATCTAACAAAGGAATGTTAACTTATACTTTTTCAAAAATTTCTCTGATTTTTTCTTGTTTTTCAGGAATTGTTTGTTGTAATCTTTCAGGATAGGGTGCTAAAGATTTTGTTTTCAAAGACTCTTTTTCTTTCAGTTGATTTGTTTGATCATTTTTAGCTT
This sequence comes from Cymodocea nodosa, assembly GCA_036874045.1. Taxonomy (NCBI): domain Eukaryota; kingdom Viridiplantae; phylum Streptophyta; class Magnoliopsida; order Alismatales; family Cymodoceaceae; genus Cymodocea; species Cymodocea nodosa. Next base: position 13,794,740 of record CM072342.1, on the reverse strand, counting down.
CAATTGCAGATTCAGATTGTTCTTCAATGATTTCTAGATTTTCAGCTATTACATTTTCATTATCATTTTGATTTTTACTCTTGTCCGCCTTCATATCATTTTCATTTTGAGTTCTTGGTGGTATATCTGTTCCAGATCTTAATGTTACACATACATCTTCCAGCTTTTCGTTACTTTCATGATGTTTTTGTATATCATTTTCGTGATTATGATTTTCAATTGTTTTTAGTTTTAAAGTGCATTCTTTAAATTCTCTTACATTAGTGTTTTCTGTTTGTTGTATATTTTGCAAGTTGTGTAGGTTTATAACATTATAATTTTCATTGTCCTATTGTAAAACTTGTATTTTCATTGCATTTTTGTCTAATGCTTTTAATTTTGTTTCCAGATCATCTAATTTCAATGCATTCAATTTTTGATCAATTTTCTTTATGGCTTTTTTAGTTTCGTAAATTATATCCTGTTTAGGTTCTGAATGTGCCTCCTTATAGTTTAATTGGTTGACTTCTTGTTGTTGACGCACAAAGTATTCCAGTTTGTCCAGATTTTGCTCTATACTATGCTCCAATCTGTCATAACTATTCCAAACTTCAGTGTCTCTCATCATATTACACATTCTATACTGACCATCAGTTGGGTAAACTATAGGATTCTCATACTCGGCTCTATTATATTGAGGATAATTCATTTGTTGTTCATGGGATCTATCAATCTGTAAATGTCTCAATTTCAAACAATCAGAAATGTCGTGTCCTTCAGAATTAAAGGTTTCAGAAATCTTTGAGCATAAGCATATGCCATATTCTCAATTACAGAAAAAAACACACAACTCTGACTATTAAAATAAAACAGCTCTAATAGTTGCTTATATCTATTCAGTTCAATTCAATTCAATTCAGTTCAATTCAATTTAGTTCAATTCAATTCAGTTCAATTCAATTCCCTAGCAGCAGCGCCATAAAACTTGTTCGTGTTTTCCCAGCACTACACTAGAAAAACTTGGATTTGTTACTTCTATTTTTACTTAGTTAATTTATCTTTATGCCTATTTTTTCTTTTAGAAGTAAACAAACAACATTTAATACAATTTAGATATTAATTCCAATTTGTACTTTAACTGCAAGTGCACAGTGTCTATTGTATCAGTGTGCAAGTACAGGTCGATCCCAAAGGGAATTGCTAACGAATTTAAGAAATGTTTGATTGTGAACAATTCAAATTTATATTCAATAAGCACTCCATTGAGTTACAGTTAACTCAACAGACTAAGTTCGTTGAGTTATGGATAACTCAACGGACTATCCTCGTGGACTTAAGTTAACTCCACGAGCCTGTCTCTTCTTTATAATACTACTATTTACAGAGGAATTTGGCCAACCATTGGGCGATTCCACAGATTGTAAATAACATCAATTAAGCTTTTTAATGCTAGTTAACATTGGATTTATCATTATGCAATACTAACATTCAGATGATTCAAATAGTAACCATTAAAATCTTTAAGTTGTTTTGTACGAACCAATTTCAGTAAACTATAAAATTAAATCTAACATAAAACAATCATAAAACTGATACAGATAACATTAATCACGATACAACACAAACAATACAACACTCAAATACAACATACAAACAAAGATAAATTGTTTTTGGTATTTTTGTTTTGATGTGAACATGGAAATGGGCGAAAGGTGAAATGTAAAGTAATTTCACTTGATAGTAAATATTTCCGACACTACTTGCAACGTGATTACACCATTGAAAATTGAACCACTTACAATTCTGTCTCCTCTCCCTATAGAATCGTGAGTCCAGAATTGCAAGATGATCTCCTCTTCAGCATACAGGCATCAACCCGAAGCCAAGGCTAAAAGCTTTACGATCTCCTGAAATATGAGTCAGCGCTTGGTGAAAATGTTTTCCCTTCCCGCGACGCGATCATTCCTCACAGTGGTTGTCAGGCACTGTGTTTGGCTCGGAATCGACCTGACATCAGGCAAGTATCCTCACAGACCTCCGATGATTGGTGATTATGGTGGTGATAAGATGGTTGGTGTGATACTTTGGAGAATCGCCGATACTGTCTGCAGAAAGCTCAGTACTCCTCCTCTGTATACACTAGCCGTCCATCGATCACACTCTTTCTTTTTTTCTTCTTTTCTTTTATATTTCTTCAGTGGTAACTGCTTCTACTTGAATGATCGGTTGGATTTCCTTCCTTCAAATCAACGACGATGATTTCTTTCTCCCTACGCGATTGAATTTCTGCGTGATACGTGCGAACGTGGTTTTTCCTTCCAACTATCTGTTCCTACAACCGCTACAGTGGCATTTTAGAAAATATATAGTCCGTGGAGTTACAGATAACTCAACGGACTTCCTTCGTTGATTTAACTATAAAACACGTGCAAAAATAACAACTTAAGTTTATAACGCTAACCTAACGCGTTGCCTTAGTGTATTTTCATGTAACTCAACGCGTGCAGTTATACTAACTTAACGAGTTATAACGTAAGTAAATCTACCAGCTCTCAACACGTGTCAGCAGCAGTTTAACATAAAATAACTTTTCGGAGAGTTACAGGTATAACTATCCGATGCTCAGATGCATTTTCGGATACTTAAGAATTTCACATCCTGCAATTTACCGATAGTTCATAAATGTACTAAATTAACATTAATTCCCCAAAATTAAGCAGATTCTTCAATTAAAGCATATAACAGTGCAATTATAACATAATGGCTTAATTCTCATATGATAAGCTAAATATTATGTAATTAACCATCATTTAACTGTTAATAATATGTGCTTTTTCATTCTAAACACCATCTTACCTTAGATTTTTCAACCTATTTGATTTTAAACAGTCTAAAAACTTTAAAACAACTTGAGCCTTAAATCAAGAAAGTTAAACGTATGCTCAGATATTAATTTCTGTTTAAAAACAAGGAAGGTAGAATAAGCAATGATATTTAATAAGTTGGTATCGATTTTATATCAAAGATTATTAACAAAGCTCTGATACCACTTGTAGGATCGTATGGCTACACAAGAGAGGGGTGAATTGTGTATTTTCAATATTTTTTGAAATATAATTGAAACTTTAAAACTCAAAAACAAGTCAAGACATTGTTTTCATAAAATCATTTTTATTCAAGGTTTCAATTACAATATATAATTCAATTCTCCTTAGAAATTGTAGATGCAATTATATCTTGATACCATGTATCATCTAAACAATTTCATAACTACAAAAAGAGAAAACTAATTTGCGAAATTTAAAACATTTCTCCCTATTTGAGATCTTTCTTCTTCTTCTTTTTCTTCTTCAGCAATTTTTTAGTGACGAATATCTTGTCTTTCTCTACTTCACCGAATTTGCTTTCATCTGATACTTTAAATCTTCAATGACATAAATAATACCTTTTTCTACTTCACTGAATTTTCTTCTACCTGATACTTTAAATCTTCAATGACATATATCTTACATTTTTCTACTTCACTGAATTTTCTTCCACTTGAGAGATTTTCCTCAAAGAGTGTTTTTAATCCCTGAGAAAGATTTTTCTTTTGGTGTGTAGGGATAGTTTGATCCTTGAAAAGATTTTTCGTTTTGTGTGCAAGGATAATTTGATCAACGAGAACTCTATGCCTTTTAGACTATATCTTCATTTCATGCATATCCTTCACGTTTAACCACTACCAGTTTTCCACTTCTTCACGTCTTTTCTTTTTCCTTCATCGAAATACACACGTTCTGACCTACGTTTACATTTCGAATTTTCTTTAATCATCAGTCCTAGATCTCTGAAAAATTTCCATCAAGTGTAATAAGAAGTCGTTACTTTAATGTTAACTAAACGAGTAACACAAGTATATATATATAACTTAACGTTTCTAACTTATTGAGTTCCTCATGTGCCATTTCACATGACAAGTATTGTAGCTAACTTAATGAACTAAGTCCGTGGTGTTACACTAACTCAATGAACCACCTTAACCTTTCTTTCGGAAGGTTAAATGATAACTCATCGAAAACAGTTTAAGTTTCGGATAGTTACGGTTGTAACTCTTCGAAAAACTTTAACTCACTGATTCAACAATAAACAAATGTTTTTATAAAAAGAATTTTACCACGTGGAAAAATAACAACTTAAGTTTATAACGCTAACCTAACGCATTGCCTTAGTGTTCAATATAGCAACTCAACGCGTTTAGTTATGCTAACTTAACGAGTTAAACATGTGCACCTCACGTGATACAATATAACATTCGTAACTTATAATTTCACCACGTGTATAACACTAACTTAACGAGTTCGTCTCTTCTTTTACTCACTAACTTAACGAGTTCTCATGTAGTAAGTGATTAAGTTTTTAGTGGTGTAATTGTGTCGCATGTAGTGACGAGAGTTATTACTGTCAATAGAGAATTTTACATTTCACCTTTCGTTCATCTTCAAGAATATATCAAAACAAAAACAACCAAAAAGCTCATTATCTATTTTTATAGTTAGCAATTCTATGTTGTATTGTTTGTTTTATATTGTAAGTAATGTTATTATTCTTAGTATTGTTGAATGTTTTATGTTTATTTGATTTTAGAAAATAGAAAATTGTATTACTGATTACTAAAATTAGTTCGTATACAATACCAAAATCTTAATGGTTACTATTTGAAATATCTGAATGTTAGTGCTAATTAATGATAAATATTTCATAAACTAACATTAAAAGCTTAATTGATGTTGTTTACATTCTATGGAACCACCTAATGGATGGTTGAATTCCTCTAAGAACAATAAATGTAATTGGAAGTTACTAGTGAGGCTTGTGGAGTTAACTTAAGTCCATGAGAATAGTCCATTGTGTTAATTGTAATTCAACGAACTAAGTTTGTTAAGTTAGTAGTAAGTCAATGGAGTGCGTAATTCAATACATACAAACCTTTGGTTGTAAAAATCAAAATAGTACAAAATTTTTACTTAGTCTCTATGGGATCGACCTGTACTTGCACATTTATGCAATAGACATTATACACTTGCAATTAAAAACAAATTGGATTTAATATCTAATTTATGGAAATTTTTTATTTTCTTCTAAAAGAAATTATAAACATATATTTAAGTAAACAAAATAAACCAATCCAAGTACTCATAGGTGTATTATAAATCCTAGTTCCATGAAATTCAAACATTTTTAACAAATTCATGGTATATTTTTCTTGACATATAAAAGTTCCTATCTCTAATTGTTTAATTTACAATCCTAAGAAATAAGTAAGTTCACCCATCATATTCATCTCAAACTAACTTGTCATATCACTTGAGAAATCTTGAATTAGCTTATTACTTGTTAACCTGAATATGATGTCATTTATATAGATTTGAACTATTATAATATTATTATCTACTTTCTTGATAAAAAGAGTATTGTCTACCTTTCTCATAACATAACCTTTATCCAAAAGAAATTTAGATAGCCTCTTGTATTAAGACCTTGGGACTCACTTTAAACCATATAATGTCTTTTTCTTGGGAACCAAGTCATTGTTTTACATATACTTCTTCTTTTATAAAGTCATTTAGAAAAGTACTTTTAACATCTATTTGAAATAATTTAAAATTCATGTAACAAGCAAATGCTAATAAAATCCTTATATTGTAACAATAGGGGAATATGTTCCATCATAATCTAAACATTTCTCTTGCTTATAACATTAAGTAACTAATCTAGCTTTATTTTTAATTATCTAGTTGGTTTTCATCTATTTTATTTCTAAATACCCATCTAGTACTAATTATAAATTGATTTCAAAGGATGAAATTGAATCTAAAACATCATTTTTAATTGTTAGGAAATGTCTATACTTAAGAGAGGGTGAATTAAGTATACTGCAATTTTCTTTGTATTTTTGGTCCCTTTTTAAATCTAGATAATGCAGAAATAAAATAGAGATTAAAATACACAGACAATTTATAGTGGTTCCCTTGAACTAGGGTATGTCCACTCCTTGAATCCCTACTCAATAATTCACTATCCTTAGGAGTTTTTGGTTCACTCAAAACTTGGTGTCTCCAGCTTTACTCAAAGCTAAATCAACTTGACAAGGCACTATTCCTTCATCAAGTTCACCTTCTAGTTGTATGAACCCTCATACAATTACCGTGCTAGCTATACTAGCCTACGTATAGTTATCTACACAACTTCACATGCTCTCGTAAAGTTCCTTCGAAACTCTTTTGAAAGAACATTTTTCAGAGTTTCTTCCATAACATCCCTTGTGGATAGGTTCTCTTTTTCAATTAAATGATGAAATGCAAAGAAGAATTAATCATGAAATCATATACATAATAAAACTTTCCTTTTGTAGATATGGCAACACTTAAATCTTTAAGTAATAGCTTTGTTTCCTTAGAGTTCCTTCTAATGACTTTCAACTTTCATTCTTTATGTTTCTTCAAGTCTTCTTAGAATTTTCTCTCTAGAGCTTTTATTGAAAGGGAACTCACCTATGAACATTGATTTTACTCAATTTATATTACATTAAGAAAATATAACTATCTACACATGATCTTGCAACATGTTCTTTCTCTGTTAGATTTCCTACAACCACTCACTACATGATCATTGAGAAATAACTAGTTCATGGAGTTAGCTAAACTCAATGAACTTACTCTATCGACTTAACTATAACTCAACAAACTTACTTCGTAGATTTAACTTTACTCAATGGACTTACTTCATAGATATAACTTTACTCAACAGACTTACTTTATTGAGTTAAGATTTACTCAATAAACCTGTTCAGTTTAAGATTTTTTTTGAACCATGATCTTTAATTTTGACTTTGTTAAATTGATCTTTGATTACCATTTGTAAATATTTGATCGAGTCTTTAGTAATCTAGTGAAACATGTGTGACTACGTGTGTGCCATGTGTCATCTGGAAAATAAAATAATCCTGCACCAAAACTTTGATTAAATATAAAAATATAACAGTTAAATAAATTCATCAAAGTCCTAGCATTACGACCCTTCATAGTGTTAAGCTCATAACTTTACGAACTTATGCATAGTAGAACATTACGAACATTTGTAAACTTATCTCCTTAACTTTACGAACTCTTACAAGCTAACACATGTAAAATATAATTCTTTATTTTTAACAACTACCTATTCTAGACTTATAACTTTACGAACCCCCTTAGGAGATAACCTTACAAAGGTCCGTCAAGTTATCCTCATAACTTTACGGATTCTATATATTATAAGTTTATGAAGGTTCATAATGTTAAAATCATATTTTTACGAGGTTAAGACTTATAACATATATACCTCCATAACTTTATGGTCATTCATCAATTTATCATTATAACTATATGAGTCATCATAAAATTATATACTTAGATAAAATTTAGAGTTTTAAACTAGAGTCATAAGTTAGATAAATTCCCAATTATACTTAACCTTTATGAACTTGATATTATTTATGAAATTCATCATTTTGCATACTTTAATAAATCATTTTGTCACTCATCAAAATATAACCATATTAATGAATGAGAACATTATCCCTAACAATCTCCCCCTTTTTGATGATGACAAAACTTTTCAAATAATTCAAACATGCAATAAGAAGTTATCATTTCATAACAGGCATTTAGCATTTAACATACAATGCCACGAAGTATATTTAGCATTTTCTTTCTTGAAATAAAATGCACATCATTCAGGTAATCATTTAACATAGCATCTAGATAATCATTCAATTCAATATATTTGAAATTACATTTCTATATATTCAATATATTTGAAATTACTTTTCTCCCCCTTTTTGTCATTTCAAAGAGTACACATTTACAAACATGTTTACATGACATAAAGACAAAGTTTAGGTTTGCAACTACAATTTTTCTTTTAATTTCTTAGTATCTGCCTACATTTTTGCCATAGATTCTTGCAATTGTTCTAGTTTGACAGGTAGTAGAAGGTCAGTTGAGGGTTTAGCTTCAAAAGAAGAGGGTTCTATCTGAGTATTTGTTTTGAGTATTATGTTTTGATGATGTGTGCTAAACGAATGTAATCATATTTAATCAATTACTATTGTTTGTAAAAGTAAATTAAGGACATCAATTAATATAGAAAAAGTTTATTAATATATATACCTGTTTGTAATGGATCTAAAATTATGCTAAGTTAAATAACTAGTCGTTAAATTATACTAACTTTTCATTTAACTAAACGTTAAGTTAACGTGTGTTTTTATTGTAGAGCATGATATGTTTTAAAAGTTATATTTCTATATCATGTATAGTGCACATTTAGATAACTCGTTGAGTTACTACTTTATTTGTAAAAAGGTCATGTGAGAACTCGTTGAGTTATAGGCTAAAAGGTTAAAATAGGTCACGTGAGAACTCACTGAGTTAGTGAACAAAACGTTAAGTCGAAAGGACGAACTCGTTAAGTTAGTATTATGCACGTGGTGAATTTAAAGTTTACGAATGTTATATTGTATCATGTGAGTTGCACATATTCAACTCGTTAAGTTAACGTAACTACACACGTTGAGTTGCTATATTGAATACTAAGGCAACGCGTTAGGTTAGCACTATATGTTAGGACCCTAGTATTTTGATAACGCAAAAACCTATGTGAGGAAACCAAATTGTATTTCACAGATATGATAGCTCAGTAAAAGATCAGAAAGCAGACGAACAGATGGAGAAAGTTCTAGAAGATACTGCTATAGAGCTATAGAAAAATCGGACAGTTACAGGTCTAAGTATCCGAAGAATAAAGCAGCAGAAATACCATCGGACAGTAAGAAGGATAACTATCCGAATTTACAAAGCCTTCGAAGAGTTAAATGATCGAACAGTTAAGAAAGATTGAATGATCAGAAAGTTAAGGAGTTAACTATCCGAAAGCTTAAAGGACTTTTTGGAGAGTTAGAAAGATAACTATCCGACTTTTTCGGAGAGTTACAGGTATAACTATCCGAAAGTTAAGTCATTCAATTAACCACGTGTAGAAATACAGAACGGAAGCTTAAAGGACTTTTCGGAGAGTTAGATAACTATCCGAGTTTTCTTTTTGGAGAGTTAGATAACTATTTGAGTTTTTCGGTGAGTTATAGGTATAACTTTCTGGAACTTAAGTCATATTATTACGCATGTGCAGAATGGAGAAGACGGCAATTAAAAGCTTAAAAGGAAAAATCAAAGAGTTAGATAACTATCCGAAATTTCAAGAGAGTTTCGATGAGTTACAGTTTAGCTATCCGAAACTTAAGTCATTGAATTTCCCACGTGTAGAAATCCAGACAAAAGCTTAAATGAGTTTTTGGAGAGTTAGAAAGCTAACTATCCAAAAAATAGGAAGTTTCGATGAGTTACAGTTTTAACTATCTAAAACTAAGTTATTCTTTTATGCACGTGCAGAAATGAGAAGACAGCCATCAGAAGCTTAAAAGGAAAAAATTGGAGAGTTACTGTAGCTAACTATCCGATAGTTAGAAGAATTTCGGTGAGTTACAACTACAAGTATCCGAACTTTAAGTACTTCACGTGTATAACTTAAATCTCACGTAACAAATAAACTTGAGTGGATTTTTGGTGAGTTACGATCATCCTTTGGAGAGTTACACTGCTAACTATCCGAGAGTTTGAGAAGATCGAAAGGTTATCTTGAGATACCTTTCTAAATGGTAACTTACCATATTTGGATCTACAAACTCAGCATGTACAACATAATAAATCCGTTGAGGAGAAAATATAATCGTTGGTAGTTCAAGCATAAATACAGACAAATCATTCAATACTCAGTAGAGCTGAGATGTGAGATTACAGATACAATTACATATAGAGATACAGTATACATTGTAGATCAATTACTGATATAGAAGAAAGCTCAATTCAGTTTAACAAGGAATCAATTGAAAGTTGGATTTACAAGAAGATTCTTAAAGCTTTCCATGTGCTGAAAGTCTGATCCAAGAAGGATCATTTGGTTTGTGGCTTCAACCTTAAAGCTTCATTCAGTTGTTGGTTTGAGTTTCGACCTGAAAACTCAAGTGGTTGGTTTTCTGGAGTTTATACCTGAAAACTTCTGAGTGTTAGTTTTCTAGAGTTTATACCTGAAAACTTCTGTGTGGTTGGTTCTTGCTTCGACCCGAAAGCAAGTGTGTAAGTGTTGAGACACTTAGTGAAGCCCAAGTGACCCTTGGGGGTGGACTAGCCGAGTTGGTGAACCACCTAAAATTCCCTTGTGTTTCCTATTTTATTTCCGCTATGCATGATATTTATATCTGATTATTACTTGTGCAAACTAATTAATCAAATTAGTTAGTAAAGTGAAAAATAGTCTTAAATTCACACTGTTCACCATTCACCCCCCCCTCTAGTGAAGTCATACGTTCCTAACATTATAAACTTAAAGTTATTATTATTTATTACTAGTTCATTGAGTTATCTATAATATAACGAAGTTAGTTCATTGAGTTATCAATAACCCATGAAGTTGGTTCGTTGAGTTAGCGTAACACTACAGACTTAGTTCGTTGAGTTAGTTACAGTATATGTCATGTGAATTGGCACATGATGAACTCGTTAAGTTAGATATGTCAAGTTATAAGTCTACTTGTTTTACTCCTTTAGTTAACATTAACACAATGACTTGTTATTAAACTTGATGAAAAATTTTGGATGAGAAAATTTATTTTGTAGGAAATTTTTCAAAGATTTAGGATTGATGATTAAAGAAAATTTGAGAGGAAAACATGGATCAGAATGTGTGTATTTCGATGAAGGAAAAAGAGAAGATGTGAAGAGTGGAAGACTAATTGTGGATAAACGTGAAAGATATGCAAGAAATAGAAATACAATATAAAAGGCATAGAATTCTCATTATTCAATTATTCTTGCACACCAAACGAAACATATTTTCAGGGATCAAACACCTCTCTAGGGAAAAGCTCTTAGATAGAAGAAAATTCAGTGAAGAATAGAAAGTTAGATATTTGTCACTGAAGATTTGCAAAAGAAGAAAAAGAAGAAGAAAAATCTCAAATAGGGAGAAATGTTTTAAATTCTGCAAATTAGTTTTCTTTATTTGTAGCTATGAAATTGATTAGATGAAACATGGTATCATTATAAAATTGCATCTACAATTTCTGAGAAGAATTGAATTGTATATTGTAATTGAAACCTTAAATAAAATGATTTGATTAAAATAGTGTCTCGACTTATTTTTAAGTTTGAAGTTTCAATTATAACTGAAAATGTTGAAAAACACAATTCACCTCCTTCTTGTGTGGTCATTCGATCCTACAAGTGGTATCAGAGCTAGTTAATAATCTTTGATATAAAATCGATATCAACTTAATTAATATCAAAGCATGTTTTACCTTCTTTGTTTTTAAATAGAAATTAATATTTGAGCATAAGTTTAACTTTGTTGATTTTAAGCTTAAGTTGTTTTCGAAAGTTTTAAACTATTTAAACTTTTGTAGTTTGAAAATTCTAAAGTAAGATGGCTATTGGAAATGGTAATTTTTCTTTGTATGAAGGCCAAAACTTAACTGTCCTCCTTTATTTGATGGAATACATTTTGAATATTGGAAATATAGGATGATATTCTTTCTTCAAAGTATAGATCACAAGTTGTGGTTCATGATTTCTAAACTATATAATCCATTAACTACTCCTTATAATACTTGGATAGTTATTGAAAAAGAAAATGAAACTCTAAATGCAAAAGGCTTAAATATCTTATTTTACGCATTAAATTATGGACAGTTCAGTAAAGTATCGGCATATAAATCTACTTATGAGGTGTGACATGCATTAGAAGCTTCATATAAAGGTACTTCTCAAGTTAAAGAGACTAAGATTAATATGTTAATTTATAAGTATGAACTCTTTAAGATGCATGAAGACGAAAGTATTTCTGAGATGTTTTCTAGATTCCTAGATATCATAAATTCTTTAAAATGCTTAGGAAAGAATTTTGAACTTAAGGATTTGACGAGAAAAATTCTTAGATCCCTAAGTTCTAAATGGTCTCAAAAATTGACATCAATTAAGGAATCACGAGACTTAAATATTTAAACTATAAATTAACTTATAGGAAAATTAACTACTTGTGAAGTTCAATTAAATGATTCATTGAGTCACAACAAATTAAAAATAAAGAAAGAAATAGTCTTCGAAATTAATTCAAATTCTGAAATATCAATTAATTCTAATGAGGATTTGATTTTGCTAACTAGGAAATTCAAGAAAACATGGAAAGCTAGGAGACAGCAAAGGAACAGAAATGACAATCCCTCAATGTCAAAGTCTTTGAATGAAAAGAATTCTTCATTCAGAAAGTATGTATGTTACAACTGCAAGAAACCTGGACATCTTTCTCTAGATTGTCCTATAAGGAAAAATGAAAAACAAAGTAGGACAAATCAGAAGAAGAAAGCTCAGAAAACTCAAAAAAAGTTTTACAAGAAAAAGACTTTGAAAGTCACTTGGGATGACACATTAAAAGAGTTTAAATCTAAGGAATCATCATCAAAATCTTCACATTCAGAAGAAGAATAAGAGTCAAAAGACATTGCTCATGTGTGCTTCATGGCATATGAGTCTTAGATAATATCTAATCCTAAAAGTCATTCAGATTTTAACTTTGATGAATTATTATGTGCTTACCATGCATTATTACAAAAACTTAAAGTTTGTAAATTGGAAAATAAGAATATTAGAAATTCTTTATCCATTATAGAAGAAGAAAATTGTTTTCTAACTACAACTTTAGAAAAGTTTAAATGTGATAATGAAAATCATGTTATAGATTTGCATAAATTTAGATTTAATGAATGTGTCTTACGTGAACAAATACAAAATATAAATGCTGAAAAATTAAAGATAGAATCTGAAAATGAAAAATTAAGAATCAACATGAACGATCGTGAGTTAGAGATTGATAAACTAAAAAGGAGAGAGTTAGAATTAAATTCCACCATAGAGAAATGGAATTTAAGTCAAACTAAGTTAGACAAGTTACCTAGTACCCCTACGATGTCATAGAAATTTGACTTAGGATTTGATTATCTTGAATACCCTAAATCTCAAGCCAGAAAAGGATTTATTAGTTGTAGTTCAAGTAAATCTAACACTAAAATTCCTTTTATTATGAAACAAGGTAATAAATATGTAAAAGTAGGTACCTCAAGGGATGAATTATGTAGTAGTAATAATAACATAAATCAATGTGATTTATCTAAATGTACTTCTAACATGACTATCAATGTTTCTAAAAATCTTATTTGTTGTTCTGGAAATTTAGTTATTAATATTTCTAAACTAAAAATTCAGAAACCTAAGTATGAAATTCAAAATACTGGTATTAGACCCATTACTAGTTCTGCATGTTCTTTATCTAAAAATTCATGTGTAGAAAAAGATTTTTTATGTACTGAAAATTTAAATACAAGTACAAACTCTTGGTACAATCTTACTGAAATGTATGAGTATGATCAAAATAAATTAACATCTAATAAAAATTGGTTTGGTCTTGATTATACTATATCTGAAAATAAAAAGAATGGTAATAAGAGCAATAATTCTATAAGTGAGTATGAAGCTAATGAAAAATCAGTAGTACTTACAACTAATAAGAATATAAATGATAATGTTAGACTATTTCTAAACAAAAAGAAGAAATATGTTTTTAATAAACTTGATCCTCAAAGACATTAGGTACCAAGAAATAGTTCTTAATTTGTTTTGCAAGAGAAAACAACATCAAATTGGATTTTGGATAGTAGAGCATCAAGTCACATGACTAGACAGAAAAACTTACTGACAAATTATACAAATACCAAGAAAGGAAGTATAATATTTGGAAACAAAAGCAAGAATAAAATTATAGGTATGGGCAATGTTCAAATAACTTCTACTTATGTTATTTCGAATGTACTATATGTAGAAAGCCTAGGATTTAATTTGCTAAGTGTTATAAAACTAATTGATAATGGATACTATGTACTATTTGAAGATAATGTATGCAAAATTATTGATAAAAATACAGATGAACTTAAGTTTATTGTTAAAAGAAAAGATCCTGTATGTATTTTATCTTTACCTTCTAGTGTAGTTGACTTAAATTCATGTTTGCTAGCTGAAACTAGTGATGCATATCTTTGGCATAAAAGGATCAGACATATAAATATGAAACTATTGTATAAATTATCTAGTAAAAATTTAGTGAGAGGTGTACCAAAGATTAAATACTCAAAGGATTTCATGTGTAATACATGTGAGTTAGGTAAACTTCATAAAAACTCTTTTAAATCCAAAAATGATATATCAAGCATGAGAGTCTTAAAACTTATACATATGGATCTATTTGGACCAACAAGAATCATGAGTCTTAGTGGTAAACGATATGTATTTATTTTAGTTAATTATAAAGTGGTCCCAAAAATCCTGTATTACATTCTAGAGCAAAACATATAGAGGTTAGACATCACTTTCTAAGAGATAACGTAATTAAAGGAAAAATTAAATTAGGATTTGTGTCTAGTAAAAATCAATTAGCTAATATATTTACAAAACCTTTAGATGAAAATACATTCTGCAATATAAGATTAAATTTAGGTATTTGTAGGCCATGTGATGTGTAAAATGCTTAAACTCCACTAAAGATAAATATTGTTGATGATGTTGTTTACCTCATAAATATTATATACTTATTATAAATATCTAAATAATATCTAAATTGATGCATAAGATATTATATATTTATGATGAAATTATTGTAGTATCTTATTGATTTTACTTATTTTTCTAAGTTTAATGGTTTTAAAATTTTAAGAGGAAATGTCAATGAAAAACTTTAAATACCTTTGAAATCTTTAAATTTTGAATAAGTGATTTTTTAGATCAATGAAAGTGCATATGAGTTTGACTTAATTGATTAAACTCATAGAATAATTTATATGTAAATCATATTAAGCTACTAGTCAAAAGTATAAGCTTATTGAAATTGATTCATATTTTCAATAAATCATAGAAGTAAAAATTGTATGAGATTTGTGCTTTATTGCATTTGTATTAATGAAATACATATATACTATGCTTAAAATAAAAAGTGCTTATAAAGTAAAAATCTTTGAGAGTTTATTGTTTAGTTTCATCATAAGCCTCTTGTACTTGAGTAGATAAGTATATAAGAATTGTTGTCCTGAAAAAGGACTATTTAAATCTAACAACCTAAGGTCTTGATCAGACTTGAGATTATTGACTAAAAGCTTAATACACAGGTACCTTAGAAAGCTCTTGTATGATTCAAGCTTTTTAAATTAACTTTTAAAGAAAATTATTTATAGTTACTATTTTGAAAAGATAAAAGTTGTTTCATTAAATACAGATATCTTTGAATCAAATATAGTTTCTACCAATATGACTACTAATTTGTTGAATCTATATCATTACTTTTGAAAATGGTTATTTGAGATACATTTCTTTATTCTCCTTGTGTTAATCATATTAAGTTTAAAGTTATGTTTTGATTCATATACAGTTGGAGTTGATTCTAAAAATCATTCTTGATAAATTCAAGATAATAGAAGTTTCTAAAAATTCTAAAGTATAGTTATGATTAACACCTATTTTATACAAGTATATTTTGTATGTTATTGAATATATTTCAAGTATATTTGTAGGGGTAGGAATAACAATGTCTAAAATAGATTAATATCATTTAGAATATAAATCTTAGTTAATCGAAGTTTAGTCTTCTTAAAATCTTGAAGAAACAATTTAAAAGACAAAGAAACTATTTTAGGTATATAGAAAGAATATTAAAATAGTTTACAATGTTCTCAAGATAATATTTTTCGGAAAGTTACTTATCGATTGTAAGTTGTTTTCGAAAGTTTTTAGTTGTACACATTTGAAGTTTGCTTTTAGTTAAGTATACTAATTAAATGTTATATTATGTAAGGTAATATGTAAAACTACCTCTAGACAGCATTTTACTCATTAGGTTAGATAACTCAATGAGTTATGCTTAAATATTCAAGTACCTTGATTGAATAAAGTTTATTCAATATTGATTTAAAACTCAAACCTAACTAAAAGACTTGTTAAGTTATTACAATAGAAACCCTATTTAAACACTTATTACACGGGAACTTAGGTTATCTTGTAACATCTTTCTAAAAATCTTTCCCACTTGTTTGTTCCTATAATCACCTACAACGATGTATTCAAAGTTCTACAAAGGGTGTGGTAGAGGTAAAGGAAGAGGCAAAGGAAATGCAAGAGGAAAACAAATAGATGAAGATAAAGTTCCATGTTCATGGTTTAAAAAGATACTTCAAGTTGATAAAAGGTTAGCTAAAATATATAGTGAATATTTCTTTTTAGAAGAAATTCTTGATGAAGTTTGGTTAGAACTTAAACATATTGTTGAAAGTATACAATATATGGGAATTAGAAGTAAATTTGACAAAGAGTTCGTATGAAATGTGCTAAGATAGCATTTTTAGAATAGTATGCACAATACTTGGAAAAAAGAATAGGTTCATCAAATAGAATTCCTTAAACACCTATAAATGGAACACGACTTAAATCATTTGAGGAAGAGTATGAATTTGCTATACCTACTCTTTTATTTACAAAGGAAAAATAAACAAATATTGTTGTAGATTAAGAAGAAGTTGAAGGTCTTATTATATAAGAAAAAGAGTTAGAAAAATGAAACAGAAGGAAATTATTTCTAAGGAAACAAATTTAGTTGAACAAGAAAAATCTGATGAGGATTTAATTCCAATGGATAATGTATGTCTAGACATTATGCCTTACATTGCATCTGACAAGGTGATCAGTTGAGAACACACTGAAACTGATGATGATAATGAAACATTATTTTCATTTTCTAGAAAACTTGAAAAGAGACCAAAGCAACAAATTAGTTCAAGTTTTTCTATAGAATCAAGCCCTGATGATAAGGAAATTGAACAATCAAAGCATTAAGCAGACGAAATTGAATAAGTTATTACAGAAGTGCTTGAAAATATTAAAGTAGTAATTAGTTCAGAGGCTGAATTATCTAGAGTAGCGACCATTGAATAAGATAAGACTCTAGAAGAGCTTAAAGTTGATCAGCCTATTTCAGAATCTATAGAAAAAGAGTTTGAGAATTCACAGCATGTAGACATAGATATATCTATTGAAGAAAATGAAGAATTATAAACAAATACACAGACTATTGAATTTGTAGAAAATTTGAACTCTGAACATTCTGTAGAAACTAAATTTATAGATGTTGTGGATATTGAAAATGTTCCTTACACTATTGAAGCTGATGAATCAAGCTTCCTAAGCAGCTTCAAGAAAATATTTTGAAAAAGGAATAAAATGACATTCATTTTGAAGAAGAGATTCCTAAAGAAGAATTAAATTCTGAATTAAGGCTTTAGGTATCACCTTCTGAACATACAACCCTACACATTCAAGGTAATTCAATTCATTTTAGATCTGAGGAAGCATTGTAGTAATATAATAGTTTGATTTCATATCAAATTATGCATGCTAGACCAATAAAGTTTAGATGTTTAATGAAAATTAAATATCTATTTGAGTTTCAAGGCTTAATACAATTCTTACTAGTTGGAACGAAATGGAAATAATATAAAGAGCTTATAGCATCTTTTTACAGTAATTTGGTACAAAATGAAAATCTTTTGCAAACTCAAATAACTCAATAGGAGTCTACTTTATCTCCTAAATTAATTTTTGAAGTTTTGGGATTACGGAATGAAGGTGTTGTTGTTACTAATAGATTTGACATAGTTAGACAACTAGAATGGGACATTTAGTCTTTATCATAGATTCCAGATGTATATTTAGAAATGAGATTAATAGAAAATTTGAATACCGAAGCTAGGTTTATTACAAATATTTTGCATGCAAATTTATTTCAAAGAGTTGGACATAATCTGGAAGTAAGTAAAAGTTGTTTATATGCAACTTATGGCATACTAAACAGAATACAAATAAATTGATTTGATGTTTTCATATATCAACTATAGCATATGAGTTCAAAGTTATTTTTTGGTAATGCTATATGTCAAATTCTTGCAAGCCAAATGAATTTATCTGATTGGCCCTCTGAAGTTAAAGGTATGAAGACATTTAGTATTAGAGATTTGCAAAAATACCAACCAATGCAACAATAGCAACCTGATTTTTGACAACAATAACAAAATTATTCAAATCAAGTACAACAGCAATCTATGCTACCTCCTAACTTAGATGTAGTACTTCATGACAACAGAAATGATATTAGGCATCTACGAGATAAGATTTGTAATGCCATAGGTGATATTATTAGGAGGAATAGATAAATGTACTGTCATTTGTCTATTTACTTGTTTTCTGAATACAAAATGTAATATTTGTATTTATTGATTGACTATTTGAATAATACATTTTACTGTAAATGTGTTTTACTTCTTATTAAAGTTTATAGATAATTTAGTTGTACATACTTGTCTCTCATTTTAATACTTTGTAATCATATTTTTGATTAATGACAAAAAAGGGGAGATGATTATGATTTTAAATGTATATTTTAAAAAGGGGAAGATGATTATGTGTTTGTTGAAATTTTTTTCTAAATGTTTTACTTCTAAGAGATGATTTTTTCACAAACAACAAAAATAAGTTTAAGTGAACATAAGTTAGCAAACTTGTTTATTGAATTAAAACTTAACCTAATGAAGGTGCTTCGTTGAGTTAAACATATTTTAAAATTGACTTAATATGGTTTTGTAATCATCAAAAAGGGGGAAATTATTGAGTATTATGTTTTGATGATGTGTGCTAAATGAATGTAATCATATTTAATCAATTACTATTGTTTGTGAAAGTAAATTAAGAAGATCAATTAATATAGAAAAAGTTTACTGATATATATACTTATCTGTAATAGATCTAAAATTATGCTAAGTTAAATAACTAGTCATTAAGTTATACTAACTTTTCATTTAACTAAACATTAAGTTAATGTGTGTTTTTATTATAGAGCATGATATGTTTTAAAAGTTATATTTTTGTATCATGTACAATGCTTGTTTAGATAACTCGTTGAATTAGTGCTTTATTTGTAAAAAGGTCACATGAGAACTTGTTGAGTTATAGGCTTAAAGGTTAAAATAGGTCACATGAGAACTCGTTGAGTTAGTGAACAAAACGTTAAGTTGAAAGGATGAATTCGTTAAGTTAGTATTATGTACATGGTGAATTTAGAGTTTACGAATGTTATATTGTATCACGTGAGTTGCACATGTTTAACTCGTTAAGTTAACATAACTACACGCATTGAGTTGCTATATTGAATACTAAGGCAACACGTTAGGTTAGCATTATAAACTTAAAGTTGTTATTATTACATGTGGTAAATACTTTATTGTTTAAAATATTTATTTATTACTAGTTCGTTGAGTTATTTGTAACACAATGAAGTTAGTTTGTTGAGTTAGCGTAATACTATAAACTTAGTTCGTTGAGTTAGCTACGATACATGTCACGTGAATTGGCACATGATGAACTCGTTAAGTTAGATACGTTAAGTTATAAGTCTACTTGTTTTACTCATTTAATTAATATTAGCATGACTTATTATTACACTTGATGAAAAATTTTAGACAAGAAAGTTTATTTTGCAAGAAATTTTTCAAAGATCCAAGATTGATAATTAAAGAAAATTTGAAAGGAAAACATGGATCAGAATGTGTGTATTTCAATGAAGGAAAAAGAGAAAACGTGAAGAGTGGAAGACTAATTGTGGATAAATGTGAAATATATGTAAGAAATAGAAATATAGTATAAAAGAAATAGAATTCTCGTTAATCAATTATCCCTACACACCAAATGAAACATATTTTCAGGGATTAAACACCTCTTTAGGGAAAAGCTCTTAGAAGAAAATTCAGTGAAGAAGAGAAGTCATATATTTGTCACTGAAGTTTTGCAGAAGAAGAAGAAAAATCTCAAACCGGGAGAAATGCTTTAAATTCCGTAAATTAGTTTTCTCTATTTGTAGTTATGAAATTGATTAGATGAAATATGATATCATTATAAAATTGCATCTACAATTTCTGAGGAGAATTGAATTGTATATTGTAATTGAAACCTTGAATAAAATGATTTGATTAACATAGTGTCTCGACTTGTTTTTAAGTTTAAAGTTTCAATTATAACTGAAAATGTTGAAAAACACAATTCACCCCCCCTCTTGTGTAGTCATTCGATCCTACATCTTCTAAAGTAGAGGCTATTATAGTAAATGATTGTCTATAAGTTGTAGTGTCATTTATAGCAAATCGTGTAAAATCCTTTATAGTCAAATACCTTGACCTTTGCTGGTAGATTATCTATTTGGCCAAAGATAAAGATCCACTTAGTGATTTGTATATGGCATCTCCAAAAAATAATTTTGTTTTAATAGATTTCAATTTGGAGATAAAACTTGATAGCAATTTACTTGGATCTTGTTCATGACAACATAAGTGGCCAATTTAACAAACTAGCTTAATTTCAGCTCATGCCTTGGCCTTTGATATATTGTTCTAATAAGAACAAAGGCAATAAATCAAGCTTTTCCATTGAGATATTTCATTCTATTCAATAGTGGAATAGCAAGATCAATACATAGGCATGATTTAATATCTGATTCTTTCCAACCTAAGCTAGTTGTAGTTTCTATAATTTTTAGACCAATATTCCTTAAACCTAATTGTTGATAACGTAGTGTAGGACTTAATTCAATGTCCTATTCTTCAATGTTTGTTATCAGTCTCCCTTCCACTTCAATTAGATTTCTATAAAAAATAGGAACTAATCCATTGATATAAGAAAAGTTATTTTCTTCTTGGATAATCTTGATTAACCCTTGAAATTCAAACAATCCATAAATTTCCTACAATTTTCTCTAGTCTATAGGTTTGCTATAAAGTATATTGAAATATTTATAGACCTTATACTTCTTATGAGCTTCTTGATTTCAAAAGTATAATGGAGAATTTTCTGTTTCAATAAATTTTTGAAGTGGTGGTTTTTCAATTTGATCGACTAGTCGTTGAACTATCTCTTTAACATGTGTTGCAAATGTTTCTTCTCTATTGTCTTCGTCAAATGTAGGAGGAGGTATACTTGTATATACTGTATCTTCTCTATAATTAGTGTCTCTATATTCTATAGTAATATTTTCATCCATTGGTGTTATAATATTCGTAGAGTTATCCTATACACTTGTTTCTGGAATATCAACTAATGGGTATCTATCTATTGCTGTAGATTCAAAATCTATACTATCTATCAGCTCGTTCAAAATCTCTTTGATAGTGATAGTTGGATTTATTTGATGAGTAGGAATTACTAGGTTCTCAAAATGTGGTTGTGAAGCAAGGGGTTGACTAGAAGAAGCTCCTTGGGAACTGATTGTTCTCAACTTTTGAATGTAAGTTTGAGGAAATTGCTCAAACTTTCTTTTTCTGATAATCAAGGGTTGCTCTTCTTCGTCACCAATTTCTTCTTATTGTTCTATTGGATTTTTTAATTTTCCAGTATTTTCCATTTCAAACTGCTTCTTTTTCCACAATCTATAGTGAATTCCTTCTCTTTTACATTTGTCAAATTCTTTGGAGGCTACCATTTGTGCTTCTTGTATAGATAATTGTGCATCCAATAGAAGTTTGACAAAATGTGCAAACAACTACCATTCTTCTTGATTTTCAAGAGTGTACAATATAATAGCATCTTGTATCTTATTATCCCCTAAAACATCTTCAACTTCCATTTGATTCTTTCTCCATTGATTAAATTCAATAGAAGCTTGTTATTTGGCAATTGTTAGATCTTCTTCAGCTGCTAACAATAAACTCACTATCTCTTCATATCTAGATTTATCAAATATTGAATGAAGAGTGAAGAACGATGGTGCTTCTTCCCATTCTTCTTCTACAACATTTTTTTGCATTTTTCTAATTGTATGTTGACCATATTCTATATTTCCAAATTTATAAGTTTTTCCAGTAGCATGAACATATATTTCTCGTTGTATCCAGAAAATAGATTTCTTCTTAATCAATTCATGAGCTACGGTATTGAGAAGTCTCAAAGCTTTCTCTTTTACGACTTCTTTTTCAATTGCTCTTTTGATTTTTATCGCAAACTCTTTTGTAGACATAATATTTTCTAAGTTACACAACCTAATTATTTCACAACATTGAATGTGTAACTACTTTGTCGGTTTGACTATATCAAACTTTTTCACCCTTTTCTCATTATGCTAATAAGCAGCAATTTGATGAAAAATATTAAAGTCTACCTTGCTTTCCTAGTTTGAAGATCTTTGAGCCATTTTTCCCTAGTTTTTTGTTTATAACTTCGTGTCCTAGCTCCGTTAGGTTTTAGGTAGAAGATGATGAACCAAATGAGGTTTTAGGCTAACTATTACACCTTAAATATATAAAGTTTATCGAGTAAATGGATTTTAAATATATTCAACTAAGATTAATATAATTAGTATCCAAAAATCATAAATTTACGAACCCCTTTGTAACCAAAGTTTACGAAATCACTTCATATATAAAGAAATTTTCATTTTTATTCAACAAAATATTCCTTCATAAACTTAATATGTTAACTTTATGAGGTTTTGTAAACTTACCTTAGTAATAGTACGAGGTTCGTATACTTAATCACTTAAGTTTATGAGATCTCGTAACCTTAGCTAGGTATCTAGGTTTGATTTCATAATCTAGAATGTTCTACCTATACCTCTATGATAGATAAAATATAAGCATAACATGATGATTTTCTAAGTTTTTATAAGTTTTTCTTTTTCAATTTTTTCTTAGTTTTTAGCAGTTTTTCTCCCCCTACACAATGCATTAAACTTAAAAAGTAATTGTAATTGAAATACTAAAACATAAAAATGAAGAAAACTGAAACAATGAAATACTAAAAGACTTAACATAATATGACATGATATTTTTGTTCAACATTTCGTGTGCTTCTAATCTTCGTTGGATACCAAAAAACTTAAAGTTTTAGATAATAAACCAAATATTTTTTGATATATAGGTTTCTTAAGCATAATCAAGTAATTTCAAACTTTTAATCTCATATATAAGTATAAATAGTGTATCTTTATGAAACACAATCAGATATTAATGTGTTAGTGTATCATGTTAGTAATAAGTTAATCATCTAAACTATTGCACCAACATTTTTCTTTTTTCTTTTCTTTTTTTCATACATATATTCAGTCATTTAACAACCAAACTTTCTATTGTACCCTTGTACCAAGCTTTCAACCAACAACCTCAAGTCGATTTAGACCTTAGGTTGCTAGATTTCAAGATATCCCCTTTGTACCTAATAACTCAAGTATAATAGGCTTGTAGGACTGATTTCCTCTTAATAAGCACATCAGTTGGACTTTTATCCATTGATATTCAGAATATAAAGCATAAACAAAAGTAAGATGATGCTATTGTTAGATATCAATTCTGAATAATAGGAAATAAGATATAGATTTATGACTTCATATGAAGGATTTCAGTTGTCAACTCTTCAATCATACTTAATACATCCAACAATCAAATCAAAATTTGAAATATTTATCTAACCTTAAGTTTCTCTTCTTAAATTAGATTTTCAACACATTTAATGTTAAAATTTTAATTGATCTATATAATTATCAAATTATATGAAAATAATTAACATTTGTAATATCAAAAACATTGTAAATCAGTTAAAACATTAAAATTGTTAAAATCAGAATGCACTTGACAGCATTTTAAACATCACACAATTTGTATACACCTAAATTTCTTCTTAGATTAGAAAAAGTATTTTCATCTAGTGGTTTAGTAAATAGGTCTACTAATTGTTTAGTAGTAGGGATAAAATTTAATTTAATCTTTCCTTTTAGAACATTATTCCTTAAGAAATGATGTCTAACTTCAATATGTTTTGACCTAGAGTGTAATACAGGATTTTTAGAAAGACTAATGGCAGAACTACTATCACAGAATTTTAGTTTGTTCTGAATATATTCCAAAATCTTTTAGGATTTGTCTAATCCATAAAACTTGAGCACAACATAATGAAGCTGCCACATATTCAGCTTCAGTAGTGGACAGAGCTACACAATTTTGTTTCTTACTACACCAAGAAACTAAAGAATTTCCTAATAGTTGACATGTTCCACTCATGCTCCTTCTATCTGATTTGCTATTTGCATAATCAACATCACTATACCCTATAAGATCTATAGAACTATCTTTAAAATAGAATAGACCATAATTTGGAGTGCCCTAAACATATCTAAAAATTCTCTTAATAGGATTTAAATGAGATATTTTAGGATGTACTTGAAACCTTGCACACGCACAAACACTAAACATAATATCTGGTCTACTAGTTGTTAGGTATAATAAAGACCCAATCATACTCCTATATTTCTTTTGGTCTACAGGTTTTCCTATATTATCTTCCTCTAGCTTTAAAGATGTACTCATAGGTGTGACTTTAATTTTAGTATTTGTAAACTCAAACTTTTTAAACAACTCTTTTGTAAATTTTTCTTGATTTATAAAAATTCCTTTAACAATTTGTTTAATCTATAAGCCTAGAAAATAATTTAACTCTCCCATCATACTCATTTCAAATTATTCAGACATGTCCTTAGCAAAAGCTTTACATATGTTCTCATTTGTTGACCCGAATATGATGTCATTAACATAGATTTGCACAACTAAAATATCATTTCCAGATTTTTCAACAAATAAAGTAGTATCTACTTCACCCATATAAGAAAATTTTTTAATCTTTCATACCAAGATCTAGGGGCTTGCTTTAATCCATAGAGAGCCTTATTCAATCTAAAAACATAATTAGGATATTTTTCATCTTCAAACCCTAGTGGTTGTTTAACATATACTTGTTCCTTAATATAACTATTTAGAAAATCACTTTTAACATCCATTTGGTATAGAATGAAATTCATATAGCAAGCAAAGGCTAACAATATTCTAATAGCTTCTAATCTAGCAATAAGAGCAAAAGTTTCATTATAGTTTGTGTTTAGAATGAAAAAGTGCATAATATTAAGGGTTAAATGATGGTTAATTTCATAATATTTAGCTTATCATATAAGAATTAAGCCATTATGTTATAATTGCACTATTATATGCTTTAATGAAAGAATCTATATAATTTCAAGGAATTAACGTTAATTTAGTACATTTCTGAATTGTCGGTAAATTTCAGGTTCTTAATTCTTAAGTATCCGAATTTTTTGTTATTTCAAAGAGTTATATTTAAAATACTAGACAATTATGTGTTAAACGCTTAAAGAATATTCAGGTATATAGTAACAACTCATTGAGTTAGTGAGTAAAAACCGTAACTTGTATATCTTAACTCGTTAAGTTAGAATTGTGCACGTGTTGAATTTAAATGCTTTATTATATCACGTGAGATGCACATGTTTAACTCGTTAAGTTAGCATAACTATACGCGTTGAGTTATTATATCACGTGATCGCGTCGCAGGAAGGGAAGCCATTTTCACCAAGCACCAACTCATATCTCAAGAGATCATAAAGCTTCTAGCCTTGGTTTCGGGCTGATGCCAGTATGCTGAAGAGAAGATCATCTTACAATTCTGGACTCACGATTCTATAGGGAGAGGAGGCAGGATTGTAAGTGATTAAGTTTTCAGTGGTGTAATCGCGTCGCTTGTAGTGACAGAAGTATTTACTATCGATAGAGATTTTTACATTTCACCTTTCGCCCATTTTCATGAAGATCTCAAAACAAAAATACCAAAAACAACAACTTATCTATGATTATATTTAGTATTTAAGTGTTGTATTGTTTGTTGTGTATCGTGATTAAAGTTATCATTGTCAGTATTGTGAATGTTTTATGTTTATTTGATTTAGAAAGTAGAAAATAGTTTTATAGTTTACAGAAATTGATTCGTTCCAGATACTTAAAGATTTTAATGGTTACTATTTGAAATATTTGAATGTTAGTATTGCTTAATGATAAATCTAATATTAACTAGCATTAAAGAGCTTAATTGATGTTATTTACAATTTGTGGAACTGCCCAATGGTTGGCCAGATTCCTCTGTAAATAGCATTATTAAACTGGAAAGATAGACTCATAAAGTTAACTTAAGTCCACAAGATTAGTCCTTTGAGTTAGCCATAACTCCATAAACTTAGTCTGTTGTGTTAATTGTAATTTAACATAGTGATTACTAAACACATTAAGTCTAATATATAAAAAAATGGAACAATACACAATTCTTACTCAATTCTCTATGGGATCGACCTGTACTTGCACATAAATACAATATACACTGTGCACTTGCAATTAAAATATAAATTAGAATTAATATCTAATTTGTGTGAAAGGTTGTTTGTTTACTTCTAAAAGAAATTATTGATATAAGCATAAAGACAAATTAAACAAGTTAAAAATAGAAGTTAACAAATACACTAACAAGTTTTTTGGCACCGTTGCTAGGGAATTGAGAAGCTAAGCAACTGTAAGTGCTGTTTTGTTTAATAGTAAAAAGAGTGTTGTGTGTTTTCTTCTTTAATTGAGAATATGGCATATGCTTATGCTCAAAGATTTCTGAAACTTGTAGTTAACATATGTGAATTCTGCAATTTGGAAGGTCAAAGATTTTTGATTGTTTGAAACTAAAACGATTGCAAATGGTTAGATCACATGAACAACAAATGAATTATCTTCACTATAATAGATTTGATATGAGAATCCTATGGTTTACCCAACTAATGGTCAGCTTAGAATGTGTAATATGTTGAGAGACAAGGAAGTTTGGGATAGGTATGACAAATTGGAGCGTGACTTAGAGCAAAACATGGACAAACTGGAATAAGTTATGTGTCAGCAATAAGAAGTCAACTAATTAAACTATAAGGAAGCATATTCAGAATCTAAAATTGATATCATTTATGAAACTAAAAAAACCATAATGAAAATTGATCAAAAATTGAATTCAATAAGATTAGATGACCGGAAAGAAAATTAAAAGCATTGGACGAATATACAATGAAATTACAAGTTATGCAACAAGATAGCACAAATGAAAATTATAATGTTATAGATTTGCATAATTTGCAAGACATACAAACAAAAGAAAATACCAATGCAATAGAATTTAAAGAATGCAATTTAAAACTAAAAACAGTTGAAGATCATAATCACAAAAATGATATACAAGAACATCAAGAAAGTAACGAAAATTTGGAAGATGTATGTATAACATTAAGATCTGGAACTAATATACCATCAAGAATTCAAAACGAAAATAATATGAAGGTGGATAAGAACAAAAATCAAAATGATAATGAAAATGTAATATCTGAAAATATAAAAATCAATGAAGAAAAATATGAATCTACAAATGAGACTAAAAATGATTAAACAAATCAAATGAAAGAACAAGAATCTTTTAAATCACAATCATTAGCACCCTATCCTAAAAGATTACAACAAACATTTCCTGAAAAACAAGAAACATTTAGAGACATTTTTGAAAAAGTATAAGTTAACATTCCGTTGTTAGATTTATTGTAGAAAACGCCACCTTGTGCTAAATTTCTTAAAGACTGGTGTACTAAGAAAAGAGAGCGAAAAGTTTTAAAGAAAGTCTTTTTAGCTGAGCAAAGTAGTTCCCTATTTCTGCCACAAATTCCTAAAAAGTTATCTGATCTTGGAATCCTTGTTATATCATGCACCATAGGAAATACCATTCTAGAAAGAACCTTAATAGACTTAGGTGTAGGTATAAATGTTATGCCAAATGATATATTTTCATCCTTAAGATTAGAATGCTTAATCCCTACTAGGACTATTATTCAATTAGCCAATAAAAGTATAAGATACCCTAGAGGAAAAATAGAGGATGTCTTAATTAAAATAAAAAACTTCATATATCTTATTGATATTGTAATTTTGGATTCCCAACAAATTAAGCATAGAAATAGTGATACATCTTTAATTTTGGGAAGACCATTTTTAGCAACATCAGAGGTTGTTATTAATTGTAAAACTGGAGTAATGAAGTTAGCATATAGTAATGAGGATACTCAATTAAACATTTTCAAACCAGAAAAGTTTGAGGAGTTAGAAATGTCCTTACATACCATAGATTTTTTTAAGGATGAAGGAGATATGTTAGATGATGTGATTCAATAAAAGTTAAATAGGCAACTCAATTCTAAAACTTTAGAGGAAAGTGAAAGCATAACTATAGAAGGAGATTAGGAAGAAATTAATTTAGAAAATGACGATGTTTAATTAGGAGCTCTAGCTTCTAATGGGCAACAATTAGAATTAAAAAATTTACCTCTTGAATTAACTTATATATTTCTAGAAGAAAAACAAACATATCTAATCATTATTGCTTCAGATTTAAAAGAGGATCAAATTGCTAAATTAAAAGATGTAGTTAAAACTTATAAAGAAGCAATAGGATGGACTATGACTGATATAAAATGGTTAAATGCAACTTTATGCTATCACCACATATATTTAGAAAAAAATGCTAAACCTGTTAGAATTCCTAAGAGGAGATTAAATCCAAACCTTAAAGAAGTAGTCAATAAGGAAATAGTGAAATGGTTAGATAATGACATAATTTATTCGATATCTGATAGCTCATGGGTTAGCCCAATCCATGTAGTTCCTAAGAAATCAGGATTAACAGTTATTAGGAATGAAAGTCAAGACTTGATATCTACTAGAATTCAATCAGACTGGAGAGTGTGTATAGACTATAGAAAGCTGAATGCAATGACTAGGAAAGATCATTTTCCCTTACCTTTCATAGATCAAATGCTAGAAAAATTAGCAGGGCAAAAATATTTTTGTTTCCTAGACAAGTATTCAAGATATAACCAAGTCCCAGTAACATTAGAGGATCAAGAGAAAACAACTTTCACCTATCCTAATGGAACTTATGCTTTTAAGAGAATGTCATTCGGATTATGCAATGCACCAGCCACCTTTCAAAGGTGTATGTAGGGAATATTCACTAGAATGATGGAAGATTTTTTAGAAATATTTATGGATGATTTTACTATTTATGTAACTTCATATGAAGTGTGTTTAAACAATTTAGACCAAGTATTAAAACGTTGTGTGGAAAAAAATCTGGTTCTAAATTGGGAAAAATGTCACTTCATGGTTAAACAAGGAATGGTCTTGGGGCATGTTGTTTCAAAAAAAAGGTTGGAAGTAGATAAAGCTAAAATAGAAGTAATTTCTAATCTACCAGAACCTAAATCAGTAAAAGATATTAGATCATTCCTAGGACATGCTAGATTTTATAGAAGATTTATTAAAGATTTTAGCAAAATAGCTAGACCTTTAACAAATTTATTAAAAGATATCCCATTCAATTTTGATAAAAATTGCAAAGAAGCATTTTTCAAGCTTAAAACTAGCTTAATTTCAACTCCTACAATTCAAGCACCTAATTGGAGCCATCCATTTGAATTAATGTGTGATGCATCTGATTTTGCTATAGGAGCAGTGTTGGGACAGAAGATAGAAAAATCTCCTAGAGTGATTCATTATGCAAGCAAAACCTTAAATGATGTTCAAGTTAATTATACAACTACTGAAAAAGAGTTGTTGTGTTTGCCTTAGAAAAGTTTAGATCATATCTGATTGGAGCTAAAGTGATAGTATACACAGATCATTCAACTTTAAAACACCTAATAGCAAAGAAAGAGACCAAACCTAGATTGATCCGATGGATATTATTATTACAAGAATTTGATCTAGAAATTAAAGGTAAAAAAGGTTTTGAGAATGTAGTAGCAGATCATTTATCAAGATTACAAATAGAAAAATCAAATATTGAAATTAAGGATAATTTTCTTGATGAACAATTAATGACCATCAACATGATGCCTTGCTATACAAACATAGTTAATTACTTAGTTACTGATTTAACACCTAAGGATTGAAACAGACAGAATAAGAAATTGTTCTTTTCAAGAGTAAAATATTACTATTGGGAAGACACATACTTATTTAAGAAATGTCCTGATCTGGTTTTAAGGAGGTGTGTTCCAGAAACTGAATATCAAAGTATATTATCTTTCTACCATGACCAAGCATGTAGAGGGCATTTGGTTCAAGGAAAACTGCTGCTAAAATTCTGCAATGTGGATTTTATTGGCCAACACTATTCAAAGATGCTCATAAATATTTCTTAAGTTGTTTAAAATGTCAACAAATAGGAAGAATATCAAAGAGGAATATGCTGCCTCTTAATCCTATTGTTTAGATTGAAATCTTTGATGTGTGGGGAATAGATTTTATGGGTCCATTTCCTATGTCTAATCAATTTAATTATATATTGTTGGGGGTGGATTATGTATCTAAATGGATAGAAACTATTACTATAAAAACTAATGACAACAAAGTGGTAATACATTTTATAAGAACCAATATAATTGCCAAATTTGGAATACTAAAGCTATTATTAATGATAAAGAAACTAATTTCTGTAATAAATGTTTTGAAGCCTTAATGAAGAAATATGGAGTAAACCACAAAATTGCAACATCATATCATACACGAACAAGTGGACAAGTAGAAAGTGCAAACAAACAAATTAAGTTAATCTTAGAAAAAGTAGTAAATCCTACTAGAACAGATTAGGCTAATAGATTGATAGATGCACTTTGAGATTATAGAACTGCTTATAAGACAAGCTTAGGTATGTCACCTTTTAGGCTAGTATATGAAAAAAGTTATCATTTACTAGTTGAAATTGAACATAAAGCTTATTGGGCATTAAAAACTTTGAACACTAATTTAAATCAAGCTGTTTAGAATAGAAAAATACGATTGATTGAATTAGAAGAATTTAAGAATGAAGCTTAATCAAAAATTGTAAGAGAAAAAGAGAAAATGAAGTTTTGGCATGATAGGAAAATTATTCCAAAAACCTTTGAAATAGGACAAGAAGTATATCTTTACATGACTAGACTTCATAACCATTTAGGAAAATTAAGATCTAGATGGGCAGGACCTTACATAGTTCGAAATATTTATCCCTATAGAGCTATTGAAATTGAAAATCCTAAAAATCAGAATATATTTAAAGTAAATGGACAAACACTTGACCTATTTTGAAAATACCAAAAAGTTCCTTTGGAATAATAGAAGTATGAGTAGAGGATTACTCGAACTTTACTTAGTAAGAAATTTTCTAAGTATATAAAAAAAAACCTTATTTAAATATAATCACAATTAAACCAAAAGGAATTATCGATTTTACCGAAACATATTTAAAAAAAATAAAAATTGTTGCGGTTCAATCGACAGGATCCATCGATCTAACAGAAACACAAAAACATAAAAGGAAAAATATATTATATTTAGTTTAATGTCGTTGTTACCAAAGTATAGTATCGGTTCAACCAACAGAGAATATATATATATATATATTTAATTTAGGTTCAACCAAAAATTTTAAATGTTGGAAAATTAAGAATCAACTAGACCGAAAATTCTTCGATCTTGACCGAAGTAAAAATTATTATTATATACATTTTTATTAGATATAAATTTATGGGAAGTCAATTGAGTTACACTTAACTCAACAAACTTACTCTGTTGAGTCTAGGATAAGTTAACGAATTTACCCCATTGAGTTAACTCTAACTCAATGAAGTACTATAGTTAAGTCCACAGACTAAGTCCGTGGAGTTAACCGTAATTTCACAGATGAGAGAGCGAGACTTTTGCATGGGAAGTGACCTGATTACTCGTCGAAACTTAGGACTTATTTATACTAAACTTAGGGTTTGGGGGCATTATCTGCAGAATCATTTAAAACTTAGAACAGTAGAGATCAGAGCAATTCTATTCCATTGTGTAACTCCACGATGAGGAAGATCACACCCAAGTTCTAGGAAAATGCAGTTGACACGTCAGAATTTCTTAAAGATTCGGAGGAATGGCACACAAGGCAGAAAATCAAGAATACGACGAGGAAAAAAGATCTACAAAAGGTAGAATTTGACCTTTTCTACTAGAGGAAAGTGTTAGTAGATTTGGGTATACAAATACCTCAGATTATGGAAACAAGAATAAAAGTTGCTACGGAAGTTGCTGTAAATCAGGCTAAATAAAGAAGTTGCCCTAGAACTAATCCAACGTAAGTCCCAACTCTAGTTCAAAATGCGCATAGGTAGACGGGCTCAGTGGGCAATCTGGGAGCAACAAAGGAAAGAAAATGAAGAATAAGCAACTGAAGAACAAGAGGAGCCGACTGTTGAAAGACCTGTTCTTGAGGAATAGCAGCCAGGACTTTTAGTTCCACGACTAAGGCTGTTAGAACGAGTAGCAATTTTAGGGCCTTCTACTGAGGAAGAAATAAAAGAATTTCAAGAATTGGTTCAAATTGGAAAAGACCAAGGAGAACTAGAAGAATTGGCAGTAGCTATAGCGCATCTGGTATTTGATGCACGGCGTAAAAAGAGGGCTATAGAAAAGTTGAAAGCCCAATATAAAATTAAAGTGGAACAACATCAAGAAACTACTGCCAGACCTACTGCAAGAGGAACTGAAGTTGGTCCTTTGAGACCAGTAATTATGGAAAGAGTTAAATAGGAAGAGCCAATACTTGTGGCTTAAAGGCCTATAGAGCCTATTTTTATAGATTTAATCTTAGAAGAAGAAGAGGAAGACTAGACACAATTAATTAGAAGAAGGAAAGGAAAAGAGATAGTGCTTGAACATCAAGAAGAGATTAAATCTGAGATGCAAATATCAATAGGGCCTGTAGAGCCGAGTTTTGTAAACCTGCTATCCAATTCTGAGGAGGAGCAAGAGTAGGAGCAACAAGAGCAAAGAGAAGAAGAAAATCAGGCTGAAACTAGTCTGCAGCCTATACAAATAGAAGAAACAGAAATTAGAGCAGAAGTTGATTTGCCCATAACTCCATCCCAATCTGCCACAAAATCAGAAAGAACAGTGACAATGCAGATTGGTAGTCAAGAGGAAGAAGAAAATGAACAAGAAGCTGAACAATTACATATGGAAAGAGATGACTCAACAAATTCCACTAAAGTGCAAAGAACTCTTCAGCAAATTTTGGACAGAATTCAAGACAAAGTGGAGAGTTCTACCGGCTCACCACCATAAACAAAAGTAGAAGCAAAAATGTAGGAATCTTTGGACCATTTTCAACAAATTCAAGTTCATCACATGGAGGAGGAAGTTCAAGAACAAACCCCTCTAGAGCAACAAATTCACATTCCTAACCCAACTGAAACAACAGTTTTGAATGAAGTACACTTTTGGAGTCATGAAGCATATAATAAATACCAAGAGATTAGGGGTTATGATATCATTTACAGTAGATTAGTAAATTGGGACGGGATGCAAGAAATTAAAAATTTATTTGAGTTCCAAGGTTTATTGCAGTTTATTTCTCAAGAAAGAAGGCATGCAGTATATGAGAATCTAGTGCCCTGCTTTTATGCAAACTTAAGAGAAAGAGAAAGAGAAAGATGATTAATTTCCAACGTGGAGCAAGCTAATGTACAAATAACACTAGAGCTTCTCCATAGTATTTTAGGATTGAAGAATGAAGGACTAGAAATTCTGGAAAGCACAACTGCAATCGAGTGGATAGAACAGATCATAAAGGATTGTTTAGCTATCAATCCTAGTGTGCCATTATTAAATAGACTAAAGCACCTAAATGGTAAAACACACGTGATAGCTAACATTTTGATTAAGAATGTCTACCAATGACAAGTCCATGATATAGAACTAAGTCAATTTGTCAAATGGGCCACATATGCAGTTGTGAATAGAATTCAGATAAATTGGGCTGTAGTTTTTATCTCCAAGATGAGAATAGTGAAGAAGAAATTATATTATGGAGATCTGATTCCACTGCTGATGGTGGATTGTATTGATTTCACGAAATGGGCATCCAAAAGGATAAGATCTATAGCCATTACAGTGAAAGAATACAGAAATTATATTGCTACAGAGATTGTTGAACCTTCTGAAGGAATTACAGGAGTAGTAGAAATGATAAACCAATTAAAGCAACAATTAGAAAAACTCCAAAAGGAAGTAGATGAACCTAGGAGAAAAGATTAAATTGTATTGTTCGTCTACTTGTATATATTTGTATGAAAAATATCTTATTGATTGTAATGTAAACTATCCATATAAATGAATATATGTTTTTCAGATGTGTTTACATTTATGTTCGAGAATGATGTAATGGATGAATTATCTTGAATATTATATAATTGTTTAAACAAGATGCAAGATTGTTTAAAATATATACAAATTTGTTGAATGACAAGATTAAATGCAAGATAACTGGTTAATGCCTGAAAATATTTGCATGTTGCATAGTAAAATATAAATTCTGCATAACATGTAATGAACTGCAAGTTAAATATTTATATAATGTTCAAATTCAAATGAGTTTTAAATTAGAACATTTCATTAATGACATGTATTTAACTTTATTTAAGTTAATAGGATGCAGAAAAAAAAAAATATATATATATATATATATATAAGTTAATACGAGAAGTAAGTTTTTAGAAGTTGCTAAGTTTAACTCAACGAAATAAGTTCGTTGAGTTAACCTTAACTCCACAAGGTCAATAATATAATATAAGGTCACTCCATTGAGTTATCTATAACTCAACGAAGTTAGTCTGTGGAGTTAGCAACAGTAACTGAAGCTAGTCTATTGAGTTAACTGTAACTCAACGAGGTTAGTTCATGGATTAAGCTAAACGGTTATTCTTTTAGCCATGAACGAAACTTTGTAGGTTTAGCAGTTACTAAAATTTGAAATTAGACGTGGCACACATACCCATAAAAATAGGAACCACACTACACGTTACAAGACACGTTCTTGCAATAAGATTCATTTGCTTTATGGACGTGCATTATAAATATAGAATAGAATGTTATTTACGAGTTACCAGCACTTAAGGAAGAAAAGGAAATTCATTGGGGAACTAGAAGGAGAAGCAGCTGATTCAACTTCATCTGTCAACAACTATTTACTGAATATAAAGCTTAAGACTGGAATGTAATTAATTTTTTGCTATTTTACTTTATTTTAAGAGTTTATGAGCACATGGATTCGTTCTCCTAGCACTAAATGATTAGTAAGAACACCTACACAGGATTATTCAACACAGAGATGTACTGAAATATTTTCTAAGTTAGACTTTAATGAAATCCTTAAAGGTGTAGCTAACCTTTCTCTAAAAGAGAACGAAGATATGACTTCTCTAGTAGAGAAACTGTTAGGAGAAATTCTGTATCCTAATAAATATTAATCCACCTTGGGTACACACTCGAGTACAACTAGAAAAAGGAAAGCTTTACTTACTACAAAGGCATACCCAAGGATGGCAAATGATCGGATCAGCGTTGATTCCACAGCTGCACTGAAACACGGACTTCATTTTTACAAGCCTGGATTCAAGTATAAACACAAACTAAACCTATGAAAATACGAGGTGGTCAATACTAAAACCAGTTAATAGGATAAGCTTTAGTTAGATGCGGCTGCTCGGAACCTTTCGGAATCTTAACCTTTAAGGTTGAATCATTAAATTTATATCTAAAATTCAAATTTATAAAAATTAGATTACCTAAAAGCTAACCAACTATATAAATGAAATTTATTTCAAAAATAAAAAAGAGGGATGTCTTCCAAATGCATGTCTTTAACGGATCCAGTTAAAGAAACCTGATCGATCATCGAATTTTCAACGCTCATACACCTAAATGATGATCTCTTTCCCAAATACGTATGATTCGAGAAACAGCAAGTAGATGAAAAAACGAGAAGGGTAAATAAATCATGACGACGTTGTTCACCTCCTAGAATCCGTGGCATCTGGATAAATCGCATCGACAAAGGCCTAGACCCCCCCATTGCTAAGCAGGATTAGTCCAATGCAGACGTGAAGATTGAGATGCCCCAGCACGCTCGTCGGGGGAGGACCATTGGGAAGAACTCCCAGTGACCACGGAGATCAATCTGGCGCTGCTATGACTCGACACGCTTCCACGAAAGCCTTCGGTGGATCGGACATTGGGGAACACCCGCCGACCCACCGTCGACAGGAAGGCGATCTTAAGGGCAGCGACTTACAATAAGAAATAAGAAGATTCGTGTTTGTTTTGCAACAAAAGAAACGAAGGGAGACCTCTACAAGAAGGATCTGCTCTTCCGAAGACATCGGCATATGTGGGATGGAAGAAATCGGACGACAAACCCTAAAGCGGCTTGGTTGCTGGAGAAACACAATATTTGTTTATATAGAAAAAGGATGGAGGCCATGCTAACGAGATTCCAACGACGGGCCGGAGCTGACTAGATAGAACATGAACATGGGCCAGCCGGATTGTCCATGAGCAAGAACTCCGAAAACTGTCGAATATTTCTAATAATAATAAAAATGAAACAAACGTTTTATTGACAGGGTGTACAACCTTTCTCACGGCTAGCAGTCGGGTTGGATATTTTCTCAATTTTTTTTCAATTATTCCTACTCGACTCAAATCATATTAAATAAATTATCATTATTATTGTTATGTATCTTTAAGATTCTAACAATCTTAATGAATTTTTTTTAAAATATCAATAATCATTGATATATTGGCATACTTAAAATTTTAAAATTGTAGTACTTTCTCAAATTTGAATTTTTTTAATACATGGGAATCTTTGTACTAACAAGTCTTGTTTGGAATTGATCTATTTTGATTTGGATTTTTGATTATTCTTGTTCATTTACAATTACATTGTTGATGATTTATGACTATTATTCTACTTTTTCCTTTAATTTGCATCTCCCATGTTTTAAATAGCTTAGGTATGGTTAAGGATTTGTCCATAGCTAATATAGTCAATAGGAGAAAGTAAGTCAATTGCCTCCTTTACTTTTGCTTTTGTTGTCTAGCAACTTTAGCATTTAGAACAACAAGAGGCTCTTCCCATGATTCTATTTGGACCACTAATTCAAGCAAGACTTCCCCTTTTAAGCCAAGGAAGCCCCATCAACCATTTAGCCAAACCTTAGGTTTAGCTTTCAAACCTCTTCTTCCTTCTCCATTCTCATCTATTGGTGACCATCAATGCACTGATGCTATAAGCTTGTTAGATTGTGACTATGCAAGTGTTCACACTTCATCCAAACTTAGTTGCAACCATATGACACATGAATTGTTAGTTGTACCTAAAATGTATTCAACTAGCATCCAATGATTGCCTATTTCATCTATTCACTCATTCAAATATTCATGTCAACCATTGCCTACAAAATCCTACCATTCACATTGTTTTCCTCTTTATCATTTTGTGCACCTACAAGCCTCTTTTGTATGCCCTACTCATTTTATTAACATCTTTAGACATGTTATTTATCGATGAATAATTAGTCATTCTCTTTTTTTTCAACCTTTGACTCTACCAATTCACATTGATTTAATCATTTTCTCACTCTCACAAATGGCTCTCATCTTTCCTTACCAAC
This sequence comes from Cymodocea nodosa, assembly GCA_036874045.1. NCBI lineage: Eukaryota > Viridiplantae > Streptophyta > Magnoliopsida > Alismatales > Cymodoceaceae > Cymodocea > Cymodocea nodosa. The sequence goes on along the minus strand of CM072342.1, from coordinate 13,757,063 downwards.
CTATGGCCTTTGCTAAATGCACTATGGGGCTCTACCAAATAAGTTCATTATTTTCTAGCAATTGCTCTCTATAAATTACCCTTAAATCCTCAACCTAAGGCACCTCTTCAAATGTTCAAAACCTTGGTTCTCATTTCCAACTACCCTTCTCATTGAAACCCATACAACCCCAAACTTTTGGTGGCCTTTGACGACACTCTTTGAACTTCAATGATCCCCTCTAATTACCAATTCCATTGTAACCCTACTAAATCATACTATAATTATTTGAAAAGCTTTGAAACCTTCATAATAGCCTATTATATGCATTTTTGCACCTCCAAACACCATTTTAAACCTCCTTTTAGAGACAATCTAGTGAGACCCCTCGATCAACAATTGGCAACTGATGTCATTTTTTGGGTTTCTTTTAGTGTGGATCTAAAATTGGACTTCGGTAAGTCCCAATTTTATTTTGATTTCTTTAACTTCATAATTCAATAGTCAAAATTGTGAATTCCAATTCTCATTGAAATACTCCATATTTTTTCTAACTATCAAATTTTTTTATTTTCTCTCTTCTTTACATTTGGTTTGATCACTCTTTTGCCACATTAATAGTTTCATCAATCGTTTTTTCTTAAGTCATTATTGTTCTAATATTGTATAAATTTAAAAATGTATAAATACTTCAAGAAAAAGTATTTTCAAAGGTTTTTGTAGGAACTATAGAGCCTCTAAAGATAATTGAAGAAAAATATATATTTGAGTGAATATTAAATGGGGTAGTTAAGCATTGATGATAGGATATCCATGTGACAAGATAAATGAAATGCAAACAAGGTTTGGACATGTGCAACCTAAGCAAATCAAGTGCAAATCAAGGAAGTTCAAGGGGGATCCACATCTTTAAGCTAAGATATTCAAAGGGGGATGAGATGGTAACCTTGAACTCATCCACCATGCCACATGGGTGGGTGATGTCACTCCACTCCTCCTACTCTCCCACTCATTCTACTCCTCCATGTATTCCACTCCTTCCATCTCTCTATTTTCATACAAAAGAAAAAAACTTCACCCATTTACATACTCTCTTCCTATTTTCATACTCTCCACCGATACTCTCTCTTCCTCTTATTTTTCCACCCCTTTATTTCTTCTCAAGAAGGGAGTGATGACCCTTTCTTCTTCAACCTTTTCCTTATTTTTCCATGAATGAAATCCTTGACTTGAGCACACCCTTGAAGGGAAGATAGCTTGGAGCAACACTTTCTTCACTTGGACACCAACTTCTTGAAGATTAACAAGGAGACATGTGGACATCAAGGGCTTTCACACCTTGACAATATGTGGGAGTGAAAGAATAAGTAAAAAGCATCTTCAATCTTAAGGATTGAAGACTCATTAGAGGGGAGTGAATAATGAGTTTTTCTAATATCTTTGGTGATAATAATTCACCCTAAAAATTATATAGAGAAGTTTTGAATTTTATTTCAACAGATCATGATTAGCACAATCACGCAAATATGGAAAAAATAAAATATTAAGGAAACACATAGGAAATTTTATAATGATTCACCCAAATGGGCTAATCCACTCCTTACAAGATCAACCTCAAGAATTTTACTAACTTAGTATTTTTCAAGGTTCAATATCAACTTATACAAGAGTTCTCAAACTCTTATAGTAGTATTTTCTAGCTACACACCCAACAATAATACACAAAGCACCACTTTGTGCACAATAGGGCACCATCCCTATGTCAATAAGGCATCAACCTTATTCAAATGAAGCACCAATCTCACCCTCTTCTCAAATCATTGAATATGAGAAGGTGTCTCATTACACCTTAGTTAAATAGGTTTTTCTCAAATAAAAACTTATTGAACTATCAAAAATTTAGCACATAAGCATTCACAAATTATTGTAATATAACATAATTCACAAGAGAAGAAAGACAAAATCAAACCATTATGTAAAAGGAAACTATTCAAAAGTTGAGAGATTTTGGAAGGTTTGAAAATTCAAGTATCCGAAAGTTGAGAGATTTCAAAAGGTTTGAAAATTCAAGTATCTAAACTTAAAGAAACCACACGTGACAAACTTAAAATCTCACGTGACAAGGATAGAGAGAGATTTTAGGTCATCGGAAGGTTTGAAGTCAAACTATCTGAAAGATAAGATTTTTTGAAAGGTTTGAAATCCAAGCATCCAAACTTAAAAGTCCTCATGTGAATAACTTAAGATTTCACATGATATATATAAGAAGGGATCTTGAGCCATCAAAAGGTTTCAAAAGTGTTTTCAAAAAGTTTTGAACGAAACTATCTAAAAGTCAAAAAGGATCGAAAGGTTTCCATGAAATAGCATATTAAAACGGTAACTTACCATATTTGGGTTTGGCAAATCAGTAAGTATAGTAGAATAGATCTATTGAAGAGAAAATATGATCGTTGGATTTACAAGTATAAATACAACTAGATTATTCAACATCAAATAGAGCTAACAAGAGAGAGATTACATATACAATTACATACAGAGATAGAATACAGATTATAGATTAGTTACCACTATATATAAAAGTTTAATTCATATTCAATACAATAGAGAATAGATTGAAAGCTGAATTTACAAGAAGATTCTTAAAGCTCTCCATACGTTAAAAGTATGATTCAAGAAGGATCATTGGTTCATGGCTTTAAGTAGAAAGCTACACACTATATTGGTTAGTGAGTTGTTTAGAATGAAATTATGCATAATATTAGTGGTTAATGAATGGTTTATTGCATAATATTTAGTTTATCATATATGAATTAAGTCATTATATCATAATTATACAATTATGTGCTTTAATGAAAGAATCTACATAATTTCAAGGAATTAGCGTTAATTAAGTATATTTTTGAATTGTTGGTGAGTTTTAAACTTTTTGATTTCTAAAGTATCCAAAATGTTTGTTGTTTGAGAAAGTTTTGATGTAAACTATTCGAAATGTGTTTGAGCATCAGATAGTTACATTTGCAAGTATCTAAAATACCCTTTTACCATCAGACAATTGTTTTAATATTATAAGTTATTTCTTTACAGCACGTAACATAGATATTATTTATATATATACAAGTCCATTAAGTTAAATCTAACTCAACGAGGTCAATCCGTTGAGTTATAGTTAAGTCAACGGAGTAACTTCGTTGAGTTACACTAACTCCATGGACCAATTATTTTCTAATACTCGACTGTGAGCAGTTGCAAGGAAAGGAAATTTGAAAGAAAACCATGATTACACATATCATGTAGGATTTTTATCATAGACAGTAGAAGTAATCACTACTGTTAATACGAAAGAAGGAGATCCAACTAGTCATTTAGGAGAAAGCATTTATTACTAAATGAAGTATAAAAGAAAAAAGAGAAAGAACAAAGAAAATTGGTGGAGGAGAATTGTGCTAACTGTAGAAAGCATTAGTCGTTCCTTAGCTCCCACCAATACCACCTATCATCACCTGTTTGGGTTTGTTTTTATGCTTATATTAATAAATTCTTTTAGAAGTAAACAAATAACATTTCACACAAATTAGATATTAAGTCCAATTTGTATTTTAACTACAAGCGCACAATATATGTTGTATTTGTGTGCAAGTACAAGTCGATCCCACAAAGATTGAGTAATAATTGTGTACTGTTCTGATTTTTATATTGAAGTTTATATGTATTCAGTTAAGCACTCTATTGAGTTACAGTTAACACAATGGACTTAGTTTGTGGAGTATGATTAACTCAATAGACTAACCTCATGGACTTAAGTCAACTCCACGAGCCTACCTTTCCATTTTTATTTTTTATTTTTTTCCTCTAGGAGTATCCATGGAGGTGATAACATGTGAGTCTCAATGGACACTCAAAGGTATACACCAAGAGTATCCAAGGAGGCAAAAGCTTGTAAGAGGCCTTGCTAGGCCCCAACATGGTAAATTTCTCCAAGTATCGCGTACTTTGTCCCGTAGAGATTCTCAACTAGTTGGGGGTACCCTAAGTGGCCCCATCCACCAACTCCAGAGTTTCTACAAGAGTGGGTGCTTGGTAGTAGATGTAAATGCACATTTCAAATTAAATACTACTATTTACAAAGGAATTCGGCCAACCATTGGGCGATTCCACAGAATGTAAATAACATCAATTAAACTCTTTAATGTTAGTTAATATTAGATTTGTCATTAAGCAACACTAACATTCAGATATTTCAAATAGTAATCATTAAAATCTTTAAGTATCTAGGACAAATCAATTTTAGTAAATAATAAACTATTTTCTATTTTTTTGAATTAAACAAACATAAAACATTCACAATACTGACAATGATAACATTAATCACGATACAAAATAAACAATACAACACTTTAATACTAAATGTAAACATAGATAATTTGTTATTTTTGTTTTGATATGTTCTTGGAATGAGCGAAGGGTGAAATGTAAAAATCTTTATTGATAGTAAAAACTTCTGTCACTACATGCGATGTGATTATACCATTGAAAACTTAATCACTTACAATCTTGCCTCCTCTCCGTATAGAATCGCAAATCAAGAATTGTAAGATGATCTCCTCCTCAGCATACTGGCATCAACCCAAAACCAAGGCTAGAAGCTTTACGATCTCTTGAGATATGAGTCGGTGCTTGGTGAAAATGGCTTCCCTTCCCGCGACGCGATCACTCCTCACAATGGTTGTTAGTCACTATGTTTGGCTTGGAATTAACCTAACATTAGGAAAGTATCCTCACAAACCTTTGATGGTTGGTGATTTTGGTAGTGGTGTGGAGCTTTAGGGAACTTTCAATGCTTACTGTAGTTAGCACGGTTCTCCACCTATACATAGTTTTTCTTCGTCTTTTATATTTCTTTCAATAATAACTGCTTCTACTTAAATGATCAGTTGGATTTCCTTCATTCATATCAACGATGGTGATTTCTTCTTCTTTCCATGAGTGAATTCCTACATGATACGTGCAATCGTGGTTTTCCTTCATATTGTATCTTCTTGTAACTCTTCTAGTTCTTTCACTTGCAAAACACATGACTAAACAAGAAAACTTATCTATTCGTCAGTCATTTTATAAAACTCAAACAGTTATCTATCCATGTGTATAAAACTCAAATAGTTATCTAGCTCTCTAATTTTTCATTACCAAACACACATGGAACACACGTGAAAACTTAAAACATTAAAATACATTAAAACACACATGTAGATAACTTAACTATACGAGTTTTTAACATAACTCTTTGATTAAAATGAAACGTTAACTATTTGATAGTTTACATTACTTATTTCTGCATAACACAACACGTTACTTTAGTGTATATTCAAGTAACTCAATGCGTATAGTTATGCCAACTTAACAAGTTAAACATGTGCAGCTCATATGACATACTAAAGCATTTAATTTCAACACGTGCATAATTCTAACTTAAAGAGTTCAGATATTTCAGATACTTACAAACCTAACTATCCAATGCTTAGATGCATTTCAGATAGTTAGCAGATAACTTACTAAAAATTCACTTAAGTCATGTATTGATGTTTCAACACATGTACTCTAGGAAATAATAAAATATTGTTCTATCATTTAAAACATAACTGTCCGGTATATGCAATATAACTCTTTGAAATAATAGAAAATTTGGATACTTAAGAATTTCAAAACCTGTAATTCACCGACAGTTCAGAAATGTACTTAATTAACATTAATTTTCTGAAATTATGTAGATTCTTTCATTAAAGCATATAATAATGCAATTATAACATAATGACTTAATTCTCATATGATAAACTAAATATTATGCAATTAACCATCATTTAACCGTTAATATTATACACTTTTTCATTCTAAACACTTCCCCCATACTTAAATTTTGCTAGTCCCTTAGCAAACTACTAAGATCTAACCTGTTGGTCTTTCTAAAGTGCTAGAATTAAATCTTCATTTTTTTCCTTCAGAATACATAAATTAGATTACTATAAAGATATTTTGTATTTTTCAGTAATCTATTTTAACATTTTTTTCTCCTCTTCAACCTACAAAAATATTTAAAACATATGTAAATTACATATGTATTGTTGTGAAAAGTTAAATCTTAAACTTATTTAATTTATTTTTATGCTTATATCAATAATTACTTTTATAAGTAAACAAACAACCTTTCACACAAATTAGATATTAATTCCAATTTGTATTTTAACTGCAAGTGCACAATGTATATTGTATTTATGTGCAAGTACAGGTCGATCCTATAGAGATTGAGTAAGAATTGTGTACTGTTTTGATTTTTATATTGGAGTTTGTATGTGTTCAGTTAAGTACTCTGTTGAGTTACAGTTAACACAATAGACCTAATTCGTAGAGTTATGGTTAACTCAACAGACTAACCTTGTGGACTTAAGTTAACTACACGAGCCTATTTTTCCAATTTAATATTATTATTTATAGAGGAATTCGGCCAACCATTGGGCGGTTCCACAAATTGTAAATAACATCAATTAAACTCTTTAATATTAGATTTATCACTAAGCAATACTAATATTCAGATATTTCAAACAGTAACCATTAAAATCTTTAAGTATCTAGAACGAATCAATTTCAGTAAACAATAAAACTATTTTCTATTTTCTGAATCAAATAAACGTAAAACATTCACAATAATGACAATGATAACATTAATCACGATACAAAACAAACAATACAACACTTTAATACTAAATGTAAACATAGATAATTTGTTGTTTTTGATATTTTTGTTTTCATATATTCCTAAAGATGAACAAAAGGTGAAATGTAAAAATCTCTATCGATAGTAAAAACTTCCGTCACTACATGCGACGCAATAACACCATTGAAAACTTAATCACTTACAATCTTGCCTCCTCTCCCTATAGAATCGCGAATCAAGAATTGTAAGATGATCTCCTCTTTAGCATACTAGCATCAACCTAAAACCAAGGCTAGAAGCTTTACAATCTCTTGAGATATGAGTTGGTGCTTGGTGAAAATGGTTTCCCTTCCCGCGACGTGATCACTCCTCACAATGGTTGTCAATCACCGTGTTTGACTCGGAATCGACCCAACATTAGGAAAGTATCCTCACAAACCTCTGATAGTTGGTGATTTTGGTGGTGGTAAGGAGCTTTAGGGAACTTCTAACACTTCCTGTAGTTAGCATGGTTCTCCACCTTTGCACACACACTTTCTTCGTCTTTCTCGTCTTCTTTTATATTTCTTTCTGTAGTAACTACTTTTGCTTAGATGATCGGTTGGATTTCCTTCATTCATATCAATGATGGTGATTTCTTCTTCATTTCACGAGTGAATTCCTATGTGATATGTGCAATCGTGGTTTTCCTTCGAAGTTCTTGTTTCTACAACTGCTACAGTGGCATATTAGAAAATAAATGGTCCGTAGAGTTACAGATAACTCGACGGACTTACTTCATTGATTAACTATAAAACACATATAATAAAGAAATAAGTTATAAGCTTATAACACTAACACAACGTGTTACCTTAGTGTATATTCAAGTAACTCAACACATATAGTTATGCTAACTTAACGAGTTAAACATGTGCAACTGACGTGACATACTAAAGCATTCAAATTCAACACGTGCATAATTCTAACTTAACGCATTCAGATATATAACTTATGGTTTTTACTTAATAACTCAACGAGTTCTCACGTGATATTTTTATACCTTTAAACTTGTAACTCAACAAGTTGGCACGTGATCTTTTTATACCTTTAAACTTGTAACTCAACAAGTTGGCACATGATCTTTCAACAAAAAGAACATTAACTCAATGAGTTGTTACTGTGCACCTATACATGATATAAATATATGCAAATAAAATAGATCATGCTTAATACTATAAAACCACACTTAAATCAGGTTTTCAGATAACGACACGTGTCCTTAGTAAGTTTTATGATAAAAAGATATCTTGGATACTTGCAAACCTAACTATTCGATGCTCAGATGCATTTCGAATAGTTAGCAGATAACTTATCGAACATTCACTTAAGTCATGCATTAATGTTTCAACATGTGTACTTCAGAAAATAATAAAATATTATTCTATCATTAAAAACATAACTATCTAGTACATGTAATATAACTCTCTGAAATAACAAAAAATTCATATACTTAGGAATTTCAAAGCTTGTAATTCACCGACAGTTCAGAAATGTACTTAATTAACACTAATTCCTTGAAATTATGCAAATTCCTTCACTAAAGCATATAACAATGCAATTATAACATAATGGCTTAATTCTCATATGATAAGCTAAAAATTATGCAAATAACCATCATTTATTCGTTAATATTATGCATTTTTTCATTCTAAACACTTCCCCCATACTTAAATTTTGCTAGTCCCTTAGCAAACTAAGATCTAACTAGTTGGTCTTTCTAAAGTTGCTAGAATTAATTCTTCATTTTGTATCTTCAGAATACATAAATTAGATTACTATATAGATATTTTGTATTTTTTAGCAATCTATTTTTACATTGTTCTCTCCTCTTCAACCTACAAATATATTTAAAACATATGTAAATTACATACAAAATATATTAGCATCACATAGGTGATAATTATATTATCATTTTTTCTTCTTTACAACATTTGTTATCCTGAATTTTCCAATATGATTTCCAAAATAAATTTCAACTACTTATGAATCAAAACACAATCCAATTCAATATGATTAAAATAAGAAGAATAATGAATTGTATCTCAAATAAACAACTTCAAAAGTCTATTCTAGATTCATACTTCAATAATCTTAGATAATAAAAAATATACTTGATTCAAAAGATATCTGTATTTCACAAAACACTTTTATCTTTTCAGAATAGTATATGCATATTTGTATTTTAAAAGTTAATTTGAAAAGCTTGAATCATACAAGAGCTTTCTAGTGTACCCATGTATCTGTTAGGATTGATAGGCTAACTAGAGAGGGGGTGAATGGTGAAGGTGTGTAAATTTTTACTTCTCTTTATTTAGAATCAACTGATTCTATTAAACAGAGTGTAGAACTAAAATAAATAAGATGCACAACAATAAGTAGAAAGGAACACAGTAATTTTTAGGTGGTTCACCAACTTGGCTAGTCCACTCCCAAGATACACTTGGGCTTCACTAAGTAGTCAAGTACTTACAACACTTGCTTTCAGGTTGAAGCAAAAACCAACACTTAGAGCTTTCAAGTATAAACTCAACAACCAACCTTTCTTTGAGCTTTCAGGTTGAAGCTCTCAACCAATAGTGAGTTTTCAGGTTGAAACTCACGAACCAACAACTTGAACTTTCTATCAGAGTTTATGCATAGGGAGCTTTTCTATTGCAATGACTCTTGAAGAGTATTCTTGAATGTTGTTGCCTTGAGAGTGTATCTGGAATTTTTGTGTAGCTTATAGTATGATATATTCGTTTTCTCTATCTTTTGCTTCTCTTTACTTCTCATATATATATACCAAGAAGTATAACGAACATATTTACTTCTAACGAATGTTATCTGCTGTACTAGATATGATGCAGTCCCAAAAATAGTAAGTTACCGTTCTGTCTAATGTTCAGTAAGCAACCTTCCGATTCCCATTGATTTTCGAATGGTTAAATGTGTAACTCACCGAAGAACATCTTAACTCATCGAAAAACCACTTAAATCTTTCTGTCATGTAAGATTTCAGGTCATACAATGAGCTGTTATTCAATCGAATACTTGCAGTTGTAACTTACCGAACTGTTATTTAACTATCGGATAGTTAGCTATAGTAACCCTCCTAAATCCTTTATTAAGTTTTCAACTGCTTTATCTAATTCAGCATGTGCATAATAGACTGACTTAAGTTTCGAATGGTTATACTTGTAGCCCACCGAAAATTCCTATTTTTCGGATAGTTAGCATTCTAACTCACCGAAAAATCACTTAAGTCATTTGTTCTAGATTTCTGCACGTGGGTAATTGAATGACTTAAGTTTTGGACAGTTAGCTTTTCTAACTTACCAAAAAATCCTTTAGCTTTCAGATAGTTAATTCCTTAACTCTCCTATTATTCAATCTTTCTTAACTGTCCAATCACTTAACTCTCCGAAGACTTTGTAAATTCAGATAGTTATCCTTCTAACTGTCCGATGGTAATTTTACTACTTTACTCTTCGGATACTTAAGCCTGTATCCTACCGAAAATTAACTTTCTTTTGAATACTTGACTTGGTAACTATCTGAATTTCTTGTAGCTTTATAGTAGTAAATTCTGAACGATCCGATTATGTTTATCTGCCTTTTGAACTTTAGCTGCACTATCTTCATTTGTGAAATACAATATATTTCCTCACATAGGTTTTTAAATTATCAAAATACTAGGGTTCTAACAATCTCCCCCTTTTTGATAATGACAAAATCCTTTACATTTATTTACATGTATTTCACTCCCTAGATTGTTTCTATACATTCAGTCACACAAAAACTAAGTAAGGCAACAACTTACAAGGAATATAATGAAGAGAAAATAATTCCTCCCCTTGATTGAGTGTTGTCTCCTCCCCTTGTCTGTGTGCTGGGATTTTCTTCCCCATTTTAATACTTCTCCTTCTGTCTGTGTGTTGTCTTCTCCCCCTGTTTGTGCTAGAAATACTATAAGTTTTCCATATTCTTCTCCCCCTTTTTGTCATTATATAAAAATGTGACTAATATTTGTACAACTGTAAGACTGATATCTAATATGTCCTACACAAGTACATGTTAGCAAAAAGTAAGCTCCCATATGGTGAGCTTGAGGAATAATAACTGAAGACATTTACAGATCATGAAATGAATATATGCCTAAATTTCTATTGGAACAAACTTGAGTGAGATGTTCCCTTTTTCCACATGATCTCTTAGAAAATGGTGTTTGATTTTGATATGTTTGTCTCTGGAATGAAGTACTGTATTCTTTGATAAGCTTATTGCACTACTGTTATCACAAAATATAACTATATTCTGAATTTTCAGTCTGTAGTCTGCTAAGGTTTGTTGCATCCAAAGAATTTGAGCACAGCACAAACCTACTGCAATATACTCGGCTTTAGTAGTAGATAATGCAATACAGTTTTGTTTCCTACTGAACTAGGGGATTAATGAATTTCCAAGTAGTTGGTATGTGCCACTAGACTTTTTTTGTCAGATCTACTGCTTGCATAATCTGCATCACTATAGCCTGTTAATATTAAATTACTATCAACTGAGTAGAATAATCTGAAATCTTTGGTGCCTTGTAAATATTTGAGAATTCTTTTGACTGATTTCAAATGAGATTCCTTGGGTGATGCTTGAAATCTAGCACACAAGTATACAATAAACATAATATTTGGTCTGCTTGTTGAAAGATACAATAGGGATCCAATCATGCCTTTATATTTCTTTTGATCTACTACAACACTTGAATCATTCATTTCAAGTTTACTACTTGAGCTCATTGGAGTATTTGCAGATTTGATGTTTTCATAACCAAATTTCTTCAACATCTCTTTACAGTATTTCTCTTGGTTGACAAAGATGCCATTTTGCACTTAATGGATTTGTAAGCCTAAGAAAAACTTCAATTCTCCCATCATGCTCATTTCAAATTTATTTTTCATCAAATTTTGAAATCCATGATAGAGTTTTTCTAAAGTGGCTCCAAAAACTATATCATCAACATATATTTGTACAATCAAAATGTGCAAATCAAAAGTTTTGATAAACAAAGTGCTGTCCACTTTGCTTATAGAAAAATTGTTTTCAGTTAAGAACTTTTTTAATTTCTCATACCAAGCCCTAGGTGCCTGTTTTAGACCATATAAGGCCTTTCTTAGTTTATAGACATGATTTGGCTTGACTTCATCTTCAAATCCGGGAGGTTGTTTAACAAAAACTTCTTCCTAAATTTCTCCATTTAGAAAGGCACTTTTCACATCCATCTGAAACAATTTTATCTTCATACTACTTGCAAAAGCAAGCAACATTCTGATAGCTTCTATTCTGGCTACAGGTGCAAAAGTTTCTTCATAGTCAATACCTTCTTGCTGATTATAGCCTTGTGCAACTAGTCGAGCTTTATTTCTGAGTATGTTTCCTTCTTCATCTAATTTGTTTTTGAAAATCCATTTAGTTCCAATGATTTTCCAATAGGTTTTTCCACTAAATCCCAGACATTGTTTTTTTGGAATTGATTTAATTCTTCCTACATAGCCATTGTCCAGTAAGTATCCTTACAGGCTTCATCTACTGATTTTGTCTCTATTTCTAACACAAATGCACAAAAATTGCAAATATCTTGTGCTTTGCTTCGAGTTTATACCCCTTTAGTTATATTTCCAATTATTTGTTCCACAAGGTGATCAGATCTGAACTTCCAACTGTTATGATTCTGATCTAAAGCTTGGGATTTGAGTTTTTGCTTGCAGTTATCTTTTTTAAGGCTTTCATTATCACTCTCACTATCAATCTTCAAATTTTTGAAATTCTATATCAATTCTTCATCAAATTGAACGTTTATGCTTTCTTCTACTCTTCTGTCTTTGGCAAAATATACTCTATAAGCTTTGCTTTTGGATGAGTATCCAACAAGTATGGTAGGTTCAGACTTTGCATCAAACTTATCTTTAGCATTTTCAATGTTTAAGACAAAGCATTTGCATCCAAATGTCTTAATGTAACCGACATTTGGAGACTTATCAAACCAAATTTCAAATGGTGTCTTATTCATCATAGATTTGATGTGAGTTCTGTTGGAAATGTGGCAAACTGTTCCTACAACTTCAGCCTAGAGAAATTTTGGTAGATCAGTGGCATTCAACATAGTTCTAGCCATTTCTTGCAATGTCCTATTTTTCCTTTCCACAACTCCATTTTGACCTAGAGTTCTAGGTCAGGAGAATTCATGCAGGATTCCAAAAGAATTGCAAAGATTTTCAAATTCAAGGTTTTCAAATTCTCCTCCATGATCACTTCTAATTTTCTTCACTATTAGTTCCTTCTGATTCTGAACTCTTATGCAGAAGTTTCTGAACTCATTGCAAGTTTCATTTTTATAAGTCAAAAATATTACCCAAGTTAATCTAGAGAAATCATCAACAATAACAAAGGTATATTTTCGATCCCCAAGACTTGATACTTAAGAAGGGCCAAACAAATCCAGATGTAGCAGTTCCAATGGCCTTTTAGTGGTAAATTCATTTTTACTAAGAAGAGAAGTTCTTTTCTACTTCCCTAGCATACAATCACTACACACCCTATCTTTCTTAAATGTAAGTTTAGGCAGTCCCCTAACAAGATCACCCTTGGATAACTTCTTAAGAGTCTTCATACTGACGTGACCAAGTCTTTTATACCACAACCAATCATCTTCACTAGATGCTACCAAACAGGAATTGCTTGCAAAATTTTCACATGGAAAGTTTAATGTATAAATTGAGCAATTTCTAATACTAGTAAATTTTATTTCATTTGTAGCTAGATCAATAATGTGACAATTTTTAGTAGTAAAAGAAACTGTATAACCTTTATCACATAATTGTCCTACACTTAATAATTTTTTTTTTAATCCATTGACATGCAAGACATTCTCAATTATACCATTTTCAGATGTAATATTTCCTATTGTAGTTATTTTACACTTTTCATTATTTCCAAACTTAATAGATTATGAACTTAAGCTTTTAACAGAATCAAGAAAACTTTTCTTACCTATCATGTGCTTTGAGCATCCACTATCCACAATCTATTTAGTTGTACGTGCTTGGAGCTCCTTGTCATTCTGTAGATTATACTGAAATTAAGACTTTTGGTACCCAAATCTTCTTGGGTCCAGTAGAGTTAGTCCTTAAAACATTAAATCTATTGCCTCTTGGTAGCCATATATGACCTAATCTTCTTTTAATGGCAAACACAATGGTGCCATCTCTATATAATTGAATCATTCCACCACAATAAGGTACTTCCCGTGGTGTAGCATACCAAGGCCATATTTATTTCCATTAGGTCGTTGAGACCCTATTATTTTATTTAGTCCTTTTTGACCTTGAGTAAATTTACATATGATATTTTTCAAATCAGATATTGTAGTTAATAAGTTTTTATTTTCTTCTTTTAATTCACAATTAACACAACTATATTTATCCAAAGTTTGATTTTAGATTTCTATTTTCAACTACAACTATTTCTAATTCAACAAAAGAATCTTCTAAGCAATTATTCAACCTTTTAATTTCTTTCTTAAATTCTCTACATTTAACATATAAATTATCTACAGTAGACAGAAGACTATTAATATCTAATTCATCATGCTCATTTTTTGAACTAGAGGAAGAAGAGCATACCTCTTGTGTTGAAAAACACACGTTGGCTGTAGCTTCATCTTCAGAATCAGATGAACTACTTGATGAGCTACTATCATCCCATGTAGCTTTGAGAGCCATCTTCTTTTTATCATTCCATCTCTTCTTCTTATCTGCCTGATACTCTTCTGTTTGAAATGGACAGAAAGTCTGTATGTGCCCTTGCTTTTTGCCTTTAAAACATGTAGGGACACTTCTTTTGGAGGAGCTGGTCTTATTCTTTTTCTTCATGAACTTCCTGAAGTTTCTTGCCAACAACATGATCTCATCATCATCTAAACTTAGAGCTTCTTCAATTGAAGGAAATGCAATTTCCTTTTTCTTTTCAGCTTTCCTTTCAATTGTTCCCTCCTGCTCCTTCTAATCTTTCATTTGAACTTTGTGGGCTAGAAGATTGCCCAATAGTTCTTCAACTATGTAATTGTTGAGATCCTTAGAATCTTGGATGGAGGTGGATTTCTGTTTCCACTCCACAGTTAAACTTCTTAGGATCTTTTGTACCTATTCACAAGAAGAGAATTCCTTTCCCAAGCCTTTTAAATTATTAATAATTTTAGTAAATCTTGAAAACATTTCAATTATGTTTTCATTTTCATTCATTTTAAATAGTTCTAATTTTCTCAGTAGAATGCTGATTTTGGTGTCCTTTACCTAGCTTGTACCTTCGTGAGTAACTTGAAGGATTTTCCAGGCCTTATGTGTAAACTTGCATGTAGAAACTTTGTTATATTGTTCAGCAGTTGGTGCACAATATATAGCATTCAACCCTTTAGCATCCAACTAGATGATTCTCTCATCCTCCTTAGACTAGTTCATAACATCATTGATTGGAAGTGTAGTTCCAAGAATAACAATCTTCTAGAGTTTTACATCAAAACTCCAAAGGAAACACTCAATTCTATTCTTCCAATAGTTATAATTGGAACCATCGAATAGAGGAGGTTTGTGGATGTTTTGTCTCTCAGCAAATTGAGCCATAAATCCATATGGTTAAATCTTATAATGGATTAACCAAGCTCTAATACCAATTGTTAGAATCGATAGGCTCACTGGAGGGGGGTGAATGGTGAAGGTGTGTAAATTTTTACTTCTCTTTATTTAGAATCAACTGATTCTATTAAATAGAGTGTAGAACTAAATTAAATAAGATGCACAATAATAAATAGAAAGGAACACATAGTAATTTTTAGGTGGTTCACCAACTTGGCTAGTCCACCCCCAAGATACACTTGGGCTTCACTAAGTAGTCAAGTACTTACAACAGTTGCTTTCAGGTTGAAGCAAAAACCAACACTTAGAGCTTTCAGGTATAAGCTCAACAACCAACCTTTCTTCGAGCTTTCAGGTTGAAGCTCCCAACCAATAATGAGTTTTCAGGTTGAAAATCACGAACCAACAGCTTGAACTTTCTATCAGAGTTTATGCATAGGGAGCTTTTCTATTGTAGTGACTCTTGAAGAGTATTCTTGAATGTTGCTGCCTTGAGAGTGTATCTGGAATTTTTGTGTAGCTCATAGTATGATATATTCATTTTCTCTATCTTTTGCTTCTCTTTACTTCTCATATATATATACCAAGAAGTATAACAAACATATTTACTTCCAATAGATGTTATCTGCTATACTAGATATGATGCAGTCCCAAAAATAGTAAGTTACCATTCTGTCTGATGTTTAGTAAGCAACCTTCTGATTCCCATTGATTTTCGGATGGTTAAATGTGTAACTCATCGAAGAACATCTTTAACTCACTGAAAAACCACTTAAATCTTTCTGTCATGTAAGATTTCTGGTCGTACAATGAGCTGTTATTCAATCGAATACTTGCAGCTATAACTTACCGAACTGTTATTTAACTATTGGATAGTTAGCTACAGTAACCCTCCGAAATCTTTTGTTAAGTTTCCGACTGCTTTATCTAATTCATAATAGACTGACTTAAGTTTCGGATGGTTATACCTGTAACTCACTGAAAATTCCTATTTTTCGGATAGTTAGCATTCTAACTCATCGAAAAATCACATAAGTCATTTGTTCTAGATTTCTGCACGTGGGTAATTGAATGACTTAAGTTTCGGACAGTTAGCTTTTCTAACTTACCGAAAAATCCTTTAGCTTTCAGATAGTTAATTCCTTAACTCTCCGATCATTCAATCTTTCTTAACTGTCTGATCATTTAACTCTTCGAAGACTTTGTAAATTCGGATAGTTATCCTTCTAACTGTCTGATGGTATTTCTACTGCTTTACTCTTTGGATACTTAAGCATGTAACCTACCGAAAATTAACTTTCTTCCAGATACTTGACTTGATAACTATCCAAATTTCTTGTAGCTTTATAGTAGTAAATTCTGAACTATCCGATTATGTTTATCTACCTTTTAAACTTTAGCTGCACTATCTTCATTTGTGAAATACAATATATTTCCTCACATAGGTTTTTGCATTATCAAAATACCATGGTTCTAACAATATTGAGCTTTCAGTCAATAATCCCAGATCTGATTAAGATCTTAGTTTGCTAGATTTAAAGAGTCATTTTTTAGGTTAACATCATTACATACCTATCTACTCAAGTACAAAAAGCTCGTGATTAAAGAAGTCAATAAACTCTCAAAGTTTTTCTTTTTTTTTTCTTTTTCCTTTTCAACACAATATATATACATATTTCATTAATACAGATGCAATAAAACACAAATCTCATATAGTCCTACTATAATTTACTGAAAATATAAATCCATATTAATAAGCTCATACTTTTTCTGTAATTTAATAAGATTTACACATAAATCATTCTACAAGTTTAATCAATCAAATTAAATGTATCCTTCATCATATGTATTTCATTTAATCCAAAAATCAACATTTCAGCTCTTTCAGGATTTCAAAACATTTACTAAATTTCAGTTAAGCATTCTGATTTCTTTTTAAAATCGTGAAACTATTAAACTCATAAAATTCAACAAAAACATAAGATACTATATCTAAATTTGTATTAATAGTAAAATTTGTAGCATCTTATATAAGATTCTAAATATAACATTCATGTAGTTACAATTCTTAAAAATTTGACATTCTCAATTATTAGATAGTTACAGCAAATTCATAAAAAAATTTTCAATTTCCATAGAATTTTTGCAACACCATTCTAATTCCTCTAATTAATAAAATTACTTGGCTTTTAATCTAATTACCTCCCCCCATACCTACATTTTGCATTGTCCTCAATGTAAAAGATTTTATAGTAAATATAGTAAATGTTAGTAGGCATGAATATTATTTCGTTGACTTAGCACCTAACTCAACGAACTTAATTCATTGAGTTAATGAATAACTCCATGAATTGAGTTTAAATGTAAATTCAAGATAAGTAATCAATTACATACCTTGTTCTTTTGTATCTCCTTCAATATCTTCTGACTTTTGATTCTGAAAAACTTTTCATTCATAAATAAAAGCAAAATATATAATAAAATAACACTTAACAACAAAACATAAATTGTTAAATCAGTGTCTTGTGTGGAACCTAAGCTCCTATACCTTTGGTGGCTCACAAGCAAGCTAGTTGGTTTCTCAAAACAGATACCAACAAATTGGATTGATATATATATATATTTTTTCTTTTTATAAAATAAAAAAAAACTAAAAATTTTTCTTCCTTTTCTAAAAATAAATACAGATTACACACAACATTAAAAGTACAAAATCACAATTTAAGAACATAATTGAAAAGTAGTAACAAATGGAATAAACGTGTCAGTCCAAGCAAACTTTTTAGGCATAATTTTTCTTGCTATTAATTCTGTTTTAATGCAGTCTGCTTTCCTTTTTAACTTGTAAACTTGTAGTATGTTATCAATACTAAATATAAGTGTATTTCCATTAATAAAATGAAATGCAGAAAGGGATCCTTTTCTATTCCAGGATAATATAGCTGCTTCTATTTCTACATATATTTCAATATATTCCTCTTCCCACTTCCATTCATTTAAGTCTTTCATAATCTATATTTGAAATTTCATCAATTCATCCCACCATCTTATTAGACATAAAGTAGGATCATCATATTCATTATACCACATTCCTAATTGAATTTTATCATATTCTGCAGACGGTGGTTTAGCTATATCACTTGGTATAGGCAATATTTCTATAAAGTCATCATCATAACTATCTATGCTTACTATATATAAATTAGATCTAAATGCAACTGATATATCTGACACTAAATATATATATCCATCAAGTATGACATATATGTTGTTAATTAACGCTTTCTGTCCTAGATATATCATAGTATTATCAGTCCAAGATCTATTCAAAAAATTATACACACTTAAGCATAAATCCTCATCCCAATTTCTAGTTGGTCTCTAATAATATAATTTTTCTAGAATTGTCGAATTTTTATCAGAAAATGTTAATGCTGACCCATAATTTTCAGTTGGTACCTCAAATCTATTAGGCCTTTCTTTATTCCATTCTTCTCTAGTGATAGGATTTCTAATCAAAATATCGGATAATAGAATTGCATACATTGGTTTGGTTCTGAAAATAATTAATCCTTCATCGATCCCTATAATATGATCTATTCCTTCCAATGTATTGAGTGGAATTCTAGTAGTTTCTTCTATATTCAGATATTCATAGCTGATTGAACTATGATTAAATGACTTCCAAAAAATCCATCTCTAATCTTAGTCATTTTTGCATCTTGTAGTCCATGAAAATTTTTTTCTCTAACACACTCTTTAATTTCTTTTGATACACAACATAATCTGCACAAATCTTTAGCTGATAAGTTACTCAGTACTTCCCTTAATGCATCTAGTGGTAATTTCATCAATTCCATCTATTGTGATTCTATATAACATAAATAAAAATTTAATAGAGACAAAATCAACATAGCTACTTACTTACCCTCGTGGAGTTAGGTCATAACTTAACAGACTAAGTTCGTTGAGTTAAGTAATAACTCTACGACATTACTAACTATAATTAAACTTACATTTTTTTCTTTTTATATTTTTCTACTTACTATATTATACATAGTTACTTTAGTTATGCTGCTTCATTCAACTTCCCTCCCATAGGAGGTATCAATTTCATTAATAGTTCTGTTAACAAGGTTAGGTACTACTTGCATTGGCAATCCTCCAGTAGGTCTAACTTCTATTGATTCCTTCTATCTAGGGGATATATTTCTATTCATATTTTGATTTTGAATGGCAGCATTTCCAAATACAAGATTTAGACGATTGTTTAATTATTGAATTATCTTTTCTAACTTCTCTATTCTAGATCCTTGTTTAATTAATGCTTCATAACTTATATTCTTATCATTTATATTTTCTCCTCCTTGGAAATTATTATTTCTCCAAGATAGTTCGGGTGATTTCTCCAATTAGGGTTATAAGAATTTCCAAAGTTATCTTTCTGGTTTCTAGCATAAATAATATCTAAATCATTAATGTTTGCATTCTTTTCTGATAGCTTTTAATTTAATGATAACTCTTATATTTTCTTTGTTAATTCAGTTAATTTAACTTCAAGCATAGTGCTTGAATCTATTTCATGCATTTCCCTTGGCAATATTCTTTTATCTGTAATAGCTTCAGTTGAGTTTTCCCATTGTGTAGTTCTTTTTGCAAAGTTTTCTAAATATGCCCATGCTTATTCACTACATAGTTTAAAAATCCATTCTAACAAGTAGATTCTAATAAAGATTTCGTTGAAACATCTATGCCTTCATAAATTATACCTATTAATTCTGCTTTACTCGTTGCATGATGTGGACATTGAGTCAGTAAATCTTTAAATCTTTCAAAATATTTCTAGAATGATTCTCCCTATTTTTGGCTACACATTAATATTTCTTTTTTCTTTTTAATCGTTTGATGTGTTGGATAATATTTTTCCAAAAAATAGAGCAAAATTTAGTCCATGTAGAAATTTAATCAAGCGATAGAGTATATAACCATCTCTTAGTTGTGTCTTTTAAAGCAAAAAGGATATATCTAAGTTTAATAGCATCAATACTCATGTTCAACATTTTCATCATTTGACAAACTTCATTAAATTCTCTAAGGAAATAATAAGCATCTTCTCTTTTTAATTCATGAAAGTGTGGCAATTGACTAATATAATTAGATTTCAGTTCAAACCAATCTCCCTCAAAGTTTGGCAATCGAATACATGAATGTTCATCAACTAGTTCAGGATATAGAAGTTCTCCTAATGGTTTTTCTACTAGAGTAGCCATATCTTTGTTCTCTTTTAAAGAAAGGTTAGCTACACCCCTAAGGATTTCATTAAAGTCCAATTTAGAAAATATTTCATTACACCTCTATGTTGAATAATCTTATTTAGGTGTTCTTACTAATCGTTTAGTGCTAAGAGAACAAATCCATGTGCTCATAAACTCTTAACATAAAGTAAAATAGCAAAAGATTAATTACATACCAGTCTGATGCTTCGTTCTTAGTAAATAGTTGTTGACAGATGAAGTTGAATCAGTTGCTTCTCCTTCCAGTTTCCCAACGAATTTTCTTTTCTTCCTCAAGTGCTGGTAGCTCATAAATAACATTCTATTCTATATTTATAATACACGTCCAAAAAGCAAATGAATCTTGTTGCAAGAACGTGTCTTGTAACGTGTAGTATGGTTCCTATTTTTATGGATACGTGTTCCACTTCTAATTTCAAATTTCTGTAACCGCTAAACTGATGAAGTTCGTTCGTGGATAGAAGAATAACTATTCAGCTTAATCCATGAACTAACCTCATTGAGTTATAGTTAACTTAACGGACTAACCTTATTGAGTTATAGATAACTCAACAGAGTGACCTTATATTTTCTTATTGACCTTGTAGAGTTAAGGTTAACTCAACGGACTTACTTCGTTGAGTTAACACTTAGCAAATTTTTCTAAAACTTACTCCTCGTATTAACTTCTCTATATATATATTTTTCTTTCTTTGCATTTTGTCAACTTAATTAAAGTTAAATACATGTTATTAATGCAGTGTTCTAATGTAACTCATTTAAATTTGAACATTATATGCATATTTAACTTACAATTCACTTCCTGTTATGTAGAATTTACATTTTACTTTTCATCATGCAGATATATTCAGGCATTAACCAATTATCGTGCATTTAACTATGTTATTCATAAAATTTGTAAAACTTGTAAATAGTCTTGCACATCTTTTAAACAGTTGTATTATAATCTTCAATATAGTTCTCAATTATATCATTCATTCTCAAACATGAATTCAAAGACATCTAAAATTCAAACATTCATTTATATGAATAGTTTACATTTACATACAGTCAAATATTTTTTCAATATAAGTAGATGAACAATACAATTAGTCCTTTTTCTTAAGTTCATCTACTTTCTTTTAGAGCTTTTCTAGTTGTTGTTCTAATTGATTTATTTGTTCAACAACTCCTATAATGTCTCTAGAAGGTCTCGATACCTCAACAACTATAGCATTATAATTTCTGTACTCCTTCACTGAAATGGCTTTATATCTTATCCTTTTAGATGTCCATCTAGTGAAGTCAATACTGTCCACCATCAGTAGTGGAATTAGATCTCCATAAAATAATTCCTTCTTTGCTGCTCTCAACTTGGAGATAAAAACTTTGTACCAATTAATTTGAATTCTATTCACAACTGCATATGTGGCCTATTTAACAAATTGACTTAGTTCAATATCATGACCTTTGTTGAGTATTTTGTTTTGATGATATATGCTAAATGAATATAATCATATTCACTCAATTACTATTGTTTGAGAAAGTAAATTAAGAACATCAATTAATATAGAAAAAGTTTACTGATATAAATACTTATCTGTAATGGATTTGAAATTATGCTAAGTTAAATAATTAGTCGTTATGTTATACTAAGTTTTTATTTAACTAAACAGTAAGTTAACGTGTGTTTTTATTGCAAAGCATGATATGTTTTAAAATTATATTTTATGTATCATGAATAATGCATGTTTAGACAACTCGTTGAATTAATGAGTTATTTATATAAAGGTCATGTGAGAACTCGTTGAGTTATAGGCTTAAAGGTTAAAATAGGTTACATGAGAACTCGTTAAGTTAGTGAGTAAAAGAAGAGACGAACTCGTTAAGTTAGTATTGTACACGTGGTGAAATTAAGGTTTATGAATGTTACAGTGTATCATGCGAGTTGCACATGTTCAACTCGTTAAGTTAACATAACTGCATGCATTGAGTTGTTATATTGAACACTAAGGCAATGCGTTAGGTTAGCGTTATAAACTTAAAGTTATTATTCTTGCACGTGGTAAATTCTTATTATAAAAGCATTTGTTTATTACTGGTTCGTTGAGTTATCAGTAACACAATAAAGTTAGTTCATTGAGTTAACTGTAATACAATACAATTGGTTCGTTGTGTTAGCGTAACACCATGGACTTAGTTTGTTGAGTTAGCTACAGTACTTGTCACGTGATTTGGCATATGATGAACTCATTGAGTTAGATACGTTAAGTTATAAATCTACTTGTATTACTCGTTTAGTTAACATTAACACAACGATTTCTTATTACATTTGGTGAAAAATTTTGGACAAGAAAGTTTATTTTGCAGGAAATTTTTTAGAGATCTAGGATTGATGATTGAAGAAAATTCAAAAAGAAAACGTGGGTCAGAACGTGTGTACTTCGATGAAGGAAAAACAAAAGACGTGAAGAGTGGAAAACTGGTAGTGATTAAATGTGAAGGATATGCATGAAGTGAATATACAATATAAAAGGCATAGAATTCTTGTTGATCAATTATCCTTGCACACCAAATGAAATATCTTTTCAGGGATCAAAAACACCTTTTCAGGGAAAAGCTCTCAATTAGAAGAAAATTTAGTGAAGCAGAGAAAGTCAAATATATGTCACTAAAGATTTGAAGAAGAAGAAAGCAAATTCGGTGAAGCAAAGAAAGTTAGAATCTGTCATTGAAGAATTGCAGAAGAAGAAGAAGAAGAAGAAGAAAAATCTCGAATAGGGAGAAATGTTTTAAATTTCGCAAATTAATTTTCTCTATTTGTAGTTATGAAATTGATTAGATGAAACATGGTATCGTTATATAATTGCATCTACAATTTCAAAGGAGAATTGAATTGTATATTGTAATTAAAACCTTGAATAAAATGATTTGATTAAAATAATGTCTCGACTTGTTTTTATCTTTGAAGTTTCAATTATAATCGAAAATGTTGAAAAGCACAATTCACCCCCCTCTTATGTAGCCATTTGATCCTACAAGTGGTATCAAAGCTAGTTTATAATCTTTGATATAAAATCGATACCAACTTAATTAATATCATTGCTTATTCTACCTTGTTTGTTTTTTTTAAAACAGAAATTAATATCTAAGCATACGTTTAACTTTCTTGATTTTAGGCTCAAGTTGTTTTAAAGTTTTAAACTGTTTAAAATCAAATAGGTTGAAAAATCTAAGGTAAGATGACTATTGGAAATGGTAATTTTTCTATGTATGAAGGCCAAAATCTTAACTGTCATCCTTTATTTGATGGAATACATTTTGAATATTGGAAATATAGGATGACAGTCTTTCTTCAAAGTATAGATCACAAGTTGTGGTTCATGATCTCTAAACCATATACTTCATTAACTACTTCTTATAATATTTGGACAATTATTGAAAAAGAAAATAAAACACTAAATGCTAAGGGCTTAAATATCTTATTTTGTGCATTGAGTTATGAACAATTCAGTTAAGTGTCGGCATATAAATCTGCTTATGAGGTGTGGCATGCATTAGAAGTTTCATATGAAGGTAATTCTCAAGTTAAAGAGACTAAGATTAACATGTTAATTCATAAATATAAACTCTTTAAGATGCATGAAGATGAAAATATTTCTGAGATGTTTTCTAGATTCCTAGATATAATAAACTCTTTAAAATGTTTAGGAAATAACTTTGAATAGAAGGATTTAGTGAGAAAAATTCTCAAATCCCTAAGCTCTAAGTGGTCTCAAAAAGTAACATCTATTAAGGAATCGTGAGATTTAAATGTTTATACTATAAATGAGCTTATAGGAAATTTAATTGCTTATGAAGTTTAATTAAATGATTCACTAAGTCACAACAAATTAAAAATGAAGAAAGAAATAACCTTCGAAATTAATTCAGATTCTGAAATATCTATTGATTTTAACGAGGATTTGATTTTGCTGACTAGGAAATTCAAGAAAGCATGGAAAGTTAGGAAATAGCAAAGGAATAGAAATACAAACCCTAAATGTCAAAGTCACTGAATGAAAAGAATTCTTCATCTAGAAGGTATGTATGTTACAACTACAAGAAACTTGGACATCTTTCTCTAAATTGTCCTATAAGGAAAAATGAAAAGCAAAGTAGGATAAATCAAAAGAAGACGGCTCAGAAATCTCTGAAAAAGTTTTACAAGAAAAAGGCTTTGAAGGTCACTTGGGATGACACATCAAAAGAGTTTGAATTTGAGGAATTATCATCAAAATCATCACATTCAGAAGAAGAACAAGAGTTAGAAGACGTTGCTCATGTGTGATTCATGGCAAGTGAGTCTGAGGTAATATCTGATCTTGAAAGTCATTCAGATTTTAACTTTGATGAATTATTATGTGCTTATCATGCATTATTACAAAAACTTAAAGTTTGTAAATTGGAAAATAAGGATATTAGAAACTCTTTGTTCATTTTGGAGGAAGAAAATTGTTTCTTGTTTACTACTTTAGAGAAGTTTAAATGTGATAATGAAAATCATGCTAGAGAATTGCATAAATTTAGATTTAATGAATGTGTCTTGTATGAACAAATATAGAATATAAATGCTAAAAAAATTAAAGATAGAATCTAAAAATGAAAAATTGAGAAACAATATAAATGATCTTGAGTTAGAGATTGACAAATTAAAAATGAGAGAGCTAGATTTAAATTCCACCATTGAGAAATGGAATTTAAGTCAAACTAAGTTAGACAAACTAATTAGTACCCCTACGATGTCATATAAATTTAGCTTAGGATTTGATTTTCCTGAATACCCTGAATCTCAAGCCAACAAAGGATTTATTAGTTGTAGTTCAAGTAAATCTAAGACTAAAATTCCTTTTATCATGAAACAATGTAATAAATATGTAGAAGTAGGTACTTCAAGGGATGAATCATGTAGTAAAACTATAAATTAATGTGATTTGTCTAAATGTAATTCTAACATGACTATTAATGTTTCTAAAAATCTTGTTTCTTATTCTGGAAATTCAATTACTAATGTTTCTAAAATTTCAGACAATCGTAGTAAACTAAAAATTCAGAAACCTGAGCATGAAATTCAAAATACTAATACTAGACCAATTACTGGTTCTACATGTTCTTTATCTAAAAATTCATGTGCAGAAAATGATTTTGTATGTATTGAAAATTTAAATACAAGTACAACATCTTGGTATGAACTTGCTGAAAAGTATGAGCATGACCAAAATAAATTAACATATGAGAAAAATCGATTTGGTCTTGGTTATACTACATCTGAACATAAACAGAATGTTTATAAGAGCAATAATTTTATAAGTGAGTATGAAACTAATGATGGATCAATAGTACTTACAACTAATAAGAATGTAAATAATAATGTTAAGCTGTTTTTAAACAAAAAGAAGAAATATGCTTTTAATGAACTTGGTCCTCAAAGACATTGAGTACCAAGAAATAGTTCTTCGTAATTTGTTTTGCAAGAGGAAACAACATCGAAATGGACTTTAGATAGTGGAGCATCAAGTCACATGATTGGACGGAAAAGTCTACTGAAAAATTTTACAAATACCAAGAAAGGAAGTGTAATATTTGGAAACAAAAGCAAGGATAAAATCATAGGTATGGGCAATGTTCAAATAACTCCTACTTGTGTTATTTCAAATGTACTGTATGTAGAAAACCTAGGATTTAATTTGCTGAGTGTTATAAAGCTAATTGATAATGGATACTATGTACTGTTTGAAGATAATATATGCAAGATTTTTGATAAAATTTTAGATGAACTTAAGTTTATTACTAAAAGAAAAGGTTCTGTGTATTTTATCTTTACCTTCTAGTGTAGTTGATTTAAATTCATGTTTGCTAGCTGAAACTAGTGATGCATATCTTTGGCATAGAAGGATCGGGCATATAAATATGAAATTGTAACATAAACTATCAAGAAAAAATTTAGTGAGGGGTTTACCAAAAATTAAATACTCAAAGGATTTCATATGTGATGCATGCGAGTTAGGTAAATCCTTGTGTTTGGCTAGCACGACCTTAGAAAACTTGTTTGGATCTCCAGCAACGCACTAGAAAAACTTGGATTTGTTAACTTCTGTTTTTACTTAGTTAATTTATCTTTATGCCTATTCTTTTTTAGAAGAAAACAAACAACCTTTAATACAAGTTAGATATTAATTCTAATTTGTATTTTAACTACAAGTGCACAGTGTTTATTGTATTAGTGTGCAAGTACAGGTCGATCCCACAGGGAATTGCTTAAGAATTGAGAACTATTCCATTTTTAACAATCAAATTTATATATTCAATAAGTCCTTCGTTGAACTACAGTTAACTCAACGGACAAAGTTCGTTGAGTTATGGCTAACTCAACAGACTAACCTCGTGGACTTATATTAACTCCACGAGCCCACATTTCCTATTTAATATTGCTATTTACAAAGGAATTCGGCCAACCATTGGGCAGTTCCACAGATTATAAATAACATCAATTAAGCTCTTTAATGTTAGTAAACACTGGATTTATCATTAGGCAATACTAACATTCAGATAATTCAAACAGTAACCATTAAAATCTTTAAGTCTTTTGAACAAACCAATTTTAGTAAACTGTAAAACTAAAACAAACATAAATCAATCACAACACTAACAAAGATAACATTAATCACAATACAACACAAACAATACAACACTCAAATACAAAATACAAACACAGATAAATTGTTTTTGGTATTTTTGTTTTAATATGAACATGGAAATGGGCGAAAGGTGAAATGTAAAGTAATCTCAATCGATAGTAAATACTTCTGTCACTACATACGATGCGATTACACCATTGAAAATTAAACCACTTACAACTTTGTCTCCTCTCCCTATAGAATCACGAGTCCAGAATTGCAAGATGATCTCCTCTTCAACATACAAGCATCAACCCGAAGCCAAGACTAGAAGCTTTACGATCTCTTGAAATATGAGTCGGCGCTTGGTGAAAATGACTTCCCTTCCCACGACACGATCACTCCTCACAATGGTTGTCAGGCACTATGTTTGGCTCGGAATCGACCCGACATCAAGAAAGTATCCTCACAGACCTCTAATGGTTGGTGATAAGGTGGTAATGTGGTGGTGATAATGTGGTGGTGATAATGGTTGGTGTGGTACTTCAGAGAATTGCCGACACTATCTACAGAAAGCTCAATGCTCTTCCTCTGTACACATTGGTCATACCCATTGATCACACACAATTTACTTCTTTTTCTTCTTTTCTTTTATATTTCTTTAGTGGTAATTGCTTCTACTTGAATGGTCAGTTGGATTTCCTTCATTCATATCAACGACGATGATTTCTTCTCCCTTCGACGAGTGAATTCCTGCGTGATACGTGCGATCATGGTTTTTCCTTCCAACTGTCCTGTTTCTGCAACCGCTATAGTGGCATATTAGAAAATAAATAGTCCATGGAGTTATAGATAACTCAACGGACTTACCTCATTGATTTAACTATAAAACACATGCATAAATTTAACTATCCGATGCTTAGGTGCATTTCGGATACTTACAAACTTAACTCACCGATATATAACTTAAGTAAATCTACCATATTACGACACGTGTCATCAGCAGTTTAATAATAAAAGAAACATTTCAGAGAGTTATAGGTCTAACTATCCGATGCTCAGCTGCATTTCGGAAAGTTAGAGATAACTTACCGAAAATTCACTTAAGTCACTTTCCCAGAACATGACACGTGTCTACAGCTATTTTATAAATAAAAGGAGATTTTGGAGAGTTACACATATAACTAACTAATGGCCAGCTGCAATTTCGGATAGTTATAGATAACTCACCAAAAGTTCACTTAAGTCATGCATTATAGTTTCGACACATGTACTTTAGGAAATAATAAACTATTCTTTTAAAACATAACTATTCGGCAATTTAAACATAACTATCCGATACATGTTCGGTATGTTAAACATAACTATCCGAAATATCAGAAAATTCAGATACTTAAGGATTTCACAGCTTGCAACTTATCGACAGTTCAAAAATGTACTAAATTAACATTAATTCACTGAAATTAAGCAGATTCTTTAATTAAAGCATATAACAGTGCAATTATGATATAATGGCTTAATTCTCATATGATAAGCTAAATATTATGCAATTAACCATCATTTAACTGTTAATAATATGCACTTTTTCATTCTAAATAGTAAACTTCATAAAAACTCTTTTAAATCCAAAACTGATATATCAAGCAAGAGAGTCTTAGAATTTATACATATGGATTTATTTGGACCAACAAGAATCATGAGTCTTGGTGGTAAATAATATGTGTTTGTTTTAGTAGATGACTTCTCTAGATACACTTGGGTATATTTTCTAGCAACTAAGATAGAAGTTTTTGAAACATTTAAAATATATTGCAATCTTGTTCAAAATGAAATAAGTGTCTTTGTTCAAAAACTTAGGAGTGATCATGATACTGAATTTGAAAATGATCAAATGAATAATTACTGTAAAGATCATGGCATTGATCACAAATATTCTTTTCCAAGAGCACCGTCTCAAAATGGTGTTGTTGAGAGAAAGAATCGATCACTTCAGGAAATGGCCAGAACTATGTTAAATGAACATAATTTACCTCAAAATTTTTGGGTTGAAGTAGTGAATACAACTTGTTATATTATTAATAGAAGTCACTTAAGACCTCTTGTTAATAAAACTCCTTTTGAAATTATGTTTGATAGGGTTCCAAAAATTTCCTATATGAAACTGTTTGGTTGTAAGTGTTTTATTTTTAACACTAAAGATAAAAGGGATAAATTTCAAGCCAAAGCGGATGAGGGATTTTTTGTAGGTTACTCTACTAGAAGTAAAGCCTATAGAGTTTATAATAAGACTTCTAGAACCATTGAAGAAACCCTTCATGTAAGCTTCAATGAAAATTCTTTTAGAAAATCTCAATCTAGAGCTGATAATGATGATATGATCAATTTCCCAAAAGAATTAGAGATCAATAGAGAGATTGAAGATTTATTCGAGAAAATTAAAAATATGAACTTAAATGATCAAACTAATGATCAAAGTGATGTATCTTCAGATGTTGGTGAGAATATTGAGGAGAATCATAGAAATTGGCATTATTCTTCATCACATCCCATCACTCAAGTCATTGGTAATATTAATGAGGGAGTTAAAACTAGAGCTTCAGTAAATTTAAATAGTATGTGTATGTTTGTTTCTAGGGTGGAACCAAAGAATATAGAAGAAGCATTATCTAATGAAAATTGGATAGTGGCAATGCAAGAAGAACTAAATCAATTCATTAGAAATGATGTTTAGGAATTAGTCTCTCCACTAGAACATCAGTCCATAATAGGTACAAAGTGGATCTTTAGAAACAAAACTAATGAGACTGGTCAAGTTATAAGAAACAAAGTTAGATTAGTTGCACAATGGTATACATAGGAAAAAGGACCTGATTATGGTGAAACATTTGCTCTTGTGGCTAGGTTAGAAAGTATTAGAATATTATTGGCCTATGCTTGCTATATGGATTTTAAACTATATCAAATGGATGTTAAGAGTGCATTTCTAAATGGTTTAATTAATGAAGAAGTTTATGTGAAACAATCACCTAGATTTGAAGATATTAAAAATCCTGACTGTGTATAAATTGAAGAAAACCTTATATGGTTTGAAGCAAACACCTAGATCATGGTACGAAAGATTATCTACTTTTCTACGAGAACAAGGTTATATCAGGGGAAAAGTAGACCATACTCTTTTTATCAAGAAAGATGATAAATATCAGATTGTTGTTCAAATATATGTGGATGATATAATCTTTGGAGTAACTTCGGATAAACTAATAAAAATATTTTCTGAAGAGATGACTAGTCAATTTGAGATGAGTATGATAGGAGAACTTTCATATTTTCTAGGACTTCAAATTAAGCAAATGGATAAAGATATATTTTTAAATTAGGAAAAATATGCAGTTGAAATGCTTAAGAAATTAATTTTTGATACAAGGATTCGAGGAACTCCAATGAGTAATTCTTTAAAGTTAGATATTGATGACATAGGAAAACTAATAGATCAAAGGAAATACAGAAGTATGATTGACTCTTTACTTTATTTGACAGCTAGTAGACCTGATATTATGTTTGCTATGTGTGCTTGTGCTAGATTTCAATCTAATCCTAAAGAATCACACTCAATTGCTATTAAAAATATTTAGATATATACAAGGAACTAAAAATTTTGGTTTGTATTATTCTAAGGATAGTTCAATAGATCTTATAGGATATACTGATGCTGATTACATAGGATCTAAATCTGATAGAAAAAGTACCAGTGGCACATGTCAATTATTGGGAAATAATTTGGTGTCATGGTGTGTTGGGTTTGTTAACTTCTGTTTGTTAAGCGGCACTAGAAACCTTGTTTGGTTTGTTTTTATGCTTATATAAATAATTACTTTTAGAAGTAAACAAACAACCTTTCACAAAAATTAGATATTAATTCTAATTTGTATTTTTAACTGCAAGTGCATAGTGTATATTGTATTTGTGTGCAAGTACAGGTCGATCCTACAAAGATTGAGTAAGAATTGTGTACTGTTCCAACTTTTATATTGGAGTTTATATGTCTTCAGTTAAGCACTCTGTTGAGTTAAGGTTAACAAAACAGACTTAGTTTATGGAGTTATGGCTAACTCAATGGACTAATCTCGTGGACTTAAGTTAACTCTATGATCCTATCTTTCCAGTTAAATACTGCTATTTACAAAGGAATTCAACCAACCATTTGGCGGTTCCATAGATTGTAAATAACATCAATTAAGCTCTTTAATGTTAGTTAATATTAGATTTATCATTAAGCAACACTAACATTTAGATATTTCAAATGGTAACCATTAAAATCTTTAAGTATTTGGAATGAATCAATTTCAGTAAACTATAAAACTATTTTCTTTTTTCCAAATCAAACAAACATAAAACATTAACAATACTAACAATGATAAGATTAATCACGATACAAAACAAACAATACAACACTTAAATGCTAAATGTAAACAAAGATAATTTGTTGGTTTTGGTATTTTTGTTTTGATACGTTCCTAAAGATGAATGAAAGGTGAAATGTAAAAATCTCTTTCAACAGTAAAAACTTTTGTCACTACATGCGACGCGATTACACCATTGAAAACTTAATCACTTAGAATCCTACCTCCTCTCCCTATAGAATCGTGAATCTAGAATTGTAAGATGATCTCTTTAGCATACTGGCATCAACTTGAAACCAAGGCTAGAAGCTTTACGATCTCTTGAGATATGAGTCGGTGCTTGGTGAAAATGGCTTCCCTTCCCATGACGTGATCACTCCTCACAGTGGTTGTTAGTCACCGTGTTTGGCTCGGAATCGACCCGACATCAAGAAAGTATTCTCACAAACCTCTGATGGTTGGTGATTTTGGTGGTGGTGTGGAGCTTCAGGGAACTTCTGACGCTTCCTGCAGTTAGTGCAGTCCTCCACCTCTACACACACTTTCTTCATCTTTCTTCTTTTCTTTTATATTTCTTTCAGTAGTAATTGCTTCTACTTAAATGATCGGTTGGATTTCCTGTAGGATCGTATGACTACACAAGAGGGGGGTGAATTGTGTATCTTTAATATTTTCTGAAATATAATTGAAACTTTAAAACTCAAAAACAAGTCGAGACATTATTTTCATAAAATCATTTTTATTCAAGGTTTCAATTACAATATACAATTCAATTCTCCTCAGAAATTGTAGATGCAATTATATTTCGATACCATGTATCATCTAAACAATTTCATAACTACAAATAGAGAAAATTAATTTACGGAATTTAAAACTTTTCTCCCTGTTTGAGATATTTCTTCTTCTTCAGCAATTCTTCAGTGACGAATATCTTGTCTTTTCATGCTTCACTGAATTTGCTTTCTTCTAATACTTCAAATCTTTAGTGATGAAAATCTTACCTTTTTATGCTTCATTGAACTTTCTTCCACTTGAGAGATTTTTCCTGAAGAAGTGTTTTTGATCCCTGAAAAAGATTTTTCTTTTGGTGTGCAGGGATGGTTTGATCCTTGAAAAGATTTTTTGTTTTGTGTGCAAGGATAAATTGATCAACGAGAATTCTATGCCTTTTATACTGTATCTTGATTTCATGCATATCCTTCACGTTTAACCACTACCAGTTTTCCACTTCTCCACGTCTTTTCTTTTTCCTTCATCGAAACACACACGTTTTAACCCACGTTTATATTTCGAATTTTCTTTAATCATCAGTCCTGGATCTTTGAAAAATTTCCTGCAAAATAAACTTTCTCGTCCAAAAGTTTTTCATCAGTGTAATAAGAAGTCGTTACTTTAATGTTAACTAAACGAGTAACACAAGTATATATATAACTTAACGTTTCTAACTTAACGAGTTCCTCATGTGCCATTTCACGTGACAAGTACTGTAGCTAACTCAACGAACTAAGTTCGTGGTGTTATGCTATCTCAACGAACCATCTCCGTTGTGTTATGATAACTCAACGAACCATTTCCGTTGTGTTATGATATCTCAACGAACCAGTAATAAACAAATGTTTTTATAATAAGAATTTTACCACGTGCAAAAATAACAACTTAAGTTTATAACGCTAACCTAACGCGTTGCCTTGGTGTTCAATATAGCAACTCAACGCGTTTAGTTATGTTAACTTAACGAGTTAAACATGTGCACCTCACGTGATACAATACAACATTCGTAACTTATAATTTCACCACGTGTATAACACTAACTTAACGAGTTCGTCTCTTCTTTTACTCACTAACTTAATGAGTTATCACGTGACCTATTTTAACCTTTAAGCCTCTAACTTAACGAGTTCTCACGTGACCTCTATATAAACAAAACTCTAACTTAACGAGTTGTCTAAACGTGCACTGTTCATGATACAAAAGATATAACATTAAAACATATCATGCTTTTCAATAAAAAGACATGTTAACTTAACGTTTAGCTAAATGAGAAATTAATGCAACGAAACGACTAGATATTAACTTCAGATCCAATACAGACAAGTATTTATATTAGTAAGCGTTTTCTGTATTAATTGATGATTTTAATTTCTTTTCATAAGCAATAGTAATTGAGCAAATATGATTATTTTCATTCAGCACACATCATCAAAACAAAAATACTCAACAATCTCCCCCTTTTTGATGATGACAAAATCATATTAAATCAATTATGAAATATGTTTAACTCAACAAAGCACCTTCGTTGGGTTAACTTTTAATTCAACAAACTTGCTTGTTGACTTAAGTTCACTTAAGCTTATTTCTATTGTTTGTATAAATTTTACCTCTCAGAACTAAAACTCTCAAATGTCAATAATTATATAAGTATTAGTTTTCTAATTATCATCTGTCAGATTACAATAACCATTTAAATAGCATCTCCTTTTATAATATATATATGCAATTAAGATCATAATCATCTTTTTATAATATTTCTCCCCCTTTTTGTCATTAATCAAAAAGATAATTACAGAGAATATATATATGTATATAAGAGATATAATTACAACAACTCTTTCTATAAACAAGAATAATAATTGAAGACATTTACAGAAAAATGTATTGTTCAATCAAATCAAACAAGTAATACAAACATTACATTTTGTATTCAGAAACAAACAAAAACAGTTATCGACCCCTCCTAAGTATATCACTTATAGCGTTACATATTTTATCTCCTAGATGCCTAATATCATTTCTGATGTCGATAAGCACTACATCTAAGTCAGGAGGTAGCTGGGTTTGCCGTTCTGCTTGAACTGAATAACTTTGTTATTGTTGTTGTTTTATATGGTCTATATCAGGTTGTTGTTGTTGTTGTCGTTGAGGTTTATGCATGGCTTGGAATTTTTGCAAATCTTTGACACTAAATGCTCTTATGCCTTTAGTTTTAGAGGGCTAGTCGGATAAATTCAATTGGCTTGCAATGAGTCTACATACAGCATCACCGTAAAATAACTTTGAACTCATATGCTGTAGTTGAGAAGTGAAAACATCAAACCAATTGATTTGAATTCTATTCAGCAAGCTATAAGTTGCATATAAACAACTTCTGCTGACTTCCATATTGTGTCCAACTCTCTGAAATAAATTTGCATGTAATATATTTGCAATAAACCTTGCCTCTGCATTCAGATTTTCCATTAATCTCATTTCAGAATATACATCTGGAATTTTTGCTAAAGACTGAATGTTCCATTCCAGTTGTCTTATTATGTCAAATTTGTTGGTAACAACAACACCTTCATTCGTTAATCCTAAAACTTCAAAAATTAACTCAAGAGACAATATAAACTCCTGTTCATTTGTTTGAGTTTTCAGAAAATTTCCATTCTTGACTAGATTGCTATAAAAAGCTGCAATAAGCTCTGTGTATTGCTTCCATTTCGTTCCTACTGGCAAGAATTTAATGAGGCCTTGAAACTCAAACAGATCTCTTATTTCCATCAAATTTCTAAATTTTATTGGACGAGCATGCAGAATCTGACATGTAATCAAATTATTGTATTTTTGCAATGCTTCTTCAGATCTAAAATGAATTGCATTACCTTGAATTTTTAATATTGTACACAAAGAAGGTGATACCTGAAGCCGTGATTCAGAGTTTAATTCATCTTCAGGAACCTCCTCTTCAAAATGAATGTCATGTTGTTCCTCTTCCAAAATATTATCTTGAAGCTGCTCAGGTAAGCTTGATTCTTCAGCTTCAACAGTGTTAGGAACATTGTCAATATGCTCAACATTCATCTGTTCAGTCTCTATAGAATGTTCAGAGTACAATTTTTCCACAAATTCTACAGCTGGTGTATCTGTTTGTAATTGTTCATTTTATTCAACAGATAATTCCATTGATTCATGTTGTGAATTCTCAGACTCTGCTTCTATAGATTCTATAGAAGGCTGGTTAACTTTTAGCTCTTCTGGAGTCTTAACATTTTCAATATCTGCTACTCCAGACAATTCAACCTTTGAACTAGTTACTGCCTCAACATTGTCAATTATATCTTCAATAACTTGTTCAATGTCAGGTGCTTGATGCTCTGATTTGTCAATTTCTGCATTATCAGGACTTGTACTAATAGAAAAACTTGAGCTCATATTTGACTTGGATTTCTTCTCAAGTTTTCTAGCAAGGGAAAATAAAGTCTCATTATCTTCATTAGTTTTAGTGTGTTCGGAACTGATGAGTTTATCAGATGCACAATAAGGTACAATGTCTAGACATACATTGTCCTTTGGAAATAAATTTTCATCTAATTTTCCTTTTTCAATAGACTTTGTTTCCTTAGACATAATTTTTCTGACTTTCCTTCTTCGAATACCCATGTATTCATATTTCAACGTAAAATGTTATGACGATTCGTTATCTGTGTTTTTTGGTGTTGTGTTCATGTTTTAAAAAATGAATATGCATGTGATTCTATGTTTGGGTGTTGTATTGTGTACGAAAAATAAAAAACATTAAGGTCAATTGACGAAGTTTATCTCGAAGAAAATTAAGTAGTCCCCACGGTATAAGTTCATTGGTTATCGGGTTAACCAACGGACTACGTCCGTTAATTAAAACCTTAGAAATAGAAATCAATTCTAGATAAACTTCGTGTTGCAAGAGCAAAGTGTCTCTATTCAAAAACTTAGGAGTGATCATGGAACTGAATTTGATAATGATCAAATGGATAACTATTGTAGTGAGCATGGCATTGATCATAGATTTTCTTTTCCAAGAGCATCGTGTCAAAATGGTGTTGTTGAGAGAAAGAATAGATCACTTCAAGAAATGGCCAGAACTATGTTGAATGAACATAAGTTACCTCAAAATCTTTGGGCTGAAGCAGTAAATACACCTTGTTATGTTATTAACAGAAGTCATTTAAGACCTCATGTTAATAAAACTCCTTTTGAAATTATGTTTAATAGGGTTCCAAAAATTTCCTATATGAAACCATTTGGCTGCAAGTGTTTTATTCTTAATACTAAGGATAAAAGGGATAAATTTCAAGCCAAATCGGATGAAGGAATTTTTGTAGGTTACTCTACTAGAAGTAAAGCCTATAGAATATATAACAAGACTTCTAGGACTATTGAAGAAACCCTTCATGTAAGCTTCAATGAAAATTCTCTTAGAGAATCTCAATCTAAAGCAGATAATGATGACTTGATCAATTTTCCAAATGAGTTAGAGATCAATAGAGAGATTGATAATTTATCTGAGAAAATCAAAAATATGAACTTAAATGATCAAACTAATAATGAAAGTGATGGATTTTCAGATGCTGATGAGAATATTGAGGAAAATCAGAGAAATTGGCGTTATTCTTCATCACATCCCATTACTCAAGTCATTGGTAATATTAATGAGGGAGTTAAAACTAGAGTTTCAGTAAATTTAAATAGTATGTATATGTTTGTTTCTATGGTGGAACCAAGGAATATACAAGAAGCATTATCTGATGAAAATTGGATAGTGGCAATGCAAGAAGAACTAAATCAATTCATCAGAAATGATGTATGGGAATTAGTCTCTCCACCAGAAAATCAGTCCATAATAGGTACAAAGTGGATCTTTAGAAACAAAACTAACGAAACTGGTCAAATTATAAGGAATAAAGCTAGATTAGTTGCACAAGGGTATACACAAGAAGAAAGATTAGATTATGATGAAACATTTGCTCCTCTGGCTAGGTTAGAAAGTATTAGAATATTATTGGCATATGCTTGTTATATGGATTTTAAATTATATCAAATGGATGTAAAGAGTGCATTTCTAAATGGTTTAATTAACGAAGAAGTCTATGTAAAACAACCACCTGGATTTGAAGATATTAAAATTCCTGACTTTGTGTATAATTGAAGAAAGCCTTATATGGTTTGAAGCAAGCACCTAGATCATGGTATGAAAGATTGTCTACTTTTTTAATAGAAAAAGGCTATATCATGGGAAAAGTGGATCATACTCTATTTATTAAGAGAGATGGTAAAGATCAAATTGTTGTTCAAATATACGTGGATGATATAATCTTTGGAGCAACCTCTGATAAGTTGATAGAAATATTCTCTGAAGAGATGACTAATCAGTTTGAAATGAGTATGATAGGAGAACTTTCATATTTTCTAGGACTTCAAATTAATCAAATGGATAAAGGTATATTTTTAAATCAAGAAAAATATGCAGATCAAATGCTTAAGAAATTTAATTTTAATGATACAAGGATTCGAGGAACTCCTATGAGTACTACTTTAAAGTTAGATATTGATGACATAGGAAAATCTATAGATCAAAGAAAATACAGAAGTATGATTGGTTCTTTACTTTATTTGACTGCTAGTAGACCTAATATTATGTTTGCTGTGTGTGTTTGTGCTAGATTTCAATCTAATCCTAAAGAATCACACTTAATTTCAGTTAAAAGAATATTTAGATATATACAAGGAACTAAAAATTTCAGACTGTATTATTCTAAGGATAGTTCAATAGATCTTATAGGATATACTGATGTTGATTATGCAGGATCTAAATTTGATAGAAAGAGTACCAGTGGCACATGTCAATTATTGGAAAATAATTTGGTGTCATGGTTTAGTAAAAAGCAAAACTGTGTAGCACTTTCTACTACAGAAGCTGAATATGTTGCTGCTGCACTGTGTTGCACTCAGATTCTGTGGATAAGGCAAACTTTAGAAGATTTTGGATTATCTTATGATACAACTGAGATTTATTGTGACAGTAGTTCTGCAATAAATCTTTCCAAAAATCCTGTATTACATTCAAGAGCAAAGCATATAGAGGTTAGACATCATTTTCTAAGAGATAACGTAATTAAATGAAAAATTAAATTAGAATTTGTGTCTAATAAAAATCAATTAGCTGATATATTTACAAAACCTCTAGATGAAAATACATTCTGCAACATTAGATTAAATTTAGGTATTTGTAGGCTATGTAATGTGTAAAATGCTTAAACTCCACATAAAAAGATAAATATTATTGATGATATTGTTCACCTCATAGATATTATATACTTATTATAAATATCTAAAGTAATATCTAAACTGCTGCTTAAGATACTATGTATTTATTGTAAAATCATAGTAGTATCTTATTGATTTTAAGTAGTTTATCAATTTTAATGGTTTTTACGATTTTAAGTGGAAGTGTAAATGAAAAACATTAAATACTTCTGACATTCTGAAATTTTGATTAAATGTTTTCTTTGAATCAAGGAAAATGCATATGATCATGCATAAATTTGACTTAATTGATTAAACTTGTAGAATAAGTTATATGTAACTCATCTTAAACTGTTAATCAAAAGTATAAGCTTATTGAAACTGATTCATATTCTCAGTACAATCATAGAAGTAAAAATTGTATGAGATTTGTGTTTTATTGCATCTGTATTAATGGAATACATATATACTGTGCTTAAAATGAAAAGTGCTTACAAAGTGAAAATCTTTGAGAGTTTATTGATCAGTTTGATCACGAGCCTTTTGTACTTGAGCAAATAGGTATGTAAGGATTGTTGTCCTAAAAAAGGATTCTTTAAATTTGGCAACCTAAGGTCCTGATCAGATTTGGGATTGTTGACTGAAAGCTCATTACACAGGTACATTAGAAAGCTCTTGTATGATTCAAGCTTTTCAAACTAACTTTTAAAGAAAATTATCAATATTTACTGTTTTGAAAAGAAAAAGTTGTTTCATTAATTACAGATATCTTTGAATCACATATAGTTTATACCAATATGACTACTGATTTATTGAATCAACATTAGTACTTTTGAAAATGTTTATTTGAGATACATTCTTTTATTCTCCTTGAATTAATCGAATTGAGTTCAAAGTTTTGTTTTTGATTCATATAGAGTAGAAATTGATTCTGGAAATCATTTTTGATGATGTTAGGATAACAAAAGTCTCTGAAAAGAAAATGTAAAAGTATAGTTATACTTAACATCTATTGTCACTACAAGTATATTTTGTATTTTGATTGAATATATTTGAAGTATATTTGTAGGGGGAGCATTAACAATGTCAAAAATAGATTAATATAATTTAAAATACAAATCTTAGTTAATCTAAATTAATGTCCTCTTAAAATCTTGATGAAATAATTTAAAAAGACAAATAAACTATTCTAGATTCAAAAGACAAACTGTTCAAATAGTTTACAATGTTCTCAAGATAATGTTAAGTTTAGCATGTATGTTGTTTTCGGAAGGTTTTAGTTGGAAGCATCCGAAACTTGTTTAAGTGTACTAATTAGACGTTATATTAGATAAGGTAACGTGTAAAACTGCCTCTAGACAGTGTTTTACTCGTTAGGTTAGTTAACTCAACGAGTTATACTTGAATATTTCGGGTACCTTGATTGAATAAAGTTTATTCAATATTTATTTAATTTCTAAACCCGACTTATCTTCACGTTGAGTTATACGCCTAAAAACCCTATTTAAACACTTATAACACGGGGACTTAGGTTATTTGTAAACTTTGTAAAGAAAATCTTTCCCGGTTGTTGTTGTTACAACCTACGACGATGGTCTCCAAGTTCTACAAAGGTCGTGGCAGAGGAAAAGGCAAAAGCAGAAGAGATGCAAAAGGAAAAGAAATAGAGAATGATGAAGTTCCATGTACTTGGTTCAAGAAAATATTTCGAGTGGACAAAAGGTTAGAAGAACTTTATAGAGATTACTACTTTTCTCAAGATATATTAGATGAAGTTAGACAAGAACTTCAACATACTGATGCAAGTATTACATACATGGGTATTCGAAGTAAATATGATAGAGAATACAGAATGAAATGTGCTGAGATTGCATTTTTGGAACAGTATGCAGAATATTTGGAAAAAGGTGTAGGTTCATCAAATAGAACTCCTCAAACTCCTATAAACGGTACAAGACTATATGCATTTGAGGAAGA
Source organism: Cymodocea nodosa (assembly GCA_036874045.1). NCBI lineage: Eukaryota > Viridiplantae > Streptophyta > Magnoliopsida > Alismatales > Cymodoceaceae > Cymodocea > Cymodocea nodosa. The sequence goes on along the minus strand of CM072342.1, from coordinate 13,716,326 downwards.
GCATGAATCAGCTGTCCCTACTCCTTTATATTCAAAACAAGTAGAATCAGATATTGCTGTAGACGAAACAAAAGTTGATAGTCTTCGAAAGGCCGTTGCAATAGAAAGTGCCTTAGAAGAATTAAAGCAGAAAACTTTTATGGAGCAATTTGAAAAGAAAACAGCAATACTTGAAGAGGAGAAACAAAAATGTTATAGAAGAAGAAAAATTAGAAAAATTATGTCTAAGGAAACAAAGTCTATTAGAAAAGGACAATCAGATGAAAATTTATTTCCAAAGGACAATGTATGTCTAGACATTCTACCTTATTGTGCATCTGATAAACTCATCAGTTTCGAACACACTGAAACTGATGAAGATAATGAGACTTTATTTTCCCTTGCTAGAAAGCTTGAGAAGAAATACAAGTCAAATATGAGCTCAAGTTTTTCTATTAATACAAGTCCTGATGATGCAGAAATTGACAAATCAGAGCATCAAACACCTGACATTGAACAAGTTATTGCAAATATAATTGACAATGTTGAGGAAGTAACTAGTTCAGAGGCTAAATTGTCTGGAGTAGCAGATATTGAAATTGTTAAGACTCCAGAAGAGCTAAAAGTTAACCAGCCTTCTACAGAATCTATAGAAGTAGAGTCTGAGAATTCACAGCATGAATCAATGGAAATATTTGTTGAACAAAATGAACAATTACAGACAGATACACTAGCTATAGAATTTGTGGAAAAATTGTACTCTGAACATTCTATAGAGACTGAACAGATGAATGTTGAGCATATTGAAAATGTTCCTAACACTGTTGAAGCTGAAGAATCAAACTTACCTGAGCAGCTTCAAGATAATATTTTGGAAGAGGAACAACATGACATTCATTTTGAAGAAGAGGTTCCTGAAGATGAATTAAACTCTGAATCACGGCTTCAGGTATTACCTTCTTTGTGTACAATGTTAAACATTCAAGGTAATACAATTCATTTTAGATCTGAAGAAGCATTGCAGAAATACAATAATCTGATTACATGTCAGATTCTACATGCTCGTCCAATAAAATTCAGAAATTTGATGGACATAAGAGATATATTTGAGTTTCAAGGCCTCATTAAATTCTTGCCAGTAGGACCGAAATGGAAGCAATACATAGAGCTTATTGTAGCTTTTTATAGCAATCTAGTCAAGAATGAAAATTTTCTGAAGACTCAAATAAATGAACAGGAGTTTATATTGTCTCCTGAGTTAATTTTTGAAGTTTTGGGATTAAAGAATGAAGGTGTTGTTGTTACAAACAGATTTGACATGATAAGACAACTGGAATGGAACATTCAGTCTTTATCAAAAATTCTAGATGTATATTCTGAAATGAGATTAATGGAAAATCTGAATGTAGAGGCAAGGTTTATTGCAAATATATTGCATGCAAATTTATTTCAGAGAGTTGGACACAATATGGAAGTCAGTAGAAGTTGTTTATATGCAACTTATAGCTTGCTGAATAGAATTCAAATCAATTGGTTTGATGTTTTCACTTCTCAACTACAGCATATGAGTTCAAAGTTATTTTATGGTGATGTTGTATGTAGACTCATTGCAAGCCAATTGAATTTATCCGACTGGCCCTCTAAAACTAAAGGCATGAGAGCATTTAGTGTCAAAGATTTGCAAAAATTCCTGGCCATGCATAAACCTCAACGACAACAACAACAACAACCTAATACAGACCATATACAACAACAACAACAACAACAAAGTTATTCAGTTCAAGTAGAACAGCAAACCTAGCCACCTCCTGACTTAGATGCAGTGCTTAACGACATCAGAAATGATATTAGGCATCTAGGAGATAAAATATGTAATGCTATAAGTGATATACTTAGGAGGGGTCGCTAACTGTTTTTGTTTGTTTCTGAATACAAAATGTAATGTTTGTATTACTTGTTTGATTCATTGAACAATACATTCTTCTATAAATATCTTCAATTATTATTCTTGTTTACAGAAAGAGTTGTTGTAATTGTAATTCTCTTATATATATGTATATATATTCTTTGAAATTATTTTTTTAATTAATGACAAAAAGGGGGAGAAATATTATAAAAAGATGATTATGATCTTAATTGCATATATATATTATAAAAGGAGATGCTATTTAAATGGTTATTGTAATCTGATAGATGATAATTAGAAAACTGATACTTAGATAATTATTGACATTTGAGAGTTTTAGTTCTGAGAGGTAAAATTTACACAAACAATAGAAATAAGCTTAAGTGAACTTAAGTCAACAAACAAGTTTGTTGAATTAAAAGTTAACCCAACAAAGGTACTTTGTTGAGTTATACATATTTCATAATTGATTTAATATGGTTTTGTCATCATCAAAAAGGGGGAGATTGTTGAGTATTTTTGTTTTGATGATGTGTGCTGAATGAAAATAATCATATTTGCTCAATTACTATTGCTTGTGAAAAGAAATTAAAATCATCAATTAGTACATAAAAAGCTTACTGATATAAATACTTGTCTGTATTGGATCTGAAGTTAATAACTACTCGTTTCGTTGCATTAATTTCTCACTTAGCTAAACGTTTAGTTAACGTGTGTTTTTATTGAAAAGCATGATATGTTTTAATGTTATATCTTTTGTATCATGAACAGTGCACGTTTAGACAACTCGTTAAGTTAGAGTTTTGTTTGTATAGAGGTCACGTGAGAACTCGTTAAGTTAGAGGCTTAAAGGTTAAAATAGGTCACGTGATAACTCGTTAAGTTAGTGAGTAAAAGGAGAGACAAACTCATTAAGTTAGTGTTATACACGTGGTGAAATTATAGGTTACGAATGTTGTATTGTATCACGTGAGGTGCACATGTTTAACTCGTTAAGTTAACATAACTAAACGCGTTGAGTTGCTATATTGAACACTAAGGCAACGCGTTAGGTTAGCGTTATAAACTTAAGTTGTTATTTTTGCACGTGGTAAAATTCTTATTATAAAAACATTTGTTTATTAATGGTTCGTTGAGTTATCATAAAATAACAGAGATGGTTCGTTGAGTTATCATAACACAATGGAGATGGTTCGTTGAATTAGCATAGCACCACGGACTTAGTTCGTTGAGTTAGCTACAGTACTTGTCACGTGAAATGGCACATGAGGAACTCGTTAAGTTAGAAATGTTAAGTTGTATATATACTTGTGTTACTCGTTTAGTTAACATTAAAGTAACGACTTCTTATTACATTGATGAAAAAATTTTGGACGAGAAAGTTTATTTTGCAGGAAATTTTTCAGAGATCCAAGACTGATGATTAAAGAAAATTCGAAATATAAACGTGGGTTAGAACGTGTGTGTTTCGATGAAGGAAAAAGAAAAGATGTGGAGAAGTGGAAAACTGGTGGTGGTTAAATGTGAAGGATATGCATGAAATGAAGATATAGTATAAAAGGCATAGAATTCTCGTTGATCAATTTATCCTTGCACACAAAAAGAAAAATCTTTTCAAGGATCAAACCATCCCTACACACCAAAAGAAAAATCTTTTTCAGGGATCAAAAACACCTTCTCGGGAAAAATCTCTCAAGTGGAAGAAAGTTCAGTGAAGCATAAAAAGGTAAGATTTTCGTCACTGAAGATTTGAAGTATCAGAAGAAAGTAAATTTGGTGAAGCCTGAAAAGACAAGATATTCGTCACTGAAGAATTGCTGAAGAAGAAAAAGAAGAAGAAGAAAGATCTCAAACAAGGAGAAAAGTTTTAAATTCCGCAAATTAGTTTTCTCTATTTGTAGTTATGAAATTGTTTAGATGATACATGGTATCGAAATATAATTGCATCTACAATTTCTGAGGAGAATTGAATTGTATATTGTAATTGAAACCTTGAATAAAAATGATTTTATGAAAACAATGTCTCGACTTGTTTTTGAGTTTTAAAGTTTCAATTATATTTCAGAAAATATTAAAAATACACAATTCACCCCCCTCTTGTGTAGCCATACGATCCTACATGATAGTTAATTGCATAATATTTAGCTTATCATATGAGAATTAATCCACTATGTCATAATTACACTGTTATATGCTTTATTGAAGGAATCTGCATAATTTCAGAAAATTAGCATTAATTAAGTACATTTCTGAACTATTGATAAATTACAAGCTTTGAAATTCCTAAGTATCTGAATTTTTTGTTATTTCGGAGAGTTATATTTTATGTATCAGATAGTTATGTTTTAAATGCTAAAAGAATATTCAGGTACACAATAACAACTTGTTGAGTTGAAAGCTTAAAGGTGTAAAAAGTACAAAGTAACAACTCATTGAGTTAGTGAGTAAAAACTGTAAGTAGTATACCTGAACTCATTAAGTTAGAATTATGCACGTGTTGAAATTAAATGTTTTAGTATATCACGTGAGTTGCACATGTATAACTCGTTAAGTTAGCATAACTATATGCGTTGAGTTACTTGAATATACTCTAAGGTAACATGTTGTGTTAGTAGCTTATAAGTTATTTCTTTATTGCACGTGTTTTATAGTTAAATCAACAAAGTAAGTCCGTTGAGTTATTTGTAACTCCATGGACCATTTATTTTCTAATATGCCACTGTAGCAGTTGCAGAAATAGGAAATTCAAGGGAAAACCACAATTACACGTATCATGTAGGAAATCACTCGTGGAATGAAGAAGAAATCACCATTGTTGATATGAATGAAGGAAATCCAACTGATCATCTAAGCAGAAGCAGTTACTACAGAAAGAAATATAAAAGAAGAGAAAAAAGATGAAGAAAGTGTGTGTGTAGAGGTGGAGAACCACACTAACTACAGGAAGCGTCGAAAGTTCCTTGAAGCTCCACACCACCACCAAAATCACCAACCATCAGAGGTCTGTGAGGATACTTTCCAGATGTCAGGTTGATTCCAAGCCAAACACGGTGACTGACAACCATTGTGAGGAGTGATCGCGTCGCGGGAAGAGAAGCCATTTTCACCAAGCACCAACTCATATCTCAGGAGATTGTAAAGTTTCTAGCCTTGGTTTCGGGTTGATGGTAGTATGCTGAAGAGGAGGTCATCTTACAATTATTGATTCACGATTCTATAGGGAGAAAAGGCAAGATTGTAAGTAATTAAGTTTTCAAAGGTGTAATTGCATCGCATGTAGTGACAGAAGTTTTTACTGTCAATAGAGATTTTTACATTTCAGCTTTTGCTCATCTTTAGGAACATATCAAAATAGAAATACCAAAAATAACCAATTATCTGTGTTTACATTTAGTATTAAAGTGTTGTATTGTCTATTTTGTATCATGATTAATGTTATCATTATCAATATTGTGAATGTTTTACGTTTGTTTGATTTAGAAAATAGAAAATAGTTTTATTATTTATTGAAATTGATTCGTTCCAGATTCTTAAAGATTTTATTAGTTGCTGTTTGAAATATCTGAATGTTAGTGTTGCTTAATGATAAATCTAATATTAACTAACATTAAAGAGCTTAATTGATGTTATTTACAACCTATGGAATCGCCCAATGGTTGGCCAAATTCCTTTGTAAATTACAGTATTTAATTGGAAAAATAGGCTCATGGAGTTAACTTAAGTCCACGAGATTAGTTCGTTGAGTTAACCATAACTCCACAAACTAAGTACGTTGTGTTAATTGTAACTAAACAGAGTGCTTAACTGAACACATATAAACTCCAATATAAAAATCGAAATAGTACACAATTCTTACTCAATCTTTGTGGGATCGACCTATACTTGCACATAAATACAATATACACCGTGCACTTGTAGTTAAAAATATAAATTTGAATTAATATCTAATTTGTGTGAAAGGTTGTTTGTTTACTTCTAAAAGTAATTATTGATATAAGCATAAAAGCAAATTAAACAAGTTTAAGATTTAACTTAACAACCCCAAACATGTGCTTTACCATTTAAGTGCTTCAATCCATTTAATAATGGCACACCAAGATTGATAGCTAAACAGTCCTTTATTTCCTATTTTGTTCACTTGATTGTAGTTGTGTTCTCTAGAATTTCTATCCCTTCATTTTTCAATTCAAAAATGTTGTGGAGAAGCTCTAGTGTTATCAGTACATCAGCTTACTCCACATTAGAAATTAACTTTCCTTCTTCCTCTCAAGTTTGCACAAAAATAGGGCATTAAATTCTCATATATTGTATGCCCTTTCTACTGGGAAATAAATTGTAGTAGACCCTAGAACTCGAATAATTCTTTAATTTCCTGCATACCGTCGTAGTTTATTGGTCAATTGTATATAATATCATAACTCCTAATCTCTTGACATTTATTGTATACTTCCTAACTCCAAAAGTGTACTTCATTCAGAACTATTGCTTCAATCGGGTCGGGGATTTGAATTTGTTGCTCTAGAGGGGTTTGTTCTTGAATTTCTTCTTCAATGTGCTGAACTTAAATTTGTTGGAAATAATCTGGAGATTCCTACATTTTAGCTCCTCTTTCTATTTGTGGTGGAGAGTTGATATAACTCTCCATTCTTCTTTCTTGAATCCTCTCAAAAATTTGTTGAAGAGTCTCTCCCTCTTTAGTGGAATTTGTCGAGACATTTCCTTCCTATTCCATATGCTCTTGTTTAGCTTCTTGTTCAGTTTCTTCTCTTTCTTCTTCCTCCTGACTACCAATCTGCATTGTCACTATTCTTTCTAATTCTGTGGCAAATTGGGATGGAGTCATGGACAAATCAGCTTCTACCCTAATTTCAATTTCTTCTATTTGTACAAGCTGTAGACTAATTTTAGCCCATTTTTCTTCTTCTCTTTGCTCTTGTTGCTACTGTTGCTCCTCCTCCTTAGATTCGGATAGTAGGTCTACAAAAATGAGCTCTGTAGGCCCTTCTGATATTTTCAACTTAGTTTTAATATCTACAAGAGCTTCAGACACTATCTCTTTTCCTTTCCTTCTTCTAAATAGCTATGTCTGGTCTTCCTCTTCCTCCTCTAAGATTAAATCTACAAAAATAGGCTCTATAGTCCCTTAAGCCATAGGTATTGGCTCTTCCTATTTTACTCTTTTTATAATTACTAGTCTTGAAGGACCAGCTTCAGCTTCTCTTATAGCCATTGATCTATTTGCTTCCTAATGCTACTCTACTTTAATTTTATACTAGGCCTTCAACTTATCTGTGGCTCTTTTCTTGTAGAGTGCATTATATAGCAAATGCATTTTTACCATAGCCATATCCTCAGAATTTCCTTGGCTCTTGGCAACTTTGACAAGCTCTGCAAATTATTTCCATTCCTTTAGTGTTGATGGCCCCAAAAAATGCTTCTCTTTTGATCAGCCTTAGCGATGGAATGGATGGTCCTAGTTGCTATTCCTTAGTAACTAGTTTTTTAGCAGCTAGCTCTATAGCTGCAGGCTCTTCTGTTGCTCCTAGATTGCCCACTAGGCATGTCCACCAATATGTTGTACGAACCATAATCTGGACTTGTGTTGGATCAATTCTAGGGCAACTTCGTTGTTTTACCTAATTTTCCTTTCTCTGTTGACTGCAACTTCTGTTGCTACCTTAATCCTTGTTTCTACAATATGAGGTATTCTAATATCTAAATCTACTAAAACTTTCCTTCAATAGAAGATGTTAGATTCTAACTTTTGGAGTTCTTTTTCCCTTGTCGTGTTCTTGATTTTTTGTCTCGTATGCCATTCTTCTAATTCTCTGAGAAATCTCATGGTGTCAACTTTCTCCTAGAACTTTGGCATCATCTTGTCTTCGTGGTGTGACGGAATGGAATGAAATCGCTTTGATATCTACTGTTCTAAGTTCTAAATGATTCTGCGGATAATGCCTCCAAATCCTAAGTTTCAGTATAAATAAACCCTAAGTTTTAGGCGAGTAATCAGGTCATTTTCCTGCGTAAACTCTCGCTCTCTCACTTACCTCTCCATGGAGTTACAATTAACTCTAAGGACTAAGTCCGTGGACTTAACTACAGTACTTCGTTGAGTTATAGTTAACTCAACGGGGTAAGTTCGTTAACTTATCCTAAACTCAACAGAGTAAGTTCATTGAGTTAAGCGTAACTCAACAAACTTCTTGTAAAGTTATAACTAATAAAAATACTTATAATAATAATTCGTACTTTGGTCATGACCGAAGAATTTTCGGTCTGACCGATTCTTAATTTTTCAACATTTTAGAATTTCGGTCAAACCATTATATTCCTTGATTGATTCGAAATTAAATACTCTCTTTTTTTCTACCAGTTGAACCGATATTATGCTTCGATAAACTAACCTTTTAACTTAATATAATATATAGATTTTTTGTTTTTATGCTTCGGTTAGACCGATGGATCTTGTTGGTTGAACTGCAACAACTTTTTTTTTTCTTTTAAAATATATTTCGGTAAAACCCCTAATTTCTTTTGGTTGAACTATGACTATGTTTAAATAAGGTTTTTTTTTTTTTAATATTGACTTAGATAATTTCTTACTAAGTAAAGCTCGAGTAGTTCTCTACTCTTACTTCTTCTATAATTCCAAAAGAACATTTTGGAATCTTCAGAATAGGTCTAAGTCTTTGTCCATTTACTTTAAATATATTCTGATTTTTAGGATTTTCAATTTTAATAGCTCCATAAGGATAAATATTTCAAATTATGTAAGGTCCTGCCGATCTAGATCTTAATTCTCCTGGATAGTTATGGAGTCTAGTCATGTAAAGATATACTTCTTGTCCTATTTCAAAAGTTTATGGAATAATTTTCTTATCATTCCAAAATTTCATTTTTTCTTTTTCTCTTACAGTTTTCGAATAAGCTTCATTCCTAAATTCTTCTAATTCAATCAATTGCATTTTCCTATTTTCAGTAGCTTGATTTAAATTAGTGTTCAGAGTTTTTAATGCCTAATAAACTTTATGTTCAATTTCAACTGGTAAATGACAACTTTTCCATATACCAGCCTAAAAGGTGACATACTTAAGCTTGTCTTATAAGCAGTTCTATAAGCCCAAAGTGCATCTATTAATTTATTAGCCCAATCTGTTCTAGTAGGATTTACTACTTTTTCTAAGATTAACTTAATTTGTTTATTTGCACTTTCTACTTGTCCACTTGTTTGTAGATGATATGATGTTGCAATTTTGTTATTTACTCCATATTTTTTCATTAAGGCTTCAAAACTTCTATTACAGAAATGAGTTCCTCTATCACTGATAATAGCTTTAGGTATTCCAAATTTGACAATTATATTAGTTCTTATAAAATGTATTACCACTTTGTTGTTAGTAGTTTTTGTAGGAATAGCTTCTATCCATTTAGATACATAATCCACCCTCAATAATATATAATTAAATTGATTAGACATAGGAAATGGACCCATAAAATCTATTCCCCACACATCAAAGATTTCAACCTCAATAATAGGATTCAGAGGCATCATATTCCTCTTTGATATTCTTCCTATTTGTTGACATCTTAAACAACTTAAACAGTATTTATGAGCATCTTTGAATAGTGTTGGCCAATAAAATCCACATTGTAGAATTTTGGCTGCAGTTTTCTCTAAACCAAAATGCCCTCCACATGCTTGGTCATGGCAGAAAGACAACATGCTCTGATATTTTGTTTTTGGAACACACCTCCTTAAAACCAGATTAGGACATTTCTTAAATAAGTATGAGTCTTCCCAATAGTAATATTTTACTCTTGAAAAGAACAATTTCTTATCCTTTCTATTCCAATCCTTAGGTGTTAAACCAATAACTAAGTAATTAACTATGTCTGCATACCAAGGCATTGTGATTTCTTCTTCATTCCACGAGTGAATTCCTACGTGATACGTGCAATTGTGGTTTTCCTTCGAATTTCCTGTTTCTGCAACTGCTATATTAGCATATTAGTATTCATTTTACTCGAACACTTATCTTTTAAGTCCTGTAAAAACTCAAACACTTATTTGTAACTCTTCAAGTTTTTGCACCTACAAAACACATGACTGAACATAGAAAACTTATCTGTTCGTTAGTCATTTTACAAAACTTGAATAGTTATCTATCCATGTATATAAAAACTTGAACAATTATCTAACTCTTCAATTTTCATTACCGAACGCACATGGAAAACATGTGACAACTTAAAATATTAAAAACACACGTGTAGATAACTTAACTATATGAGTTTTTAACATAACTCTTCGACAAAAATGAAATCTTAACTATCCAAAAGTTTACTTTTCTTATTTCTACATAACACTAACACAACGCGTATAGTTTTGCTAACTTAATGAGTTCAGATATTTCAAATACTTGCAAACCTAACTATCCGATGCTTAGATGCATTCTGGATAGTTAGGAGATAACTTACCGAACATTCACTTAAGTCATGCATTAATGTTTCAACATTTGTACTTCAAGAAATAATAAAATATTCATTAAGCATTTAAAACATAACTGTCTGGTACATGCAATATAACTCTCCAAAATAACAGAAAATTCGGATACTTAAGTATTTCAAAGCCTATAACTCACCGACAGTTCAGAAATGTACTAAATTAACATTAATTCCTTGAAATTATACAGATTCCTTCATTAAAGCATATAATAGTGCAATTATAACATAATGGCTTAATTCTCATATGATAAGCTAAATATTATGCAAATAACCATCATTTAACTGTTAATATTATGCACTTTTTCATTCTAAACACTTCCCCCATACTTAAATTTTGTTAGTCCCTTAGCAAACTAAGATCTGACTAGTTGGTCTTTCTAAAGTGCTAGAATTAATTCTTCATTTTGTTTCTTCAGAATACATAAATTAGATTACTATATAGATATTCTATATTTTTTCGTAATCTGTTTCAACATTGTTTTCTCCTCTTCAACCTACAAATATATTTAAAACATATGTAAATTACATACAAAATATATTAGCATCATATAGGTACTAATTATATTATCATTTTTTCTTCTTTTCAAACATCTGTTATCCTGAATTTTCCAATATAATTTTCAAAATAAATTTCAACTACATACGAATCAAAACACAATCCAATTCAATATAATTAAAACAAGTAGAATAATGAATTGTGTCTTAGATAAACAACTTCAAAAGTCTATTCTAGATTCATACTTCAGTAATCTTAGATAACAGAAAATATACTTGATTCAAAAGATATCTGTATTTCACAAAACACTTTTATCTTTTCAGAACAATATATGCATATTTGTACTTTAAAAGTTAATTTGAAAAGCTTGAATCATACAAGAGCTTTCTAGTGTACTCATGTATTGAGCTTTCAATCAACAATCTCAGATTTGATCACGATCTTAGGTTACTAGATTTAAAGAGTCCTTTTTTAGGTCAACAATCCTTACAAACCTACCTGCTCAAGTACAAAAGGCTCGTGGTCAAACAAGTCAATAAACACTCAAAATTTTTCTATTTTTTTCTTTCTTTTTTTTCTTTTCAACACAGTATATATACGTATTTCATTAATGCAGATGCAATAAAACACAAATCTCATATAGTCTTGCTTCTATAATTTACTGAAAATATGAATTCATATCAATAAGCACATACTTTTTCTGTAGTTTAATAAGATTTACACATAAATCATTCTACAAGTTTAATCAATCAAATTAAATGTATCATTGATCATATGTATTTCATCTAATCCAAAAATCAACATTTCAGCTCTTTCAGGATTTTAGATAATTTATTGAGTTTCAATTAACCATTTTTTTTTCTTTTTAAAATCGTGAAATTGTTAAACTCATAAAATTTAGCAAAAACATAAGATACTATATCTAGATTTGTATTAATAGTAAAATTTTGTAGCATCTTATATAAAATTATAAATATAACATTTAAGTAGTTACAGTTCTTAAAAATTTGATAGTCTTAATTATCAGATGGTTACAACAAATTCATAAAAAGTTTTCAATTTCCACAGAACTTTGCAGTACCATTCTAATTCCTCTATTTAACAAAATTACTTGGCTTTTAGTTTAATTATCTCCCCCCCCATACCTACATTTTGCATTGTCCTCAATATAAAAGATTTTACAATAAATACAATAATTGTAGTAGACATGAATATTGTTTCATTGACTTAGCACCTAACTCAACGAACTTAATTCATTGAGTTAATGAATAACTACACAAATTGAGTTTAAATGTAAATTTAGGATAAGTAATCAATTACATACCTTGTTCTTTTGTATCTCCTTCAATATCTTCTGATTTTTGATTTTGAAAAACTTTTCATTCACAAATAAAAGCAGAATATATAACAAAATAACACTTAACAACAAAACATAAATTGTTAATTCAGTGTCTTGTGTGGAACCTAGGCTCCTACACCTTTAGTAGCTCACAAGCAAGCTAGTTGGTTTCTCAAAACAGATACCAACAAATTGGATTGATATTTTGTTTTTTTGTTTTTTCTTTTTCTTTCTATAAAATAAAATAGATTACACACAACATTAAAAGTATAGAATCACAATTTAAGAACATGATTGAAAAGTAGTAACAAATGGAATAAACGTGTCAGTCCAAGCAAACTTTTTAGACATAATTATTCTTGCTATTAATTCTATTTTAATGCAGTCCATTTTCCTTTTCAACTTGTAAATATGCAGTATGTTATCAATACTAAATATGAGTGTATTATCATTAATGAATTGAAATGTAGAAAGGGATCCATTTTTGTTCCAAGATAATGTAGATATTTCTATTTCTACATCTATTTCTATATATTCCTTTTCCCACTTCCATTCATTTAGGTCTTTCATAATTCATATTTTAAATTTCATTAGTTCATCCCACCATCTTATTAGACATAAAGTAGGATCATCATATTCATTATACCACATTCCTAATTGAATTTTATCATATTCTGTAGACAGTGGTTTAGTTATATCACTCAGTATAGGCAATATTTCTATAAAGTCATCATCATAACTGTCTATGCTTACTATGTATAAATCAGATCTAAAATTGATATATCTGTGACTAGATATATATATCCATCAAGTATGACATGTATACTATTAATTAATGCTTTCTATGCTAGATATATCATAGTATTTTTAGTCCAAGATCTATTTAGAAAATTATACACACTTAAGCATAAATCCTCATCCCAATTTCCAGTTGGTCATTAGTAATACAATTTTTCAAGAATGGTCAAATTTTTATCAAAAAATGTTAAAGCTGACCCACAATTTTCAATTGGTACTTCATATCTATTAGGCCTTCCTATATTCCATTCTTCTTTAATGATAGGATTTTTAATCAAAATATCGGGTAATAGAATTGCATACCTTAGTTTGGTTCTGTAAATAATTAATCCTTCATCTACCCCCATAATATGATCTATTCCTTCTAATGTATTGGGTGAAATTCCAACATTTTCTTCCATATTTAGATATTCATAGTTGATTGAACTATGATTAAATGACTTCCATAAAAATCCATCTCTAATCTTAGTCATTTTTGTAGCTCTTAGTCCATGAAAATATTTTTCTTTAACACAATCTTTAATTTCTTTTAATACACAACGCAATCTACATAGATCTTTAGTTGATAGGTTACTCAGTAATTCCCTTAGTGCATCTAGTGGTAATTTCATCAATTCCATCTGCTGTGATTCTATATAACATAAACAAAAATTTAATAGAGACAAAATCAACATAGCTACTTACTTACCCTTGTGAAGTTAGGTCATAACTCAATGGACTAAGTTCGTTGAGTTAAGTAATAACTCTACGATATTACTAACTATAATTAAACTTACATTTTTTTTCTTTTCATATTTTTTCTTATACTTACTAATAGTATACATCGTTGTTTCAGTTATACTGCTTCATTCAATTTCCCTCCTAAAGGAGGTATCAATTTCATTAACAGTTCTGTTGACAAGGTTAGGTACTACTTGCATTGGCAATTCTCTAGTAGGTCTAACTTCTATTGATTCCTTTTGTCTAAGGGGTATATTTCTATTCATATTTTGATTTTGAATGGCAGCATTTCCAAATACAAGATCTAGATGATTGTTTAATTGTTGAATTATCTTTTCTAACTTCTTTATTCTAGATCCTTGTTCAATTAATGCTTCATAACTTATATTTTTATCATTTATATTTTCTCTTCCCTGGAAATTGTTATTTGTCCAAGATAGATTTGGGTGATTTCTCGAATTAGGGTTATAAGAATTTCCAAAGTTATCTTTCTAGTTTCTAGCATAAATAATATCTAAGTCATTAACGTTTGCATTCTTTTCTTCTAGTTTTTTATTTAATGATAACACTTCAATTTTCTTTGTTAATTCAGTTAATTTAACTTCAAGCATAGTGCTTGAATCTATTTCATGCATTCCCCTTAGCAATATTCTTTTATCTATAATAGCTTCAGCCAAGTTTTCCCACTATGTAGTTCTTTTCGCAAAGTTTTCTAAGTATGCCCTTGCTTCTTCACTACACTATTTTAAAAATCCATTCTAACAAGTAGATTCTAATAAAGATTTCGTTGAAACATCTATGCCGTCATAAATTATACCTATTAATTATGCTTTACTCATTATATGATATGGACATTGAGTCAGTAAATCTTTAAATCTTTCAAAATATTTCCAGAATGATTCTCCTTGTTTTTGGCTACACATTAATATTTCCTTTTTCTTTTTAATCGTTTGATGTGTTGGATAATATTTTTCCAGAAAAATAGAGCAAAATTCAATCCATGCAGAAATTGAATCAGGCGACAAAGTATATAACCATCTCTTAGCTGTGTCTTTTAAAGCAAAATGGATATATCTAAGTTTAATAGCATCAATACTCATGTTCAACATTTTTATCATTTGACAAACTTCGTTAAGTTTTCTAAGGAAATAATAGGCATCTTCTCTTTCTAATCCATGAAAGTGTAGCAATTGACTAATATAATTAGATTTCAGTTCAAACCTATCTCCCTCAAAGTTTGGCAATCGAATACATGAAGGTTCATCAACTAATTCAAGATACAGAATTTCTCCTAATGGTTTTTCTACTAGAGCAATTATATATTCGTTCTCTTTTAGAGAAAGGTTAGCTACACCCCTAAGGATTTTGTTAAAGTCCAATTCAGAAAATATTTCAGTATGCCTCTGTGTTGAATAATCCTATGTAGGTGTTCTTACTAATCATTTAGTGCTAGGAGAATGAATCTATGTGCTCATAAACTCTTAAAATAAAGTAAAATAGCAGAAGATTAATTGCATACTAGTCTGATGCTTTGTTTTTAGTAAATAGTTGTTGACAGATGAAGTTGAATTAGTTGCTTTTCCTTGCAATTCCCTAACGAATTTTGTTTCCTTCCTCAAGTGCTGGTAACTCGTAAATAAGATTCTATTCTATATTTATAATGTACAACCATAAGGCAAATGAATCTCGTTGCAAGAATGTGTCTTGTAATGTGTAGTATGGTTCCTATTTTTATGGATATGTATTTCATTTCTAATTTCAAATTTCAGTAACCACTAAACCCACAAAGTTCTGTTTGTGGCTGAAAGAATAACCGTTCAGCTTAATCCATGAACTAAGCTTGTTGAGTTACAGTTAACTCAACGAACTAGCTTTGTTGAGTTAACACTTAGCAAATTTCTAAAACTTACTTCTTGTATTAACTTCTATATATATTTTTCTTTCTTTGCATTTTGTCAACTTAAATAAAGTTAAATACATGTCATTAATGCAGTGTTTTAACTTAAATCTAAACATTATATGCATATTTAACTTATAGTTCATTTCCTGTTGTGCAAAATTTACATTTTACTTTTCAACATGTAGATATTTTCAAGCATTAACTAATTATCCTACATTTAATCATGTCATTTATAAAATTTGTAAATATTTTAAATAGTCTTACACGTCTTTAAACAGTTATATAATATTCATGACAGTTCATCAATTCTATCATTCATTCTCAAACACGATTGCAAAAACATCTGAAATTCAAACATTCATTTATATAAATATTGTTTTACAGTACAAGCAATCAGAAATTTTTAATACAAGTAGATGAACAATACATTTTAATATTTCTTCCTAAGTTCATCAACTTCCTTTTGGAGTTTTTCTAATTGTTGCTCTAATTGATTTATCCTCTCTATAGTTCCTGTAATGCCTCCAAAAGGTACAATTATCTTAGCAGCAGCATAATTTCTGTATTCTTTCATTGAAATGGTTCTTGATCTTATCCTTTTGGATGCCCATTTCATGAAATCAATACTATCCACCATCAATAGTGGAATCAGATCTCCATAAAATAATTTCTTCTTTACTACTCTTAACTTGGAGATAAATACTACAGACTAATTAATTTGAATTTTATTCACAACTGCATATGTGGCCCATTTGACAAATTGAATAAGTTCAATATCGTGGCCTTATCGTTGGTAGACATTTTTAAACAAAATGTTAGCTACCATGTGTGCTTTACCATTTAAGTGCTTTAGTCCGTTTAATAATGGTACACCAGGAATGATAGCTAAACAGTCCTTTATTATTTTTTCTGTTCACTCAATTGTAGTTGTTTCTTCTAGAATTTCTAATCCTTCATTTTTCAGTCCAAAAATATTGTGGAGAAGCTCTAGTGTTATCTGTACATTAGCTTGTTCCATGTTGGAAATTAATCTACTTTCTCCTTATGTCACTTCTAATTTCAAATTTTAATAACTATTAGATCTACGAAGTTTCGTTCGTGGCTAAAAGAATAACTGTTTAGCTTAATTCACGAACTAACTTCATTGAGTTACAGTTAACTCAATGGACAAGCTTCAATTATTGTTGCTAACTCCACGAACTAACTTCGTTGAGTTATAGATAACTCAACGGAGTGACCTTATATTATATTATTGACCTCGTGGAGTTAAGGTTAACTCAATGAACTTACTTTGTTGAGTTAACACTTAGCAACCTTTAAGAACTTACTTCTCGTATTAACTTATATATTTTTCTCTCCTGCATTCTATTAATTTAAATAAAGTTAAATACATGTCATCAAACCCATTTGAATCTGAACATTATATAAATATTTAACTTACAATTCATTTCACATTATGCAGAATTTATATTTTACTCTACAGCATGCAGATATTTTCAACATTAAACGGTTATTTTGCATTTAATCTTGTCATTCATAAAATTTGTATATGTTTTAAACAATTTTGCATCTTGTTCAAACAATTATATAATATTCAAGATAATTCATCCATTACATCATTCTCCAATACTAATACAAAAGCATCTGAATAACATAGATTCATTTATATGAATAATTTATATTACAATCAATCAGATATTTTTCATACAAATATATACAAGTATACGAACAATACAATTTAATCCTTTCTCCTAAGTTCATCTACTTCCTTTTGGAGTTTTTCTACTTGTTGCTCTAATTCTTTAATCCTTTCTACAACTCCTGTAACTCCTCTAGAAGGTACAACAATCTCTGCAGCCGCATAATTTCTGTACTCTTTCACTGAAATGGTTCTAGATTTTATCCTTTTGGATGCCCATCTTGTGAAATCGATATAGTTCACCATCAGCAGTGGAATTAGATCTCCATAAAATAATTTCTTCTTCACTGTTCTTAGCTTGGAGATGAAAACTGTAGACTAATTTATCTGAATTCTATTCACAATTGCATATGTGGCCCATTTGACAAATTGACTCAGTTCTATATCATAGCCCTATCGTTGGTAGACATTCTTAATCAAAATGTTAGTTATCATGTGTGCTTTACCATTTAATTGCTTTAGTCTATTTAATAATGACACACCAAGATTAATAGCTAAACAATCCTTTATAGTCTATTCTGTCCACTTGACTGTAGTTGTGCTTTCTAGAATTTCTAGTCCTTCATTTTTCAATCCTAGAATGTTGTGGAGAAGCTCTGGGGTTATCTATACATCAGCTTCCTCCACGTTGGAAATTAATCCTCCTTCTCCTTCTCTTAAGTTTGCATAAAAGTAGGGCACTAGATTTTCATATACTGCATGCCCTCTTTCTTGAGAAATAAACTGTAGTAGACCTTGTAACTCAAATAAATCTTTGATTTCTTGCATTCCATCCCAATTTACTGGTCTACTGTAAATGATATCATAACCCCTTATCTCTTGGTATTTATTATAAGCTTCCTAACTCCAAAAGTATACTTCATTTATAACTGTTGTTTCAGTCGAGTTAGGAATGTGAATTTGTTGCTTTAGAGGGGTTTGTTCTTGAACTTCCTCTTCCATATGCTGAACTTGAACTGACTAAAAATGCTCCGCAGATTCCTGTATTTTTGCTTTTGCTTTTGTCTATGGTGGTGAGCCAATAGAACTCTCCACTCTGTCTTGAATAATGTCAAAAATTTGCTAGAGTTCTTTTCTCTTCAGTGGAATCTATCGAGTCATCTCTCTTCATATGTAATTGTTTAGCTTCTTGTTCATTTTCTTCTTCCTCCTAACTACCAAGCTGCAATGTCACTGTTCTTTCTAATTCTGTGGTAGATTGGGATGGAGTTACGGGCAAATCATCTTCTGCCCTAATTTTTATTTCTTTTGCTTGTATAGGCTGCAAACTAGTTTCAGCCTATTTTTCTTTTTCTCTTTGCTCTTGTTGCTGCTATTCCTGCTCCTCTTCAGAATCAGATAGCAGGTTTACAAAAATCGGCTCTACAAGCCCTACTAATCTTGGTATTTCAGATTTAATCTCATCTTGATATTCAGACACTATCTCTTTTACTTTCCTTCTTCTGATTAATTGTGTCTGATCTTCCTCTTCTTCTTCTGAGATTAAATCTACAAAAATGGGCTCTACAGGCCTTTGAGCAATAGGTACTGGCTCTTCCTATTCAACTTTTTCTATAATTTCTAGTCTCGAAGGACCAACTTCATCTCCTTTTGTAGTAGGTCTGGTAGTAGCTTCCTAATGGTGTTCCACTTTGATTTTATATTGGACTTTCAACTTTTCTGTAGCCCTCTTTTTGCATCGTGTATCAAACACCGGATGTGCTATAACTACTACCAATTCTTTTGGTTCTCCTTGGTCTTTTCCTATTTGAACTAGTTTTTGAAATTCTCCTCTTTCTTCCTTAGTAGAAGGCCCTAAAATTGCTGCTCGTTCCAACGGCCTTGGTGGTGGAACTGAAGGTCCTAGCTGCTGTTCTTCAAGAACAGGTCTTTCAGCAATCAGTTCCTCTTGTTCTTCATTTTCTTTCCTTTGTTGCTCCTGCCTAATTTCTCCCCTTGCACAACCAGCAATGCACCTTTTGAACCATAGTCGGGACTTACATTGGATTAGTTCTAGGGTAACTTCATTATTTGGCCTGATTCTTCTCTCTCTACTTACAGCAACTTCCGTAGCAACTTTGATTCTAGTTTTCATTATTTGAGGTATTTGTATACCCAAATCTACTAACACTTTCCTCCAATAGAAAAGGTCAGATTCTACCTTTTGTAGCTCTTTTTCCCTCGTCGTATTCCTAATTTTCTGCCTTGCGTGCCATTCCCCTGAATCTTTAAGAAATTCTGACGTGCCAACTGCATTTTCCCAGAACTCAAGTATCATCATCCTCATCGTGGAGTTACACAATGGAACAGAATCACTCTGATATCTACTATTCTAAGTTCTAAATGATTCTGTGGATAATGCCTCTAAACCCTAAGTTTAGTATAAATAAGCCCTAAGTTTAGGCTGGTAATTGGGTCACTTCTCATGAAAAAACTCTCGCTCTCTCATCCGTGGAATTATGGTTAACTCCACGGACTTAGTTCGTGGACTTAACTACAATACTCTGTTGAGTTAGAGTTAACTTAACGGGGTAAGTTTGTTAACTTATCTTAGACTCAACGTAGTAAGTTCATTGTAACTCAACGGAGTAAGTTTGTTGAGTTACATGTAACTTAACGAACTTCCCGTAAAGTTATATCTAATAAAAATGCATATAATAATAATTTTTACTTTGATCAAGATCGAAGAATTTCCAATCTAACTGATCTTACTTTTTCCACACTTTAAAATTTTTCGGTCAAACCGTTATATTCCTCGGTTGAACCTAAATTACATTTTTTTTTTTTTTTGTCAGTTGAACTAATACTATACTTCGGTAACATCGACATTAAACTAAATATAATATAAATATCTTTTTATATTTTTGTGTTTCGGTCAGACCAATGGATCCTATTGGTTGAACCACAATAATTTTTTTCTTTTTAAAATATATTTCGATAAAATCGATAATTCCTTTTGGTTTAACCATGATTATATTTAAATAAGATTTTTTTTTTTTTTTACTCAAAAAATTTCTTACTAAGTGAAGCTCGAGTAATCCTCTACTCTTACTTCTTCTATAATTCCAAATGAACTTTTTGGTATTTTCAAAATAGGCCTAAGTCTTTGTCTATTTACTTTAAATATATTCTGATTTTTAGGATTTTCAATTTCAATAACTCCATAGGGATAAATATTTCGAACTATATAAGGTACTGCCATCTACATCTTAATTTTCCTGGATGGTTATAAAGTCTAATCATATAAAGATATACTTCTTGTCCTATTACAAAGGTTTTTGGAATAATTTTCTAGTCATGCCAGAACTTCATTTTCTTTTTTTCTCTTACAGTTTTTGAATAAGCTTCACTCCTAAATTCTTCTAATTTAATCAATTGTATTTTCCTATTTTTAGCAGCTTGATTTAAATTAGTGTTTAGAGTTTTTAATGCCCAATAAGCTTTATGTTCAATTTTAGCTAGTAAATGACAACTTTTTCCATATACTAGCCTAAAAGGTGACATACCTAAGCTTGTCTTATAAGCAGTTCTGTAAGCCCAAAGTGCATCTATCAATCTATTAGCCCAATCTGTTCTAGTAGGATTTACTACTTTTTCTAAGTTTAACTTAATTTGTTTGTTTGCACTTTCTACTTGTCCACTAGTTTGTGGATGATATGATGTTGCAATTTTGTGATTTACTCCATATTTCTTCATTAAGGCTTCAAAACTTCTATTACAGAAATGAGTTCCTCTATCATTGATAATAGCTTTAGGTACCCCAAATCTAGCAATTATATTGGTTCTTATAAATTGTATTACCACTTTGTTGTCATTAGTTTTTGTAGGAATATCTTCTATCCATTTAGATACATAATCCACTCCCAACAATATATAATTAAATTGATTAGACATAGGAAATGGACCCATAAAATCTATTCCCCACACATCAAAGATTTCAACCTCAACAATAGGATTAAGAGCCAGCATATTCCTCTTTGATATTCTTCCTATTTGTTGACATTTTAAACAACTTAAGCAATATTTATGAGCATCTTTGAAAAGCGTTGGCCAATAAAATCCACATTGTAGAATTTTAGTAGTAGTTTTCCTTGAACCAAAATGCCCTCCACATGCTTGGTCATGGCAGAAAGACAATATGCTCTGATATTCAATTTCTAGAACACACCTCCTTAAAACCAGATTAGGACATTTCTTAAATAAGTATGGGTCTTCCCAATAGTAACATTTTACTCTTGAAAAGAACAATTTCTTATCTTGTCTATTCCAATCTTTATGTGTTAAACCAGTAACTAAGTAATTAACTATGTTTGCATACCAAGACATTGTGTTGATGGTCATTGTTTAGAATGAAAAAGTGCATAATATTAACGATTAAATGATGGTTAATTACATAATTTTTTGCTTATCATATGAAAATTAAGCCATTATGTTATAATTGCATTGTTATATGCTTTAATGAAAGAATCTGCATAATTTAGTACATTTATGAATTGTCGGTAAATTACAGGGTGTGAAACTCTTTAGTATCCGAATTTTCTGTTATTTTAGAGAGTTATGTTTAATGTACCGGACAGTTATGTTTTAAATGCTTAAAGAATATTTTATTATTTCCTAGATTACACGTGTTGAAACTACAGTACATGACTTAAGTGGATTTTTGGTAAGTTATCTGTTAACTATTCAAAATGCATCTGAGCATCGGATAGTTAGGTTCGTAAGTGTTCGAAATATGTGAACTTGTTAAGTTAGAATTATGCACGTGTTGAATTTAAATGTTTTAGTATATCACGTGAGATGCACATATATAACTCGTTAAGTTAGCATAACTGTACGTGTTGAGTTACATGAATACATACTAAGGTAATGCGTTAGGTTAGCAGCTTATTTCTTTAGTGCACGTGTTTTATAGTTAAATCAACGAAGTAAGTCCGTTGAGTTATCTGTAACTCCATGGACCATTTATTTTCTAATATGCCACTATAGCGGTTATAGAAATAGGACATTCAAAGGAAAACTATGATTGCACGTATCACGTAGGAAATCGCTCATGGAAGGAAGAAGAAATCACCATCGTTGATATGAACGAAGGAAATCCAATCGATCATCGAAGTAGAAGTAGTTACAACTAAGAAATATAAAAGAAAAGAAGAAAAAACGAAGAAGGGTGTGGCCAGTGTGTGTGTAGAGGAGGAGGACCGTACTAACTGCAGGCAGCGACGGAAGTTCCCTGAAATTCCACACTACCATCACCACCATGACCCTAATCACCAACCATCGAAGGTCTGTGAGGATACTTTCCTGATGTCAGGTCGATTCCGAGCCAAACACAGTGCCTGACACCCACTATGAGGAGTGATCGCGTGGCGGGAAGGGAAACCATTTTCACCAAGCACCGACTCATATCTTAAGAGATTGTAAAGCTTCTAGCCTTGGTTTCGGGTTGATGCCAGTATGTTGAAGAGGAGATCAACTTGCAATTCTAGACTCATGATTCTATAGGGAGAGGAGACAGAATTGTAAGTGGTTAAATTTTCAGTGGTGTAATCGCATCGCATGTAGTGACAGAAGTTTTTACTATCGATAGAGATTACTTTTACATTTCACCTTTCGCCCATTTTCATGACCATATCAAAACAAAAATACCAAAAACAACTTATTTGGGTTTATAGTTAGTATTTGAGTGTTGTATTGTTTGTTTTGTATCGTGATTAATGTTATCATTGTCAGTGTTGTGAATGTTTCATGTTTGTTTGATTTAGAAAATAGAAAATAGTTTTACAGTTTACTGAAATTGAATCGTTCCTGATACTTAAAGATTTTAATGGTTACTGTTTGAAATATCTGAATGTTAGTGTTGCTGAATGATAAATCTAATATTAACTAGCATTAAAGAGCTTAATTGATGTTATTTACTGTAGGATCGTATGGCTACACAAGAGGGGGGTGAATTGTGTATTTTCAATATTTTCTGAAATATAATTGAAACTTTAAAACTCAAAAACAAGTCGAGACATTGTTTTCATAAAATCATTTTTATTCAAGGTTTCAATTACAATATACAATTCAATTATCCTCAGAAATTGTAGATGCAATTATATCTCGATATCATGTATCACTAAACAATTTCATAACTACAAATAGAGAAAACTAATTTACGGAATTTAAAACATTTCTCCCTATTTGAGATCTTTCTTCTTCTTTTTCTTCTTCAGCAATTCTTTAGTGACGAATATCTTGTCTTTCTCTACTTCACCGAATTTGCTTTCTTCTAATACTTTAAATCTTCAGTGACATAAATAATACTTTTTTCTGCTTCACTAAATTTTCTTCCACCTGAGAGATTTTCCTCGAAGAGTGTTTTTGATCCCTAAAAAGATTTTTCTTTTGGTGTGCAGGGATAGTTTGATCCTTGAAAAGATTTTTCATTTTATGTGCAAGGATAGTTTGATCCTTGAAAAGATTTTTCGTTTTGTGTGCAAGGATAGTTTGATCAATGAGAACTCTATGCCTTTTATACTGTATGTTAATTTCATGCATATCCTTCATGTTTAACCACTATCAGTTTTCCACTTCTTCACGTCTTTTCTTTTTCCTTCATCGAAATTTTTGATAAAGACTGAATGTTCCATTCTAGTTGTCTAATCATGTCAAATCTGTTTGTAACAACAACACCTTCATTCTTTAATCCCAAAACTTCAAAAATTAACTCAGGATTCAATGTGAACTCTTGTAGATTTATTTGAGTTTTCAGTAAATTTCCATTCTTGACCAGATTGCTATAAAAAGCTGCAATAAGCTTTGTGTATTGCTTCTATTTCGTTCCTACTGGCAAGAATTGAATGAGGCCTTGAAACTCAAATAGATCTCTTATATCCATCAAATTTCTGAACTTTATTGGACGAGCATGCAGAATCTGACATGTAATCAGATTATTGTATTTCTGCAATGCTTCTTCAGATCTAAAATGAATTGAATTACCTTGAATTTGTAATATTGTACACAAAGAAGGTGATACCTGAAGTCGTGATTTAGAGTTTAATTCATCTTCAAGAACCTCTTCTTCAAAATAAATGTCATTTTGTTCCTCTTCCAAAATATTATCTTGAAGCTGGTCAGGTAAGCTTGATTCTTCAACTTCAAAAGTGTTAGGAACATCTTCAAGATGCTCAACATTCATCTGTTCAGTCTCTATAGAATGATCAGAGTTTAATGTTTCCATAAATTCTACAGCCGGTGTATCTATCTGTAATTGTTCATTTTGTTCAACAGATATTTCCATTGATTCATGCTGTGAATTCTCAGACTCTACTTCTATAGATTCTGAAAAAGGCTGGTTAACTTTTAGCTCTTCTGGAGTCTTAACATTTTCAATATTTGCTACTCCATACAATTTAGCCTATGAACTAGTTACTACTTCAACATTGTCAATTAAATTTGCAATAACTTGTTCAATTTCAGGTGCCTGATGCTCTAATTTGTCAATTTCTACATCATCAGGACTTGTACTAATAGAAAAACTTGAGCTCATATTTGACTTGTATTTCTTCTCAAGCTTTCTAGCAAGGGAAAATAAAGTCTCATTATCTTCATCAGTTTTAGTGTGTTCGGAACTAATGAGTTTATCAGATGCACAATAAGATACAATGTCTAGATATACATTGTCCTTTGGAAATAAATTTTCATTTGATTTTCCTTTTTCCATAGACTTTGTTTCCTTAGACATAATTTTTCTGATTTTTCTTCTTCTATAACAAGTGAATCGCTCTTCTTGAAGTATTGCTATTTTCTTTTGAAATTGTTCCATAAAAGTTTTCTACTTTAATTCTTCTAAGGCACTCTCTATTGCTACGACCTTTCGAAGACTATCAACTTTTGTTTTGTCTACACCAATATTTGATTCTACTTGTTTTGAATATAAAGGAGTAGGGATAGCTGATTCATGCTCTTCCTCAAATGCATGTAGTCTAGTACTATTTATAGGTATTTGAGGAGTTCTAGTTGAAGTACCTACACCTTTTTCGAAATATTTTGCATACTGCTCGAGAAATGCAATCTCAGCACATTTCATTTTGTATTCTCTATCAAATTTACTACGAATACCCATGTATGTAATATTTGCATCAGTATTTTGAAGTTCTTGTCTAACTTCATTCAGTATACCTTTAGGAAAGAAATATTCACTATAAATTTCTGCTAAGCTTTTGTTCACTCAAAATATTTTCTTGAACCAAGCACGTGGAATTTCATCATTCTCTATTTCTTTTTCTTTTGCATCTCCTCTGCTTTTGCCTTTTCCTCTACCATGACCTTTGTAGAACTTGGAGACCATCGTCGCAGGTTGTAACAGCAACAAGTGGGAAAGATTTTCTGGACAAAGTTTACAAATAACCTAAGTGCCCGTGTAGTAAGTGTTTAAATAGGGTTTTAGGTGAATAATTCAACGTGAAGAGAAGTCGGGTTTAGATATTAACTAAATATTGAATAAAGTTTATTCAATTAAGGTACCCAAAATATTCAAGTAGAACTCGTTCAGTTAACTAACCTAACGAGTAAAACGCTGTCTAGAGGCAGTTTTACACGTTACCTTATCTAATATAACGTTTAGTTAGTACACTTAAAACAATTTTCGGATACTTCCAACTGAAACATTCCGAAAACAACACACATGCTAAACTTAACATTTTTTTGAGAACATTGTAAACTATTTGAACATTTTTGTCCTTTGAATCTAAAATAGTTTGTTTGTCTTTTTAAATTATTTCATCAAGATATTAAGAGGACATTAATTCAGATTAACCAAGATTTGTATTCTGAATTATATTAATCTGTTTTCGACATTGTTAATCCTCCCCCTACAAATATACTTAAAATATATTCAATCAAAATACAAAATATACTTGTAGTGACAATAGATGTTAAGTATAACTATACTTTTAAATTTTCTTTTCAGAAACGTCCGTTATTCTGACATCATCAAAAATGATTTCTAGAATCAATTCCTACTATATATGAATCAAAACACAACTTTGAACTCAATATGATTAATTCAAGGAGAATAAAAGAATGTATCTCAAATAAATGTTTTCAAAAGTACTAATGTTGATTCAATAAATTAGTAGTCATATTGGTAGAAACTATATGCGATTCAAAGATATCTGTAATTAATGAAACAATTGTTTTTGTACTATAAACTAAAGTGCATTTTTTTTTTTTCAAAATAGTAAATATTCATAATTTTCTTTAAAAGTTAGTTTGAAAAGCTTGAATCATACAAGAGCTTTCTAATGTACCCGTGTAATGAGCTTTTAGTCAACGATCCCAAATTTGATCAGGGCCTTAGGTTGCTAGATTTAAAGAATCCTTTTTTAGGACAACAATCCTTAAATACCTATATGCTCAAGTACAAAAGGCTCGTGATCAAACTGATCAATAAACTCTCAAAGATTTTCACTTTGTAAGCATTTTTCATTCTAAGCATAGTATATATTTATTCCATTAATACAGATGCAATAAAACACAAATCTCATACAATTTTTACTTCTATGATTGTACTAAGAATATGAATCAGTTTCAATAAGCTTATACTTTTGATTAGTAGTTTAAGATGAGTTACATATAACTTATTCTACAAGTTTAATCAATTAAGTCAAATTTATGCATGATCATATGCATTTTCCTTGATTCAAAGAAAACATTTAATCAAAATTTCAGAATGTTAGAAGTATTTAATGTTTTTCATTTACACTTCCACTTAAAATCGTAAAAACCCTTAAAATTGATAAACTACTTAAAATCAATAAGATACTACTATGATTTTATAATAAATACATAGTATCTTAAGCAACAGTTTAGATATTACTTTAGATATTTATGATAAGTATATAATATCTATGAGGTGAACAACATCATCAATAAAATTTATCTTTTTATGCGAAGTTTAAGCATTTTACACATTACATAGCCTACAAATACCTAAATTTAATCTAATATTGCAGAATGTATTTTCATCTAGAGGTTTTGTAAATATATCAGCTAATTGATTTTTACTAGACACAAATTCTAATTTAATTTTTCCTTTAATTACCTTATCTCTTAGAAAATGATGTCTAACCTCTATATGCTTTGGTCTTGAATGTAATATAGGATTTTTGGAAAGATTTATTGTAGAACTACTGTCACAATAAATCTCAGTTGTATCATAAGATAATCCAAAATCTTTTAGGGTTTGCCTTATCCATAGAATCTGAGTGCAACACAGTGCAGCAGCAACATATTCAGCTTCTATAGTAGAAAGTGATACACGGTTTTGCTTTTTACTAAACCATGACACCAAATTATTTCCCAATAATTGACACGTGCCACTGGTACTCTTTCTATCAGATTTAGATCCTACATAATCAGCATCAGTATATCCTATAAGATCTATTGAACTATCCTTAGAATAATATAGTTCGAAATTTTTAGTTCCTTGTATATATCTAAATATTCTTTTAACTGCAATTAAGTGTGATTCTTTAGGATTAGATTGAAATCTAGCACAAACACACACAGGAAACATAATATCAGGTCTACTAGCAGTCAAATAAAGTAAAGAACCAATCATACTTCTGTATTTTATTTGATCTATGGATTTTCCTATGTCATCAATATCTAACTTTAAAGAAGTACTTATAGGAGTTCCTCGAATCCTTGTATCATTTAAATTAAATTTCTTAAGCATTTCATCTGCATATTTTTCTTGATTTAAAAATATACCTTTATCCATTTGCTTAATTTGAAGTCCTAGAAAATATGAATGTTCTCCTATCATACTCATTTCAAATTGATTAGTCATCTCTTCAGAGAATATTTTTATCAACTTATCAAAGGTTGCTCCAAAGATTATATCATCCACGTATATTTGAACAACAATCTGATCTTTACCATCTCTCTTAATAAAGAGTATGATCCACTTTTCCCATGATATAGCCTTTTTCTATTAAAAAAGTAGATAATCTTTCATACCATGATCTAAGTACTTGCTTCAAACCATATAAGGCTTTCTTCAATTTATACACAAAGTTAAGATTTTTAATATCTTCAAATCCAGGTGGTTGTTTTACATAGACTTATTCATTAATTAAACCATTTAGAAATGCACTCTTTACATCCATTTGATATAATTTAAATTCCATATAACAAGTATAGGCCAATAATATTCTAATATTTTCTAACCTAACCATAGGAGCAAATGTTTCATCATAATCTAATCCTTCTTCTTGTATATACCCTTGTGCAACTAATCTAGCTTTATTCCTTATAACTTGACCAGTTTCTTTAGTTTTGTTTCTAAAGATCCACTTTGTACCTATTATGGACTGATTTTCTAGTGGAGAGACTAATTCCTATACATCATTTCTGATGATTTGATTTAGTTCTTCTTGCATTGCCACTATCTAATTTTCATCAGATAATGCTTCTTGTATATTCCTTAGTTCCACCATAGAAACAAACATATACATACTATTTAAATTTACTGAAGCTCTAGTTTTAACTCCCTCATTGATATTACCAATGACTTAAGTAATGGGATGTGATGAAGAATAACGCCAATTTCTCTGACCTTCCTCAATATTCTCATCAACATCTGAATGTACATCACTTTCATCATTAGTTTGATCATTTAAGTTCATATTTTTGATTTTCTCAGATAAATCATCAATCTCTCTATTGATTTCTAACTCTTTTGGAAGATTGATCAAATCATCATATCAGCTTTAGATTGCGATTCTCTAAAAGAATTTTCATTGAAGCTTACATAGAGGGTTTCTTCAATAGTCCTAGAAGTCTTGTTATATAATCTATAGGCTTTACTTCTAGTAGAGTAACCTACAAAAATTCCTTCATCTGATTTGGCTTGAAATTTATCCCTTTTATCCTTAGTATTAAGAATAAAACACTTGCAGCCAAATGGTTTCATATTGGAAATTTTTGGAACTCTATTAAACATAATTTCAAAAGGAGTTTTATTAACATGAGGTCTTAAATGACTTCTATTAATAACATAACAAACTGTATTTACTGCTTCAGCCCAAAGATTTTGAGGTAACTTATGTTCATTCAACATAGTTCTGGCCATTTCTTGAAGTGATCTATACTTTCTCTCAACAACACCATTTTGACACGGTGCTCTTGGAAAAGAAAATTTGTGATCAATGCAATGCTCATTACAATAATTATCCATTTGATCATTATCAAATTCAGTTCCATTTTCACTCCTAAGTTTTTGAATAGAGACACTCTGTTCATTTTGAACAAAATTGCAAAACATTTTAAACTTTTCAAAAACTTCTTTCTTAGATGCTAGAAAATATACCCAAGTGTATCTAGAGAAGTCATGTACTAAAATAAATACATACCATTTACCACCAAGACTCATGATTCTTGTTGGTCCAAATAGATCCATATGTATAAGTTCTAAGACTCTCTTGCTTGAAATATTAGTTTTGGATTTAGAAGAGTTTTTATGAAGTTTACCTAACTCACATGCATCACACATAAAGTCCTTTGAGTATTTAATCTTTGGTAAACCTCTCACTAAATATTTTTTTGATAGTTTATGTAACAGTTTCATATTTATATGCCCAATCCTTTTATGCCACAAATATGCATCACTAGTTTCAGCTAACAAACATGAATTTAAATCAACTGCACTAGAAGGTAAAGATAAAATACATACAGAACCTTTTCTTTTAGCAATAAACTTAATTTCATCTATATTTTTATCAATTATTTTGCATACATTATCTTCAAACACTACATAATATCCATTTTCAGTTAGTTTTATGACACTCAGCAAATTAAATCCTAGGCTTTCTACATATAGTACATTCGAAATAACACAAGTTGGAGTTATTTGAACATTGCCCATACTTACGATTTTATCTTTGCTTTTGTTTCCAAATGTTACACTTCCTTTCATGGTATTTGTAAAATTTTGTAGTAGACTTTTTTGTCCGGTCATGTGACTTGACGCTTCATTGTCCAAGATTTATTTTGATGTTGTTTCCTCCTACAACACAAATTAAGAAAAACTTTTTCTTGGTACCTAATGTTGATGAGGACCAAGTTCATTAAACGCATATTTCTTCTTTTTGTTTAAAAATAGTTTAACATTATCATTTACATTCTTATTAGTTGTAAGTACTATAGACTTATTTTTAACATCATACTTACTTATAGCATTATTGCTCTTATAATCATTCTTTTTGTTTTCAGATGTAATACAATCAAGACCAAACCGATTTTTATCAAATGTTAATTTATTTTGGTCATGCTCATACATTTCAATAAGTTCATACCAAGATTTTGTACTTGTATTTGAATTTTCAGTGCATACAAAATCTTTTTCTTCACAAAAATTTTCAAATTTATCACATGCAAAATGAGTAATTGGTCTAATACTAGTGTATTGAATTACATGCTTAGGTTTCTGAATTTTCAGTTTACTACAATTATTTGAAATTTTAGAAACATTAGAAACTGAATTTCGAGAACAAGAAACAAGATTTTTAGAAACATTAATAGTCATGTTAGAAGTATAATTTGACAAATCACATTGATTTATATTATTACTATATAATTCATCCCTTGAAGTTCCTACTTCTACATATTTATTACCTTGTTTCATAATAAAAGGAATTTTAGTCTTAGATTTACTTGAACTACAACTAATAAATCCTTTATTGGCTTGAGATTCATGATATTCAGGATAATTAAATCCTAAGCCAAATTTATAAGACACCGCAGGGGTACTAGTTAGTTTGTCTAACTTAGTTTGACTTAAATTCCATTTCTAAATGGTAGAATTTAAATCTAGCACTCTTAGTTTTAATTTATCTATCTCTAATTCAAGTTCATTTATATTGTTTCTCAACATTTCATTTTCAGATTCTATCTTTAATTTTTCAACATTTATATTCTGTATTTGTTCATGCAAGATACATTCATTAAATCTAAATTTTTGCAAATCTCTAGCTTGATTTTCATTATCACATTTAAATTTTTCTAAAGTAGTAGATAGGAAACAATTTTCTTCTTCCATAATGGATGAAAATTTTCTAATATTCTTATTTTCCAGTTTATATACTTTAAGTTTTTGTAATAATGAATGATAAGCACATAATAATTCATCAAAGTTTAAATCTGAATGACTTTCAAGATCAGATATTGCCTTAGACTCATTTGCCATGAAGCACACATGAGCAACGTCTTCTAACTCTTGTTCTCCTTTTGAATGTGAAGATTTTGATGATAAATCCTCAAATTCAGACTCTTCAGACGTGTCATCCCAAGTGACCTTCAAAGCCTTTTTCTTGTAAAACTTTTTCTGAGTTTTCTGAGCTGTCTTCTTCTGATTTGTCCTACTTTGCTTTTCATTTTTCCTCATAGGACAGTTTGGAGAAAGATGTCCAGGTTTTTTACAGTTGTAACATATATACTATCTGGATGAAGAATTCTCGTCATTCAGTGATTTTGACGTTGAGGGTTTATCATTTTTGTTTCTTTGCTGTTTCCTAGTTTTCCATGCTTTCTTGAATTTCCTAGTCAGCAAAATCAAATCCTCGTCAGAATCAATAGATATATCAGAATCTCAATTAATTTCGAAGGCTATTTCTTTCTTCATTTTTAGTTTGTTGTGACTTAGTGATTCATTTAATTGAACTTCATAAGCTGTTAAATTTCCTATAAGTTCATTCATAATATAAACATTTAAATCTCGTGATTCCTCAATTGATGTTACTTTCTGAGACCATTTAGAACTTAGGGATCTGAGAATTTTCCTCACCAAATCCTTCTATTCAAAATTCTTTCCTAAGCATTTTAAAGAGTTTATGATATCAAGAAATCTAGAAAACATCTTAGAAATACTTTCGTCTTCATGCATCTTAAAGAGTTCATACTTATGAATCAACATGTTTATTTTAGTCTCTTTAACTTGAGAAGTACCTTCATGTGAAACTTTTAATGCATGCCACACCTCATAAGTAGATTTATATGCTGACACTTTATTGAACTATTCATAACTCAATGCACAAAATAAAATATTTAAGCCCTTAGCATTCAGAGTTTCATTTTCTTTTTTAGTAATTGTCCAAGTATTATAAAGGGTAGTTAACGGAGTATATGGTTTAGAAATCATGAACCACAACTTATGATCTATACTTTGAAGAAAAACAGTCATCCTATATTTCCAATATTCAAAATGTATTCCATCAAATAAAGGAGGACGATTAAGATTTTGGCCTTCATATAAAGAAAAATTACCATTTCCAATAGCCATCTTACCTTAGATTTTTCAACCTATTTGATTTTAAATAGTCTAAAAACTTTAAAACAACTTGAGCCTTAAATCAAGAAAGTTAAACGTATGCTCAGATATTAATTTCTGTTTAAAAACAAGGAAGGTAGAATAAGCAATGATATTTAATAAGTTGGTATCGATTTTATATCAAAGATTATTAACAAAGCTCTGATACCACTTGTAGGATCGTATGACTACACAAGATGGGGGTGAATTGTGTATTTTCAATATTTTCTGAAATATAATTGAAACTTTAAAACTGAAAAACAAGTCGAGACATTGTTGTCATAAAATCATTTTTATTCAAGGTTTCAATTACAATATACAATTCAATTCTCCTCAGAAATTGTAGATGCAATTATATCTAGATACCATGTATCATCTAAATAATTTCATAACTACAAATAGAGAAAACTAATTTGTAGAATTTAAAACATTTCTCCCTGTTTGAGATCTTTCTTCTTCTTCTTTTCTTCTTCAGCAATTCTTCAGTGACGAATATCTTGTCATTCTCTACTTCATCAAATTTGCTTTCTTCTGATACTTTAAATCTTTAGTGACATAAATAATACTTTTTTCTGCTTCACTGAATTTTCTTCCACCTGAGAGATTTTCCTCGAAGAGTGTTTTTGATCCTTGAAAAGACTTTTCTTTTGGTGTGCAGGGATAGTTTGATCCTTGAAAAGATTTTTTGTTTTGTGTGCAAGGATAGTTTGATCCTTGAAAAGATTTTTCGTTTTGTGTGCAAGGATAGTTTGATCAATGAGAACTCTATGCCTTTTATACTATATGTTAATTTCATGCATATCATTCAGGTTTAACCACTACCAATTTTCCACTTCTTCACGTCTTTTCTTTTTCCTTCATCGAAATACACACGTTCTAACCCACATTTACATTTCGAATTTTCTTTAATCATCAGTCCTGGATCTCTAAAAAATTTCCTACAAAATAAACTTTCTCGTCCAAAAGAAAATTTCCATCAAGTGTAATAAGAAGTCGTTACTTTAATGTTAACTAAATGAGTAACACAAGTATATATATATAACTTAACGTTTCTAACTTAACGAGTTCCTCATGTGCCATTTCACGTGACAAGTACTATAGCTAACTCAACGAACTAAGTTCGTGGTGTTACGCTAACCCAACGAACTAGCTTAACCTTTCTTTCAGAAGGTTAAAACGATAACTCACTGAAAATAGTTTAAGTTTCGGATAGTTACAATTGTAAGTCTCCGAAAAACTTTAACTCACTGATTCAGCAATAAACAAATGTTTTTATAATAAGAATTTTACCACGTGCAAAAATAACAACTTAAGTTTATAACACTAACCTAACACATTGCCTTAGTGTTCAATATAGCAACTCAACATGTTTAGTTATACTTACTTAACGAGTTAAACATGTGTATCTCACGTTATACAATATAACATTCGTAACTTATAATTTCACCCCGTGTATAACACTAACTTAACGAGTTCTCACGTGACCTATTTTAACCTTTAAGTCTTTTACTTAACGAGTTCTCACGTGACCCCTATACAAACAAAACTCTAACTTAACGAGTTGTCTAAATGTGCACTGTTCATGATACAAAAGATATAACTTTAAAAGATATCATGCTTTTCAATAAAAACACACGTTAACTTAACATTTAGTTAAATGAGAAATTAATGCAACGAAACGACTAGTTATTAACTTCAGATCTAATACAGACAAGTATTTATGTCAGTAAGCTTTTTCTGTATTAATTGATGATTTCAATTTCTTTTCACAAGCAATAGTAATTGAGCAAATATGATTATTTTCATTCAGCACACATCATCAAAACAAAATACTCAACATTTACAATCTGTGGAACCGCCTAATGGTTGGCAAAATTCCTCTGTAAATAGCAATATTAAATTGGATAGATAGCTTCATTGAGTTAATTCAATTCCACGAGATTAGTTCGTTGAGTTAGCTATAACTCAACGAAGTACTTACTAAATATATAAATTTCATTATTAAAAATGGAATAGTACACAACTCTTGCTCAATTCTCTGTGGGATTGACCTGTACTTGCACACAAATACAATATACACTATGCACTTGCAGTTAAAATACAAATTGGAATTAATATCTAATTTGTGTGAAAGATTGTTTGTTGACTTCTAATAAGGAATTACTAATAAGCATAAAGACAAATTAACTAAGTTACAAACAGAAGTTAACAAACCAAATAAGTTTTCTGGCGCCGTTGCCAGGGAACTAAACAAGTTCTCTAGTGTCGCCTAAAAACCCAAACAAGTTTTTTGGCACCGTTACAAGGGAACTAAACAAGTTCTCTAGTGCCGCCTAAAAACCCAAACAAGTTTTCTAGCGCCGTTGCTAGGGAATTGAGTAGCTAAGCAACTGTAAGTGCTGTTTCGTTTTAATAGCAAGAGGGGTATTATGTGTTTTCTTCTATAATCGAGAATATGGCATATGCTTATGCTCAAAGATTTTTGAAACCTATAGTTAGCATATGTGAATTTTGCAGATTGGAAGGTCACGATATCTCTAATTGTTTGAAACTAAGACGGTTGCAGATGGTTAGAGCACATGAACAACAGATGAATTATATTTAATATAATAGAGCTGAGTATGAGAATCCTATAGTTTACCCAATTGATGGTCAGCTTAGAATGTGTAATATGTTGAGAGACAATGAAGTTTGGGATAGGTATGACAGATTGGAGCGTAGTTTAGAATAAAATATGGACAAAATGGAACAATATATGTGTCAGCAACAAGAAGTCAACCAATTAAACTATAAGGAAGTATATTCAAAACCTAAAATTGATATTATATACGAAACTGAAAAAACTATAATGAAAATCAATCAAAAATTGAATGTAATGAGATTAGATGATCTGGAAAGGAAACTAAAAGCATTGGACGAGTTTACAATGAAATTACAAGTTATGCAACAGGACAATACAAATGAAAACTTTAATGTTATAGATTTGCATAATTTGCAAGACATACAAACAATAGAGAATACCAATGCAATAGAATTTAAAGAATGTAATTTAAAACTAAAAACAATTGAAGATCATAATCACGAAAATGAAATACAAGAACATCAAGAAAGTAACGAAAATTTGAAAGATGTATGTATAACACTAAGATCTGGAATTGATATACCATCAAGAATTCAAAAACAAAGTAATATAAAGATGGATAAGAACACAAATCAAAATGATAATGAAAATATAATATCTGAAAATATAGAAATCAATGAAAAAAGTCAGAATAAAAAAATAAGACTAAAAATGATCAAACAATTCAAATGAAAGAAAAAGAATCTTTTAAATCACAATCATTAGCACCCTATCCTGAAAGACTACAACAAACATTTCCTGAAAAACAAGAAAAAATTAGAGAAATTTTTGAAAAAGTATAAGTTAACATTCCTTTGTTAGACTTATTGTAGACAATGCCACATTGTACTAAATTTCTTAAGGATTGATGTACTAAGAAAAGAGAGCGAAAATTTTTAAGGAAAGTCTTTTTAGCTAAGTAAAGTAGTTCCCTATTTTTGCCACAAATTCCTAAAAAGTTATCTGATCCTAGAATCCCTGTTATATCATGCACCATAGGAAATACCATTCTAGAAAGAACCTTAATAGACCTAGGTGTAGGTATAAATGTTATGCCAAGTGATATATTTGCATCCTTAAGATTAGAAAGCTTAATCCCTACTAGGACTGTTATTCAATTAGCTGATAGAAGTATAAGATACCCTAGAGGAAAAATAAAGGATGTTTTAATTAAAATCAAAAACTTCATATATCCTATTGATATTGTAATTTTGGATTTCCAACAAATTAAGCATAAAAATAGTGATACATCTTTAATTTTGGGAAGACCATTTTTAGCAACATCAGGGGCTGTTATAAATTGTAAGACTGGAATTATGAAGTTAGCATATGGTAATGAGGATACTCAATTAAACCTTTTCAAACTAGAAAAGTTTGAAGAGTTAGGAATGTCCTTACATACTATAGACTTTTTAGAGGATGAAGGAGATATGCTAGATGATGTGATTCAAGAAGAATTAAATAGGCAACTTAATTCTGAGATTTTAGAAGAAAGTGAAAGCATAAATGTAGAAGGAGATCAGGAAGAAATTAATTTAGAAAATGATGATGTTCAATTAGGAGCTCTAGCTTCTATGGGCAACAGTTGGAATTAAAACCTTTACCTCCTGAATTAACCTATATATTTTTGGAAGAAAAATGAACATGTCCAATCATTATTGCTTCAGATTTAAAAGAGGATCAAATTGCTAAATTAAAAGATGTAGTAAAAACTTATAAAGAAGCAATAGGATGGACTATGACTGATATAAAAGGGTTAAGTGCAACTTTATGCTGTCACCACATATATTTAGAAGAGAATGCTAAACCAGATAGAATTCCTGAGAGGAGATTAAATCCAAACCTTAAACAAGTAGTCAGGAAGGAAATAGTTAAATGGTTAGATAATGACATAATTTATCCGATTTCTAATAGCTCATGGGTTAGTCCAATCCATGTAGTTCCCAAGAAATCAGGATTAATAGTTATTAGGAATGAAAGTCAGGACTTGATACCTACTAGAATTCAATCAGGCTGGAGAGTGTGTATAGACTATAGAAAACTGAATGCTATGACTAGGAAAGATTATTTTCCCTTACCTTTTATAGATCAAATGCTAGAGAAATTAGTAGGGCAAGAATATTTTTGTTTCCTAGACGGGTATTTAGGATATAACTAAGTTCTAGTAGCATTAGAGGATCAAGAGAAAACAACTTTCACCTGTCCTAATGGAACTTATGCTTTTAAGAGAATGTCATTCGGATTATGCAATGCACCAGCCACCTTTCAAAGGTGTATGTAGGGCATATTCACTAGAATGATTAAAGATTTTTTAGAAATATTTATGGATGATTTTACTGTTTATGGAACTTCATATGAAGTGTGTTTAAACAATTTAGACCAAGTATTAAAACGTTGCGTGGAAAAAAATCTAGTTCTAAATTAGGAAAATGTCACTTCATGGTTAATCAAGGAATCGTCTTGGGTCATGTTGTTTCAAAGAAGGGGTTGGAAGTAGATAAAGCTAAAATAGAAGTAATTTCTAATCTACCAGAACCTAAATCAATATAAGATATTAGATCATTTCTAGGACATGTTGGATTTTATAGAAGATGTATTAAAGATTTTAGCAAAATAGCTAGACCTTTAACTAATCTATTAAAAGATGTCCCATTCAACTTTGATAAAACTTGCAAAGAAGCATTTTTCAAGCTTAAAACTAGCTTAATTTCAACTCCTATAATTCAAGCACCTGATTGGAGCCATCCATTTGAATTAATGTGTGATGCATCTAATTTTGCTGTAGGAGCAGTGTTGGGACAGAAGATAGAAAAATCTCCTAGAGTGATTCATTATGCAAACAAAACCTTAAATGATGCTCAAGTTAATTACACAACTACTGAAAAAGAGCTATTAGCTATTGTATTTGCCTTAGAAAAGTTTAGATCATATCTGATTGGAGCTAAAGTGATAGTATACACGAATCATTCAGCTTTAAAACACCTAATAGCAAAGAAAGAGACTAAACCTAGATTGATCCGATGGATATTATTATTATAAGAATTTGATCTAGAAATTAAAGATAAAAAAGGTTGTGAGAATGTAGTAGCAGATCATTTATCAAGATTACAAATAGAAAAATCAAATATTGAAATTAAGGATACTTTTCCTGATGAATAGTTAATGACCATCAACACAATGCCTTGGTATGCAGACATATTTAATTACTTAGTTACTAGTTTAACACCTAAGGATTGGAATAGACAGGATAAGAAATTGTTCTTTTCAAGAGTGAGATATTACTATTGGGAAGACACATACTTATTTAAGAAATGTCCTGATCTGGT
Organism: Cymodocea nodosa; assembly: GCA_036874045.1. NCBI lineage: Eukaryota > Viridiplantae > Streptophyta > Magnoliopsida > Alismatales > Cymodoceaceae > Cymodocea > Cymodocea nodosa. The sequence goes on along the minus strand of CM072342.1, from coordinate 13,677,707 downwards.
TTTAAGGAGGTGTGTTCCAGAAACTGTATATCAGAGCATATTGTCTTTCTGCCATGACCAAGCATGTAGAGGACATTTTGGTTCAGGGAAAACTACTGCAAAAATTTTGCAATGTGGATTTTATTGGCCAACATTATTCAAAGATGCTCATAAATACTACTTAAGCTATTTAAAATGTTAACAAATAGGAAGAATATCAAAGAGGAATATGCTGCCTCTTAATCCTATTGTTAAGGTTGAAATCTTTGATATGTGGGGAATAGATTTTATGGGTCCATTTCCTATGTTTAAGTAATTTAATTATATATTGTTGGAGGTGGATTATGTATCTAAATGGATAGAAGCTATTCCTACAAAAACTATTGACAACAAAGTGGTAATACATTTTATAAGAACCAATATAATTGCCAGATTTGGAATACCTAAAGCTATTATCAGTGATAGAGGAACTCATTTCTGTAATAGAAGTTTTGAAGCCTTAATGAAAAAATATGGAGTAAACCATAAAATTGCAACATCATATCATCCGCAAATAAGTGGACAAGTAGAAAGTGCGAACAAACAAATTAAGTTAATCTTAGAAAAAGTAGTAAATCCTACTAGAACAGATTGGGCTAATAGATTGATAGATGTACTTTGGGCTTATAGAACTACTTACAAGACAAGCTTAGGTATGTCACCTTTTAGGCTAGTATATGGAAAAAGTTGTCCTTTACCAGCTGAAATTGAACATAAAGCTTATTGGGCATTAAAAACTCTGAACACTAATTTAAATCAAGCTGCTGAAAATAGGAAAATACAATTGATTGAATTAGAAGAATTTAGGAATAAAGCTTATTCGAAAATTGTAAGAGAAAAATAGAAAATGAAGTTCTAGCATGATAAGAAAATTATTCCAAAATTTTTTGAAATAGGACAAGAAGTATATCTTTATATGACTAGACTCCATAACCATCTAGGAAAATTAAGATCTAGATGGGCAAGACCTTACATAGTTCGAAATATTTATCCCTATGGAGCTATTGAAATTGAAAATCCTAAAAATCAAAACATATTTAAAGTAAATGGACAAAGACTTAGACCTATTTTGAAGATACCAAAAAGTTCTTTTGGAATTGTAGAAGAAGTAAGAGTAGAGGACTACTCGAGCTTTACTTAGTAAGAAAGTTTCTAAGTGTTGTATTAAAAAAAAAAAAAACTTATTTAAAACATAGTCACAGTTCAACCGAAAGAAATTGTCGGTTTTACCTAAACATGCTTTAAAAAGAAAAAAAAATTGTTGTAGTTCAACCGATAGGATCCATCGGTCTGATCGAAACGCAAAACATAATATATATATATTATATTTAGTTAGGTGTCGTTGTTATTGAAGTATAGTATCGGTTGAACCAATAGAAAAAAAAGAGAAAATATGTAATTTTGGTTCAATTGAGGAATGTAACGGTTTGACCGAAAACTTTTAAAGTCTTAAAAAAAAAAAAAATTAAGAATCGGTTAGACCGAAAATTCTTCGGTCTTGACTGAGGTAAAAAATATTATTATATGTATTTTTATTAGATATAACTTTACGGAAAGTCTGTTGAGTTACACTTAACTCAACGAACTTACTTCGTTGAGTCTAGGAAAAGTTAACGAACTTACCCCGTTGAGTTAACTATAACTCAACGGAGTACTGTAGTCCGTGGAGTTAACCATAATTCCACGGATGAGAGAGCAAGAGATGTGTGGGAAATGATCTGATTACTCGCCTAAACTTAGGGCTTATTTATATTAAACTTAGGGTTTGGGGGCATTATCCACAAAATCATTTAGAACTTAGAACAGTAAAGATCAGAGTGACTCCATTTCGTTGCATAACTCCACGATGAGGAAGATGACACCTGAGTTCTGGGAAAAGACAGTAGACACGTTAGAATTTCTTAAAGACTTGGAGGAATGGCACACGAGGTAAAAAATCAGAAATATGACAAGGGAAAAAGAGCTACAAAAGGTAGAATTTGACCTTTTCTATTAGAGGAAAGAGTTAGTAGATTTGGGTATACAAATTCCTTAGATAATGGAAACTAGAATCAAAGTTTCTATGGAAATTGCTGTAAGTAAACAAAGAAAAATCAGGCCAAATAATGAAGTTTCCCTAGAACTAATCCAACGTAAGTCTTGACTATGGTTCAAAAGACGCATAGGTAGACGAGCTCGAAGGGCGATCTGGGAGCAACAAAGGAAAGAAAATGAAGAACAAGAGGAACCGACTATTGAAAGACCTGTTCCTGAGGAACAACAGCTAGGACCTTCAGTTCCACCACCAAGGCCATTGGAAAGAGTAGCAATTTTGGGGCCTTCTATTGAAGAAGAAAGAAGAGAATTTCAAGAATTGGTTCAAATAGGAAAAGACCAAGGAGAACTAGAAGAATTGGCAATAGCTATAACACATCTGGTGTTTGAAGCACGGTGCAAAAAGAGGGTTGCAGAAAAGCTGAAATCCCAATATAAAATCAAAGTGGAACAACATCATGAAGCTACTGTTAGACCTGCTGCAAAAGGAGATGAAGCTGGTCCTACGAGACTAATAATTATGAAAATAGTTAAATAGGAAGAGCCAATACCTGTGGCTCAAAGGCCTACAGAGCCTATTTTTGTGGATTTAATCTCAGACGAGGAAGAGGAAGACCAGACACAATTAATTAGAAAAAGGAAAGGAAAAGAGATAGTGTTTTAATATCAAGAGGAGATTAAATCTAAAAAACAAATGTCAGTAGGGCCTACAGAGCCAAATTTTGTAAACCTACTATTCGATTCTGAAGAGGAGCAGGAGAAGTAGTAGCAAAAGCAAAGAGAAGAAGAAAAACAGGTTGAAACTAGTCTGCAGCCTGTACAAATAGAAGAAACAGAAATTAGGGCAGAAGCTGATTTGCCCAGAACTCCATCCCAATCTGCCACAGAATCAGAAAAAACAGTGACAATGCAGATTGGTAGTCAGAAGGAAGAAGAAAAAAAAAATGAACAAGAAGTTGAACAAGTATATATGGAAAGAGATGACTCAATAGATTCCACTAAAGAGCAAAGAACTCTTCAACAAATTTTGGACAGTATTCAAGACAGAGTGGAGAGTTCTGCCGGCTCACCACCATAGATAAAAGCAGAAGCAAAAATGCTAAAATCTGTGGAGCATTTTCAGTAAGTACAAGTTCAGCATTTGGAAGAGGAAGTTCAAGAACAAACCCTTCAAGAGCAACAAATGCATATTCCTGATCCTTCTAAAGCAACAGTTTTAAATGAAGTACACTTTTGGAGTCAGGAAGCTTATGACAAATACCAAGAGATTAGGGGTTATAATATCATTTACAGTAGACCAGTAAATTGGGACGGAATGTAAGAAATCAAAGAATTATTTGAATTCCAAGGTCTACTGAAGTTTATTTCTCAAGAAAGAGGGCATGCAGTATATGAGAATCTAGTGCCCTACTTTTATGCAAACTTTAGAGAAGGAGAAGGAGGATTAATTTCCAACGTGGAGGAAGTTGATGTATAGATAACACCAGAGCTTCTCCACAACATTCTTGGATTGAAGAATGAAGGACTAGAAATTTTGGAAAGCACAACTGCAATCGAGTGGATAGAGCAAGCAATAAAGGATTGTTTAGCTATCAATCCTGGTGTGTCGTTATTAAATAGACTAAAGCAGCTAAATGGTACAACACATGATAGCAAACATTCTAATTAAGAATATCTACCAACAACAAGACCATGATATAGAACTAAGTCAATTTGTCAAGTGGGACACATATGCAGTTGTGAATAGAATTCAGATAAATTGGTCTGTAGTTTTCATCTCCAAGCTAAAAACAGTAAAGAAGAAATTATTTTAAGGAGATCTGATTCCACTACTGAAGGTAGACTGTATTGATTTCACAAAATGGGCATCTAAAAAGATTAGATCAAGAACTATTTCAGTGAAAGAATATAGAAATTATGTAGTTTTAGAGATTGCTGAACCTTCTGGAGGAATTATAGGAGTTGTAGAAAGGATTAACCAATTAGAGCAACAAGTAGAAAAGCTCCAGAAGGAAGTAGATGAACTTAGGAGAAAAGATTAAAATTGTATTGTTCGTCTACTTGTAATTGTATATATTTGTATGAAAAATATCTGACTTATTGTAATATACACTATTCATATAAATGAATGTATGTTTATTAGATGTTTTTGTATTTATGTTTGAGAATGATGTACTAGATGAACTATCTTGAATATTAAACAATTGTTTGAACATTATGCAATCTGCTGAATGACAAGATTAAAGACACGATAACTAATTAATGCTTGAAAATATCTGCATGCTGCAAAGTAAAATATAAATTTTGCACAACATGAAATGAACTGCAAGTTAAATATTTATATAATGTTCAGATGTAAATGAGTTTTAATTAGAATGCTGCATTAATGACATGTATTTAATTTTATTTAAGTTGGAAAAATGCAGGAGAGAAGAAAAGTATAGAAGTTAATACGAGGAGTAAACTTAGAGGTTGCTAAGTGTAAACTCAACGAAGTAAGTCCGTTGAGTTAACCTTAACTCCACAAGGCCAATAATATAATATAAGGTCACTCCGCTAAGTTATTTGTAACTCAACAAAGTTAGCCCGTGGAGTTAGTAATAATAACCGAAGCTAGTCCGTTGAGTTATCTGTAACTCAACGAGGTTAATTTATGAATTAAGCTAAACGATTATTCTTTTAGCCACGAACAAAACTTCGTGGGTTTAGCGGTTATTGAAATTTGAAATTAGAAGTGGCACATGTACCCATAAAAATAGGAACCATACTGCACGTTACAAGACACGTTCTTGCAACAAGATTCATTTGCTTTATGGACGTGCATTATAAATATAGAACAGAATGTTGTTTACAAGTTACCAGCATTTAAGAAAAGAAAATTCGTTGGGGAACTGGTAGGAGAAGCAGCTGATTCAACTTCATCCGTTAACAACTATCTACTGAATATAAAGCTTCAAACTGGTATGTAATTAATCTTCTGTTATTTTATTTTCTGTTAAGAGTTTATGAGTACATGGATTTGTTCTCCTAGTACTAAACGATTAGTAAGAACACCTACACAGGATTATTCAACATAGAGACGTACTGAAAAAAATTTTGAATTGGACTTTAACGAAATCCTCAAGGGTGTAGCTAACCTTTCTTTAAAAGAGAACGAAGATATGGTTGCTCTAGTAGAGAAACCATTAGGGGAAATTTTGTATCCTGAATTAGTTGATGAACCTTCATGTATTCGATTGCCAAACTTTGAGGGAGATAGGTTGGAATTGAAATCTAATTATATTAGTCAATTGCCACATTTTCATGGATTAGAAAGAGAGGATGCCTATTATTTCCTTAGAGAATTTAACGAAGTTTGTCAAATGATGAAAATGCTGAATATGAGTATAGATGCTATTAAACTTAGATATATCCCTTTTACTTTAAAAGACACAGCTAAGAGATGGTTATATACTCTGTTGCCTGATTCAATTTCTACATGGACTGAATTTTGTTCTGTTTTTCTGGAAAAATATTATCCAACACATCAAACGATTAAAAAGAAAAAGGAAATATTAATGTGTAGCCAAAAACAGGGAGAATCATTCTGAAAATATTTTGAAAGATTTAAAGATGTACTGACTCAATGTCCATATCATGTAATTAGTAAAGCACAATTGATAGGTATAATTTATGAAGGCATAGATGTTTCAATGAAATCTTTATTAGAATCTACTTGTCAAAATGGATTTTTAAAATTGTGTAGTGAAGAAGCATGGGCATACTTAGAAAACTTTGTAAAAAGAACTACACAGTGGGAAAACTCAGCTGAAGCTATTGCAGATAAAAGAATATTGCCAAGGGGAATGCATGAAATAGATTCAAGTACTATGCTTGAAGTTAAATTAACTGAATTAACAAAGAAAATAGAAGTATTATCATTAAATAAAAAATTAGCAGAAAAGAGTGCAAACGTTAATGATTTAGATATTATTTATGCTAGAAACCAGAAAGATAACTTTGGAAATTCTTATAACCCTAATTGGAGAAATCACCCGAATTTATCTTGGAGAAATAACAGTTTCCAAGGAGGAGAAATTATTAATGACAAAAATATAAGTTATGAAGCATTAATTGAACAAGGATCTAGAATAGAGAAGTTAGGAAAGATAATTTAACAATTAAACAATCGTCTAGATTTTGTATTTGGAAATGTTGCAATTCAAAATCAAAATATAAATAGAAATATACCCCCTAGACAGAAAGAATATATAAAAGTTAGACCTACTAGAGGATTGCCAATGCAAGCAGTACCTAACCCTATTAACAGAACTGTTAAGGAAATTGATACCTCCTTTAGGAGGGTAGCTGAATGAAACATCATAACTGAAGTAACTATGTATAATATAGTAAGTAGAAAAATATAAAAAAATATAAGTTTAATTATAGTTAGTAGTATCGTAGAGTTATTACTTAACTCAACGAACTTAATTCGTTGAGTTACGACCTAACTCCACAAGGGTATGAAGTAGCTATGTTGATTTTGTCTCTGTTAATTTTTGTTTATGTCATACAAAATCACAACAGATGGAATTGATGAAATTACCACTAGATGCACTAAGGGAAATATTGAGTAACCTATCAACTAAAGATCTGTCCAGATTGTGTTGTGTGTCAAAGGAAATCAAAGACTATGTCAGAGAAAAATATTTTCATGGATTACAAGTTGCAAAGATGACTAAGATTAGAGATGGATTTTTATGGAAGTCATTTAATCGTAGTTCAATCAGTTATGAATATCTGAATATGGATGAAACTACTAGAATTCCACCCAATACATTAGAAGGAATAAATCATATTATAGGGATGGATGAAGGATTAATTATTTACAGAACCAAACCAAGGTATGCAATTCTGTTACCTAATATTTTGATTAGAAATCCTATCACAAGAGAAGAATGGAATATAGGAAGACCTAATAGATATGAAGTATCAATTGAAAATTGTGGGTTAGCTTTAATCTTTTCTAAAAAAATTCGACCATTCCTAAAAAATTATATTATTGGAGACCAATTGGAAACTAGGATGAAGATTTATGTTTAAGTGTGTATAATTTTCTGAATAGATCTTGGACTTAAAATATTATGATATATCTAGGACAAAAAGCATTAATTAACAACATGCATGTCATACTTGATGGATATATATATCTAGTCACAAATATATCAGTTGCATTTAGATCTGATTTATACATAGTAAGCATAGATAGTTATGATGATTTTATAGAAATATTACCTTTATCGAGTGATATAGCTAAACCACCATTTACAGAATATGATAAAATTCAATTAGGAATGTGGTATAATGAATATGATGATCCTACTTTATGTTTGATAAGATGGTGGGATGAATTGAAGAAATTTCAAATATGGATTATAAAAGACCTAAATGAATGGAAGTGGGAAGAGGAATATATTGAAATAGATGTAGAAATAGAAATAGCTACACTATCTTGGAACAGAAGAGGATCTCTTTCTGCATTTCATTTCATTAATGGAAATACACTTATATTTAGTATTGATAACATACTGCAAGTTTACAAATTAAAAAGGAAAATAGACTACACTGAAACAGAATTGATAGCAAGAAGAATTATGCCAAAAAAGTTTTCTTAGACTGACATGTTTATTCCATTTGTTACTACTTTTCAATCATGTTCTTAATCTGTGATTTTGTGCGTTTAATGTGTGTGTAGTCTGCATTTATTTAAAAAAAGAAAAAAAGAAAAAAAACAAAATATCAATCCAATTTGTTGGTATCTATTCTAGGAAACCAACTAGCTTGCTTGTGAGTCACCAAAGGCATAGGAGTCTGGGTTCCACACAAGACACTAATTAACAAGTTACGTTTTGTTGTTATATATTCTACTTTTAATTGTGAATGAAAAGTTTTTTAGAATAAAAAATCAGAAGATATTGAAGGAGATACAAAAGAACAAGGTATGTAATTAATTATTTATCCTGAATTTACATTTAAACTCAATTCGTGGAGTTATTCATTAACTCAACGAATTAAGTTCGTTGAGTTAGGTGTTAACTCAATGAAATAATATTCATGCCTGCTGTAATTATTGTATTTACTGAAAAATCTTTTACATTGAGGACAATGCAAAATGTAGGTATGGGGGGGAGGTAATTAAAGTAAGAGCCATGTAATTTTGTTAATTAGAAGAATTAAAATAGTACTGCAAAAGTTCTATGGAAATTGAAAATTTTCGATGAAGTTGCTATAACTATCTGATAATTGAAACTGCAAAATTTTTAAAAAACTGTAACTACTGAAATGTTATATTTATAATCTTACATAAGATGCTACAAATTTTACTACTCATACAAATCTATATATAGTATCTTTTGTTTTTGCTGAAAATTATGAGTTTAACAGTTTCATGATTTTAAAAAGAAATCAGAATGTTTAACTGAAATACATATGATCAATGATACATTTAATTTGATTGATTAAACTTGTAGAATGATTTGTGTAGATCTTATTAAACTATAGAAAAAGTATGAGCTTATTGATATGGATTCATATTTTTAATAAATAATAAGAGCAGGACTATACGAGATTTGTGTTTCATTGCATCTGTATTAATGAAATACATACATATACTGTGTTGAAAAGAAAAAAAAGAAGAGAAAAAAAAAACTTTGAGAGTTTATTGACTTGTTTGATCACGAGCCTTTTGTACTTGAGCAGATAGGTATGTAAGGATTGTTGACCTGAAAAAAGACTCTTTAAATCTGGCAACCTAAGATCTTGATCAAATCTAGGATTGTTGACTGAAAGCTCGATACATGGGTATACTAGAAAGCTCTTGTATGATTCAAGCTTGTCAAATTAACTTTTAAAGTACAAATATGCATATACTGTTCTGAAAAGATACAAGTATTTTGTGAAATACAGATATCTTCTGAATTGAGTATATGCTCTGTTATCTAAAATTGTTGAAGTATGAATCTAGAATAGACTTTTGAAGTTGTTTATTTGAGATACAATTCTTTATTCTACTTGTCTTAATCATATTGAATTGGATTGTGTTTTGATTTATATGTACTTGAAATTTATTCTAGAAATCATATTGGAAAATTCAAGATGATAGATGCTAAAAAAAAAATGATAATATAATTAACACCTTTGTGATGCTGATATATTTTGTATGTAATTTACATATATTCTAAATATATTTGCAGGTTGAAGAGGAGAAAACAAAGTTAAAACAGATTACTGAAGCATATAGAATATCTATATAGTAATCTAATTTATTATTTTGAAGAATAACGAAATGAAGAATTAAATCTAGCACTTTAGAAAGACCAACTAGTTAGATCTTAGTTTGCAAAGCGACTAGCAAAATTTAAGTATAGGGGAAGTATTTAGAATGAAAAAGTACAAAATATTAACGATTAAATGATGGTTAATTACATAATTTTTTGCTTATCATATGAAAATTAAGCCATTATGTTATAATTGCACTGTTATATACTTTAATGAAAGAATCTACATGATTCCAGGAAATTAGCGTTAATTTAGTACATTTATGAATTATCGGTAAATTGCAGGCTGTGAAACTCTTTAGTATCCGAATTTTCTATTATTTCGGAGAGTTATGTTTAATGTACTAGACAGTTATGTTTTAAATGCTTAAAGAATATTTTATTATTTCCTGGATTACATGTGTTGAAACTATAATGCATGACTTAAGTAGATTTTCAGTAAGTTATTTGTTAACTATTCGAAATGCATTTGAGTATCGGATAGTTAGGTTCGTAAGTGTCCGAAATATTTGAACTTGTTAAGTTAGAATTATACACTTGTTGAATTTAAATGTTTTAGTATATCACGTGAGATGCACATGTATAACTCGTTAAGTTAGCATAACTATACGCGTTGAGTTACATGAATACACATTAAGGTAACGTGTTAGGTTAGTAGCTTATTTCTTTAGTGCACGTGTTTTATAGTTAAATCAACGAAGTAAGTTTATTGAGTTATCTGTAACTCCATGGACCATTTATTTTCTAATATGCCATTGTAGCAGTTACAGAAACAAGACATTCGAAGGAAAACCACGATTGCACGTATCACGAAGGAAATCGTTCGTGGAAGGAAGAAGAAATTACCATCGTTGATATGAACAAAGGAAATCTAACCGATCATCGAAGCAGAAGCAGCTACTACTAAGAAATATAAAAGAAAAGGAGAAAAAACGAAGAAGGTTGTGGCTAGTGTGTGTGCAAAGGAGGAGGATCACGCTAATTGCAGGTAGTGATAGAAATTTCCTGAAGTTCCACACTACCATCACCACCATGACCATAATCACCAACCATCGGAGGTCTGTGAGGATACTTTCCTGATGTCAGGTCGATTTCGAGCCAAACATAGTGCTTGACACCCACTGTAAGGAGTGATCGCTTCACGGGAAGGGAAGCCATTTTCACCAAGCATTGACTCATATCTCAGGAGATTGTAAAGCTTCTAACCTTGGTTTCGGGTTGATGCCAGTATGCTGAAGAGGAGATCAACTTGCAATTCTAGACTCGCGATTCTATAAGGAGAGGAGACAAAATTGTAAGTGGAAAATTTTCAGTGGTGTAATCGCGTCACATGTAGTGATGGAAGTTTTTACTATCGATAGAGATTACTTTTACATTTCACCCATCGCCCATTTTCATGACCATATCAAAACAGAAATACCAAAAACAACTTATCTATGTTTATAGTTAGTATTCGAGTGTTGTATTGTTTGTTTTGTATCGTGATTAATGTTATCATTGTCAGTGTTGTGATTGTTTGATTTAGAAAATAGAAAATAGTTTTACAGTTTACTAAAATTGAATCGTTCTTGATACTTAAAGATTTTAATGGTTACTATTTGAAATATCTAAATGTTAGTGCTGCTGAATGATAAATTTAATATTAACTAGCATTAAAGAGCTTAATTGATGTTATTTACAATCTATGGAACCGCCCAATGGTTGGCCAAATTCCTTTGTAAATAGCAGTATTAAACTGGATAGATAGCTTCGTTGAGTTAATTCAATTCCATGAGGTTAGTTCGTTAAGTTAGCTATAACTCAATAGAGTGTTTATTGAATATATAAATTCCATTATTAAAAACGGAACAGTACACAATTCTTGCTCAATTCTCTATGGGATCGACCTATACTTGAACACAAATACAATATACACTGTGCACTTGCAGTTAAAATACAAATTGGAATTAATATCTAATTTGTGTGAAAGATTGTTTGTTGACTTCTACAAAGGAATTACTGATAAGCATAAAGACAAATTAACTAAGTTACAAACAGAAGTTAACAAACCAAACAAGTTTTCTAGCACCATTGTCGGGGAACTAAACAAGTTCTCTAGTGCTGCCTAAAAACCCAAACAAGTTTTCTGGCACTGTTGTCGGGGAATTAAACAAGTTCTCTAGTGCCGCCTAAAAACCCAAACAAGTTTTTTGGCGTTATTGCTGGGGAACTAAACAAGTTCTCTAATGCTGCCTAAAAACCCAAACAGTCATTAATTGTTCATTAGGAAAATTATCCTTAATTTCAATATTTGATTTTTCTATTTGTAATCTTGATAAATGATCTACTACTACATTCTCACAACCTTTTTTATCTTTAATTTCTAGATCAAATTCTTGTAATAATAATATCCACTGGATCAATCTAGGTTTGGTCTCTTTTTTTGCTATTAGGTGTTTTAAAGTTGAATGATCCGTGTATACTATCACTTTAGCTCCAATCAGATATAATCTAAACTTTTGTAAGGCAAACACAAAAGTTAACAATTCTTTTTCAGCAGTTGTGTAATTAACTTGAGTGTCATTTAAGGTTTTTCTTGCATAATGAATCACTCTAGGAGATTTTTCTATCTTCTGTCCCAACATTACTCCTATAGCAAAATCAGATGCATCGCACATTAATTCAAATGGATGGCTCCAATCAGGTGCTTGAATTATAGGAGTTGAAATTAAGCTAGTTTTAAGCTTGAAAAATGCTTCTTTGCAATTTTTATCAAAATTGAATGGGACATCTTTTAATAGATTGGTTAAAGGACTAGCTATTTTGCTAAAATCTTTAATAAATCTTCTATAAAATCCAACAAGTCCTAGAAATGATCTAATATGTTTTACTGATTTAGGTTCTGGTAGATTAGAAATTACTTTGATTTTAGCTTTATCTACTTCCAACCCTTTCTTTGAAACAACATGTCCTAAGACTATTCCTTGTTTAACCATGAAATGACATTTTTCCCAATTCAGAACCAGACTTTTTTCCACAGTGTTTTAATACTTGGTTTAAATTGTTTAAACACACTCCATCTGAAGTTCCATAAACAGTAAAATCATCCATAAATATTTCTAAAAAATCTTTAGTCATTCTAGTGAATATGCCTTGCATACACCTTTGAAAGGTGGCTGGTGCATTACATAGTCTGAATGACATTCTCTTAAAAGCATAAGTTCCATTAGGACAAGTGAAAGTTGTTTTCTCTTTATCCTCTAATGCTACTGGGACTTGGTTATATCCTGAATACCCATCTAGGAAACAAAAATATTCTTGCTCTACTAACTTTTTTAGCATTTGATCTATGAAAGGTAAGGGAAAATGATCTTTCCTAGTCACTACATTCAACTTTCTATAATCTATACACACTCTCCAGCTTGATTGAATTCTAGTAGGTATCAAGTTCTGACTTTCATTCCTAATAACTGTTAATCCTGATTTCTTGGGAACTACATGGATTGGGTTAACCCATAAGCTATCAAAAATTGGATAAATTATGTCATTATCTAACCATTTAACTATTTCCTTCCTGACTACTTCTTTAAGGTTTGGATTTAATCTCCTCTCAGGAATTCTAACAGGTTTAGCATTCTCTTCTAAATATATGTGGTGACAGCATAAAGTTGCACTTAACCCTTTTATATCAGTCATAGTCCGTCCTATTGCTTCTTTATAAGTTTTAACTACATCTTTTAATTTAGCAATTTGATTCTCTTTTAAATCTGAAGCAATAATGATTGGACATGTTTGTTTTTCTTCCTGAAATATATAGGTTAATTCAGGAGGTAAAGGTTTCAATTCTAAATGTTGCCCATCAGAAGCTAGAGCTCCTAATTGAACATCATCATTTTCTAAATTATTTTCTTCTTGATCTCCTTCTATATTTATGCTTTCACTTTCCTCTAATGTTTCAGAATTGAGTTGCCTATTTAATTCTTCTTGAATCACATCATCTAACATATCTCCTTCATCCTCTAAAAAGTCTATAGTATGTAAGGACATTTCTAACTCCTCAAATTTTTCTGGTTTGAAAATATTTAGTTGAGTATCCTCATTACCATATGCTAACTTCATTACTCCAGTTTTACAATTAATAACAGCCCCTGATGTTGCTAAGAATGGTCTTCCCAAAATTAAAGATGTGTTATGATTTTGATGCTTAATTTGTTGGGAATCCAAAATTACAATATCAATAGGATATATGAAGTTTTTGATTTTAATTAAGAAATCCTCTATTTTTCCTCTAGGGTATCTTATACTTCTATCAGCTAATTGAATAACAGTCCTAGTAGGGATTAAACCTTCTAATCCTATGTATGCAAATATATCACTTGGCATAACATTTATACCTGCACCTAAGTCTATTAAGGTTCTTTCTAGAATGGTATTTCCTATGGTGCATGATATAACAGGGATTCCAAGATCAGATAACTTTTTAGGAATTTGTGGCAAAAATAGGGAACTACTTTGCTTAGCTGAAAAGACTTTCCTTAAAACTTTTCGCTCTCTTTTCTTAGTACACCAATCCTTAAGAAATTTAGCACAATGTGGCATTTTCTACAATAAATCGAACAAAAGAATGTTAACTTGTACTTTTTCAAAAATTTCTCTAATTTTTTCTTATTTTTCAGGAAATGTTTGTTGTAATCTTTCAGGATAGGGTGCTAATAATTGTGATTTAAAAGATTCTTTTTCTTTCATTTGATTTGTTTGATCATTTTTAGTCTCATTTGCAGATTCAGATTTTTCTTCATTGATTTCTATATTTTCAGATATTACATTTTCATTATCATTTTGGTTTTTGTACTTATCCACCTTCATATTATTTTCGTTTTGAATTCTTGATGGTATATTAATTCCAGATCGTAATGTTATACATACATCTTCTAGATTTTCGTTACTTTCTTGATGTTCTTGTATATCATTTTCGTGATTATGATCTTCAACTGTTTTTAGTCTTAAATTGCACTCTTTAAATTCTCTTGCATTGGTATTTTCTTTTGTTTGTATGTCTTGCAAATTATGAAAATCTATAACATTGTAATTTTCATTTGTGTTGTCCTATTGCATAACTTGTAATTTCATTGTATATTCGTCCAATGCTTTTAGTTTTCTTTCCAGATCATCTAATCTCATTGCATTCAATTTTTGATCAATTTTCATTATGGTTTTCTCAGTTTCGTAAATTATATCAATTTTAGGTTCTAAATATACTTCCTTATAGTTTAATTGGTTGACTTCTTGTTGCTGACAGATAAATTGTTCAGTTTGTCCATGTTTTGCTCTATGCTACACTCTAGTCTGTCATACCTATCGCAAACTTCCTTGTCTCTCAACATGTTACACATTCTAAGCTGACCATTAGTTGGGTAAACCATAGGATTCTCATACTCAAATTTTTTATAGTGAAGATAATTCATTTGTTGTTCATGTGATCTAACCATCTGTAATCGTTTCAGTTTCAAACAATCAGAAATGTCGTGACCTTCCAAATTGCAGAATTCACATATGCTAACTACAGATTTCAAAAATCTTTGAGCATAAGCATATGCCATATTCTCCATTATAGAAGAAAACACACAACACTCTTGCTATTAAAACAAAATAGCACTTACAGTTGCTTAGCTTCTCAATTCCCCGACAACGACGCTAGAAAACTTGTATGGTTGCTTTAGGCAGCACTAGAGAACTTGTTTGGTTCCCTAGCAATGACACCAAATAACTTGTATTTGTTAACTTCTATTTTTAACTTGGTAAATTTGTCTTTATGCTTATATCAATAATTTCTTTTAGAAGTAAACAAACAACCTTTCACACAAATAAGATATTAATTCCAATTTGTATTTTAACTACAAGTGCATAGTGTATATTGTATTTGTGTGCAAGTACAAGTCGATCCCACAGAGAATTGAGTAAGAATTGTGTATTGTTCCATTTTTTTTATATTATACTTAATGTATTCAGTAATCACTCCATTGAGTTACAGTTAACACAATGGACTAATCTCGTGGACTTAAGTTAACTCCACGAGCCTATCTTTCCAATTTAATACTACTATTTACAGAGGAATTCGGCAAACCATTGGGCGGTTCCATAGATTGTAAATAACATCAATTAAGCTCTTTAATGCTAGTTAATATTAGATTTATCATTAAGCAACACTAACATTCAAATATTTCAAACAGTAACCATTAAAATCTTTAAGTATCTGGAACAAATCGATTTCAGTAAACTGTAATATTATTTTTTATTTTCTGAATCAAACAAACATAAAACATTCACAATACTGACAATGATAACTTTAATCACGATACAGATCAAACAATACAACACTTAAATACTAAATATAAACATAGATAAGTTGTTGTTTTTGGTATTTTTGTTTTGAGATGTTCATGAAAATGGGCGAAAGGTGAAATGTAAAAATCTCTATCGATAGTAAATACTTCTATCACTACATGCTATGCGATTACACCATTGAAAACTTAATCACTTACAATTCTGCCTCCTCTCCCTATAAAATCGCGAGTCCAGAATTGCAAGATGATCTCCTCTTCAACATACTGGCATCAACCCGAAACCAAGGCTAGAAGCTTTACGATCTCCTGAGATATGAGTCGATGCTTGGTGAAAATGGCTTCCCTTCTCGCGATGCGATCACTCTTCACAGTGGTTGTCAAGCACCGTGTTTGGCTCGGAATCAACCCGACATCAGGAAAGTATCCTCACAGACCTCCGATGGTTGGTGATTATGGTAATGTTGGTGATGTTGGTGATGGTGTGGATGATTCAGTGAACTTCCAACATTGCCTACAATTAGCGCGGTCCTCCACCTTTACACACATTGCCACACACTGCCAACCACCCCTTCTTCGTTTTTTCTCCTCTTCTTTTATATTTCTTTAGTAGTAACTACTACTTTAGATGATCAGTTGGATTTCCTTTATTCAGATCAATGATGGTGATTTCTTCTCCCTTCCACGAATGAATTCCTGCATGATACGTGCAATCGTGGTTTTCCTTCGAATGTCCTATTTCTGTAACCGTTACAATGGCATATTAGAAATTAAATGGTCTATGGAGTTATAGATAACTCAACGGACTTACTTCGTTGATTTAACTATAAAACATTTGCAATAAAGAAATAAACTACTAACATAATGCGTTACCTTAGCGTGTATTTATGTAACTCAACGCATACAGTTATGCTAACTTAATGAGTTAAACATGTGCATCTCACGTGATATACTAAAGCATTTAAATTCAACACATGAATCATTCTAACTAAACGAGTTTAGATATATAACTTACGGTTTTCACTTACTAACTCAACGAGTTCTCACGTGATCTTTTTATAAAAGAATACTAACTCAACGAGTTGTTACTATTTACTTAAATATTCTTTTAGTGTTTAAAACATAACTGTCCAGTACATGCAATATAACTCTCCAAAATAATAGAAAATTCAAATACTAAAGAATTAAAAAACCAACAACTTACTGATAGTTCAGAAATGTACTAAATTAATGCTAATTCCTTGAAATTATGCAGATTCTTTCATTAAAGCATATAACAGTGCAATTATAACATAATGACTTTAATTCTCATATGATAAGCTAAATATTATGCAATTAACCATCATTTAACCCTTAATATTATGCACTTTTTCATTCTAAACACTCCTCTCAAATTTGCATAAAAGTAGGGCACTAGATTTTCACATACTACATGCCCTCTCTACTAAGAAATAAATTAAAGTAGACCTTGGAACTCAAATAAGTCCTTAATTTCTTGCATACCATCCCAATTTACTAGTCTACTATAAATAATATCATACCCCTTTATCTCTTGATATTTATTATAAGCTTTTTGACTCCAAAAGTGTACTTCATTTAGAATGGTAGCTTCAGCTGAGTCAGGAATTTGCATTTGTTGCTCTAGAGGAGTTTGTTCTTGAATTTCTTCTTCCATATGCTGAACTTGAGTTTGCTAGAAATGCTTAGTAGATTCCTACATTTTTGCTTCTACTTCTGTCTATGGTGGAGAGCTGGTAGAACTCTCCACTCTACTTTCTTGAATCCTCTCTAAAATTTGTTGAAGAGTCTCTCCCTCTTCAATGGAATCTATCGAGTCATTTTTTTCTTGTTCAATATGTCCTTGTTCAGCTTCTTCTGTTTCTGTTCTTTCTTCTTTCTCCTGACTACCAATCTGCATTGTCATTGTTCTTTCTGATTCTATGGCAGATTGGGATGGAGTCATGTGCAAATCAGCTTCTACCTTAATTTCAGTTCCTTCTGTTGGTACAGGCTATAGACTAATTTTAGTCTATTTTCCTTTTTCTCTTTGCTTTTGCTGTTGTTACTGCTGCTCATCCTCAGATTCGGTTAGCAAGTCTACAAAAATGGGCTCTGTAGGCCCTACTAATATTTGCATCTTAGATTTAATCTCTTCTTGAGGTTTAGACACTATCCCTTTTCCTTTCTTTCTTCTAATTAGTTGTGCCTGATCTTCCTCTTCTTCCTTTGAGATTAAATCTACAAAAATGGGCTCTATAGGCCCTCAAGCCATAGGTACTAGCTCTTTCTATTTTACATTTTCTATAACTATTGATCTCGAAGGATGTTTAGAATGAAAAAGTGCATAATATTAATGGTTAAATGATGGTTAATTGCAGAATATTTAGCTTACTATATGAGAATTAAGCCATTATGTTATAATTGTATTGTTATATGCTTTAATGAAAGAATCTACATAATTTCAAGGAATTAGCATTAATTTAGTACATTTCTGAACTGTCGGTAAGTTGCAAGTTTTTAATTCTTAAGTATCCAAATTTTTAGTTATTTCAGAGAGTTATATTGCATGTACCAAATAGTTATGTTTAAATGCTTAAAGAATATTTTATTATTTCCTGATGTACACGTGTTGAAACATTAATGCATGACTTAAGTGAATATTTGGTAAGTTATCTAGTAACTATCCGAAATGCATCTAGGCATCGAATAGTTAGGTGTGCAAGTATCCGAAATATCTTTTTATCATAAAACTTATCAAGGACATGTATCGTTATCTGAAAACTTGACTTAAGTGTGGTTTTATAGTATTAAGCATGATCTATTTTATTTGCATATATTTATATCATGTACCGATGCACAGTAACAACTCGTTGAGTTAGTATTCTTTTTGTTGAAAGATCATGTGACAACTCATTGAGTTATAGGTTTAAAGGTATAAAAAGATCACATGAGAACTCGTTGAGTTATTGAGTAAGTTATATATTTGAACTCGTTAAGTTAGAATTATGCATGTGTTGAATTTAAATGCTTTATTATGTCACGTGAGATGCGCATGTTTAACTCGTTAAGTTAGCATAACTATACGCGTTAAGTTACTTGAATATACACTAAGGTAACACGTTGTGTTAGTAGCTTATAAGTTATTTCTTTATTGCACGTGTTTTATAGTTAAATCAACGAAGTAAGTTCGTTGAGTTATCTGTAACTCCACAGACCATATATTTTCTAATATGCCACTGTAGCAGTTACAGAAACAAGACATTCAAAGGAAAATCACGATTACACGTATCACGTAAGAATTCACTCGTGGAAGAAAGAAGAAATCACCATTGTTGATATGAATGAAGGAAATCCAATCGATCAATTAAGCAGAAGTAGTTACTATAGAAAGAAATATAAAAGAAGAGGAGAAAGATGAAGAAGGTGTGTGTGTGTGTAGAGGTGGAGAACCGCGCTAACTGCAAGTAGCATCGGAAGTTCCCTGAAGCTCCACACCACCACCAAAATCACCAACCATCGAAGGTCTATGAGGATACTTTCCTGATGTCGGGTCGATTCCGAGCCAAACACGGTTCTTGACAACCACTGTGAGGAGTGATCGCGTTGCGGGAAGGGAAGCCATTTTCACAAAGCACCGACTCATATCTCAGAAGATCGTAAAGCTTCTAGCCTTGGTTTCGGGTTGATGCTAATATGTTGAAGAGGAGATCATCTTACAATTTTAGATTCGCGATTTTATAGGGAGAGGAGGCAGGATTGTAAGTGATTAACTTTTTAGTGGTGTAATTGTGTTGTATGTAGTGACGAAAATTTTTACTATCGATAGAGATTTTTACATTTCACCTTTCATTCATCTTCAGGAACATATCAAAACAAAAATACCAAAAACAACAAATTATCTATGTTTACATTTAGTATTAAAGTGTTGTATTATTTGTTTTGTATTGTGATTAATGTTATCATTATCAATATTGTGAATGTTTTATGTTTGTTTGATTCAAAAAAGAAAAAATAGTTTTACAGTTTACTAGAATTGATTCGTTCCAGATACTTAAAGATTTTAATGGTTACTATTTGAAATATCTGAATGTTAGTATAGCTTAATGATAAATATAATATTAACTAACATTAAAGAGCTTAATTGATGTTATTTACAATTTGTGGAACCGCCCAATGGTTGGCCGAATTCCTTTGTAAATAGCAGTATTTAACTGGAAAGATAGGCTCGTGAAGTTAATTGTAAGTTTACGAGGTTAGTCCGTTGAGTTAACCATGACTCTACGAACTTAGTCCATTATGTTAACTGTAACTCAATAGAGTGCTTACTGGACACATAAACTCCAATATAAAAATTGAAACAGTATACAATTCTTACTCAATCTCTATGGGATCAACCTGTACTTGCACACAAATACAATATACACTGTGCACTTGTAGTTAAAATACAAATTGGAATTAATATCTGTTAGGACCCTAGTATTTTGATAATGCAAAAACCTATGTGAGGAAACCAAATTGTATTTCACAGATATGATAGCTAAGCAAAAGATCAGAAAGCAGACGAATAGATGGAGAAAGTTCCAGAAGATACTACTATAGAGCTACAGGAAAATCGGATAGTTACAGGTCTAAGTATCCGAAGAGCAAGTTCAAAGCAGCAACAATACTATCGGATAGTTAGAAGAATAACTATCCGATTTTACAAAGCCTTCGGAGAGTTATTTAATCAGATAGTTAAGGGGATTGAATGATTGGATAGTTAAGGAGTTAACTATCTGGAAGCTTAAAGGACGTTTCAGAGAGTTACAGGTATAACTATCCGAAAGTTAAGACATTCAATAAACCACGTGTAGAAATACAAAACGGAAGGACTTGTCGAAGAGTTAGATAACTATCCGAGTTTTCTTTTCAAAGAGTTAGATAACTATTCGAGTTTTTCGGCAAGTTACAAGCATAACTTTCTGGAACTTAAGTCATTTTATTACGCACGTGCAAAATGGAGAAGCTGGCAGTTGAAAGCTTAAAAGGGAAAATCGGAGAGTTAGAAAGATAACTATCCGAAATTTCAAGAGAGTTTCAGTTTAACTATCCGAAACTTAAGTCATTGAATTTCACACGTGCAGAATTTTAGAAAGAAGATCATTTAAGTTTTCAAAGAGTTAGAAAGATAACTATCCAAAATCTTGAGAGAATTTCGGTGAGTTATGGTTTAACTATTCGAAACTTAAGTTAATGAATTTCCCACGTGCAGAAATCTAGACAAATGCTCAAATGGGTTTTTCGAAGAGTTAGAAAGATAACTATCCAAAATTTCAAAAGAGTTTTGGTGAGTTACAGTTTAACCATCCGAAACTTAAGTTAGTGAATTTCCCATGTGCAAAATTTCAAAGAGTGGCTCAAATAAGTTTTCGGAGAGTTAGAAAAATAACTATCCGAAATCCTGAAGCACTTCGGTGAGTTACAAGGATAAACTTCCGAAACTTAAGTCAGCCCTTTATGCACGTGCTAAATTAAAGCAATCGAAAAGTTGACAGAGTCAAACTATCCGACAAGTATTTAACTGTTCGGTGAGTTACAGTTACTCTTCGGAGAGTTGCATAACTAACCATCCGACAGAATAGGAAAATCGGTAAGATATTTTGAAACGATTTTCTGAACGGTCACTTGCCATATTGGGACTTGATCCTAATCAAGTACAGAAGAATACATCCGTTGGAGGAAAATATGATCGTTGTACATATCAAGTATATATATAAAATACAAACAACGGATATACGGTAGAGCTTACAAGTGAGATCACAGATACAATTACATACAAAGATACAGTATACATTGCAGATCAATTACTGATATAGAAGAAAGCTCAAATTCAGTTCAACAAAGAATTGATTGAAAGCTGGAGTTACAAGAAGATTCTTAAAGCTCTCCATGTGCTGAAAGTTTGATCCAAGAAGGATCATTTGGTTCGTGGCTTCAACCTGAAAGCTACATTCAGTTGTTGGTTTGAGTTTCGACCTTAAATCTCAAGAGGTTGGTTTTCTGGAGTTTATACTTGAAAACTTCTAAGTGTTGGTTTTCTGGAGTTTATACCTGAAAACTTCTGTGTGGTTGGTTCTTGCTTCGACCTGAAAGCAAGAGTGTAAGTGTTGAGACACTTAGTGAAGCCCAAGTGACCCTTGGGGGTGGACTAGCCTAGTTGGTGAATCACGTAAAATTCTCTTGTGTTTTTTACCTTTATTTTCGCTGTGCATGATATTTTTATCTGATTATTACTTATGCAAACTGATTAATCAAATTAGTTAGTAAAGTGAAAAATAGGCTTAAATTCACACTATTCTCCATTCACCTCCCCTCTAGTGAAGCCATTCGTTCCTAACAATTAGTATTAGAGCAGGTTGATCTTTTTTTATAGATTTAACCATCTGAGATCATGGCATCTTTTCACAGAGAGGGTCAGAACATCCATCGTCCTCCCCTATTTGATGGTATTAATTATAATTACTAGAAAAACAGGATGGAATGTTTCCTTAGAAGCTCAGATGTGAGTTTATGGAAAATGGTTGTTTTAGGAACACCTATTCCACCTAGTCATGAGGATGACTGGACTAAGGAGGATGAGAGAATCATCCAAATGGATGCTCGAGGGCTGAATATTATTTACTGTGCCTTATCTACTGAACAATATAATAAAGTTTTAGCTTGTAAATCTACTCACGAGGCTTGGAACACTCTTCAAATAACCTTTGAAGGAACCAGCCAAGTAAAAGACACTAAAATAAGCATTTTACTTAGAAAGCTTGAATTATTTAAAATGCTTGATGATGAAACTATCACTGATATGTTTTCAAGATTCACTGAGATTATTAATGGCTTAAGAGGTTTGGGAAAGGAATTTTCTGTCCGTGAACAGGTACAGAAAATCCTCAGAAGCTTAACTGTGGAATGGAAGCAAAAGTCCACATCGATACAAGATTCCAAAGACCTCAACAAATACTCAGTAGAGGATCTAATGGGCAACCTGCTGGCCCATGAAGTTGAAATGAAGGAATGGAAAGTTGAGGAAGATAATGGTAAAAAGAAAACTGAAACAAAGAAAGAACTAGCCTTTCCATCAACACAAGAACTTCAAAGCTCGGATGATGATGAAGTTGTGCTATTGGCTAGAAAATTTAGAAAATGGATGAAGAAAAAGAATCATGATAGCACATCAAAAAGCAATGCACCAATATGCTTTAAATGCAAGAAGCAGGGACATATACAACTTGATTGTCCACTGCAACAAGAAGAAGAAAAAGAAATGAAGAAGAAGAAGAGGAGCTACAAAAAGAAAAAGGCATTGAAGGCTGCTTGGGATGACAGTAGTTCTTCTAGTAGCTCATCTAGTTCAGATGAAGAGGTACTAGTAAATGTGTGCTATACAGCACAAGAGGTATGTTCCACTTCATCTCAAAGTGATTCTGATGTAGACAATGATAATCTAGATGTAAATATTCTTTTGTCTACTGTTGACAATTTATATGTTAAATGCAAAAAGTATAAAAAAGAAATTAAGCATTTAACTACATGTTTAAAAGAAGCACATACTGAACTTGAAAATCTACATGTTGAAGATAGGAAATGCTATAATGATGAACTGATAAATGAAAATGAAAAATTGAAATCTGAAATCACTGATCTGAAAAATACTATGCATAAATTTACCAATGGATAGAAAGGATTAGATCAAATCATTGGTTCTCAAAGATACAGTTCTAATAAACTTGGCCTAGGGTATGCTACTCCACATGAAATACCCTACTATGGTGGTGTTATCCGATCTTATAGAGATGGTACAACAGTGTTTGCCATCAAAAGAAGATCTGGTTCAATGTGGCTGCCAAAAGGCAATAAACTAAATATTGTCAAGACTAACACTTATAGACCCAAGAAAGTATGGGTACCAAAATCTATTTCTGTTTGAATTGCAGGATTATATGGTTTAGGGGGAGTAATTGATCTATAGCTCCAAACCAGTTATGATAGTAAAATTTTGGTATTACAAGAGGCACCATATTTTGGTAGAAAGTGCTCACTTAGATTGAGTGAAAATTGTGCCTAAAATCTTGATGCTCAAGGAGAGAAATATGTGCAATAGTTAGAAACAAGTGTTATCAGAATAAGCAGAATCTCGTGAAGAGAAATTTTTTTAGAAGCCAAACAGTTGATAACTGGTTAAGAATCAGTTATGATATTCTGAAATTAACAATTGGCATCAAAAGTAGCATCAATGATTGAATCATGTTCTTTAAATGAAGCAAGGCTTGCACGAGCCAAGTTGAATGACTACAAATGCAGGGAAATCAGATTCATCAAAAGACAACCAAAATCTGCAGTAGATAGATTATAGTCTTCAAATTATCTTCTACAAATAGAAGAACCACTTGAAACAAAGATCCAAGAGAAGATAAACGAATTGGAGTCAGAAGCAAATTGATTGAAAATCTTTTATGATATTTTTGATTAACAATTGGTATTTAGTTCAATTGGTATCATATATGACATTCATTTTGCAGAACAGGTGCAACAAATTTGTCTTCAAGGAAAAACATATAAGTAGGGGGAGAACCTACTATATGAAGAGAATTTAGAATGTTACTTCAGTACAAAATAAAAGTGTATAAAGAAAGCATGCATATAGGGGGAGAGCCTATAGCCTACTATTATAAATCAAAGAACCTCCATACAGATAGGGGGAGAGCATGTGGCAGAAATTACAAATATTAACTGCATATTTATAAATTGCTACATTAACTATTGGCATTTCACTCTTTTCAGTTTTTTTTCAGATGTTGCAATAATTACGCAAAAACAAAGGAAGAAATATCACAAATCAGGAGAGCAATTACTAACTTCTCAGATGATAGAATGTCAACAACTGATATCTGACAGGATTACAGAAATCAGAAAATTGGTATATCATCAGATACAAATTTAATGACAAAAAGGGGAGAAGAAAATTCAGCAAAAGAAAATTGTGAAACTCCTTTTATCTAATGACAAAAAGGGGGAGAAGAATATAGAAAATTACATAGAAGGCAGGGGGAGCATTCCCAGCACACAGACAAGGCAAGAATTTAACTTCATTGTATTATATTCATTGTAAATCTTTGCTTTACTTAGTTTTTGTGTGATTGAATGTATAGCAACAAGCTAGGGAGTGATAGGGAGTGAAATACATGTAATTTAATGTAAAGGATTTTGTCATTAGCAAAAGGGGGAGATTGTTAGGACCCTAGTATTTTGATAATGCAAAAACCTATGTGAGGAAACCAAATTGTATTTCACAGATATGATAGCTCAGCAAAAGATCAAAAAGCAAACGAATAGATGAAGATAGTTCCAGAAGATACTGCTATAGAGCTACAGGAAAATCAAACAGTTACAAGTCTAAGTATCCGAAGAGTAAGTTCAAAGTAGCAGCAATACTATCAGACAGTTAGAAGAATAACTATCTGATTTTACAAAGCTTTCGGAGAGTTATTTAATCAGACAGTTAAGGGGATTGAATGATTGGATAGTTAAGGAGTTAACTATCTGGAAGCTTAAAGGACGTTTCGGAGAGTTACAAGTATAACTATCCGAAAGTTAAGACATTCAATAAACCGCGTGCAGAAATACAGAACGGAAGGACTTGTCGAAGAGTTAGATAACTATCCGAGTTTTCTTTTCAAAGAGTTAGATAACTATTCGAGTTTTTCAATAAGTTACAAGCATAACTTTCTAGAACTTAAGTCATTTTATTACGCACGTGCAAAATGGAGAAGCCGGCAGTTGAAAGCTTAAAAGGGAAAATCAGAGAGTTAGAAAGATAACTATCCAAAATTTCAAGAGAGTTTCAGTGAGTTACAGTTTAACTATCCGAAACTTAAGTCATTGAATTTCACACGTGCAGAATTCCAGAAAGAAGATCATTTAAGTTTTCGGAGAGTTAGAAAGATAACTATCTGAAATCTTGAGAGAATTTCAGTGAGTTATGATTTAACTATCTGAAACTTAAGTTAGTGAATTTCCCACGTGCAGAAATCCAAACAGATGCTCAAATGGGTTTTTCGGAGAGTTAGAAAGATAACTATCCGAAATTTCAAAAGAGTTTCAGTGAGTTATAGTTTAACCATCCGAAACTTAAGTTAGTGAATTTCCCACGTGTAGAAGTCCAGAGAGTGGCTCAAATAAGTTTTCGGAGAGTTAGAAAAATAACTATCCGAAATCCTGAAGCACTTCGGTGAGTTACAATTTTCTGCAGGCAGCGTCGGCAATTCTCTAAAGTACCACACCAACCATCTCCACCACCACCATAATCACCAACCATCAGAGGTCTGTGAGGATACTTTCCTGATGTCGGGTCGATTTCGAGCCAAACACAGTGCTTGACAACCATTGTGAGGAGTGATCGCGTCACGGGAAGAGAAGCCATTTTCAACAAGCACCGACTCATATCTTAGGAGATCGTAAAGCTTCTAGTCTTGGCTTCGGGTTGATGCTTGTATGCTGAAGAGGAGATCA
This sequence comes from Cymodocea nodosa, assembly GCA_036874045.1. Lineage (NCBI taxonomy): Eukaryota > Viridiplantae > Streptophyta > Magnoliopsida > Alismatales > Cymodoceaceae > Cymodocea > Cymodocea nodosa. Next base: position 13,651,477 of record CM072342.1, on the reverse strand, counting down.
TCTTGCAATTCTGGACTCGCGATTCTATAGGGAGAGGAGACAGAATTGTAAGTGGTTTAATTTTCAGTGGTGTAATCGCATTGCATGTAGTGACGGAAGTATTTACTATCAATTGAGATTACTTTACATTTCACCTTTCGCCCATTTCCATGCTCATATCAAAACAAAAATACCAAAAAACAACTTATCTGTGTTTATATTTTGTATTTGAGTGTTGCATTGTTTGTTTTGTATCATGATTAATGTTATCTTTGTCAGTGTTGTGATTGTTTTATGTTTGTTTTAGTTTTACAGTTTACTGAAATTGGTTCGTTCAAAAGACTTAAATATTTTAATGGTTATTATTTGAATTATCTGAATGTTAGTATTGCCTAATGATAAATCTAGTGTTTACTAACATTAAAGAGCTTAATTGATGTTATTTACAATCTATGGAACCGCCCAATGGTCTCAGAAGGATTTGGTGAGGAAAATTCTCAGATCCCTAAGTTCTAAATGGTCTCAGAAAGTAACATCAATTGAGGAATCACGAGATTTAAATGTTTATACCATGAATGAACTTATAGGAAACTTAATTGCTTATGAAGTTAAATTAAATGAATCACTAAGTCAAAACAAACTAAAAATAAAGAAAGAAATAGCCTTCAAAATTAATTCAGATTTTGATATATCTACTAATTCTGACAAGGATTTGATTTTGCTGATTAGGAAATTCAAGAAAACATGAAAAGCTAAGAAACAGCAAAGGAACAAAGATGATAAACCTTCAACGTCAAAATCACTAAATGACAAGAATTCTTCATCCAAAAAGTATGTATGTTACAACTATAAGAAACTTGGACATCTTTCTCCAGATTGTCCTTTAAGGAAAAATGAAAAGCATAGTAAGACAAATCAGATGAAGATGGCTCATAAAACTTAGAAAGAGTTTTACAAGAAAAAGGCTTTGAAGGTCACTTGGGATAACATGTCTGAAGAGACTGAATCTGAGGAATCATCATCAAAATCTTCATGTTCAGAAGGAGAACCAGAGTTAGAAGACGTTGCTCATGTGTACTTCATGGCAGATGAGTTTGAGGTAATATCTGATCCCGAAAGTTATTCAGATTTTAACTTTGATGAATTATTATGTGTTTATCATGTATTATTACAAAAACTTAAAGTTTGTAAACTGGAAAATAAAAATATCAGAAACTCTTTATCCATTGTGGAAGAAGAAAAGTGTTTCTTCTCTAGAATTTTAGAAAAGTTTAAATGTGATAATGAAAATCATGCTAGAGATTTGCATAAATTTAGATTTAATGAATGTGTCTTGCATGAACAAATACAAAATATAAATGCTGAAAAATTAAAGATAGAATCTGAAAATGAAGTGTTCAAAAAAAAAATATAAATGATCTCGAATTAGAGATTGATAAATTAAAAATGAGAGAGCTAGATTTAAATTCTACCATTAAGAAATGGAATTTAAATCAAACTAAGTTAGACAAACTAACTAGTACCCCTACAGTGTCATATAAATTTGGCTTAGGATTTGATTATCCTGAATATCCAAAATCTCAAGCCAATAAAGGATTTATTAGTTGCAGTTCAAGTAAATCTAAGACAAAAATTCCTTTTATCATGAAACAAGGTAATAAATATGTAGAAGTAGGTAATTCAAGGGATGAATAATGCAGTAATAATATAAATCAATGTGATTTGTCTAAATGTATTTCTAACTTGACTATTAATGTTTCTAAAAATCTTGTTTCTTGTTTTAGAAATTCAGTTTCTAAAATTTCAAACAATTGTAGTAAACTGAAAATTTAGAAACCCGAGCATGTAATTCAAAATATTAGTGTTAGACCAATTACTCATTCTACATGTGATAAATCTGAAAATTCTTGTGCAGAAAAAGATTTTGTATGTACTGAAAATTCAAATACAAGTACAAAATCTTGGTATGAACTTAATAAAATGTATGAGCATGACCAAAATAAATTAACATCTAATAAAAATCAGTTTGGTCTTGGTTATACTACATCTGAAAACAAAAAGAATGATTATAAGAGCAATAATGCTATAAGTAAGTATGATACTAATGATAAGTCTATAGTACTTACAACTAATAAAAATGTAAATGATAATGTTAAACTATTTTTAAACAAAAAGAAGAAATATGCGTTTAATGAACTTGGTCCTTAACAACATTGGGTACCAAGAAAAAAGTTTTTCTTAATTTGTTTTGCAGGAGGAAACAACATCAAAATGGATCTTGGACAGTGGAGCATCAAATCACATGACTGGACAGAAAAGTCTACTACAAAATTTTACACATACCATGAAAGGAAGTGTAACATTTGGAAACAAAAGCAAGGATAAAATCATAGGTATGGGTAATGTTCAAGTAACTCTGACTTGTGTTATTTCGAATGTATTATATGTAGAAAACCTAGGATTTAATTTGTTGAGTGTTATAAAACTAACTGAGAATGGATACTATGTAGTGTTTGAAGATAACGTATGCAAAATTATTGATAAAAATACAGATGAAATTAAGTTTATTGCTAAAAGAAAAGGTTCTGTATGTATTTTATCTTTACCTTCTGGTGTAGTTGATTTAAATTCATGTTTGCTAGCTAAAACTAATGATGCATATCTGTGGCATAAAAGGATTGGGCATATAAATATGAAACTGTTACATAAACTATCTAGAAAACATTTAGTGAGAGGTTTACCAAAGATTAAATACTCAAAGGACTTTATATGTGATGCATGTGAGTTAGGTAAACTTCACAAAAACTCTTTTAAATCCAAAACTGATATTTCAAGTAGGAGAGTCTTAGAACTTATACATATGGATCTATTTGGACCAACAAGAATCATGAGTCTTGGTGGTAAACGATATGTGTTTGTTTTAGTAGATGACTTCTCTAGATACACTTGGGTATATTTTCTAGCATCTAAGATAGAAGTTTTTGACTTGATATTATGTTTGCTATGTGTGCTTGTGCTAGATTTCAATCTAATCCTAAAGAATCACACTCAATTGTAGTTAAAAGAATATTTAGATATATACAAGGAACTAAAAACTTTGGTCTATATTATTCTAAGGATAGTTCAATAGATCTTATAGGATATACTGATGCTGGTTATGTAGGATCTAAATCTGATAGAAATATTACTAGTGGCACATGCCAATTATTGAGAAATAATTTGGTGTCATGGTTTAGTAAAAAGCAAAACTGTGTATCACTTTCTACTACAGAAGCTGAATATATTGCTACTACACTGTGTTGCACTTAGATTCTATGGATAAGGCAAACTTTAGAAGATTTTGGATTATCTTATGATACAACTGAGATTTATTGTGACAGTAGTTCTGCAATAAATCTTTTCGAAAGTCCTGTATTACATTCTAGAGCAAAGCATATAGAGGTTAGACATCATTTTCTAAGAGATAATGTAATTAAAGGAAAAATTAAATTAGAATTTGTGTCTAGTAAAAATCAATTAGCTGATATATTTACAAAACCTTTAAATGAAAATACATTCTGCAACATAAGATTAAATTTGGGCATTTGTAGGCTATGTGATGTGTAAAATGCTTAGACTCCACAAAAAGAAAAATATTATTGATGATGTTGTTCACCTCATAGATATTATATACTTATCATAAATATCTAAGTAATATCTAAACTACTGCTTAAGATACTCTATATTTATTGTAAAATCATAGTAGTATCTTATTGATTTTAAGTAGGTTATCAATTTTAATGGTTTTCACGATTTTAAGTGGAAGTGTAAATGAAAAACATTAAATACTTTTGAAATTCTGACATTTTGATTAAGTGTTTTCTTTGAATTGAGGAAAGTGCATATGATCATGCATAAATTTGACTTAATTGATTAAACTTGTAGAATAATTTATGTGTAAATCATCTTAAACTGTTAATCAAAAGTATGAACTTATTGAAACTGATTCATATTTTTAGTAAAATCATAGAAGTAAAAATTATATGAGATTTGTGTTTTATTGCATCTGTATTAATGGAATACATATATACTGTGCTTAAAATGAAAAGTGCTTACAAAGTAAAAATCTTTGAGAGTTTATCGATCAGTTTGATCACGAGCCTTTTGTACTTGAGTAGATAGGTATGTAAGGATTGTTGTCCTGAAAAAGGATTCTTTAAATCTAGCAACCTAAGGTCCTGATCAGATCTGTGATTGTTGACTGAAAGCTCATTACATGGGTACATTAGAAAGCTATTGTATGATTCAAGCTTTTCAAACTAACTTTTAAAGAAAATTATCAATATTTACTATTTTGAAAAGAAAAAGTTGTTTCATTAATTATAGATATCTTTGAATCGAATATAGTTTCTACCAATATGACTACTAATTTATTGAATCAACATTAGTACTTTTGAAAACGTTGATTTGAGATACATTCTTTTATTCTCCTTGCATTAATCTTATTGAGTTCAAAGTTGTGTTTTGATTCATATACATTAGGAATTGATTCTAAAAATCATTTTTAATGAATTCAGGATAATGAAAGTTTCTAAAAAGAAAATTTAAAAGTATAGTTATACTTAACATCTATTGTTATACAAGTATATCTTGTATGTTATTGAATATATGAGAAGTATATTTGTAGGGGGAGGATTAACAATGTCCAAAACAGATTAATATAATTCAAAATATATATCTTGGTTAATCTGATTTTAGTCCTCTTAAGATTTTGATGAAATAATTTAAAAGACAAACAAACTATTTTAGATTCATAAAAGGAATATTAGAATAGTTTACAATGTTCTCAAGATGTTTTATATATGTTAATTATAGCTTGTGTGTTGCCTTCGGAAAGTTTCAATAGAAACCATCCGAAATTTTGTTAAAGTGTACTAACTAAACGTTATGTTATGTAAGGTAACATGTAAAACTGCCTTTAGACAGCATTTTACTCATTAGGTTAGTTAAATCAATGAGTTATATTTGAATTTTTTGGGTACCTTGATTGAATAAACTATATTCAATACTCATTTAATGTCCAAACCCAACTTATACACGTTGAGTTATTCACCTAAAAACCCTATTTAAACACTTATTACATGGGCACTTAGGTTATTTGTAAACCTTTGTCAAGAAAATCTTTCCCGCTTGTTGCTGTTACAACCTGCGACGATGGTCTCCAAGTTCTACAAGGGTCGTGGCAAAGGAAAAGGAAAAGAATTAGACCATGATGAAGCTCCCCAAGCTTGGTTCAAGAAAATACTTCAAGTAGACAAAAGGTTACCAGAAATTTATCGTGACTATTTCTTTTCTAAAGAAATACTAGATGAAGTCAGACAAAAACATCAAAATACAGATACCAGTATTAAGTACATGGGGATTCGAAGTAAATATGATAGAGAATATAGAATGAAGTGTGCTAAAATTTCATTTCTAGAACAATATGCTAGATATTTGGAAAAAGGAGTCGGTACATCAAATAGAATTCCTCAAACACCCATAAATGGAACTAGATTACAACCATTTGAGGAAGAACATGACTCCACAATACCTATACCCTTGTATTCAAAAGAAAAACAACCAAATATTGTTGTTGATAAAGAAAAAGTTGAAAGTCTTCGAAAGGCTATAGCAATAGAAAATGTTTTTGAAAAATTAAAGCAGAAAACTTTTATGAAGCAATTTGAAAAGAAAACAGCAATACTTGAAGAGGAGGAAAAAATTTTTTATAGAAGAACGAAAATCAAAAAAATTATGACTAAGGAAACAAAGTCTGCTGAAAAAGGAAAATCAGATGAGCATTTATTTCCAAAGGACAATGTATGTCTAGACATTGTACCTTTTAGTGCATTTGATAAACTCATCAGTTCCAAGCATATTGAAGCTGATGATGATAATGAGACTTTATTTTCCCTTGCTAGAAAACTTGAGAAGAAATCCAAGTCAAATATGAGCTTAAGTTTTTCTATTAGTACAAGTCCTGTTGATGCAGAAATTGACAAATCAGAGCATTAGGCAACTGACATTGAACAAGTTATTGCAATATCATTGACAATCTTGAGGCAATAACTAGTTCACAGGCTGAATTGTTTGGAGTAGTAGATATTGAAAGAGTTAAGATTCCAGAAGAGCTAAATGTCAACCAGCCTTCTTCAGAATCTATAGAAGCAGAGTAAGAGAATTCACAACATGTATCAATGGAGATATCTATTGAACAAAATGAACAATTATAGACAGATACACCTGTTAGGACCTTAGTATTTTGATAATGCAAAAACCTATGTAAGGAAACTAAATTGTATTTCACAGATATGATAGCTCAGCAAAAGATCAGAAAGCAGATGAACAGATGGAGAAAATCCCAGAATGTGCTACTACAGAAAATTGGACAGTTACAGATCAAAGTATCTGAAGAGCAAGTTTACAGCAGCAGCAATACTATCAGACAGTTAGAAAGATAACTATCCGACTGTTTCAGAGAGTTAAATGATCGGATAGTTAAGAAAGATTGAATGATCGGAAAGTTAAGGAGTTAACTATCCGAAAGCGTAAAGGACTTTTTGGAGAGTTAAAAAGATAACTATTCGACTTTTTCGGAGAGTTACAGGTATAACTATCCGAAAGTTAAGTCATTCAATTAACCACATGCAGAAATATAGAACATAAGCTTAAAGGACTTTTCAGAGACTTAGATAACTATCTTAATTTTTCTTTTCGGAGAGTTAGATAACTATTCGAGTTTTTCGATGAGTTACAGGTATAACTTTTCGGAACTTAAGTCATTGAATTTCCCACGTGCAGAAATCCAGATAGAAGCTCAAATAAGTTTTCGGAGAGTTAGAAAGATAACTATCCAAAATCTTGAAGCGTTTCAGTGAGTTACAAGTATAACCATTCGAAACTTAAGTCAGTCTTTTATGCACATGCTAAATTAAAGCAATCGGAAAGTTAATGGAGGGTTATTATAGCTAACTATCCGATAGTTAAATAACTGTTCGCTAAGTTATAGTTGCAAGTATCCGATTGAATGACAGCTTGCATTATATGATCTGGAATCCTACATGGCAGAAAGACTTAAGTGATCTTTCAGTGAGTTACAAACATTCTTCGGAGAGTTACATAGCTAACTATCTGAAAGGTTAAGAAAATCGGAAGGATATCTTGAAATATCTTTTTGAACGATAACTTACCGAATTTAAGACTGAAGTCTAATCAAGTACAATAGAATAAATCGGTTGAGGAGAAATTATAATCGTTGGTAGTTCAAGCATAAATACAGACAGATCATTCAATATTCAGTAGAGCTAAAGTGTGAGATTTCAGATACAATTACATATAGAAATACAGTACACATTGCAGGTCAATTACTGATATAGAAGAAAGCTCAAATTCAGTTCAACATAGAATCAATTGAAAGCTAGATTTTACAAGAAGATTCTTAAAGCTCTCCATGTGCTGAAAGTCTGATCCAAGAAAGATCATTTGGTTCGTGGCTTCAACTTTAAAGCTTCATTCAGTTGTTGGTTTGAGTTTCGACCTGAAAACTCAAGAGGTTGGTTTTCTGGAGTTTATACCTGAAAACTTCTAAGTGTTGGTTTTCTAGAGTTTATACCTGAAAGCTTCTGTGTGGTTGGTTCTTGCTTCGACCTGAAAGCAAGTGTGCAAGTGTGTAAGTGTTGAGATACTTAGTGAAGCCCAAGTGACCATTGGGGGTGGACTAGCCGAGTTGGTGAACCACCTAAAATTCCCTTGTGTTTCCTACTTTATTTCCACTATGCATAATATTTATATCTAATTATTACTTATGCAAACTGATTAATCAAATTAGTTAGTAAAGTGAAAAATAGTCTTAAAATTCACACTGTTCACCATTCACCCCCCTCTAGTGAAGCCATACGTTCCTAACAATTAGTATTAGAGCAGGTTGATCTCTTTTTATAGATTTAACCATTTGAGATCATGGCATCTTTTCACAGAGAGGGTCAGAACATCCATCGTCCTCCCCTGTTTGATAGTATTAACTATAATTATCGGAAAAATAGGATGAAATGTTTCCTCAGAAGCTCAGATGTAAGGTTATGGAAAATGGTTGTTCTAGGAACACCTATTCCACCAAATCATGAGGATGACTGGATTGAGGAGGATGAGAGAATCATCCAAATGGATGCTCAAGGGATGAATATTATTTACTGTGCCTTATCTGCTTAACAATATAATAAATTTTCAGCTTGTAAATCTACTCACGAGGCTTGGAACACTCTTTAAATAACCTTTGAAGGAACCAACCAAGTGAAAGACACTAAAATAAGCATTTTACTTAAAAGCTTGAATTATTTAAAATGCTTGATGATGAAACTATCACTGATATGTTTTCAAGATTCACTAATATTATTAATGGCTTAAGAAGTTTGGGAAAGGAATTTTCTGTCCATGAACAGGTGTAGAAAATCCTCAAAAGCTTAACTGTAGAATGGAAGCAAAAGTCCACATCAATACAAGATTCCAAAGACCTCAACAAATACTTAGTAGAGGATCTAATGGGCAACCTGCTAGCCCATGAAGTTCAAATGAAAGAATGGAAAGATGAGGAAGGTAGTGGTAAAAAGAAAACTAAAACAAAGAAAGAACTAACCTTTCCATCAACATAGGAACTTCAAAGCTCGGATGATGATGAAGTTGTGCTACTGGCTAAAAAATTCAGAAAATGGATGAAGAAAAAGAATCAAGCCAGCACATCAAAAAGCAATGCACCAATATGCTTTAAATGCAAGAAGCAGGGACATATACAACCTGATTGTCCACTGCAACAAGAAGAAAAAGAAATGAAGAAGAAGAAGAAGAGCTACAAGAAGAAAATGGCGTTGAAAGCTACTTGGGATGATAGTAGTTCTTATAGTAGCTCATCTAGTTCAAATGAAGAGGTACCAGTAAACGTGTGCTATACAGCACAAGAGGTATGTTCCACCTCATCTCAAAGTGATTCTGATGTAGACAATGATAGTCTAGATGTAAATATTCTTTTGCCTACTATTAACAATTTATATGTTAAATGCGAAAAGTATAAAAAGGAAATTAAGCATTTAACTACATGCTTAGAAGAAGCACATACTGAACTTGAAAATTTGCACGTTGAAGATACAAAATGCAATAATGATAAATTGATAAATGAAAATGAAAATTTGAAATCAGAAATCACTAATCTAAAAAATACAGTCTTCAAATTATCTTCTGCAAATAGAAGAACCACTTGAAACAAAGATCCAAGAGAAGATAAACGAATTGGAGTTAGAAGCTAATTGATTGAAAATCATTTATGAGGTTTTTGATTAACAATTGGTATTTAGTTCAATTGGTATCATATATGACATTCATTTTGCAGAACAGGTGCAACAAATTTGTCTGCAAGGAAAAGAATATAAGTAGGGGGAGAACCTACTATATGAAGAGAATTCAGAATGTTACTTCAGTGCAAAATAAAAGTGTATAAAGAGGGCATGCATATAGGGGGAGAGCCTATAGCTTGCTATTATAAATCAAAGAACCTCCATACAAATAGGGGGAGAGCATGTGGCAGAAATTACAAATATTAATTGCATATTTATAAATTGCTACATTAACTATTGGCATTTCATTGTTTTCAGTTTTTACAGATGATGCAGTAATTACACGAAAACAAAGGAAGAAATATCATAAATTAGGAGAGCAATTACTGACTTCTCAAATGATAGAATCTCAACAACTGGCATGAGACAAGGATTAAGAAAATTGACACTTCAATTGATACTATGCTCGAATAAGAAAGAAGAAAAGCAGCACAACATCAAAGGAAAAGAAGAAAATAGACTGCAATGATGAAAATATCTCAACAATTGAGGATTATAGAGATTAGAAAATTGGTATATCATCAGATACAAATTTAATGGCAAAAAGGGGGAGAAGAAAATTCAGCAAAAGAAAATTGTGGAACTCCTTTTATCTAATGACAAAAAGGGGGAGAAGAATATAGAAAATTACATAGAAGGTAGGGGGAGCATTCCCAACACACAGACAGGGAGAGAATTTAACTTCATTGTATTATGTTCATTGTAAATCTTTGCTTTACTTAGTTTATGTGTGACTAAATGTATAGCAACAATCTAGGGAGTGAAATACATGTAATTTAATATAAAGGATTTTGTCATTATCAAAAAGGGGGAGATTGTTAGGACCCTAGTATTTTGATAATGCAAAAACCTATGTAAGGAAACCAAATTGTATTTCACAGATATGATAGCTCAGCAAAAGATCAGAAAATAGACGAACAGATGAAGAAAATCCCAGAATGTGCTGCTATAAAAAATCAAACAGTTACAAATCAAAGTATTTGAAGAGCAAGTTTACAGTAGCAGCAATACTATCAAACAGTTAAAAAGATATCTATGCAACTGTTTCACAAAGTTAAATGATAGGATAGTTAAGAAAGATTGAATGATCAAAAAGTTAAGGAGTTAACTATCCGAAAGCTTAAAGGACTTTTCGGAGAGTTAAAAAGATAATTATCTGACTTTTTCGAAGAGTTGTAGGTATAACTATCCGAAAGTTAAGTCATTCAATTAACCACGTGTAGAAATACAGAACGAAAGCTTAAAGGACTTTCTGGAGAGTTAGATAACTATCCGAGTTTGTCTTTTTGAAGAGTTAGATAACTATTCGAGTTTTTCGATGAGTTACAGGTATAACTTTCTGGAACTTAAGTCATTGAATTTCCCATGTGTAGAAATCCAAATAGAAGCTCAAATAAGTCTTTGGAGAGTTAGAAAGATAACTATCTGAAATCTTGAAGCGTTTCGGTGAGTTACAGGTATAACCATCCGAAACTTAAGTCAATCTTTTATACACGTACTAAATTAAAGCAATCGGAAAGTTAACGGAGGGTTATTGTAGCTAACTATCCAACAATTAAATAACTGTTTGGTAAGTTACAGTTGCAAGTATCCGATTGAATGACAGCTCGCATTATATGATCTGGAATCCTACATGGTAGAAAGACTTAAGTGATCTTTCGGTGAGTTACAAACATTCTTCAAAGAGTTACACAGCTAACTATCCGAAAGGTTAAGAGAATTGGAAAGATATCTTGAAATATCTTTTTGAATGGTAACTTACCATATTTGGGACTGAAGTTTAATCAAGTACAGTAGAATAAATCCGTTGAGGAGAAAATATAATCGTTGGTAGTTCAAGCATAAATACAGACAGATCATTCAATATTCAGTAGAGCTAAAGTGTGAGATTTCAGATACAATTACATACAGAAATACAGTACACATTGCAGATCAATTACTGATATAGAAGAAAGCTCAAATTCAGTTCAGCATAGAATCGATTGAAAGTTGGATTTTACAAGAAGATTCTTAAAGCTCTCCATGTGTTGAAAGTTTGATCTAAGAAGGATCATTTGGTTCGTGGCTTCAACCTTAAAGCTTCATTCAGTTGTTGGTTTGAGTTAACCCAACGAAGGTGCTTTGTTGAGTTAAATATATTTCATAATTGATTTAATATGGTTTTGTCATCATCAAAAAGGGGGAGATTGTTGAGTATTTTGTTTTGATGATGTGTGCTAAATGAAAATAATTGTAGGATCGTATGGCTACACAAGAGGGGGTGAATTGTGTTTTTCAATATTTTTGAATATAATTGAAACTTTAAAACTCAAAAACAAGTCGAGAAATTGTTTTCATAAAATCATTTTTATTCAAGGTTTCAATTACAATGTACAATTCAATTTTCCTCAGAAATTCTAGATGCAATTATATCTCGATACCATGTATCATCTAAACAATTTCATAACTACAAACAGAGAAAACTAATTTACGGTATTTAAAACATTTCTCCCTGTTTGAGATATTTCTTCTTCTTTTTCTTCTTTAGCAATTCTTGAGTGACAAATATCTTATCTTTCTCTGCTTCACCGAATTTGCTTTCTTCTAATACTTTAAATCTTCAGTGACATAAATAATGCCTTTTTCTGCTTCATTGAATTTTCTTTCACCTGAGAGATTATCCCCGAAGAGGTGTTTTTGATACCTGAAAAAGATTTTCCTTTTGGTGTGCAGGGATAGTTTGATCCTTGAAAAAATTTTTCATTTTGTGTGCAAGGATAATTTGATCAATGAGAACTTTATGCCTTTTATACTGTATCTTCATTTCATGCATATCCTTCACGTTTAACCACTACTAGTTTTCCACTTCTTCACGTCTTTTCTTTTTCCTTCATCGAAATACACACGTTTTGACCCACATTTAAATTTTGAATTTTCTTTAATCATCAGTCCTAGATCTCTGAAAAATTTCTTGCAAAATAAACTTTCTCGTCCAAAAGAAAATTTCCATCAAGTGTAATAAGAAGTCGTTACTTTAATGTTAATTAAACGAGTAACACAAGTATATATATATATAACTTAACGTTTCTAACTTAACGAGTTCCTCATGTGCCATTTCATGTGACAAGTACTGTAGCTAACTCAACGAACTAAGTCCGTGGTATTACACTAACTCAACGAACCAGCTTAACCTTTCTTTCGGAAGGTTAAACGATAACTCATCGAAAACAGTTTAAGTTTCAGATAGTTACGGTTGTAAATCTTTGAAAAACTTTAACTCACAGATTCAGCAATAAACAAATGTTTTTATAATAAGAATTTTACCACGTGCAAAAATAATAACTTAAGTCTATAACGTTAACCTAACGCGTTGCCTTAGTGTTCAATATAGCAACTCAACGTGTTTAGTTATGCTAACTTAACGAGTTAAACATGTACACCTCACGTGATATAATATAACATTCGAAACTTATAATTTCACCACGTGTATAACACTAACTTAACGAGTTCATCTCTTCTTTTACTCACTAACTTAACGAGTTCTCATGTGACCTATTTTAACCTTTAAGCCTCAAACTTAACGAGTTCTCACGTGACCTATATACAAACAAAACTCTAACTTAACGAGTTGTCTAAACGTGCATTGTTCATGATACAAAAGATATAACTTTAAAACATATCATGCTTTTCAATAAAAACACATGTTAACTTAACGTTTAGTTAAATGAGAAATTAATGCAACGAAATGACTAGTTATTAACTTCAAATCCAATACAGACAAGTATTTATGTCAGTAAGCTTTTTCTGTATTAATTGATGATTTTAATTTCTTTTCACAAGCAATAGTAATTGAGCAAATATGATTATTTTCATTCAGCACACATCATCAAAACAAAATACTCAACAATCTCCCCCTTTTTGATGATGACAAAACCATATTAATTTAATTATGAAATATATTTAACTCAACAAAGCACCTTTGTTGGGTTAACTTTTAATTCAACAAACACATTTGTTGACTTAAGTTCACTTAAGCTTATTTCTATTATTTGTGTAAATTTCACCTCTTAGAACTAAAACTCTCAGATGTCAATAATTATATAAGTATCAGTTTTCTAATTATCATCTATCAAATTACAATAACCATTTAAATATCATCTCCCTTTATAATATATGCAATTAATATTTCTCCCCCTTTTTGTCATTAATCAAAAAGATAATTGCAGAGAATATATATATATATATATTAAGAGATATATTTACAACAATGATTTTTGTAAACAAGAATAAGAATTGAACACATTTACAGAAAAATGTATTGTTCAAGGAATTAAGCAAACAAAAAAAAATACAAACATTACATTTTGTATTCAGAAACAAACAAAAATAGTTATCGAGCCCTCCTAAGTATATCACTTATAGCATTACATATTTTATCTCTTAGATGCCTAATATCATTTCTAATGTTGTTAAGCACTGCATCTAAGTCAGTAGGTAGCTAGGTTTGCTGTTCTGCTTGAATTGAGAATAACTTTGTTGTTGTTGTTATATATGGTCTGTACAGTTAGGTTGTTGTTGTTGTTGTCTTTGAGGTTTATGCATGGCCTGGAATTTTTGCAAATCTTTAACACTAAATGCTCTCATGTCTTTAGTTTCAGAGGGCCAGTCAGATAAATTCAATTGGCTTGCAAGGATTCTACATACAACATCACCATAAAATAACTTTGAACTCATATACTGTAGTTGAGAAATAAAAACATCATACCAATTGATTTGAATTCTATTCAACAGGCCATAAGTTGCATATAAACAGCTTTTATTGATTTCCAAATTGTGACCAACTCTCTGAAATAAATTTGCATGCAATATATTTGCAATAAACCTTGCCTATGCATTCAGATTTTCCATTAATCTCATTTCAGAATATACATCTGGAATTTTTGATAAAGACTAAATGTTCCATTCTAGTTGTCTAATCATATCAAATCTGTTTGTAACAACACCTTCATTCTTTAATCCCAAAACTTCGAAAATTAACTCAGGAGACAATGTGAGCTCCTGTTGAGTTATTTGAGTTTTCAGTAAATTTCCATTTTTGACTAGATTGCTATAAAAAACTGCAATAAGCTCTATGTATTGCTTTCATTTCGTTCTTATTGGCAAGAATTGAATGAGGCCTTGAAACTCAAATAGATCTCTTTTATCTATCAAATTTCTGAACTTTATTGGACGAGCATGCAGAATCTGACATGTAATCAAATTATTGTATTTCTGCAATGCTTCTTCAGATCTAAAATGAATTGAATTACCTTGAATTTGTAATACTATACACAAAGAAAGTGATACCTGAAGCCATGATTCAGAGTTTAATTCATCTTCAGGAACCTCTTCTTCAAAATGAATGTCATGTTGTTCCTCTTCCAAAATATTATCTTGAAGCTGCTCAGGTAAGCTCGATTCTTCAACTTCAACAGTGTTAGGAACATTTTCAATATGCTCAACATTCATTTGTTCAGTCTCTATAAAATGATCAGAGTTCAATGTTTCCATAAATTCTACAGCCGGTGTATCTGTTTGTAATTGTTCAATTTGTTCAACAGATATTTCCATTGATTCATGCTGTGAATTCTTAAACTCTACTTCTATAGATTCTGAAGAAGGCTAATTAACTTTTAGCTCTTCTAGAGTCTTAACATTTTCAATATCTGCTACTCTAGACAATTCAGCCTGTGAACTAGTTACAGCCTCAACATTTTCAATTATATCTGTAATAACTTGTTCAATGTCAGGTGTCTGATGCTCGAATTTGTCAATTTCTGCATCACCAGGACTTGTACTAATAGAAAAACTTGAGCTCATATTTGACTTGTATTTCTTCTCAAGCTTTCTAGCAAGGGAAAATAAAGTCTCATTATCTTCATCAGTTTCAGTGTGTTCAGAACTAATGAGTTTATCAGATGCACAATAAGGTACAATGTCTAGACATACATTGTCCTTTGGAAATAAATTTTCATCTGATTTTCCTTTTTCAATAGACTTTGTTTCCTTAGACATAATTTTTCTGACTTTCCTTCTTCTATAACAAGTGAATCGCTCTTCTTGAAGTATTGCTGTTTTCTTCTGAAATTGTTCCATAAAAGTTTTCTGCTTTAATTCTTCTAAGACACTCTCTATTGCTGCGGCCTTTCGAAGACTGTCAACTTTTGTTTTGTCTACAGCAATATTTGATTCTACTTGTTTTGAATATAAAGGAGTAGGGATAGCTGATTCATGCTCTTCCTCAAATGCATGTAGTCTAGTATCGTTTATTGGTATTTGAGGAGTTCTAGTTGAAGTACTTACACCTTTTTCCAAATATTTTGCATATTGCTCGAGAAATGCAATCTCAGCACATTTCATTCTGTATTCTCTATCAAATTTACTATGAATACCCATGTATGTCATATTTGCATTAGTATTTTGAAGTTCTTATCTAACTTCATTCAGTATACCTTCAAGAAAGAAATATTCACTATAAATTTCTACTAACCTTTTGTCCACTCGAAATATTTTCTTGAACCAAGTGCGTGGAATTTCATCATTCACTATTTCTTTTTCTTTTGCATCTCCTCTACTTTTTCCTTTACCTCTGCCACAACCTTTGTAGAACTTGGAGACTATCGTCGCAGGTTGTAATAGCAACAAGTGGGAAAGATTTTCTTGACAAAGTTTACAAATAACCTAAGTGCCTGTGTAGTAAGTGTTTAAATAGGGTTTTAGGCGAATAACTCAACGTGAAGAGAAGTCAGGTTTAGATATTAATTAAATATTGAATAAAGTTTATTCAATCAAGGTACCCGAAATATTTAAGTAGAACTCGTTGAGTTAACTAACCTAACGAGTAAAATGCTGTCTAGAGGCAGTTTTACACGTTACCTTATCTAATATAACGTCTAGTTAGTACACTTAAAAACAATTTTCGGATGCTTCCAACTGAAACGTTCTGAAAACAACACACATGCTAAACTTAACATTTTCTTGAGAACATTGTAAACTATTTGAACATTTTTGTCCTTTGAATCTAAAATAGTTTGTTTGTCTTTTTAAATTATTTCATCAAGATTTTAAGAGGACATTAATTCAAATTAACCAAGATTTGTATTCTGAATTATATTAATCTGTTTTCAACATTGTTAATCCTCCCCCTACAAATATACTTCAAATATATTCAATCAAAATACAAAATATACTTGTAGTGACAATAGATGTTAAGTATAACTATACTTTTAAATTTTCTTTTTAGAGACTTCCGTTATTCTGACATCATCAAAAATGATTTCCAGAATCAATTCCTACTGTATATGAATCACAACACAACTTTGAACTCAATAGGATTAATTCAAGGAGAATAAAAGAATGTATCTCAAATAAACGTTTTCAAAAGTACTAATGTTGATTCAATAAATCAGTAGTCATATTGGTAGAAACTATATGCAATTCAAAGATATCTGTAATTAATGAAACAATTGTTCTTGTACTATAAACTAAAGCGTAGATTTTTTTTTTTTTTCAAAATAGTAAATATTCATAATTTTCTTTAAAAGTTAGTTTGAAAAGCTTGAATCATACAAGAGCTTTCTAATGTACCCGTGTGATGAGCTTTCAGTCAACAATCCCAGATCTGATCAAGACCATAGGTTGCTAGATTTAAAGAATCATTTTTCAGGACAACAATCCTTACATACCTATATGCTCAAGTACAAAAGACTCGTGATCAAACTGATCAATAAACTCTCAAAGATTTTCACTTTGTAAGCACTTTTCATTTTAAGCACAGTATATACCATATTCCATTAATACAAATGCAATAAAACACAAATCTCATACAATTTTTACTTCTATGATTGTACTGAGAATATGAATCATTTTCAATAGGCTTATACTTTTGATTAGCAGTTTAAGATGAGTTACATATAACTTATTCTACAAGTTTAATCAATTAAGTCAAATTTATGCATGATCATATGCATTTTCCTTGATTCAAAGAAAGCATTTAATCAAAATTTCAGAATGTCAAAAGTATTTAATGTTTTTCATTTACACTTCCACTTAAAATCGTAAAAACCCTTAAAATTGATAAACTACTTAAAATCAATAAGATACTATTATGATTTTACAATAAATACATAGTATCTTAAGCAGTAGTTTAGATATTGCATTAGATATTTATGATAAGTATATAATATCTATGAGGTGAACAACATCATCAATAAAATTTATCTTTTTATGTGGAGTTTAAGCATTTTAGACATCACATAGCCTACAAATACCTAAATTTAATCTAATGTTGTAGAATGTATTTTCGTCTAAAGGTTTCGTAAATATATCAGCTAATTGATTTTTACTAGACACAAATTCTAATTTAATTTTTCCTTTAATTACGTTATCTCTTAGAAAATGATGTCTAACCTCTATATGCTTTGCTCTTGAATGTAATACAGGATTTTTGGAAAGATTTATTGCAGAACTACTGTCACAATAAATCTCAGTTGTATCATAAGATAATCCAAAATCTTCTAGGGTTTGCCTTATCCACAGAATCT
The DNA here is from genome assembly GCA_036874045.1 of Cymodocea nodosa. Lineage (NCBI taxonomy): Eukaryota > Viridiplantae > Streptophyta > Magnoliopsida > Alismatales > Cymodoceaceae > Cymodocea > Cymodocea nodosa. Next base: position 13,633,533 of record CM072342.1, on the reverse strand, counting down.
GAGTGCAACATAGTGCAGTAGCAACATATTCAGCTTTTGAAGTAGAAAGTGCTACACAGTTTTGCTCTTGAATGTAATATAGGATTTTTGGAAAGATTTATTGCAAAACTACTGTCACAATAAATCTCAGTTGTATCATAAGATAATCCAAAATCTTTTAGGGTTTGCCTTATCCATAGAGTCTGAGTGCAACACAGTGCAGCAGCAACATATTCAACTTCTGTAGTAGAAAGTGCTACATAGTTTTGCTTTTTACTAAACCATGACATTAAATTATTTCCCAATAATTGACATGTGCTACTGGTACTCTTTCTATCAGATTTAGATCCTGCATAATCAGGATCAGTATAACCTATAAGATCTATTGAACTATCCTTACAATAATACAGTTTGAAATTTTTAGTTCCTTGTATATATCTAAATATTCTTTTAACTACAATTAACTGCAATTAATATCTAAATAACTTAATGTTTAGTTAAATGAGAAATTAATGCAATGAAACGACTAGTTATTAACTTCAGATCCAATACAGACAAGTATTTATGTCAGTAAGCTTTTTCTGTATTAATTCATGATTTTAATTTCTTTTCACAAGCAATAGTAATTGAGCAAATATGATTATCATCAATTAATACAGAAAAAGCTTACTGATATAAATACTTGTTTCTATTGGATCTGAAATTATACTAAGTTGAATAACTAGTTGTTTCATTACGTTAATTTCTCATTTAACTAAATGTTAAGTTAACGTGTGTTTTTATTGAAAAGCATGATATGTTTTAAAGTTATATCTTCTATATCATGAACAGTGCACGTTTAGATAACTCGTTAAGTTAGAGTTTTGTTCGTATAGAGGTCACGTGACAACTTGTTAAGAAGAAGAAGAAAGATCCCAAATAGGGAGAAATGTTTTAAATTCCGTAAATTAGTTTTCTCTGTTTGTAGTTATGAAATTGTATAGATGAAACATGGTATCGATATATAATTGCATCTACAATTTCTAAGGAGAATTGAATTGTATATTGTAATTGAAACCTTGAATAAAAATGAGTTTATGAAAATAGTGTCTCAACTTGTTTTTGAGTTTTAAAGTTTCAATTATATTCGAAAATGTTGAAAAACACAATTCACCCCCCTCTTGTATAGTTATACAATCCTACACACTTAAGTCATGCATTAATGTTTTAACACGTGTACTCCCGAAAATAATAAAATATTCTTCTATCGTTAAAAACATAACTATCCGGTACATGCAATATAACTCTCCAAAATAGTAGAAAATTTGGATACTTAGGAATTTCAAAGCTTATAATTCACCAACAGTTCAAAAATGTACTTAATTAATGCTAATTCCTTGAATTATGCAGATTTCGTCATTAAAGCATATAATAGTGCAATTATAATATAATGGCTTAATTCTCATATGATAAGCTAAATATTATGCAAATAACCATCATTTATTCGTTAATATTATGCACTTTTTCATTCTAAACAACATACAAAATATATTAGCATCACATAGGTGGTAATTATTTTTTTTTTTTTCTTTTCAAACATCTATTATCCTGAATTTTCCAATATGATTTCCAGAATAAATTTCAACTACATACAAATCAGAACACAATCCAACTCAATATGATTAAAACAAGAAGAATAATGAATTGTATCTTAAATAAACAACTTCAAAAGTCTAATCTAGATTCATACTTCAGTAATCTTAGATAACAGAAAATATACTTGATTCAAAAGATATTTGTATTTCACAAAACACTTTTATCTTTTCAGAATAGTATATGCAAATTTGTACTTTAAAAGTTAATTTGAAAAGCTTGAATCATACAAGAGCTTTCTAGTGTACCCATGAATCAAGCTTTTAATCAACAATCCCAGATCTGATCAGGATCTTAGGTTGCCAAATTTAAAGAGTCCTTTTTCAGGTCAACAATCCTTATATATCTATCTGCTTAAGTACAAAAGGCTCATGATCAAACAAGTCAATAAACTCTCAAAGTTTTTCTCTTTTTTTTCTTTCCAACATAGTATATATTCGTATTTTATTAATATAGATGCAATAAAACAAAAATCTCATATAATCCTACTTCTATTATTTATTGAAAATATGAATCTATATCAATAAGCTCATACTTTTTCTGTAGTTTCGTAAGATTTACACATAAATCATTCTACAAGTTTAATCAATCAAATTAAGTGTATCCTTGATCATATGTATTTCATTTAATCCAAAAATCAACATTTCAGCTCTTTCAGGATTTCAAATAATTTACTAAGTTTTAGTTAAGCATTCTGATTTCTTTTTAAAGTTGTGAAACTATTAAACTCATAAAATTCAAAAAAAACATAAGATACTATATCCAGATTTGTATTAATAGTAAAATATTGTAGCATCTTATATAAGATTCTAAATATAACATTCAAGTAGTTACAATTCTTAAAAGTTTTATAGTCTTAATTATCAGATAGTTATAGAAAATTTCGGTTAGTTACAGCAAATTCATAAAAAAATTTTAATTTCCACAAAAATTTGCAACATAATCTTAATTCTTCTAATTAACAAGATCACTTGGATTTAATCTAATTACCTCCCCCCATACCTATATTTTGCATTGTCCTTAATGTAAAAGATTTTACAGTAAATACAATAAATGTTAGTAAGCATGAATATTGTTTCGTTGACTTAGCATCTAACTCAACAAACTTAATTCCTTGAGTTAATGAATAACTCCATGAACTGAGTTTGAATGTAAATTCAAGATAAGTAATTAATTACATTCCTTGTTCTTTTATATCTCCTTCAATATTTTCTGACTTTTGATTCTGAAAAACTTTTCATTCACAAATAAAATTAAAATATAATCTAACAACAAAACATAAATTATTAAATCAGTGTCTTGTGTGGAACCTAAGCTCCTAGGCCTTTGGTGGCTCACAAGTAAGTCAGTTGTTTTCCCAAAACAGATACCAACAAATAGGATTGATAATTTGTTTTTTTTTCTTTTTCTTATAAAATAAAAATTTTCTTTCTTTTTCTTTTTTTTTCTAAAAATAAATGTAGAATTCACACAACATTAAAAGTACAAAATCATAGTTTAAGAACATGATTGAAATATAGTAACAAATAAATAAATGTGTCAGTCTAAGCAAACTTTTTAGGCATAATTCTTCTTCCTATTAATTCTGTTTTAATGTAGTCTATTTTCCTTTTTAACTTGTAAACTTGTAGTATGTTATCAATACTAATTATAAGTGTATTACCATTAATGAATTGAAATGCAGAAAGGGATCATTTTCTATTCCAAGATAATGTAATTGTTTCTATTTCTACATATATTTCAATATATTCCTCTTCCCACTTCCATTCATTTAGGTCTTTCATAATCCATACTTGAAATTTCATCAATTCATCCCACCATTTTATCAAACATAAAGTAGGATCATCATATTCATTATACCACATTCCTAATTGAATTTTATCATATTCTACAGATAGTGGTTTAGCTATATCACTCGGCATAGGCAATATTTCTATAAAGTCATCATCATAACTATCTATGCTTACTATGTATAAATCAGATCTAAATGCAACTGATATATCTGTGACTAAATATATATATCCATCAAGTATGACATGTATGTTATTAATTAATGCTTTTTGTCCTAGATATATCATAGTATTTTCAATCCAAGATCTATTCAGAAAATTATACACACTTAAACATAAATCTTCATTCCAATTTCCAGTTGGTCTCCAATAATACAATTTTTCAAGAATGGTCGAAATTTTATCAGAAAATGTTAAAGCTGACCTACAATTTTCAATTGATACTTCAAATCTATTAGGCCTTCCTATATTCCATTCTTCTCTAGTGATAGGATTTCTAATTAAAATATCGAGTAACAAATTGCATACCTTGGTTTGGTTCTATAAACAATTTATCCTTCATCTATCCCCATAATATAATCTATTCTTTCTAATGTATTGGGTGGAATTCCAACAGTTTCTTCCATATTCAGATATTCATAGCTAATTGAACTACGATTAAATGATTTTGTATAATATAAACAAAACTTAACAGAGATAAAATTGACATAGCTACTTACATACTCTTGTGGAGTTAGGTCATAACTCAACGTACTAAGTTCGTTGAGTTAAGTAATAACTCTATGATATTACTAACTATAATTAAACATACATTTTTTTTCTTTTTATATTTTTCTACTTACTATATTATACATAGTTACTTCAGCTATACTGCTTCATTTAGCTTCCCTACCATAGGAGGTATCAATTTCATTAATAGTTCTATTGATAGGGTTTGGTATTGCTTGCATTGGCAATCCTCCCATAAGTCTAACTTCTATTGATTCCTTTTATCTAGGGGGTATATTTCTATTCATATTTTGATCTTCAATGGCAGCATTTCCAAATACATGATCTAGACGATTGTTTAATTGTTGAATTATCTTTTGTAACTTCTCTATTCTAGATCCTTATTCAATTAATGCTTCATAACTTATATTTTTGTCATTTATATTTTCTCCTCCCTAGAAATTATTATTTCTCCAAGATAGGTTCGGGTCATTTCTCCAATTAAGGTTATAAGAATTTACAAAGTTATCTTTCTGGTTTCTAGCATAAATAATATCTAAGTCATTAATGTTTGCATTCTTTCTACTAGCTTTTGATTTAATGATAACTCTTCTATTTTCTTTGTTAATTTAGTTAATTTAACTTCAAGCATAGTGCTTGAATCTATTTCATGCATTCCCCTTGACAATATTCTTTTATTTGTAATAGCTTTAGTCGAGTTTTCCCATTGTGTAATTCTTTTTGCAAAATTTTCTAAGTATGTCCATGCTTCTTTACTATATAGTTTTAAAAATCCATTATGACAAGTAGATTCTAGTAAAGATTTCATTGAAACATCTATGACTTCATAAATTATACCTATTAATTGTGCTTTACTCATTGCATGATGAGGACATTGAGTCAGTAAATCTTTAAATCTTTCAAAATATTTCCATAATGATTTGAAAGGGTCGAATGGCACATTAGAGGAGGGTGAATAGTGTCCTAATAAAATTTATTTTGCTTTTAAAAATTTTGGAAGCTGTTGACACTAATGAACCCTGATTAATTGATTTTGGAATTAAAACTTGCAATGCAGAAAGTAACAAACACAAAGAGATTTATAGTAGTTCCCCAAACTAGGTAGTCCACTCCTCAAGGCCACAACCTCGAGAATTCCACTAAGTGCTTTTAAGGCTAAGCACAAACCTTAAACAAGTTGCTTTTGCAGGCTAAGCAACAACCTCACAGATGTTTTTAAAGGCTAAACAAAAATCTCACACAAACCACCAACTTTGCGTACTTTAGACCCCAATCTTGAGCAAGTGAAGTGTCACACTTCACTCTCTTTACTAAGGCCTCGACCTTGTGAAGGGTATACTCACAACACCCTTGTGAGTTAGGGTTTTTTTAAAGCTAACAAGAAAATAGTTTAAAACCAGGAGTCATAGACTCAAAATGAAAAAGACACACAAGACTAGATCAACTCCAATGAAGAGTTGACAAAGAAGCTCTGAGGAGAATTCTTGATTGATCTGCAGCTTTTGATCTTTTGGACTTTGTTGCAGACGAATCTTCAGAATGTTTGCAGAATTGTTGAGCAAACAATTTCTCCTTTTGAGTGTTGAAAAGAAATTCTATGTGTATGTGTTTTAGTTTTCTGCAAATCCTTTTTATTTTTCCTTCGAGATTTGCATAGGTGGAAAGAATTCTGAAATGGTTAGATGACTTATGTAGTAATTCATTTCCAGCAACCTTCAATCATAATAAAGTTGAGATCTGCAATCAAAAGATATCTTGCCACAACGGTTAATCAATTAATAATAGTTGCAGTTTCTATAAAAATAAAATATTCGGAGGCTTTTAGAAAATCAAAGACTTAGAAAGATAACTTGCCGAAACTCAAAATCATTTCGGATAGATAGAACTAACATTCCGAAAGACCACTTAAGTCATGTATTAAAATTGAAACACGTGTCCTAAAACAGCATCATAAAATATTAAAAATAAACTATCCGATAGAGAAGGCATGTTTTGGATACTTATAAAAGATAACTCTCTGATCCTTAAGTCATTTTTGTTAGTTACACAGGTAACCTTCCAAAAAGTCACTTAAGTCAGAAATAAAAAAACTTAACTATTCGAAGCTTAAACTAATTTCGGATACTTACTAAAGGTAACTCTCTGAATCTTAAGAGCTTTCGGATAGTTACATCGTAACCTTCCAAAAAGTCACTTAAGTCAAGCGATGAGAGACTAATGCATGTCATTCAGAAGAAAGTAACCGAAAATACATTAAATCAGAGAAACAGCTAACTATCTGGAATGAAAAACCTTAACTATCTGAAATTGAAGGGATTTCGGATACTTACCATAAAAGTTATATCTGGACATAAAAAGACTTAACTCACCGAAGATAAATACTTTTCGGATAGTTACTGATATAATTGTCTAAAAAGCCAAGAGAGAAGCTTAACCATTCGATTTGTCCTATTTTGTTCAGTGACTTATAAATTAACTCTTCGATCAATACACTGTAGACAAAATAATTTGCCAAAATCTAATTTAAAAAACTTTGAGTACATAGCAGTTAGCCAAGATTCATTTAAGTAAAATGACAGCTAAAATATGGCAGAAATAATTAAACCACACATTTTTCATCATCAAAATTAATTGATAAATAATTGAACTAACAATCTCCCCATTTTTGATGATGACAAAACTGTAAATAGATATATTCTCCCCCTTTGTTAGAATTAAAAAGTGGAGACAATTTATTAAAGGATACTCAGAGATAAAAAAAATGTAAATTCATCGATGAAGAGTAAGAAACAATATGGATACAAAGTAAAACAAACAAAGAAAATTACATCAAAGGAAAACAAAAAATCTAAGGTTTAGTTGATTTTTTCTGTAACAAATCTTGAATTAAATTATCCCTCTCCCTTAGAAGTTGTTCTAAATGAGCTACTTGATCCAAAAGCATCTGATTATGTTGAAGTAGAAGCTCATTCTGTTTTAAGAGGGTAACAGAACTATCAACTACTATAGATGGAGTTGTTGGAGCTGGAGTAGGTGTTGTAGGAGGTGGAGTTTCTATAGAAGGAGGTGCGGTAGGAGGTGAGGCTGCTGCAGAATGAGATGTTGAATTCTGAGTTGCAGATGGTTGAAAAGGAGGGAGCAACTCAACCGGATCAAAGGAGGACATTCTCTAAAGATCCTTAATCTGTAGTACTCTTCTTTTAATGGATTTTAGAGGTTTGCTCGATAAATCAATATATCTGGCCATCAGATGATAAATGAAACCTCCATAAAATAGAAAACTTTGCAGATGAGTAATCTAAGCAATAATTACTTTTCCCAGTTAACCTTTATACCAGCCATCACAACATAAGTGGCTTGGTAGACTTTCCTCTCCAATTCATCTACATGACCTATTTTCCAAAATACAGAGGAAGACAGAATGGTGGCAATCATTTGAGCCAAACCATGAAGATCTACAGTCTTAACTAACTTAAAATGTTTATCAGGAGTTGTGCCAATCAAGTTATTCATTTCTGATTCCTACCACCCCAGTTTTGATGGAGAAAGAGCAATATTTATACCAGTAGATGGTATTCCAAAAAGGGTCTCCAAAAAGTCTCCATCAATCCTTATTGTTTGATGTTGTAGGTGCAAGAATAAAAAATGTGGATAAATCTCAAGATTTGAGTAGAAAAGGGGAATTAGGTCTTCAAAAACGGATAAACCTGATGAAGGAGAAATAAGACCTAAAAGCCCTTAATGATTGAGCAGACTATGAATTGTATCCTTTCCTTGAAAATTTATAGGTCTGTTGTAGATGATCTTCATTCCTTGATATTTATTGAAAAATAGATCCCTAGCTGTAGAAGATCTGAAATAATATACATCTGCAAGGATATCTAAAGAAGAATTGATTGGAACCTCTGGAGTTTCATCTGCTAAAGAAATTTCAAAAGGTGGAGGAGATGGAGGAATAGGAGCAGAGCTCGAATCTGCATACAATCCTTGTATCAAAATATGAGTGTGAGGAGAAGGAATTGGATGAGATTTTACATTAGAAGGAGGAGGTGTGGAGTCTTCTCTATTTACAGAAAGAGGTTTAGCAAAACTCGGATGAGAGGAAAGAGTTTTCTTTCTTCTCCTAGAGTATGTGAATTGAGTTTTGGCAGCCTCAAAGGAAGGAATAGGAGAAGCAAGTAGTAACTCCTATGGAGATGGAGAAATCAATTTAGGAGAACTAGGAGTAGTTTGATATAAAGAGCCAATAGTTAGCTTAAGAGATTTAGAATGAGTTCTCCCAGCAACATGCCTGAAATCAACTTCTTTTTTAGGAAAACAGAATTTTGGTTCAGCAATAAATTTCTGCTTATCTGCCATATCAGAAGCAGCATGATAACAAGTAAGATCAGAAGGCTCTTGAATTTTTGTTCCTGGTTGATTACTGAGTCGATTGAGTAACACTTGATTTCTCCTCTTGAGTAAGGTAGCTTGTAACTATAGGGCCATATGCAATGCACGTTTCTTAGATGCCCTAGTATCCTCAGAAGTACTCAAAAATTGGCTGACATAAGCTTCATAAACAGATTTAAATTGAGGTTCTAAGGAGTTAACTTTGGCAGTAAATATGTCTTCATCATCTGAGGAAGAATCCTTAGAAACCCTAGGAGCAACAAAATCTATCTTACTACACTGTGAAGAATGGGTAGACATGGTCTTCTGTTTCTTATGTCCAATAAAGGGTTTGGTGTATTTTCTCGAGGAAGGCTTTTTGGTTTTCGACTGTTTCCCACTTTTAACAAAGGTGGCAATAGGAAGAAATTTACAAAGAGCAGACAATTGTTTCTCCAAACATAGGAAACGAGTGACTATTTCTGAGGTTCCATAAACTGACTTAATATCAATGACCTCTTCTCCGGCAAAAATAATGAGTTGAGCTTTTGTAGGAGAAAGATCTGCCATACTTGTCTGGAGATCTTGTTCCATTATTTGAATCCACTATTCTTGCTCTTGCTGAGAGAGGGCAGAAAAATGTCCAGACAAAGCCATGAAGGAAAAGGCGTGAAAAAGAAATGAAGTAAACGAAGGATTTAAGAATCGGAAGGTTGAGGCAGAGTGAGAAGATAACCCTCCAAAAGCATATAAATATCGAAAAGTTCCAGAGATCGGTGAGTTAGAGGTTGAACTTACCGAAAAGAAAGAGAATTTCGGATAGTTACAGAATAACTATCTAAAAAAGAAATAAGGTCACAAGATCTTTGATAATTATGAAACTGTTAGTACTGCATAGCCATAATCAGAGGTTTTTTTTTTTTTTGACATGATTGGTGTTGGTTGCTCTTTGCAACAAACATTCCAATTGGTTTTTTTTATTTATAATGGTAATCACTTTGATAGAACTAAAAATGGGAAAGTGTAGAAAGTTAAAAACATTTGGACAAGGTAAGGTTAAATATCTTGAGTCTAATTGCTTCCAGCCACTTTTCCTTGTTTTTCACCCTCACATATTAAATACCTTTAAATTATCTAATCATGTAACATTCAGTCTAGCAAATAGGAATACAATCACTGAATTAAGAAGGTAACTTGGCTATTTTTTAGATTTATATCTCCATTCTAGGTGTCATGTGGACATTATTCTATTTGTGGAGCAGAAACCTTCAGTAATTTTGTGAGTTATTCTGAGTTGATTTTAATATAGATGTATGAAATCATTGTAACTTATAAACTCAGTAGAAAATCCCATGAAGAGTGTTGGTTGTTTTGTTTTAAAGTTTGAAAAATAATAATTTGTAAATATTCTCAAGAAATAACTCAAAATAAGGATTAAACAGAAATAGATTATCAAAATAACTCAATATAAATAGATAATAGAAAATGAGATGGTGAAGTAAATATGGAAAAAAGTAGAAGATAAAAGATAGTAGGTAAAGCTAAAAATCATTTAGGTAGCATATTCCTAAATCTCTTCTCAATTTGATAAATTATTTTTCTTCAAGAGGCTTTGTGAAAATATCTGCCAACTGCTCATGAGTAGAAACAAAATTCAGCTCAATGTTATCCTTCATAACATTATCTCCCAAAAAATGGTATCTTATCTCAATATGTTTTGCTTGAGAGTGCAACACAGGGTTCTTTGACAAACTTATTGCACTATTACTGTCATAATTAATAGGAGTTTTTCCATATGTAATTCCATAATCTTTCATAATTTGTTTCATCCAAAGAATTTGTGCACAACATAGGGCAGTAGCAACATATTCAACTTCAATAGTTGATAAGGCAACACAATTCTGCTTCTTACTAAACCATGAAATTAATGAACTACCAAACAATTAGCAAGTTCCACTAGTACTCTTTCTATCAGATTTGCATCCATCATAATCAGCATCACTGTATCTAATTAGATCCAAATTGCTATCTTTGAAATACATTAAACCAAAATTTGAAGTTCCTTGTAGGTATTTCATTATCCTTTTAACTACAAATAGGTGAGATTCTTTTGGTTGAGCTTGAAAATGAGCACAGGCACAAACACTGAACATGATATCAGGTCTAGAAGTAGTTAAATAAAGAAGAGAACCTATCATTCCTCTATATTTAGTAATATCAACAACTGGTCCAGATTCATCTTTATCCAATTTAATTGATGAACTCATAGGAGTGCCTAAGGACTTGTAGTTACTCATTCCAAATTTTCTAAAAGTTGCTTTGTATATTTTTCTTGATATACAAAAATTTCTTTTTCAACTTGTTTAATCTGCAATCCCAAAAAGAATGTCAACTCACCCATTAGACTCATCTCAAACTGATTCTTCATCTAATCTGCAAACTTATTACTTAAATTCTCAGTAGTTGCTCCAAAAATGATATCATCAACATAAATCTGAACAACTAACAAACCTAGATGATTTTTCTTAAAGAATAAGGTATTGTCAACCTTACCAATAGAAAAACCATTATCTAACAAAAGGATTTCAGCCTATCATACCAAGCTCTTGGAGCTTGTTTCAAACCATACAAGGCCTTCTTCAGTTTGAAAACATACTTAGGAAAATTTGCATCAACAAAACCAGGGGGTTGTCTAACAAATACTTCTTCTTTAATGAAACCATTTAAAAATGCACTTTTAACATCCTTTTGACATAGTTTAAAATTCATATGAGTAGCAAAAACTAGAAAAATTCTAATAGATTCTAATCTAACTACAAGAGCAAAAGTTTCTTCAAAATCTATTCCCTCCTGTTGGTTATACCATTAGGCTACAAGTCTAGCCTTATTTCTAATTACATGCCCTGATTCATCAGATTTATTCTTAAATATCCATTTAGTACCAATAATTGAATGATCTAGAGGTTTAGGAACTAAGTCCCAAACTTCATTTCTTCTAAACTGATTAAGTTCTTCCTGCATGGCACTAATCCAAAATTCATCATTTAATGCCTCATCAATGTTTTTAGGTTCTATTTCAGATAGAAAAGCATAGCACCCAAATACATTAATCCTAGATCTTATTTGCACACCTTTAGAAATATCACCAATAATAAACTCCTTAGGGTGTTGAGGCAAGAATTTATGAGTCAAAGAGTTATCATTTCTTTCTTGACCCATGGTACTAGACTCTCCAATATTTAATTCATCACATTCATAATCCGAAGTATCAATAATTTCTTTTGAAATATTACTTGGCTCTTTATCAAAATTTACATGCATAGATTCTTCAACAGCCAAAGAAATTTTGTTATAAATTCTGTATACTTTACTTCTTGAAGAATATCCCAAAAATATACCTTCATCAGATTTTGCTTCAAATTTATCTTTATTCTCCTTTGTCTTCAAAATAAAACATTTAGATCTAAAAGCTTTAAAACAATGTACTTTAGGAATTCTTCCCATCCATAGTTCAAAATTTGTCTTATTCATTTCTCTTCTTAGGGTTACTCTATTTAAAATATAACATGTAATACTAACTGCCTCAGCCCAAAAATAATAAGCAACCTTGTTTTCATTTAGCATAGTTCTAGCCATTTCTTGAAGAGATCTATTCTTTCTCTCTACAACTCCATTTTGAGAAGGGGCTCTAAGAAAGGCAAATCTATGTTCTATTCCTAGATCTTGGTAAAGTTTTTCCATATTTTCATTTTCAAATTCCCCTCCATGATCACTCTTAATTTTCTAAACTTTCAATTGCTTTTCATTTTGAATCATATTCAGAAAAATTTTAAACTCCTCAAATACTTCACTCTTATGTCTTAGAAATATTACCCAAGTATATCTTGAAAAATCATCAACTACAATAAATACATATTTCTTTCCACCTAAACTTTCTGTTCTAGTAGGACCAAATAAATCCATGTGAATTAATTCTAAAATTCTTCTAGATATAATTTTCTTTCCTAATTTAAAAGAACTCTTCTTCTATTTTCCCAATTCACATGTATCACAGATTTTATCCTTTTTAAATTTCAAATTGGGTAAATCATCTACTAGGTTCTTCTTAACTAACTTATCTAGCTGCTTCATATGAATATGACCTAGTCTACGATGTCATAACCATGCATTGTCCAAATTATTAGTAATTAAACAGGAATCAGCATACGAAACATCATCAGGTAAATTTAGAAAACAGACATCATTTCTTCTATGAGCAGTAAATTTGATTTCATTAGAATTTTCATCAATAACAAGGCACTTCTTAGATTTAAACAAAACCATATAACCTTTATCTTCTAACTGAGTAATACTAATTAAATTATGCTCTAAATTTTCAACTAGTAAGACATTATCTATAACCATTTTATCATTTACATAGACAAATCTGATACCAATAATCTTACCTTTTTGATCATTGCCAAATCTGACATTTCCTCCATCAATCTTCTTCAAGTCTTTTAGGACAGATTTATCTCCAATCATATGCTTTGAAGTACCACTGTCCATCACCCATCGTGATCTTTTAGTTTTGACCTGCAAGAACAGTCATAATCACATCCTTTGGTACCCATATTTTCTTGGATCCATTTTTGTTAGTGGAGAATATTTGAAATCTATTTTGTTTTGAAATTCATGTGTTATTTCGATTAACAGAATTTCTTTTTAACACATAGATAACTTTCTCTTTATTAATTGTTTTCAAATATCCATTTCCGTAGTCTATTTTATAGCTATTTGAAAAATTAACAGAAGCATATGTTTTTGGTGGTTCATAATTAAAACCTATACCAATTCTATCACCTAAGACTTTATAACTATTAATAATATTTGTCAGTTTCTTATCTCCTTTAGTAAAAACTCCTAGTTAAAATTTTAATCTACCAATTTCTTGTTCTAATTTTTCTATATCAGGATTAGAAATAGAATTTTCTACACACTAATTTTTAAGTTTTTCATTCAATTTTTCAGTTTCATCTTGTAGCCTTTTGTTTTCTAAAAATTTATCCTTCAATTCTTTAATAAGTTTTGAATTATATTTTTCAAGTTAAGAAATTTTATCATGCATATCAGAACTATCAGCAACAAATTTATTTTTCTTTAATGTAGAATTTTCAGTTTTTAATGTAGTAATTTCCTTTTCTAACTTAGCAGTAGTTTTATTACTATTCGATAATTTTCTTTTTAATATAGAATTTTCCAAACTAACATTTTTCAGTTCTTCCAATAATTCATTATAATCATCTTGATTTATATTAGATACTTCATAATCATTATCAGAAATCATTTCCTTAGCTATATTAGAATCAAAATGTACCTCATTAGTGTTACCCATAAAACAAACATTGGCTAGCTCTTCAAACTTAGACTTAGTCTATGTACCATCAGTACTGGTACCTTTAAATACTTCAGATTTTGTAGAATCATCCCAAGTAACTTGGAATACTTTCTTCTTTCCTTGATTAAATCTTCTCTAATGAAACTTCTATTTTCCATGAGATTTCTTCTTGTCAAAGTTCTTTCTTTCATCCTTCTTTTGATATGTGCATTGGCTCTGAAAATGCCCATATTTGTTGCAGTTGAAGCATTTTGTAGCATTTTGTAGCAGATTGCTTCCCTTTATCATGACTTTTTCCTTGCTTCCAGAATTTTCTGTATTTTCTGATAATACAGGCCAATTCTTTTGGAAACTCATTAATAGGCTCCTAAGATGGTTGTTGAGCCTTCAATGCAAGCTCCTTTTTCTTTTCAACCTTCCTTGAGGTTTCTCCTTCCTCTTCTTTCCAATCTTTTAGTTGAGTCTCATAGGCTAACAGATTGCTAGTGAGATCTTCCAGAGTGAAAGTCCTCATATCCTTTGAATCTTGTAGAGAGGTAGCCTTAGCTTTCCAATCTTTGTTCAAGCTTCTCAAGACTTTGATAACCTATTCTTTCATGGGAAATTCTTTCTCGAGATTCTTCAGTCCATTTATGATCTCAATGAAACGAGATATGAGATCAATGATACTCTTATTCTCTTTCTTTTTGAACATCTCATACTTTCTTAGTAGGATACTTATTTTTGTATCCTTCACTTCATTTGTTCCCTCATATGTAATTTCTAATGCACGCCAAGCTTCATGTGTAGTAGAACAAGCAGAAATCTTGTTATATATATCAGCAGTGATTGCACAAGTTAGTGCATTCATTCCTCTTGCATCCATTTGAATTTTCTTCTCATCTTCATCATTCCACATGTCTTCAAGAACATCTAGAAGTTGTATTCCACGAACCACTGCTCTCTATACCTTCACATCCATAGATTTTAAAAAATTAGTCATTTTATTTTTCCAAAAGCCATAATTATTTCCATCAAAGAGTGGAGGTTAGTGTACATGCTGACCCTTTGCCATTGATCTTAGATTGATTAAATCTATTACAGAGATAACCTTGCTCTAATACCGCTTGAAAGGATCGAATGACATACTAGAGGGGGGGTGAATAGTGTCCTAATAAAATTTATTTTACTTTTAAAAATTTCAAAAGCTGTTGATACTAATGAACCCTGATTAATTGATTTTGGAATTAAAACTTGCAGTGCAGAAAGTAACGAACACAAAGAGATTTATAGTGGTTCCCCAAACTAGGTAGTCCACTCCTCAAGGCCACAACCTCGAGAATTCCACTAAGTACTTTTAAGGCTAAGCACAAACCTTAAACAAGTTGCTTTTGCAGGCTAAGCAACAACCTCATAGATTTTTTAAAGGCTAAACAAAAACCTCACACAAAGCACCAACTTTGCATACTCAAGACCTCAATCTTGAGCAAGTGAAGTGTCACACTTCACTCTCTTCACCAAGGCCCCGACCTTGTGAAGGGTACACTCACAACACCCTTGTGAGTTAGGGTTTTTTTAAAGCTAATGAGAAAACAGTTTAAAGCCAAGAGTCACAGGCTCAAAATGAAAAAGACACACAAGACCAGATCAACTCCAATGAGGAGTTGACATATAAGCTTTGAGGAGAATTCTTGATTGATCTACAACTTTTGATCTTCTGGACTTTGTTGCAGACGAATCTTCAAAATGTTTGCAGAATTGTTGAGCAAACAATTTCTCCTTTTGAGTGTTGAAAAAAAAATTTCTATGTGTATGTGTTTCAGTTTTCTACAAATCCTTTTTATTTTTCCTTCGAGATTTGCATAGATGGAAAGAATTCTGAAATGGTCAGATGCCTTATGCAGTAATTCATTTCCAGCAACCTTCAATCATAATAAAGTCGAGATCTGCTATCAAAAGATATCTTGCCACAACGGTTAGTCAATTAATAATAGTTGCAATTTCTGTAAAAATAAAATCTTTAGAGGCTTTTAGAAAATCGGAGACTTAGAAAGATAACTTACCGAAACTCAAAATCATTTTGGATAGATAGAACTAACATTTCGAAAGACCACTTAAGTCATGTATTAAAATTGAAGCATGTGTCCTTCTGAAACAACATCATAAAATATTAAAAATAAACTATCCGATAGAGAAGGCATGTTTTGGATACTTATAAAAGATAACTCTCCGATCCTTAAGTCATTTCAGATAGTTACACAGGTAAACTTCCGAAAAGTCACTTAAGTCAAAAATAAAAAAACTTAACTATCCGAAGCTTAAAACTAATTTCGGATACTTACTAAAGGTAACTCTCTAATTCTTAAGAGCTTTCAGATAGTTACATCATAACCTTCCGAAAAGTCACTTAAGTCAAGCGATGAGAGACTAACACGTGTCCTTCAGAAGAAAGTAACCGAAAATACATTAAATCAGAGAAACAGCTAACTATCTAGAATGAAAAACCTTAACTATCTGAAACTGAAGGGATTTTGGATACTTACCATAAAAGTTATATCCAAACATAAAAAGACTTAACTCATCAAAGATAAATACTTTTCGGATAGTTACTGATATAACTGTCTGAAAAGCTAGGAGAGAAGCTTAACCATCCGATTTGTCCTGTTTTGCTTGGTAACTTATAAATTAACTCTTCGATCAATACACTGTAGACAAAATAACCTATCGAAATCTAATTTAAAAGACTTTGAGTACATAACAGTTAGCCAAGATTCATTTGAGTAAAATGACAACTAAAATATGGTAAAAATAATTAAACCACACGTTTTTCATCATCAAAATTAACTGATAAATAATTGAACTAACATGATTCTCCCTATTTTTGGCTACACATTAATATTTCCTTTTTCTTTTTAATCGTTTGATGTGTTGGATAATATTTTTCTAGAAAAATAAAGTAAAATTCAGTCCATGCAGAAATTGAATTAAGCGATAGAGTATATAACCATATCTTAGATGTGTCTTTTAAAGCGAAAAGGATATATCTAAGTTTAATAGCATCAATACTTATGTTTGGCATTTTCATCATTTGACAAACTTCGTTAAATTTTCTAAGGAAATAATAGGCATCTTCTCTTTCTAATCCATGAAAGTGTGGCAATTGACTAATATAATTAGATTTTAGTTCAAACCTATCTCCCTCAAAGTTTGGCATCGAATACATGAAGGTTCATCAACTAATTCAAGATACAGAATTTCCCCTAATGGTTTTTCTACTAATGCAACCATATCTTCTTTCTCTTTTAAAGAAAGGTTAGCTACACCCCTAAAGATTTCGTTAAAATCCAATTTAGAAAATATTTCAGTACACCTCTGTGTTGAATAATCCTATGTAGGTGCTCTTACTAATCGTTTAGTGCTAGGAGAATGAATCTATGTGCTCATAAACTCTTAATATAAAGTAAAATAGTAGAAGATTAATTACATACCAGTCTGAAGCTTTGTTTTCAGTAAATAGTTGTTGACGTATGAAGTTGAATCAGTTGCTTCTCCTTCCTTCTTCAATGAATTTTTTTTCTTTCCTCAAGTTCTAGAAACTCGTAAATAACATTCTATTCTATATTTATAATGCACATTCATATGGCAAATGAATCTCGTTGCAAGAACGTGTCTTGTAACGTGTAGTATGGTTCTTATTTTTATGGATACATGTTTCACTTCTAATTTCAATAACTGCTAAACTCACGAAGTTTCATTCGTGGCTAAAAGAAACATTTGAAATTCAAACATTCATTTATATAAATTTTTTACATTTACATACAGTTAAATATATTTTTTCAATACAATATAAGTAGATGAACAATACATTTAGTCTTTCTTCCTAAGTTCATCTACTTCCTTCTGGAGCTTTTCTAATTGTTGTTCTAATTGATTTATATGTTCAACAGCTCCTATAATGTCTTTAGAAGGTTCAACTCTCTCAACAACTGTAGCAGTATAATTTCTATATTCCTTCACTGAAATGGCTTTAGATTTTATCCTTCTAGATGTCCATTTTGTGAAGTCAATACTGTCCACCATCAGTAGTGGAATCAGATCTCCATAATATAATTTCTTCTTTACTGCTCTCATTTTGGAGATAAAAACTTTGTACCAATTAATTTGAATTCTGTTCACAACAGCATATGTGGCCCATTTAACAAACTGACTTAGTTCAATATCATGGCCTTGTCGTTGGTAGACATTTTTAATCAAAATGTTAGCTACCATGTGTGCTTGACCATTTAAGTACTTCAATCTATTTAATAATGGCACACCTAGATTGATAGCTAAATAGTCTTTTATTTCATGTTCTATCCACTCGACTACAGTTGTGCTCTCTAGAATTTCTATCCCTTCATTTTTCAATCCAAAAATGTTGTAGAGGAGCTCTAGTGTTATTTGTACATTAACTTCTTCCACGTTAGAAATTAAATTTCCTTCTTCCTCTCTCAAATTTGCAAAAAAATAGGGCATTAAATTTTCATATACAACATGCCCTCTCTATTGAGAAATAAATTATAGTAGACCTTGGAACTTAAATAATTCTTTAATGTCATTCATGCCATCCCAGTTTACTAGTCTACTATATATAATATCATAACCCCTAATCTTTTGATATTTATTATATGCTTCCTGACTCCAAAAGTATACTTCATTTAAAATTATTGCTTCAACTGAGTTAGGAATTTGGATTTGTTGCTCTAGGGGGGTTTGTTCTTGAATTTCTTCTTCAATTTGTTGAACTTGAGTTTGTTGGAAATGATCCGAAGATTCCTGCATTTCAACTCCTCTTTTTATTTGTGGTGGAGAGTTGGTAGAACTCTCCACTCTTCTTTCTTGAATTCTTTCAATAATTTGCTAAAGAGTCTCTCCCTCTTTAGTGGAATCTATCGAGTCATTTTCTCCTTGTTCTATAT
The DNA here is from genome assembly GCA_036874045.1 of Cymodocea nodosa. NCBI lineage: Eukaryota > Viridiplantae > Streptophyta > Magnoliopsida > Alismatales > Cymodoceaceae > Cymodocea > Cymodocea nodosa. The sequence continues at coordinate 13,614,718 of CM072342.1, read as the reverse complement.
GTTCTTATTTAGCTTCTTCTTTAGTTTCTTCTCTTTCTTCTTCCTCTTGACTACCAATCTACATTGTCACTGTTCTTTTTGATTCTGTGGCAGATTGAGATGGAGTCACGAGCAAATCAACTTCTGCCCTAACTTCAATTTCTTCTATTTGTATAGGCTGCCGCTGCTCCTGCTCCTCCTCATATTCGGATAGCAGGTCTACAAAAATGGGCATTGTAGGCCCTACTGATATTCTAAGCTCAGGTTTAATCTCTGTTGGAACTTTAGGCACTCTCTTTTCCTTTCTTTCTTCTAAATAACTGTGCCTAGTCTTCCTCTTTCTCCTCTAAGATTAAATCTACAAAAATAAGCTCTGCAGGCCCTTGAACCATAGGTATTAGCTCTTCATGTTTTACTTTTTCTATAATTATTGGTCTTGAAGGACCAACTTCAGATTCTTTTGCAACCATTGATCTAGCTTTCTTGATGCTGCTCTACTTTAATTTTATACTAGGCCTTCAACTTATCTACGACCCTTTTCTTGCAAAGTGCATCATATAGTAAATGTGTCTTTGCCACAGCCATATCCTCAAAATTTCCTTGGCTCTTGGCAACTTCAACAAGCTCTGCAAATTCTCTCCATTCCTCTAGCGTAGATGGCCCCAAAAATGCTACTTTTTCTATCAGCCTTGGTAGTGGAATGGATGGTCCTGGCTGTTGTTCCTCAGTAACTGGTTTTTCAGCAGCTGGCTCTACAACAACAGGTTCTTCAACTGCTTTCCTCTATTGTTGTTGCCACCTAATTTCACCCCTTGCACAACCAACAATTTCTCATAAGAACCATAATCTGGACTTGCATCGGATTAACTCTAGGACAACCTCGTTGTTTGGCCTGATTTTTCTTTCTCTATTCACAACAACTTTTGTTGCTACTTTGATCCTCATTTCCACAATCTAAGGTATTCTTATATCTAAATCTACTAAAACTTTCCTCCAATAGAAAATGCCAAATTCTACCTTTTCTAGTTCTTTTTCCTATGTCGTGTTCCTGATCTTTTGTCTTGTATGCCACTCTTCTGATTCTCTAAGAAATCTCGTGGTGTCAACTTCCTCCCAGAACTCAGGCATCATCTTGTCTTCGTGGTGTGACGAAATGAAACAGAATCACTTTGATCTCTACTATTCTAAGTTCTAAATGATTCTACGGATAATGCCCCCAAATCCTCAGTTTTAGTATAAATAAATCCTAAGTTTTTGGCAAGTAATCAGGTCATTCTCCCGCGCAAACTCTCATTATCTCACTCACTTTTTCGTGGAGTTACGATTAACTCTACAAACTAAGTCCATGGACTTAACTATAGTACTCCGTTGAGTTACAGTTAACTCAATGGAGTAAGTTCGTTAACTTATCTTAAACTCAATGGAGTAAGTTCGTTGAATTAAGCGTAACTCAACGGACTTCTCTTAAAGTTATAACTAATAAAAATACTTATATGATAATTTTTAATTCGATCAAGACCAAAGAATTTTCGGTCTAACCGACTCTTAATTTTTTAACATTTTAGAATTTCAATCAAACCGTTATATTCCTTAGTTGGACTAAAGTTAAGATTTGGTTAAACTAAAGGAAAAAATAAAGAAAAATAAAAAACTTCGATTGAATTGAAGCTTATCTTCAATTAGATCGAAGGAAAAAATAATAAATTTAAAAAACTTTGATTAGACTAAAGAAAAAATTAAAATATGTCGATTAGATCAAAGGAAAAAATAAAAAACTTCAATCGATCAAACTGAAGAAAAATAATAATAATAAAATGTTTAAAAAAATCAAAAACTTCACCTAGACCGAAGTTGAGCTTCAATTAGACCAAATAATAATAATAATAAAATGTTTAAAAAAAATCAAAAACTTCAGTTGGACCAAAGATGAGCTTCGGTTAGATTGAAAAAGAAAATAAAAAAATAAAAATTTTGGTTGGACCGAAGTAAAGATACAGTCATACCGTTAAAAAAATAAAAAACTAAAAAAAATTTGGTCAGACCAAAGTTGACCTTTGGTTAAACTAAAGAAAAAAAAAAGTTATAAAAGCAAGTCAGGCTACGAGTTGGGTTGGGTTGTCTTGAAAAAATTTCAGGCCAGGTTGGTCTACCCCAAAAAAATTTCAAGCCAGGTCAGGCTATCCCAAAAAAATTTCAACCCATAGTTTGAATGGGCTAATACATTTTGGGACGAGCCGAGCTAACCCAGCACATTGACACCTCTACAATATTGTTGAATGTTTTATGTTTATTTCATTCTAGAAAATAGAAAATCGTATTACTAATTATTGAAACTAGTTAGTACTCAATTCTGAAATCCTAATTAATATGGTTACTATTTGAAATATCTAAATGTTAGTTGTGATTAATGATAAATATCATATAAACTAACATTAAAAGCTTAATTGATGTTGTTTGCATTCTATGGAATCGCCCAATGGATGGTCATATTCCTTTATGGACAAAAATTTTAATTTAAAGTTACTAGTGAGGCTCATTGAGTTAACTTAACTCTATAAGGATAGTTTGTTAAGATAATTGTAACTCAACAAAGTAAGTCCATTGAGTTAGTTGTAAATCAACGAAGTAAGAAGACAACTCCTAGCTATAAAAATTTCAATAGACGAAATTTTAAAAATCATTCTCTATGGGATCAACCTATACTTACACATTTGTGTAATACACATTGTGCACTTGCAATTAATTACGAATTGAATTTAATATCTTATTTGTGAAAATTGTTTGTTTACTTCTAAAAGAAAATATAAACATATATTTAAGTAAACAAGAACCAAACAAGTTTTCTAGCACCATTGCTAGGGAATTGAAAAGTTAAAAATTGTAGTTCTATTTTGTTTTTATAACATAAGAAGTGTAGTGTATGTGTATCATTGAGAATATGACATATGCTTATGCTCAAAGATTTCTAAGACTTGTAGTTAGCATATGTGAATTTTGCAATTTGAAAGGGCAGACATTGTAGATTGTTTGAAATTGAGACGATTGTAGATGATTAAATCAAATGGAAAACAAATGACTTATATCCAATATAATAGAACTGAACATGAAATTCCTATAGTTTACCCACTTATAGTCAATTTAAGACAAGTAATTTGTCAAGAGACAAGGAAGTTTGGGATAGGTATGACATACTTGAACGAAGTTTAGAAAAAAAAAGGACAAACTTGAAGAGTACATGTATAATTAGTAAGAAGTCAACCAAATAAATTATAAGGAAGATTATTCGAAACCTAAAATAGATATTATTTATGAAACTTAGAAAATCATAATGAAAATTGATCAAAAACTGAATGTAATGTGATTAGACGATTTGGAAAGGAAGATACATGCACTGGATGAATTTACAATGAAATTATAAGTTATGCAAGCTCAAAATGAGAACACAAATGATAATCCAAATGTAAAAAGTGTGCATAATTTACAAAACATAAAGATAGATGAAACTACAAATGAAATAGGGATTGAAAAATGTAATTCAATTGAAGAAAATATGGAAACAATCAAAGATCAAAATTATAAAAATGATGAAACACAAGAACATCATGAAATTACAAGAAATATGGAAGATGTTTATATAACATTAAGATCAGGAACTTATATGCCACCAAGAATTCAAAAAGAAAACACGGTGAAGTTAAGTGAGAACAATCCTCAAAATGAAAATGAACATACCATACCTGAAAGCATAAAAATCAATGAAGAAAAATCTGAATTTGAAAATGACACTACAAATATCCAAAAGAAAGAAATAGATAAAAAAGAATCAGAACTTAATCATGGACAAGGAAAATAATCTTTTAAGCCACAATTATTAGCACCCTATCTTGATAGATTAAAATAAACATTTCTTGAAAAACAAGAACAAATTCGATAAATTTTTGAAAAAATACAAGTTAATATTCCTTTATTAGACTTATTACAGAAAATACCACATTGTGCTAAATTTCTTAAGGATTGGTGTACTAAGAGAAGAGAGTGAAAACTCTACTACCAATATCCATAATTCTAAAAAGGTTATCTGATCTAGGAACCCTTGTTATATCATATATAATGGGTAATACAACTTTAGAAAGAACTTTAATAGACCTAGGTGCAAGTATAAATATTATGCTGAGTGATATATTTGTATCCTTAGGATTAGAAGGCTTAAACCCTACTAGTATTGTTATTCAATTAGTAGATAGAAGTATAAGATACCCTAGAAGAAAAATAGAAGATGTCCTAATTAAGGTGAAGAACTTCATTTATCTTGTTGATATTGTCATTTTGGATTCCCAACAAATTAAGCATTAAAAATATGATACATCTTTAATTTTGGGAAGGCCATTTCTAGCAACTATGGGGGCTATTATAAACTTTAAAATGGAATGATAAAATTAGCATATGGTAACGAAGATACTCAATTAAATATTTTCAAACCAGAAGGGAAAGAGGGGTTAGAAAAGTCCTTATACATTGTAGACTTTCTAGAGGATGAAAGAGACATGTCAGAAGATGTGATTCAAGAAGAATTAAATAGACAATTAGATATTAAAAGTCTAGAAGGAAATGAAAATATAGATGGAGACTTAAGTATAGAAGTAGAAGGTAACCAGGAAGAATTTAATATTGAAGATGAAAATGTTAAATTAGGAGCTCTAGCATTTGTTGTCAACACCTAGATTTGAAACCATTACCTCCTAAATTGATCTATCAATTTTTGGAAGAAGAACAAACTTGTCTAATAATTATAGCTTTAAATTTAAAAGAAGATCAAATATCTAAATTAAAAGATGTAGTAAAAAAATATAAGCAAGCAATAAAATGGACTATGGTTGACAAAAAAGGATTAAGTTCAACTATATGCCATCATCATATATATTTAGAAGAAAATGCTAAACTAGTTAGAATTCTTGAAAGGAGATTAAATCCAAACCTTAAAGAAGTAGTTAGGAAGGAAATTGTGAAATGGTTAGATAATGATATAATACATCTAATTTCTAATAGCTTATGGGTTAGTCCAATCCATGTGGTTCCTAAGAAATTAGGGTTAACTGTTATAAAGAATGAAAGTCAAGACTTGATACCTACTAAAATTCAATCAGGTTGGAGAGTTTGTATAGATTATAGGAAGCTGAATGTCATGACTAGGAAAGATCATTTTTCCTTGCCTTTTATAGATCAAATGTTAGAAAAATTAGTAGGGCAAGAGTATTTTTGTTTCCTAAATGGGTATTATGAATATAACCAAGTTCCAATAGCATTAAAAGATCAAGAGAAAACAACTTTCACATGTTCTAATGGAACTTATGCTTTTAAAATGATGCCATTTTGATTATGCAATGCACCAACCACTTTTCAAAGGTGTATGCAAGGTATTTTCACTAGAATGACTGAAGACTTTTTGGAAATATTTATGGATGATTTTATAGTATATGGAACTTCATTTGAAGTATGTTTGAACCATTTAGAACTAGTATTAAAATGTTTTGTAGAAAAGAATTTGATTCTAAATTGGGAAAAATATAGCTTCATGATGAAACAAGGTATAGTCTTGGGATATGTTGTTTCCATAAAAGGATTAGAGGTAGATAAAGCTAAGATAAAAGTAATTTCTAATTTACCAAAGCCTAAATCAGTAAAAGATGTTAGATCATTTCTAGGACATATAGGATTTTATAAGAGATTTATCAAGGATTTTAGCAAAATAGCTCGACCTCTAACTAATCTATTAAAAGCTATTCCATTTAATTTTGATAAAAATTATAAAGAAGCCTTCTTCAAGCTTAAAACTAGCTTAATTACAACTCCTATAATTCAAGCACTTAATTGGAGCTATTCATTTGAGTTAATGTGCGATGCATCTGATTTTACTATAGGAGTTATGTTAGGGTAGAAGATAGAAAATTCTCCTAAAGTTATTATGTGAGCAAAACTCTAAATGATGCTTAAGTTAATTATAAAACTACAAAAAAAGAATTGCTAGCTGTTGTGTTTGCTTTAGAAAAGTTTAGATCATATTTAATAGGAACTAAAGTGATAGTATACATGGATCATTTAGCTTTAAAGCATTTAATCGCAAAGAAAGAATCTAAACTTAGATTGACCCAATGGATATTATTATTGTAGGAGTTTAATTTAGAAATTAAAGATAAAAAAGGATGTGAGAATGTAGTAGCAGATCATTTGTTAAGATTATAAATAGAAAAATCAAAAATTAAAATTAAGGATCATTTTCCTAATGAATAGTTAATCATAATAGCATAATTCCTTGGTATATAGACATAGTTAATTATTTAGATATAGGATTGACACCTAAGGATTGAAATAGACAAGATAAGAAATTGTTCTTTTCTAGAGTGAAATATTACTACTAGAAAGACCCGTACTTATTTAAGAAATGTCTTAATTTAATCATAAGGAGGTGTGTCCTAGAAACTAAATATCATAACATATTATCTTTCTGTCATGACTATGTTAGGACCCTTGTATTTTGATAATGCAAAAACCTATATGAGGAAATAAATTGTATTTCACAGATTAGATAGTTTAGCAAAAAAGTAGAAGGCAGATAAGTCGATACAGATAGTTCAGAATTTGCTACAAGAGATAAACAAGAAATTGGAAGGTTACTAAGCTTAACTATCTGAAAGAGATAAATCTTTAGTGAGTTACTAGGCTTAAGTATCCGATGAGTCAATTTTAAGTAGCAGAAACACCATCGAACGGTTAGAAAATTAACTATCCAAAAATACAAGGCCTTCGAAGGGTTTTAAAGATAGTTGGCTGAATGATCGGAGAGTTAAGGCGCTAACTATCCGGAAGTTCAAGGAAGTTAGAAAGTTAGGAAGACTATTTGAAACTTAAGTCATTAAATTTTCCACATGCAGAAATCCAAAACAGATGCTTAAAAGGATGTTTTGGAGAGTTAGAAAGCTAACTATTTGAAAAAAGAGGTTTTGGAAGGTTACAAATTTAACTATCCAAAACTTAGGTCACTCTATTATGCACGTGTAGAAATAAGAAGATAGCGTCGAAAACTTAAAAGAGGAATCGGGAGGTTATTGTAGCTAACTATCCGAAAGTTGAAGATTTTAAGTAGGTTAACATCTATAACCATCCGAACTTAAGACTCTTCACATGTGTGACTTAAAATCCCACGTGACATAGACGAAAGGACTTAAGTGGATTTTTGATGAGTTACAACTATTCTTCGAAGAATTACACAGTTAACCATCTGAAAATCAAAGGGAATCGAAACGTTACGAGCTAGACAGTATATAGAACGATAACTTACTATATTTAGGACTGACTACACAGTAAGTACAGTAGAAAACATCCGTTAGAAGTAAATTTGATCGTTATACCTCTTGGTATAAATATGAGAAGTAAAGGGAAGATTAACACAACGATTATCATATATTGTAAGCTACTCAAAAATTCAGAGAGACTCTCAAGTCTACAAAAATATAGAAATATTCTCAAAGTCCACTGCAACACAATAGCTCCCTGTGCTCAAACTCTGTTTCAAAGTTCAAAGTTGTTGGTTCATGAGTTTCAACCTGAAAACTCACTATTGGTTAAGAGCTTGTACTTGAAAGCTCGAAGAAAGGTTAGTTGCTGAGCTTCAACCTGAAAGCTCAAGTGTTGGTTCTTGCTTCAACCTGAAAGCAAGTGTTGTAAGTATTCATATACTTAGTGAAGCCCAAGTGAATCTTGGGGATGGACTAGCCAAGTTGGTGAACCACTTAAAAATCTCTTTGTGTTCATTACTTTTCATTGTTTTGCATGTACATTAATTAATTAAGATCACAAATAAATTGAATCAATCAATTAAGTTAAAAGGAAGTTAAAATTACACACACACATCATTCACCCCCCCTCTAGTGAGCCTTTCAATCCTAACAGACTAAGCATGTGGAGGACATTTTGGTTTAGGAAAAACTACAACCAAAGTTTTACAATGTGGATTTTATTAGCCAACACTATTTAAGGATGCCCACAACTATTGTGTGAGTTGTTTAAAATGTCAACAAATATGAAAGATATCATGGAGAAACATGATGCCTTTAAACCCTATTGTTGAGGTTAAAATTTTTTATGTATGGGAATTGATTTTATGGGTCCATTTCTTATGTCTAATCAGTTTAATTATATATTGTTAGGGGTGGACTATGTATCAAAATAGGTAGAAGCTATTCCTACAAAAACAAATGATAACAAAGTGGTAATACATTTTATAAAAAACAATATAATTGCTAGATTTGGAGTGCCTAAAGCTATTATTAGTGATAAGGAAACTCATTTTTGTAATAGAAGTTTTGAAGCTTTAATGAAGAAATATGGAGTAAATTACAAAATTGCAACTTCATACCACCCTCAAACAAGTGGACAAGTAGAAAGTGCAAATAAACAAATTAAATTAATCTTAGAAAAAGTAGTAAATCCTTCTAGGAAAGATTGAGCTAACAAACTAATAGATGCACTTTGGGCTTATAAAACAACTTATAAAACAAGCCTAGGTATGTCACTAGTTATAAAACTTATTGTAGAACTACTATCATAGAAAATCCTAGTTGGTTCATAGGTTAAGTTAAAATCTTTTAAAGTCTATCTAATCCATAGGATTTGAGCACAACAAAGTGCAACAGCTATATATTTGGCTTCTGTTGTAGATAATGCTACATAATTTTGCTTTTTGCTAAACCATGACACTAAAGAATTTCTCAATAATTGACAAGTGCCACTAGTGCTTTTTCTTTCAGACTTACATTCTGCGAAATCAGCATCACTATAACCTATTAAATTTAAAGAACTATGTTTAAAGTAAAACAATCCGAAATTGATGGTTCCTAATAGATATTTAAAAATTCATTTGACAGCAAGTAGGTGTGATTGTTTAGGATTAGATTGATATCTAGCACAAGTACACACACTAAACATATAGAAGTTAGACATCATTTTCTAAGGGATAATGTGATAAAAGGAAAAATAATATTAAATTTTGTTCCAACTACAAAACAATTAGCAGATCTATTTACAAAACTCTTAGATGAGAATACTTTTTCAAAATTATGATTAGAACTTGGTATCTATAGGTTATCTGATGTTTAAATTGTCTTGTTCGTTACACAATATTTTGGTTTGTTAAAAAGGAGTTTAGAATTTAATTTCTTTATATTAAAAAAACCTCAAAATATCTACTTTAGAATTATTGTTTACTAGTAGTTAAGAATTTATGAAATTCTGATTTTTATTGAAGTCAATTTATTTAAGAAATATCCAAAAAAGGTTACTTAAGGAAAGTTGATTTAATTCAATATGAGTACCAACTATTTTTTTTTACTTATGTATGCGCTTTTATAAAGATTTTAACTAGAAAATATGTACAATTTATTAAAGAAAAGTTATTAACAGTCTATTAGAAAAATTAAGTCATGCGGTTGCCTCTTAGTTTACTTACTGTCTTATTTCATTTTTGATCTGAAATTACTTGAGTCATTAAGTTTGTTGGGGGATCTTAAACCCTAGTTACTTAAATCAATTGGTTTAGGATGTGCTAATTGAAAATGCATTATATAAGTAATTCAGATTCTACTTAAAAAAAAAAAAGGTTACTTGTTCTCACTTATCATTAAGTAATTGGTTATCTTTCCCCTAAGTAAGGGATTGTGATCACGTAAAAAGATGATATTGTGAGAGGTAATAAATAAAATAAATATATAAAAAAAAAGGGGCAATGTACTCAAGCATAGTTTATTTTACAAGTGTTATAACAATTCTGCCATAAACTATGTATATAATCTTTGTTGTTTTTTTGTTACTATCTATCCTTTACACATAATGTAATGCATTTATTTTCTTAAGTTTGAGTACTCATTGTTGATTTTTTTGATTTACCTAAAGGTAAATCTCTATGAATTTTCTTTTGTAAACTGAATAAAATAAAAGTTAGAAAGTCTAAATTGTTAAAACTACTACTTATTTCTGTATTTGTATTGGTTATGAAAAGTTAAATCAAATGTTTGATTTGTTTTTATGCTTATATTAATAAATTCTTTTAGAAGTAAATAAACAACCTTTCACACAAATTAGATATTAAGTCCAATTTGTATTTTAACTACAAGTGCATAGTGTATATTGTATTTGTGTGCAAGTATAAGTCGATCCCATAGAGATTGAGTAAGAATTATGTACTATTTTGATTTTTATATTGGAGTTTATATGTGTTCAATTAAACACTCCGTTGAGTTACAGTTAACTCAACGAACTTAGTTCTTGGAGTTATGGTTAACTCAACAGACTAACCTCGTGAACTTAGGTTAACTCTACGAGCCTACCTTTCCAATTAAATACTGCTATTTATAGAGGAATTCGGCCAACCATTAGGTAGTTCCACAGAATGTAAATAACATCAATTAAGTTTTTTAATGTTAGTTAATATTAGATTTGTCATTAAGCAATACTAACATTTAGATATTTCAAACAGTAACCATTAAAATCTTTAAGTATTTGGGATGAATCAATATAAGTAAACAAATAAAACTATTTTCTATTTTCTAAGTCAAACAAACATAAAACATTCACAATACTGACAATGATAACATTAATCACGATACAAAACAAACAATACAACACTTTAATACTAATGTATACACAGATAATTAGTTATTTTTGGTATTTTTATTTTGATATGTTCCTGAAGATGAGCGAAAGGAGAAATATAAAAATTTCTATCAATAGTAAAAACTTCTGTCACTACATACGACACGATTACACCACTGAAAACTTAATCACTTACAATCTTGCCTCCTCTCCCTATAGAATCATGAACCAAGAATTGTAAGATGATCTCCTCTTTAGCATATTGGCATCAACCTGAAACCAAGGCTAGAAGCTTTACGATCTTCTAAGATATGAGTTGGTGAAAATGGTTTCCCTTCTTACGACACGATCACTCCTCACAGTGGTTGTTAGTCACCGTGTTTGGCTCAAAATCGACCCGACATCTTGAAAGTATCCTCACAGACCTTTGATGGTTGGTGATTTTGGTGGTGGTGTAGAGCTTTAAGAAACTTCTGACGCTTTCTATAGTTAGCGTAGTTCTCCACCTCTCTCCTACACACTTTTTCTTCTTTCTCCTCTTCTTTTATATTTCTTTCAATAGTAACTACTTCTGCTTAAATGATCAGTTGGATTTCCTTTCTTCATATCAACGATGGTGATTTCTTCTTCATTCCACAAGTGAATTCCTACGTGATATGTGCAATCATGGTTTTCCTTCGAATTTCCTGTTTTTGCAACTGCTATAGTGGCATGCTAGAAAATAAATGGTCTATGAAGTTACGGTTAACTCAACGGACTTACTTCGTTGACTTAACTATAAAACACGTGTAATAAAGAAATAACTTATAAGCTTATAACACTAACACAACGCATTACCTTAGTGTATATTCAAGTAACTCTACACGTATAATTATGCTAACTTAACAAGTTAAACATGTGTAGTTCACGTGACATCATAAAACATTTAATTTCAACACGTGCATAATTCTAACTTAACGAGTTCAGATATTTTGTATACTTATAAACCTAACTAACTGTTTGGGTTGTAAAAGGTTAAATCAAAAAACTAGCTTGAATTTTTTATGCCTATATTAATAAATTCTCTTAGAAGTAAACAAACAACCTTTCACACAAATTAGATATGAAGTCCAATTTGTATTTTAAACTACAAGTGCACAGTGTATATTGTATTTGTGGGCAAGTATAGGTCGATTCCATAGAGATTAAGTAAGAATTGTGTACTGTTCTGATTTTATATTGGAATTTATATGTGTTCAGTAAAGCACTTCATTGAGTTACAGTTAACACAACAGACTTAGTTTGTGGAGTTATAGTTACTCAATAGACTAACCTCGTGGACTTAAATTAACTCCATGAGCCTATTTCTTTTTGTTAAATATTATTATTTACAAAGGAATTTAGCCAACCATTGGGCGGTTCCACAGAATGTAAATAACATTAGTTAAGTTCTTTAATGTTAGTTAATATTAGATTTGTCATTAAGCAACACTAACATTCGGATATTTCAAACAGTAGCAACCTTTAAAATCTTTAAGTATCTAGGACAATTCAATTTTCAATAAACTGTAAAATTATTTTCTATTTTCTAAATCAAACAAACATAAAACATTCAAAATACTAACAATGATAATATTAATCATGATACAAAGCAAACAATACAACACTTTAATACTAAATGTAAACACATATAATTTGTTGTTTTTGGTATTTTTGTTTTGATATGTTCCTGAAGATGAGCGAAAGGTGAAATGTAAAAAATTCTCTATCGATAGTAAAAACTTCCATAACTACATGCGACGTAATTACACCACTGAAAACTTAATCACTTACAATCTTGCCTCCTCTCCCTATAGAATCATGAATCAAGAATTATAAGATGATCTCCTCTTCAGCATACTGGCATCAACCCAAAACCAAGGCTAGAAGCTTTAAGATCTCCTGAGATATGAGTCAATGCTTGGTGAAAATGGCTTCCCTTCCTATAGCATGATCACTCCTCATAGTGGTTGTCAATTACTGTGTTTGGCTTGGAATCAACCCAACATCCGGAAAGTATCCTCATAGACCTCCATTGGTTGGTGATATTGGTGGTTTTGGTGGTGGTGTGGAGCTTCAAGGAATTACTAACGCTTCCTACAGTTAGCGCAGTTCTCCACCTACACACACACCTTTTTGGTCTTTCTCCTCTTCTTTTATATTTCTTTCAGTTGTAACTGCTTTTGCTTAAATGATCGGTTGAATTTCCTTCATTCATTTCAATGATGGTGATTTCTTCTTCATTCCACGAGTGAATTCCTATGTGATACATGCAATCGTGGTTTTCCTTCGAATTTCCTGTTTCTTCAACTACTACAGTGGCATATTAGAAAATAAATGGTCTGTGGAGTTAGTGTAACTCAACGGATTTACTTCGTTGCTTTAACTATAAAACACGTGTAATAAAGAAATAACTTATAAGCTTACTAACACAATACGTTACCTTAGTGTATATTCAATTAACTCAACATGTATAGTTATGCTAACTTAACGAGTTATATATGTGCAACTCACATGACATAATAAAGCATTTAAATTCAACACATGCACTCTAGGAAACAATAAAATATTCTTTAAGCGTTTAAAGCATAAATGTTAGATACATACAATATAACTCTCCAAAATAACAAAAAATTTGGAGACTTAAGAATTTCGAAGCCTATAATTTATCGATAGTTCAGAAATGTACTTAATTAACGTTAATTTCTTGAAATTATGCAGATTCTCTCATTAAAGCATAAAATAATGCAATTATAACATAATGACCTAATTCTCATATGATAAGCTAAATATTATGCAATTAACCATCATTTAAGCATTAGTATTATGCACTTTTTCATTTTGAACACTTCCCCCGTACTTAAATTTTGCTAGTCCCTTAGCAAACTACTAAGATCTAACTAGTTGGTCTTTCTAAAGTGCTAGAACTAATTCTTCATTCATTTTTTCTTCAAAATACATAAATTAGATTAGTGTAAAGATATTCTGTATTAATTTAGTAATCTAATTAAACATTGTTTTCTCCTCTTCAACCTACAAATATATTTAAAATATATGTAAATTACATACAAAATATATTAGCATTACATAGGTGGTAATTATATTATCATTTTTTTCTCAAACATCTGTCATCTTGAATTTTCCAATATGATTTCTAAAATAAATTTCAACTACATACGAATCAAAACACAATCCAACTCAATATGATTAAAACAAGAAGAATAATGAATTGTATCTTAGATAAACAACTTCATAAGTCTAATCTAGATTCATACTTTAGCAATCTTAGATAACAGAAAATATACTTGATTCAAAAGATATCTGTGAAAGGACCTCTAGATTTTGATAATGCAAAAATCAATGTGAGGAAACAAATTGTATTTCTTAGATATAACAATTCAATAAAAGAGCAGAAGTCGATACAATTAGTTCAGAATTTGCTACAAGTGATAAAAAGGAAATTGGAAGGTTACCAAACTTAACTATCCGGAAGAGACAGAATTTTGGTAAGTTACCAGACTTAAGTATCCGAAGAGTCAGTTTAAAGCAATAGAAACACTATCAGATAGAAGAATAACTATTTGAAATTACAAGGCCTTCAGAGAGTTTTAAGGATAGTTGGCTGAATAATCGGAGAGTTAAGGCGCTAACTATTTGGAAGCTCAAAGAAAATCGGAAAGTTAGGAAGGCTAACTATCCGAAACTTAAGTCATTAAATTTCCCATGTGTAGAAATCTAGAACAGATGCTTAAAAGATTTTTCAGAGAGTTAGAAAGTTAACTATCTGAAAAACAGGAAGTTTCGGAAGGTTATAGGCTTAACTATCCGAAACTTAAGTCATTCTATTATGCACATGTAGAAATAAGAAAGCAGTCAGAAGCTTAGAAGAAGAAAATCAAAGAGTTACTGTAGCTAACTATCTGATAGTCAAGAACATTTTGGTGAGTTATAGTTACAAGTATCTGAACTTATGACACCCCACGTATACGACTTAAAATCTCACGTGGCAAAAGGACATAAGTGGATTATCGGTAAGTTATGAGCATTCTTCAGAGTATTACATAGCTGACCCTCTAAAAGTCAAAGGAAATTGGAAGGTTATCTTGAAATACCTTCATAAACGGTAACTTACCATATTTGGTTCTACAATTTTAGTAAGTACAGCAAAATACATCTGTTGGAAGAGAATATGATCATTATGCATAATGTTATATATACAAGCAGTAGATAACAGAGTTAGATAGCCTTTTGCATATACAAATCTATATACCAAGCTCAATGCATATAGTAGAAAGTCTTCAAGATCAAATCTTTAGCAAATGCAAACTCAAGTTTAGAAGCTCTCCACACAATAAACTTTGATTTCTTCAAGCAAGTGGTTTACTGAAGTGCACCAACTGAAAACTTCAAAGATAGGTTGGTTGGAGCTACGACCAGAAAACTCAACTCAATTGGTCGGTTCTTGCATTGACGTTAAAGCAAGTGTTTGTAAGTTTGTGAAAGCTTAGTGAAGCCCAAGTATCCCTTGGGGGTGGACTAGCCATTAGTGGTGAACCACCTAAAATCCCTATGTGCATTATTTGTTATTGTGTGCTTGCTAAATTCCATTATTAATTAGTCATTCATTGTTAATCTCTTGAATTTACATTTAAGAAACAAAAATATTACCATTCAACCCCCCTCTAGTAAGCCATCAGGTCCTAACAATTGGTATGAGAGTAAGGTTGATCTCGTTAATAGATTTAACCATCTAAGATCATGGCTTTCCACACTATAGAGAATCAGAATATCCATTGACCTCCCCTATTTGATGGTAGCAATTATAGCTACTGGAAAAATAGGATGGAGTGTTTTCTCAAGAATACAGATGTAAAACTCTAGAGAATGGTTGTACATGGTACACCACTTCCAATCAGTCATGAAAGTGACTGGTCTAAGGAGGATGAAAGAATCATATAGATGGATGCTCGTGGGCTAAATTCAATTTACTGTGCACTAACTGGTGAACAGTATAATAAAATATCTACATGTAAATCTTCTCATGAGGCTTGGAAGACCTTTCAAATTACATATGAAGGAACTAGCCAAGTAAAAGATACCAAAATCAGCATTTTGTTAAGAAAATATGAATTATTCAAAATGCTTGAAAAAGAAAGTATTATTGAAATGTTTTCTAGATTCACTAAAATTGTGAATGAACTGAGAGGCCTTGGAAGGGATTTTTCTAATCGTGAACAAGTACAGAAGATTTTAAGAAGCTTGACAATTGAATGGAAGCAAAATCTACTTCCATACAAGATTCAATGGATCTAAACAACTATTCAGTCGAAGATCTGTTGTGAAATCTTCTAGCTCATGAAGTTCAGATGAAGGAATGGAAAGAAGAAGAGAGAGCCATTGAAAGAAAGGCTGAGAAAAAGAAAGAACTAGCTTTTCCATCAACAGAAGACCAACCAAGCTTGGATGAAGATGAAGTTTTACTATTGGCCAAAAATTTCAAAAAAATGATAAGACAAGGAGGCAAAGCCAGCTCCTCAAGATCAAAAGTTCCCACATGTTACAAGTGCAAAAAATTAGGACACATTCAACTCTACTATCCTTTCTAACAGGAGGAGAACAAACAAAAATGGAAGAAGAAGAATAAGAAGAAAATGGCCTTGAAAGCCACATGGGATGACAGTAACTCATCTAATAGCTCATCAGAGGAAGAGGAAGAGGCCTCTGCAAATGTGTGCTTTGCTACACAAGAGGTATGTTCTATATCCCCTTATTGCTCAGAAAAAGAAAATGATGATTTAGATGTAGATAGTCTTCTCTGTATAGCAGATAATTCTTCAAAATTCTTCAAAATAGTCTTCTCTGTATAAACTTTCTATTGCTATGGCCTTTCAAAATTCTTCAACTTTTCTTTTATCTACAGTAATATTTGATTCTACTTCTTTTGAATACAAAGGAGTAAGTATAGCAGATTCATGTTCTTCCTCAAATGCATGTAGTCGTGTACCACTCAGAGGGGTTTGAGGAATTCTATTTGATGAACCTACACCTTTTTCCATATATTTTGCATACTATTCAAGAAATGCTATTTCAGCACATTTCATTCGATATTATCTATCATATTTACTTCGAATCCTGTTTGGATCTCCAGCACGGCACTAGAAAAACTTGATTGGTTACCTAGCAACGTGCTAGAAAAACTTGGATTTGTTAACTTCTGTTGTTACTTAGTTAATTTATCTTTATGCCTATTCCTTTTTAGAAGTAAACAAACAACCTTTCACACAAATTAGATATTAATTCCAATTTGTATTTTAACTGCAAGTGCACAGTGTCTATTGTATTAGTGTGCAAGTACAGGTCAATCCCATAGGGAATTGCTTAAGAATTGAGAACTGTTCTGCTTTTAACAATCAAATTTATATATTCAATAAGCTCTCCGTTGAGTTACAATTAACTCAACAGACAAAGTTCGTTGAGTTATGGCTAACTCAACGAACTAACCTCGTGGACTTAAGTTAACTCCATGAGCCTATCTTTCCTATTTAATACTACTATTTACAGAGGAATTCGGCCAACCATTGGGCGGTTCCACAGATTGTAAATAACATCAATTAAGCTCTTTAATGATAGTAAACACTGGATTTATCATTAGGCAATACTAACATTCAGATAATTCAAACAATAACCATTAAAAATTTTAAGTCTTTTGAACGAACCAAATTCAGTAAACTGTAAAACTAAAACAAACATAAAACAATCAAAACACTAACAAAGATAACATTAATCATGATACAAAACAAATAATACAACACTTAAATACAAAATATAAACACAGATAAGTTATTTTTCGTATTTTTGTTTTGATATGAGCATGAAAATGGGCGAAAGGTGAAATGTAAAGTAATCTCAATCGATAGTAAATACTTCTGTCACTACATGCGACGTGATTACACCATTGAAAATTAAACCACTTACAATTCTGTCTCCTCTCCCTATAGAATCGCGAGTCTAAAGATCTCCTCTTCAACATACAGGCATCAACCCAAAGCCAAGGCTAGAAGCTTTACGATCTCCTGAGATATGAGTCGGCGCTTGGTGAAAATGGCTTCCCTTCCCACGACGCGATCACTCCTCACAATGGTTGTCAGGCACTATGTTTGGCTCAGAATCGACCCGACATCAGGAAAGTATCCTCATAGACCTCCAATGGTTGGTGATTATGATGGTGGTGATGATGGTTGGTGTCGTACTTTAGAGAATTGCCGATGTTGCCTGCAGAAAGCTCGATGATCCTCCTCTGCACACACTGGCTACACCCATCGATCACACACTACTTCTTTTTCTTCTTTTCTTTTATATTTCTTCAATGGTAACTGCTTCTGCTTGAATGGTCGGTTGGATTTCCTTCATTCATATCAACGACGATGATTTCTTCTCCCTACGCGATACATGCGTTCGTGGTTTTTCCTTCCAACTGTCCTATTTCTGCAATCGCTACAGTGGCATATTAGAAAATAAATAGTCTGTGGACTTACAGATAACTCAACAGACTTGCTTCATTGATTTAACTATAAAACACGTGCATAAATTTAACTATCCGACGCTTAGGTGCATTTCGGATACTTACAAACTTAACTATCCAATGCCCAAATACATTTCGGATAGTTACAGATAATTCACCGATATATAACTTAAGTCAATCTTCTAGATCACGACACGTGTCATCAGTAGTTTTATAATAAAAGAAACATTTCGGAGAGTTACAAGTCTAACTATCCGATGCCCAGATGCATTTCGGATAGTTAGAGATAACTCACCGAAAATCCACTTATGTCATTCTCCTAGAACATGACACGTGTCCACAGCTATTTCATAAATAAAAGGCGATTTCAGAGAGTTACACATATAACTATTCGATGCCCAGCTGCAATTTCAGATACTTAGAGATAACTCACCAAAAGTCCACTTAAGTCATGCATTATGGTTTCGACACGTGTACTTCAGGAAATAATAAAATATTCTTTTAAAACATAACTATTCGACAATTTAAACATAACTCTTCAATACATTAAGCATAACTACCCAAAATAACAAAAAATTTGGATACTTAAGAATTTCACAGCCTGCAATTTACCGACAATTCAGAAATGTACTAAATTAACATTAATTCCCCAAAATTAAGCAGATTCTTTAATTAAAGCATATAATAGTGCAATTATAACATAATGGCTCAATTCTCATTTTATAAACTAAATATTATGCAATTAACCATCATTTAACCGTTAATAATATGCACTTTTTCATTCTAAACAAATCCCCATGTATGGAATACTTGCATCAGTATTATGAAGCTCTAATCTAACTTCATTCAATATACCTTCAAGAAAGAAGTATTCATTGTAAATTTTTACTAACCTTTTGTCCACTTGAAGTGCACGGAACTTCATCAATATCTATTTCTTTTCCTTTTGCATCTCCTCTGCTTTTGCCTTTTCCTCTACCACGACCCTTGTAGAACTTGGAGACCATCATCGCAGGTTGTAACAGTAACAAGCGAGAAAGATTTTCAGACAAAGGTTTACAAAACTAAAGTGCCCATGTAATAAGTGTTTAAATAGGGTTTTAGGTGAATAACTCAACTTATATAGAAGTTGGGTTTGGATTTTAAATGAATATTGAATAAAGTTTATTCAATCAAGGTACCCGAAATATTCAAGTATAACTCATTGAATTAACTAACCTAACGAGTAAAATGCTGTCTAGTGGAAGTTTTACACATTACCTTCCATAGCATAATGTTCAGTTAGTACACTTTACTAAAACCAAGTTTCGGATGTTTTCAACTGAAACCTTCCGAAGACAACACACATGCTACACTTAACATTATCTTGAGAACATTGTAAACTATTTTAACATTCTCTTCTTATGAATCTAAAATAGTTTGTTTGTCTTTTAAATTGTTTCATCAAGATCTTAAGGGATCTAAACTTAGATTAACCAAGATTTGTATTTTGAATTATATTAATCTGTATTGCAGAATGTATTTTTGTCTAGAGGTTTTGTAAATATATTAGCTAATTGATTTTTACTAGACACAAATCCTAATTTAATTTTTCCTTTAATTACGTTATCTCTTAGAAAATGATGTCTAACCTCTATATGCTTTGCTCTAGAATGTAATACAAGATTTTTGGAAAGATTTATTGCAGAACTACTATCACAATAAATCTCAGTTGTATCATAAGATAATCCAAAGTCTTCTAAAGTTTGCCTTATCCATAGAATCTAAGTGCAATACAGTGCAGCAGCAACATATTCAGCTTCTGTAGTAGAAAGTGCTACATAGTTTTGTTTTTTACTAAACTATGACACCAAATTATTTCTTAATAATTGACATGTGCCACTAGTACTCTTTCTATCAGATTTAGATCTTGCATAATTAGCATCAGTATATCCTATAAGATCTACAGAACTATCCTTAAAATAATACAGTCTGAAATTTTTAGTTCCTTGTATATATCTAAATATTCTTTTAACTGGAATTGAGTGTGATTCTTTAGGATTAGATTGAAATCTAGCACAAGCACACATAACAAACATAATATCAGTTCTACTAGTAGTCAGATAAAGTAAAGAACCAATCATACTTCTATATTTTCTTTGATCTATTGATTTTCCTATGTCATCAATATTTAACTTTAAAGAAGTACTCATAGGAGTTCCTTAAATCCTTGTATCATTAAAATTAAATTTCTTAAGCATTTCATTTGCATATTTTTCCTGATTTAAAAATATACCTTTATCCATTTGCTTAATTTGAAGTCCTAGAAAATATGAAAGTTCTCCTATCATACTCATTTCAAACTGACTAGTCATCTCTTCAGAAAATATTTTTATCAGTTTATTAGAGGTTGCTCGAAAGATTATATCATCCACATATATTTGAACAACAATCTGATCTTTACCATCTCTTTTGATAAATAGAGTATGATCTATTTTTCCCATGAACCTTGTTCTATTAAAAAAGTAGATAACCTTTCATACCATGATCTAGGTGCTTGCTTCAAACCATATAAGGCTTTCTTCAATTTATACACAAAGTCAAGATTTTTAATATCTTCAAATCTAGGTGGTTGTTTTACGTAGACTTCTTCATTAATTAAACCATTTAGAAATGCACACTTTACATCTATTTGATATAATTTAAAATTCATATAACAAGCATAGGCTAATAATATTCTAATACTTTCTAACCTAGCCATAGGAGCAAATGTTTCATCATAATCTAGTCTTTCTTCCTGTGTATACCCTTGTGCAACTAATCTAGCTTTGTTTCTTATAACTTGACCAATCTCATTAGTTTTGTTTCTAAAGATACACTTTGTACCTATTATGGACTGATTTTCTAATAGAGAGACTAATTCCCAAATATCATTTCTAATGAATTGATTTAGTTCTTCTTGCATTGCCACTATCCAATTTTCATCACATAATGCTTCTTCTATATTCCTTGGTTCCACCATAGAAACAAACATACACATATTATTTAAGTTAACTGAAGCTCTAGTTTTAACTCCCTCATTAATATTACCAATGACTTGAGTAATGGGATGTGATGAAGAATAACGCCAATTTCTTTGATTTTCCTCAATATCTGAAGGTCCATCACTTTCATCATTAGTTTGATCATTTAAGTTCATATTTTTGATTTTCTCAGATAAATCTTCAATCTCTCTATTGATTTCTAACTCTTTTGGGAAATTGATCAAATCATCATTATCAGCTTTAGATTAAGATTCTCTAAAAGAATTTTCATTGAAGCTTACATGTAGGGTTTCTTCAATAGTTCTAGAAGTCTTGTTATATACTCTATAGACTTTACTTCTAGTAGAGTAACCTACAAAAATTCCTTCATCTGCTTTGGCTTGAAATTTATCCCTTTTATCCTTAATATTAAGAATAAAACACTTGCAGCCAAATGGTTTCATATAGGAAATTTTTGGAACCCTATTAAACATAATTTCAAAAGGAGTTTTATTAACACGAGGTATTAAGTGACTTCTGTTAATAACATAACAAGCTGTATTCACTACTTCAACTCAAAGATTTTGAGGTAACTTAAGTTCATTCAACATAGTTATGGCCATTTCCTGAAGTAATCTATTCTTTCTCTCAACAACACCATTTTGAGACAGTGCTCTTGGAAAAGAAAATCTATGATCAATGCCATGATCTTTACAATAATTATCCATTTGATCATTATCAAATTCTGTACCATAATCACTCCTAAGTTTTTGAACAGAGACACTTTGTTCATTTTAAACAAGATTGCAAAACATTTTAAACTTTTCAAAAACTTCTATCTTAGATGCTAGAAAATATACCCAAGTGTATCTAGAGAAGTTATCTACTAAAACAAGTATATACCGTTTACCACCAAGACTCATGATTCTTGTTGGTCCAAATAGATCCATATGTATAAGTTTTAAGACTCTCTTGCTTGATATATAAGTTTTGGATTTAAAAGAGTTTTTGTGAAGTTTACCTAACTCACATGCATCACACATAAAGTCCTTTGAGTATTTAATCTTTGGTAAACCTCTTACTAAAAGTTTTCTAAACATTTTATGTAACAGTTTCATATTTATATGCCCGATCCTTCTATGCCACAGATATGCATCACTAGTTTCAGCTAGCAAACATGAATTTAAATCAACTACACTAGAAGGTAAAGATAAAATACATACAAAACTTTTTCTTTTAGCAATAAACTTAAGTTCATCTGTATTTTTATCAATAATTTTGCATACATTATCTTCAAACACTACATAATATCCATTCTCAGTTAGATTTATAACACTCAGCAAATTAAATCCTAGGTTTTCTACATATAGTACATTCAAAATAACACAAGTCAGAGTTATTTGAACATTGCCCATACCTATGATTTTATCCTTGCTTTTGTTTCCAAATGTTACACTTCCTTTCATGGTATTTGTAAAATTTTTTAGTAGACTTTTCTATCCGATCATGTGACTTGATGCTCCACTATCCAAGATCCATTTTGATGTTGTTTCCTCTTGCAAAACAAATTAAGAAAAACTTTTTCTTGGTACCCAATGTTGTTGAGGAGCAAGTTCATTAAATGCATATTTCTTCTTTTTGTTTAAAAACAGTTTAACATTATCATTTACATTCTTATTAGTTGTAAGTACTATTGACTTATCATTAGCAACATACTTACTTATAGCATTATTGCTCTTATAATCATTCTTTCTGTTTTCAAATGTAGTATAACAGAGACCAAACCAATTTTTATTAGATTTTAATTTATTTTGGTCATGCTCATACATTTTAGTAAGTTCATACCAAGATTTTGTATTTGTATTAACATTTTCAGTACATACAAAATCTTTTTCTGAACAAGAATTTTCAGATAAAGAACATGTAGAACCAGTAATTGGTTTAACACCAATGTTTTGAATTACAAGTTCAGGTTTTTGAATTTTCAATTTACTACACTTGTCTGATATTTTTGAAACATTAGAAACTAAATTTCTAGAACAAGAAACAAGATTTTTAGAAACATTAATAATCATGTTAGAAGTACATTTAGACAAATCACATTGATTTATATTATTACTACATGATTCATCCCTTGAAGTACCTACTTCTACATACTTATTACCTTATTTCATGATAAAAGGAATTTTAGTCTTAGATTTACTTGAACTGCAACTAATAAATCCTTTATTGGCTTGAAATTCAGGATATTCAAGATAATAAAATCCTAAGCCATATTTATATGACATCGTAGGGGTACTAGTTAGTTTGTCTAACTTAGTTTGACTTAAATTCCATTTCTCAATGGTAGAATTTAAATCTAGCTCTCTCATTTTTAATTTATCAATCTCTAACTCAAGATCATTTATATTTTTTCTGAACATTTCATTTTCAGATTCTATCTTTAATTTTTCAGCATTTGTATTTTGTATTTGTTTATGCAACACACATTCATTAAATCTAAATTTATGCAAATCTCTAGCATGATTTTCATTATCACATTTAAACTTTTCTAAAGTAGTAGACAGGAAACAATTTTCTTCTTCCACAATGGATAAAGAGTTTCTAATATTCTTATTTTCTAGTTTACAACCTTTAAGTTTTTGTAATAATACATGATAAGCACATAATAATTCATAAAAGTCAAAATCTAAATGACTTTCAAGATCAGATATTATCTCAGACTCATCTGCCACGAAGCACACATGAGCAACGTCTTCTAATTCTAGTTCTCCTTCTGAATGTGAAGATTTTGATGATGATTCCTCAGATTCAGACTCTTTAGACGTGTCATCCCAAGTGACCTTCAAAGCCTTTTTCTTGTAATACTTTTTTTGAGTTTTTTGAGCCATCTTCTTCTGATTTGTCCTACTACTCTTTCCATTTTTCCTTTGCTTTTAAGAGAATGTCATTCGGATTATGCAATGCACCAGCTCCCTTTCAAAGGTATATGCAAGGCATATTCACTAAAATGACTAAAGATTTTTTAGAAATATTTATAAATGATTTTACTATATATGGAACTTCATATGACGTGTGTTTAAACAATTTAGACCAAGTATTAAAATGTTGTGTGGAAAAAAATCTAGTTCTAAATTAGGAAGAATGTCACTTCATGGTTAAACAAGGAATAGTCTTCAGACATGTTGTTTCCATGAAAGGGCTGGAAGTAGATAAAGCTAAAATAGAAGTAATTTCTAATCTACCAGAACCTAAATCAGTAAAAGATATTAGATCATTTTTAGAACATGTAGAATTTTATAGAAGATTTATTAAAGATTTTAGCAAAATAGCTAGACTTTTAACTAATCTATTAAAAGATGTCCCATTTAACTTTGATGAAAATTACAAAGAAGCATTTTTCAAGCTTAAGACTAGCTTAATTTCAACTCCTATAATACAAGCACCTAATTAGAGCCATCCATTTGAATTAATGCGTAATGCATCTGATTTTGCTGTAGAAGCAGTGCTAGGACAAAAGATAGAAAAATCTCCTAGAGTGATTCATTATGCAAGCAAAACATTAAATGATGCATAAGTTAATTGTACAACTACTAAAAAAGAACTATTAGCTATTGTGTTTGCCTTAGAAAAGTTTAGATAATATCTGATTAGAGTTAAAGTGATAGTATACATGGATCATTCAACATTAAAACACCTAATATTAAAGAAAGAGACTAAACTTAGATTGATCCGATGGATATTATTATTACAAGAATTTGATCTAGAAATTAAAGATAAAAAAGGTTGTGAGAATGTAGTAGCAGATTATTTATCAAGATTACAAATAAAAAAATCAAACATTGAAATTAAGGATAATTTTCCTGATGAACAATTAATGACCATCAACACAATGCCTTGGTATGCAGACATAGTTAATTACTTACTGCTTTAACACCTAAGGATTAGAATAGATAGATAAGAAATTATTCTTTTCAAGAGTAAAATATTACTATTGGGAAGACCCATACTTATTTAAGAAATGTCCTGATTTGGTTTTAAGGAGGTGTATTCTAGAAACTGAATATCAAAGCATATTGTCATTCTACCATGACCAAGCATGTGGAGGACATTTTGGTTCAAGGAAAACTACTGCCAAAATTCTACAATTTGGATTTTATTGGCCAACACTATTCAAAGATACTCATAAATGCTGCTTAAGTTGTTTAAGATGTTAACAAATAAGAAGAATATCAAAGAGGAATATGATGCCTCTGAACCCTATTGTTGAGGTTGAAATATTTGATGTGTGGGGAATAGATTTTATGGGTCCATTCCCTGTGTCTAATCAATTTAATTATATATTGTTGTGGGTGGATTATGTATCTAAATGGATAGAAGTTATTCCTACAAAAACTAATGACAAGAAAGTGGTAATACATTTTATAAGAACTAATGTAATTGCTAGATTTGGAATACCTAAAGCTATTATTAGTGATAGAGGAACTCATTTCTGTAATAGAAGTTTTGAAGCCTTAATGAAGAAATATGGAGTAAATCACAAAATTGCAACATCATATCATCTGCAAACAAGTGAGCAAGTAGAAAGTGCAAACAAACAAATTTAGTTAATCTTAGAAAAGTAGTAAATCCTACTAGAAAAGATTGGGCTAATAGATTGATAGATGCACTTTGGGCTTATAGAACTGCTTATAAGACAAGCTTAGGTATGTCACCTTTTAGACTAGTATATGGAAAAAGTTGTCATTTACCAACTGAAATTGAACATAAAGCTTATTGGGCATTAAAAACTCTAAACACTAATTTAAATTAGGATGTTGAAAATAGGAAAATGTAATTGATTGAATTAGAAGAATTTAGGAATGAAGCTTATTCGAAAACTGTAAAAGAAAAAGAAAAAATGAAGTTCTAGCATGACAAAAAAATTATTCCAAAAACTTTTGAAATATGATAAGAAGTATATCTTTACATGACTAGACTTCGTAATCATCTAGGAAAATTAAGATCTAAATGGGCAGGACCTTATATAATTCGAAATATTTATTCCTATGGAGCAATTGAAATTGAAAATCCTAAAAATCAGAATATATTTAAAGTAAATGGACAAAGACTTAGACCTATTCAGAAAATTCCAAAAAGTTTCTTTGGAATCATAGAAGAAGTAAGAGTAGAGGACTACTCAAGCTTTACTTAGTATTAAAAAGAAAAAAAAACTTATTTTAAATATAATCATGATTCAACTAAAAGAAATTATCGATTTTATCGGAACATACAGTAAAAGAAAAAAATTCTTACGGTCATACCGAAAGGATCCATCAGTTTGACGGAAACATAAAAACATAAATATATATATATATTATATTGAGTAAAAAAGTCGATTTTACTGAAGTATGGTATCGGTTCAACCAGTTGAAAAAAGAAGAAAGGTATTGATACCATTAAACTTACCATTAAAATTGAGTATAGATGCTATTAAACTTAGATATATCCCTTTTGCTTTAAAAGACAAAGCTAAGAGATGGTTATATACTTTGTCGCCTAATTCAATTTCTGCATGGACCAAATTTTACTCTGATACCAGTTGTAAGATCGTTGTATCACAAGAGGGAAGTGAATTGTGTCTTTAGTAATTAAAATTATCAGTAGATAAAACAAGAGCACAAAACACTCATAAATAAAATTCTATTCTTTATAAACTTTAAAGAAAGAATTTACAATATCTTTTCAGCTCAATTCCCTTCTTGACGGTTTTGATACAGTAATGTTCGATATACAATTCAAATATAAAATGAAGTCCTTATTCAAAACTAATTTTGAATTGTATAAAACCTGATCTTTATGCACGTAGCTCATTTTCTTCCTTTTGCTTAGCTTCTATATCTCTTCTTCTCTAGTTGTCGAATTTCCAAACTTCTTACGTTTGTAGCTCCTTTTCTGAAATTTCTTGGAATTTTGAACTTCTTATGATGTTGGAGAATTTTTCTAGATATGAATATTCACACTTGATTTTTTAGTTTGGGATCCGAATTGAATATTTAGACTTGGTTTTAGAGATTGGGATCCTCATTGTAATGTAGCTCGTACTTTCAATTAGTAGTCAAACTCTGACTTCACATTCAGCATGTTCATCGACTTAATCCATAATCCACGTACTAATTTCAAATTCAAATCATCCACGATTTTCACTATCTTTTTGAATTTCCACTATGTCCAGTATCATTTTAAAATTTCCACAATTTCCACTAGTAGATTCACCAAAACTTTATCTTCCTAGAGACTTGTAGAATATCTTCTAAGTCTTCGTTTTAGTCGAACACTTATCATTTAAGTCCTGTAAAAACTCGAACACTTATCTCTAACTCTTTGAGTTTTTGCACCTGCAAAACACGTGACTGAACATAAAAAACTTATATGTTTGTTAATCATTTTATAAAACTCGAACAATTATCTAACTCTTCGATTTTCATTACCGAACGCACATGGAAAACACGTGACAACTTAAAACATTAAAAACACACATGCAAATAACTTAACTATACGAGTTTTTAACATAACTCTTCAACTAAATCGAAATGCTAACTATCCGAAAGTTTAACTATCCCAAAATCTAACTATCTGAAAACTTTAACTATCTGAAAACTTTAACTATCCAAAAGTTAACTAGCCGAAAACTTTTCAACATTTAATTATATGACTATTATACTTAGAAAATATTATTTAGACTTATTTATAAACTGTAATAAAGCATTTATCATCAAAACAAAATTCCTAACAATCTCCCCCTTTTTGATGAGGTCAAAACCTAATAAGTCAAATAATCTATCTTCTCCCCCTTTTTGGCATTATAAAAAAGTAAATAAAATGTAAGGAAGAAAAACTTGCTAAGTATATATTGTTCAAAAAGACATTTTTAAATATGCATAACTTTCGTGGATAAGAATAAACTATTTAAATAAACCTATTTGAAACAAAAATTGTCAAAAACAAGTATATGATCATTAAATGCAATAAACAGTTTACATAATGTGATTGCTTTACATAAGTAATTTTTGGTAACAAATTATAATAAATAAATCATGCAATACATAATTTGTATAATCACAAGCCTCTTTGTCTTCGAAAAATATTGATCAAAGTATCTAAAATTTGCCTTGCAATTTCTGTACTTACTCTATTTATCTAATCAATTATTGCTTGATCTAAATCAATTTGTGAAACTTGTGACGGTTGTTGTAAAAATTCAATATTTATGTCTGTATGTTTATTTGTATGTATACCTGTATTTGTATCTATATGTATACCTATATTTGTATCTGTATGTTGCTGTTGTTCTGAAAATTGTGTTGACTATTGTTGTTGCTGTTGTGATTGAGTTTGCCAATCTTGTTGTTGTTGTTGCTGTCGAATTACAGGTGTATCTACTTCTTGGTATTTTTGTAGTTTCTTTGCAAAGAAAGATCTTGACTTTAATCTTTTCTGTGGCCAAGGTGTAATATCTGTTTGACTTGCCACAATTCTCAACAGTGTATCACCATAAAATAATTTACTCTACAAGTTTAAGATATGAGAAACAAAAATATCATATCAGTTCACCTGTATATAGTTAATTAATGCATATATAGCATAAAGACAGCATCTGCCAACATCTACACCATGACCAACCTTTGAAAGAGTGAAGCATGCAGTATTTTTGCAATAAAATGTGCTTGGCCATTTAAATCATTTAGTAATCTCATTGGATTGTTGGCAGTCGGATCTTTGGCTAAACTTTTAATGTCTCATCCCAACTGATAAACCTGTTTTCTTTCTGATAATTTAACTCCTTCATTTTTTAGACCAAGTACTTGATAAAGTAATTCTGGAGTTAAATATATATCGTAGTCTTGTATATTGGAAACAGGAATACCTTCTTCCACTATTAAGTTTGAGTAAAAACAACTTATAAGTTCTAGTATAACAAGATGGCCTGGCTATTGTGGGAGTAGAGTCAACAAGCCTTGAAATTCAAACATTTCTCGTATATGTGCCATCCCTTCAAACTTAACTGGCCTTGAATATAAAACTTTGAAAGTTTTATATGTTAGAAATTTTTCATAATAGGAACTATTTCTAAACCATAACAATGTATTTTTGTCTAAATTCTATTTAGGATTAGGTATTTTCCTGTCATGGTGTTCTGATTTGGGACTTATTTCAATATTATCAGCAGCATCTATATTTTCAAATCTTTCAAAATTGGTGGAATTTCTATCAAAGCTAATATAAATGTCTGAAATATCTATAATTGTTGTATCAATAATCTGCTAAATTTCCTCTATGTGATCTTCTTGAAACATATTAGTATCAATAGTCTCTATACTATTCTATCTATCAACATTTATTTCTATAATTGGTCTATACAATAACTGTCTCTATATGAAAGAATGTTCTATATTTGTCTGTGTAATAGAGTCATTCTGTAATTTTGAAATTTCTATAATTGAGACATTAGTAGTGTCATATTGTATTTGTAATTGTGTAGTTTGTTGATTATATACATTTATCAATAAATATACCCGATACTGTAACAGACATAACCACATGTATAAAATGTAGTATAAGCAACTATACCAAAAATCAAAAGTCTATCCGAGATATAGTAAGAGGAAGAATATCTATACATTCCTCTTCAGATGAAATATCTTCAAAATTCATAAACTCAATGTCTATGTCATCAAAATTGAAATCATCTATATATATATCATCAAAATTTCCTACATGTTCTCTTTCCATAGGAAAAGAATGTTGGCTTGCAATATAATGTGAAAAATTGTCCATTGTATTAAAAGAAACATTATGCACTAATGTGACACAATTCCTTAGAGTGTATACTTGTAATCCGATATTTGTCACATTTGCTGGGATTCTTGAAACAAAATCCTGTCCAGCTTGTGCAATGGAACATAGTTTTCCATTTTTCAACGATTCTTCTCTTTGTTGCAATATGCCTTGTACAGTTGTAGTCAATCTAAAATATTCTAATGTCTTCTTCTTTTTTCGACTATATGTCTGCAGTGTTTCTGGTTGTTCAGGAGGTTCTAAAGTTTTCTTAATTTCTCATGTTAAAGGCACCTATGGTCTTAATGGTCATTCACCATGATGCCTAGGTTGCAATAATGGAATGTACAGTTTTAAGCTCTCAACCTCTACCATTTTTAGTTGATAAACTTTTTGTACTTCACTGCGAAGTCCCATTTTTCAAATGGCAGTTTTCTATTCATCAATAAATTGTTGAATGTCAACTAAAACAGTTGGGGGAAATAATGTTGGGAATACAAGGATTCTAATTGCCTATTGGCATTTTCTATCATTGGTCCCCATTTCTTTCCAAAATAAGTAATAAACTGCATCGATTGTTTAGGTACTTGTCTAGAACTTGTAACAACCTCAAGGTTAGGTTGTAAAGTTTGTTTCCACATTTGTAACGTGGAAAGTTCGGTTTGTTTTAGTCTAAACTATGTTTTAGCATAATTTCGAATAAATTTCTAATAGAAAATTTTCTCATCTTGAATAGCTTTTCTAATTTCATGTAGTACTTCATTAGAAAAAGTATACCTTGAGTAAATGTCGTTGATCTCATTTTCTATCTTCTAAAGTTTCATCTCTCTTTTCTTCACTTTTGTCATTTTACCAAATCCTAACATTGTCGATTAATCTTTGCTGTTCACTATAGAACTTAATGGAAGTAAAGATTGTGAAACTAGGGTTTTACCAAGGTAGAAACATGAAAGGCTGTCAGTAAAACATTTATAACTCTTTGAGTTTATAAATGGATTCAATCATTGAAATCATAAATATAAGATCTGTTACTAATAAATAACTCAAATGCTTACAATAACTGTACGAGTTTTACAAACCAACAAAAGTAGAAGACTTAGTGTAACTATTCGTGTAAAGAAAATAACTACTGGCTAAGTAAAAATTGAGAAAACTTGAAGACTTATGATAACTATTCAAGCTTTATGAGCAGTAAAGCACATAACTATACGACAAACTAGAATAGTTATTGTCATATTTTAAGTCTTTCATAAAAATATAATAATATTAAGTTAATTGTTCGAGTTTCTCAGATGGATATGTGTAAAAGTCGAAGACTTAAGCATAACTATTTGAGTTTCTTAAAAGGATAAAATATAAGAATTTAAAACAGAAACTCAGAGAGAAATCTAACTATTCAAGTTTGTAAAAGAGTAAAAATGTAACAATACCAAAAACTGGGAGGGTTAGATAAAATAGTTGAAATCAAGTGAAATACATAACTATACGTTAAACTAATTGAATGAGTCTAACTTTTTATTAGTATAAGTTCCAGAATATTTGCATTTGATTAAATGTACCATTGGTTGTCATTGTTTACTCCCCATACATAAATGTAGTCTAGAGAATCTATGGCGTACTTAGTATTAAGTTGCTAAGCCTTAATAGATTGTCATTAAAGTCCAAGATTAGTTGACTTAAGTTAGTTGCTAAGCCTTAAATAGATTTGTCATTTAAGTTCAAAATCTAGCGTACTTAATATTAAGTTGCCAAGCCCTAATATATTTGTCATTAAAGTTCAAGATTAGCTAACTTAAGTTGGTTGCTAAGCCTTAAATAGATTTGTCATTTAAGTTCAAAATTTGACATACTTAAATTGGGTTACCAAGCCCCAATAGATTTGAGTCTCTCTATAATTTTTTTTTTAAAAAAATTTAAATACAGAAATAAGTAGTAGATTTAACAATTTAGACCTTCTGACTTTTATTTTATTCAATTTATAAAAGAAAATTCACAGAGATATACCTTCAAGTAACTTAAAAGAATTCAATAATGAGTACACAAACTTAAGAAAATAAATGCATTACATTATGTGTAAAGAATAGATAATAACAAATAAAAATAACAAAGATTATATGCATAGATTATGGTAGAATTGTTATAATACTTGTAAAATAAATTAAGCTTGAGTACATTGCCCCCCCCTTTTTTTTATTTTATGTATTACCTCCCACAATATCATCTTTTTACATGATCACAATCCGTTGCTTAGGGGAAAGATAACCAATTACTCAATGATAAGTGAGAACAGGTAACCTTTTTTTTTTATATTAAACAAAATCTAAATTACTTGTAAAATGAGTTTTCAGTCAGCAATTGCAGACAAACAAGAAAACAAGATAGTAAATTGAATAAGAGGCAACCGCAAGACTTAATTTTTCTAAGAGTATGTTAATAACTTTCCTTTAATAAACGATACATATTTTCTATGTATTTTTCAGTTAAAATCTCTATAATGGCATAATCATAAGTAACAAAAATACAGTTGGTACTCATATTGAATCAAATTAACTTTCCTTAAGTAACCTTTTCTGACTTTTTCTTAAATAAATTGATTTCAATAAAAATCAGAATTTCATAAATTCTTAACTACTTGTAAACAGTAATTCTAAAATAGATATTTTGAGTTTTTTTTTTAAATAAAGAAATTTAAATTCTAAAGCTACTTTGTAACAAACCAAAATATTATGCAATGAACAAGACAAATGAAACATCAAATAACCTATAGATACCAAGTTCTAATCCTAATTTTGAAAAGGTATTCTCATCTAAGGGTTTTGTAAATAGATCTGCTAATTGTTCTATGGTAGGAACAAAATTTAATATTATTTTTCCTTTTATAACATTATCCCTTAGAAAATGATGTTGAACTTCTATATGTTTAGCTCATGAATGTAAGACAGGATTTTTAGACAAACTTATTGCAAAATTACTATCACAGAAAATCTTAGTTGGTTCATAGGCTAAATTAAAATCTTTTAAAGTTTGTCTAATCCACAGGATTTGAGCACAACAAAGTGCAGTAGCTATATATTCATCTTCAGTTGTAGACAATGCTACATAATTTTGCTTTTTGCTAAACCAAGACACTAATGAATTTCCTAATAATTGACAAGTGTCATTAGTGCTTTTTCTTTCAAACTTACATCCTACGAAATCAACATCACTATAACCTATTAAATTTAGAGAACTGTGTTTAAAGTAAAACAATCTGAAATTGATGGTTCCTAATAGATATTTAAAAATTCATTTAACAGCAAGTAGGTGTGATTCTTTAGGATTAGATTGATATCTAGCACAAGTATACACACTAAACATAATATCTGGTCAGATAGCTGTTAAATAAAGTAATGAACCAATCATACTTCTATATTGTTTTATATCTACAGTTTTTCTAGAGTCATCTTTATCCAACTTAGTGATAGTACTCATTGGTGTATTCTTTGTTTTAGTGTTGTCTAACCCAAACCTCTTTAATAAATCTTAAGTATAATTTTCTTGTGAAATAAAAGTACCCTAATTTAACTGCTTAATTTGTAAGCCTAGGAAAAATGATAGTTCATCCATCATACTCATTTCAAATTGATTAGTCATGTCTTTCGAAAAAGACTCAACTAATTTATCATTTATTGCTCCAAATATGATATCATCTACATAGTTTTGAACTACCAATATATCTTTTTTGACCTTCTTGATAAAAAGAGTGTGATCTGCCTTTCCCATAGAGTACCCTTTTTCCATAAGAAATTTAGATAATCTCTCATACCAAGACCTAGGGGCTTGTTTAAGGCCATATAGTGCCTTTTTAAGCTTGTAAACATACTCGGGATGTTTTGAATCTTCAAAACCTAGAGGTTGTTTTACATAAACTTCTTCTTTTATATATCCATTTAAAAAAGCAATCATAACATCCATTTGATATAATTTGAAATCCATGTAACAAGCATATGCTAACAAAATTCATATTGATTCTAGTCTAGCAACAAGAGCAATTGTTTCATCATAGTCAATTCCTTCCTCTTGCTTGTAGCCTTGAGCAACTAACCTAGCTTATTTTTAACTATATGTCCATCCTGATCTACTTTGTTTCTAAATACCCACCTTGTTCCTATTATCTACTAATTTTCAAGTGGTGGAACTAGATCCCATATCTCATTTCTTATAAATTGATTTAGCTCATCTTGCATAGCTAAATATCAAAATTCATCTTCTAAGGCATCTTCAATTTTCTTAGGTTCTAGTAAGGAAACAAATGAATAAGCACCACAAATGTTGACTACTAATGACCTAGTCCTAACTCCTTGATTAGGATCACCTATTATCTCACAGTTGCTTAGCTTCTCAATCCCCGACAACGACGTTAGAAAACTTGTTTAGGTTGTGAAAAGTTAAATCTTAAACTTGTTTAATTTGTTTTTATGTTTATATCAATAATTACTTTTAGAAGTAAACAAACAACCTTTCACACAAATTAGATATTAATTCCAATTTGTATTTTAACAGCAAGTGCACAGTGTATATTGTATTTGTGTGCAAGTACAAGTCGATCCCATAGAAATTGAGTAAGAATTGTGTACTATTTCAATTTTTATATTGGAGTTTATATGTGTTCAGTTAAGCACTCCGTTGAGTTACAGTTAACACAATAGACCTAGTTCGTGGAGTTATAGTTAACTCAACGGACTAATCTCGTGGACTTAAGTTAACTCCACGAGCCTTTTTTTTTTAGTTAAATACTGTTATTTACAAAGGAATTCGGCCAACCATTGGGTGGTTCCACAGAATGTAAATAATATCAATTAAGCTCTTTAATGTTAGTTAATATTAGATTTATCATTAAGCAACACTAACATTTAGATATTTCAAATAGTAACCATTAAAATCTTTAGTATTTGAAATGAATCAATTTAAGTAAACAATAAAACTATTTTCTATTTTCTGAATCAAACAAGCGTAAAACATTCACAATACTAACAATGATAACATTAAGCATGATACAAAACAAATAATTCAACACTTTAATACTAAATGTAAACACATATAGTTTGTTGTTTTTGGTATTTTTGTTTTGATATGTTCCTGAAGATGAACAAAAGGTGAAATGTAAAAATCTCTATCGATAGTAAAAACTTATGTCACTACATGTGACGCGATTACACCACTGAAAACTTAATCACTTACAATCTTACCTCCTCTCCTTATAGAATCACGAATTAAGATGACCTCCTCTTCAGCATACTAGTATCAACCCAAGACCAATGCTAGAAGCTTTATGATCTCTTGAAATATGAGTCGGTGTTTGGTGAAAATGGCTTCCCTTCCCGCGACGCGATCACTCCTCATAGTGGTTGTTAGTCACCGTGTTTGGCTCGGAATTGACCCGACATCAGAAAAGTATCCTCACAAACCTCGGATGGTTGGTGATTTTAGTGGTGGTGTGGAGCTTTAGGGAACTTCCAATGTTTCTTACAGTTAGCACGATTCTCCACCTCTACACACACACATTCTTCATCTTTCTCCTCTTCTTTTATACTTCTTTCTGTAGTAACTACTTCTACTTAAATGATCGGTTGGATTTCCTTCATTTATATCAACGATGGTGATTTCTTCTTCATCCCACGAGTGAATTCCTACGTGATACGTGCAATCATGGTTTTCCTTTATATTGTATCTTCTTGTTATTCTTCTAGTTCTTGCACCTGCAAAACACATGACTAAACAAGAAAACTTATCTGTTCGTTAGTCATTTTATAAGACTCGAACAGTTATCCATCCATGTGTATAAAACTTGAATAGTCATCTATCCATGTATATAAAACTCAAACAGTTATCTAACCATGTGTATAAAACTCGAACAGTTATCTAACTCTCCGATTTTTCATTACCAAACGCACATGGAACACACGTAAAAACTTAAAACATTAAAACACATTAAAACACATGTGTAGATAACTTAGCTATACAAATTTTTAACATAACTCTTTGACTAAAATGAAACGTTAACTATCCAAAAGTTTACTTTTCCTATTTCTAGATAACACTAACACAACGCGTTGCTTCAATGTATATTCAAGTAACTCAACACGTATAGTTATGCTAACTTAACAAGTTAAACATGAGCAATTCACGTGATATACTAAAGCATTTAAATTCAACATGTGCATAATTCTAACTTAACAAGTTCAAATATTTCAGATACTTACAAACCTAACTATTTAATGCTCAAATGCATTTCGGATAGTTACCAAATAACTTACCAAAAATCCACTTAAGTCATGCATTGATGTTTCAACACGTGTACTCTAGGAAATAATAAAATATTCTTCTTTCGTTAAAAATATAACTGTCTGGTACATGTAATATAACTCTCCAAAATAATAGAAAATTTGGATACTTAGGAATTTCAAAGCTTGTAATTCACCGATAGTTTAGAAATGTACTTAATTAACGCTAATTCCTTGAAATTATGTAGATTCCTTCATTAAAGCATATAACAGTGCAATTATAACATAATGTCTTAATTCTCATATGATAAGCGAAATATTATGCAATCAACCATCATTTATTCGTTAATATTATGCACTTTTTCATTCTAAACAACTATGTTGAAAAGAAAAAGGAAAAAAGAAGAGATAAAAACTTTGAGAGTTTATTGATTTGTTTGATCACAAGTCTTTTGTACTTGAGCAAATAGATATGTAAGGATTGTTGACCTAAAAAAGGACTCTTTAAATCTAGCAACCTAAGATCCTAATCAAATCTAGGATTGTTGACTGAAAGCTCGATACATTAGTACACTAGAAAGCTCTTGTATGATTCAAGCTTTTCAAATTAACTTTTAAAGTGAAAATATGCATATACTATTTTGAAAAGATAAAAGTGTTTTGTGAAATACAGAAATCTTTTGAATCAAGTATATTTTTTGTTATTTATGATTACTGAAGTATGAATCTAGAATAGACTTTTGAAGTTGTTTATTTGAGATACAATTCATTATTCTTCTTGTTTTAATCATATTGAGTTGAATTGTATTTTAATTCATATGTAGTTGAAATTTATTCTAGAAATCATATTGGAAAATTCAGGATAATAGATGTTTGGAAAAGAAAAATTGATAATATAATTACCACCTATGTGATGCTAATATATTTTGTATATAATTTACATATGTTTAAATATATTTGCAAGTTGAAGAGGAGAAAACAATGTTAAAATAGATTACTAAAAAATACAAATTATCTTTATAGTAATCTAATCTATGTATTCTAAAGAAAAAATA
Organism: Cymodocea nodosa; assembly: GCA_036874045.1. Classification (NCBI taxonomy): domain Eukaryota; kingdom Viridiplantae; phylum Streptophyta; class Magnoliopsida; order Alismatales; family Cymodoceaceae; genus Cymodocea; species Cymodocea nodosa. The sequence continues at coordinate 13,577,418 of CM072342.1, read as the reverse complement.
AAGAATTAATTCTAGCACTTTAGAAAGACCAACTAGTTAGATCTTAGTAGTTTGCTAAGGGACTAATAAAAGTTAAGTATGGGAGAAGTGTTTAGAATGAAAAAGTGCATAATAGTAACGGTTAAATGATGGTTAGTTGCATAATATTTAGCTTATCATATGAGAATTAAGCCATTATGTTATAATTGCATTGTTATATGCTTTAATGAAAGAATCTGCATAATTTCAAGGAATTAGTGTTAATTAAGTACATTTCTGAACTGTCGATGAATTATAGGCTTTAAAATTCCTAAGTATCTGAACTTTCTATTATTTTGGAGAGTTATATTGCATGTACTAGACAGTTATGTTTTAAACACTTAAAGAATATTTTATTATTTTCTGGAGTACACATGTTGTAACCTTAATGCATGACTTAAGTGAATTTTTGGTAAGTTATCTGGTAACTATCCAAAATGCATTTGAGCATCGGATAGTTAGGTTTGCAAGTATCCAAAATATCTTTTTACCATAAAACTACCTGAGGACACATGTCGCATTCTGGAAACTTGACTTAAGTTATCTTTCAGAAGGTTTGGTGTTAACTATCCGAAATGCATATATGTTTCGGATACTTATAGTTATAACTATCTGAAACATCTAAACTCGTTAAGTTGTTTCTTTATTGCATGTGTGTTTTAGTTAAGTTAATGAAGTAAGTCCGTTGAGTTACACTAACTCCATGGACCATTTATTTTCTAACATGCCACTGTAGCAGTTGTAGAAACAGGAAATTCGAAGGAAAACCATGATTGTACGTATCACGTAGGAATTCACCCATAGAATGAAGAAGAAATCACCATCATTGATATGAATGAAGGAAATTCAACTGATCATTTAAGCAGAAGCAGTTACTACAGAAAGAAATATAAAAGATAAAGAAAAAGTATGTGAGAGGGAGGTGGAGAACCGTGCTAACTACAGGTAGCATCGGAAGTTCCCTAAAGTTCCACACCACCACCAAAATCACCAACCATTGGAGGTCTGTGAGGATACTTTCCAGATGTCAGATCGATTCCAAGCCAAACACAGTGACTGACAACCACTGTGAGGAGTGATCACATCATAGGAAAGAAAGCCATTTTCACCAAGCACCAACTCATATCTCAAGAGATCGTAAAGCATCTAGCCTTGATTTCAGGTTGATGCCAGTATGCTGAAGAGGAGATCATCTTACAATTCTTGATTCACGATTCTACAGGGAGAGGAGGCAAGATTATAAGTGATTAAGTTTTCAATGGTGTAATCATGTCACATGTAGTGACATAAGTTTTTACTATCAATAGAGATTTTTACATTTCACTCATCTTCAGGAACATATCAAAACAAAAATACCAAAAACAACAAACTATATGTGTTTACATTTAGTATTAAAGTGTTGAATTGTTTGTTTTGTATCGTGCTTAATGTTATCATTGTTAGTATTGTGAATGTTTTACGTTTGTTTGATTCAGAAAATAGAAAATAGTTTTATTGTTTACTGAAATTGATTCGTTTCAAATACTAAAGATTTTAATGGTTACTATTTGAAATATCTGAATGTTAGTGTTGCTTAATGACAAATCTAATATTAACTAACATTAAAGAACTTAATTGATGTTATTTACATTCTATGGAACCGCCCAATGGTTGGCCGAATTCCTTTGTGAATAGTAGTATTTAACTGGAAAGGTAGGCTCATGGAGTTAACTTAAGTCCACGAGGTTAGTCCGTTGAGTTAATTATAACTACATGAACTAAGTTCATTGAGTTAACTGTAACTCAATAAAGTACTTAACTGAACACATATAAACTCCAATATAAAAATTGAAACAGTACACAATTCTTAATCTCTATGGGATCAACCTGTACTTGCACACAAATACAATATACACTATGCACTTGCAGTTAAAATACAAATTGGACTTAATATCTAATTTGTGTGAAAGGTTGTCTGTTTACTTCTAAAAGAATTTAGCAATATAAGCATAAAAACAAATCAAAGAAGTTTTCACAAATTGAACAATAGTCTACTTTTCCCATACCTTGTTCTACAAGAAAAGTAAATAACCTTTCATACCATGATCTAGGTGCTTGCTCCAAACCATATAAGGCTTTCTTTAGTTTAAACACATAGTGAGGATGCTTAACATCTTCAAATCTAGGAGGTTGTTTTACATAAACTTCTTCATTAATTATACCATTTAAAAATGCACTTTTTACATCCATTTGATATAATTTAAAATCTATATAGCAAGCATAGGCCAATAATATTCTAATACTTTCCAACCTAGCCATAGGAGTAAATGTTTCATCATAATCAAGTCTTTCTTCCTATGTATATCATTGTGCAACTAATCTAGCTTTATTTCTAAGAACTTAACCGGTCTCATCAGTTTTGTTTCTAAAGATCCATTTTGTACCAATTATGGACTAATTTTCTAGTAGAGAGACTAAATACTAAACATTATTTTTGATAAATTGATTCAATTCATCTTGCATTGCTAATATCCAATTTTCATTAGATAAAGCTTCCTCTATATTCTTTAGTTCCACCATAGAAACAAACATACACATACTATTTAAATTTACTAAAGCTCTTGTTTTAACTTCCTCATCAATATCACCAATGACTTGAGTGATGAGATGTGATGAAGAACAATGTGAATTTCTATGATTTTCCTCATTATTCTCATCAACATCTGAAAGTAGATCCCTTTGATCACTAGTTTGATCATTCAAGTTCATATTTCTGATTTTCTTAGATAAGTCTTCAATCTCTCTATTAATCTCTAATTTTTTTGGGAAATTATTCATATCATCATTATCAACTTTAGATTTTGATTCTCTAAAATAATTTTTGTTAAAGCTCACATGAAGGGTTTCTTCTATGGTTCTAGAAGTCTTATTATAAACTTTATAGGCTTTACTTCTAGTAGAGTAACCTGCAAAAGTTCCTTCATCCGCTTTGGCTTGGAATTTATCCCTTTTATCCTTAGTATTAATAATAAAACATTTACAACCAAATGGTTTCATATAGGAAATTTTTAGAACCCTATCATAAATGATTTCAAAGGGAGTTTTATTAATAAGAGGTCTTAAGTGACTTCTGTTAATAATATAACAAGCTATATTAATTGCTTCAGCCCAAAGATTTTGAGGTAAACTTTGTTCATTTAAGATAGTTCTAACCAATTCCTAAAGTGATCAATTCTTTCTCTTAACAACACCATTTTAAGAAGGTGCTCTAGGAAAAGAATATTTGTGATCAATGCCATGATCTTTACAGTAGTTATCTATTTGATCATTTTCAAATTCAATACCATGATCACTCCTAAGTTTTTGAATAGAGACATTTTGTTCATTTTGAACAAGATTGCAAAACATTTTAAACTTCTGTCTTAGATGCTAGAATATATACCTAAGTGTATCTAAAGAAGTCATCTATTAAAACAAATATATATTGTTTACCACCAAGACTCATGATTCTTATTGGTCTAAATAGATCCATATGTATAAGTTCTACGACTCTCTTGCTTGATATATCATTTTAGATTTAAAAGAGTTTTTATGAAGTTTACCTAACTCACATGCATCACACATGAAATCCTTTAAGTATTTAGTCTTTGTTAAACCTTTGACTAAATTTTTACTAAATAATTTATGTAATAGTTTCATATTTATATGCTCGATCCTTCTATGCCAAAGATATGCATCACTAGTTTCAACTTGTAAACACAAATTTAAATCAACTATACTAGAAGGTAAAGATAAAATACATACAAAACATTTTCTTTTAGTAATAAACTTATGTTCATCGGTAATTTTATCAATAATTTTGCATACCTTATCTTCAAATAGTACATAGTATCCATTATCTATTAGTTAAATAATACTTAGCAAATTAAATCCTAAGTTTTCTACACATAGTACATTCGAAATAACACAAGTAGGAGTTATTTGAACATTACCCATACCTATGATTTTATCCTTGCTTTTATTTTCAAATGTTACACTTCCTTTCTTGGCATTTGTAAAATTTTCTAATAGGTTTTCTATCCAATCATGTGACTTGATGCTCTACTATCCAAAATCCATTTTGATGTTGTTTTCTCTTGCAAAGCAAATTAAGAACTGTTTCTTGGTACCTAATGTCTTTGAGGACCAAGTTCATTATCGTTTTCTTCTTTTTCTCCTACATATTTCTTCTTTTTGTTTAAAAATAGTCTAACATTATCATTTATAACCTTATTAGTTGTAAGTACTACTAATTTATCATTAGCTTCATACTCACTTATAGAATTATTGCTCTTATTAACATTCTTTTTACTTTCAGATGTAGCATAACCAAGACCAAACCAATTTTTATTAGATGTTAATTTATTTTGGTCATGCTTATACATTTTAGTAAGATTGTACCAAGATTTTGTGCTTGTATTTAAATTTTTAGTACATACAAAATCTTTCTCTACACAAGAATTTTTAGATAAAGAACATGTAGAAACATTAATGGGTCTAATACCAATATTTTGAATTTCATGCTTAGGTTTCTAAATTTCCAGATTACTACAAGTATTTGAAATTTTAGAAACATTAGTAACTGAATTTTTAGAACAAGAAACAAGATTTCAGAAACATTAATAGTCATGTTAGAAGTACATTTAGATAAATCACATTGATTTATATCATTACCGCATGATTCATCCCTTGAAGTACCTACTTCTACGTATTTATTACCTTGTTTCATAATAAAAGGAATTTTAGTCTTAGATTTACTTGAACTACAACTAATAAATCCTTTGTTGACTTGAGATTCAAGGTATTCAAGATAATTAAATCCTAAGCTAAATTTATATGACACCTCTAGAGTACTAGTTAGTTTGTCTAACTTAGTTTGACTTAAATTCCATTTCTCAATTGTGGAATTTAACTCTAGCTCTCTCATTTTTAGTTTCTCAATTTCTAACTCAAGATCATTTATGTTGATTCTCAATTTTTCATTTTCAAATTCTATATTTAATTTTTCAACATTTATATTCTATATTTGTTCATGCAAGACACATTCATTAAATCTAAATTTATGCAAATCTATAACATGATTTTCATTTTCACATTTAAATTTTTCTAAAGTTGTAGATAGAAAACAATTTTCTTCTTCCACAATGGATAAAGAATTTCTAATATTCTTATTTTCCAATTTACAAGCTTTAAGTTTATGCAATAATGCATTATAAGCACATAATAATTCATCAAAGTCAAAATTTGAATGATTTTTAGGATCAAAAATTACCTCAGACTTGTCTACCATGAAGCACACGTTTGCAACATCTTCTAACTCTTGTTCTTCTTCTGAATGTGAAGATCTTGATGAAGATTCCTCAGCTTCATACTCTTATAACATGTCATCCTAAGTGACTTTCAAAGCTTTTTTCTTGTAAAACTTTTTCTAAATTTTCTAAGCCTTCTTCTGATTTGTCTTACTTTGTTTTTCATTTTTCCTTATAGGACAATCTAGAGAAAGATGTCCAGGTTTCTTACAATTGTAACATACATACTTTCTAGATGAAGAATTCTTTTCATTTAGAGATTTTGATGTTGAGGGTTTTTCATTTCTATTTCTTTGCTATCTCCTAGCTTTCCATTCTTTCTTGAATTTTCTAATCAGCAAAATCAAGTCCTCATCAGAATTAGTTGAGATATCAGAATCTAAATAATGAAAATTTTCCATTTCCAATAGCCATCTAACCTTAGATTTTTCAACCTATAAGATTTTAAACAGTTTAAAACTTTCAATATTAGTTGAGTCCAAAATCAATAAAGTTAAACCTATGCTCAGATATTCATTTTTGTTTAAAATCAAAGAAGGTAGATCAAGCTCTGATATTAATAGTATTGGTATCATTTTTATAACAAAGACTATTAACCTACTCTAATACCACTTGTATGATCAAATAGCTACATAAGAGGGGGATGAATTATGTTTTTCAACATTTTCAACTATAATCAAAACTTCAAAACTAAAACAAGTCAATACACTATTTTATTCAAATCATTTTATTCAAGGTTTCAATTACAATATACAATTCAATTCTCCTCAGAAATTGTAGATGTGATGATTTATCTATTCAATGTTTCATCTGATCAATTTCATTCTTACAAATAAAGAAAAACTAATTTACGGAATTTAAAACGTTTTTCCTTGTTTGAGATTTTCCTTTTCTTCTTCTTCTTCTTCTTCTTCTTCTTCAAATCTTCAATGACAAATATCTAACTTTCTCTTCTTCACTAAATTTGCTTTCTTCTAAGAGTTTTTCTCTTAAGAGGTGTTGATCCCTAAAAGTATATTTCTTTTAGTGTGCAGGAATATTTTGATCAACAAGAATTCTATGCCTTTTATAGTTACTTTCCATTCTATGCATAACTTCCACACTCAACCATGATCTGTCTCCACTCTTCACATTTTCCATTTTGCTTTCAAATTCAAATTTTGAAATACACATGTTCTAGTCTACGTTTTTTCTCAAATTTTTTTGAATCATCAATCTTGGAGCCTTTCAAAAATTTCCTACAAAATAAACTTTCTCATCCAAAATTTTTCATCAAGTGTAATAACAAGTTGTTGTGTTAATGCTAACTAAATAAGTAAAACAAGTAGACTTATAACTCAACATGTCTAACTTAACAAGTTTAGCATATGCCATTCACGTGACATGCTCTATTGTGTAAGTTGCTAACTCAATGAACTAAGTCTGTGGTGTTACACTAACTCAACGAAGTAGCTTCGTGGTGTTATAGTTAACTTAATGAACTAGCTTCGTGGTGTTACAATTAACTCAACAAACTAACTCCATTGTGTTACTGATAACTCAATGAACTAGTATATATATATAAAATGTTTTAAATAATAATGCATTTATCATGTGCAAAGAAAATAACTTTAAGTTTATAATGTTAATCTAACACGTTGCCTTAGTGTTCAATATAGTAACTCAACACATGTAGTTATGTTAACGAGTTAAACATATGCAACTCATGTGATACAATATAACATTCATAAACTTTAAATTCACCACATGCATAATAATAACTTAACAAGTTTGTTCATGAAACTTAACGTTTTGTTCACTAACTCAACAAGTTCTCACGTGACCTCTTTTTAACATTTAAGCTTATAACTCAACTAGTTCTCATGTGACCTTTTTACAAACAAAGCACTAACTCAACGAGTTGTCTTAACATGCACAATACATGATATAGAACTGTAACTTTAAAACATATCATGCTTTACAATAAAAATACATGTTAACTTAACGTTTAGTTAAATGAAAAGTTAGCATAAGTTAATGACTAGTTATTTAACATAGCATAATTCTAGATCCATTACAAACAAGCATATATATGACATTAAACTTTTTCTATACTAATTGATATTCTTAATTTACTTTCACAAACAATAGTAATTGATTAAATATGATTACTTATGTTTGCACACATCATCAAAACATAATACTCAACAACATGTTGAACGTGAAGTTATAGTTTGACTACTATAAATAGAGGGTACGAGTTGCACTACAATCTTCCCAAATTTCGATCATGTCTCACACAAAAATTCCAAGTTAGTGTATTCAATTCAGAATATTCAATCCCAATTCAGAAAAATTCTCCAACATTAGAAGAAGTTTAAATCCCAAGCAAATTCGTAAGAGGAGCTGCAATGCAAGAAGTCTAGGAGATTCAATGATAGGAGAAGAAGAGATATAGAAGTTGAGCAAAATAAAAGAAAAGAAGCTACATGCATAAAGATCATGTTTGATTATACAATTCAAACAATATTAGAATAAGGTTGTTATTTTCTCTTTGAATTGTATTTTAGATTTTATTGACAAGTAGAGAATTGTGTTGAAAAGTGATTGTAAATTCTTTCTTTAATCAATAAATATTAGAATTTTATTTATGAGTGTTTTTTGCTCTTGTTTTATCTGTTAGAAAGTTTTAATTTCTAAAGACACAATTCACCCCCCTTCTTATGATACTACTGTTACAATTAAAACTAATCACTCAGTCAACTTTCTATGGCATGATTCTAAAACACTTACCTCTTAACTCATCGAAACTGGAGAGTGAAGAGAAGGAGGAAGAAATAACACTGAAGACAAGGATTTACGTGGTTCAGCAACTGCCTACGTCCATAGAGAGTTGAGGATTCTTCTATGAGTTTTGGCACAAATAACTGCACTATTTTACAACATCATAAAGGTTTATATACTACCCAACTTAGGGTTAATAAATCTTTAATTACATTCAAGCCATTACAGTAGATAAATAATGCTTCGGAGAAGGGACTCTCAATTTCGAAGCCTTATCTTCCTAACTTTCCAAAAACTGCAACACTTCGGATGGCTATAGACTTAACTATCCGAAGAAATTCTTTTTTCTTCATTTGTTGTAATGGGCGGTACTGTAGCAGGTTAACTATATTGGATAGTTACAGACTTAACTGTCTGGAAACCCACTTACTTCTCTCTCTGTCCTTTCGAAAGGTTTTACCGTTAACTCTTCAAAAACTGCATGTCTTTTAGATAGTTACTATCTTAACTATCCGAAAACTCACTTAAGTGTCTCTTCAGTCATTTCGGAAGGTTCTACCGTTAACCTTCCAAAAGGTTATGATTTTCAGATAGTTACTGCTTAACTATCTAAAGATCCACTTAAGTTACTATTTTTCGGATACTTGGCTTCTTAACTGTCCGATCGTACACATAAGTGTCCTTTAAGTCATTCTGGATGGTTATAGCCAATAACCCTCTGAAATCTTCTAACTTTCGGATAGTTAGCTCAAAGCCTCCAACTGAAACTTTATTTTTAGATACTTAGGCCTAATAACCTACTAAAATTATAAATCTGCCAAATACTTACTATTAACAAGCTTTCGACTGAACCTAGACTTCTTATGGCATACTCCACACCTATACTACTTGCCCTAACTGTTAAGACCCGAGTATTTTGATAATGCAAAAACCTATGTGAGGAAACATATTGTATTTCATAGATAAGTTAGTACAGCAAAAGATCAGAAGGCAGACAAACAAGATGTAGTTAATTCCAAAATGTGCTACTATAGAGCTACAGAAAATTGGATAGTTCCAGACTTATGTATCCGAAAGAAAGTTAATCGTCGGTGAGTTACAGACTTAAGTATCTAAAGAGTTAATTTAAAGCAGCAGCAACACTGTCGGACAGTTAGAAGAATAACTATCCGAGATCATAAAGCCTTTGGAGAGTTGTGAAAGGTAATTGGTTGAACGATCGAAAACTTAAGGAGTTAACTACCCAAAAGCTCAAGGAAAATCGGAAAGTTAGAAAGGTTAACTATCCGAAACTTAAGTCATTCAATTAACCACGTGTAGAAATCCAGAATAGAAGCTTAAAAAGACTTTTCGGAGAGTTAGAAAGATAACTATCCGAAATTTGAAGGATTTCAGTGAGTTACAGGTATAACCATCTAGAACTTAAGTTATCTTATTACACACATGCAAAATTAAAGAGACAGCAGTCAAGAAGCTTAAAAGAAAAATCAGAGAGTTACTGTAGTTAACTATCTGGAAGTCAAGAGTTTTTCTGTAAGTTAAAACTACAAGTCTCTTATCACTTGACACCTCACGTGAGCAACTTAAAATCCTCACGTGACACAGACAACAGGATGTAAGTGAAGGTTCGGTAAGTTATAGATGCTCTTTAGTGAGTTATTCATTTAACCATCCGAAAATCAAAGGAAATCGGAAAGTTACTTATTGAACATCAAACAGAATGGTAACTTACCATATTTAGGTTTGATTATTTAGCAAGTACTGCAGAATACATCCGTTGGAAGAAAAATATGATTGTTATACCTTTTGATATAAATATGAGAAGTTTAAGAGAAGAATAGATAGAGAAAACAATCATACATTATATAGTGAGCTACACATAATTCTAGATACACTCTCAAGTCTACAAACTGTCAAGTTTACTCTTAAAGATTCACTGCAAAAAAGCTCCATGTGCCAAAACTCTTATAGAAAAGTTTAAAGTTGTTGGTTCGTGAGTTTCAACTTGAAAACTCATTGTTAGTTAAGAGCTTCAACCAGAAAGCTCGAAAGAAAGGTTGGTTATTGAGCTTATACCTGAAAGCTCTAAGTGTTAGTTCTTGCTTCAACCTGAAAGCAAGTGTTGTAAGTACTTGATTACTTAGTGAAGCCCAAGTGTATCTTGGGGGTGGACTAGCCAAGTTGGTGAACCACCTAAAAATTGTTGTGTGTTAATTTCGTCTTACTACTTTGCTTACATTTAATTCATCTCATCTCACTGTTTTGTAGAATCAATCAATTCTAACTTAAAAGAAAAAAAAAAAAGTACACACCTTCACCATTCACCCCCCCTCTAGTGAGCCTATCGATCCTAACACTAACAACTATGATCCTACAAACAACAACAACAAATACATTCAGATCAAGTACAATAGCAACCCAAGCTATCTCCTAACTTAGATGTAGTATTGAATGAAATCAAAAATGATATTGGGCATCTAGGAGATAAGATTTGTAATGTCATAGGCACTATTATTAGGAGGAATATATAAATATACTATCATTTGTCTGTTATACTTGTTTTCTAAATACAAATGTAAGGTTTGTATTTTTTTTTACATGTTTGAACATTATATTTACTATAAATGTTTTCAAGTTTAATCAAAGTTCACAGAAAATTTTACTATAACTTTTCTATCATTTTAATACTTTGTAATCATCTTTTCGATTAATGACAAAAAGGGGGAGATGATTATGGTTTTAAAGTTTATGATTAAGGGGGAGAAGACATTATTAATATGTTGTTTGTTGAAATTATTACTTTTGGTAGATAATTTCTGAGAGTATACATACAAACAACATAAATAAGCTTAAGTGAACTTAAGTCAACGAACTTGTTTGTTGAATTAAAACTTAACCCAACAAAGGTGCTTCATTGAGTTAAACATATTTTTTGTATTGATTTAATATAGTTTTATCATCATCAAAAAGGGCAAGAATGTTGAGTATTATGTTTTGATGATATATGCAAAGCATGAGTAATCATATTTAATAAATTAATATTGTTTGTAAAAGTAAATTAAGAACATCAATTAATATAGAAAAAGTCTAATGTTATATACTTGTCTATAATGGATTTTGTTGAGTATTTTTGTTTTGATGATGTGTGCTGAATGAAAATAATCATATTTGCTCAATTACTATTGCTTGTGAAAAGAAATTAAAATCATCAATTAATACAGAAAAAGCTTACTGATATAAATACTTGTCTGTATTGGATCTGAAGTTAATAACTAGTCGTTTCGTTACATTAATTTCTCATTTAGCTAAACATTAAGTTAACGTGTGTTTTTATTGAAAAGCATGATATGTTTTAATGTTATATCTTCTGTATCATGAACAGTGCACGTTTAGACAACTCGTTAAGTTAGAGTTTTGTTTGTATAGAGGTCACGTGAGAACTCGTTAAGTTAGAGGCTTAAAGGTTAAAATAGGTCACGTGATAACTCGTTAAGTTAGTGAGTAAAAGAAGAGACGAACTCATTAAGTTAGTGTTATACACGTGGTGAAATTATAAGTTACGAATGTTGTATTGTATCACGTGAGCTGCACATGTTTAACTCGTTAAGTTAACATAACTAAACGCGTTGAGTTGCTATATTGAACACTAAGGCAACGTGTTAGGTTAGCGTTATAAACTTAAGTTGTTATTTTTGCACGTGGTAAAATTCTTATTCTAAAAACATTTGTTTATTACTGGTTTGTTGAGTTATCATAACACAACAGAGATGGTTCGTTGAGATAGCATAACACCACAGACTTAATTCGTTGAGTTAGCTACAGTACTTGTCACGTGAAATAGCACATGGTGAACTCGTTAAGTTAGAAACGTTAAGTTATATATATATACTTGTGTTACTCGTTTAGTTAACATTAAAGTAACGACTTCTTATTACACTGATGAAAAATTTTTGGACGAGAAAGTTTATTTTTAAGAAATATTTCAGAGATCCAGGACTGATGATTAAAGAAAATTCGAAATATAAACGTGGGTTAGAACGTGTGTGTTTCGATGAAGGAAAAAGAAAAGACGTGGAGAAGTGGAAAACTGGTAGTGGTTAAACGTGAAGGATATGCATGAAATGAAGATACAGTATAAAAGGCATAGAATTCTCGTTGATTAATTTATACTTGCACACAAAACGAAAAATCTTTTCAAAGATCAAACCATCCCTGCACACTAAAAGAAAAATCTTTTTCAGGGATCAAAAACACCTCTTTGGGAAAAATCTCTCAAGTGGAAGAAAGTTCAATGAAGCATAAAAAGGTAAGATTTTCGTCACTAAAGATTTGAAGTATCAGAAGAAAGTAAATTCGGTGAAGCATGAAAAGACAAGATATTCATCACTAAAGAATTGATAAAGAAGAAAAAGAAGAAGAAGAAAGATCTCAAACAGGGAGAAAAGTTTTAAATTCCGCAAATTTGTTTTCTCTGTTTGTAGTTATGAAATTGTTTAGATGATACATGGTATCAAAATATAATTACATCTACAATTTCTAAGGAGAATTGAATTGTATATTGTAATTGAAACCTTGAATAAAAATGATTTTATGAAAACAATGTCTCGACTTGTTTTTGAGTTTTAAAGTTTCAATTATATTTCAGAAAATATTAAAAATACATAATTCACCCCCCTCTTGTGTAGCCATACGATCCTAAAAGTGGTATCAAAGCTTGGTTAATAATCTTTGATATAAAATCGATACCAACTTATTTTATATCATTGCTTATTCTACCTTCCTTGTTTTTAAATAGAAATTAATATCTGAGCATACGTTTAACTTTCTTGATTTAAGGCTCAAGTTGTTTTAAAGTTTTTAGACTGTTTAAAATCAAATAAGTTGAAAAATCTAAGATAAAATGGCTACTGGAAATGGTAATTTTTCTTTATATGAAGGCCAAAATCTTAATCGTCCTTCTTTATTTGATGGAATACATTTTGAATATTGGAAATATAAGATGACTGTTTTTCTTCAAAGTATAGATCATAAATTGTGGTTCATGATTTCTAAACCATATACTCTGTTAACTACCCCTTATAATACTTGGACAATTACTGAAAAAGAAAATGAAACTCTGAATGCTAAGGGCTTAAATATTTTATTTTGTGCATTGAGTTATGAACAATTCAGTAAAGTGTCGGCATATAAATCTGCTTATGAGGTGTGGCATGCATTAGAAGTTTCACATGAAGGTATTTCTCAAGTTAAAGAGACAAAAATAAACATGTTAATTCATAAGTATGAACTCTTTAAGATGCATGAAGACGAAAATATTTCTGAGATGTTTTCCAGATTTCTTGATATCATAAACTCTTTGAAATGTTTAGAAAAGAATTTTGAATAGAATGATTTGGTGAGGAAAATTCTCAGATCCCTAAGTTCTAAATGGTCTCAGAAAGTAACATCAATTGAGGAATCACGAGATTTAAATGTTTATACTATGAATGAACTTAGAGGAAATTTAACAGCTTATGAAGTTCAATTAAATGAATCACTGAGTCACAACAAACTAAAAATGAAGAAAGAAATAGCCTTCGAAATTAATTCAGATTTTGATATATCTACTGATTCTGATGAGGATTTGATTTTGCTGACTAGGAAATTCAAGAAAGCATGGAAAGCTAGGAAACAGCAAAGGAACAAAAATGATAAACCCTCAATGTCAAAATCATTGAATGACAAGAATTCTTCATCCAAAAAGTATGTATGTTACAACTGTAAGAAACCTGGACATCTTTCTCCAGATTGTCCTATGAGGAAAAATGAAAAGCAAAGTAGGACAAATCAGAAGAAGACGACTTAGAAAACTCAGAAAAAGTTTTACAAGAAAAAAGCTTTGAAGGTCACTTGGGATGACACATCTGAAGAGTCTGAATCTGAGGAATCAGCATCAAAATCTTTACATTCAGAAGGAGAACAAGAGTTAGAAGACGTTGCTCATGTGTGCTTCATGGCAAATGAGTCTGAGGTAATATCTGATCCTGAAAGTCATTCAGATTTCAACTTTGATGAATTATTATGTGCTTATCATGCATTATTACAAAAACTTAAAGTATGTAAACTGGAAAATAATAATATTAGAAAATCTTCATCGATTATGGAAGAAGAAAATTGTTTCCTATCTACTACTTTAGAAAAGTTTAAATGTGATAATGAAAATCAAGCTAGAGATTTGCAAAAATTTAGATTTAATGAATGTATCTTGCATGAACAAATACAGAATATAAATGCTGAAAAATTAAAGATAGAATCTGAAAATGAAATGTTGAGAAATAATATAAATGAACTTGAATTAGAGATAGAAAACTTAAAACTGAGAGAGCAAGATTTAAATTCTACCTTTGAGAAATGAAATTTAAGTCAAACTAAGTTAGACAAACTAACTAGTACCCCTGCGGTGTCTTATAAATTTGGCTTAGGATTTGATTATCCTGAATCTCAAGCCAATAAAAGATTTATTAGTTGCAGTTCAAGTAAATCTAAGACTAAAATTCCTTTTATTATGAAACAAGGTAATAAATATGTAGAAGTAGGTACTTCAAGAGATGAATCATGCAGTAATAATATAAATCAATGTGATTTGTCAAATTGTACTTCTAACATGACTATAAATGTTTCTAAAAATCTTGTTTCTTGTTCTGGAAATTCAGTTTCTAATGTTTCTAAAATTTCAAACAATTGTAGTAAACTGAAAATTCAAAAACCTGTGCATGTAATTCAATACACTAGTATTAGACCAATTACTCATTCTACATGTGATAAAACTAAAAATTCTTGTGTAGAAAAAGATTTTGTATGTACGGAAAGTGTTAATACAAGTACAAAATCTTGGTAGGAACTTATAGAAATGTATAAGCATGACCAAAATAAATTAACATCTGATAAAAATATGTTTGGTCTTGATTATACTACATCTGAAAACAAAAAGAATGATTGCAAAAGCAATAATGCTATATGTGAGTATGAAGCTAATGATAAATCAATAGTACTTAGAACTAATAAGAATATAAATGATAATGTTAAACTATTTTTAAACAAAAATAAGAAATATGCGTTTAATGAACTTGGTCCTCAACAACATTGGGTACCAAGAAAAAGTTTTTCTTAATTTGTGTTGCAGGAGGAAACAACATCAAAATGGATCTTGGATAGTGGAGCGTCAAGTCACATGACTGGACAAAAAGTCTATTACAAAATTTTACAAATACCATGAAAGGAAGTGTAACATTTGGAAACAAAAGCAAAGATAAAATCATAGGTATGGGCAATGTTCAAATAACTCCTACTTGTGTTATTTCGAATGTACTATTTGTAGAAAACCTAGGTTTTAATTTGTTGAGTGTCATAAATGGATAAAGGTATATTTTTAAATCAGGAAAAATATGTAGATGAAATGCTTAAGAAATTTAATTTTAATGATACAATGATTCGAGGAACTCCTATGAGTACTACTTTAAAGTTAGATATTGATGACATAGGAAAATCTATAGATCAAAGAAAATACAGAAGTATGATTGGTTCTTTACTTTATTTGACTGCTAGTAGACCTGATATTATGTTTGCTGTGTGTGTTTGTGCTAGATTTCAATCTAATCCTAAAGAATCACACTTAATTGCAGTTAAAAGAATATTTAGAGATATACAAAGAACTAAAAATTTCAGACTGTATTATTCTAAGGATAGTTCAATAGATCTTATAGGATATACTGATGCTGATTATGCAGGATCTAAACCTGATAGAAAGAGTACCAGTGGCACATGTCAATTATTGGGAAATAATTTGGTGTCATGGTTTAGTAAAAAGCAAAACTGTGTAGCACTTTCTACTACAGAAGCTGAATATGTTGCTACTGCACTGTGTTGCACTCAGATTCTGTGGATAAGGCAAACTTTAGAAGATTTTGGATTATCTTATGATACAACTGAGATTTATTGTGACAGTAGTTCTGCAATAAATCTTTCCAAAAATCCTGTATTACATTCAAGAGCAAAGCATATAAAGGTTAGACATCATTTTCTAAGAGATAACGTAATTAAAGGAAAAATTAAATTAGAATTTGTGTCTAGTAAAAATCAATTAGCTGATATATTTACAAAACCTCTAGACGAAAATACATTCTGCAACATTAGATTAAATTTAGGTATTTGTAGGCTATGTGATGTGTAAAATGCTTAAACTCCACATAAAAAGATAAATATTATTGATGATGTTGTTCACCTCATAGATATTATATACTTATTATAAATATCTAAAGTAATATCTAAACTGCTGCTTAAGATACTATGTATTTATTGTAAAATCATAGTAGTATCTTATTGATTTTAAGTAGTTTATCAATTTTTATAGTTTTTACGATTTTAAGTGGAAGTGTAAATGAAAAACATTAAATACTTCTGACATTCTGAAATTTTGATTAAATGTTTTCTTTGAATCAAGGAAAATGCATATGATCTTGCATAAATTTGACTTAATTGATTAAACTTGTGGAATAAGTTATATGTAACTCATCTTAAACTGTTAATCAAAAGTATAAGCTTATTGAAACTGATTCATATTCTCAGTACAATCATAGAAGTAAAAATTGTATGAGATTTGTGTTTTATTTCATCTGTATTAATGGAATACATATATACTGTGCTTAAAATGAAAAGTGCTTACAAAGTAAAAATCTTTGAGAGTTTATTGATCAGTTTGATCATGAGCCTTTTATACTTGAGCAGATAGGTATGTAAGGATTGTTGTCCTGAAAAAGGATTCTTTAAATCTGGCAACCTAAGGTCCTGATCAGATCTGGGATTGTTGACTGAAAGCTCATTACACGGGTACATTAGAAAGCTCTTGTATGATTCAAGCTTTTCAAACTAACTTTTAAAGAAAATTATCAATATTTACTGTTTTTGAAAAGAAAAAGTTGTTTCATTAATTACAAATATCTTTCAATCGCATATAGTTTATACCAATATGACTACTGATTTATTGAATCAACATTAGTACTTTTGAAAATGTTTATTTGAGATACATTCTTTTATTCTCCTTGAATTAATCGAATTGAGTTCTAAGTTGTGTTTTGATTTATATACAATAGGAATTGATTCTGGAAATCATTTTTGATGATGTCAGGATAGCGGAAGTCTTTGGAAAGAAAATTTAAAAGTATAGTTATACTTAACATCTATTGTCACTACAAGTATATTTTGTATGTTGATTGAATATATTTGAAGTATATTTGTAGGGGGAGCATTAACAATGTCAAAAATAGATTAATATAATTTAAAATACAAATCTTAGTTAATCTGAATTAATGTCCTCTTAAAATCTTGATGAAATAATTTAAAAAGACAAACAAATTATTCTAGATTCAAAAGACAAAATGTTTAAATAGTTTACAATGTTCTCAAGATAATGTTAAGTTTAGCATGTGTGTTGTTTACAGAACGTTTCAGTTGGAAGCATCCGAAAATTGTTGTGTACTAACTAAACGTTATGTTAGATAAGGTAACGTGTAAAACTGCCTCTAGACAGCATTTTACTCGTTAGGTTGGTTAACTCAACGAGTTATACTTGAATATTTCAGGTACCTTGATTGAATAAACTTTATTTAATATTTATTTAATTTCTAAACCCGACTTCTCTTCACGTTAAGTTATACACCTAAAAACCCTATTTAAACACTTATTACACGGGGACTTAGGTTATTTGTAAACTTTGTCAAGAAAATCTTTCCCACTTGTTGCTGTTACAACCTGCGACGATGGTCTCCAAGTTCTACAAAGGTCGTGGCAGAGGAAAAGGCAAAAGCAGAAGAGATGCAAAAGGAAAAGAAATAGAGAATAATGATGTCCCACGTACTTGGTTCAAGAAAATATTTTGAGTGGACAAAAGGTTAGCAGGACTTTATAGAGATTACTTCTTTCCTTAGGGAATATTAGATGAAGTTAGACAAGAACTTCAACATACTGATGTAAATATTACATACATGGGTATTCATAGTAAATTTGATAGAGAATACAGAATGAAATGTGTTGAGATTGCATTTTTGGAACAATATGTAAAATATTTGGAAAAATGTGTAGGTTCATCAAATAGAACTCCTCAAACTCCTATAAACGGTACAAGACTACATGCATTTGAGGAAGAGCATGAATCAGCTATCCCTACTCCTTTATATTCAAAACAAGTAGAATCAGATATTGCTGTAGACAAAACAAAAGTTGACAGTCTTCGAAAGGCCGTTGCAATAGAAAGTGCCTTAGAAGAATTAAAGCAGAAAACTTTTATGGAGCAATTTGAAAAGAAAACAGCAATACTTGAAAAGGAGAAACAAAAATGTTATAGAAGAAGGAAAGTCAAAAAAATTATGTCTAAGGAAACAAAGTCTATTGAAAAAGGAAAATCAGATGAAAATTTATTTCCAAAGGACAATGTATGTCTAGACATTGTACCTTATTGTGCATCTGATAAACTCATCAGTTCCAAACACACTGAAACTAATGAAGATAATGAGACTTTATTTTCCCTTGCTAGAAAACTTGAGAAGAAATCCAAGTCAAATATGAGCTCAAGTTTTTCTATTTGTACAAGTCCTGATGATGCAGAAATTGACAAATCAGAGCATCAAGCACCTAACATTGAACAAGTTATTGCAAATATAATTGACAATGTTGAAGTAGTAACTAGTTCAAAGGCTGAATTGTCTGGAGTAGCAGATATTGAAATTGTTAAGACTCCAGAAGAGCTAAAAGTTAACCAGCCTTCTATGGAATCTATAGAAGCAGAGTCTGAGAATTCACAACATGAATCAATGGAATTATCTGTTGAACAAAATGAACAATTACAGACAGATACACCAGTTGTAGAATTTGTAGAAAAATTGTACTCTAAACATTCTATAGAGACTGAACAGATGAATGTTGAGCATATTGACAATGTTCCTAACACTATTGAAGCTGAAGAATCAAGCTTACCTGAGCAGCTTCAAGATAATATTTTGGAAGAGGAACAACATGACATTCATTTTGAAGAAGAGGTTCCTGAAGATGAATTAAACTCTAAATCACGGCTTCAGGTATCACCTTCTTTGTGTACAATATTAAAAATTCAAGGTAATGCAATTCATTTTAGATCTGAAGAAGTATTGCAGAAATACAATAATCTGATTACATGTCAGATTTTGCATGCTCGTCCAATAAAATTCAAAAATTTGATGGAAATAAGAGATCTGTTTGAGTTTCAAGGCCTCATTAAATTCTTGCCAGTAGGAACGAAATGGAAGCAATACACAGAGCTTATTGCAGCTTTTTATAGCAATCTGGACAAGAATGGAAATTTTCTGAAAACTCAAATAAATGAACAGGAGTTTATATTGTCTCCTGAGTTAATTTTTGAAGTTTTAGGATTAAAGAATGAAGGTGTTGTTGTTACCAACAGATTTGACATAATAAGACAACTGGAATGGAACATTCAATCTTTATCAAAAATTCCAGATGTATATTCTGAAATGAGATTAATGGAAAATCTGAATGCAGAGGCAAGGTTTATTGCAAATATATTGCATGCAAATTTATTTAAGAGAGTTGGACACAATTTGGAAGTCGGCAGAAGCTGTTTATATGCAACTTATGGCCTGCTGAATAGAATTCAAATAAATTGATTTGATGTTTTTATGTCTCAACTACAGCATATGAGTTCAAAGTTATTTTATAGTGATGCTATATGTAGAATCCTTGCAACCCAATTGACTTTATCTGACTAGCGCTCTGAAACTAAAGGCATGAGAGCATTTAGTGTCAAAGATTTGCAAAAATTTCAGGCCATGCATAAACCTCAACGACAACAACAACAACAACCTGATATAGACCATATACAACAACAACAACAAAGTTATTCAGTTCAAGCAGAACAGCAAACCCAGCTACCTCCTGACTTAGATGTAGTGCTTAATGACATCAGAAATGATATTAGGCATCTAGGAGATAAAATATGTAATGCTATAAGTGATATACTTAGGAGGGGTCGATAACTGTTTTTGTTTATTTCTGAATACAAAATGTAACATTTGTATTACTTGTTTGATTTGATTGAACAATACATTTTTCTGTAAATGTCTTCAATTATTCTTCTTGTTTACAGAAAGAGTTGTTGTAATTATATCTCTTATATATATATATATATTCTTTGTAATTATCTTTTTGATTAATGACAAAAAGGGGGAGAAATATTATAAAAAGATGATTATGATCTTAATTGCATATATATATTATAAAAGGAGATGCTATTTAAATGGTTATTGTAATCTGACAAATGATAATTAGAAAACTGATACTTATATAATTATTGACATCTGAGAGGTAAAATTTACATAAACAATAGAAATAAACTTAAGTGAACTTAAGTCAACAAACAAGTTTGTTGAATTAAAAGTTAACCCAACGAAGGTGCTTTGTTGAGTTAAACATATTTCATAATTGATTTAATATGGTTTTGTCATCATAAAAAAGGGGGAGATTGTTGAGTATTTTTGTTTTGATGATGTGTGTTGAATGAAAATAATTATATTTGCTCAATTACTATTGCTTGTAAAAAGAAATTAAAATCATCAATTAATACAGAAAAAGCTTACTGATATAAATACTTGTCTGTATTGGATCTGAAGTTAATTACTAGTCATTTTGTTGCATTAATTTCTCATTTAGCTAAACGTTAAGTTAACGTGTGTTTTTATTGAAAAGCATGATATGTTTTAATGTTATATCTTCTATATCATGAACAGTGCACGTTTAGACAACTCGTTAAGTTAGAGTTTTGTTTGTATAGAGGTCACGTGAGAACTCGTTAAGTTAGAGGCTTAAAGGTTAAAATAAGTCACGTGATAACTCGTTAAGTTAGTGAGTAAAAGAAGAGACGAACTCGTTAAGTTAGTGTTATACACGTGGTGAAATTATAAGTTACGAATGTTGTATTGTATCATGTAAGGTGCACATGTTTAACTCGTTAAGTTAACATAACTAAACGTGTTAAGTTGCTATATTGAACACTAAGGCAACGCGTTAGGTTAGCGTTATAAACTTAAGTTATTATTTTTGCACATGGTAAAATTCTTATTATAAAAACGTTTGTTTATTACTGGTTCGTTGAGTTATCATAACACAACGGAGATGGTTCGTTGAGATAGCATAACACCACAGACTTAGTTCGTTGAGTTAGCTACAATACTTGTCACGTGAAATAGCACATGGTGAACTCGTTAAGTTAGAAACGTTAAGTTATATATATATACTTGTGTTACTCGTTTAGTTAACATTAAAGTAACGACTTCTTATTGCACTAATGAAAAAATTTTGGACAAGAAAGTTTATTTTCAAGAAATTTTTCAGAGATCCAGGACTAATGATTAAAGAAAATTCGAAATATAAACGTGGGTTAGAACGTGTGTGTTTCGATGAAGGAAAAAGAAAAGACATGGAGAAGTGGAAAACTGGTAGTAGTTAAACGTGAAGGATATGCATGAAATGAAGATACAGTATAAAAGGCATAGAATTCTCGTTGATCAATTTATCCTTGCACACAAAACAAAAAATCTTTTCAAGGATCAAACCATCCCTGCACACCAAAAGAAAAGTCTTTTTCAAGGATCAAAAACACCTCTTTGGGAAAAATCTCTCAAGTGGAAGAAAGTTCAGTGAAGCATAAAAAGGTAAGATTTTCGTCACTGAAGATTTGAAGTATCAGAAGAAAGCAAATTCGGTGAAGCATGAAAAGACAAGATATTCGTCACTGAAGAATTGCTGAAGAAGAAAAAGAAGAAGAAGAAAGATCTCAAATAGGGAGAAAAGTTTTAAATTCTGCAAATTAGTTTTCTCTGTTTGTAGTTATGAAATTGTTTAGATGATACATGGTATCGAAATATAATTGCATCTACAATTTCTGAGGAGAATTGAATTGTATATTGTAATTGAAACCTTGAATAAAAATGATTTTATGAAAACAATGTCTCGACTTGTTTTTGAGTTTTAAAGTTTCAATTATATTTCAGAAAATATTAAAAATACACAATTCACCCCCCTCTTGTGTAGCCATACGATCCTACAAATTTGGAATTATGCTAAGTTAAATAACTAGTCGTTAAGTTATACTAACTTTTCGTATAACTAAACGATAAGTTAACGTATGTTTTTATTGTAAAGCCTGATATGTTTCTTATTTCATATTTATGTATCATATACAATGCATGTTAAACAACTCATTGAATTAGCATTCTTTTTGTAAAAAGGTCACATGAGAACTTGTTAAGTTATAGGCTTAAAGGTTAAAAAGAGGTCACATGAGAACTTGTTGAGTTAGTGAATAAAATGTTAAGTTTTATGGATGAACTCATTAAGTTAGCTTTTGCCACATGTTGAATTTAAAGTTTACAAATGTTACACTATATCACGTGAGTTGCACTTGTTTAACTTGTTAAGTTAACATAACTACACGTGTTGAGTTGCTATATTGAATACTAAGGCAAGTCGTTAGGTTAGCATTATAAACTTATAAAGTTATTATTCTTGTATGTGATAAAGACATTTTTATTTAAACATTCATATATACTAATTCATTGAGTTAACTATAACACAACGGAGTTGGTTCGTTGAGTTACCAACTTATACAACAAAGCAAGTCACATGTATGGCACATGTTGAACTCGTTAAGTTAGACACGTTAAGTTATAAGTTTATTTGTTTTACGCATTTAGTTAGTACTAATACAACGTCTTGTTATTGCACTTGATGTAGGATCGTATGGCTACACAAGAGGGGGGTGAATTGTGTTTTTCAACATTTTCGATTATAATTGAAACTTTAAAACTCAAAAACAAGTCGAGACACTATTTTCATAAAATCATTTTTATTCAAGGTTCCAATTACAATATACAATTCAATTCTCCTTAGAAATTGTAGATGCAATTATATATCGATACCATGTTTCATCTAAACAATTTCATAACTACAAATAGAGAAAGCTAATTTGTGGAATGTAAAACATTTCTCCCTATTTGAGATGTTTCTTCTTCTTCTTCTTTTTGTTCTTCAGCAATTCTTTAGTGATGAATATCTAATCTTTCTCTTCTTCACTAAATTTGCTTTCTTCTGATACTTTAAATCTTTAGTGACATAAATCTAACCTTTTCTACTTCACTGAATTTTCTTCCATCTAGTACTTCAAATCTTCAGTGACATATATCTTACCTTTTTCTACTTCATTGAATTTTCTTCCACCTGAGAGCTTTTCCCCGAAGAGGTGTTTTTGATCCCTGAAAAGATTTTTCGTTTGGTGTGCAGGGATAACTAATCAACAAGAATTCTATGCCTTTTATACTATATCTTCATTTCATGTATATCCTCCACATTTAATCACTATCAATCTTCCACTTCTTCACATCTTTTCTTTTTCCTTCATCGAAATACACATGTTCTGACCCATGTTTACATTTCGAATTTTCTTTAATCATCAATCCTAGATCTCTGAAAAATTTCCTGCAAAATAAACTTTCTCGTCCAAAATCTTTCATCAAGTGTAATAAGAAGTTGTTACTTTAATGTTAACTAAACGAGTAAAACAAGTAGATATATAACTTAACGTTTCTAACTTAACGAGTTCCTCATGTGCCAACTCACATGACAAGTACTATAGCTAACTCAACGAACTAAGTCTGTGGTGTTACGCTAACTCAACGAACCATCTCTATGGTGTTACTATAACTCAACGAACCATCTCCGTTGTGTTATAGATAACTCAACAAACCAGTAATAAACAAATATTTTTATAATAAGAATTTTACCACATGCAAAAATAACAACTTAAGTTTTATAACACTAACCTAACACGTTGCCTTAGTGTTCAATATAGCAACTCAACGCATTTAATTATGTTAACTTAACGAGTTAAACATGTGCACCTCATGTGATACAATATAACATTCGTAATTTATAATTCACCATGTGCACAATACTAACTTAACAAGTTCCTCTCTTCTTTTACTTACTAACTTAACGAGTTCTCACGTGACTTATTTTAACCTTTAAGCCTTTAACTTAATGAGTTCTCACGTGATCTCTATACAAATAACACTCTAACTTAACGAGTTGTCTAAACATGCACTGTTCATGATACAGAAGATATAACTTTAAAACATATCATGTTTTTCAATAAAAACACACATTAACTTAACGTTTAGTTAAATGAGAAATTAATGCAATGAAACGATTAGTTGTTAACTTAGTATAATTTTAGATCCAATACAACAAGTATTATATCAGTAAGCTTTTTCTGTATTAATTGATGTTTTTAATTTCTTTTCACAAGCAATAGTAATTGAGTAAATATGATTACTTTCATTCAGCACATATCATCAAAACAAAATACTCAACACTTGATGAAAAATTTTAGACAAGAAAGTTTATTTTGCAGGAAATTTTTCAAAAGATCTAAGAACGATAATTCAAGATGATTCAAGAAAATTTGAGAAGAAAATGTGGTGTAGAATGTGTGTACTTCAAAATTTGAATTTGAAAGTAAAATAGAAGACATGAAGAGTGGAGATTGATCGTGTATGAATGTGGAAGATATGCATACAATAGAAATTGAGTATATAAGGCATAGAATTCTCATTGATCAAAAGAGCCCGACATATCTAAAGAAATATACTTACAAGGATGCATCCTCAGGAGAAAAACTCTCAAAAAGAAAGCAACTTTAGTGAAATGGAGAATGTCATATATTTGTCATTGAAGATTTACAGAAGAAGAAGAGAAGAGAAATTTCAAACAGGGAGAAATCTTTTTAATTCTGCAATTTAGTTTTCTCTATTTGTAAGTATGGAATTGATTAGATGAAGTATTGTATTGTTATATTAGTGCATCTACAATTTTTGAGGAAAGTCAAATTGTTAAATGTAATTGAAACCTTGAATATAAAATTATTGAATAAAATAGTGTTGAAAATTGTTTTAAAGTTTGAAGTTTCGATTATAATTGAAAATGTTGAAAAAGACAATTCACCCTCCTCTTATGTAGTCATTCGATCCTCTACAATCATGACCATTTAGATAACATTTTGAACATGCATTATTAAATATATATCATGAAAATCAAATGGATATGTAAATTCACTAGGAGATTGACTATTCATAATAGAACAAGCAACAAAATAATAATAAAATAGAAGAGTTAACATACCTAGTTTTTATTGATTCTTTTTAATTTCCCAAGTGATAGAAAATATAAACTAACTCTGCAGCAATAAAGCAATTAAGTGAGAACACAACACTTCAATAATATTACTACTCATTGATAACAAGAAATAGACTATATCAATAAAAAACATAACAAAAATAAATTACAATTCACACATAATCTTACATAATTACCAACATGGAAACTTCATAGAAAATTCATATTAAACAACAATTAGAAAAGAAATCTAAACATCTTGAATAAAAAAATTTTGGATAAATACTAAATCCCCGACAATGGCACCAAAAACTTGTACTGGTTTTGATAGAAAATTAAGCTAATATCTAAAAACCAAGTTTTAAAAATAATAACTACATGCGCACGGTGCAATTATAGTATACTCCAATGAGTATGAGTCAAATCCACAAAGATTTAGATTTATCAAATCAATTCATTCATCAAGAGTAAGATTTTAAATCATTATGTCATAATACACAACCTTCAAAAATAATACAAAATGCACACAAGAATTAACATATGTAGTCACTCTTAGGATCATTGAGGTTTCCACATGTATATCATTATTTACCCTCTCTCCCATCATTGAGACACTTTAAATGAGTCAAATATTGAATAGAAATGCAAATATACACGTTTGAAATTCAAATCCTGACTTTCAATAAAAGCCGATCACAATAATATCTCTTTTAGGATCATGGTAGCTAGACTTTCCATTCCTAAAATCACAAGTTTACACAAAACTTTTGACTCTTCATCCTTCCAGTACAATTACTGTAAATTCACGAGAAAATACATTCTAGAAAGGTCTTGAGCTTCCAACCCCTATGATTTCGAAATCAAAATCTTCATACATTGTTGCCAACACCAATTTTGGTAAGCATGTGCAAATCACATCACTCAACACATAGAAAACGCAGTTGTCATACAAAATTCATACCTTCTTCAATTCTTAACTAAAAATACTAAAACCAATGCACTTCAAAATTTAACTCATGTATCTAATAGAAAAAATTTACAAAAGTCGATTCCATGCTATATAGAATAAGATATTGAGTTTAGAATTTAGACAAAGTTCAAGCAAAGAACGCCAAGATGTGCCAAATGCAACATCGACAAAATAAATCTAAAAACCTATACAAATATATTGTAAAAATTATAAAACTATATAGGAGTATACTAGACTCAAAGCTCTACAATATCAAATCACAAATCAAAGTAAAACGTTACTGGAATCTTGAGTTACAACCTAAATAAAATCGACATAAATACAGAACCCTAAACCGATGATATACATCCCCAAATCCAAGTTGTTAGACTATGAAAATCCACAAATCTCACATATCTACACATATGCACATTATATACATGATAGAAACATCATTTTCCATTAATAATCTTCTATTTTCAATAAGAAAAATAAAACAAAACACACAAACATCACATAGCACGTCCCAAATATCAACCCAAAACACAAACAAGATTGATATTGAAATAAACAACACATATAAATATATATATGATCAATCATTCTTCCATTTTTACCTTAAGATCTAGCATAAAATGAAGCCAAGACTGAAGAGGGGAGGTCCTACCTTGCCTTTCTTCACACCTTGAGGGAAATCGATGGAGAGAATCTCTTGCACAAGGTGGAGCACGAGTTCTTAGAGGAGGTGATGGCCTTTGGAGAAAATGAGAGATGCCCAAAGAGTTTCCCTAGCCTTGCTTTTATATGTGTGTTCCATACTTGAATTTCCAAGAATGCCCATGTGACTTATTCCACAAATAAGACCTATCTTACTTGAAATAACGTTTAATAAACAAAAGAAATATGCTACACATGCCCACTCTTGTTAACTTATATTTTCAATAAGATGCATGAATATATGATGAATCTAATTTGTGTATTTTTCATAATCTTAATCCAATATTCAATAATTTATGTAAAACTTGTATTATATGAAATTCAGCATAAGAATGCATATATATGAACTTTAAGAGCATAACTTGTATGAAATATGTATATAATTGATGCACAAATTAGCACTCAATAGTAGCTTTTAGGTTGAAGCCACCAACTAAAGATCCTTCTTAGATTAGACTTTCAATGCATGGAGAGCTTTGAGAATCTTCTTGTATTTCCAGCTTTCAATCTATTCTCTATTGTATGAAATCTAAATTATGCTTTCTTCTGTAATGGTATATGATCTGCAATGTCTATTGTTTAGAATGAAAAAGTGCATAATATTAATAGTTAAATGATGGTTAATTGCAGAATATTTAGCTTATCATATGAGAATTAAGCCATTATGTTATAATTACACTATTATATGCTTTAATGAAAGAATCTACATAATTTCAAGGAATTAACATTAATTAAGTACATTTCTGAACTATCGGTAAATTACAAGCTTCTAAATTCCTAAGTATCCAAATTTTCTGTTATTTTAGAGAGTTATATTGCATGTACCGGACAGTTATGTTTTTAACGATAGAAGAATACTCTATTATTTCCTAGAGTACATGTGTTGAAACATTAATGCATGACTTAAGTGGATTTTCGGTAAGTTATCTGGTCATTATCTGAAATGCATCTAAGCATCGGATAGTTAGGTTTGTAAGTATCTGAAATATCTGAACTCGTTAAGTTAGAATTATGTACGTGTTGAATTTAAATGCTTTAGTATATCACGTGAATTGCACATGTTTAACTCGTTAAGTTAGCATAACTATACACGTTGAGTTAATGGAATATACATTGGAGTAACGTGTTGTGTCAGTGTTATGCAGAAATAGGAAAAGTAACTTTCGGATAGTTAACATTTCATTTTTGTTGAAGAGTTATGTTAAAAACTCGTATAGTTAAGTTATTTGCATGTGTGTTTTTAATGTTTTAAGTTGTCACGTGTTTTCCAAATGCATTCCATAATGAAAATCGAAGAGTTAGATAACTGTTCGAGTTTTTATTAGATAACTATTCGAGTTTTATAAAATGACTAACGACCAAATAAGTTTTCTATGTTTAGTCATGTGTTTTGCAGGTGCAAAAAACTTGAAGAGTTACAGATAAGTGTTCAAGTTTTTACAATACTTAAAGGATAAGTGTTCGACTAAAACAAAGACTAATATGCCACTATAGCAGTTGCAAAAATAATAAATTCAAAGGAAAACCACAACTGCATGTATCACATAGGAATTCACTTGTGGAATGAAGAAGAAATCACCATCGTTGATATGAATCAAGGAAATACAATCGATCATTTAAGCAGAAGCAGTTACTACTGAAAGAAATATAAAAGAAGAGGAGAAAGACAAAGAAAAGGTGTGTGTATAGAGGTGGAGGACCACACTAACTGCAGGAAGCGTCGAAAGTTCCCTAAAGCTCCACACCACCACAAAAATCACCAACTATCGGAGGTCTGTGAGGATACTTTCTTGATGTTAAGTCGATTTCGAGCCAAACACAATGACTGACAACCATTGTGAGGAGTGATCGCGTCATAGGAAGGGAAGCCATTTTCACCAAGCACCAACTCATATCTCAAGAGATCGTAAAACTTCTAACATTAGTTTCGGGTTGTATGCTAAAGAGGAGATATCTTACAATTCTAGATTCGCGATTCTATAGGGAGAGGAGGTAGGATTGTAAGTGATTAATTTTTTAGTGGTATAATTGCATCGCATGTAGTGACGGAAGTTTTTACTATCGATAAAAATTTTTACATTTCACCTTTCATTCATTTTCAAGAACATATCAAAACAAAATACCAAAAATAACAAATTATCTATGTTTACATTTAGCATTTAAGTGTTGTATTATTTGTTTTGTATCGTGATTAATGTTATCATTGTCAGTATTGTGAATGTTTTATGTTTGTTTGATTCAAAAAATAGAAAATAGTTTTACAGTTTACTAAAATTGATTCGTTCCAGATACTTAAAGATTTTAATGGTTATTGTTTGAAATATCTGAATGTTAGTATTGCTTAATGATAAATCTAATATTAACTAACATTAAAAAGCTTAATTGATGTTATTTACAATCTGTGGAGTTGCCCAATGGTTGGCTGAATTCCTCTATAAATAGCAGTATTTAACTAGAAAGATAGACTCGTGGAGTTAACTTAAGTCCACGAGGTTAGTCTGTTGAGTTAGCCATAACTCCACGAACTAAGTCTGTTGTATTAACCTTAACTCAACGGAGTGCTTAAACTGAATGCATATAAACTCCAATATAAAAATCGGAATAGTACACAATTCTTACTCAATCTCTGTGGAATCGACCTGTACTTGCACACAAATACAATATACACTATGCACTTGCAGTTAAAAATATAAATTGGAATCAATCTCAAATTTGTGTGAAAGGTTGTTTGTTTACTTCTAAAAGTAATTATTTATATAAGCACAAAAACAAACCAAACAAGGTTTCTAGTGCCACTTAACAAACAGAAGTTAACAAATCCAATACAAGTTTTCTATCGCCATTGTCGGCGATTGAGAAGCTAAGCAACTGTGAGTGCTGTTTTGTTTTAATAGCAGGAGGAGTGTTGTGTGTTTTATTTTTGAGAATATGGCATATGCTTATGCTCAAAGATTTCTGAAACCTATAGTTAGCATATGTGAATTCTATAATTTGGAAGGTCACAACATCTCTAATTGTTTGAAACTCTGATGATTGCAGATGGTTAGAGCACATGAACAACAAATGAATTATATTCAATATAATAAAGCTAAGTATGAGAATCCTATAGTTTACCCAACTAATGGTCAGTTTAGAATGTGTAATATGTTGAGAGACAAGGAAGTTTGGGATAGGTATGACAGACTGGAGCATAGCCTTGAGCAGAACATGGACAAACTGAAACAATACATGTGTCAGCAACAAAAAGTCAACCAATTAAACTATAAGGAAGAATATACAGAACCTAAAATTGATATCATTTACGAAACTGAAAAAACGATAATGAAAATTGATCAAAAATTGAATGCAATGAGATTAGATGATCTGGAAAGAAAACTAAAAGCATTAGATGAATATACAATGAAATTACAAGTTATGCAACAGGAAAACACAAATGAAAACTTTAATGTTACAGATTTGCATAATTTGAAAGATTTATAGACAAAAAAAATACCAATGCAATAGAATTTAAAGAATGCAATTTAAAACTAAAAACAGTTGAAGATCATAATTACGAAAATGGAATACAAGAACATCATGAAAGTAATGAAAATCTGGAAGATGTATGTATAACATTAAGATCTGGAACTAATATACCACCAAGAATTCAAAAAGAAAATAACATGAAGGTGGATAAGAACAAAAATCAAAATGATAATGAAAATGTAATATCTAAAAACGTAGAAATCAATGAAGAAAAATCTGAATATGAAAATGAAACTAAAAATGATCAAACAAATGAAATGAAAGATAAAAAATCTCTTAAATCACAATCATTAGCACCCTATCCTGAAAGATTACAACAAACATTTCCTATAAAATAAGAAAAAATTAGAGAAATTTTTGAAAAAGTACAAGTTAACATTCCTTTGTTAGACTTATTGCAGAAAATGCCACCTTGTGCTAAATTTCTTAAGGATTGGTGTACTAAGAAAAGAGAGTGAAAAGTTTTAAGGAAAGTCTTTTTAGCTAAGCAAAGTAGTTCCCTATTTCTGCCATAAATTCCAAAAAAGTTATCTGATCCTGGAATCCTTGTTATATCATGCACCATAGGAAATATCATTCTAGAAAGAACCTTAATAGACCTAGGTGCAGGTATAAATGTTATGCCGAGTGATATATTTGCATCCCTAGGATTAGAAGGCTTAATCCCTACTAGGACTGTTATTCAATTAGCTAATAGAAGTATAAGATACCCTAGAGGAAAAATAGAGGATGTCTTAATTAAAATCAAAAACTTCATATATCCTATTGATATTGTGATTTTGGATTCTCAACAAATTAAGCATCAAAATCATGATACATCTTTAATTTTGGGAAGACCATTCTTAGCAACATTAGGGGTTGTTATAAATTGTAAAACTAGAGTAATGAAGTTAGCATATGGTAATGAGGATACTCAAGTAAACATTTTCAAACTAGAAAAGTTTGAGGAGTTAGAAATATCCTTACATACTATAGACTTTTTAGAGGATGAAGGAGATATGCTAGATGATGTGATTAAAGAAGAACTAAATAGGCAACTAAATTCTGAAACTTTAGAAGAAAGTGAAAGCATAAATGTAGAAGGAGATCAAGAAGATATTTATATAGAAAATGAAAATGTTTAATTAGAAGCTCTAGCTTCTGATGGTCAACATTTAGAATTGAAACATTTACCTCCTGAATTAACCTATATATTTTTAGAAGAAAAATGAACATGTCCAATCATTATTACTTCAGATTTAAAAGAGGATCAAATTGCTAAATTAAAAGATGTAGTAAAAACTTATAAAGAGGCAATAGGATGGACTCTAACTAATAAAAAAGGGTTAAGTGCAACTTTATGCTGTCACCACATATATTTAGAAGAGAATGCTAAACCAGTTAGAATTCCTAAGAGGAGATTAAATCCAAACCCTAAAGAAATAGTCAGGAAGGAAATAATGTAATGGTTAGATAATGACATAATTTATCTGATTTCTGATAGCTCATGGGTTAGTCCAATCCATGTAGTTCCCAAGAAATCTAGATTAACAGTTATTAGGAATGAAAGTCAGGACTTGATACCTACTAGAATTCAATCAGGCTGGAGAGTGTGTATAGACTATAAAAAGCTGAATGTTATGACTAGGAAAGATCATTTTCCCTTACCTTTTATAGATCAAATGCTAGAGAAATTAGCAGGGCAAGAATATTTTTATTTCCTAGACAGGTATTCAGGATATAACCAAGTTCCAGTAGCATTAGAGGATCAAGAGAAAACAACTTTCACCTGTCCTAATGGAACTTATGCTTTTAAGAGAACGCTATTCGGATTATGCAATGTGTTTGGATCTCCAACACGGCACTAGAAAACTTGATTTGTTACCCAGCAACACGCTAGAAAAATTTGGATTTGTTAACTTCTGTTTTTACTTAGTTAATTTATCTTTATACCTATATCACTGAATTCCTTTTTAGAAGTAAACAAACAACCTTTCACACAAATTAGATATTAATTCCAATTTGTATTTTAGCTGCAAGTGCACAGTGTCTATTGTATTAGCGTGCAAGTACAGGTCGATCCCATAGGGAATTGCTTAAGAATTGCGAACTATTCTGTTTTTAACAATCAAATTTATATATTCGATAAGCTCTCCGTTGAGTTACAGTTAACTCAACAGACTAACCTCGTGGACTTAAGTTAACTCCACGAGCCTGTCTTTCCTATTTAATATTGCTATTTACAAAGGAATTTGGCCAACCATTGGGCGGTTCCACAGATTGTAAATAACATCAATTAAGCTCTTTAATGTTAGTAAACACTAGATTTATCATTAGGCAATACTAACATTCAGATAATTCAAACAGTAACCATTAAAATCTTTAAGTCTATTGAATGAACCAATTTTAGTAAACTGTAAAACTAAAACAAACATAAAAAAATCACAACACTGACAAAGATAACATTAATCACGATACAAAACAAACAATACAATACCCAAATACAAAATACAAACACAGATAAGTTGTTTTTGGTATTTTTGTTTTGATATGAGCATGAAAATGGTATTTTTGTAAAATGTAAAATAATCTCAATCGATAGTAAATACTTCTGTCACTACATGCAACGCGATTACACCACTAAAAATTAAACCACTTACAATTTTGTCTTCTCTCCCTATAGAAACACGAGTCCAGAATTGCAAGATGATCTCCTCTTCAACATACAGGCATCAACCCGAAGCCAAGGCTAGAAGCTTTACGATCTCCTGAGATATGAGTCGGTACTTGGTGAAAATGGCTTCCCTTCCCGTGACGCGATCACTCCTCACAGTGGTTGTCAAGCACTGTGTTTGGCTCGAAATCGACCTGACATTAGGAAAACATCCTCACAAACCTCTGATGGTTGGTGATTATGATGGTGGTGGAGTTGGTTGGTGTGGTACTTCAGAGAATTGTCGACGCTGCCTGTAGAAAGCTTAGTGATCCTCCTCTACACACACTGGCCACCCCCATTGGCCACCACACTTGTTGCTTTTTTTTCTTTTCTTTTATATTTCTTCAGTGGTAACTACTTCTGCTTGAATGATCGGTTGGATTTCCTTCATTCATATCAACAACAATGATTTCTTCTTCCTTCGACAAGTGAATTCCTGCATGATACGTGCGATCGTGGTTTTTTTCTTCCAACTGTTCTGTTCCTACAACCGCTACAGTGGCATATTAGAAAATAAATGGTTCATGGAGTTACAGATAACTCAACGGACTTGCTTCGTTGATTTAACTATAAAACATGTGCATAAATTTAACTATCCGATGCTCAAGTGCATTTCGGATACTTACAAACATAACTATCTAATGCCTAGATGCATTTCGAATAGTTAGAGATAACTCACCGAAAATCCACTTAAGTCATTCTTCCAAAACATCACACGTGTCATCAGTAGTTTTATAATAAAAGAAGATTTCGAAGAGTTACACATATAACTATCCGATGCCCAACTGCAATTTCGGATAGTTAAAGATAACTCACTGAAAGTCCACTTAAGTCATGCATTATGGTTTCAACACCTGTACTTCAAGAAATAATAAAATATTCTTTTAAAACATAACTGTTCGGTAATTTAAACATAACTCTTTGGTACATTAAGCATAACTGTTTGGTATGTTAAACATAACTGTCCGAAATAACAGAAAATTTGAATACTTAAGAATTTCACAGCTTGCAATTTACCGATAGTTCAAAAATACACTAAATTAACATTAATTCCCTGAAATTAAGCAGATTCTTTCATTAAAGCATATAACAGTGCACTTATAACAAAATAGCTTAATTCTCATATGATAAGCTAAATATTATGCAATTAACCATCATTTAACTATTAATATTATGCACTTTTTCATTCTAAACACAATGCACCAACCACCTTTCAAATGTGTATGCAGGGCATATTCACTAGAATGACTAAAGATTTTTTAGAAATATATATTGATGATTTTATTGTGTATGGAACTTCATATGAAGTGTGTTTAAACAATTTAGACCAAGTATTAAAACGTTGTGTGGAAAAAGTCTAGTTCTAAATTGGGAAAAATGTCACTTCATGGTTAAACAAGGAATAGTCTTGGGACATGTTGTTTCAAAGAAAGGGTTGGAAGTAGATAAAGCTAAAATAGAAGTAATTTCTAATCTACCAAAACCTAAATCAGTAAAAGATATTAGCTCATTTCTAGGACATGCAGGATTTTATAGAAGATTTATTAAAGATTTTAGCAAAATAGCTAGACCTTTAACTAATCTATTAAAAGATGTCCCATTTAACTTTGATAAAAATTGCAAAGAAGCATTTTTCAAGCTTAAAACTAGCTTAATTTTAACTCCTATAATACAAGCACCTGATTGGAGCCATCAATTTGAATTAATGTGCGATGCATCTAATTTTGCTATAGGAGCAGTGTTGGGACAGAAGATAGAAAAATCTCCTAGAGTGATTCATTATGCAAACAAAACTTTAAATGATGCTCAAGTTAATTATACAATTACTAAAAAAGAGTTGTTAGCTATTGTGTTTGCCTTAGAAATGTTTAGATCATATCTGATTGGAGCTAAAGTGATAGTATACATGGATCATTCAGCTTTAAAACACTTAATAGCGAAGAAAGAGACTAAACCTAGATTGATCCGATGGATATTATTATTACAAGAATTCGATCTAGAAATTAAAGATAAAAAAGGTCTTGAAAATGTACTAAATCAAATATTGAAATTAAGGATAATTTTCCTGATGAACAATTAATGACCATCAAAACAATGCCTTGATATGTAGACATAGTTAATTACTTAGTTACTGGTTTAACACCTAAGGATTGGAATAGACAGAATAAGAAATTATTCTTTTCAAGAGTAAAATATTACTATTGGGAAGACCCATACTTATTTAAGAAATGTCATGATCTGATTTTAAGGAGGTGTGTTCTAGAAACTGAATATCAAAGCATATTGTCTTTCTACCATGACTAAGCATGTGGAGGACATTTTGGTTCAGGGAAAACTGCTGCCAAAATTCTACAATGTGAATGTTATTGGCCAACACTATTCAAAGATGCTCATAAATATTGTTTAAGTTGTTTAAGATGTCAACAAATAGGAAGAATATCAAAGAGGAATATAATGCCTCTTAATCTTATTATTGAGGTTGAAATCTTTGATGAGTGGGGAATAGATTTTATAAGTTCATTTCCTATGTCTAATCAATTTAAGTATATATTGTTGGGGGTGGATTATGTATCTAAATGGATAGAAGTTATTCCTACAAAAACTAATGACAACAAAGTGGTAATACATTTTATAAGAACTAATATAATTGTCAGATTTGGAATACCTAAAGCTATTATTAGTGATAGAGGAACTCATTTCTATAATAGAAGTTTTGAAGTCTTAATAAAGAAATATGGAGTAAACCACAAAATTGCAACATCATATCATCTACAAATAAGTGGACAAGTAGAAAGTGCAAACAAACAAATTAAGTTAATATTAGAAAAAGTAGTAAATCCTACTAGACAAGATTGGGCTAATAGATTAATAGATGCACTTTGGGCTTATAGAACTGCTTATAAGACAAGCTTAGGTATGTCACCTTTTAGGCTAGTATATGAAAAAAGTTGTCATTTATCAGTTGAAATTGAACATAAAGCTTATTGGGCATTAAAAACTCTAAACACTAATTTAAATCAAGCTGTTGAAAATAGAAAAATGCAATTGATTGAATTAGAAGAATTTAGAAATGAAGCTTATTCGAAGACTGTAAGAGAAAATGAAGTTCTAGCATGACAAGAAAATTATTCCAAAAACCATTGAAATAGGACAAGAAGTATATCTTTACATAACTAAACTCCATAACCATCTAGGAAAATTAAGATCTAGGTGGGCAAGACCTTATATAATTCGAAATATTTATTCCTATAGAGTTATTGAAATTGAAAATCCTAAAAATCAAAATATATTTAAAGTAAATAGACAAAGACATAGACCTATTCTGAATATTCCCAAAAGTTCCTTTGGAATTATAGAAGAAGTTAGAGTAGAGGACTACTCGAGCTTTACTTAGTAAAATATTATCTTAATACAGTTTAAAAAAAATAAAAAATAAAAACTTTATTTAAACATAGTCACGGTTCGATCAAAAGAAATTATCAGTTTTACCGAAACATATATTAAAAGAAAAAAATCGTTGCGGTTCAACCAACAGGATCCATCGATCTGACCGAAACATTAAAAACATAAAACAAATCTATATAATATATTAAGTAAAAATAGTGATTTTAACAAAGCATAGCATCGGTTCAACTAGTAAAAAAATATATATATATTTAATTTTTGTTCAACCGAGGAATATAATGATTTGATCAAAAATTTTAAAATGTTGAAAAATTAAAAGTCGGTTAGACCGAAAATTCTTCGATCTTGATCGAAGTAAAAATTATTATTATAAGTATTTTTATTAGTTATAACTTTACGGAAAGTCCGTTAAATTACGCTTAACTCAACGAACTTACTCTATTGAGTCTAGGATAAGTTAACGAACTTACTCTGTTGAGTTATACTCAATGAAGTACTGTAGTTAAGTCCACGAACTTAACCATAACTCCATAGAGAAGTGAGTAAGAGAGCGAGAGTTTGCACGAGAAAATGGCCCGATTACCTACCTAAAACTTAGGGTTTATTTATACTAAAACTTATGATTTGGGGGCATTATCTGTAGAATCATTTAGAACTTAGCATAGTAGAGATTAGAGTGATTCTGTTTCGTCACACCATGAAGACAAGATGATGCCAAAATTCTAGGAGGAGATAGACACCATGAGATTTCTCAAAGAGTCAAAAGAATGGCATACGCGACAAAAGATCAGAAACACAACTCGAGAGAAAGAACTCCAAAAGGTAGAATCTGACATCTTCTACTAGAGAAAAGTTTTAGTAGATTTAGGCATAAAAATACCTCAAATTGTGAAGACAAGGATTAAGGTAGCAATGGAAGTTGCTGTAAACAAAGAAAGAAGAATCAAGCCAAATAATAAAGTTACCCTAGAATTGATCCAACACAAGGCCAAATTATGATTTTTGTGAGAAATTATTGGTTGTGCAAGGGGTGTAATTTGACGACAACAATAGAAGGCAGTTGAAGAATCTGCAACTGTAGAGTCAACTGTTGAAAGACCAATTCCTGAGGAACAGTAACCTGGACCTTTAGTTCCACCACCTAAACCACTAGAAATGGTGTTAGTTATGGGGCCTTCTACTAAAGAAGAATTAAGAAAATTTGAAGAACTGGTTTGAGTTGGAAAAAACCAAGGAGAACTAGAAGATTTGGCAATAGCTAAAGCACATCTAGTGTTTAATGCACTTTACAAAAGGAGGGCTGTAGAAAAGTTGAAGGGCCAATACAAAGTTAAAATTGAACAGCATCAAGAAGCCACTACCATACCTATTGCTAAAGAAATGGAAGCTGGTCCTTCGAGGCCAGCAATTATAGAAAGAGTGAAATAGGAAGAGCCAATACCTATGGCTCGAGGGCCTATAGAGCCCATTTTCGTGGATTTAATCTAAAGGGAGGAAGAAGAAGACCAGGCACAGTTAATTAGAAGAAGAAAAGGAAAAGAGATAGTGTCTGAACCTCAAGAAGAGATTAAATCTGAGATGCAAATATCAGTAGGGCCTATAGAGCCAATTTTTATAGACCTGCTATCTGATTCTAAGGATGAGCAGGAGCAGCAACAGCAAAAGCAAAGAGAAGAAGAAAAATAGGCTGAAATTAGTCTACAGCCTGTACAAAGAGAAGAAACTAAAATTAGGACAGAAGCTATCCCAATCTACCATAGAATCAGAAAGAATAATGACAATGCAGATTGGTAGTCAAGAGGAAGAAGGAAGAATAGACATTAGACAAGAAGCTGAAAAAGTACACATTGAACAAGAAAGGAATGACTCAACAGATTCCATTGAAGAGGGAGGAACTCTTTAGCAAATTTTAGAGAGGATTCAAGAAAGAAGAGTGGAGAGTTTTGTCGGCTCTCCACCATAGACAAAAGTAGAAGCAAAAATGCAAGAATCTTCTTAGCATTTTTAGCAAATTCAAGTTTAGCATGAGGAAGATGAAATTCAAGAACAAACCCCTCTAGAGCAACAAATTCAAATTCCTAACCCGGTTGAAGCTACCATTGTAAATGAAGTACACTTTTGGAGTTAGGAAGCTTATAATAAATATCAATAGATAAAGGAGTATGATATTATTTACAATAGACTAGTAAACTAGGATGGTATGCAGGAAATTAAGGACTTATTTGAGTTCCAAGGTCTACTGCAATTTATTTCTCAACAAAGAGGGCATGTAGTATACGAAAATCTAGTGCCCTGCTTCTATGCCAATTTGAGAGAAGGAGAAAGTGGATTAATTTCCAACATGGAGCAAGCTAATGTATAGATAACACCAGAGCTTCTCCACAATATTTTTGGATTAAGAAATGGACATGAAATTTTAGAAGAAACAACTGCAATGGAATGGGCTTAACAGGAAATTAAACAATGCATAGCCATCGACCCTAGTGTGCCATTACTAAACAGACTAAAGTACTTAAACGGAAAGGCACACATGGTTGCAACTATATTGGTGAAAACTGTTTATCAAAGACAAGGCCATGACATTGAACTTAGTCAATTTGTCAAATGGGTCACATATGCAGTTGTGAACAGAATTTAGATTAATTGATTTGCAGTATTTATCTCTAAGTTAAGAGTAGTAAAGAAGAAATTATTTTATGGAGATCTGATTCCACTGTTGATGGTGGATAGTATTGATTTCAAGAAATGGGCATCCAAAAGGATAAGATCAAGAACCATTTTAGTGAAAGAATACAGAAATTATGTTGTTGTTGAGATATTTGAACCTTCTGGAAGCATTACAAGAGTTGTAGAGAGGATAAATCAATTAGAGCAACAATTAGAAAAACTCCAAAAGGAAGTAGATGAACTTAGGAAAAAGGACTAATTGTATTGTTCGTCTACTTATATTTGTATTGAAAAATATCTAACTGAATGTAAATGTAACTATTCCTATAAATGAATGTTTGAATTTCAGATGTTTTTTAATTCATGTTTGAGAATGAATGATAGGATTGATGAACTGTATTGAATATTATATAACTATTTGAACAATGTGCAAGACTGTTTAAAAGATTTACAAATTTTATGAATGACATGATTAAATGCATGATAATTGGTTAATGCCTGAAAATATCTGCATGCTGAAAAGTAACATGTAAATTCTACACAATAGGAAATGAAATGTAAGTTAAATATGCATATAATGTTCAAATTTACATGAGTTAAATTAGAACACTACATTAATGACATATATTTAACTTTATTTAAGTTGACAAAATGCAGGAGAGAAAAAACATAAATATAGAAGTTAATACGAGGAGTAAGTTTTAGAAATTTGTCGAGTGTTAACTCAACGAAGCTAGTCCGTTGAGTTAACTGTAACTCAACGAGGTTAGTTCGTGGATTAAGCTGAATGGTTATTCTTTCAGCCATGAATGGAACTTTGTGGGTTCAGCAGTTACAGAAATTTAAAATTAGAAGTGGAACACGTATCCATAAAAATAGGAACCATACTACACGTTACAAACACGTTCTTGCAACGAGATTCATTTGCCTTATGGACGTGCATTATAAATATAGAATAGAATGTTATCTACGAGTTACCAGCACTTTTGAAAGAAAAGAAAATTCGTTAGGGAACTAGAAGGAGAAGTAGCTGATTCAACTTCATCCGTCAACAACTATTTACTGAAAACAAAGCATTAGACTGGTATGTAATTAATCTTCTGCTATTTTACTTTATGTTAAGAGTTTATGAGCACATGGATTCGTTCTCCTAGCATTAAATGATTAGTAAGAACGCCTATACAAGATTATTCAACATAGAGGCATACTGAAATATATTCTGAATTAGACTTAAACAAAATCCTTAGGGACAAAATCCTTAGGGGTATAGCTAACCTTTCTTTAAAAAAGAGCGAAGATATGGTTGCTCTAGTAGAAAAACCATTAGGGGAAATTCTGTATCTTGAATTAGTTGATGAACCTTCATGTATTCGATTGCCAAACTTTGAGGGAGATAGGTTTGAATTGAAATCTAATTATATTAGTCAATTGCCACACTTTCATAGATTAGAAAGAGAATATGCCTATTATTTCCTTAGAGAATTTAACGAAGTTTGTCAAATGATGAAAATGCCGAACATGAGTATTAATGCTATTAAACTTAAATATATCCCTTTTTCTTTAAAAGACACAACTAAGAGATAATTAT
Source organism: Cymodocea nodosa (assembly GCA_036874045.1). Classification (NCBI taxonomy): domain Eukaryota; kingdom Viridiplantae; phylum Streptophyta; class Magnoliopsida; order Alismatales; family Cymodoceaceae; genus Cymodocea; species Cymodocea nodosa. The sequence continues at coordinate 13,536,511 of CM072342.1, read as the reverse complement.
ATACTCTATCACCTGATTCAATTTCTGCATGGACTGAATTTTGCTCTATTTTTCTGGAAAAATATTATCCAACACATCAAATGATTAAAAAGAAAAAGGAAATATTAATGTGTAGCCAAAAATAAGGAGAATCGTTTTAGAAATATTTTGAAAGATTTAAAGATTTACTAATTCAATGTCCACATCATGCAATGAGTAAAGCACAATTAATAGGTATAATTTATGAAGGCATAGATGTTTCAATGAAATCTTTATTATAATCTACTTGTTAGAATGGATTTTTAAAACTGTGTAGTGAAGAAGCATGGGCATATTTAGAAAACTTTACAAAAAGAACTACATAGTGGGAAAACTCGGCTGAAGCTATTACAAATAAAAGAATATTGCCAAGGGGAATGCATGAAATAAATTCAAGCACTATTCTTGAAGTTAAATTAACTGAATTAACAAAGAAAATAGAAGAGTTATCATTAAATCAAAAACTAGCAGAAAAGAATGCAAATGTTAATGACTTAGATATTATTTATGCTAGAAACCAGAAAGATAACTTTGGAAATTCTTATAACCCTAATTGGAGAAATCACCTGAATCTATCTTGGAGAAATAACAATTTCCAGGGAGAAGAAAATATAAATGATAAGAATATAAGTTATGAAGCCTTAATTGAACAAAGATCTAGAATAGAGAAGTTAGAAAAGATAATTCAACAATTAAACAATCGTCTAGATCTTGTATTTGGAAATGCTGTCATTCAAAATCAAAATATTAATAGAAATATACTCCCTAGATAGAAGGAATCAATAGAAGTTAGACCTATTGAAGGATTGCCAATGCAAGCAGTACCTAACCCTGTCAACAGAACTGTTAATGAAATTGATACCTCGTTTGGGAGGGAAGCTGAATGAAGTAGTATAACTGAAGCAACTATGTATAATATAGTAAGTATAAAAAATATATATAAGTTTAATTATAGTTAGTAATATCGTAGAGTTATTACTTAACTCAACGAACTTAGTCCATTGAGTTATGACCTAACTCCACGAGGGTAAGTAAGTAGCTATGTTAATTTTATCTCTGTTAAATTTTTGTTTATGTTATACAGAATCACAACAGATGGAATTGATGAAATTACCACTAGATGCACTAAGGGAAGTACTGAGTAACCTGTTAGCTAAAGATCTATGCAGATTGTATTGTGTATCAAAGGAAATTAAAGACTATGTCAGAGAAAAATATTTTCATGAACTACAAGCTGCAAAAATGACTAAGATTAGAGATGAATTTTTATGGAAGTCATTTAATCGTAGTTCAATCAGCTATGAATATCTAAATATGGAAGAAAATGCTGGAATTCCAACCAATACATTAGAAGGAATAGATCATATTATAGGGATAGATGAAGGATTAATTATTTACAAAACCAAACCAAGGTATGCAATTCTGTTACCCGATATTTTGATTAGAAATCCTATCACTAAAGAAGAATGGAATATAGGAAGGCCTAATAGATTTGAAGTACCAACTAAAAATTGTGGGTCAACTTTAACATTTTCTGATAAAAATTTGACCATTCCTGAAAAATTGTATTACTAGAGAGCAACTAGAAATTGGGATGAAGATTTTTGCTTGAGTATGTATAATTTTCTAAATAGATCTTGGACTAAAAATACTATGATATATCTAGGACAGAAAGCATTAATTAACAACATACATGTCATACTTGATAGATATATATATCTAGTCACAGATATATCAGTTGCATTTAGATCTGATTTATACATAATAAGCATAGATAGTTATGATGATGACTTTATAGAAATATTACCTATATCAAGTGATATAGCTAAACCACCGTCTTCAGAATATAATAAAATTCAATTAGGAATGTGGTATAATGAATATGATGATCCTACTTTATGTTTGATAAGATGGTAGGATGAATTGATGAAATTTCAAATATAGATTATGAAAGACCTAAATCAATGGAAGTGGGAAGAGGAATATATTGAAATAGATGTAGAAATAGAAATAGCTACATTAACTTGGAATAGAAAATGATCCCTTTCTACATTTTATTTCATTAATGGAGATACACATATATTTAGTATTGATAACATACTACAAGTTTACAAGTTAAAAAGAAAGACAAACTGCATTAAAATAGAATTAATAGCAAAAAGAATTATGCCTAAAAAGTTTGCTTGGACTAACACATTTATTCCATTTGTTACTACTTTTCAATCATGTTCTTAAATTGTGATTTTATACTTTTAATGTTGTGTGTAATCTGCATTTATTTTTAGAAAAGGAAGAAAAAAATTTAGTTTTTGTTTTATTTTATAAAAAGAAAAGAAAAACAAAATATCAATCCAGTTTATTGGTATCTATTATGGGAAACCAACTAGCTTGCTTGTGAGCCACCAAAGGCATAGGAGCCTAGGTTCCACACAAGACATTGAATTAATAATTTATGTTTTGTTGTAAGTGTTATTTTGTTATATATTCTACTTTTATTTGTGAATGAAAAGTTTTTCAGAATCAAAAATCGGAAGATATTGAAGGAGATACAAAAGAACAAGGTATGTAATTGATAACTTATCCTGAATTTACATTTAAATTCAGTTTGTGGAGTTATTCATTAACTCAATGAATTAAGTTCGTTGAGTTAGGTGCTAAGTCAACGAAACAATATTCTTACTTGCTAACAATTACTGTATTTACTATAAAATCTTTTACATTGAGGACAATGCAAAATGTAGGTATGGGGGGGAGGTAATTTAATTAAAAGCCAAGTAATTTTGTTAATTAGAGGAATTAGAATAGTATTGCAAAAGTTTTGTGGAAATTGAAAATTTTTTATGAATTTGCTGTAACTATCCAATAATTGAGATTGTCAAATTTTTAAGAACTATAATTGCTTGAATGTTATATTTATAGTCTTACATAAGATGCTACAAAATTTTACTATTCATACAAATCTAAATATAGTATCTTATATTTTTGCTAAATTTTATGAGTTTAACAATTTCACGATTTTAAAAAGAAATCAGAATGCTTAACTGAAATTTAGTAAATTATCTGAATCCTAAAAGAGCTGAAATGTTGATTTTTGGATTAAATGAGATAGATATGATCAAGGATACATTTAATTTAATTGATTAAACTTATAGAATGATTTATGTGTAAATCTTATTAAACTACAAAAAAAGTATGAGCTTATTGATATGGATTCATATTTTCAATAAATAATAGAAGCAGAATTATATGAGATTTGTGTTTTATTGCATCTGTATGAATGAAATCGTATATATACTATGTTGAAAAGAAAAAAAGAAGAAGAAAAAAAGAGAAAAACTTTGAGAGTTTATTAACTTGTTTGATCACGAGCCTTTTGTACTTGAACAGATAGGTATGTAAGGATTATTGACCTAAAAAGGACTCTTTAAATTTGGCAACCTAAGATCCTGATCAGATCTAAGATTGTTGACTGAAAGCTCGATACATGGGTATACTAGAAAGCTCCTATATGATTCAAGCTTTTCAAACTAACTTTTAAGGTACAAATATGCATATACTATTCTGAAAAGATAAAAGTGTTTTGTGAAATACAGATATCTTTTGAATCGAGTATATTTTTTGTTATCTAAGATTACTGAAGTATGAATCTAGAATAGACTTTTGAAGTTGTTTATTTAAGATACAATTCATTATTCTACTTGTTTTAATTATATTGAGTTGGATTGTGTTTTGATTCATATGTAGTTGAAATTTATTCTGGAAATCATATTGGAAAATTCAAGATAATAGATGTTTGAAAAGAAGAAAAAATGATAATATAATTAACACCGATATGATGCTAATTTATTTTATATGTAATTTACATATGTTCTAAATAAATTTGCAAGATGAAGAGGAGAAAACAAAGTTAAAATAGATTACTAAAAAATACAGAATATCTATATAGTAATCTAAGTTATGTATTCTGAAGAAGAACAAAATGAAGAATTAATTCTAGCACTTTAGAAAGACCAACTAGTTAGATCTTAGTTTGCTAAGGGACTAGCAAAATTTAAGTATGAGGGAAGTATTTAGAATGAAAAGGTGCATAATATTAACGGTTAAATGATGGTTAATTACAGAATATTTAGCTTATCACATGAGAATTAAGTCATTATGTTATAATTACATTGTTATATGCTTTAACGAAAGAATCTACATAATTTCAAGAAATTAACATTAATTAAGTACATTTTTGAACTATCGATAAATTACAAGCTTCTAAATTCCTAAGTATCCAAATTTTCTGTTATTTCAGAGAGTTATATTGCATGTACCGGATAGTTATGTTTTTAACGAAAGAAGAATATTTCATTATTTCCTAGAGTACACATGTTGAAACATTAATGCATGACTTAAGTGGATTTTCGGTATGTTATCTGGTAACTATCCAAAATGCATCTAATCATCGAATAGTTAGGTTTGTAAGTATCCAAAATATCTGAACTCGTTAAGTTAGAATTATGCACATGTTGAATTTAAATGCTTTAGTATATCATGTGAATTGCACATGTTTAACTCATTAAGTTAGCATAACTATACATGTTGAGTTAATGGAATATACACTGGAGTAACGCATTGTGTCAGTGTTATGCAGAAATAGGAAAAGTAACTTTCAAATAGTTAACGTTTCATTTTTGTCGAAGAGTTATGTTAAAAACTCGTATAGTTAAGTTATTTGCACATGTTTTTAATGTTTTAAGTTGTCACGTGTTTTCCATGTGCGTTTCGTAATGAAAATCGAAGAGTTAGATAACTGTTCAAGTTTTTATTAGATAACTGTTAGAGTTTTATAAAATTACTAACAAACAGATAAGTTTTCTATGTTTAGTCACGTGTTTTGTAGGTGCAAAAAACTCGAAGAGTTACAGATAAGTGTTCGAGTTTTTACAGGACTTAAAGGATAAGTGTTCGACTAAAACAAAGACTAATATGCCATTGTAGTAGTTGCAAAAATTGGAAATTCGAAGGAAAACCACGATTGCACGTATCACACAGGAATTCACTTGTGGAATGAAGAAGAAATCACCATCGTTGATATGAATCAAAGAAATCAAACCGATCATTTAAGCAGAAGCAGTTACTACTAAAAGAAATATAAAAGAAGAGGAGAAAGACGAAGAAAAGGTGTGTGTGCAAAGGTGGAGGACCACGCTAACTACAGGAAGCATCGGAAGTTCCCTGAAGCTCCACACCACCACCAAAATCACCAACCATCGAAGGTCTGTAAGGATACTTTCTTGATGTCAAGTCAATTCCAAGCCAAACATAGTGATTGACAACCACTATGAGAAGTGATCACGTCGTAGGAAGGGAAGCCATTTTCACCAAGCATCGACTCATATCTCAAGAGATCGTAAAGCTTCTAGCCTTGGTTTCGGGTTGATGCCAATATGTTAAAGAGGAGATCATCTTACAATTCTAGATTCACAATTCTATAGGGAGAGGAGGCAGGATTGTAAGTGATTAAGTTTTCAGTGGTGTAATCGTGTCGCATGTAGTGACGAAAGTTTTTACTGTCAATAGAGATTTTTACATTTCACCTTTCATTCATCTTCAGGAACATATCAAAACAAAAATACCAAAAACAACAAATTATCTATGTTTACATTTAGCATTTAAGTGTTGTATTGTTTGTTTTGTATCGTGATTAATGTTATCATTGTCAGTATTATGAATGTTTTATGTTTGTTTGATTCAGAAAATAGAAAATAGTTTTACAGTTTACTGAAATTGATTCGTTCCAGATACTTAAAGATTTTAATGGTTACTATTTGAAATATCTGAATGTTAGTGTTGCTTAATAATAAATCTAATATTAACTAACATTAAAGAGCTTAATTGATGTTATTTACAATTTGTAGAATTGTCAAATGGTTGGCCGAATTCCTTTGTAAATAGTAATATTTAACTGGAAAGATAGGCTTATGAGTTAACTTAAGTCCACGAGGTTAGTCCGTTGAGTTAGCCATAACTCTACAAACTAAGTCTGTTGTGTTAACATTAACTCAACGGAGTGCTTAAACTGAACGCATATAAACTCCAATATAAAAATCAGAATAGTACACAATTCTTACTCAATCTCTATGAGATTGACCTGTACTTGCACACAAATACAATATACACTGTGCACTTGCAGTTAAAAATACAAATTAGAATTAATCTCTAATTTGTGTGAAATGTTGTTTGTTTACTTCTAAAAGTAATTATTTATATAAGCATAAAAACAAACCAAACAAGGTTTCTAGTGCTGCTTAACAAATAGAAGTTAACAAATCCAATACTTCTATATATCTCTCTCTCTTTTTCATTTATTTCTTGTGGAATGATCTCGTTATATTTATACTTGCAATACCAACAATCATATTTTCTTCAATGGTATTAATCTATTGTACTTACCAATCTGTCAATCTCAAATATAGCAAGTTATCATTTAGTATACTATCTTTCTAAAATCCTTCAAATTTATATAGCTTTGAGAGCTTTGAAAATGGCTCAAGACTCCCTTCTCTTATTCTTGTCACGTGAGATTTTAAGTTAGGCATGTGAGGTTATCTGAATGTTAGACATTCATCTTGAAACCTTCCGAAATCTTTCTTGAAACTATCCAAAGGCTCAAGACTCTCTTCTCTTATTCTTATCACGTGATATTTTAAATTCAACATGTGAGATTACTTGGTTCAGACTGTATGGTTTGAAACCTTTCGGAATGTTTCATTTGAAACCTTTCAAAAACAATTTGAAACTATCTGAACACTTAGAAACTTTTTGATTAATTCTAAAACTATCCGATCAGTTGTGAAACCTTCTGATTGAATTTTGAAACTATTTGATTGACCTGTAACTAAATGATTTCTTCTAGAATTCTTCTAATTGTCTTATGCAATAATCGTTTAGCCTATTTGACTACTATTTTGGCTTTGACTCTTCATTTGTATCTGCTCATCTTCTAACCTATGAAATACATATTAATACCTCACATAGATTATTTCCATTATCAAAACACAAGGGTTCTCACAAACTCATGAAGTGATACATCCATACACCAAGGGGCACAACCTTTCATACACAACTAACAATATCACCATTACTAGCACACACAAAGAGATGTGACCTTACACATATAACTAACACCATCAAATCAAATAAAAATTGTAACTCTTGATTAGAATTATATTTAACATTAAATAAGGGTTTTTGCCTATAGAAATAGGGGAAAAGGAAATTATGAGAAATAATTATCCTTCATTTCTTATGTTTGTATAGGTAGAAATTATGAAAAATGATTTCTCATTGCTTTGTCAAATATAGACCCTACATTCCTTTTATTGCTCATCTTTCCCCCTTCAAAACTCCAAGAAAACAATCATCCAAAACCCTCACCTTGACTTGTAAAAGTTCATTGACTACAACCCTTGCAAGATTTCATCAACAATGGTTCCACATGTTGCTTTTTCGTCAATCTTGCTCATCACTCACCTGTCAATTCTATGTCAATCTTTCATTGGTTCTTGTTAGGATTTTTTTTTTGATGATGAATATTTTTACTAAGTCTATAAATAAATCTAAGTATATCAGTCGCATAGTTAGGCATTAATGGTATTTTAAAAGTCATATATTTATAGTTAACATTTCGAGTTAGTCAAAGAATTATATTAAAAACTCATATAGTTAAAGTTATCTACACGTGTTTTTAGCGTCTTAAGTTTTCACATGTTTTTCATTTGCATTCAATAAAGAAAAGTCAAAGAGTTAAATAACTATTTGAGTTTTAAATAACTATTTCATGAATGGATAACTATTCAAGTTCTATAAAGTAACTAACGAAAAGTTAAGTTTGTTTGTTTTACATATTTTGCAGGTGGAAAACTTGAAGAGTTACAAATAAGTGTTTTAGTTTTTACAAGCTTTAAAGGATAAGTGTTCAACTAAATAAGTGACTTAGAAGACATATTTTATAGTTCTCTAGAAAGTTTTTGATTGATCTATGATAAGGGATCATGGAAATTTAAAAAAAAGTGGAGATCATGGAAATTCAAAAGGACAATGGACAACGTAGGTAATTTAAATTTAAAATAGTACGTGGGATCGTGAATGAATGTGTTGAACGTAAAACTTCAATTCTACTACTATAAATAAAGGGTATGAGCTACACTTCAATAATCTCATTCGAAACAGAGGAATCCCACTTGAAATCTCGAAACCAAAGTAGAGGAATTCCATCAAATCCTAAGCAAAATAGAGAAAGAGCTATCTTAAAGAAAGTCTAAGAGATTTGAAGAGAAAAGTAAGGAGATACAAAAGCAGAGTAAAAAGCCAGAAGAATCAGAAACTACATGCAGAAGCTCAAGTTTGATTATACAATTCAATCAATGTTAAAATAAGGTAGATTTTATTTTTCATTAAATTGTAACTTGAAAAAATTGTATCAAAACCGACAAGTAAAGAATTGTGCTGAAATAATTATAAATTCTTACTTTATAAATAAAAGTTTTGAATTATAAATAGTGAGTATTTTGTGCTCTTATTTTATCTGTTAGAATTTTTTTTTAATTCTAAAGACGCAATTCACTCATCCTCTTTTGATATTATAGTCTTACAATTCTACTCCTCCAATTCCCATCCATCATAGAGCAAAAGCCCTAAATCATTGCTTGCTTGTCACAAGAAGGTTGCCCACTATAGTCTACTGCTGATTGCTTGCTTGTCTCATTCATCATAGGAAGAAGCATTGATTCCATGCTACTACTTGTTTTTCCTTTCATTTTTGTTGATCATTTTCAATTTGAAATGCTATGATCTACTTAGCTATTTGAAGTTATGCTATTTTTGTTCATAGACCCAACTTTCTTTTATTCATCTGTATTGTGTATTATTGGATCTATTTGTCATGTATAAATTAATCTATTTTGCATGATAATATTGTAGTATCAACTTAGATGATTTTGTAATTCTTCTAATAACTAATTCTTCTATCGATAAAATCTATGTTACCAATCCTACACAAGTCAACAAAAAAAAATACATATAAGCAATAAAACCTAGTGAAAGAAGGATGAATAATTAAAAGAAATTTCCACCGGTAACCATGTAATTTACCATGTATTAGAAATGAACCAAACCTAAGTTAAGTTTGTTATTAGTTAACTATTTTAAAAAGTGGTTGAACATAAAATTTCTATGGATTCGTTAAAATAGATGCATTTAAATCATGAACATGAGGAAGAACATAAATATATACTCCTGATCTGATACAATTTAATTAAAAAAATATTATTTAAAATAAGCTACGTAAAATATAATTATTTTTATAAATTCAGGTAATTTAATGTTAATCATATTAATTAAGATTTAGAGAGAAGTATTATTTTTATTATTGGTCAATTTCAATGACTACAAAAACTTCAATTTCTCACTATTTTTTTTCTAATATACAATTATCACTGTAAAAATATCATTTTCTATTATTTTTATTTCTCATCATCTTCAGATTGTTTTAATCATTTCTTTTTTCAACATTTCTAGTATATAAACAGATTTTTAAGTAATTAAGTTCAACTAAGACCATGTAAATCCATATTTTACGTTAGATTTCATATCTTGATGACAATATATTTTTAATTATTTCAAAAAAAAGTTGTTAATATAGTTTTAAAACCTTTGAGTCTAGAACCCACTAGAAATAGGTTAATTAATCATCTGTCATTGTATTATAAGGCCTATAAAGAAGTCTTGCAGGTTGTCCAAGGCATTACTACTATAAAAAAAAACGATAGGATTTGTTATTTAGTAAATCACTAAAAATATTTTACTCGAGTCCCGTTTTGGCCTTTCCGTATCGATTAATCGCACGTTTCGTCACCTTTTTCGAGTATCCTGACGGAGATGGACATTTTTGGGTGCAAAGTTCAAATTTACCTTTTTTTTTGTTTAAGTAGTATACAAAGTTGAAGTGTTGAATGCTGACAGTAAATAACTGTTATTATATTATTGTCATAGATTTAAATGTTTAAATTAATGCTTGTGATTGAATTTTTTATCGTATTAAGTCTGCCATGAGATGACGAGTCTACTTGATCCCGTGACAAGAACGAGTCTCTTTTTCAATCCTCCGCCTATGTCGATGACCCTCCTAAGCTTCTCAAGTTTCCACAGATCGTTCTTTAATCTTTCTCAGATTTCCTATTTTTGATTTTCAAACTTACATATTTCCCATATGATGATAAATGATATAGTTCTCAATTTTTCGCAAGTTTATTTCCATTCGTCAGTTCTTTGTATGACGTTTGATCCCATAGTTTTTTACCAACAAGATGACAGATTGCATTACACGAAAGTGTTCCTGGGGTCATCTCCTGGAGACAATTCACGATGCTAACTCAATAGTTTACATTGATTAACTAAATCAACATCAAAGGTTAAGTTTTTTAAGATTAAACAAGACCCTCCCCTCTGCACTTACACCTGTATTGTACTGCCTCCTCCGTGCCGATGCACCTCAAGAAAATCTTCCCCTTTTCTTTATTCTAAATCTTCGTTTCAAGCTTGTTCTTCGACTTCACGAAATTATGGAGTTTATAAGAAAAACTGGACGCTTATTTCTTAGTATAAGCTTTTAACATATGAATAACTTAAACAAAATATATAGTAAATAAAGCCAAAAAAATAATTATGTTGATGACACTACAATACAGGTTGGCCTAACCTGTCTCAGGAAAAGCCCTTCCCCATGTTGACATGTCCAGGGAAGTTCACTCCGCTGTCGTTATATAGACCATGCCAATAGCCGCATATTCATATTAGCTGTGTAGATCAATGAAAAGCATGAATTTAGCTTTTGCTGAAAATGGAAAGCAAGCCGCTTTTTAAAAAGGCTGTCTATATGAGGTTGGCCCTCTTCAAAAATCTGATGGTTCTGCAGTAATATGGCCATATTGCTTCCACGAAATCCAGCCGTTTCTCCGTAAACCATTCATTCAGCTGTTTAAGCTTTTCCACTGTGAACGCTTTGTAATCCATGTTTTTGAATTCGATCAAAGGCTGAAACACACGATGCTGAAAAATTTTTCCCTTGCAAATGATACCATAGTAAGTCGGCAAGTTCACCATAAATGTCTTGCAAAGCTTAAAGCAGAAGACATACAGTGCACAGATCCCCCGAATCACTAGAACATATGAAACAAAAATTAGCGGCCCAAGGATCCATAGAGGCATCAATTCTCTTGCAACCTCCACACCATAGATCGATCTGACTACAAGGTAGAAAGGTGGGCTGCCAAAAAATGATTTCCGATCATTTGCACAGAATAAGCAGAGAAAGTTTGAAACACAATGAATAGAGAGATATGGTAAATAGAGAAACATGATATCATAAATGGTAAAGCTTCAATATCAAGTAGTAATTCAAACGTAATATCACTGCAATCACAAAGTCTATTCAGATCACTTCAATAGGATATAAACCTACTGCAGCTTGAAAGTAAACCAGAATATTAGCATTTTGCATAATGAGGCAACTTGCCGTTCAAGGGTCCCTGAAATTCCCTCAGTTTGAGATAGTCCTAGATGGAAAGGGAAAAAAATCTATTGTAAGCTGCCAAATAGCAACATGAAGCATGATTTCTAAATCAGTAAAATATGTTTAAGCTTATATAATCATTCTCATTGACCACGACATAAGAGAGTAAAAACAATGAAATTTAGCTCATCATTGGGAATTCTAGCAAAAAAGCCCATGCTTCCAGTGAAAGCATTGCATTATTGGTCGGTCAGATTGCAAAGTTATACAACTTGTCCAGACTTAGAGACTAATAACGAGGTAATGGATATACTGTTGCATGCAATTGACAAGTCAATGAGCACACTCAATTCAAAGTTCATTTAATTTCAAAAAAAATCTTCTTTTAGAACCACATTTTAAAAAGTCACATAAAAGTATCAAGTTTGTGTAATATATAAATCTAATATTCAATTTTATAAATAATTCATTCTTAAAGACCCAAAATATTAAAAAGTACCTATATTCCTATGTTTAATAAGATGTCTTTTCCAAGCAGTACCCTTGTTTGAAATCATTCTATAAAAATTACAAAGATATCTAAATAAATGCTTCAGGGACTAAAAATTCTTGCATCCTTTTTCGGCAGTTGGTCAAAATAAACACCAAGTTTCTTACATAAAATCATACAAGCATGAAGCATGTACAATACTTGAATAGTGCAAAAGTTGATCACATTGAAAAGGAGGGCCATGTTGGTTCAATCAATCACAATAGAAGATTTAGGCATTTTCAAATTTTAATGAGTCTGGGAAAGCAGGTAAATTCTAGAACTTACAATATCAGGAGTGGTAACTTTATTGCTGCATTTAATGCCCAGAAATGCTGTGAAACAGCCCTGAAAATTTTCCCTGTTTGCTTTCCATGCGCCTCAGGATTAGGATTCATGCCTTCACTCTGTTCCAATCTTCTGTTCTGATCTGCCAAACTCATTCCCTGTCTTTGCAGCAACATTAGCCACTTTTCAAATAAATCCCTAATTGCAAAGGATCCTGAAATGCTGCTTTCATTGTCATCACATGCAACTGACACAGCCTTTTTTACAGAATTTGTAGATTCATTGGCAATCTTTTTGCTCTCCTGTTGTGGCAAAGAAAGCTGAACAGATTTTTTGGGTGACCTAAATCTTGTGTCTGTTCCATCTTGTTCATTCTGAGAATTTCCTTTGAAAGAAGATACTTTAAAGCCTCTTCCTTTTCTTAAAATGATGGGTTGGCAGCTGCCATTATGGATAATGGATACATATCACATGATATGAGACAGTTTGATCTATAAAAACATCTTAATATAATGGACTTATCAATTATGCATACAATCATGGAAGAAAATATCAATATAGTGCATCCATGAGAGCCCAAAATGAACTGGCTGACTTATGAATATAAGAATGAAGGCAGAAAACAGTAAGGATTCATTTTGGACATCTCATGGAATCTTGAACCACATGTCATCCATTTTGGATATCTGATTAGAGAGAAAACCCTCATACTTATCATGGTCAGTGTTTAGGAATGCAAGAAATGCCTTTTCCTGTATCGTTGTACTTCATTTTTTCAAACATAATGCATGTTTCATGTTTTTATTATTTTTATGTGTTTTATGTTATTAATAAATTTGTCATTTTTTGTCAATTGTTTGGCCATTTCAATATTCAAATATGCATAGTTTTTAATTTTTTGCTGTTTTTACCCTTTGACTGTTGCTATTAGTTTAAGTAAGCACTTATTTTGTTGTTGACTTATTATTTTGGTGATATTATTATTATTATTATGAGATTTTATTAATGCATTTAAATCAGAAACCATATTAATTATAATAAAAAATAAAGTTTGAACCAAGACTTTACTTTATAGGCATCCAAGGCACCCTAGCACTTTGCTGTGGAGCCTTGGCATCATGATAAGATTGCTGTTGACTGTTGTCCCATCTTCAACTTTCCTTGTTCTAATAATTGAAGAACAACATTCCTTACTTATCCCCATCTACTGACCATTTACCTCCTTTTTAAAAAAGGAAAATTGATGATAATCCTAAAGTTTGGAAAAGCTCCATTAAGAAAGGGAAGAAAAGGGACACATAATATTACCACTACTTTGCAAAAAAGGAATTTCAATATCTTTTTATTGAATCAGTTTTTTTCCTTTTGTTCATACATACCCAATGAGGTAACAATAGATTAAAGGTGAGCCCAACAAAAGGGGTAAAGAGAGACCAAACATAAATTCTTCAAGATATTTTTTTAATTGGTTGTATCTTTTCAATTTAATACTTAGGAACATAAATACAATCCGTTTAGGTATTGTGTTAAAACATTACCCAAAAGGGCCTTAATACTATTTTATGTCTGTTGTCTTACTGTTGTGTGTAATTAATGATGATAGAAAGTCATCCACATCATAGGAGTTTGACATAGATCATTTTTCAAATCTCTTATGTGCAAGGAAAATGGAAAACAGATGAAGCAACTCTATGAATTTCATCAATTTATCTGTAAGGCAGGACATGCAAGGACAAATGTTTACAATTCACCAAAAGTATACCAGGGACCTTGACAACGAGAATTAGTCAACATGGGCAGAGCTCTTGGCAAACCATTAAAATTAGCTGTAATTATATGCATAAATGTCAGCATGGCACCAGTTCAAGTTTGGTATGGGCTTGATTCAAGCTAGAACAACCAAACTCAAACAAGAGGCATTCATTTGCTAATCAGAAACTGTATTGAGCATAATAACTTTGCAATGCTGATTGATGTAAACAGAGTGATCCTTTTTTCACGGCCTTTGAGCATAATAACTCCAATGCCTTTTTTCACAGCCTCCAGAGGTCTCAAGCAGGATGATCCTTTATCACCTAGTTTATTTATCTTGGCAGAGGATTTCTTAGCAGAGGCATTTCTAAACTGGTGGAAACTCAAGCCATTGCACCTGCCTTATTCGTTGGGAGTTCATGGGATGTAGATATCACATTTACTATTTGCGAATGATGCTTTGTTGTTCCTTAGTGGGAGAAAACAATCCATCGTTAGAGTACTGGAGTTCCTTGATAAAATACTAGCTTGCTTCAGGACAAAAACTCAACAAGAGTAAAAGCAGTTTTTTAGTTGTGAAGCATGTCAAGCTTCAAATGAGAAATCCTATAATCTATTATAGATTTTGCACAAGGGAGCATTCCTTTCAAATATCATGGCTGCAATATTTTTAAAGGCAATACTAAAGCTTGCTACTTTGAAGACCTTGTTAATAAGGGAGTAGTTGTGCATTTGAACCAAGGATTTAAATATCAATTTCGAATCGAGGATTGATTTATCGAAAAATGGATCCTATGATCCATATATCATTTGTATGTATATATATGTTCACTATGTAATCTGAGAATACATCTTCTCATTCCCAAAACCATCAAGTTTCACATGGTATCAGAGCATTAGGGATTTTCCAAGGTCCTCCACCAAGTTTCCTCTTCGGCAACAGATTTCTTTTCTTGCCTGCAAACTTCGATGACATCCAAGTCCCTTTTTTTCATCGAGATCCCTTCTTCTCCTAGATGTTGACGTTCTCTAGGCATCAGGCTCCTATAGACAATAGTTGCCAAACCTATTGACCTCCCCAAGTTGTCAACTCATCATGTGAAGAAGAGTTTGTAGAGGTGTACTTGTTGGAAAGCATCTAAGTGAGTCACACATTGTGCTGCAAATCAAGTGATACTTGCTTTAAAGCATTTGAGTGGTCATACATTGTGTGGGAAGGCATCCATGTGAGTTGTACATGTCATGCAACACATTTGACGACATGTGGAAAGCTAGTCAGTCATCCATCTATGCATAGAGAGTCAGCAAGCTTGACTATCCAAAGATCAGCGATGTTGTGCATCATTCGTATGAGTGAGTTGCACGAGGTAGTGCAATCATCAAGGGTTTGCATGCGCAAATACTACATCAATGGGTGGTGCTATACATGTAGGGGAGCTCATCGATTGTGATTTGCAAGTTTGAGGAGGTGCAACGTGAAATCAAGGAAGTACATCAAATGCAAGAGGTATCCTCATAGGCAATGACAATGACACATTGACTCTAGAATCAATTGCTGAATTGAAGCATCCAACTAGAGGAATACTCCACTCTAGTCTAATTAGAGACGATAGATTGGGCAACACACAAGAGGCCTTCTAGAGGGTATGTGTGGAGGTCTGCTAACATTGCAAATCAATAAAGTTTCTGTTTACATGGAATCAATAGAAGTCAGTTGATTCAAGTGAGGAGAAGACTACTAAGGATGCAACGGTTTGCCTATTGAGTGAGACAACTGAGAAGCTCAATAATTACAATTATTGAATATGGTCCGAGAGTTTCATGACCTTCATTGCCTCACAAAGGAAACTCAAGCATATCACAAAACTACCTCTAAATGTAAAGGATGACTCATATGAGGATTGATTTATTAACAATGCTGCTATAGTGACCTAGTTAGAACACAACATGAAGAGTAAGATTGCCTATGGAGAGATGACATTCTACCCTACAAAGGCAATATAAGACACCTTATGGCAAATATACCTTATGAAAATAATATTGTTCAAGTCTATAAGATCTATGAGTAGATATTCTCATTGCATATGATGGGTTAGTCCATGCAAGAGTATTTTAGGATCATGCAAACCTTATTTAAGGAGTTTGATAAGCATCAACCCTTTATTATTGATCCAGTGCAATTCAGACAATACCAAAATGACCTTCAAGTTGTAGCCTTTCTTGTTGATCTCCCTCTAGAACTATCATCTCAAGTTTGAGGATAGTTTTTGGGTGATGACAGTACTCTAGACTTTGTCACGGTGTTTTCTCGAGTGTTGAAGATTTTCCAAATAAGGATGCCTACTAAGTTCCTTGCCATGAGAGTTCAAGGTCTAAAGTGGGCAAATCAACAAGGTAGTGGAAAATCTGACGATAGAAAGTGGGTTCCATGCCTACATTGTGGAAAGACAAATTATTGCCCAAGTGTTGAAAGAAATATGACAAACCAAGAGTACAACATGCTTATGCTTGTGCAATGATAGATTCAAGTGTTCCAAGAGATCTTGCCTTTGTGTCTCCTCAACCATCAAGAGTTACTATTTCCTAGATTGATTACAAGTGCTTCATATAGTTACAAGTTGCCAACTTCTCATCCACCACTACAACTATTGCATCTACTTCAAGTATAAGAATGACCATAGTAGCTAGAGAAGATAACCCTTACATAGTAGACTTAAGAGCCTCTCAATATATGACAGATAGTTGTTCCCTTCTCTCTCACTTACGACACTTACCTAATCTTCATGAAGTTACTATTGTTGATGGTCAATCATGTCATGTGACTAGTAGGAGGTTATTCACACCACCTCCAATATTTGACTTGATCACACCCTCAATGTTCCTAAACTATCTGTCAATCTATTATCTATTAGTACTCTTACCATGCAACTATCCTATTCAATAACCTTTTTTTCTTTCCATTGTCTTTCAAGATCTACGAATAGGGAAAAAGCTTGATTTGGGTTGTAAGCTCAATATTGGTGTGTACATCCTAGTTCATGATGCTCCTTCTAGTGCATTGGTTACTCTAATGGCTTTTGAGTATTCCAGCTCTACTCATTTATGGCATCTTCACCTTGGTCATCTCTCCTTGGAGAAGCTTCAACAAGCTTTATCTTGAATATTCATCTTTCATTTTGATTGTACTGCATGTCAGTTAAGGAAACATTATAGGTCTACTTATAGGCAGCAACTACTTGCTTTTAGTAGTCATACCTTTCAATTAGTGCATTGTGATATTTAGGGTCCAAGTCGTATCGTGTCTATTAACGGTTATCGATATTATCTTATGTTAGTGGATGATTATTCTAGAGTAGATTCAATATATTTGTTAAAGGATCGCCAAACCATTTTATCTATTGTTCAATCCTTTATTAATGAAATTAAAAATCAATTTTCTACTACTCCAAAATGTCTTCATACTGATAATGTCTTAGAGTTCATAAGTAATTCTTCTCAAGACCTTTATGCCTCTATTGGTATTATTCATCAAACTACAAGTCACCACATGTCTCAGTAGAATGATATTGTTGAATGTAAGCATAGACATCTCCTTGATATAGCCAAGATCTTGTTAATCCAAATGAATGTCCCAAAACCTCTTTGGTCTAATGTTATACTTAACATTGCCTATTTAACTAATAGGATTCCTTCCACCTCTTGGTGGAGAGATCCTTCTCCATCATCTTTGCCTTGATAAGGATCTATTCTCTCTCCCTCCTTAGGTGTTTGGGTGTGTATTCATTATTCAATACATTAACCCTAGGTTAAATAAGTTGTCTAATTGAACCAGCAAATGTATCTTTGTTTGATATTCTAAAACACAAAAAGGATATCGTAGTTATCATCTGCCTACTAGGAAATATTTTGTCTTCATTGATGTCACCTTTTTTGAAACCTGCAATACTATTCTAAGGATTTTTCTACTAATGTGAATATCATTCCTTTACCATTACCTATTCCTTGTTCTATACCTATGACCATCTAAGAGGCTAGCCTGACTCCTGATTGTACCTCTAGCCACTTCAGTAGTGAGTTTACTCCCTATGAGGAGCCAAGAGTTGTGAATGACACTCATAAAGTCACTACTACAACTCATCCACTACAAGTTTATCAAAGACAAGGGTGTGCTACCATCCCTCTTACAATGCATCCCTCTCCAAAAGCAAATCCTTCTCCTGACTCCACATCAAACAACTTGTCTGTTTCCTTAAGGAAAGGTACCCATACTTGTACTCACCATCCTATTTTGTTGCCTATGACTATCTTACCCCATCTTGTCATACCTTTGCGTTGGCTATCTCTTCTGAGTCTCTTCTAAGGAATTATCAGGAGGCATTACAGCTATCATATTAAAAGGTAGTAATGGATGATGAAATAAATGTATTTAACACTCATGGTACATGTAAGTTGGTGTCCTGTCCTATTGGAGTAAACATGGTCAATTGTAAGTGTATCTTCACTATCAAACATAATCTTGATGATTCTATTGCTTACCATAATGCTTGTCTAGTGGCACATGATTTCACTCAAACATACGAGGTTAATTATACCAAGACTTTTTCACCTATTACCTGACTAAACTCTATTCAAGTACTTTTATCTATGGTTGTTAACAAGAGTTGAGTGCTTCATCAACTAGATGTTAAGAATATCCTCTATAAAGACCTGTCTAAAGAAGTCTATATAGAACAATCACCTAGGTATGTTGCTCAGGGAGAGGTACAAATGTGTTGAGTGTTATGTTTTGATGATGTATGCAAAACAAAAGTAATCATATTTAATCAATTACTATTGTTTGTAAAAGTTAATTAAGAACATCAATTAATATAAAAAAAATTTAATGATACATATACTTGTCTGTAATAGATCCAAAATTATGTTAAATTAAATAACTAATCATTAAGTTATACTAACTTTTCATTTAATTAAATGTTAAGTTAATATGTATTTTTATTGTAAAGCATGATATGTTTTAAAGTTACAGTTCTGTATCATATGCAGTATACGTTAAGACAACTCGTTAAGTTAGTGTTTTGTTTATAAAAATGTCATGTGAGAACTTATTGAGTTATAGGCTTAAAAGTTAAAATAGGTCACGTAAGAATTCATTGAGTTAATGAACAAAATGTTAATTTGAAAGGACGAACTCGTTAAATTAGTATTATGCACATAGTAAATTTAAATTTTACGAATGTTATATTGTATCAAATGAATTGCACATATTTAACTCGTTAACATAACTGCATGTGTTAAGTTGTTATATTGAATACTAAAGTAGCGCATTAAGTTAGCATTATAAACTTAAAGTTATTATTCCTGCACATGATAAATACATTATTGTTTAACATTTGTACTGGTTCGTAAAGTTAACTATAACACAATGGAGTTAGTTCGTAAAGTTTACTATAACACCACGGATTTAGTTTATTAAGTTAGCAACTTACACAATAAAGCATGTCACGTAAATGACACATGCTAAATTCGTTAAGTTAGACACATTGAGTTATAAGTTTACTTGTTTTACTCATTTAATTAGCATTAACACGACTTGTTATTACACTTGATGAGAAATTTTGAACAAGAAAGTTTATTTTGCAGAAAATTTTTCAAAAGATCCAAGATTGACGATTGAAGAAAATTTAAGAAGAAAACATAGACCAAAACATATGTATTTTGAAATTTGAATTTGAAAGTAAAATGGAAAACATGAAGAGTGGAGATAGATTGTGGATGAACGTGAAGGATATGTATGAAATGGAAATAAAGTATAAAAGACAGAATTTTCGTTGATCAAAACATCCTTGCACACTAAAAGAAATATACTTTTAGGATCAATACCTCTCAAGAGAAAAGCTCTCATAAGGAAGTAACTTCGGTGAAGAAGAAAAAGTCAGATATTTATCACTGAAGATTTGTAGAAGAAGAAGAAGGAAAGAAAAAATATCAAACAAGGAGAAATATTTTAAATTCTGTAAATTAGTTTTCTTTGTTTTATAATTATGAAATTGATTAGATAAAATGTTGTATAGATATATCATTGCATCTACAATTTCAAAGGAGAATTGAATTGTATATTGTAATTGAAACCTTGAATAAAATGATTTGAATAAAACAGTGTCTTGACTTATTTTAACTTTGAAGTTTCGATTATAACTGAAATTGTTGAAAAACACAATTCACCCCCTTTCTATATAATCATTCGATCCTATAGAATGTGTAGGCTAAGAAAGGCTATCTATAGGCTGAAATAAAGTCCAAAGACATGATTTGAGAAGCTCAATCATGTGGTGCTAGGAGTTGGTTTTCACAGATGTGTAGTGGATCATTCAATCTTCATTCAACACATGTCTCGAGGATACATCTATATGTTAATGATATTCTTCTTACTGAAAGTGACGCCGAGAGGATTACCAAGACCAAAACATATCTTTAATCGCACTTTACTATCAAGGATATGGGGAAACCTGATTATTTTTTGGGTATTGAGTTTGCCTACTCTTTAGGTAAAATGGTTTTATCACAGAAGTACACTCTGGATTTGTTATCTAAAGCTAGCTATCTTAATTGTAAACTAGAAAACACTCTAGTTAAGCTAAATCCACCATTCTAAGACAAAGAATCTTAACTTCTCACTAACCCAAATTGATATAAAAGGTTTGTAGAGAATCTTATAGCATACACTATTGGATTGTTGAGTCAATTCATGCATGAGTCTAGAGCGGTACATTAAATTGGTGCTCAATGAGTATTTAACTATCTAAAAGGGTTATTGGGAAAGAGATTGATGTACAAAGCAAATAGACATTTGTGAATTGAAGCATTCTCTAACTCTAGATGGGTGGGAGACAAGAGTGATTGAAAATCTACTTCTAGATACCTCACTTATTTTGGTGGAAATTTAGTTACCTAACGAAGTAATAAGCAAGTATAGAGGTTGAATACAAATCTATGGCAAATACTACATGTCAAATGATGTGGCTCCACTCACTCTTGAGCAAGCTTAAGATCTTGTAGTGAAAAGGATTCTCATTACTCTCTACACTCCCTCTTCTTCTTCTTCTTCTTCTTCTTCTTCTTCTTCACTCACCCACCCACTAAAAACCCTAATGAGTTCCAATGATCTAGAGAGTAGCAAAAGCTTTGACTGCCAATGACAAAGGCTTCAACAATTAACAACAAAGAAAATAACATGACAAAAGTAACGTTGTAAAGGAGAAAGCTTCACGAGATTGATTAATCTAATGCATAGATCAACCAATCTAACCTTACATAGCTTAAAATCTTCCCTAATTCCAATGATCATGTGAAACACAAACAATCCTCAAGGATAGACCATTCAAAACCAACCAAAACACAAAATACATGCTATTTTGGTAACGACTAAAAAATCAATCCAAATCAGTGAAAGATCGCCAATTTGAATTAATTTTTCATTCCTTGATTTGAATAATGGCAAAAAAAAATCTAGAGAATAACAAAAAATGATGGAAATGGAAAAAATGTAAAATGTCTTACTTTCCTTGTGTTTGTGTACATGAAGAATGACGAAATTTGAAAATAGAGTATTTATGCACATGATGGAAAATGATAGAATATAAACTTAGAAACAACCAAAAAACTCCAAATTTCAACTTGAAAGTCAAGGATAAAACAAAATAAGCTACGATAAGCATATAGAAATACTTAAATAAATTTTCTAGACAATTATCATGCACAAAATATCAATTACATACATGTAGATTATATTTTAATAGAAACTAGGTAATGTTTCAATATATCAAGTTAGATTTTAATAGAATATACATTACTATATAATTTTAATATTTTATACTTTAATAATATATTTTACATTTTAGCTTTTTTAAATATAATTTTTAATGTTTTTCTTTTCTTTTCTCTTCTCTTTTCTTTTTTTCCTTTTTTGTCTGTGCAAAGATCATGGAGAAATAATTTTATGTAGTTTTCTAAGGGTTAGGATCATCCATTTATACTTGAAAAATAGCATAATTCAATTTCAAAATTTCTCAAATGATACAAATACTTAGAAAATGTTGAAATTCAATTCTGGCATTCTCCTTACCCTCATTTTCCCTATGCACAAATAGGCTTGCAAGATGGAAGAATTGTTTGTTGAGCCCTAGTGGATGGTTGATGCTTATTAAACATATTCCTATCCATGTTCTTAGCAACTTTGATCCCCCTCAATTTACCCTTGACAGAATTCAAAGAATGATGGCCAGAGATTCCTATGGGAAGGTGACAGAGATCATAAGAAAATGCAATGGGTCAGTTGGTCAACAATCATGAAGTTGACAAAGCAAGGGGGTTTGGATGTTAGAGACCTAAGCAAATTCATGTAAGTGCCCAGGATGAAAATGACTTAGAAATTGATGTTTGGTACATCTTTATGGTATGAATTTATGTGAAAAAGGCATGGTGATCTTGGAGAGGATTATAGGCACCATAGAATTGCTTCAAGGATTAAAAACGTTAAGAAAGGTTGGGCTGAAATTAAGCCTTACCTAAGGTGATATCGTAGTGAAAAGGTAAAAACAAGTCTAACTATGGAATCTTGTAAATTGCACAAAACTGACGGTTGAGCAAAATTATGCTTCATACTACAAATAATAATCAATTTTGTTCGGAGACATATCATGCATTAGCATCTAATTTTACACAATCTTTGCATATTTTAATTTGGATCAAAAAAGATTTTGGTTAACAAAATTAAATTAAAATGTTTTTTCACCTTCTTATGCTTTTATTTCACACTGAATCACTTGCAAACAAAGGGTATACTTAATCATAACATGCTAATATCTTCTATACCTGATCAATAAAACTCCAGCACATTGGCTAAAGGCACAAATAACTTGATAAAATTAGCTAGAACAAGAGGCTTCTCACCACCAATCATAAATGTGTTTTGATGAAGCAAGCTTATAGGTTTTTCCCACAAGATGAAAGGATACAGAAGACCTTAAGTTTACTTCTTCTCTCTCAAAATGGGGGCTTGGCAGTGAGATTGAGTGGCACACCTGACCATAACAGTACAACAGTCTGAATCAAGATCAAGAAGCTACCAGAAAACTGAGAAAGTAGTGCCAATAAACTTGATCTATTAACTATAAATTTTAATTTTAAAAAAATACATGAGAAATCAACAAGTAGTAAATAAATCAGCACATACCACTAGCAACCATATAATACAGCCCCTTGCCCATGTACAGAGTGCATAATCAATCAAAGGTGCTTACATACCTGCGATAGGTGTGCTATTGATGCCATTTTTACTCGTCTCAACACTTCATATTCATTCTAGGAGGATCATTTAAAGAACCTGCCATCAAAAGCTTCATGTGAAAGAAAGAGAAATAAGATAAAAATATCTACAGTCTCAAGATACAGGGAGAAAAGGAAAACAATTGTAGTAGAAAATCTAATCATCCGTCCTAGAAAAAATACAGTATTTTTCCCACAAAACAACTCCTCAACAATGACGTTAATTCCAATTACGTCCATTACCCCCACAAACTCCATATCTAGTATTTACACAGCGTTAAATCCTCTCCTTCCCGGGCCACACTTCCCGGACCTTCACTGGATCCTCCTCTGCAGTCAGCATCTTCCACCGTCAGCGAGGACTTTTTAATTTCGACTCCCAGCTTTTCACCTCCGGAAACGTCCCTGGAAACGCCGATTCTCAATTTTGGATCCCTACGTTTCCTATCTCTTCTCCCGAATCGTCCATTCCACCGACCACGACTCTTCCCCCCTACTTGGATTTCGAGTATCACACCGCCCCTGCCTTATTTCGATCGCCGACTTCTCTTCAGCCGCAGGGCTACTAGACTCCACCACCACGTCCGACAAACAAAACACTATGCCTTTCAGCAGAAAGAATGACACAAAAAAAAAGACATCGAGAAAAACAGGAAGAGCACCGATGGATTGAGGTGACGATTTCCCTCACGGCGCACTTCTTTGGCCAGCAGCTGCGCGGGAGGAGAGAGACGACCCACACCGGCCGACGCGCCCGTCGCAGGAAGTCTTAGCTACAGCTACCCTATCGACGCGTCGTGAAACGGCTCCCGGGGGTAGTGGTGGGTGGGTCTTCGCCGATCAGGTTGGATAAGATTGTAGGTCATCCGTGTTTTTCTTACTTTATAGAGTTGGTTTAAATTAATTTTTAAGTTGGTTTAAGTAATCTATCGAGTTAACAAGTAAAAATAGATTAAATACTAACAATTAATTTTAAATTAAACATATGCTTAAAATTTTGATAAGTAAGCACAAAAGTAATCTATAAATGAATCAAATTTATATTTCCTATAATATAAGAAGCATTAATAACAGGCTCAAAATATATTTATATTTAATATACCGTCCAGAACTTGGTACCATTCATTCTCCATGAGATAAGTAGAACATGTCAGGTAAATAATAATAATAATCATATAATAAGAGTCTTTGATTTTTAATTGATTGTTGAAATAATAAGAAATCTTTTCTCTAAATCAAATTTTTCTACATCTGTAATTATCATAAATTCTATAAAAAAATAATGATGAATTTGTAACTTCTAAAGAATTAATAGGTCAGACTACAATCTCAACTCATGGCCCAATATGTTAAATTGACAGTCCTATAAATTAGTTCTAAAATATCGATCCAAATTCAAAATCAATTAGACAGATCAATTAAATCGACAACCTTAATGTTTGAACTGATTGAAACGTTCCCAATTGATGGCAACACTCTTTTGATTTTGTTATTTGTTTCATAGTCTGTTAAAGATTTGATACGTGGAATGATCGTTTGATTCTCGATATTTAAATCGTTACTTTGATACTATTAAATCAAGATGACACGTTCACATTTTATGAAGATTAAATTATTGATACAGGAATTTGAATTCAAAGATGAAGGGAAATACGTTTATCAATTCCTGGAGAGGAAGGAGAAAAAGAATATTGCAAATAAGGTGCTTGACAAATTCAACTACTAATTAAAGCTTAAGGGTAATTGGAAAATGAAGAAAAAGGAAAATAAGAAAAATTTAGCAGATGATAGAAAAAAATAATGAAATTAATTTTAATTTCATTGTTTTCTTGATATTTATATATTTAATGGCAAATTGATGGAAATTAAAATTTAAGTATTTATATATTTGATAGGAAATGTTAGAAATTTAAATTTAAATTTTTATACATGTGGTAGAAAATCATTTAATTTAATTTTTAATCATCTAATTTAATTCTTAAATTAGCTAATTAAACTACCTAAAGATCACTTACTTAAATTACTTGAATCAGTTAGTTAAATTACTCACATTACTTAATTTAATCTCTTAAGTCATTTCTAATTTAATTATTTTAATCTTTAATCAAAACTTTGATCACTTAATTAAATTCTTAATCCTCAATTTAATTCTAATCACTTAATTTAGTCACTCTTAAATTGAATCCTCACATAGAAAATGAATTCAAAGAATATAAGGCCAAAAAATTTTAAAAACTTCATCTTCTATATGTTAGCAAATTAAGAAAATTGTTTTAAAAAATTTTAGATGCCCTTCTCCCAAATACCGAGTACATTCATATGGGTGATCGTCTTTGATCACTTTACCTAAAAGAATTCACGAGGAAGATTGAAGACAAATTTATGATAGAAAAGCATATAACAAGAGAAAAATCCAATTTTTATAAAAGGGTGAAGTTAACTTACTTATAAATGGGTCAAGTTTAGATACAATTTTAGTATTTCTACAAGAAAAGCTTAAACATTACTAATTCAACTTGATACTAAGGAAGGGTTTGTGCACATAAGATTTCTAAAAATTCCAAAAAAGAAAAAGCGGAGAGAGTTATATGTGTGTTTGTGTAGGATCAAGAATCCTAATAAAATTTAAAATGATATGGAATCCTAACTTTGACACCCTTCCAAAAGTTAGGAAAGAATCCTCCCGAAAACCTCTCGAGCCCTCTCTTGAGTCCTCACTTAAGCTGAACACGAGCATGTCATAGTCCCTACCTTCCTCAATAGAGCATGTCATTGTTGTCCTTGCCTTTCTCAGCCAAGCACACCACTATTGTCCCTACATTCCTCACCCAAGCCATTGTTGCTATCCTTGCCTTCCTTACTTGAGCTATTGTAGGTAACCCTATTTGACCATCTAAAATCCCTATTTTTCGTCCACCCATTCATCTTCCTATCATCACTATGGTCACCCATGTTAAGTGTTAAGAATTTTATTTTGATAATAAATGTTTTATTAAAGTTTATAAATAAGTTTAAATAATATTTTTTAAGTATAATAGTCATGTAATTAAATATTGACAAGTTATCAGAAAGTTTCATTTAAAATTTTAGATAATTAACTTTCGAATAGTTAGATTTTCTAATAGTTAAAGTTTTCAGATAATTAGATTTTCAGATTGTTAAACTTTTGAATAGTTAACGTTTTGATTTAGTTAAAGAATTATGTTAAAAACTCATATAGTTAAGTTATCTGCACGTGTATTTTTAATATTTTAAATTGTCACGTATTTTTCATGTACGTTTGGTAATGAAAATCGAAGAGTTAGATAACTGTTTGAGTTTTTATACGCATGGATAAATAACTGTTCTAGTTTTATAAAATGACTAACAAACAGATAAATTTTCTTTATTTAGTCATGTGTTTTGCAAGTGCAAAAAATCGAAGAGTTATAGATAAGTGTTTGAGTTTTTACAAAACTTAAAGGATAAGTGTTCGACTAAAGTGGTGACTTAGAAGATATTCTACAAATATCCAGGAAGATAAAGTTTTAGTGAATCTATGAGTGGAAATCGTGGAAATTCAAAAAGATAGTGGAGATAATGGAAATTTCAAAACGATAGTGGACATAGTGGAAATTCAAAAAGATAGTGGAAATCATGGATAATTTGAATTTGAAATTAGTACGTGGATTATGGATTAAGTGGATGAACATGTTGAACATGAAGTCAGAGTTCGACTACTAAAAATAGAGGATACGAGCTACATTACAATCATCCCAATCCTCAATCACAAACTAAAAGACCAAGTCTGAACATTCAATCTCAAATATCAAATCTAAATATTCAACTGCATATCAAATCCAGAAAAATTCTCCAACATTAGAAGAAATTCAAAATTCCAAGCAATTTCAAAATGCAAGAAGTTTGGAAATTCAACAACTAGGGTGTGTTAGTGCATGATGGAAAATTCTGACGGAAAGGAAATGGAAAATTTGTAACGGAAAGGAAAAGGAAAATTCTGAGAGGGGTTTAGTGCAAGACGGAAAATTCTGATGGAAATTCTGACAAAAGTTTATTACAACTAATATTCGAAAAATACAAATACATCTTAATTGAAATATTACAATACGAAATAATATCTAGTTCTTCCATCCCACATTGCCATCATCATATCTTCTCGCATCTTATCTGTCATTTCTTTTCTTTGTTCTTGAGTCATTCGAATCTGAACATTGCTTTCTATATGTATCTCTCCCATTGGTTGTATGTCATCAATAATATTTAACTCTTCCAACTCATCTAGCAGGTCCTCAAGTAAATCTTCCTTATCAGTCTTACGAATTCCGTCAGGTACGAGAGAGGGAGAAAAATTTTCTGAATGGGGGCAATCGGAAATTTTCTGACGGTAAAGGAAATTTTTGGATTTTATACAACGGTAAAATTCGACTTTCCTTTCCGTCAAGTGTAATGCACACTAACAGCATTCTGACGGAATTCAATAATTTTCCTTTCCGTCAGCTGAATTCCGTCAGGCACTAACCCCTCCCTAGAGAAGAAGAGATATAAAAGTTGAGCAAAAAAAAGGAAAAAGAGCTATGTGCATAAAGATCAGGTTTTATACAATTTGAAATTAGCTTAGAATAAGGACTTCATTTTCTATTTGAATTGTATATCAGACCTTACTTTATCAAAATTGACAAGAAGGGAATTGAGCTGAAAAGAAATTGAAAAATTCTTTCTTTAAAGTTTATAAAGATTAAAATTTTATTTATGAGTATTTTGTGCTCTTGTTTTATCTACTAATAATTTTAATTACTAAAGACACAATTCACCTTCCCTCTTGTGATACAACGATCTTACATTAAGACCAAATGACTTACTAGAGGGGGGTGAATGGTAAGATTAATGATTTTTAAAACGTGTTTAAGACTTAGCAATAAATGATTTATTTCAATTAAGTTGCAACAAGCATAAATCGATTTGCCTAGTGAAACACAAAGTAAATAAAGATAGAATGCAATGATTTTCGATGCTTCACCACTAATGGCTACTCCACCCCCAAAGGATACTTGGGATTCACTAACTTTTCAGAACTTACAATCACTTACTTTAAGGTCAAAGCAAGAATCAATCAATTAATCAGAGCTTTTTGGTCGTAGCTCTAACCAAACTATCTTTGAAGTTTTAAGATGGGAAACTTCAGCAAACCACTAGCTTGAGCAGATTAGAGATTTTTCATGTAAAGAGCTCTTGACTTGAGTTTTTACTTTGTTAAAAATTTGATCTTGAATGTATTCTGCAATTTCTATGGAGTTTAGTGTGTAAATGTGTATGATATTTGTTCGGTTGTAAAAAGTTAAATCATAAACTTGTTTGATTTGTTTTTATGCTTATATTAATAAATTCTTGTAGAAGTAAACAAACAACCTTTCACACAAATTAGATATTAAGTCCAATTTGTATTTTTAACTGCAAGTGCATAATGTATATTGTATTTGTGTGCAAGTACAAGTCGATCCCACAAAGATTGAGTAAGAATTGTGTAATGTTCTGATTTTTATATTGGAGTTTATATAGACTTAATTCGTAGAGTTAAGCACTCCGTTGAGTTACAATTAACTCAACAGACTTAATTTGTAGAGTTATGGTTAACTCAATGGACTAACCTCGTAGACTTAAGTTAACTCCACGAACTTATCTTTCCAGTTAAATACTACTATTTACAGAGGAATTCGGCCAACCATTGGGCGGTTCCACAGAATGTAAATAACATTAATGAAGCTCTTTAATGTTAGTTCATATTAGATTTGTCATTAAGCAACACTAACATTTAGATATTTCAAACAGTAATCATTAAAATCTTTAAATATCTGGGATGAATCAATTTCAATAGTAATAAAGCTATTTTCTATTTTTCTGAATCAAACAAACATAAAACATTCACAATATTGACAATGATAACATTAATCACGATACAAAACAAACAAAACAATACTTTAATACTAAATGTAAACACAGATAATTTGTTGTTTGTGATATTTTTGTTTTGATATGTTCTTGAAAATGAGCGAAAGGTAAAATGTAAAAATCTCTATCAATAGTAAAAACTTCTGTCACTACATGCGACGTGATTACACCACTGAAAACTTAATCACTTACAATCTTGCCTCCTTTCCCTATAGAATCGCGAATCAAGAATTGTAAGATGATCTCCTCTTTAGCATATTAGTATCAACCTGAAACCAAGGCTAGAAGCTTTACAATCTCCTAAGATATGAGTTGGTGTTTGGTGAAAATGGCTTCCCTTCTCGTAATGTGATCACTCCTCATAGTGGTTGGCTTAGAATCGACCCGACATCAGGAAAGTATCTATACAAACCTCCGATGGTTGGTGATTTTGGTGGTGATGTGGAGATTTAGGGAACTTCTGATGCTTCCTATAGTTAGTGTGGTTCTCCACCTACACACACACGCTTTCTTCATCTTTTTTCTCTTCTATTATATTTCTTTTCGTAATAATTGCTTCCACTTAAATGATCGGATGGATTTCCTTCATTCATATCAACGATGGTGATTTCTTCTTCATTCCACAAGTGAATTCCTGTGTGATTCGTGCAATCGTGGTTTTCCTTTGAATTTCCTATTTCTGCAATTGTTATAGTAGCATATTAGAAAATAAATGGTTTGCGGAGTTAGTGTAACTCAACGGACTTACTTCATTGACTTAACTATAAAACACGTGCAATAAAGAAATAACGAGTTTAGAAGTTTCAGATACTTACACACCTAACTATCCGATGCTCAGATGCATTTTGGATAGTTACTAGATAACTTACCGAACATTCACTTAAGTCATGCATTAAGGTTTCAACATGTGTACTCTAGGAAATAATAAAATATTCTTTAAGCATTTAAAACATAACTGTCTAGTACATGCAATATAACTCTCCGAAATAACAGAAAATTCGGATACTTAGGAATTAAAAAGCTTGTAATTCACCAATAGTTCAAAAATGTACTTAATTAAAGTTAATTCTTTGAAATTATGCAAATTATTTCATTAAAACATATAACAGTGCAATTATAACATAATGGCTTAATTCTCATATGATAAGCTAAATATTATGTAATTAACCATCATTTAACTGTTAATATTATGCACTTTTTCATTCTAAACAGTATTTGTTCTAACCTTTTCTCTTGATTGTTAATTATAATTATATCAAGAGGCATAATGATCATATTCCTTTCTAATAGATTTTTCCTGCTATACTTACTATTTTGGCAGACCTAATTTTGGTAAATTACCGTTGAGTGAACAGTAACACTATAACCTTCCGATATTTCTGAATTTTTGGATAGTTAGCTTTGTAACTCTCCAAAAGGTTCTTGTAACTCTCTATTTATTCTAAAATGTCTTTCTTCTTGCATCACGTGAGTCTTTAAGTTAAATGCATGCTAGAACTTAAGTTCGGATAAGTGAATCTACAACCTTCCAAAACTTCTTATTTTTTGGATAGTTAGCTTTCCTAACTTTTCGATTTTCCTTTTAAACTTCTGATTGTGTGTTTTTGATTTCTACACATGCAACTTAAGTTCGGATAGTTATCCTTTCTAACTCTCCAATTTTGTTTTGTTTTCAGATAGTTATCTATTATAACTTACCGAAAAACTCAAACATTTAACCTTTACTGCTTTTGACTTTTGTCACGTGAGTATTTAAGTTCCTCACATATAACTTAACTATTCGAATAGTTGAATCTCTTAACTTTCCGATTTCATAGTATTTTTGGATAGTTAGCCCTTTTAACTTTCTGAAAACTTGAACAGATGTCTAACATTCTAAAAGTCTTCTTGTTTTTAGAGAGTTAGCCTCGTAACTTTCTGAAAAGTCTTTCTTACTACATTTAAGTGGTCTTTCGAATACATAGCTTGTTAACCTTCCGAAAATCTCATTATTCTAGATATTTAGGTTGTGAACTGTCCAAACCTCCTGATTTCATCTATCAACTTTAACTAAACTACTTGTGACTATCTGTAATTATTTATCTATCGACTAGTGAAATACAAAAATTGATTCCTCACATTGATTTTTACATTATCAAAATCTAGAGGTCTTTTCTATCTCCTCCTTTTTGATAATGGCAAAAACCTTACAATTTGTTACATGTATTTCACTCCCTATATGGCTATACAAATAAACTCATAAAATAATAAGAAAAAGATACTAAGTTTTCTCCCCCTATTTTTCTGAGTTCACTCCCCCTATTTTTGTGTTACTTGTAGAAATAATATCGTGTTCTTCTTCCCTTATTTTGTCATTGGTCAAAAAGAGTTGCAAATATAGCTGTATTCCAATTTTAGTTGCATTGTTCTCCCCTTTCTTGAGAATGACTAAGTTTCTACAAGATAAAATGTTAGTAGAAGACAAGCTCCTTGTTGTGAGATTGGAGAGTGAGGAGAATAAGCATAAAAGAGCATTGATGAAAAGAAAAAATCCCTAAATTTCATCTAATGTGATTAAATGTAGATTCAGATAGTGGTTTTGTAAAAATATCTGATAATTGATCTTTAGTAGAAACATATTCTAAAGATATATGACCTTTTCCAACATGATCTCTTAGAAAATAGTGTATAATCTCGATATGTTTAGCTCTTAAGTGTAGCATTATATTTTTGAATAGATTTATAGCACTACTACTGTCATAATAAATGATAGTATTCTAAAATTTAAGTCTATAATTGACTAGTGTTTGTTACATCTATAAAATCTGAGCACAGCATAATCCTGTTGCTATATATTCTGCTTTAGTGGTAGATAGAGCTATGAAGTTCTATTTTCTACTAAACAATGATACTAAAGAGTGACCAAGCAATCGACATGTGCCACTAGTGCTCTTTTTGTCTGATTTGCATTCTACATAATCTGCATCACTATAACTAGTTAAAATTAATTGATTCTGTAAGGAGTAAAATAAGCTAAAATCTTTTGTACCATGTAGGTATTTAAAGATTCGTTTAATTACTTTTAAATGTGATGTTTTGGGAGAGGCTTGATATCTTGCACATGCACATATATTGAGTATTATGTCTAGTCTACTAGCTGTTAAGTACAGTGTGAACATTCAAAAAAATACGAATATTTGGGGGGAACTCGAACGCCCACGAATGACGCCAACACCTCACCAACGTGAACCCAAAAGGGGCCCACATTGGTGAAGAAGGAGTCGCCACCTAGTCCATTAAAGGGAGACTAGGAAAACCTGCATTATCGATCTCTTGTGTATCAAGGGACCGATAAGAAAAGCCCCCCAAGACTCTAGGCAAGTCTCTTAAGTATGAGTAGAGAAGGTGTGAGGTACCCTACTCACCTGACTAAAGCCGACCTCTCTAGAGAGTCGTGCAATTGTCCTATTGGGCTCTAAAGCGTGAAACAAGAGATTATGAGACAAACAAAAGGTTCCTCCCAGAAACCATAGGCCCATAAGACCTATGTAAAGATCTATTCCATAGGTCTTTAGTCAAAGTAGGAGAAAAATGTTAAAGGTCAAAGTCAAAAGGTTGACTTTGACTTTGACCAGTCAAAGCTAACTATTTGGCTTTGACCAGGGTCAACATAGTTGATTGGATCCACTAAGGGGTGACCTATGTATGAGATCACTCAAAAGATTTACTTAAATACAGGTCTGTGAAGGCAAGAAACCCTAGGGCCAAAATGCCCAAGTAAAGACAAAAGCCTTTGGGGTTGACTTTTTATAAAAGTCAACTAGGGGTAGAAGGGTCATGCAGAAAATATGCATGACAGACCTAAGATATCAAAGCCATAGACTTGGCATCCCCTCTTGGGGTACCACAAGTCAATATTGTGGTTAAGCCACCCCAAGGGGTTAAAAAGGTTTGAGATAAATTTGTTCTCAAGGACTTTTATACAAAATGTACAAAAGGGACCATCCCTAAGGTAAAAATGGCCCGGAATATACCTAAATAGGTAATATTCCCTCTCTAAGGTATCACATGAAAGAGTGATAGAGCCTCCTTAGAGGGTTGACAAAGGTTCGTGATAAAATTACCCTTAGGGGCTTTTATACAAAATGTACAAAAGGGACCATCTTTAAGGTAAAAACGACCCGGAATACACTCAAACAAGTAATATTTCCCCTTTAAGGTATCACATGGAGTGATAGGGCCTCCTTAGAGGGTTGACAAAGGTACGTGATAAAATTACCCTTAGGGGCTTTTATACATAATGTACAAAAGAGACCATCCCTAAGGTAAAAACGGCTCGAAATACACCCAAATAGGTAATATTCTCCCTCTACGGCATCACATGAAGGAGTGATAGGGCCTCCTTAGAGGGTTGACAAAGGTCCATGATAAAATTACCCTTAGGGGCTTTTATACAAAATATACAAAAGGGACCATCCCTAAGGTAAAAATGACCCAAAATACACTCAAACAAGTAATATTCCTCCTCTAAGGTATCACATGAAGGAGTGATAGGGCCTCCTTAGAGGGTTGACGCACGGTGTCGTGATAAAATTACCCTTAAGGGCTTTTATACAAAATGTACAAAAGAGACTATCCCTAAGGTAAAAATAGCCCAGAATACACCCAAATAGGTAATATTCCCCCTCTAGGGTATCACATGAAGGAGTGATAGGGCCTCCTTAGAGGGTTGACAAAGGTCTATGATAAAATTACCCTTAAGGGCTTTTATACAAAATGTATAAAAGAGACCATCCCTAAGGTAAAAATAGCCCGGAATACACCCAAACAGGTAATATTCTCCCTCTAAGGTATCACATGAAGGAGTGATAGGGCCTCCTTAGAGGGTTAAGCTTAAATTAAACCAATTTAAGCAATGCTGATGTCAGCAAATGAGACAGTGATGTCATCAAATAGTATGATGATGTCAATAGATGGGCATGACATCATCATGACATCAATTCGTCAATTGGCTGCATTAACTGGTCTAGTCGATCACCCGACTTGGATTAACCGACTATAATCGATTAATCTGAGGTGGAGCCTTGGATTAATCTTGGGTTAACCGGTCTAACCGGTAACCTGGGTTTAATCCACTGAGCTCATATCCGATTATATAGGATATGGGTACCCGACCCGGATCCAGGTAAACTTTAAGTTTACCAGATCCACACCCATCTAAGACACACGTAAGGCTGAGATATTCTCGATCGTCGAATATCGGACGGCCAAGGGGCTGTTGGAGGAACGACAACAGTATCATCTTATCTAGCGACGTCACTGGAATCTGGCAACCCACGAACCTCAATCTTGAGATTCATGGTCCTCTCGCCCCCAAACGTCGGTGCCGACATGCATAGTGCGTCGACGAAGACCTAACGGTGAAGCGTCAATGGAGACACCAGGCACGATTGCGGTTGTGAACGCACGGTGTCATGCAAGAATGATGACGCGACGCGATGCCTAGAAAAGCGTGCGAGTTGGGGTGATGGAGCGACGGTGCAGCGAGACGGTGAAGTGCGTTGGAGTGGCGATGGCTGTAGGATCGTATGGCTACACAAGAGGGGGGTGAATTGTGTATTTTTAATATTTTCTGAAATATAATTGAAACTTTAAAACTCAAAAACAAGTCAAGACATTGTTTTCATAAAATCATTTTTATTCAAGGTTTCAATTACAAAATACAATTCAATTCTCCTCAGAAATTGTAGATGCAATTATATTTCGATACCATGTATCATCTAAACAATTTCATAACTACAAACAGAGAAAACTAATTTGTGGAATTTAAAACTTTTCTCCCTGTTTGAGATCTTTCTTCTTCTTTTTCTTCTTCAGCAATTCTTCAGTGACGAATATCTTGTCTTTTCATGCTTCACCAAATTTGCTTTCTTCTGATACTTCAAATCTTCAGTAACGAAAATCTTACCTTTTTATGCTTCACTGAACTTTCTTCCACTTGAGAGATTTTCCCCGAGAAGGTGTTTTTGATCCCTAAAAAAGATTTTTCTTTTGGTGTGTGGGGATGATTTGATCCTTGAAAAGATTTTTCGTTTTGTGTGCAAGGATAAATTGATCAACGAGAATTCTATGCCTTTTATACTGTATCTTCATTTCATGCATATCCTTCACGTTTAACCACCACTAGTTTTCCACTTCTCCACGTCTTTTCTTTTTCCTTCATTGAAACACACACGTTCTATCCCACGTTTATATTTCAAATTTTCTTTAATCATTAGTCCTAGATCTTTGAAAAATTTCCTGCAAAATAAACTTTCTCGTCCAAAAGTTTTTCATCAATGTAATAAGAAGTCGTTACTTTAATGTTAACTAAACGAGTAACACAAGTATATATATAAC
Source organism: Cymodocea nodosa (assembly GCA_036874045.1). NCBI lineage: Eukaryota > Viridiplantae > Streptophyta > Magnoliopsida > Alismatales > Cymodoceaceae > Cymodocea > Cymodocea nodosa. Next base: position 13,500,719 of record CM072342.1, on the reverse strand, counting down.
TTAACGTTTCTAACTTAATGAGTTCCTCATGTGCCATTTCACGTGACAAGTACTGTAGCTAACTCAACGAACTATGTCCGTAGTGTTATGATAACTCAACGAACCATCTCCGTTGTGTTATGATAACTCAACGAACCATTAGGATACTATCTAAAGTAATATCTAAACTGCTGCTTAAGATACTATGTATTTATTGTAAAATCATAGTAGTATCTTATTGATTTTAAGTAGTTTATCAATTTTAATGGTTTTTACGATTTTAAGTGGAAGTGTAAATGAAAAACATTAAATACTTCTGACATTCTGAAATTTTGATTAAATGTTTTCTTTGAATCAAGGAAAATGCATATGATCATGCATAAATTTGACTTAATTGATTAAACTTGTAGAATAAGTTATATGTAACTCATCTTAAACTGTTAATCAAAAGTATAAGCTTATTGAAACTGATTCATATTTTCAGTACAATCATAGAAGTAAAAATTGTATGAGATTTGTGTTTTATTGCATCTGTATTAATGGAATACATATATACTGTGCTTAAAATGAAAAGTGCTTACAAAGTGAAAATTTTTGAGAGTTTATTGATCAATTTGATCACGAGCCTTTTGTACTTGAACAGATAGGTATGTAAGGATTGTTGTCCTGAAAAAGGATTCTTTAAATCTGGCAACCTAAGGTCCTGATTAGATCTGGGATTGTTGATTGAAAGCTCATTACACGGGTACATTAGAAAGCTCTTGTATGATTCAAGCTTTTCAAACTAACTTTTAAAGAAAATTATCAATATTTACTGTTTTGAAAAGAAAAGTTGTTTCATTAATTACAGATATCTTTGAATCGCATATAGTTTATACCAATATGACTACTGATTTATTGAATCAACATTAGTACTTTTGAAAACATTTATTTGAGATACATTCTTTTATTCTCCTTGAATTAATCGAATTGAGTTCAAAGTTGTGTTTTGATTCATATATAGTAGGAATTGATTCTAGAAATCATTTTTGATGATGTCAGGATAACGGAAGTCTTTGAAAAGAAAATGTAAAAGTATAGTTATACTTAACATCTATTGTCACTACAAGTATATTTTGTATTTTGATTGAATATATTTGAAGTATATTTGTAGGGGGAGCATTAACAATGTCAAAAAAAAATAGATTAATATAATTAAAAATACAAATTTTAGTTAATCTGAATTAATGTCCTCTTAAAATCTTGATGAAATAATTTAAAAAGACAAATAAACTATTTTAGATTCAAAGGACAAAATGTTCAAATAGTTTACTATGTTCTCAAGATAATGTTAAGTTTTAGCATGTGTGTTGTTTTCGGAACGTTTTAGTTGGAAGTATCTAAAACTTGTTTAAGTGTACTAACTAGACGTTATGTTAGATAAGGTAACGTGTAAAACTGCCTCTAGACAGCGTTTTACTCGTTAGGTTAGTTAACTCAACGAGTTATACTTGAATATTTCGGGTACCTTGATTGAATAAACTTTATTCAATATTTATTTAATTTCTAAACCCGACTTATCTTCACGTTGAGTTATACTCCTAAAAACCCTATTTAAACACTTATAACACGGGGACATAGGTTATTTGTAAACTTTGTCAAGAAAATCTTTCCCGCTTGTTGCTGTTACAACCTGCGACGATGGTCTCCAAGTTCTACAAAGGTCGTGGCAGAGGAAAAGGCAAAAGCAGAAGAGATGCAAAAGGAAAAGAAATAGAGAATGATGAAGCTCCATGTACTTGGTTCAAGAAAATATTTCGAGTGGACAAAAGGTTAGAAGAACTTTATAGAGATTACTTCTTTTCTCAAGATATATTAGATGAAGTTAGACAAGAACTTCAACATACTGATGCAAGTATTACATACATGGGTATTCGAAGTAAATATGATAGAGAATATAGCATGAAATGTGCTGAGATTGCATTTTTGGAACAGTATGCAAAATATTTGGAAAAAGGTGTAGGTTCATCAAATAGAACTCCTCAAACTCCTATAAATGGTACATGACTACATGCATTTGAGGAAGAGCATGAATCAGCTATCCCTACTCCTTTATATTCAAAACAAGTAGAATCAGATATTGCTGTAGACAAAACAAAAGTTGATAGTCTTCGAAAGGCCGTTGCAATAGAAAGTGCCTTAGAAGAATTAAAGCAGAAAACTTTTATGGAGCAATTTGAAAAGAAAACAGTAATACTTGAAAAGGAGAAACAAAAATGTTATAGCAGAAGGAAAGTCAGAAAAATTATGTCTAAGGAAACAAAGTCTATTGAAAAAGGAAAATCAGATGAAAATTTATTTTTAAAGGACAATGTATGTCTAGACATTGTACCTTATTGTGCATCTGATAAACTCATCAGTTCCGAACACACTGAAATTGATGAAGATAATGAGACTTTATTTTCCCTTGCTGGAAAGCTTGAGAAGAAATCCAAGTCAAATATAAGCTCAAGTTTTTCTATTAATACAAGTCCTGATGATGCAGAAATTGACAAATCAGAGCATCAGGCACTTGACATTGAACAAGTTATTGCAGATATAATTGACAATGTTGAGGTAGTAACTAGTTCAAAGGCTAAATTGTCTAGAGTAGTAGATATTGAAATTCTTAAGACTCTAGAAGAGCTAAAAGTTAATCAGCCTTCTACGGAATCTATAGAAACAGAGTTTGAGAATTCATAGCATGAATCAATGGAAATATCTGTTGAACAAAATGAACAATTACAGACAGATACATTGGCTGTAGAATTTGTAGAAAAATTGTACTCTGAACATTCTATAGAGATTGAACAGATGAATGTTGAGCATATTGACAATGTTCCTAACACTATTGAAGTTGAAGAATCAAACTTACTTGAGCAGCTTCAAGATAATATTTTGGAAGAGGAACAACATGACATTCATTTTGAAGAAGAGGTTCCTGAAAATGAATTAAACTCTGAATCATGGCTTCAGGTATCACCTTCTTTGTGTGCAATGTTAAACATTCAAGGTAATACAATTCATTTTAGATCTGAAGAAGCATTGTAGAAATGCAATAATCTGATTATATGTCAGATTCTACATGCTCGTCCAATAAAATTCAGAAATTTGATGGACATAAGAGATCTGTTTGAGTTTCAAGGCCTCATTAAATTCTTGCTAGTAGGAACGAAATGGAAGTAATACACAGAGTTTATTGTAGCTTTTTATAGCAATTTGGTCAAGAATGGAAATTTTCTGAAAACTCAAATAAATGAACAGGAGTTTATATTGTCTCCTGAGTTAATTTTTGATGTTTTAGGATTAAAGAATGAAGGTGTTGTTGTTACCAACAGATTTGACATGATAAGACAACTGGAATGAAACATTCAGTCTTTATCAAAAATTCCAGATGTATATTCTGAAATGAGATTAATGGAAAATCTGAATGTAGAGGCAAGGTTTATTGCAAATATATTGCATGCAAATTTATTTCAGAGAGTTGGACACAATATGGAAGTCAGCAGAAGTTGTTTATATGCAACTTATAGCTTGCTGAATAGAATTCAAATCAATTGGTTTGATGTTTTCACTTCTCAACTACAGCATATGAGTTCAAAGTTATTTTATGGTGATGCTATATGTAGACTCATTGCAAGCTAATTGAATTTATCCGACTGGCCCTTTGAAACTAAAGGCATGAGAGCATTTAGTGTCAAAGATTTGCAAAAATTCCAGACCATGCATAAACCTCAACGACAACAACAACAACAACCTGATATAGACCATATACAACAACAACAACAAAGTTATTCAGTTCAAGCAGAACAGCAAACCCAGCTACCTCCTGACATAGATGCAGTACTTAACGACATCAGAAATGATATTAGGCATCTAGGAGATAATATATGTAATGCTATAAGTGATATACTTAGGAGGGGTCGCTAACTGTTTTTGTTTGTTTCTGAATACAAAATGTAATGTTTGTATTATTTGTTTGATTCATTGAACAATACATTTTTCTGTAAATGTCTTTAGTTATTATTCTTGTTTACATAAAGAGTTGTTGTAATTATATCTCTTATATATGTATATATATTCTTTGTAATTATCTTTTTGATTAATGACAAAAAGGGGGAGAAATATTATAAAAAGATGATTATGATCTTAATTGTATATATATATTATAAAAGGAGATGTTATTTAAATGGTTATTGTAATCTGACAAATGATAATTAGAAAACTGATACTTATATAATTATTGACATTTGAGAGTTTTAGTTCTGAGAGGTAAAATTTACACAAACAATAGAAATAAGCTTAAGTGAACTTAAGTCAATAAACAAGTTTGTTGAATTAAAAGTTAACCCAATGAATGTGCTTTGTTGAGTTATACATATTTCATAATTGATTTAATATGGTTTTGTCATCATCAAAAAGGGGGAGATTGTTGAGTATTTTTGTTTTGATGATGTGTGCTGAATGAAAATAATCATATTTGCTTAATTACTATTGCTTGTGAAAAGAAATTAAAAACATCAATTAATACAGAAAAAGGTTACTGATATAAATACTTATCTGTATTGGATCTGAAGTTAATAATTAGTCATTTCGTTGCATTAATTTCTTATTTAGCTAAACGTTAAGTTAATGTATGTTTTTATTGAAAAGCATGATATGTTTTAATGTTATATCTTATGTATCATGAATAGTGCACGTTTAGACAACTCGTTAAGTTAGAGTTTTGTTTGTATAGAGGTCACGTGAGAACTCGTTAAGTTAGAGGCTTAAAGGTTAAAATAGGTCACGTGATAACTCGTTAAGTTAGTGAGTAAAAGAAATATTGATGATTTATCTGAGAAAATCAAAAATATGAACTTAAATGATCAAACTAATGATGAAGGTGATGGACTTTTAGATGTTGATGAGAATATTGAGGAAAATCAGAGAAATTGGCGTTATTCTTCATCCCATCCCATTACTCAAGTCATTGGTAATATTAATGAAGGAGTTAAAACTAGAGCTTCAGTAAATTTAAATAGTATGTGTATGTTTGTTTCTATGGTGGAACCAAGGAATATACAATAAGCATTATCTGATGAAAATTGGATAGTGGCAATGCAAGAAGAACTAAATCAATTCATCAGAAATGATGTATGGGAATTAGTCTCTCCACCAGAAAATCAGTCCATAATAGGTACAAAGTGGATCTTTAGAAACAAAACTAACGAAACTGGTCAAATTATAAGGAATAAAGCTAGATTAGTTGCACAAGGGTATACACAGGAAGAAGGATTAGATTATGATGAAACATTTGCTCCTGTGGCTAGGTTAGAAAGTATTAGAATATTATTGGCCTATGCTTGTTATATAGATTTTAAATTATATCAAATGGATGTAAAGAGTGCATTTCTAAATGGTTTAATTAATGAAGAAGTCTATGTAAAACAATCACCTGGATTTGAAGATATTAAAAATCCTGACTTTGTGTATAAATTGAAGAAAGCCTTATATGGTTTGAAGCAAGCACCTAGATCATGGTATGAAAGATTGTCTACTTTTTTAATAGGAAAAGGCTATATCATGGGAAAAGTGGATCATACTCTATTTATTAAGAGAGATGGTAAAGATCAGATTGTTGTTCAAATATACGTGGATGATATAATCTTTGGAGCAACCTCTGATAAGTTGATAGAAATATTCTCTGAAGAGATGACTAAAAGGTTTGAAATGAGTATGATAGGAGAACTTTCATATTTTTTGAGACTTCAAATTAAGCAAATGGATAAAGGTATATTTTTAAATCAGGAAAAATATGCAGATGAAATGCTTAAGAAATTTAATTTTAATGATACAAGGATTCGAGGAACTCCTATGAGTACTACTTTAAAGTTAGATATTGATGACATAAGAAAATCTATAGATCAAAGAAAATACAGAAGTATGATTGGTTCTTTACTTTATTTGACTGCTAGTAGACCTGATATTATGTTTGCTGTGTGTGTTTGTGCTAGATTTCAATCTAATCCTAAAGAATCACACTTAATTGCAGTTAAAAGAATATTTAGATATATACAATGAACTAAACATTTCAGACTATATTATTCTAAGGATAGTTCAATAGATCTTATAGGATATACTGATCTTGATTATGCATGATCTAAATCTGATAGAAAGAGTACTAGTGGCACATGTCAATTATTGGGAAATAATTTGGTGTCATGGTTTAGTAAAAAGCAAAAATGTGTAGCACTTTCTACTACAGAAGCTGAATATGTTGCTGCTGCACTGTGTTGCACTCAGATTCTATGGATAAGGCAAACTTTAGAAGATTTTGGATTATCTTATGAAACAACTAAGATTTATTGTGACAGTAGTTCTGTAATAAATCTTTCCAAATGTATTACATTCAAGAGCAAAACATATAGAGGTTAGACATCATTTTCTAAGAGATAACATAATTAAAGGAAAAATTAAATTAGAATTTGTGTCTAGTAAAAATTAATTAGCTGATATATTTACAAAACCTCTAGACGAAAATACATTCTGCAACATTAGATTAAATTTAGGTATTTGCAGGTTATGTGATGTGTAAAATGCTTAAACTCCACATAAAAAGATAAATATTATTAATGTTGTTCACCTCATAGATATTATATACTTATTATAAATATCTAAAGTAATATCTAAACTGCTGCTTAAGATACTATGTATTTATTGTAAAATCATAGTAGTATCTTATTGATTTTAAGTAGTTTATCAATTTTAATGGTTTTTACGATTTTAAGTGGAAGTGTAAATGAAAAACATTAAATACTTCTAACATTCTGAAATTTTGATTAAATGTTTTCTTTGAATCAAGGAAAATGCATATGATCATGCATAAATTTGACTTAATTGATTAAACTTGTAGAATAAGTTATATGTAACTCATCTTAAACTGTTAATCAAAAGTATAAGCTTATTGAAACTGATTCATATTTTTAGTACAATCATAGAAGTAAAAATTGTATGAGATTTGTGTTTTATTGCATCTGTATTAATGAAATACATATATACTGTGCTTAAAATGAAAAGTGCTTACAAACTGAAAATCTTTGAGAGTTTATTGATTAGTTTGATCACGAGCCTTTTGTACTTGAGCAGATAGGTATGTAAGGATTGTTGTCCTGAAAAAGGATTCTTTAAATCTGGCAACCTAAGGTCCTGATTAGATCTGAGATTGTTGACTGAAAGCTCATTACACGGGTACATTAGAAAGCTCTTGTATGATTCAAGCTTTTCAAACTAACTTTTAAAGAAAATTATCAATATTTACTGTTTTGAAAAGAAAAAGTTGTTTCATTAATTACAGATATCTTTGAATCGCATATAGTTTATACCAATATGACTACTGATTTATTAAATCAACATTAGTACTTTTGAAAACGTTTATTTGAGATACATTCTTTTATTCTTCTTAAATTAATCGAATTGAGTTCAAAGTTGTGTTTTGATTCATATACAGTAGGAATTGATTCTGGAAATCATTTTTGATGATGTTAGGATAACGGAAGTCTTTGAAAAGAAAATGTAAAAGTATAGTTATACTTAACATCTATTGTCACTACAAGTATATTTTGTATTTTAATTGAATATATTTGAAGTATATTTGTAGGGGGAGCATTAACAATGTCAAAAAAAAAATAGATTAATATAATTTAGAATACAAATCTTAGTTAATCTGAATTAATGTCCTCTTAAAATCTTGATGAAATAATTTAAAAAGACAAATAAACTATTCTAGATTCAAAAGACAAAATGTTCAAATAGTTTACAATGTTCCCAAGATAATGTTAAGTTTAGCATGTGTGTTGTTTTCGGAAGGTTTCAATTGGAAGCATCCAAAAATTGTTTAAGTGTACTAACTAGACGTTATATTAGATAAGGTAACGTGTAAAACTGCCTCTAGACAGCGTTTTACTCGTTAGGTTAGTTAACTCAACGAGTTATACTTGAATATTTCGAGTACTTTGATTGAATAAGCTTTATTCAAAATTTATTTTATTTCTAAACCTGACTTCTCTTCACATTGAGTTATACGCCTAAAAACCCTATTTAAACACTTATTATATGGGCACTTAGGTTATTTGTAAACTTTGTCAAGAAAATCTTTCCCACTTGTTGTTGTTACAACCTACGACGATGGTCTCTAAGTTCTACAAAGGTCGTGGCAGAGGAAAAGGCAAAAGCAGAAGAGATGCCACAGGAAAAGAAATAGAGAACGATGAAGTTCCACGTACTTGGTTCAAGAAAATATTTCGAGTGGACAAAATGTTAGCAGAACTTTATAGAGATTACTTCTTTCCTCAAGATATATTAGATGAAGTTAGACAAGAACTTCAACATACTGATGCAAATATTACATACATGGGTATTCAAAGTAAATTTGATAGAGAATACAGAATGAAATGTGATGAGATTGCATTTTCGGAACAGTATGCAAAATATTTGAAAAAAAGTGTAGGTTCATCAAATAGAACTCCTCAAACTCCTATAAACGATACAAGACTACATGCATTTGAGGAAGAGCATGAATCAGCTATCTCTACTCCTTTATATTCGAAACAAGTAGAATCAGATATTGCTGTAGACAAAACAAAAGTTGAGAGTCTTCGAAAGGCCGTTGCAGTAGAAAGTGCCTTAGAAGAATTAAAGCAGAAAACTTTTATGGAGCAATTTGAAAAGAAAACAACAATACTTGAAAAGGAGAAACAGAAATGTTATAGAAGAAGGAAAGTCAGAAAAATTATGTCTAAGGAAACAAAGTCTATTGAAAAAGGAAAATCAGATGAAAATTTATTTCCAAAAGACAATGTATGTCTAGACATTGTACCTTATTATGCATCTGATAAACTCATCAGTTCCGAACACACTGAAACTGATGAAGATAATGAGACTTTATTTTCCCTTGCTAGAAAGCTTGAGAAGAAATACAAGTCAAATATAAGCTCAAGTTTTTCTATTATTACAAGTCTTGATGATGCAGAAATTAACAAATCAGAGCATCATGCACCTGACATTGAACAAGTTATTGCAAATATAATTGACAATGTTGAGGTAGTAACTAATTCACAGGCTGAATTGTCTAGAGTAGTAGATATTGAAAATGTTAATACTCCAAAAGAGCTAAAAGTTAACCAGCCTTCTTTAGAATATAGAGAAGCAGAGTTTGAGAATTCACAGCATGAATCAATGGAAATATCTGTTGAACAAAATGAACAATTACAAACAGATACACCGACTGTAGAATTTGCGGAAAAATTGAAATCTGAACATTCTATAGAGACTAAACAGATGAATGTTGAGCATATTGACAATGTTCCTAACTCTGTTGAAGCTAAAGAATCAAGCTTACCTGAGCAGCTTCAAGATAATATTTTGGAAGAGGAACAACATGACATTCATTTTGAAGAAGAGGTTCCTAAAGATGAATTAAACTTTGAATCACAGCTTCAGGTATCACCTTCTTTGTGTACAACATTAAAAATTCAAGGTAATGCAATTCATTTTAGATCTGAAGAAGCATTGCAGAAATACAATAATCTGATTACATGTCAGATTTTGCATGCTCGTCCAATAAAATTCAAACATTTGATGGAAATAAGAGATCTGTTTGAGTTTCAAGGCCTCATTAAATTCTTGCTAGTAGGAACAAAATGGAAGCAATACACAGAGCTTATTGCAGTTTTTTATAGCAATCTAGTCAAGAATGGAAATTTTCTAAAAACTCAAATAAATGAACAAGAGTTTATATTGTCTCCTGAGTTAATTTCTGAAGTTTTAGGATTAAAGAATGAAGGTGTTGTTGTTACCAACAGATTTGACATGATAAGACAACTGGAATGGAACATTCAATCTTTATCAAAAATTCCAAATGTATATTCTGAAATGAGATTAATGGAAAATTTGAATGTAGAGGCAAGGTTTATTGCAAATATATTGCATGCAAATTTATTTCAGAGAGTTGGACATAATTTGGAAGTCAGCAGAAGTTGTTTATGTGCAACTTATGGCCTACTGAATAGAATTCAAATAAATTGGTTTGATGTATTTATGTCTCAACTACAGCATATGAGTTCAAAGTTATTTTATGGTAATGCTGTATGTAGAATCCTTGCAAGCCAATTGACTTTATCCGACTAGCTCTCTGAAACTAAAGGCATGAGAGCATTTAGTGTCAAAGATTTGCAAAAATTTCAGGCCATGCATAAACCTCAACGACGACAACAACAACCTGATACAGACCATATACAACAACAACAACAAAGTTATTCAGTTCAAGTAGAACAGCAAACACAGCTACCTCCTGACTTAGATGCAGTGCTTAACGACATTAGAAATGATATTAGGCATCTAGGAGATAAAATATGTAATGCTATAAGTGATATACTTAGGAGGGGTCAATAACTGTTTTTGTTTGTTTCTGAATACAAAATGTAACGTTTGTATTAACTTGTTTGATTCATTGAATAATACATTTTTTTGTAAATGTGTTCAATTATTATTCTTGTTTACAGAAATCGTTGTTGTAATTCTCTTATATATATATATATATTCTCTGTAATTATCTTTTTGATTAATGACAAAAAGGGGGAGAAATATTATAAAAAGTTGATTATGATCTTAATTGCATATATATATTATAAAAGGAGATGCTATTTAAATGGTTATTGTAATCTGATAGATAATAATTAGAAAACTGATACTTATATAATTATTGACATCTGAGAGTTTTAGTTCTGAGAGGTAAAATTTATACAAACATAGAAATAAGCTTAAGTGAACTTAAGTCAACAAACAAGTTTGTTGAATTAAAAGTTAATTCAACAAAGGTGCTTTGTTGAGTTAAACATATTTCATAATTGATTTAATATGGTTTTGTCATCATCAAAAAGGGTGAGATTGTTGAGTATTTTTGTTTTGATGATGTGTGCTGAATGAAAATAATCATATTTGCTCAATTACTATTGCTTGTGAAAAGAAATTAAAATCATCAATTAATACAGAAAAAGCTTAGTGATATAAATACTTGTCTGTATTGGATCTGAAGTTAATAACTAGTCGTTTCGTTGCATTAATTTCTCATTTAGCTAAATGTTAAGTTAACGTGTGGTTTTATTGAAAAGCATGATATGTTTTATAGTTATATCTTCTGTATCATGAACAATGCACGTTTATACAACTCGTTAAGTTAGAGTTTTGTTTGTATAGAGGTCACGTGAGAACTCGTTAAGTTAGAGGCTTAAAGGTTAAAATAGGTCACGTGATAACTCGTTAAGTTAGTTAGTAAAAGAAGAGATGAACTCGTTAAGTTAGTGTTATACACGTGGTGAAATTAAAAGTTACGAATGTTGTATTGTATCACGTGAGGTGCATATGTTTAACTCATTAAGTTAACATAACTAAACGCGTTGAGTTGCTATATTGAACACTAAGGCAACGTGTTAGGTTAGCGTTATAAACTTAAGTTGTTATTTTTGGACGTGGTAAAATTCTTATTATAAAAATATTTGTTTATTACTGAATCGGTGAGTTAAAGTTTTTCGGAGACTTACAGTCGTAACTATCCGAAAGGTAACTTAAGTCATGTTTTCAGGTCTTGACACGTGTCTCACTAGTTTTATAATATAAAGAGTTTTTCGGTGACTTACATCCGTAACTATCCGAAACTTAAACTGTTTTCGGTGACTTATTGTTTAACCTTCCGAAAGAAAGGTTAAGTTGGTTCGTTGAGTTATCATAACACAACGGAGATGGTTCGTTGAGATAGCATAACACCACAGACTTAGTTCGTTGAGTTAGCTACAGTACTCATCACGTGAAATGGCACATGAGGAACTCGTTAAGTTAGAAACGTTAAGTTATATATATATACTTGTGTTACTCGTTTAGTTAACATTAAAGTAACGACTTCTTATTACACTGATGAAAAATTTTTGGACGAGAGTTTATTTTGCAGGAAATTTTTCAAAGATCAAAGACTGATGATTAAAGAAAATTCAAAATATAAACGTGGGTTAGAACGTGTGTGTTTCGATGAAGGGAAAAGAAAAGACGTGGAGAAGTGGAAAACTAGTAGTGATTAAACATGGAGGATATGCATGAAATGAAGATACAGTATAAAAGGCATAGAGTTCTCGTTGATCAAACCATCCTTGCACACAAAAAGAAAAATCTTTTCAAGGATCAAACCATCCCTGCACACCAAAAGAAAAATCTTTTTCAGGGATCAAAAACACCTTCTCGGGGAAAATCTCTCAAGTGGAAGAAAATTCAGTGAAGCATAAAAAAGTAAGATTTTCATCACTGAAGATTTGAAGTATCATAAGAAAGCAAATTCGGTGAAGTAGAGAAAGACAAGATATTCGTCACTGAAGAATTGCTGAAGAAGAAAGAAGAAGAAAGATTTCAAACAGGGAGAAATATTTTAAATTTCGTAAATTAGTTTTCTCTGTTTGTAGTTATGAAATTGTTTAGATGATACATGGTATCGAGATATAATTGCATCTACAATTTCTAAGGAGAATTGAATTGTATATTGTAATTGAAACCTTGAATAAAAATGATTTTATGAAAACACTGTCTTGACTTTTTTTGAGTTTTAAAGTTTCAATTATATTTCAGAAAATATTAAAAATACACAATTCACCTGTTCAAGCTTTAATTTTGCCCATTTATAATGAATTTTATAAGTAATTTTGCATGATATTATCTATCTATGGTGGATAAATGATATTAATTATGGGTAATATAAGTCTTGAAATATAGTGCAATATAGAAATTTAATTAACAAGTGCATCCCCATTAGATATAATTTTACATATAACTCATTGATTTTATTTTAAATGTCCTATCCTATGTTGGCTAACATCTCTTGGAGTTCAATTTCCATTAATTATAGGTAACACACATGTGGAAGGAGCTTATTGCAAAAGATAAAAAGAAGATGTAAATAATCAAAGTTGGTGGACTAAATTTTAAAGAAGTGGACATGCCAACACCTCATTGGTTCCCTTAGATCTATGGATTCTCATTGGAGGGTGATACACTCAATGTTGGAAGAGGTGGAATCAGGCGAGAAAAGCATGCGCGGAAGACGTACGTGCGGGAGACGTACGCACAGGAGACGTACGCGCGGAAGACGTGCGTCTGGGAGACAACGCACACGAGAATTCATTCACCCGGTGGAGAGAATTATTTAAAGTCGGAAGAAATACCTGCGACCGAGAGTCCCGCGACCGAGAGTTCTGTGTTTGGGAGAAAACGCGCGCGAGAGGTGGAGACGCGGCTGAGCATCTGAGCATCCTTGTGGGAGTGAAAGCTCTTCCCAAGCTCTCTAGTAAAGCTCCATTGTGCAAGTTCCTCTACTACAGATTTTCAAAGCTCACCAAGGTAGTGACAGCCCTTGGAAAGTTTGTTTTCTGGTAGTAGAGGAAAGCAAAGCTAGAGGAGTTTGGTAGAGATACACTTCTTGTTTATGATGTCTTAGTAGGATTAAATGTGTGTTCAAGTTTAATTACTACATTGTTCTCTTAATTTCAGTTTACATTCATTTGATTTGTTGGGACCATACATAGGGCTTTCACAAGAGTGGTCGACACCTATGTATGGTATACTTGGCACATATGAATGTGAAGTGTTGATTCAAGGAGAAGAAGAGGAGTATAAGAATTTGGAAGTGTATTGTGTTGAATTTCTTCTTAATGAAGAACCTCTCATTTACCTTAGTTGTTAATTTTAATTTCAGTAGTTAGCTGAATTTGTTATACCTTATATTGATCACATTTTGTCCAAATCAATCTCCAAAAAGAATTTCTAATGCAAGTAGTATAGTATAGTTTAGCTAGATTAGCAAATAGCATAGTTGCATGCATTTAGTATAAATTAGAATAGAGTAGTATAGTCTATTGAACCTTGTTGTTTTATTTTTCTTTCCTTAATATTGATGCATTGATATCACTTCTGAAATCACGTGGAACTTGTGTGCATGTTATAATTGAATGAGTTGATAGATTTACAAGTAAAGAAATTGATTCACATCACCATTTTCCGCTACACATTGCCTTGAAATTGCATGATTTGTGAGCTTGTGTTAACTTTGATTATTCTACATTCACATGTCATTAATTTACTGAAGTATACCTAAGAGCTTGAAGAACAAGTTGAGTAATAGTTGATTAAGTCATAAACACAATCCTTGTGGAAGAATGACCTATATTTGCCATGTACACCAAAAGAACTGTGCACTTGCAGTAAAGCTTGAGCTAAAAATATAGGTCAACAAGTTTTTGGCGCCGTTGCCGGGGATTGGCAATTTGGCTTAGTTTATTTTTACCATATTTGAAGTTCTTAGTTGGTTGTTTGATAAATTTTCATAAATATATCTTTCTTGTGCTTAGTTGTGAGTTTTATTGCTTAAATTTCTTGCAAGTATGTCAAATTTTCATCATGATGATCCTTTTAAGTTTATAAATAATTTTTTATCTGAAAGTGCTTGTTCTTATTGCCATGTAAAAGGTCATGATGAAAGCATATGTACCAGCAAGTTATTTAATATAAAAATTCAACCAGTAGAAGAAACAACTCATGTTAATGATGAATATGATGTCTTGCATGATGCTAGTGAATTTTCTTACGATTTTGATATGCATAAATCTCATATTGATGAAAGAAATGATGTTTGTGATTGCTCTCATGTTAGTAGTAGTTCTATAGAAGAGTCCATGAGGAATATAGAGAGAATCATAGAGTTAGGAGATAGCTATTATGTTGCCACTAAGCTCTTACAACAAAAAGAAGATGTAATTGTCATAGATGATGAAGAAGACTCTAATGTAGATAAAAACGTGAATTTAATCTTAAGATCTGGAAAAATCATAGAAAGAAACATATTAGAACATGGAAGTGAAGAAAAACAAAGTGAAGAAAACGTAGATGAAAAGGAAGAAAATATGTTGACAAGAGATGAACATAAGGATGTAGAACTAGAACATGAAGGAGTTGAACTTGAAAAATGTCTAATGGATGAAACTAATGAAGAATTAATTGAAGAAAACCCTGTTATAGACTTAGAAATGGATAAAAAGAAAGAAGAAACATCTGAAAATATGAACAACAAACCACCATTTCCTAGTCGGCTTGACAACAACAAAGAAAATGAGGAAAATGAAGTTATAAGAACCATATTTGAGAAAATCAATGTTAATATACCTATGTTAGAATTAATTAGAAAAATTCCAGCATATGGGAGGGTGCTTAAAAACCTTTGTACTAAGCATAGAAAGCCAAGAAAAAAATTAAGTAAGCAAGTTTATTTAATCAAGTTAAGTAGTTCAATGTTGCTTGATAGTTTAGCTAAAAAATTCAATGATCCTGGTGTTCCTCTAATAACTTGCTTAATAGGGAATGTTTTAATTGAAAAAGCATTATTAGATCTTGGTGCAGGAGTTAACATGATGCCAAAACACTTATATGAACAATTGGGAATCACATGAATTAAGAAAACTAGAACACTAATTAAACTAGCTGATAGATCATATAGGAGTCCCATGGGTATTGTAGAAGATGTCTTAATTCAAATTGAAGATTTTATATACCCAGCCAACTTTATCATTTTAGAAACCAGTGCACCAACTTGTGAACCAAATGAATCTACATTGATCCTAGGGAGACCATTCTTAGCAACTATTAATGCCCACATTAATTGCAGAAATGGTAAAATGTCAATCTCCTTTAACAATAAGGTGATATCATTGAACATTTTTAAAAGAGATAGGACTATAAACCATCAAGTAGATGACAACATTAGTGTAAGCATTTCTGAATTATTTGAAGAAGTCGAAAATAATAGTAATGAGGAAGAACTTAGTGCTGAAATTTGCTTTCTAGACGTTGAAGATAATCTAGAACACAAGGCATCGTTACAAGAGAATAGTGGTGAGCATGAAATGAATAATGACTTGATTTTAGAAGTTAAGGAAAGGAATAAATTAAAAGCACTCCCACAAAATCTGAAATATGCATTTATAGATAAGCAAAATGAATATCCTGTTATAATTGGAGCAAACTTAATCCCAAACCAAGAAGAAAAATTAATGAAGATATTAAGTAAAAACAAGAGAGCTCTTGGTTGGCAATTGAGTGGCATTGTAGGAGTTAGTCCCACTATAGTTCAACATAGAATTATCCTAGAATATGAGAACTATGCCTTTAAAGAACCTCAACGTAGATTAAATCTCCAAATGAGTGAGGTGGTAAAGAAGGAGATAGTTAAATGGCTTGACAATGGCATTATATACCCTATTAGTGATAGTAGGTGGGTAAGCCCTGTGCATGTAGTACCTAAGAAATCGGGCTTTACAGTAGTTGAAAATCAAGATCATGAGTTAGTGTCTACTAGAATAAAAACTAGTTGGAGGGTATGTATTGATTATCGTAAATTGAATTCTGCAACTCGCAAAGATCATTTCCCATTGCCATTTGTTGATCAGATGCTAGAATGGTTAGCTGGACATGAATTTTATTGTTTTCTTGATGGATACTCTGGGTACAATCAAATACCCATAATCTCTAAGGATCAAGAAAAGACTACTTTTACTTGTCCAAGCGGAACCTATGCTTTTAGGCGTATGCCTTTCGGTTTATATAATGTGCCTGCAACATTTCAAAGATGCATGGTAGGAATTTTTTATGATATGAATGAAAAATTTTTAGAAATTTTCATGGATGACTTTTCTGTTTTTGGCAAAAATTTTGATATTTGTTTACATCATTTAGATATGGTTTTGCAAAGATGTGTTGAAAAGAATTTTATTTTAAATTGGGAAAAGTGCCATTTCATGGTGAATGAAGGCATAGTTCTTGGGCATGTGATATCTAATAGAGGGATTGAGGTGGATAAGGCAAAAATTGACGTTATATCTCATTTGCAGCCACCTAAATCTGTTAAGGAGGTTAGAAGCTTTTTAGGACATGCTGGTTTTTATCGTAGATTTATTCATGATTTTAGTAAGATAGCAAGACCTATAACTAATTTACTTGCAAAAGATTCTGAGTTTGTTTTTGATGAACATTGTCTTGCTGCCTTTAATCAACTTAAGCATGTATTAATATCTCCTCCTATAATTCATGCCCCAATATGGGATTATCCTTTTGAAATTATGTGTGATGCCTCCAATTATGTAGTAGGTGCAGTACTTGGGCAAATAATTGATAAGAAACATCATGTCATATGCTATGCTAGTAAAACTTTGAATGAAGTTCAAGTAAATTATACTACCACAGAAAAAGAATTTCTTACTGTTGTTTTTGCTCTAGATAAATTTAGACCATATTTAGTTTGCAATCAAGTTATTGTGCATACTGATCATGCAGCTATTAAACATTTGATGAGTAAAAAAGATGCAAAACCAAGATTAATTCGTTGGGTTTTATTGTTGCAAGAATTCAACATAGAAATTAAAGATAAGGTTGGAAAAGAAAATTTAGTTGCTGATCACCTCTCTAGATTAGAAAATATTCCAGCATGCAATAATGTGATTAATGAAAAGTTTCCTGATGAGAGTTTATTTCTAGTTGGTAAGTTACCTTGGTTTGCAGACATTGCTAACTATCTTGCTACAGGGTTAATACCAACTGATTTATCTAAACCAGATA
Organism: Cymodocea nodosa; assembly: GCA_036874045.1. NCBI lineage: Eukaryota > Viridiplantae > Streptophyta > Magnoliopsida > Alismatales > Cymodoceaceae > Cymodocea > Cymodocea nodosa. The sequence goes on along the minus strand of CM072342.1, from coordinate 13,483,043 downwards.
AGAAAAGATTGAGGTACATGGCTAAACATTATGTTTGGATGGAACCTTATTTGTATAAAATGGGTTCTGATCAAATTTTTAGAAGATGTCTTCCTGAAGATGAAATTGCTAATGTCTTAAATTTTTGTCATAATCATGCTTGTGGAGGTCATCTTAGCCATAGAAAAACTTCTTTGAAAATTCTTGAATGTGGATTTTATTGGCCTTCTCTAATTAAAGACTCTAAAGATCATTGTAGACATTGTGATAGATGCCAAAGAATGGGAAAAATTTCCAAACGAAATATAATGCCTTTGAATCCTATCATTGAAGTTGAAATTTTTGATGTTTGGGGCATTTATTTCATGGGACCATTTCCCATTTCTTTTGGTTATTCTTATATTTTGTTGGCTGTTGATTATGTTTCTAAATGGATTGAAGCTATCCCAACTAAGAGAAATGATGCTAAAGTTGTTGTTGATTTTCTTAGATCTAACATTTTTGCTAGATTTGGTATTCCAAGATTAGTGATAATGGACCTCACTTTTGCAATAGAGTATTTCAAATGGCTTTGAGGAAGTATGGGGTTACTCACAAGTTAGCAACACCATATCATCCTCAAACAAGTGGGCAAGTTGAGGTATCCAATAGACAAATCAAGCACATGCTCGAAAAAGTAATCAAACCAAGTAAGAAGGATTGGGCAGAAAAGCTTAATGATGCACTTTGGGGTTATAGGACTGCCCATAAAACTGTGTTGGGAATGTCACCATTTAGAGTAGTTTATGGGAAAACATGTCATTTACCTATAGAAATAGAACATAAAGCAGAATGGGCTATTAGAACATTTAACATGTGTGTTGATGATGTAGGAAAAGCAAGAAAATATCAACTCAATGAGCTAGAAGAAATAAGAAGAGAGGCTTATGAAAATGCAAAGATTGCGAAAGAACGAGCAAAAGCATTCCATGACAAGAAAATTCTAATAAAGGACTTTCATGAGGGACAAGAAGTTTTATTATATAACTCTAGATTACATTTGTTCCTTGGAAAATTTAAGACTAGATGGACAGGACCATTCATCATTAAACATATATATAATCATGGAGCTATAACTATAGAAAAGTGTAAGACAGAATTTAAAACTGTAGTGAATGGTCAAAGACTTAAAGAATATTATCCTGGAAAAACCTACAATCATGGAGAGAGTGCTTTGTTGTTGGAACCCAATTATAATTAGTGTTTGTATGTATTTAGTTGTAGATGTAGTTTTTCTTTTCTTAATTCTTAGTAATTTTTCATTCTATGTATTAGTGTGTTAGTAGTTAACAATAAAATTTATTATTCCAAGTTCACGTCAAAATTTTATATGCTTATTATCATGCATCTATCCTTGTTGTTTCATGTCATCTTGAATTTATATGGTGAACCATTCATGCTGAAATTTTATGATATATGATGGTACTTGTATACTTTGATGATATTTCACCATGTAAATAACTCTTGCATATACTCTTGAATTACATAACTGATGTGAATGTCTTAGTGCATGAAAAGTTGGGAGAGAGGCACAGATAACAGGTTGATATGCATAGAGAATCAAAAAGAAACACACATGGCAGCAAACAACAATGAGAGGAGGGTGGTGCTCAAAGACATGTTCTATCCTACACAAAGAAGTAGGATCACTTGCATTCAACTACCAGATGAGAATGGAGCACATTTTGAGTTGAAATCCCACTACATCAGCCAATTACCAAAGTTCATGGGACACGATGATGAGGATGCTTATGGCTTCCTTGAAGAATTTGAAGATGTATGCAACTTAATGAAGATACAAAATCTGACAGATGATTCCATCTTATTGAGATTTGTTCCCTTTGCCTTGAGAGACCAAGCAAGAAGGTGGCTTCAAAGTTTACCACCCAACTCTATTACTTCATGGGAGCAATTTAGTGCCATCTTTTTGAAAAGATTCTATCCAATTGCCAAAACAAATGAGATGAGAAAGGTTATTAATTCTTGCTATCAAATGCCAGAAGAATCATTTGCTAATTTCTTTAGCAGGTTCAATGAATTGCTTGTGAGGTGTCCACATCATGGGATACCCTTGTGGAGGCAATGCCAAATCGTGTATGATGGAATCCCTACATCAGTAAAGGGCTTGCTGGAATCCATGGTGCAAGGAGACTTTGCAAATCTTGAAGACACAGTGGCATGGAACTTCTTGGGAGAGTTGGCGGCAAAGACATTAAGTTGGGAGAAATCCTCTCCAAGATCTGAAACAAGGCAAGAGAAGGGCATTCATTCCATAAATGCAACCACGGCCCTTGAAATGAAATATGGAAGCCTATTGAAAAGGGTTGAAGTAATAGAAGGAAAAGGGAAAGAACCACTCAAGTGCTTGGGATGTAATATGGTAGGCCATATTGTGAATGAATGTCCTATGTTGGCTAACCCTTTTGCTGATGTTCAGGAAATATACACAAGGAACAATCAAAGGCAAGAAGTTTATAGCAACTCCTACAACCCATCTTGGAGGAACCACCCAAACTTTTCATGGAGAAACTCACATTTTCAAGATAATCAACATGGTGAATCCTCAAATTTTCAAGGCAATCAACCTACACGAAATACTATGGAATTGGCTAAGAAAAATGATCATTCAGCAGCAATAGAAGACATGGGAAAGAAGATAGACAGCTTGATCAAAGGCATGGAAGCATTTGCCATGAACAACACTAAGTATCAACCAATTGTGCATGCTAATGCATAATCAATCAGCAAGATAGAGGCACAACTATCCCAAATATCAGCAAGGCTTTGCGAGAGGGAGAAAGGAACCATTCCAAGCCAAGCTATCACAAATCCACGTGTCAACCAAGTGGAGACAACTTCAGGAGAAAAGTAAAGAGAAGAATCACTTGCAATCAACAAGATAGCTAGAGGCAACCTTTTATCTCCACAACTTATGCTCGGCTTATTTGATAAGAGACTTATTTTATTTCATGCTTGAGATGTTTAATTTTAAAGAACAGAATTTGATGATATATTTGAAAGTAGTTAGATGCATGATTTTCAAATACTTGAAGGGTGTAGAATGGGTTGAAAGACTTTATCCTGATATCATGTGTTTGTTTGACAAATTGATGTTCAACCATAATTAGAGTTAAATACATTTTATCTACACCACTTGAAGAGCAGTGCACAACAGGTATGCGCTAACATTTTTTTACTTATTCTTATTGTTGAAACAATCCTTTCTACATTGAGGACAATGCAGGAACTAAGTGTGAGGGGGAGGAGAAAGTAAAAAAATGTTTTAGGATGCATACTATAGCAATGAAATTGAAAATTTTCCAAATGTAAGTTTCTTTCACAAGCAGGTTGGTGGTAAGTTTGAAAATTCATTCTATATGTTGCATGCCACCATGTTTTAGGTGTATCCATGATAAGAACTTGCATGTCAATTTTTTTTTAGGAAATAGCTTTGTTAGTTTAATTTTGATTTTGAATTATTGCATCTTAGCTTTACTAGCATGCTACTCAATCTCCATTGTATGCTCTTAAGGTTGAGATCATTAATTCTTTATTAGTTTTAGCTTTGTTTTCATTTGAACTTAATTTCTTTTTGTGGCATGTTGAATTTTCTTCAGTAATGTTTTTTCCATATGATGTCTTACACTTAGAGCTGAGCTTATCTTTAAGGTGAGGATAGGAATATGCATGTGAGATGCTAACCATAGTTTCTTACTTATAACATATACACATTCTTGCACTAGACTCTTAATCATGTGGTATCTAGAGGACTCTTCTTATGACATGAATCTTGAGGAGTGGCTTAGGAAATCCTTCCAATAGGTTGTCCCATGAGAAGGGTAGATATATGAATTTGGGAATAAGGTTTAATACCCGTTCTCATAAGGTTGCTGGGGACGGAGGCTAAGTAACCTCTTAGTCTTCACGTGTAAACCCTTTATGGGAGGTATCCTAAGGGTAGTGGTAGGATGTGAGAAAAGAGAGGTTTCAAAAAAAAGAAAAAGAAAAAAAGAGAAGAAGTTGTTCTATAGAATGAATAAAGAAAATACTTTTATAGAATAAAAAAAAAAAAAAACTCAAGTGAAAATAAAGGGGCAATGTACTAGAGGATAGAAACCTAAAGAAACTTTCATGTATTCTTGGATTAAGTGAGATGAACCTAGATGCTATTGATTATGGGTCTAAGCACTTTGCACTTAATAGTATCTTAAAAACTTATTTTCCTTAGGTTGGCATTAGATGTCCATTCTAAATTCCTCACCATTACAGGAACTCAACTTGTGAGTGGAGATTATCTATAAGTATTGTTGCATTACTTAGTGAGAATTTAATTTGTCTTAATTTTCTTTATTGTGTTTATCTATTTCAAGGGGTTCCTTAATCTTTTCTTCTCTAAATTTTGCTAGAGGACTAGCAAAGTTTAAGTGCGTTCAAGCTTTAATTTTGCCCATTTTTAATGAATTTTATAAGTAATTTTGCATGATATTATCTATCTATGGTGGATAAATGATATTAATTATGGGTAATATAAGTCTTGAAATATAGTGCAATATAGAAATTTAATTAACAAGTGCATCCCCATTAGATATAATTTTACATATAACTCATTGATTTTATTTTAAATGTCCTATCCTATGTTGGCTAACATCTCTTGGAGTTCAATTTCCATTAATTATAGGTAACACACATGTGGAAGGTGCTTATTGCAAAAGACAAAAAGAAGATGTAAATAATCAAAGTTGGTGGACTAAATTTTAAAGAAGTGGACATGCCAACACCTCATTGGCTCCCTTAGATCTATGGATTCTCATTGGAGGGTGATACACTCGATGTTGGAAGAGGTGGAATCAGGCGAGAAAAGCATGCGCGGAAGACGTACGTGCGGGAGACGTACGCACAGGAGACGTACGCGCGGAAGACGTGCGTCCGGGAGACAACGCACGCGAGAATTCGTTCGCCCGGTGGAGAGAATTATTTAAAGTCGGAAGAAATACCTGCGACCGAGAGTCCCGCGACCGAGAGTTCTACGTTTGGGAGACAACGCGCGCGAGAGGTGGAGACGCGGCTGAGCATCTGAGCATCCTTGTGGGAGTGAAAGCTCTTCCCAAGCTCTCTAGTAAAGCTCCATTGTGCAAGTTCCTCTACTACAGATTTTCAAAGCTCACCAAGGTAGTGACAGCCCTTGGAAAGTTTGTTTTCTGGTAGTAGAGGAAAGCAAAGCTAGAGGAGTTTGGTAGAGATACACTTCTTGTTTATGATGTCTTAGTAGGATTAAATGTGTGTTCAAGTTTAATTACTACATTGTTCTCTTAATTTCAGTTTACATTCATTTGATTTGTTGGGACCATACATAGGGCTTTCACAAGAGTGGTCGACACCTATGTATGGTATACTTGGCACATATGAATGTGAAGTGTTGATTCAAGGAGAAGAAGAGGAGTATAAGAATTTGGAAGTGTATTGTGTTGAATTTCTTCTTAATGAAGAACCTCTCATTTACCTTAGTTGTTAATTTTAATTTCAGTAGTTAGCTGAATTTGTTATACCTTATATTGATCACATTTTGTCCAAATCAATCTCCAAAAAGAATTTCTAATGCAAGTAGTATAGTATAGTTTAGCTAGATTAGCAAATAGCATAGTTGCATGCATTTAGTATAAATTAGAATAGAGTAGTATAGTCTATTGAACCTTGTTGTTTTATTTTTCTTTCCTTAATATTGATGCATTGATATCACTTCTGAAATCACGTGGAACTTGTGTGCATGTTATAATTGAATGAGTTGATAGATTTACAAGTAAAGAAATTGATTCACATCACTATTTTCCGCTACACATTGCCTTGAAATTGCATGATTTGTGAGCTTGTGTTAACTTTGATTATTCTACATTCACATGTCATTAATTTACTGAAGTATACCTAAGAGCTTGAAGAACAAGTTGAGTAATAGTTGATTAAGTCATAAACACAATCCTTGTGGAAGAATGACCTGTATTTGCCATGTACACCAAAAGAACTGTGCACTTGCAGTAAAGCTTGAGCTAAAAATATAGCTCAACAACCCCCCTCTTGTGTAGCCATACGATCCTACAATATTCATTTCTAAGGTATGTAACATTCATTTTAACATGTTTACCAATGTGAAATGTAAGTTCATCAATGAATGAATCAATTAGTAACATGTATTTAAAATCATTCATAATCAATGCCACATTATTGCATTTAATGTCCACAAGTTCATAACCATAGTGTATAAAATATATGTGGCCATATCAAATTATTTCAATACCTTGATGACCTTTAAAATCTCTTTCTTGGCCTAAGAATTATTAAATCATACATTCAAGCATATGAACATATAGTATGTTTCGTGAAAATTGCATTAAAGGGGTGCATTTGTGCACATATTCATGCAATGTCATAAAAATGTGATTAGCATGCATTTTCTTGTATAAGTGCATATAACTTGAGTTTTAAGACATAGAATGCATGAATTATCATATAAAAATGTGCACAAATATCATCTATATAGGTCACATACCCGAACAAGGCTAAGGCTATCTAGCACTACTTTAGATGATAGAGGTGCACAATTGCATAAGCGTAATGATAGTGTACACCTTGGGGGTTGCAATAGTGAAAAAGGTAGTTCCTAAAAGGGGGTTGAGATTTGGGTGTCTACAAATGCCCATCCCTAAGCAATGGTCACTAGCCTATCTAACGGGCGTTGCTTAGGGTTGACGAAACACCCAAACATCTTGATAATGGATCAAATATATGACGGATTTAAGAAAATCAACATTTATATAAGTAGGTAAAAAAGAAAGGAACTTTTCATTTCACTAAATAATAAAGTTCAGAAAGGAGTTCAATATTTAAAGAGAAAACATCAAACTCTTCTCCTCTTGGCTGAAGGAGATGCAAAAGACTTTTTGCTTAGGGTTTCAAGTGGGGTCGAATCCTCTAGTGGTTCCGGCAAAGCTTCAGGTGGTGGTACATTGGCGGAATGATGAGCGAGACCCAAACTCTGAGGAGTATGTGCATGTTTGAGTCCTCTGTTCATCATGAGTACTGCAGAGTCGTCCTCTTCCTAATACTACTTGAAGCGGAGGGACACCGACTCCGGCTCTACGTTGATCTACTCATATCTGAATTGTCGTAGGACTAAGATGGGGTTGTAGATGAGTCCACCTTCCAACCCTAGCAAGCATAGCTCACCTTCATCTTCTCGAACACAAGCTAAAGCTAATTCGGGTAGAATGCACCACTTGATATGCTCTATGTAGACCTCCTCCAAGTACTGCTTGACCTGGTTCCTCGTCCTCCCTAGTAGGACAAAAGGAGTGAATGTATAGGAAAAGGCTGGAGTGCTCCTCTAATCAATGAGATGATGTAGATGAGCAGCAATCCAAAGCTGTAGGAGAGTTGATGATCCTCAGAAATTCCTTTGTCTTCAAGCACAGCGATCTAGTGCAGAGTAGATATTGGCAAGTATAACTACCATGGGGTCGTAGACCCCCTCAAATACTTGTAGTAGGGTTGGGATAACGTGATTGCTTAGCTTTGTCATCCCATGGCCGAATATAAGCTCGGCATAGAAACAGACAAAGAAGTGACGAAGCCATTTGTTTCTCATTCTACTTACGAGAGTCAATAGCTTCTTAACATCGAACCGTTGTCCTTGGCCATCCTTAAAGAACATATCTTTGCGTTGATGGCCTATGGGGTTGAGTAGGAATGTAAGATAATCCTCTGGCTTTTGATGATGTTGGAAGGGCAAATATGGTCGCCTTTGTAGCTGACATAGATATCTAACCTCTTCCAAAGTCAGCATTAACTCAAAGCCACGTGGCATCTGAAGAGTGTGCCGAGAGCCTTCCCACTTTTCTACTAGAGTGGATAGTAGATTCCTGTTGACTCTTATTGTTAGGAATTTTGTTTTGATGATATATGCTTTATTAAAGTTTTTAAATAAGTCTAAATAATATTCTTTAAGTATATTTCTCTAAGTATAATAGTTAAAAGATTATCGGAAAGTTTCATTTTTATGTCGGATAAGTTAAAGATTTCCGAAGAGTTAGATTGTCGATAGTTAAACTTTCGGATAGTTAACATTTCATTTTTGTCGAATAGTTTATGTTAAAAACTCGTATAGTTAAGTTATCTGCACGTGTGTTTTTCATGTTTTAAGTTGTCAAGGGTTTTCCATGTGCGTTCGGTAATGAAAATCGAATAGTTAGATAACTGTTCGAGTTTTATAAGCATGGATAGATAAGTCTTCGAGTTTTATAAAATGACTAACGAACAGATAAGTTTGCTATGTTTAGTCATGTGTTTTGTAGGTGCAAAAACTCGAAGAGTTACAAATAAGTGTTCGAGTTTTTACAAGACTTAAAGGATAAGTGTTGAGTATTTTTGTTTTGATGATGTGTGCTGAATGAAAATAATCATATTTGCTCAATTACTATTGCTTGTGAAAAGAAATTAAAATCATTAATTAATATAGAAAAAGCTTACTGATATAAATACTTGTCTGTATTAGATCTGAAGTTAATAACTAGTCGTTTCGTTGCATTAATTTCTCATTTAGCTAAACGTTAACGTGTGGTTTTATTGAAAAGCATGATATGTTTTAAAGTTATATCTTCTATATCATGAACAGTGCATGTTTAGACAACTCGTTAAGTTAGAGTTTTGTTTGTATAGAGGTCACGTGAAAACTCGTTAAGTTAAAGGCTTAAAGGTTAAAATAAGTCACGTGATAACTCGTTAAGTTAGTGAGTAAAAGAAGAGACGAACTCGTTAAGTTAGTGTTATACACATGGTGAAATTATAAGTTACGAATGTTGTATTGTATCACGTGAGGTGCACATGTTTAACTCGTTAAGTTAACATAACTAAACACGTTGAGTTGCTATATTGAACATTAAGGCAACGCGTTAGGTTAGCGTTATAAACTTAAGTTGTTATTTTTGGACGTGGTAAAATTCTTATTATAAAAACATTTGTTTATTACTGAATCGGTGAGTTAAAGTTTTTCGGAGACTTATAGTCATAACTATCCGAAAGGTAACTTAAGTCATGTTTCCAAGTCTTGACACGTGTCTCACTAGTTTTATCATATAAAGAGTTTTTCGGTGACTTACATCCGTAACTATCCGAAACTTAAACTGTTTTCGGTGAGTTATCGTTTAACCTTCTAAAAGAAAGGTTAAGCTGGTTCGTTGAGATAACATAACACCACGGACTTAGTTCATTGAGTTAGCTACAGTACTTGTCACGTGAAATGGCACATGGTGAACTCGTTAAGTTAAAAACGTTAAGTTATATATATATACTTGTGTTACTCGTTTAGTTAACATTAAAGTAACGACTTCTTATTACACTGATGAAAAACTTTTGGACGAGAAAGTTTATCTCGTAGGAAATTTTTCAGAGATCCAAGACTGATGATTAAAGGAAATTTGAAATATAAACGTGGGTTGGAACATGTGTGTTTCGATGAAGGAAAAAGAAAAGACGTGGAGAAGTGGAAAAATGGTAGTGATTAAACGTGGAGGATATGATTGAAATGAAGATACAGTATAAAAGGCATAGAGTTCTCGTTGATCAAACTATCCTTGCACACTAAAAAGAAAAATCTTTTCAAGGATCAAATCATCCCTACACACCAAAAGAAAAATCTTTTTCAAGGATCAAAAACACCTTCTCGGGGAAAATCTCTCAAGTGGAAGAAAATTCAATGAAGCAGAAAAGGTCAGATTTATGTCACTAAAGATTTGAAGTATCAGAAGAAAGTAAATTCGGTGAAGCATGAAAAGACAAGATATTCGTCACTGAAGAATTACTAAAGAAGAAGAAAGATCTCAAACAGGGAGAAATGTTTTAAATTCCGCAAATTAGTTTTCTCTGTTTGTAGTTATGAAATTGTTTAGATGATATATGGTATCGAGTTATAATTGCATCTACAATTTCTAAGGAGAATTGAATTGTATATTGTAATTGAAACCTTGAATAAAAATGATTTTATGAAAACACTATCTCGACTTATTTTTGAGATTTAAAGTTTCAATTATATTTTAGAAAATATTAAAGATACACAATTCACCCCCCTCTTGTGTAGCCATACGATCCTACAAGTGGTATCTGAGCTTTCTTAATAATATTTGATATAAAATCTATACCAACTTATTTAATATCATTGCTTATTCTACCTTCCTTGTTTTTAAACAGATATTAATATCTGAGCATACGTTTAACTTTCTTGATTTAAGGCTCAAGTTGTTTTAAAGCTTTTAGACTGTTTAAAATCAAATAGGTTGAAAAATCTAAGGTAAGATAGCTACTGGAAATGATAATTTTTCTTTATATGAAGGCCAAAATCTTAATCATTCTCCTTTATTTGATGGAATACATTTTGAATATTCGAAATATAGGATGACTGTTTTTCTTCAAAGTATAGATCATAAGTTGTGGTTCATGATTTTTAAACCATATACTCCGTTAACTACTCCTTATAATACTTGGACAATTACTGAAAAAGAAAATGAAACTCTGAATGCTAAGGGCTTAAATATTTTATTTTGTGCATTGAGTTATGAATAGTTCAGTAAAGTGTTGGCATATAAATCTGCTTATGAGGTGTGGAATGCATTAGAAGTTTCATATGAAGGTACTTCTCAAGTTAAAAAGACAAAAATAAACATATTGATTCATAAGTATGAACTCTTTAAGATGCATGAAGACGAAAATATTTCTGAGATGTTTTCCAGATTTCTTGATATCATAAACTCTTTAAAATGTTTAGGAAAGAATTTTGAATAGAAGATTTTGGTGAGGAAAATTCTCAGATCCCTAAGTTCGAAATGGTCTCAGAAAGTAACATCAATTGAGGAATCACGAGATTTAAATGTTTATACTATGAATGAACTTATAGGAAATTTAACAACTTATGAAGTTCAATTAAATGAATCACTGAGTCACAACAAACTAAAAATGAAGAAAGAAATAGCCTTTCAAATTAATTCTGATTCTGATATATCTACTAATTATGACGAGGATTTGATTTTGCTGACTAGGAAATTCAAGAAAGCATGGAAAGCTAGGAAACAGCAAAGGAACAAAAATGATAAACCCTCAACGTCAAAATCACTGAATGACAAGAATTCTTCATCTAGAAAGTATGTATGTTACAACTGTAAGAAACCTGGACATCTTTCTCCAGATTGTCCTATGAGGAAAAATGAAAAGCAAAGTAGGACAAATCAGAAGAAGACGACTCAGAAAACTCAGAAAAAGTTTTACAAGGAAAAGGCTTTGAAGGTCACTTGGGATGACACGTCTGAAGAGTCTGATTCTGAGGAATCAGCATCAAAATCTTCACATTCAGAAGGAGAACAAGAGTTAGAAGACATTGCTCATGTGTGCTTCATGGCAGATGAGTCTGAGGTAATATCTGATTCAGAAAGTCATTCAGATTTCAACTTTGATGAATTATTATGTGCTTATCATGCATTATTACAAAAACTTAAAGTATGTAAACTGGAAAATAAGAATATTAGAAAATCTTCATTCATTATGGAAGAAGAAAATTGTTTCCTGTCTACTACATTAGAAAAGTTTAAAATGTGATAATGAAAATCATGCTAGAGATTTGCAAAAATTTAGATTTAATAAATGTATCTTGCATGAACAAATACAGAATATAAATGCTGAAAAATTAAAGATAGAATCTGAAAATGAAATGTTGAGAAACAATATAAATGAACTTGAATTAGAGATAGATAAATTAAAACTAAGAGAGAGAGATTTAAATTCCACCATTGAGAAATGGAATTTAAGTCAAACTAAGTTAGACAAACTAACTAGTACTCCTGCGGTGCCTTATAAATTGGGCTTAGGATTTGATTATCCTGAATATCCTGAATCTCAAGCCAATAAAGGATTTATTAGTTGCAGTTCAAGTAAATCTAAGACTAAAATTCCTTTTATTATGTAGAAGTAGGTACTTCAAAGGACGAATCATGTAGTAATAATATAAATCAATGTGATTTGTCAAATTGTACTTCTATCATGACTACAAATGTTTCTAAAAATCTTGTTTCTTGTTCTAGAAATTCAGTTTCTAATGTTTCTAAAATTTCAGACAATTGTAGTAAATTGAAAATTCAGAAACCTGAGCATGTAATTCAATACACTAGTATTATACCAATTACTCATTCTACATGTGATAAAACTAAAAATTCTTGTGTAGAAAAAGATTTTGTATGTACGGAAAATGTTAATACAAGTACAAAATCTTGGTATGAACTTACTGAAATGTATAAGCATGCCAAAATAAATTAACATCTAATAAAAATCTGTTTGGTCTTGATTATACTACATCTGAAAACAAAAAGAATGATTGTAAAAGTAATAATGCTATATGTGAGTATGAAGCTAATGATAAATCAATAGTACTTACAACTAATAAGAATATAAATGATAATGTTAAACTATTTTTAAACAAAAAGAAGAAATATGCGTTTAATGAACTTGACCCTCAACAACATTGGGTACCAAGAAAAAGTTTTTCTTAATTTGTGTTGCAGGAGGAAACAACATCAAATTGGATATTGGACAGTGGAGCGTCAAGTCACATGACCGGACAGAAAAGTCTATTACAAAATTTTACAAATACCATGAAAGGAAGTGTAACATTTGGAAACAAAAGCAAAGATAAAATCATAGGTATGGGCAATGTTCAAATAACTTCTACTTGTGTTATTTCGAATGTACTATATGTAGAAAACCTAGGATTTAATTTGCTGAGTGTCATAAAACTAACTGAAAATGAATATTATGTAGTGTTTGAAGATATTAAAAATCCTAACTTTGTGTATAAATTGAAGAAAGCCTTATATGGTTTGAAGCAAGCACCTAGATCATGGTATGAAAGATTGTCTACTTTTTTAATAAAAAAAGGCTATATCATGGGAAAAGTGGATCATACTTTATTTATTAAGAGAGATGGTAAAGATCAGATTGTTGTTCAAATATACGTGGATGATATAATCTTTGGAGAAACCTCTGATAAGTTGATTGAAATATTCTCTGAAGAGATGACTAATCAGTTTGAAATGAGTATGATAGGAGAACTTTCATATTTTCTAGGACTTCAAATTAAGCAAATTGATAAAGGTATATTTTTAAATCAGGAAAAATATGTAGATGAAATGCTTAAGAAATTTAATTTTAATGACACAAGGATTCGAGGAACTCCTATGAGTACTACTTTAAAGTTAGATATTGATGACATAGGAAAATCTATAGATCAAAGAAAATACAGAAGTATGATTGGTTCTTTACTTATTTGCCTGCTAGTAGACTTGATATTATGTTTGCTGTGTGTGTTTGTGCTAGATTTCAATCTAATCCTAAAGAATCACACTTAATTGCAGTTAAAAGAATATTTAGATATATACAAGGAACTAAAAATTTCAGACTATTATTCTAAGGATAGTTCAATAGATCTTATAGGATATACTGATGCTGATTATGTAGGATCTAAATTTGATAGAAAGAGTACCAATGGCACATGTCAATTATTGGGAAATAATTTGGTGTCATGGTTTAGAAAAAAGCAAAACTGTGTAGCATTTTCTACTACAGAAGCTGAATATGTTGCTGCTGCACTGTGTTGCACTCAGATTCTGTGGATAAGGTAAACTTTAGAAGATTTTGGATTATCTTATGATACAACTGAGATTTATTGTGACAGTAGTTCTACAATAAATCTTTCCAAAAATCCTGTATTACATTCAAGAGCAAAGCATATAGAGGTTAGATATCATTTTCTAAGAGATAACGTAATTAAAGGAAAAATTAAATTAGAATTTGTGTCTAGTAAAAATCAATTAGCTGATATATTTACAAAACCTCTAAACGAAAATACATTCTGCAACATTAGATTAAATTTAGGTATTTGTAGGCTATGTGATGTGTAAAATGCTTAAACTCCACATAAAAAAATAAATATTATTGATGATGTTGTTCACCTCATAGATATTATATACTTATTATAAATATCTAAAGTAATATCTAAACTACTGCTTAAGATACTATGTATTTATTGTAAAATCATAGTAGTATCTTATTGATTTTAAGTAGTTTATCAATTTTAATGGTTTTTACGATTTTAAGTGGAAATGTAAATGAAAAACATTAAATACTTCTAACATTCTGAAATTTTGATTAAATGTTTTCTTTGAGTCAAGGAAAATGCATATGATCATGCATAAATTTGACTTAATTGATTAAACTTGTAGAATATGTTATATGTCACTCATCTTAAATTGTTAATCAAAAGTATAAGCTTATTGAAACTGATTCATATTCTCAGTACAATCATAGAAGTAAAAATTGTATGAGATTTGTGTTTTTGTTGCATCTGTATTAATGGAATACATATATACTGTGCTTAAAATCAAAAGTGCTTACAAAGTAGAAATCTTTGAGAGTTTATTGATCAGTTTGATCACAAGCCTTTTGTACTTGAGCAGATAGGTATGTAAGGATTGTTATCCTGAAAAAGAATTCTTTAAATCTGGCAACCTAAGGTCTTAATCAGATCTGGGATTGTTGACTGAAAGCTCATTACAGGGGTACATTAGAAAGCTCTTGTATGATTCAAGCTTTTCAAACTAACTTTTAAAGAAAATTATCAATATTTACTGTTTTGAAAAGAAAAAGTTGTTTCATTAATTACAGATATCTTTGAATCGCATATAGTTTCTACCAATATGACTACTGATTTATTGAATCAACATTAGTACTTTTGAAAACGTTTATTTGGGATACATTCTTTTATTCTCCTTGAATTAATCACATTGAGTTCAAAGTTGTGTTTTGATTCATATACAGTAGGAATTGATTCTGGAAATCATTTTTGATGATCTCAGGATAACAGAAGTTTCTGAAAATAAAATTTAAAAGTATAGTTATACTTAACATCTATTGTCACTACAAGTATATTTTGTATGTTGATTGAATATATTTGAAGTATATTTGTAGGGGGAGCATTAACAATGTCGAAAACAGATTAATATAATTTAGAATACAAATCTTAGTTAATCTGAATTAATGTCCTCTTAAAATCTTGATGAACTAATTTAAAAAGATAAATAAACTATTTTAGATTCAAAAGACAAAATGTTCAAATAGTTTACAATGTTCTCAAGATAATGTTAAGTTTAGTATGTGTATTGTTTTTGGAACGTTTCAGTTAGAAGCATCCGAAAATTGTTTAAGTGTATTAACTAGACGTTATGTTAGATAAGGTAACGTGTAAAACTGCCTCTAGACAGCGTTTTACTCGTTAGGTTAGTTAACTCAACGAGTTATACTTGAATATTTCGGGTACCTTGATTGAATAAACTTTATTCAATATTTATTTAATTTCTAAACCCGACTTCTCTTCACGTTGAGTTATACGCCTAAAATCCCTATTTAAACACTTATTACACGGGCACTTAGGTTATTTGTAAACTTTGTCAAGAAAATATTTCCCGCTTGTTGCTGTTACAACCTGCGACGATGGTCTCCAAGTTCTACAAAGGTCGTGGCAAAGGGAAAGGCAAAAGCAGAAGAGATGCAAAAGGAAAAGAAGTAGAGAATGATGAAGATCCATGTACTTGGTTCAAGAAAATACTTCGAGTGGATAGAAGGTTAGCTGAAATTTATAAAGATTACTTCTTTCCTAAAGGTATACTAAATGAAGTTAGACAAGAACTTCAACATACTGATGCAAATATTACATACATGGGTATTCAAAGTAAATTTGATAGAGAATACAGAATGAAATGTGCTGAGATTGCATTTTTGGAACAGTATGCAAAATATTTGGAAAAAGGTGTAGGTTCATCAAATAAAACTCCTCAAACTCCTATAAACGGTACAAGACTACATGCATTTGAGGAAGAGCATGAATCAGCTATCCCTACTCCTTTATATTCAAAACAAGTAGAATTAGATATTGCTGTAAACAAAACAAAAGTTGAGAGTCTTCGAAAGGCCGTTGCAATAGAAAGTGCCTTAGAAGAATTAAAGCAGAAAACTTTTATGAAGCAATTTGAAAAGAAACAACAATACTTGAAAAGGAAAAATAGAAATGTTATAGAAGAAGGAAAGTTAGAAAAATTATGTCTAAGGAAACAAAGTCTATTGAAAAAGGAAACTCAGATGAAAATTTATTTCCAAAGGATAATGTATGTCTAGACATTGTACCTTATTGTGCATCTGATAAACTCATTAGTTCTGAGCACACTGAAACTGATGAAGATAATGAGACTTTATTTTCCCTTGCTAGAAAGCTTGAGAAGAAATACAAGTCAAATATGAGCTCAAGTTTTTCTATTAGTACAAGTCTTGATGATGTAGATATTGACAAGTCAGATGTATATTTTGAATTCAAATAAATTGGTTTGATGTATTTATGTCTCAACTACATCATATGAGTTCAAAGTTATTTTATGGTGATGCTGTATGTAGAATCCTTGCAAGCCAATTGACTTTATCCGACTGGCCCTCTGAAACTAAAGGCATGAGAGCATTTAGTGTCAAAGATTTGCAAAAATTTCAGGCCATGCATAAACCTCAACGACAACAACAACAACAACCTGATACAGACCATATACAACAACAACAACAGAGTTATTCAGTTCAAGTAGATAGCAAACCCAGCTACCTCCTGACTTAGATGCAGTGCTTAACGACATCAAAAATGATAATAGGAATCTAGGAGATAAAATATGTAATGCTATAAGTGATATACTTAGGAGGGGTCGATAACTGTTTTTGTTTGTTTTTGAATACAAAATGTAATGTTTGTATTACTTGTTTGATTCATTGAACAATACATTTTTCTGTAAATGTGTTCAATTATTTTTCTTATTTACAGAAATTGTTGTTGTAATTCTCTTATATATATATATATATTCTCTGTAATTATCTTTTTGATTAATGACAAAAAGGGGGAGAAATATTAAAAAAGGATGATTATGATCTTAATTGCATATATATATTATAAAAGGAGATGCTATTTAAATGGTTATTGTAATCTGACAAATGATAATTAGAAAACTGATACTTATATAATTATTGACATCTAAGAGTTTTTGTTCTGAGAGGTAAAATTTAGACAAACAATAAAAATAAGCTTAAGTGAACTTAAGTCAACAAACAAGTTTGTTGAATTAAAAGTTAACCCAACGAAGGTGCTTTGTTGAGTTAAACATATTTCATAATTGATTTAATATGGTGTTGTCATCATCAAAAAGGGGGAGATTGTTGAGTATTTTTATTTTGATGATGTGTGCTGAATGAAAATAATCATATTTGCTCAATTACTATTGCTTGTGAAAAGAAATTAAAATCATCAATTAATACAGAAAAAGCTTATTGATATAAATACTTGTCTGTATTGGATCTGAAGTTAATAACTAGTCGTTTCGTTGCATTAATTTCTCATTTAGCTAAACGTTAAGTTAACGTATGGTTTTATTGAAAAGCATGATATGTTTTAAAGTTATATCTTCTGTATCATGAATAGTGCACGTTTAGACAACTCGTTAAGTTAGAGTTTTGTTTGTATAGAGGTCACGTGAGAACTCGTTAAGTTAGAAGCTTAAAGGTTAAAATAGGTCACGTGATAACTTGTTAAGTTAATGAGTAAAAGAAGAGACGAATTCGTTAAGTTAGTGCTATACACGTGGTGAAATTATAAGTTACGAATGTTGTATTGTATCACGTGAGGTGCACATGTTTATCTCGTTAAGTTAACATAACTAAACACGTTGAGTTGCTATATTGAACACTAAGGCAACATGTTAGGTTAGCGTTATAAACTTAAGTTGTTATTTTTGCACATGGTAAAATTCTTATTATAAAAACATTTGTTTATTACTAAATCGGTGAGTTAAAGTTTTTCAGAGACTTACAGTCGTAACTATCCGAAAGGTAACTTAAGTCATGTTTTCAGGTCTTGACACGTGTCTCATTGGTTTTATCATATAAAGAGTTTTTCGGTGACTTACATCCGTAACTATCCGAAACTTAAACTATTTTCGGTGAGTTATCGTTTAACCTTCCGAAAGAAAGGTTAAGCTGGTTCATTGAGATAGCATAACACCACAGACTTAGTTCGTTGAGTTAGCTACAGTACTTGTCTCGTGAAATAGCACATGGTGAACTCGTTAAGTTAGAAACGTTAAGTTATATATATATACTTGTGTTACTCGTTTAGTTAATATAAAAGTAACAACTTCTTATTATACTAATGAAAAACTTTTGGATGAGAAAGTTTATTTTGCAGGAAATTTTTCAGAGATTCAAGACTGATGATTAAAGGAAATTCGAAATATAAATGTGGGTTGGAACGTGTGTGTTTCGATGAAGGAAAAAGAAAAGATGTGGAGAAGTGGAAAACTGGTAGTGATTAAACGTGGAGGATATGCATGAAATGAAGATACAGTATAAAAGGCATAGAGTTCTCATTGATCAAACCATCCTTGCACACAAAAAGAAAAATCTTTTCAAGTATCAAATCATCCTTGCACACCAAAAGAAAAATCTTTTTCAAGGATCAAAAACACCTTCTCAGGGAAAATCTCTTAAGTGGAAGAAAATTCAGTGAAGTAGAAAAGGTCAGATTTATGTCAGTGAAGATTTGAAGTATCAGAAGAAAGCAAATTCGGTGAAGCATGAAAAGACAAGATATTCGTCACTGAAGAATTGTTGAAGAAGAAGAAAGAAGAAGAAAAAGATCTCAAACAGGGAGAAATGTTTTAAATTCTGCAAATTAGTTTTCTCTGTTTGTAGTTATGAAATTGTTTAGATGATATATGGTATCGAGTTATAATTGCATCTATAATTTCTAAGGAGAATTGAATTGTATATTTTAATTGAAACCTTGAATAAAAATGATTTTATGAAAACACTGTCTCGACTTGTTTTTGAGATTTAAAGTTTCAATTATATTTCAGAAAATATTAAAGGTATACAATTTACCCTCCTCTTGTGTAGCCATACGATTCTACAATAAGTGTTCGACTAAATCGAAGACTCAGAAGATATTCTACAAGACTCCAGGAAGATAAAGTTTCGGTGAATCTACGAGTGGAGATCGTGGAAATTCAAAATTATAGTGGAGAAAGTGGAAACAGAAAAAGATAGTAATTTGGATTAATGAAAAAATTAGTACATGGATTATGGATTAAGTGGATGAACATGTTGAACGTGAAAGACAGCAGTGTTTGACTACTAATAGATAGTATGAGCTACATTACAATAGAGGATCCCAATCTCAAAAACCAAGTCTGAATATTCAATTCAGATCCCTAACTGAAAAGTTAAGTTTGAATATTCATATTCTGAAAATTTCTCCAACATCAGAAGAAGTTCGAAATTCCAAGAAATTTTAGAAAATGAGCTGCAAACGTAAGAAGTTTGGAAATTCGACAACTGGAGAAGAAGAGATACAAAAGCTGAGCAAAGAGAAGGAAAGAAGCTGTGTGCACAAAGATTAGGTTTTATACAATTCAAAATTAGTTTTGAATAAGGGCTTTATTTTTCTATTTGAATTATATATCGAACATTACTGTATCAAAACCTTCAAGAAGGGAATTGAGCTGAAAAGATATTGTAAATTCTGTCTTTACATAAAGAATAGAATTTCATTTACAAGTGTTTTGTGCTCTTGATTTATCCACTAGTATTTTAATTACTAAAGACATAATTCACCCCCCTTCTTGTGATACAGACGATTCTACACTTATTTGGGCTAGGTGCAGCATAGCCCAAGTCAGTCCCCACTATGACAACTACTTTATTTCTTCTGGGGTCAATGTCTCAATTGTGACTCTAAGCTCCTCTAAACTGCACTCAGGTGACAACAATGTCTGTACCGGCATATCTGCTAAGATTTTCAAATATCTATGACTTCAGAAACATGAATCATTAATGAACAAAATAGCCATGTATATGAGGTTAGAAAGATAAGATCTAAAACATGATAAGAAAGGTAAATGGCAACAAAATATAAAGTCAAACAAGGGAAGTGAACTGCCCCTAGCGTAAAAATCTTTCTCCTTGCCTACATAGGTTATGCAACGAGATCTAAGATCTATGACCATGCCAAAGCATCTATTGGTCTCGAAGGATCTCCCCTTAGACATCTTTAGGGTACGACCATCTCATAGAGGTGGCCCAAATGAGTTAGGCACCTATGTCGAGAACTATGGTGAAAGGGCAAGTGTGTTTAAGGTGGACCTCTCACACTCACGAAATAGCTCTCACAATTGACTAACAGTCATAGGGGTTAGAGTTGGTAACTCATATTACCTGATCTCAATCATGTAGTGTTTTGAGATTTTGTCTCACCGCTAGTGGCTTTTGACTCTTGTTCTGATTGTTAACTTCTGTTTGTTAGGTGGCACTAGAGAACTTGATTAGTTCCCTAGCAACGGCGCTAGAAAACTTGTTCTGATTTGTCTTTATGCTTATATAAATAATTACTTTTAGAAGTAAACTAACAACCTTTCACACAAATTAGATACTAATTCCAATTTGTATTTTAACTACAAGTGCATAGTGTATATTGTATTTGTGTGCAAGTACAGGTCGATCCCATAGAGATTGAGTAAGAATTGTGTACTGTTCTGATTTTTATATTGGAGTTATGTGTTCAGTTAAGCACTCCGTTGAGTTATAGTTAACACAACGGACTTAATTCATAGAGTTATGGCTAACTCAATGGACTAACCTCGTAGACTTAAGTTAACTCCACGTGCTTATCTTTCCAGTTAAATACTGTTATTTATAGAGGAATTCGGCCAACCATTGGGTAGTTCCACAGATTGTAAATAACATCAATTAAGCTCTTTAATGTTAGTTAATATTAGATTTATCATTAAGTAATACTAACATTCAGATATTTTAAATAGTAACCATTAAAATCTTTAAGTATCTGGAATGAATCAATTTTAGTAAACTATAAAACTATTTTCTGAATCAAACAAACATAAAACACTCACAATATGGACACTGATAACATTAATCACGATACAAAACAAACAATACAACACTTTAATATTAAATGTAAACACAGATAAGTTGTTGTTTTTAGTATTTTTTTTTGATATGTTCTTGAAGATGAACGAAAGGTGAAATGTAAAAATCTATATCGACAGTAAAAACTTTCGTCACTACATGCGACGCGATTACACCACTGAAAACTTAATCACTTACAATCCTGCCTCCTCTCCCTATAGAATCGCGAGTCCAGAATTGCAAGATGATCTCCTCTTCAGCATACTGGCATCAACCCGAAACCAAGGCTAAAAGCTTTACGATCTCCTGAGATATGAGTTGGTGTTTGGTGAAAATGGCTTTTCTTCCCGTGACACGATCACTCCTCACAATAGTTGTCAGGCACCATATTTGGCTCGGAATCAACCCGACATCAAGAAAGTATCCTCACAGACCTTCGATGGTTGGTGATTTTGGTGATGTTGGTGATTTTTGATGATGGTGTGGAGCTTCAGTGAACTTCCGACGCTGCCTACAGTTAGCGCAGTCCTCCACATCTACACACACAACCAACCACACTTTCTTCGTTTTTCTCCTCTTCTTTTATATTTCTTCCATAGTAACTACTTTTGCTTAGATGATTAGTTGAATTTCCTTCATTCATATCAACGATGGTGATTTCTTCTTCCTTCCACGAGTGAATTCCTGCGTAATACGTGCAATCTTGGTTTCCCTTCGAATGTCCTGTTTCTGTAACTGCTATAGTGGCATATTAGAAAATAAATGGTCCGTAGAGTTACAAATAACTCAACGGACTTACTTTGTTGATTTAACTATAAAACACATGCAATAAAGAAATAATCTGCTAACATAACATGTTACTTTAGTATGTATTCATGTAACTCAACGCGTATAGTTATGCTAACTTAATGAGTTAAACATGTGCATCTCATGTGATATACTAAAGCATTTAAATTCAACACGTGCATAAATCTAACTTAACAAGTTTAGATATTTTGGACACTTATGAACTTAACTATTTGATGCCCAAATGCATTTCGGATAGTTACAGATAACTTATTGAAAATCCACTTAAGTCATGCATTAAGGTTTCAACATGTGTATTCTAGGAAATAGTAAAATATTCTGTTATCATTAAAAACACAACTATCTAGTACATACAATATAACTCTTTGAAACAATAGAAAATTTAGATACTTAAGAATTTCACAGCCTGCAATTCACCGGCAATTCAGAAATGTACTAAATTAACATTAATTCCTTGAAATTATGCAAATTCTTTCATTAAAGCATATAATAGTGTAATTATAACATAATGGCTTAATTCTCATATGATAAGCTAAATATTATGCAATTAACCATCATTTAACCCTTAATATTATGCACTTTTTCATTCTAAACAACTCTTATATGCGTCGGCCCTAGCTACACTCTTTATCCTTTCTGGGGGAAGTGGGCAAGTGCCAAGTTTAGACATCAGGTCATCTAGTTTGCCCGATCACGAAATTACCTCAAAAAATCAAGGAATGAATGAAAGAAAGGCTAGAAGAAGAAATAAGTGAAACTAAAAGACAAACTTGTGTGGGGTTACCAGAGGCTTTGGGTTCCGACATCAGATTACACCCGACTTGGGTTCCAACATTGGATAGCACTTGATGGGTTCTGACATCAGATAGCACCATACTTGGGTTCCGTTGCGGATAACACCTAGTTATGCATGGGCCCCAATGGCACTATTGCTTTTACTCTACTTCTCATTCATTCTTTTCTTTCTTTTAAACATCTCTTTTTTCTTTCGGCTCTCCCATGTTTTGTCTCAACTCTCTTTTCATCTTTTCTTTTTTTGTTTTCTTTTGATTTTCTTCTACGCATCATTTTTTGTTCTCTTTCCTTTTTTAGTCGCCTTTTTTTTTTCACTTTTCCACATTTTTCTTTGAGCCTTGTTTTTCTTTTCCACTCATCAACAAGCTAGAGGAAGGTGCCATTCATGTGCTCGTGGGTGACAAGTCACAAGATTGTGGGTAGCTTGCTTATTAGCACCCCATGTAGAAAAGGAACTCTGAAAGTTAAATGCTTTAGGAAAGGACATGACACTTGATTGATCAAAAGAGTTTGGAGAAAAGAGATGACTCTGTTGCTTGGGAACCTCAAGAGGAGACCAAAGGCTAGACAAAGGCGAGGAGCATTATTCGCAGAAATATGCAATTGACTCAGAGAAAGGGAATGGAATGAGATTTCAAAAGGGAAAGACCGAAGTAAGGTATTTCCTTGACCCAACACCTTGGGAAAATCGAGTCGTCCATAGCTGCTGCTTGTGTTGCTAACACTTACCCCCAAATAAGATTTAGAGATTCACTAGGGGTCCTCCACGCTGCACTCTTCATCTCCATACCCCTTTCACTAGTGGCACAAGATGGCATCACATGGTTAGATCACCATGGACTTAGGTGGAAAACTCCCTTAAAGCTTAGAACTTGCCTTGCATAAGAGTCCAGGTTGAATAGAGTATCTGTCCTCTAACCCAAGTCCTAGAGTAGTGAAGACTTGATGCTGGTGGTTCTCTAACTCATGTTACTCAACCATTCTAATAGCATCTCCATAGGGTGATTCTGTGAGACCCTTAAGTCTAGAGAATGATCTAGAATAAATCAATAGATCTCTACCTATTGTAGGGAATAAAGAGAATAAAAACCTTGTGCAAAATAATAGCAGTCGAAACTACAAAATGCACAAAAGGTTAAAATTAGAGGGGTTCACTAATAGAACCGCCTCAAGTTGGAGCGGTTTACCAACTCCTCGATGGTACTTTCCCCAACTTGACGAATATACGTAGCCCCCTTGGAGAGGAGTCACGTCACCTGATATGGCCCCTTCCAATTGGGTTGGAATTTGCCACGTTGGTTTGGTCTATGCAATCGACGAAGAACGAGATCACCCTCTGATATAGGGTGAGGTCGCACCTTCTTGTTGTATGCATGTGCTTGCTTATTTTGGTAGCAACATGCATGATGAAGTGCCTGAAGGCGACGTTCATCCAATAGATCCAATTGCAAGTACCAGTCCTCAAGCCACTCTACCTTAGTAAGTTGGGTTTCCTTAAGGACGTAGAGTGAGGGGACTTCCACTTCGATAGGTAAAACCGCTTTAGATCCAAAAACCAACGAGAAAGGAGTGTCACCAGTCGAAGAGCGAATGGCGCATATGTAAGCCCATAGAGCGTATGGCAACTTCTCATGCTAGTCCCAACACATCTCCGTCATCTTCTTAAGGATTTGAATGAGGTTCTTGTTTGCTGCTTCTACAATGCCATTCATTTGTGGTCGATATGGCGTGGAGCGATGGTGTTTGACTTCAAGCGTCTCTAAGTACTGTTGTACTAAGCCTACAATGAAATTAACACCATTATCAGTAAAAATCTCAAATGAGACACCATACCTAGTGACGATGTAATCTCGAATGAACTTCTGAGTGGCATTGGCTGTGACCGTCTGATAGGTTGCCGCTTCCACCCATTTGGTGAAATAGTTGATCGCCACCAAGATATATCTATGTCCATTCGACGCGTTCGGACAAACTTCACCAATGACATCTAACCCCCACGCCGAAAAGGGCCAAACTCCTGTGTCATTGGCATACAATGGCATTGGAGGAGCATGCGGCACATTCGAATGTAACTAACAAGTTGGGCACTTCCTGACATGATTGCAACAATCTGCTTCCATGGTAGACCAATAGTATCATTGCCTTAGGATCTGCTTGGCAAGGAAAAGGCCGTTCATATGTGGACCACAGGTACCTTCATGCATCTCTTGCATGATGGTCTCTACCTCTAGTTGATCCACACATATCAGGAGCACGTGGTTGTGGGATCTACGGTATAGCTGATCGCCTCCCAACACATATCTGCTTGCCATTCTGGCCAATGTCCTCCTATCTACTACATGGCATTCTGATGGGAAAGATCCATCTTTGAGGTATGCCATGATATCGTGGAACCATGGTTTGTCATCACCTGAAGCCTGTATGTCAATCATCAAGCAATATGTTGGCATATCTGACTTTGTCACTTCAAGGATGATAGTTCCACGCCCCACGATATGGACCCATGATGCTAGGATCTCTAGAGCGTTAGCGAAGGCATTCTGATTTCTCTTCACAAATGAGGAGACTAACCTGAACTGCCGAACCATGTCTCGTAGAGCTGATAAATAAGGGGCTAGCTTAGGATTGCTGAGCTTCCATAGTCTGTTGACTTGTGAAATTACCAGCAAAGAATCTCCACAGACTTGAAGATTCTGAACCTGATGATCCAATGCTAACCGCAAACCCAACATGCATGCCTTGTACTCTGCCATGTTGTTAGAACATGGGAATGTGAGATGCTATGCAACTGGGGTGAGTCGTCCTTGGGGGTCTCGAAGAACTGCTCCCACGCCACAACCTCGATGGTTAATTGCTCCATCGAAGTACATGACGTATATGTCTTGATCATCTATAGCTTTTGATCCATCTATTGTGACCAATACCTGTTTGTCTGGAAACTACTCCTAAACTATGGACTGGTCATGGATTGGCAGTGCTGCTAGATGATCTGCTAATGCCTGAGCCTTCACTAACTTCTAAGATACAAATTCCAAGTCAAACTCAAACAGCAATAGTTGCCACTTCACGCATCGACCTACTAGTGCTAGCTTCTCAAGTAGGTAGCGAAGCGGATCATGATGACTAATGAGTTTGACCGAGTAGACTACCATGTAATGCTTCAACTTCTGGACTACCCAGACTAAAGCAAGACAATACCTCTCTATCATCTTGTACCTCGTCTCATAGTCTGTGAACTTGCGGCTTAGATAGTAAATTGCCCTTTCCTTGGTGCCAGTTTCATCATATTGCCCCAGAACTACACCTACGGATGTGGGTAAGACTGATAAGTATAGGATCAATGGCATTCCTAGTGTTGGAAGGACCAACACCGATGGCGATACAAGTAACTGCTTGATCCTGTCGAACGCAGCCTGACATTAATCATTCCACTGAATGGCTGCCTTCTTCCTTAATAGTCTAAAGATAGGCTCGCAGGTTGAAGTTAGCCTAGATATAAATCGGCTGATGTACTGCAAGCGCCCTAGCAGGCTGTGAACTTTTTTCTCTGTCCTTGGTGGTGGCATCTCCTAGATGGCCTTAGCTTTGCTAGGGTCAATCTCAATCCCTCTCTAGCTGACCACATGGCCAAGCAACTTGCCAGAGGATACTGCAAATACACATTTGGTTGGATTCAAGTAGAGTTTGTATTCCCTCAAATGCTCGAATAGCTTGTGTAGATCTATAAGATGTTGTTGTAGTGATTGAGACTTCATGACGAGGTCATCTACATACACCTCAATCTCGTGATGGATCATGTTGTGGAATATCAAGGTCATGGCCCTTTGATAAGTGGCACCTGCATTCTTCAAGCCGAACGACATGACTTGATATCAATATACGCCCTAGGGAGTGATGAATGCTATTTTTTCCATATCCTCCTCAACCATGTGGATCTGGTTGTAACCTAAGAATCCATCCATGAAGGAGAGAGCTGCATGTCCTATGACACTGTCTACCAATAAATCGACATGCAGCAATGGAAAGTCATCTTTAGGGCTAGCCTTGTTGAGGTCTTGATAGTCCACGCACATTCGACTCTACCATCCTTCTTGGGGACTAGGACGATATTGGCTAGCCACTTCGGGTATTGCACTTCACGGAGGAAACCAACCTGCAACTATTTGGCTACTTCCTCCTACAACTTCAAGCTCCATTCAGGTTTGATGCGACGTAGTTTCTGCTTGACTAGTCGCACTGACTCCTGAATGGGGAGGCAATGTACTGCAATCTTGGGGTCTAACCCTAGCATATCGCTATAATTCCACGCAAATATATCCAGGAACTCGTACAGAAGGCGTACCAACTTGCCTCTATATTGCGGACTTAAAAGTGTGCTTATGTGCAAGTTCCTCATGTTGTCTAGGGTGCCAAAGTTCACGACCTTGGTGGCTTCCTCGATTGGAAGCTCCCGTTGCTCTAGATCGTGACCTTGGAAGGAATCATCAAGCTCTACTCCTGAATCATCCTCTTCAACAACACCTTCCAAGTTTGATTCCCTTGTGCTCATTGTATTGATAGGAGCGACACCTGTCAACTGAATTCTGACAATCCAATCCTAGGGTTGGGAGGTGTTGTCGGATGCCCCTAGCATTACTCACATGATGTCGTCTTGTGGAGGAAACAACATTCGCTGGTTGTAGGAGTTGGTTAGAGTGAAGACCAGCTGCTCTAACTACTATGACTTAGAGAAGGAGCTAGTTCTTCATCTGACGAGTAGTGTTGCTGCTCTACTAGTGGAGGTTGGGTTGCTGCTGACTCACGGATTTGAATCCCTATCGGTTGCACTTTTAGAGGGGCGGTTGACTCTACTCCAACTACCACTTCCTTCCCTAGCCTTCTAGGTATGTAGTCATCTGCATCCTACTCTCCACTGCGAGGTCTCGCTGAACCTGTTCTGACCTTTGACTACAACTGCAGGTCACCTAAAGAGGAAAAGGTGACAAGTTCTAACAGGGTAAAGTGGAGGGAAGACTCAAGAGACCTAGGTTGAAAATTATGACGGGACTCGGAAAGGGCTGCAACAGACTCTAGGGATGTATTATAGTCCTTAGCTAGAATGGACACAACTGACCCCTTGTGCCATAGTTTCAACATTCTGTGAAGCGTTGAGGGCACAATGAAGTACCTGTGTAGCTAGGGTCTTCCCAAAAGGAGGTTAAAGTTCACTTAGATGTTAAGGACGGCGAACATGGCCTCAAATTCCAACTCCCCGATAGAAAAGGGAAGTTGGAGGGAACCCATGGGAGAATGGTGGGTGCCATCAAAGGATAACATCCCTTGCGTTGCCAGTTGGAAGTCTTTGGCTGTGAAGCCTAACTTCTATGCTGTTCTGAGCGGACAAATGTTAACATCGGCACCATCATTTACCATGGCAAGAGGCACCTTGAAATCACCATGTTGCACGGTAATATGCAAGGGTAAGGTATGATTGACACCTGCTGGAGAGATGTCCTCCTTTGAGAAGGAGATAGTGCTAGACAAGCCTATCATGGCCACTATGTTCTCCAACATAGTCAGAGGGACATCATTAGACACATGGGCTGCCTAGAAGACCCGAATGAAGGCAACTCGGAGCTTCGGTGACGTCTGGATAAGATCCCATATCGAGATATCTACCCGCACCTTCTTGAGCTGCTCTGTTGCCTGCTCAAGAGTGGGATAAGGAGGAACCTCTTGAGGGACCCGACGTCCAAACGAGGACGTCACAATGGTCGTGGCTGAGGGGGGGGAACAGTGGTCGTTGTCACAACCTGACCTGAATGGGTAACGACACACGCGCTCCTTGAGGGCGTAGGATGTGGTGGTGCAGCACCACGCTCGCCTCCATGGCTACGCTCCTTGCCCCTAACCGTAGAAGGTACCTGCACAACCAAGATAGACACCTTGGAATCGATGCTTGTTGCGATGGCCTTCTTATGTTGAGATCGATGATGAGGGCATCGTCTCCTAGAGTTGGAACTCGAGGAGACATCTAGTGTCAAGGTTGATGTGCTGGGTGCCATCTCCTAGCAACACAATCAGCGCAAACTCTTGGTTGGAGACAACATAGAGTCGAAAAGAGAGGAGGGAAGTGATAACACCGTAGATTTTGAAATGCGAGTAATCAGGGTGGAGGGATCAAAGGGCAGGTTAGATGGAAAGAAATCCACAATCACCATGCTACATTGATCTACGCCATCCTCTAGCACCTACACCACTATCTTCCCTACATCTATCAGGTCCTGGATGGCTATCTGAAGGAGGAAGCACTTGATCAAATGTAAACATATTTTCATACTTGATGAATTAAAGGTAAAAGAGAAGGGAGAGATCCTCATACTTGTAAACATATTTTCATATCAAATGTGTATGAGTATTTAGGTATTTTAAATTTATAAATGTATGCACGTTTAGGATCTTTGTTAAATGTTTATTTCTTTAATTTAAATAGTTTTTTTAGATTAGATCTCATGGAATATAGTTGCTTCATGTGAATATGTGAATGTTGTGCATAAAACTAACTCTTAAACCTTGTGAATGCGTGTATATCCTATTTGCTGTAAATTCTAGTGCATGTTCCATTTTGTTATATGTTGATGACTTGATTTCTCAGAGTTATATGTCATCTTATAGCTTTTTTTGTAAGTACTTTAAGTTTACAATACGTATGTAGTATTTTTGGAATTTTTTAGAATGCATTTCTTTGGTTTTTCGATTATTCTTTTGAAGGTAGCATCTGTTCTGTTTTATTGGTCGAGTGACAGAAATTGTGCTCGACGCCTTTGTGTTGCCTTGCTTTTTTTGTGTCCCAAAATGTTTTCCTGTAAATTTTTCTGATTAGAGAAACGAGTTATCTTTCAAGGTGCGGTGATTTTGTGGTGTTTTATGAAGATTTTATTGAGTTATGAGTTTTACACTAACAACGCATTTTTGGAAAGTTTTTAGAATCATTTTGCGCACTATTTGTATATCCGACTTTGGCAGCAACCTAGAGTGAATTAGTCTTGGAAATCACTGCCATTTTAAAGATAACTCGATGACCTTTCCATCCAATATTTTCTTTGGATTTTTCAATGTCCAGGTTGGAAGGAAGAAGAGTTAGAATTTGGACTAATTTCTGTGATTCCAGAAACGTGAACTTAAGATTTTCTTGAGTTTTCTAGCTATTAGCTCTAGGAATTAACAAGTTTTATGCTACCTTTGAAATCTTTATTGTATTTTTGTAAATTGTAACTTGATTACACATGATTAGAGTTATAATTAAAAATTTAATGGTGTGGATGTTTTATCAAACAATCATTTTAATAAAATTATTTAAGACAAACTCCTTGTGGATTCGACCCGTACTTGCACATGCTTATTACAATAGGCACTGTGCACTTGCGGTTATAAATGTAAAACTCTGTTGTTTGATGTTTGTATTTATAACATTATGCATAATGATCATATTTACTTGTAATGGATGTATTCTACTGTACTTACTGAATTTGCAGAACCAAATATGGTAAGTTACCATTTGGGAAGGTGTTTCGAGATACCCTTTCAATTTCCTTTGACTTTTGGAGGGTTATCTATGTAACACTGAAGAATTCTCGTAACTTACCAATAATCCACTTAAATCCTCTTGTCATGTGAGATTTTAAGTCGTACACGTGAGGTGTCATAAGTTTGGATACTTGTAATAGTAACTCACCGAAAAGTTCTTGACTTTCGGATAGTTAGCTACAGTAACTCTTTGATTTTCTTCTTCTAAGCTTCCGATTGCTTTCTTATTTTTGCACATGCATAATAGAATGACTTAAGTTTTCGGATAGTTAAATCTATAACCTTTCGAAACTTCTTGATGTTTCGGATAGTTAACTTTCTAACTCTCTGAAAAATCCCCTTAAGCTTCTATCTGGATTTCTACATGTGAGAAGTTGAATAACTTAAATTTTAGATAGTTAGCATTCCTAACTTTCTGATTTTCTAGATTTTTTTAGAAAGTTAGTGACTCAACTCTTCGATCATTCAACCAATTATCTTCCAAACTCTTCGAAGGCCTTGTAATTTTGGATAGTTATTCTTCTAATTGTTCGATAGTGTTTCTGTTGCTTTAAACTGACTCTTCGAATACTTAAGCCTGTAACTCACTAAAGATTCATTTCTTTCGGATACTTAAACTTGGTAACTATCCGAAAATCTTGTTTTTCTCTTGCAGTAATTTCTGAACAAACTGTATCGATTTTTCTGCCTTCTGATTTTTGCTGAACTGGTATATCTGAGAAATACAATTTGTTTCCTCACATTGATTTTTGCATTATCAAAATCCAAAGGACCTTTCAAATATGAGTTGCAATAGAAGTTGCTGTAAGTAGAGAAAGAAAAATAAGGCCAAAGAATGAAGTTGCCCTAGAACTCATAATAAGGAAATCTCGACTGTGGTTTATAAAGAAGATAGCTACAAAAGTAGCTTATCAATAATTTAAAAAATAGAGAGAGCAAAAGAACAAGAGCAATAGTCGAAATCTTCACAGCAACAGTTAAGAGAGCAAGCAAAAATGCCAACTGTAGTAGTAGGACCTTCAGTTCCACCAGCAGAACCATTACCACAAGTAACATTTACTTGGCTGAGAACTAAAGAAGAACACAAGGAGTTTGCTAGCTTGGTCAAAGCAACAAAAGACCAAGGAGACAGTGAGGAAATGGCTATAGCCAAGGCACATATTCTGTATGATGCCATAAAGAAAAAACATGTTGAAGAAAAGTTGAGGGCCCAATATAAAATTAAGGTGGAAAAACACCAAGAAGCAGTTAGAACAACAATTGCAAGAGAAGTACAAGCTAGTCTTTCGAGTCCAGTAATTATAGAAATAGTGAAACAAGAAGAGCTAGTACCTATGGTTCAAGGGCTTGAAAATCCCATTTTTGTAGACTTAGTTAGTGTCAGAAGAAGAAGAAGAAGATTAAGCATAGTTATTTAGAAGAAGAAAAGGAAAAGAAAAAGTATTTGAGACTATAGAAAAAGAAATTAAACTTGAACCTATAATGTCTATAGTAGGACTTAAAGAACCCATTTTTGTGGATTTATTATCGAAATCTGAAGAAGAAGAGTAGGAGCAAAGAAAAGAAGGAAAATAGGCTAAAATTAGTTTGTAGCTTGAGCAATTAGAAACTGAAGTTAGGGCAGAATATACTATGCCTATGACTCCATCCCAATCTACCACAGAATCAGAAAAAATAGTAACAATGCAGATTGGTAGTCATGAGGAAGAAAAAAGAGAATAAGCTAAGCATGAAGCTGAACAAGAAGAAAAGAATTCAATAGATTCCTATGAAGAAAATGAAACTCTTCAACAACTTATAGAGAAAATTCAAGATAAAAATGTGGAAAGTTCTGTAGGCTCTCCACAACAATTCAGAGTAGAAGAACAAGAATCTTCAGATTATTTTTAGCAAGAAATGCAACAACAAGTTCAGCAACTTGAAGAAGAAATTCAAGAACAAATCCCTCTAGAGCAACAAATCCAAATTCTTGACTCATTTGAAGCAACGATTCTAAATGAAATTCACTTTTGGAGTCAGAAAGTATACAACAAGTATCAAGAGATAAAGGGGTATGATATTATTTACAGTAAGCGAGTAGATTGGACTGGAATGGAGGAGATTAAAGAATTATTCGAATTCTAGGGCCTACTGAACTTTATTTCAAAAGAAAAAGGGCATGCATTTTATGAAAATTTAGTGCCTTGTTTTTATGCAAAATTGAGAGTGGAAGAAAGAAATTTAATTACAAATGTGGAAGAAGTTAATATTCAAATAACACCTGAGCTTCTCCACAACATTTTTGGACTAAAAAATGAAGGGATTGTAATTTTGGAAAATACAACTACAATTGAATGGACAGAACAAGAAATCAAGCAATGTTTGGCCATCAACCCTAGTGTGCCATTACTGAACAGACTGAAGTATTTAAATCGGAAAGCACATATGGTGGTAAACATTTTAGTTAAAACTATCTATCAGAGGCATGGCCATGACATTGAACTGAGTCAATTTGTTACATGGGCCACGTATGCAGTTGTAAATAAAATTCAAGTTAGCTGGGGTCAAGTCTTCCTATCAAAGATAAAGTCTGCAAAGAAGAAATTATTTTTTGGGGACTTGATACCAGTATTAATGGAAGAAGGAATTGACTTCACGAAATGGACATCCAAGAGGATAAGATCTAGAGCTATTTCAGTGAAGGAATATAGAAATTATAATGTTGTTGCTGTTGTTTCTATTGCTGAACCTTCTAGAGACTTTACAAGAGCTGTAGAACGTATAAACCAATTAGAACAACAATTAGAAAAGCTCCAAAAGGAAGTAGATGAACTTAGAAAGAAAGACTAAATGTATAGTTCATCTACTTGTACTGAAAAATATCTAATTGTATGTAAATGTAAATTATTTATTGATATGAATGTTTGAACAACAAGATGTTGTTGAATTAATGTTTGTGAATGGATGGTTTAAAGCTGAATTGAATATTATATATTTGTTTAAAGCTTTGCAAGACTATTTTAAAAGTTTTACAATTTTATTAATGATGTGGAAAAATGCACGATGATTTGATAATGTTTGAATATATCTGCATAATGATGTAGACACGTTTATTCCATTTGTCACTACTTTTCAATCATGTTCTTAAACTGTGATTTTGTACTTTTAATGTTGTGTATATGCTGCATTTATTTTTAAGAAAAAAAACTTTAGCTATGTTTTATTTTATTTACAAGGAAAAGAAAAGAAAAACAAAATATCAATCTAGTTTGTTAGTATCTATTTTGGGAAACTAACTGGCTTGCTTGTGAGCCACCAAAGGCATAGGAGCTTGGGTTCCACACAAGACATTGATTTAACAATTTATGTTTTGTTGTTAAATGTTATTTTGTTATATATTCTACTTTTATTTGTGAATAAAAAGTTTTTCAGAATCAAAAGTCGGAAGATATTGAAGGAGATACAAAAATACACGGTATGTAATTCATTACTTATCCTAAATTTACATTCAAACTCAGTTCGTGGAGTAATTCATTTACTTAATGAATTAAGTTCGTTGAGTTAGGTGCTAAGTCAACGAAACAATATTCATGCTTGCTAACATTTACTATATTTACTGTAAAATCTTTTACATTGAAGACAATGCAAAATGTAGGTATGGGGGGAGGTAATTAGATTAAAATCTAAGTAATTTTGTTAATTAAAGGAACTAAGATTGTGCTGCAAATTTCTGTGGAAATTGAAAATTTTTTATGAATTTGCTGTAACTAACTGAAATTTCCTATAACTATCCAATAATTGAAATTGTAAAATTTTTTTTTAAGAACTCTAACTACTTGAATGTTATATTTCTTATATAAGATGCTACACAAATTTTACTATTAATACAAATCTGGTATGGTATCTATTGTTTTTGCTAAATTTTATGAGTTTAATAGTTTCACAATTTTAAAAAGAAATCAGAATGCTTAACTATAACTCAGGAAATTATCTAAAATCCTAAAAGAGCTAAAATGTTGATTTTTGGATTAAATGAAATACATATGATCAAGGATATATTTAATTTGATTGATTAAACTTGTAGAATGATTTACGTGTAAATGTTATTAAACTACAGAAAAAGTATGAGCTTATTGATATGGATTCATGTTTATAGTAAATTATAGAAGTAGGATTATATGAGATTTGTGTTTTATTACATTTGTATTAATGAAATACGTATATATACTATGTTGAAAAGGAAAAAGAGAAAAAAAGAGAGAAAAACTTTGAGAGTTTATTGATTTGTTTGATCACGAGCCTTTTGTACTTGAATAGATAAGTATGTAAAGATTGTTAACCTAAAAAAGGACTCTTTAAATCTAGCAACCTAAGATCCTAATCAGATTTGAGATTATTGATTGAAAGCTCGATACATGGGTACATTAGAAAGCTCTTGTATGATTCAAGCTTTTCAAATTAACTTTTAAAGTAAAAATATGCATATACTGTTCTTAAAAGATAAAAGTGTTTTGTGAAATATAGATATCATTTGAATCGAGTATATTTTCCATTATCTAAGATTACTGAAGTATGAATCTGGATCAGACTTTTGAAGTTGTTTATTTGAGATACAATTCATTATTCTTCTTATTTTAATCATGTTGAGTTGAATTGTGTTTTGAATTGAATGTAGTTGAAATTTATTCTGGAAATCATATTGGAAAATTCAGGATAATAGATGTTTGAAAAGAAAAAAATGATAATATAATTACCACCTATGTGATGCTAATATATTTTGTATGTAATTTCAGAGAGTTATATTTCATGTTCCGGATAGTTATGTTTTAAATGCTAAAAGAATATTTTATTATTTCCTAGAGTCACGTGTTGTAACCTTAATACATGACTTAAGTGGATTTTCAATAAGCTATATGTTAACTATCCGAAATGTGTCTGAGCGTCAAATAGTTAGGTTTGCAAGTATCCAAAATATCTTTTTATCATAAAACTTACTAAGGACACATGTTATGATCTGAAAACTAGATTTAAGTATGGTTTTATAGTATTAAGCATGATCTATTTTATTTGCACATATTTATATCATGTACAGGTACACAATAACAACTCATTGAGTTAGTGTTCTTTTTGTTGAAAGATCACGTGCCAACTCGTTAAGTTATAGGTTTAAAGGTGTAAAAAGATCACATGAGAACTCGTTGAGTTAGTGAGTAAAAACTGTAAGTTGCATATCTGAACTCGTTATGTTGGAATTATACATGTGTTGAATTTAAATGCTTTATTATGTCACGACATGTATAACTTGTTAAGTTAGCATAACCATACACATTGAGTTACTTGAATATACACTAAGGTAACGCGTTGTGTTAACATTATAAGTTTATAAGTATTTCTTTACTGCACATGTGTTTTAGTTAAATCAACAAAGTAAGTTCGTTGAGTTACACTAACTCCACGGACCATTTATTTTCTAACATGCCACTATAATAGTTGTAGAAATAGGAAATTTGAAGGAAAACCATGATTATATGTATCACGCAGGAATTCACTTGTGGAATGAAGAAAAAATCACCATCGTTGATATGAATGAAGGAAATCCAACAAATCATTTAAGCAGAAAGACTTACTACTGGAAGAAATATAAAAGAAGAGGAGAAAAACTATGTATGGGTGAGGAGAATCGTGCTAACTACAGGAAGCATCAGAAGTTCCCTGAAGCTCTACAACACCACCAAAATCACCAACCATTGGAGGTCTATGAGGATACTTTTTGGATGTTGGGTCGATTCTGAGCCAAACATGGTGATTGACAACCATTGTGAGAAGTGATCGCGTCGTAGGAAGGGAAGCCATTTTCACCAAGCACCAACTCATATCTCAGGAGATCGTAAAGCTTCTAGCCTAGGTTTCGGGTTGATGCTAGTATGCTAAAGAGGAGATTAACTTACAATTTTTGGTTCGCAATTCTATAGGGAGAGGAGGCAAGATTGTAAGTGATTAAGTTTTCAGTGGTGTAATCGCATCGCATGTAGTGACAAAAGTTTTTACTATCGATAGAGATTTTTACATTCCACCTTTCACTCATTTTCAGGAATATATCAAAATAAAAATACCAAAAACAACGAATTATCTGTATTTACATTTAGTATTAAAGTGTTGTATTGTTTGTTTTGTATCGTAATTAATGTTATTATTGTTAGTATTGTGAATGTTTTATGTTTGTTTGATTCAGAAAAATAGAAAATAGCTTATTGTTTACTGAAATTGATTTGTACAGAATACTAAAAATCTTAATGGTTACTGTTTGAAATATCTGAATGTTAGTGTTGCTTAATGACAAATCTAATATTAACTAACATTAAAGAGCTTAATCGATGTTATTTACATTTTGTGGAACTGCCCAATAGATGGCTGAATTCCTCTATAAATAGCAATATTTAACTAGAAAGGTAGGCTCGTGGAGTTAACTTAAGCCCACAAGGTTAGTCCATTGAGTTAACCATAACTCCACGAATTAAGTCCGTTGAGTTAACTGTAACTCAACGGAGTACTCAATTGAACACATATAAACTCCAATATAAAAATCAGAATAGTACACAATTCTTACTCAATCTCTATGGGATCGACCTGTACTTGCACACAAATACAATATACACTGTTTAGGTTGGAAAACTTGTTTAATTTGTTTTAATGCTTATATTAATAAATTCTTTTAGAAGTAAACAAACAACTTTTCACACAAATTAGATATTAAGTCCAATTTGTATTTTTAACTACAAGTGCATAGTGTATATTGTATTTGTGTGCAAGTACAGGTCGATCCCACAAAGATTGAGTAAGAATTGTGTACTATTTCGATTTTTATATTGGACTTTATATGTGTTCATTTAAGCACTTCGTTGAGTTACAATTAACTCAATGGACTTAGTTCGTGGAGTTATGGTTAACTCAATGAACTAATTTTCGTGGACTTAAGTTAACTCTACGAGCCTACCTTTTTAGTTAAACATTGCTATTTATAAAGGAATTTGGCCATCCATTAGGCGATTCCACAGAATGTAAATAACATCATTTAAGTTTTTTAATGTTAGTTAATCTGAGATTTGTCATTAAGCAACACTAACAATCAGATATTTCAAACAGTAACCATTAAGATTTTTAAGTATCCTAACGAATCAATTTCAATAAACAATAAAACTATTTTCTATTTTATGAATCAAACAAACATAAAACATTCACATTACTAACAATGATAACATTAATCACAATACAAAACAAATAATACAACACATTAATACTAAATGTAAATACAAATAATTAGTTGTTTTTGGTATTTTTGTTTTGATATGTTCCTGAAGATGAGTGAAAGGTGAAATGTAAAAAATCTCTATCGATAGTAAAAACTTTCGTCACTACATGCAATGCGATTACACCACTGAAAATTTAATCACTTACAGTCTTGCCTCCTCTCCTTATAGAATCACGAACCAAGACTTGTAAGTTGATCTCCTCTTTAGTATACTGGCATCAACTAGAAACCAAGACTAGAAGCTTTACGATCTCTTGATATATGAGTTCGTGCTTGGTGAAAATGGCTTCCCTTCTTATGACACGGTGTTTTGATTTGTTAACTTCTGCTTTTATGCTTATATAACTAATTACTTTTAGAAGTAAACAAACATCCTTTCACACAAATTAGATATTAACTCCAATTTGTATTTTAACTACAAGTGCACAGTGTATATTGTATTCGTGTGCAAGTACAAGTCGATCCAATAGAGATTGAGTAAGAATTGTGTACTATTCCGATTTCTATATTAGAGTTTATATGTGTTCAGTAAGCACTCTATTGAGTTAAGGTTAACACAACGGACTTAGTTTGTGGAGTTATGGCTACTCAATGGATTAACCTCGTGGACTTAAGTTAACTCCACAAGCCTATCTTTCCAGTTAAATACTGCTATTTATAGAGGAATTCGGCCAACCATTCGGTAGTTCCACAGATTGTAAATAACATCAATTAAGCTCTTTAATGTTAGTTAATATTAGATTTATCATTAAGCAACACTAACATTCAGATATTTCAAACAGTAACTATTAAAATCTTTAAGTATCAAGAACGAATCAATTTCAGTAAACAATAAAACTATTTTCTATTTTCTAAATCAAACAAACATAAAACATTCACAATACTGACAATGATAACATTAATCACGATACAAAACAAATAATACAACACTCTAATACTAAATGTAAACACAGATAATTTGTTATTTTTGGTATTTGTTTTTTGATATGTTCTTGAAAATGAGCGAAAGGTGAAATGTAAAAATCTCTATCGACAATAAAAACTTTTGTCACTACATGCGACACGATTACACCATTGAAAACTTAATCACTTACAATCTTGCCTCCTCTCCCTATAGAATCGTGAATCAAGAATTGTAAGATGATCTCTTCTTCAGCATACTGGCATCAACTTGAAACCAAGGCTAGAAGCTTTACGATCTCCTGAGATATGAGTTAGTGCTTGGTGAAAATGGCTTCCCTTCTCGTGACGCGATCACTCCTCATAGTGGTTGTTAGTCACCATGTTTGGCTCGGAATCGACCCGACATCAGGAAAGTATCCTCACAGACCTCTGATGGTTGGTGATTTTGGTGGTGGTGTGGAGCTTTAGGGAACTTCCGATGCTTCCTGTAGTTAGCACGATTCTCCACCTCTACACACACACTTTCTTCATCTTTCTCCTCTTCTTTTATATTTCTTTCTATAGTAACTACTTCTGCTTAAATGATCGGTTGGATTTCCTTCATTCATATCAACGATGGTGATTTCTTCTTCATTCCATGAGTGAATTCCTACGTGATACATGTAATCATGGTTTTCCTTCAAATGTCCTGTTTCTACAACTACTACAGTGGCATATTAGAAAATAAATGGTTCGTAGAGTTACAAATAACTCAACGGATTTACTTTGTTGATTTTACTATAAAACATGTGCAATAAAGAGAAAATTAGTTCAGATGTTTCAGTTACTTACAACCCTTAACTATCCGAAACTTATATGCATTTCAGATAGTTAGCACCTAACCTTCCGAAAGATAACTTAAGTCAAGTTTCCAGAACGTGACACATGTCCTCAAGTAGTTTTATGATAAAAAGCTATTTCAGATACTTAAAAATCTAACTATCCGATGCTCAGATGCATTTTGGATAGTTACTAGATAACTTACCGAACATTCACTTAAGTCATGCATTATGGTTTCAACACGTGTTCCCTAGGAAATAATAAAATATTCTTCTATCATTAAAAACATAACTGTTTGGTACATGCAATATAACTCTTTGAAGTACAAAAAATTTGGATCCTTAAGAATTAAAAACCTGCAACTTACTAATAGTTCAGAAATGTACTAAATTAACGTTAATTTCCTGAAATTATGTAGATTCTTTCATTAAAGCATATAACAATGCAATTATAACTATTCAGGGTTTATATGTTATGAAATTAACACACAACTGAGTTTTAATATTTATAACTGCAAGTGCACGGAGTCAATTATAGAAAGCATGCAAGAACGGGTCGAGTCCATAGGGACTAGCAATTAAATATAAAATTCACTAGAGTTTATAGATATGCCTTGTGTAAATGCATTCTCATCACATGCTTGCCTTAACAATCATGTGTATGTTAGAAATGACTTCATATAGAGTTGAATCAATAATGAGAAACCTCATTCATGTCCCCCTCTATCCATCACTTAAGAAAATGCATCACACAATAATTATTACACTACAAAAATAGAAAATAAAATTACACTACATCAAACTACTAATTCTACTACAAAACTAGCATACATGGCCTTAGAACCATACATCTAAATCCATGTATGCTCTAATCTACTAAGTACAAGTTATATACAATCAAAACCAAGTAAATCAGGAGGTTAGAGTTAAGCAAAAAACGTCTAAACTATGTTAGAGTTAGAGGAACAAACATTTGAGAAGAATCTATACAAGGAAACATAAAATCAAACACATAAAGGGCAAAAACTCAAACTAAACTTAGAATTCAAAAACATTGAAATGACAACAAGAATTCAACACTATAACAAAGGGGAATTCACGTGGGATACACAAACAAAAGGAATTAACAAACATATACTACTGAAATTTACATTACAACTCCACCTCCACTCAAATGTCTACTCCTATTACCTTAAGATCACATCTCCAATGGCTTAAGCACAAGGGACGTCACCTCCTTGCTTCACACCACTTGAGATGGCTACCTTCTCCAGCAATTCTCCACATCCAAAGCAGCTTGTTCCCTCCACAGGTTGGAGGTCCAACACCGAAGGGAATACAACATGTAGAACAATTGAAGAGCTCTCCTAGATGCAAGTTTCCACACCTTCAAGTGTATCTCCAATGGAGCTTCATCCACGGATTCAACACCAACAAGAGGGGATTTGCAATAGCAATTCACCTCCTCAAGATGTAGAATTCCGGATGAAGTATTGGAGAAGACAAGAAGAAGAAGAAGAAGAACCTTACCTCCAAGAGACGTTTGGAGGAGAAGACACCAAGAGGGGAGCTCCTTCACCTCCTTGCTTGGAGCACCAAGGGGGATTCCGAATTTTGGAGTTGGAGAGGGGAGAAAACTTGTGGGATACAAGGCCTATTTATAGATATTTTGATCATCAAGGATTGATGATCCCAAGGCTTGATCTAAGGGCCCTCATTCACCTATAATCAAATCCATTTAAGTCATGCATGTAATGTTAGTAATACATGCCAAAAATAACTCTAGTTATGAACTTGAAATATATTCATTTCTAAGGTATGTAACATTCATTTTAACATGTTTACCAATGTGAAATGTAAGTTCATCAATGAATGAATTAATTACTAACATGTATTTAAAATCATTCATAATCAATGTTACATTATTGCATTTAATGTCCACAAGTTCATAACCATAGTGTATAAAATATATGTGGCCATATCAAATTATTTCAATACCTTGATGACCTTTAAAATCTCTTTCTTGGCCAAGAATTATTAAATCATACATTCAAGCATATGAACATCTAGTATGTTTCGTGAAAATTGCATTAAAGGGGTGCATTTGTGCATATATTCATGCAATGTCATAAAAATGTGATTAACATGTATTTTCTTGTAAAAGTGCATATAACTTGAGTTTCGAGACATAGAATGCATGAATTATCATATAAAAATGTGCACAAATATCATATATACAATAACATAATGGCTTAATTCTTATATGATAAGCTAAATATTATGCAATTAACCATCATTTAACCGTTAATATTATGCACTTTTTCATTCTAAACACTTCCCCCATACTTAAATTTTGCTAGTCCCTTAGCAAACTAAGATCTAACTAGTTGGTCTTGCTATAGTGCTAGAATTAATTCTTCATTTTGTTTCTTTAGAATACATAAATTAGATTACTATATAGATATTCTATATTTTTCAATAATCTATTTTAACATTGTTTTCTCCTCTTCAACCTGCAAATATATTTAAAACATATGTAAATTACATACAAAATATATTAGCATCACATAGGTGTTAATTATATTATCATTTTTTCTTCTTTTCAAACATCTGTTATCTTGAATTTTCCAATATGATTTCCAGAATAAATTTCAACTACATACGAATCAAAATGCAATCTAATTCAATGTGATTAAAACAAGTAGAATAATGAATTGTATCTCAAATAAACAACTTCAAAAGTCTATTTTAGATTCATACTTCAATAATCTTAGATAACAGAAAATATACTTGATTCAAAAGATTTCTATATTTCATAAAACACTTTTATCTTTTCAAAACAGTATATGCATATTTGTACTTTAAAAGTTAATTTGAAAAGCTTGAATCATACAAGAGCTTTCTAGTGTACCTATATATCAAGCTTTCAGTCAACAATCTTAGATTTGATCAGGATCTTAGGTTGCTAGATTTAAAGAGTCCTTTTTCATGTCAATAATCCTTACATACCTATTTGCTCAAGTACAAAAGACTCGTGATCAAACAAGTCAATAAACTCTCAAAGTTTTTTTCCTTTTTTCCTCTTTTTTCTTTTCAACACAGTATATATACGTATTTCATTAATACAGATGCAATAAAACACAAATCTCATATAGTCCTACTTCTATTATTTACTAAAAATATGAATCTATATCAATAATCTCATACTTTTTCTGTAGTTTAATAAGATTTACACAAATCATTCTACAAGTTTAATCAATCAAATTAAATGTATCCTTGATCATATGTATTTCATTTAATCCAAAAATCAACAATTTAGCTCTTTCAAGATTTTAGATAATTTACTGAGTTTTAGTTAAGCATTTTGGTTTCTTTTTAAAATCGTGAAACTGTTAAACTCATAAAATTCAGCAAAAACATAAGATACTATCTCTAGATTTATATTAATAGTAAAATTTTGTAGAAACTTATATAAGATTCTAACATTCAAGCAGTTATAGAGCTTAAAAATCTTACAGTTTCAATTATCAGATAGTTATAGCAAATTCATAAAATATTTTCAATTTCCACAAAACTTTTGCAGCACCATTCTAATTCCTCGAATTAACAAAATTATTTGGATTTTAATCTAATTACCTCCCCCCATACCTACATTTTACATTGTCCTCAATGTAAAAGATTTTCCAATAAATATAGTAAATGTTAGTAGACATGAATATTGTTTCGTTGACTTAGCACCTAACTCAACGAACTTAATTTATTACGTTAATGAATAACTCCACGAACTGAGTTTAAATGTATATTCAAGATAAGTAATCAATTAC
The DNA here is from genome assembly GCA_036874045.1 of Cymodocea nodosa. Lineage (NCBI taxonomy): Eukaryota > Viridiplantae > Streptophyta > Magnoliopsida > Alismatales > Cymodoceaceae > Cymodocea > Cymodocea nodosa. The sequence continues at coordinate 13,439,940 of CM072342.1, read as the reverse complement.
ATACCTTGTTCTTTTGTAGCTCCTTGAATATCTTCTAATTTTTTTCTAAGTTGTGTCTTTTAAAGCAAAAGAGATATATCTAAGTTTAATAGCATCAATACTCATGTTTGGCATTTTCATCATTTGACAAACTTCGTTAAATTCTCTAAGGAAATAATAGGCATCTTCTCTTTCTAATTCATGAAAGTGTGACAATTGACTAATATAATTAGATTTTAGTTCAAACTTATCTCCCTCAAAGTTTGGCAATTGAATACATAAAGGTTCATCAACTAGTTCAGGATATAGAATTTTTCCTAATGGTTTTTCTACTGGAGCAGCCATATCTTCATTCTCTTTTAAAGAAAGGTTAGCTACACCCCTAAGGATTTCATTAAAGTCCACTTTAGAAAATATTTCAGTATGCCTCTATGTTGAATAATCCTGTGTAGGTGTTCTTACTAATTGTTTAGTGCTAGGAGAATGAATCCATGTGCTCATAAACTCTTAAGATAAAGTAAAATAACAGAAGATTAATTACATACTAGTCTGAAGCTTTGTTTTAAGTAAATAGTTGTTGACGGATGAAGTTGAATTAGCTACTTCTCCTTCTAGTTCCCCAACGAATTTTCTTTCCTATCCTTAAGTGTTGGTAACTAGTAAATAACATTAGTAAATAACAAATTTTCTTTCCCGAAAGTGTTAACAATAGAGCACAATCAGTTTATTAGAGCCATCCTGTCTATATCAGAGATCAAGAAAACTATTTTCTCTCTTCCTAATAACAAAGCACCTAGCCCTGATGGATTTACAACTGAATTCTAACAAAAATTTTGGGATATTATCGGCACAGATCTATGCAACGCTATATAGGCTTTCTTCGCAGGAGTTAAACTCAATAATAAATGGAAGGCTATATTTATTACATTAATTCCAAAAAGTACTCAAGCGGCCACATTCTCCGATTTCCATCCCATTAGTTTATGCAATACTTCTTACAAATGCATAACTAAAATTATTGCCAACTAGATGTCAACCATTATTCCAAATATTATATCATCAACGTAATCGGCATTTATCAAGGGGCGAAGTATATATGATAATATATCTCTCACTCAAGAGCTTATTCAATATATTGATCACGGCTATCGAGGAGGTAATATAATTATTAAGCTTGATATGGAAAAAGCATTTGACAAAATGGAATGGTCGGCCGTTTATCAAACTCTTATGGCTTTTGGATTTGACAAAAACATTATTGAGATTATCGAGAATTGCATATCACAAAATCCAACATCGGTTATTGTGCATGGAGCTCCATCACAAGTTTTCTATCCTACTCGAGGATTATGCCAAGGTGATCCTCTCTCTCCCCTACTTTTTATTATTACCGAGGAATTACTTTGCAGAGCTCTGTTTAAAATGCAACAAGAGTCAGATTACATCCCCTACAAATGCCAAAGTCAACATTGGAAAATTTCACATCTATTATTTGCAAACGATGCTCTTCTCTTTCTTAATGGTCGTAAATCTATGTTGGAAAAAACTCAGGGGATTCTAAATAGATATGAAAACTCTACGAGACAAAGAATAAATTACAACAAAAGTAATTTCATTGTCTCAAAAAGAAGTCCACAGCAACGGGTGCAACAAATCAAAGATACGTTGGGATGCACACAAGGATCTTGGCCGCTTATTTATTTAGGCTATCCTATCTTCAAAGGTCAGCCAAAACAAAAATATTTTCAATATCTAATTGATAAAATTCAGAACAAATTGGCCAGATGGAAAGCTCATTTTCTCAGTCAAGGAGGAAGATTGATGCTTATTAAGCATGTTCTTAATTCTATTCCCATACACACCCTTTCAGTTATTCCTCTACCTTATGACATTATTAACAGACTCAACACTATTTGTGCTCAATTTTTTTGGTAAGGGACTCAAAACAATAGAAAAAATATTCATTGGTTATCTTGAAATAAAATTACAAGGCTGGTGACAAAAGGTGGACTAGCTCTCAGAAACATGCATGATTTAATCAATGCATTCAAGTTAAAGCAAATTTACAATATCATCAAGAATAAAGGCATTTGGGCGGAAGCGATAACTGTTATTTATGGCACGATGGATCGCATAGCAGATCAATTTAAGGAAAGTAATATTGGGAAGCAATTGGGCACAATATGGAGGAAATTCAAATATATAGTGATAGATCCAGGAGGATCCATATGTAACAAGTTTTCCATCTCAGCTACTTGGAATTCAACCAGACAACATTTCCAACAGAATTTAAATCTTCAAGGATGTTGGTCTAAATGGATTCTAACAAATATTTTAGTATTCATATGGAAGCTGCATCACAGGATCATCCCATTAGATGATGTCAGATCCGCAAGGGGAGTCTCTCTCCCTTCAATATGCTGTTTTTGCAAAAATTCTACTAAATCTATTCAACACTTATTTTATGACTGCTGCATCACACAAGGTGTTATACAATGGTTAAAAATGTTGAACAATCCAGGTAAACCAATAAATTGGCAAACATGGAGTAATCAACAAATATTCTCTCGGAAAAAATCCATGCAGGCACAATTCCACAAATATCTTGCCACAGTCTCCTTATGGACCATATGGAAGCATAAATGTGACATTATTTAGATCTCATAAGGTCAATATTTTAGAAATATTATTCAGAATTATTCACTATATTCAAATCTTCGATATCATACAACAAAAGTAATATATGGCGTCTCGGGTTTAACAACAATTATGTCAAATAATTTTCAGTACTACCATTCCTCCCCGGGAAGCAACAAACAAAAGACACAAGACTCTATAGGCGCAACAAACGAGAATAATGCTTCGGTTGCACCGGTCTCAATATCGGTTCAACCGCTTTACCTACCCTATCACATTCACAGTCTCACCGTAAAGTTCACGGTTGTACCAAAAATTTGTCAAAGGGTTGTTAGGATTTTTTGGAGTTCGGTCGCACCAAGGATCACGTCCAGTCACACCGAGTCTCTACAGTCGACAAACCACTCTTCGTTCCAACCTCCAGTCAGACTGCTACATCAGTCTTCGGCTGAACCGAATTTTGTCTCTGATTTGACCAAACCGAACCTCCAATTAGTTTGCTACATCAGTCTTCGGTTGAATCGATTTCCATCTCTGGTTAGACCAAATTGAGCCTCCAGCCAGACCGTTGCGATAGTCTTTAGTTAAACCGAATTCAGTCTCCGGTTTGACCGAAACGAGCCTCTGGTCAGACTGTTTTTTCTCCGGCTGAACCGAACTTGGTCAACCGTCTTATCGATTTTCAGTCAGTTAGTTTTTTTTCGGTTAAGCCCAACCGAAAAATATTCAATATTTTCACTACCAGCAAATTTCTAATTGGCCAACAATATTTGAATAGTTATGTACGCCTCTATTGATTGAGAAACCAGATCTTTATTTGGTTTCCATTTTATTATTGCAGGACTATCCCCTTATGAATTTAAAGGATAACGTTTTTTTTTTTAAAAAAAAAAAAACTAGTAAATAACATTCTGTTCTATATTTATAATGCACGTCCATAAGGCAAATGAATCTCATTGTAAAAATGTGTCTTGTAACATGCAATATGGTTCCTAATTTTATGGATACGTGTTTCATTTCTAATTTCAAATTTTAATATCCACTAAACCTATGAAGTTTCGTTCGTGGTTGAAAGAATAACCATTCAGCTTAATCCACGAACTAACCTCGTTGAGTTACAGTTAACTCAATAGACTAGCTTCAGTTACTTATTTGCTAACTCCACAAATTAACTTCGTTGAGTTATAGTTAACTCAACAGACTTACTTTGTTGAGTTAACACTTGGCAAATTTTTCTAAAACTTGCTCCTCGTGTTAACTTCTATATTTTTTTCTCTCCTGCATTTTGTCAACTTAAATAAAGTTAAATACATGTCATTAATGTAGTGTTCTAATTTAACTCATTTAAATCTGAACATTATATGCATATTTAACTTACTGTTCATTTCCTGTTATGCAGAATTTACATTTTACTTTTCAAAATGTAGATATATTCAAGCATTAACCAATTATCATGCATTTAACCATGTCGTTCATAAAATCTTTTAAATAGTCTTGCACGTCTTTAAATAGTTATATAATATTCAATACAGTTCATCAATTCTATCATTCATTCTCAAACACGAATGCAAAAACATCTGAAATTCAAACATTCATTTATATAAATATTGTTTTATAGTACAAGCAATCATAAATTTTTAATACAAGTAGATGAACAATACATTTTAATCTTTCTTCCTAAGTTCATCTACTTCCTTCTAATTGTTGCTCTAATTGATTTATCCTCTCTATAGCTCCTGTAATGCCTCCAAAAGGTATAGTCATCTTAGCAGCAACATAATTTCTGTATTCTTTCACTGAAATGGTTCTTGATCTTATCCTTTTGGATGCTCATTTCGTGAAATCAATACTATCCACCATCAGTAGTGGAATTAGATCTCCATAAAATAATTTCTTCTTTATTGCTCTTAACTTAGAGATAAATATTATAGACCAATTAACCTGAATTCTGTTTACAACTACATATGTGGCCCATTTGACAAATTGACTAAGTTCAATATTGTGGTCTTGTCGTTGGTAGACATTTTTAATCAAAATGCTAACTACCATGTGTGCTTTACCATTTAAGTGTTTCAGTCTGTTTAATAATGGCACATGAGGATTGATAGCTAAATAGTCCTTTATTACTTGTTCTGTCCACTCGACTGTAGTTGTGCTTTCTAGAATTTCTATTCCTTCATTTTCAATCCAAAAATGTTGTGGAGAAGTTCTGGAGTTATCTGTACATCTGCTTGCTCCACGTTAGACATTAATTCACTTTCTCCTTCTCTTAAATTTGCATAGAAACAGGACACTAGATTTTCATATACTACATGCCCTCTCTGTTGAGAAATAAATTGCAGTAGACCCTAGAACTCAAATAAGTCCTTAATTTCTTGCATACCGTCCTAGTTTACTGGCCTACTGTAAATAATATCATACCCCTTTATCTCTTGATATTTATTATGAGCTTCTTGATTCCAAAAGTGTACTTCATTTAGAATGGTAGCTTTAGTCAGGTCAGGAATTTGCATTTGTTGCTCTAGAGGGGTTTGTTCTTGAATTTCTTCTTCCTCATGCTGAACTTGAATTTGCTAGAAATGCTCAGCAGATTCCTGCATTTTTGCTTCTGCTTCTGTTTGTGGTGGAGAGCTGGCAGAACTCTCCACTCTATCCTGAATTCTTTTAATTAATTGCTGAAGAGTTTCTCCCTCTTTAGTGGAATCTGTCGAGTCATTTCTTTATTGTTCAATATGTACTTGTTCAGCTTCTTGTTCAATTTCTGTTCTTTCTTTTCCTCCTGACTACCAATCTGCATTGTCACTATTCTTTTTGGTTTTGTGGTAGATTGGGATGGAGTTATGGGCAAATCAGCTTTTGCCCTAATTTCAATTTCTTCTCTTTGTACAAGTTGCAGACTAATTTCAGCCTATTTTTCTTCTTTTCTTTGCTCTTGCTACTGCTACTCCTACTCAGATTTGGATAGCAGGTCTACAAAAATGGGCTCTACAGGCCCTACTAATATTTGCATCTTAGATTTAATCTCTTCTTGAGGTTCAAACACTATCTCTTTTCCTTTCCTTCTTCTAATTAGTTGTGTTTGATCTTCCTCTTCCTCCTCTAAGATTAAATCTACAAAAATGGACTCTACAGGCCCTTGAGCCATAAGTACTGACTCTTCCTGTTTTACTTTTTCTATAATTACTAGTCCCAAAGGACCAGCTTCAGCTTCTCTTGTAGCCATTGATCTAGTTTCTTCCTAATGCTGCTCTATTGTAATTTTGTATTGGGCCTTCAACTTTTCTTCGACCCTTCTTTTCTTTATGGCATCATACAGGATATGTGCCTTGGCCATAGCCATTTCTTCATCATCTCCTTGGTCCTTTGCTATTTTGACCAAGCTAGCAAACTCTTTATCTTCTTCTTCAATTCTCGACCAAGCAAATGTTGCTCATGGTAATGGCTCTATTGGTGGAATTGAAGGTCCCAGCTATTGCTCCTCAGTAACTGATCTTTCAGCAATCGGCTCTACAGTTGCAGATCTTCAACTGCTTTCCTCTATTGCTCTCAAATTTTCCATCTAGCATGTCCACCAATATGGCGTACGAACCATAATCTAAACTTACGTCGGATCAACTCTAAGGCAACTTCATTATTTGGCCTGATTCTTCTTTCTCTATTTATAGCAACTTTCGTTGCTACCTTAATCATTGTCTCCACAATCTGAGGTATTTTTATGTCTAAATCTACTAAATCTTTTCTCTAGTAGATGTCAGATTCTACCTTTTGGAGTTCTTTTTCCCTCGTATTCTAGATCTTTTGTCTCGTGTGTCATTCTTCTGATTCTCTAAGAAATCTCGTGGTGTCTATTTCCTCCCGGAACTCTGGCATCATCTTATCTTCATGGTGTGATGGAATGGAATCACTCTAATCTCTATTGTTCTAAGTTCTAAATGATTCTATAGATAATGCCCCCAAATCCTAAGTTTTAGTATAAATAAACCTTAAGTTTTTAGCGGGTAATCGGGTAATTTCCCGTGCAAACTCTCGCTCTCTCACTCACTTCTCTGTGGAGTTACGGTTAACTCCAAGAACTAAGTCCGTGGACTTAACTACAGTACTCTGTTGAGTTACAGTTAACTCAATGGAGTAAGTTCATTAACTTATCCTAGACTCAACAGAGTAAGTTCATTGAATTAAGCGTAACTTAATAGACTTCCTGTAAAGTTATAACTAATAAAAATACTTATAATAATAACTTTTGCTTCGGTTAAGATCGAAGAATTTCAGGTCTAACCGACTCTTAATTTTTCAACATTTTAAAGTTTCGGTCAAACCGTTATATTCCTCGGTTGAACCAAAATTAAATACTCTCTTTTTTTTCTTTTTCTTTTCACTCTATTAAGATAATTTCTTACTAAGTAAAGCTCAAGTAGTCCTCTACTCTTACTTCTTCTATAATTCCAAAGGAACTTTTTGGAATCTTTAGAATAGGTTTAAGTCTTTGTCTATTTACTTTAAATATATTCTGATTTTTAGGATTTTCAATTTCAATAGCTCCATAGGAATAAATATTTCGAATTATATAGGTCCTGCCTACCTAGATCTTAATTTTCCTAGATGGTTATGGAGTCTAGTCATTGTTAGGAATGTATGGCTTCACTAGAGGGGGGGTGAATGGTGATCAGTGAGTAATTAAAACTTTTTACTAAATTTTCTAACAAATTTGATTAATCAGTTTGCACAAGTACTAAACAAAAATACCAAACATGCACAGCAGAAATAAAAGTAAGAAACACAAGGGAATTTTAGGTGGTTCACCAACTTGGCTAGTCCACCCCCAAGGGTCACTTGGGCTTCACTAAGTGTCTCAACACTTACACACTTGCTTTTAGGTCGAAGCAAGAACCAACCACACAGAAGTTTTCAGGTATAAATTCCAAAAAATCAACACTTAGAAGTTTTCAAGTATAAACTCCAGAAAACCAACCTCTTGAGTTTTTAGGTCGAAACTCAAACCAACAACTAAATGAAGCTTTAAGGTTGAAGCCACGAACCAAATGATCCTTCTTGGATCAGACTTTTAGCACATGGAGAGCTTTAAGAATCTTCTTGTAAATCCAGCTTTCAATCGATTCTTTGTTGAACTGAATTTAAGCTTTCTTCTATATCAATAATTGATCTGCAATGTATACGGTATTTCTGTATGTAATTGTATCTGTAATCTCACATCTCAACTCTTACCAAATATTGAATGATCTGACTGTATATATGCTTGAATATCCAACGATCATATTTTCTCCTCAACAGATTTATTCTGCTGTACTTGCTAAATAATCAAACTTAAATATGGTAAGTTACCATTCTGTCTGATGTTCAGTAAGCAACCTTCCGACTTCCTTTAACTTTCAAATGGTTATATGAATAACTCACCGAAGAGCGTCCATAACTTACTGATTCTTCATTTACATCTTATTATCTGTGTCATGTGAGGATTTTAAGTTGCTCACGTGAAATGTCAAGTGATCAGAGATTTGTAGTTTTAACTCACCGAAAAAACTCTTGACTTTCGGATAGATAACTATAGTAACTCTCCGATTTTTCTTTTAAGCTTCCGACTGCTATCTCTTTAATTCTACACGTGCATAAAAGAATAACTTAAGTTTCGGATAGTTAAAAATGTAACTCACCGAAACTTCCTGTTTTTCGAATAGTTAGCTTTCTAACTCTCCAAAAACTTATTTAAGCTTCTGTCTGAATTTCTGCATATGGGAAATTCAGTGACTTAAGTTTCAGATAGTTAAACTGTAACTCACCAAAACTCTTTTGAAATTTCGGATGGTTATCTAACTCTCTGATTTTTCCTTTTAAGCTTTTAACTATCGTCTTCTCCATTCTACACGTGTGTAATAGGATAACTTATGTTCCGGAAAGTTATACCTGTAACTCACCGAAAAAGTTAGATAGTTATCTTCCTAACTCTTTGAAAAATCCTTTAAGCTTCTATTCTGGAATTCTGCACGTGGTAAATTGAATGACTTAAGTTTCGGATAGTTATACCTGTAACTCATCGAAAAAGTTGGATAGTTATATTTCTAACTCTCTGAAAAGTCCTTTAAGCTTTTAGATAGTTAACTCCTTAACTTTCCGATCATTCAAACTTTCTTAACTGTCCGATCATTTAACTCTTCGAAAAAGTCAGATAGATATTTTTCTAACTGTCTGATAGTATTGTTGCTACTATAAACTTGCTCTTCGGATACTTTGATCTGTAACTGTCTGATTTTCTGTAGCAACAAATTCTGGGATTAACTGCAACTTGTTTGCTGCTAAGAATTGTCTGCCTTCTAATCTTTTGCTGCACTGACTTATCTGTGAAATACAATATGTTTCCTCACATAGGTTTTGCATTATCAAAATACTCAGGTTTTAACAATCTCTCCCTTTTTGATAATGACAAAATCCTTTACATTAAATTACATGTATTTCACTCCCAAGATTGTTGCTATACATTCAGTCACACAAAAACTAAGTAAAGCAAAGATTTACAATGAATATAATGCAATAAAGTTAAATTCTCCCCCTGTTTGTGTGCTGGGAATGCTCCCCCTGCCTTCTATGTAATTTTCTATATTCTTCTCCCCCTTTTTGTCATTAGATAAAAGGACTTCCACAATTTTCTTTTGCTGAATTTTCTTCTCCCCCTTTTTTGTCATTAAATTTGTATCCAATATTCTGATTTCTATGATTCTGTCTAATATCAACGTGTTAAAGGAATCAAATGCATCAATATCTTTGAATACTAATTTTGATTTTCCATCAAATGTTGACTGTTGGTGTGTGGATCTCAAATGTTGAGATATTTTCATCAATGTAGTCTATTTTCTTCTTTTTCTTTGATGTTGTGCTACTTTTCTTCTTTCTTATTCGAGCACAGTATCAATTGAAGTGTCAATTTCTTTAAACCTTGTCTAATGCTAGTTGTTGACATTCTAACTTCTGAGAAGTCAGTAATTGCTCTCCTGATTTTTGATATTTCTTCCTTTGTCTTGTTTAATTACTACATCATCTATAAAAACTGAAAATAGTGAAATGCCAATATTTAATGTAGCAATTTATAAATATGCAGTTAATATTTGTAATTTCTGCCACATGCTCTCCCCCTATCTGTATGGAGGCTCTCTGATTTATAATAGCAAGCTATAGGCTCTCCCCCTATATGCATGCCCTCTTTATACACTTTTATTTTGCACTAAAGTAACATTCTGAATTCCCTTCATATAGTAGGCTCTCTCCCTACTTATGTACTTTTCCTTGTAGACAAATTTGTTACACCTGTTCTGCAAAATGAATGTCATATATGATACCAATTGAACTAAATACCAATTGTTAATCAAAAACATCATAAATAGTTTTCAATCAATTAGCTTCTGACTCCAATTCGTTTATCTTCTCTTGGATCTTTATTTCAAGTGGTTCTTTTATTTACAGAAGATAATTTGAAGACTGTAATCTGTCTATTGCAGATTTTGGTTGTCCTTTGATGAATCTAATTTCCCTACGTTTGTAGTCATTCAACTTGGCTCGTGCAAGCCTTGTTTCCTTTAAAGAACATGATTCAATCATTGATGCTACTTTTGATGCCAATTGTTAATTTCAGAATATCATAATTGATTCTTAACTGATTGCCTTCTAATTACCAATTGTTTAGCTTCTTAAACTCTCTCTTCAATAGATTCCTTCAAAACATATGCAAAGAGCAATTTGTGACTGTAGTCTAGTTGCTGCAGATTTTGCTCTCCTTAAGTATCAAGATTTTAGACAAAATTTCCACTCAGTCTAAGTGAGCACTTTCTACCAATTTATGATGCCTCTTGCAATACCAATTAGTTACTCTCATAACAGATTTTCAAATTTTTCAACCTTCTCTAATTGATCTTAGCATTGATTTGCAAAAAATAATTTGACACTGTAAATTAGCTACTCCCACTAACTAATATAATCCTGCAATTCAAATAGTAGTAGATTTTGGTACCTATACTTTCTTGGGTCCATAGGTGTTAGTCCTGACAATATTTAGTTTATTGCCTTTTGGCAGCCACATTGATCCAGATCTTCTTTTGATGACAAACATTGTTGTACCATCTCTGTAAGATCGGATAACACCACCACAGTAGGGTATTTCCTATGGAGTAGCATACCCTAGGCCAAATCTATTTAAACCATGTCTTTGTGAACCAATGATTTGATGTAATCTTTTCTATCCATTGGTAAATTTATGCACAGCATTTTTCAGATTAGTGATTTCAGATTTTAATTTTTCATTTTCATTTATCAATTCATCATTATTGCATTTTGTATCTTCAGCATGCAAATTTTCAAGTTTAGTATGTGCTTCTTCTAAGCATGCAATTAAATGCTTAATTTCCTTTTTATAATTTTGCATTTAACATATAAACTGTCAATAGTAGACAAAAGAATATTTACATCTAGATTATCATTGTCTACATCAGAATCACTTTGAGATGAAGTGGAACATACCTCTTGTGCTGTATAGCACACGTTTACTGGTACCTCTTCATTTGAACTGGATGAGCTACTAGAAGAACTACTGTCATCCCAAGTAGCCTTCAATGCCATTTTCTTTTTGTAGCTCCTCTTCTTCTTCTTCATTTCTTTTTCTTCTTCTTGTTGCAGTGGACAATCAGGTTGTATATGTCCCTGCTTCTTGCATTTAAAGCATATTGGTGCATTGCTTTTTGATGTGCTGGCTTGATTCTTTTTCTTCATCCATTTTCTGAATTTTCTAGCTAGTAGCACAACTTCATCATCATCCGAGCTTTGAAGTTCCTGTGTTGATGGAAAGGCTAGTTCTTTCTTTGTTTCAGTTTTTTTTTTACCACTACCTTCCTCATCTTTCCATTCTTTCATTTGAACTTCATGGGCCAGCAGGTTGCCCATTAGATCCTCTACTAAGTATTTGTTGAGGTCTTTGGAATCTTGTATCAATGTGGACTTTTGCTTCCATTCCACAGTTAAGCTTCTGAGGATTTTCTATACCTGTTCATGGACAGAAAATTCCTTTCCCAAACCTCTTAAGCCATTAATAATCTTAGTGAATCTTGAAAACATATTAGTGATAGTTTCATCATCAAGCATTTTAAATAATTCAAGCTTTCTAAGTAAAATGCTGATTTTAGTGTCTTTCACTTGGCTGGTTCCTTCAAAGGTTATTTGAAGAGTGTTCCAAGCCTCGTGAGCAGATTTACAAGCTGAAACTTTATTATATTGTTCAGCAGATAAGGAACAGTAAATAATATTCATCCCTCGAGCATCTATTTGGATGATTCTCTCATCCTCCTCAGTCCAATCATCCTCATGACTCGGTGGAATTGGTGTTCCTAGAACAACCATTTTCCATAACCTCACATCTAAGCTTCTGAGGAAACATTTCATCCTGTTTTTCCAGTAATTATAGTTAATACCATCAAATAGGGGAGGATGATAGATGTTCTAACCCTCTCTGTGAAAAGATGCTATGATCTCAGATGGTTAAATCTAAAAAAGAGATCAACCTGCTCTGATACCAATTGTTATGAACATATGGCTTCACCAGAGGGGGGTGAATGGTGATCAGTGAGTAATTAAAACTTTTTACTAACTTTTCTAACAAATTTGATTAATCAGTTTGCACAAGTACTAAACAAAAATACCAAACATGCATAGCGAAAATAAAAGTAAGAAACACAAGGGAATTTTAGGTGGTTCACCAACTTGGCTAGTCCACCCCCAAGGGTCACTTGGGCTTCACTAAGTGTCTCAACACTTACACACTTTCTTTTAGGTCGAAGCAAGAACCAACCACATAGAAGTTTTTAGGTATAAATTCTAGAAAACCAACACTTAGAAGTTTTCAAGTATAAACTCCAGAAAACCAACCTCTTGAGTTTTCAGGTCGAAACTCAAACCAACAACTGAATGAAACTTTAAAGTTGAAGCCATGAACCAAATGATCCTTCTTGGATCAAACTTTCAGCACATAGAGAGCTTTAAGAATATTCTTGTAAATCCAGCTTTCAGTCGATTCTTTGTTGAACTAAATTTGAGTTTTCTTCTATATCAGTAATTGATCTACAATGTATACTGTATTTATGTATGTAATTATATCTATAATCTCACATCTCAGCTCTTACCGAATACTGAATGATCTAACTGTATATATGCTTGAATATCCAACGATCATATTTTCTTCTCAATGGATTTATTCTATTGTACTTGCTAAATAATCAGACCTAAATATGGTAAGTTACCGTTCTATCTGATGTTTAGTAAGTAACCTTCCAATTTCCTTTAACTTTCGGATGGTTATATGAATAACTCACCGAAGAGTGTCCATAATTTACCGATTCTTCACTTACATCTTATTATTTATGTGACGTGAGGATTTTAAGTTGCTCACGTGAAATGTCAAGTGATCGGAGACTTGTAGTTTTAACTCACCGAAAAAACTCTTGACTTTCAAATAGTTAACTACAGTAACTCTTCGATTTTTTTTTTAAGCTTCCGACTACTATCTCTTTAATTCTGCATGTGCATAAAAGAATAACTTAAGTTTTGGATAGTTAAAAATGTAACTCACCGAAACTTCCTATTTTTCGAATAGTTAGCTTTCTAACTCTCCGAAAACTTATTTGAGCTTCTGTCTGGATTTCTGCACATGGGAAATTCAGTGACTTAAGTTTCGGATAGTTAAACTGTAACTCACCGAAACTCTTTTGAAATTTCAGATGGTTATCTAACTTTCTGATTTTTCCTTTTAAGCTTTTAATTGTTGTCTTCTCCATTCTGCACGTGCATAATAGGATAACTTAAGTTCTGAAAAGTTATACTTGTAACTCACCGAAAAAGTCGGATAGTTATCTTCCTAACTCTCCGAAAAATCCTTTAAGCTTCTGTTCTGGAATTCTGCACGTGGTAAATTGAATGACTTAAGTTTCAGATAGTTATACCTGTAACTCTTCGAAAAAGTTGGATAGTTATCTTTCTAACTCTTCGAAAAGTCCTTTAAGCTTTTAGATAGTTAACTCCTTAACTTTCTGATCATTCAAACTTTCTTAATTGTTTGATCATTTAACTCTCTGAAAAAGTCGGATAGATATCTTTCTAACTGTCCGATCATTTAACTCTCCAAAAAAGTCGGATAGATATCTTTCTAACTGTTTGATAGTATTGCTACTAATGTAAACTTGCTCTTCGAATACTTTAACCTGTAGCTGTCCGATTTTCTGTAGCAACACATTCTGGGATTAACTGCAACCTGTTTGCTACTAAGAATTGTCTACCTTCTAATCTTTTGCTGCACTGACTTATTTGTGAAATACAATATGTTTCCTCACATAGGTTTTGCATTATCAAAATACTCGGGTTCTAACAATCTAAAGATATACTTCTTATCCTACTTCAAAGGTTTTTAGAATAATTTTCTTGTCATGCTAGAACTTAATTTTCTCTTTTTCCCTTACAGTCTTTGAATAAGCTTCGTTCCTAAATTCTTCTAATTTAACCATTTGTATTTTTTAGTTTTCAACAGCTTGATTTAAATTAGTGTTTAGAGTTTTTAATGCCCAATAAGCTTTATGTTCAATTTCAGCTGGTAAATGACAACTTTTTCCATATACTAGCCTAAAAGGTGATATACCTAAGCTTGTCTTATAAGCAGTTCTATAAGTCCAAAGTGCATCTATTAATCTATTAGCCCAATCTTTTCTAGTAGGATTTACTACTTTTTCTAAGATTAACTTAATTTGTTTGTTTGCACTTTCTACTTGTCCACTTGTTTGCGGATGATATGATGTTGCAATTTTGTGATTTACTCCATATTTCTTCATTAAGGCTTCAAAACTTCTATTATAGAAATGAGTTCCTCTATCACTGATAATAGCTTTAGGTATTCCAAATCTAGCAATTATATTAGTTCTTATAAAATGTATTACCACTTTGCTATCATTAGTTTTTGCAGGAATAGCTTCTATCCATTTAGATACATAATCCACCCCCAATAATATATAATTAAATTGATTAGACATAGGAAATGGACCCATAAAATTTATTCCCCACACATCAAAGATTTCAACCTCAACAATAGGATTGAGAGGCAATATATTCCTCTTGGATATTCTTCCTATTTGTTGACATCCTAAACAACTTAAGCAGTATTTATGAGCATCTTTGAATAGTGTTGGCCAATAAAATCCACATTGCAGAATTTTGGTAGTAGTTTTCCTTGAACCAAAATGCCCTCCACATGCTTGGTCATAGTAGAAAGACAATATGCTCTGATATTCAGTTTTTGGAGCACACCTCCTTAAAACCAAATCAGGACATTTCTTAAATAAGTATGGGTCTTCCCAATAATAATATTTTACTCTTGAAAAAAAACAATTTATTATCGTGTCTATTCCAATCCTTAGGTGTTAAACTAGTAACTAAGTAATTAACTATGTTCGCATACCAAGGCATTATGTTGATGGTCATTAATTGTTCATCAAGAAAATTGTCCTTAATTTCAATATTTGATTTTTCTATTTGTAATCTTGATAAATGATCTGCTACTACATTCTCACAAGCTTTTTATCTTTAATTTCTAAATCAAATTCTTGTAATAAAAATATCCATCGGATTAATCTAGGTTTAGTCTCTTTCTTTGCTATTAGGTGTTTTAAAGTTGAATGATTTGTGTATACTATCACTTTATCTCTAATCAGATATGATCTAAACTTTTCTAAGGTAAATACAACAGCTAACAACTCTTTTTCAGTAGTTGTATAATTAACTTGAGCATCATTTAAAGTTTTGCTTGCATAATGAATCACTCTAGGTGATTTTTCTATCTTCTATCCTAGCACTGCTCCTACAACAAAATCAAATACATCTTACATTAATTCAAATGGATGGCTCTAATCAAGTGCTTGTATTATAGGAGTTGAAATTAAGCTAGTTTTAAGCTTGAAAAATGCTTCTTTGCAATTTTTATCAAAGTTAAATGGGACATCTTTTAATAGATTAGTTGAAGGTCTAGCTATTTTGCTAAAATCTTTAATAAATCTTCTGTAAAATCCTACATGTCCTAGAAATGAACTAATATCTTTTACTGTTTTAGATTCTAGTAGATTAAAAATTACTTCTATTTTAGCTTTATCTACTTCCAACCCTTTCTTTGAAACATGTCCCAAGACTATTCCTTGTTTAACCATGAAGTGACATTTTTCCCAATTTAGAACTAGACTTTTTTCTATATAGCGTTTTAATACTTGGTCTAAATTGTTTAAACACACTTCATATGAAGTTTCATATACAGTAAAATCATTCATAAATATTTCTAAAAAATCTTCAGTCATTCCAGTGAATATGCCCTACATACACCTTTGAAAGGTGACTGATGCATTACATAATCCAAATGACATTCTCTTAAAAGCATAAGTTCCATTAGGACAGGTGAATGTTGTTTTCTCTTGATCCTCTAATGCTACTGGAACTTGGTTATATCTTGAATACCTGTCTAGGAAACAAAAATATTCTTGCCTTATTAATTTCTCTAGCATTTGATCTATAAAAGGTAAGGGAAAATGATCTTTCCTAGTCACAGCATTCAACTTTCTATAGTCTATACACACTCTTCAACCTGATTGAATTCTAGTAGGTATCAAGTCTACACTTTTATTCCTAATAACTGTTAATCCTGATTTTTTGGGAACTACATGGATTGGACTAACCCATAAGCTATCAGAAATCAGATAAATTATGTCATTATCTAACCATTTCACTATTTCCTTTCTGACTACTTCTTTGAGGTTTGGATTTAATCTCCTCTCAAGAATTCTAATTGGTTTAGCATTCTCTTCTAAATATATGTGGTAGGTTAAACGATAACTCATCGAAAACAGTTTAAGTTTTGGATAGTTACGGATGTAAGTCACCGAAAAACTCTTTATATTATAAAACTAGTGAGACACGTGTCAAGACCTGAAAACATGACTTAAGTTACCTTTCGGATAGTTACGACTGTAAGTCTCCGAAAAAAAACTTTAACTCACCGATTCAGTAATAAACAAATGTTTTTATAATAAGAATTTTACCATATACAAAAATAATAACTTAAGTTTATAACGCTAACCTAATGCGTTGCCTTAGTATTCAATATGGCAACTCAATGTGTTTAGTTATGTTAACTTAACAAGTTAAACATGTGCACCTCACGTGATACAATACAACATTCGTAACTTATAATTTCACCACATGTATAACACTAACTTAACGAGTTTGTCTCTTCTTTTACTCACTAACTTAACGAGTTATCACGTGACCTATTTTAACCTTTAAGACTCTAACTTAACGAGTTCTCACGTGACCTCTATACAAACAAAACTCTAACTTAATGAGTTGTCTAAACGTGCACTGTTCATGATACAAAAGATATAACTTTAAAACATATCATGCTTTTTAATAAAAACACACGTTAACTTAACGTTTAGCTAAATGAGAAATTAATGCAACGAAACGACTAGTTATTAACTTCAAATCCAATACAAACAAGTATTTATATCAGTAAGCTTTTTCTGTATTAATTGATGATTTTAATTTCTTTTCATAAGCAATAGTAATTGAGCAAATATGATTATTTTCATTCAGCATACATCATCAAAAAAAAAATACTCAACACAATATATATGTATTCGATTAATACAGATACATTAAAACACAAATCTCATACATTTTTTACTTCTATGATTTTATTGAAAATATGAATCAGTTTCAATAAGCTTATACTTTTGATTAACAGTTTAAGATGAGTTACATATAAATTATTCTACAAGTTTAATCAATTAAGTCAAATTTATGCATGATTATATGCACTTTCCTTGATTTAAAAAAAACACTTAATCAAAATCTCAGAATTTCAGAAGTATTTAATAATTTTATTTACACTTCCACTTAAAATTGTAAAAACCATTAAAATTGATAAACTACTTAAAATCAATAAGATACTACTATGATTTTACATTAAATATATAGTATCTTAAGTAGTAGTTTAGATATTACTTAGATATTTATGATAAGTATATAATATATCTATGAGGTGAACAACATCATAAATAATATTTATCTTTTTGTGGAGTTTAAGCATTTTACACATCATATAGCCTACAAATACCCAAATTTAATCTAATGTTGTAGAATGTATTTTCGTCTAGAGGTTTTGTAAATATATCAGCTAATTGATTTTTACTAGACACAAATTCTAATTTAATTTTTCCTTTAATTACGTTATCTCTTAGAAAATGATGTCTAACCTCTATATGCTTTACTCTAGAATGTAATATAAGATTTTTGGAAAGATTTATTGCAGAATTATTGTCACAATAAATCTTAGTTGTATCATAAGATAATCCAAAATCTTCTAAAGTTTGCCTTATCCACAGAATATGAGTGCAACATAGTGCAGTAGCGACATATTCAGCTTCTGTAGTAGAAAGTGCTACATAGTTTTGCTTTTTACTAAACCATGACAGCAAATTATTTCCCAATAATTGACATGTGCCACTGGTACCTTTTCTATCAGATTTAGATCCTACATAATCAGCATCAGTATATCCTGTAAAATCTATTGAACTATCCTTAGAATAATACAGTCTGAAATTTTTAGTTCCTTGTTTATATCTAAATATTCTTTTAACTATAATTGAGTGTGATTCTTTAGGATTATATTGAAATCTAGCACAAACACACATAGCAAACATAAAATCAGGTATACTAGTAGTCAAATAAAGTAAAGAATCAATCATACTTTTGTATTTTCTTTGATCTATTGATTTTCCTATGTTATCAATATCTAACTTTGAAGAAGTACTCATAGGAGTTTCTCGAATCCTTGTATCATTAAAATTAAATTTCTTAAGCATTTCATCTACATATTTTTCTTGATTTAAAAATATACCTTTATCCATTTGCTTAATTTGAAGTCCTAGAAAATATGAAAGTTCTCCTATCATACTCATTTCAAACTGACTAGTCATCTCTTCAGAAAATATTTTTATCAGTTTATTAGAAGTTGCTCCAAAGATTATATCATCCACATATATTTGAACAACAATCTGATCCTTGCCATCTCTCTTGATAAATAGAGTATGATCCACTTTTCCCGTGATATAGCCTTTTTCTATTAAAAAAGTAGATAATCTTTCATACCATGATCTAGGTGCATGCTTCAAACCATATAAGGCTTTCTTCAATTTATACATAAAGTCAGGATTTTTAATATCTTCAAATCTAGGTGGTTGTTTTACATAGACTTCTTCATTAATTAAACCATTTAGAAATGCACTCTTTACATCCATTTGAAATAATTTAAAATCCATATAACAAGCATAGGCCAAGAATATTCTAATACTTTCTAACCTAGCCATAGGAGCAAATGTTTCATCATAATCTAGTCCTTCTTCCTATGTATACCCTTGTGCAACTAATCTAGCTTTGTTCCTTATAACTTGACCAGTTTCATTAGTTTTGTTTCTAAATATCCACTTTGTACCTATTATGGACTGATTTTCTGGTGGAGAGACTAATTCCCAAATATCATTTCTGATGAATTGATTTAGTTTTTCTTGCATGCCACTATCCAATTTTCATCACATAATGCTTCTTGTATATTCCTTGGTTCCACCATAGAAACAAACATGCACATACTATTTAAATTTACTGAAGCTCTTGTTTTAACTCCCTCATTAATATTACCAATGACTTGAGTAATGAGATTTGATAAAGAATAACGCCAATTTCTCTGATTTTCCTCAATATTCTCATCAACATCTGAAGATCCATTACTTCCATCATGAGTTTGATCATTTAAGTTCATATTTTTGATTTTCTCAGATAAATCTTTAATCTCTCTATTGATCTCTAACTCTTTTGGGAAATTGATCATATCATCATTATCAGCTTTAGATTGAGATTCTCTAAAAGAATTTTCATTGAAGCTTACATGGAGGGTTCCTTCAATAGTTCTAGAAGTCTTGTTATATACTCTATAGGCTTTACTTCTAGTAGAGTAACCTACAAAAATTCCTTCATCCGCTTTGGCTTGAAATTTATCCATTTTATCCTTAATATTAAGAATAAAACACTTGTAGCCAAATGGTTTCATATAGAAAATTTTTGGAACCCTATTAAACATAATTTCAAAAGGAGTTTTATTAACATGAGGTCTTAAGTGACTTCTGTTAATAACATAACAAGCTGTATTTACTGCTTCAGCCCAAAGATTTTGAGATAACTTATGTTCATTCAACATAGTTCTGGCCATTTCTTGAAGTGATCTATTCTTTCTCTCAACAACACAATTTTGACACAGTGCTCTTGGAAAAGAAAATCTATGATCAATGCCATGCTCATTACAATAATTATCCATTTGATCATTATCAAATTGTGTACCATGATCACTCCTAAGTTTTTGAATAGAGACATTTTGTTCATTTTGAACAAAATTGCAAAACATTTTAAACTTTTCAAAAACTTCTGTCTTAGATGCTAGAAAATATACCCTAGTGTATCTAGAGAAGTCATCTACTAAAACAAATACATATTGTTTACCACCAAAACTCATGATTCTTGTTGGTCCAAATAGATCCATATGTATAAGTTCTAAGACTCTCTTTCTTGAAATATCAGTTTTGGATTTAAAAGAGTTTTTGTGAAGTTTACCTAACTCACATGCATCACACATAAAGTCCTTTGAGTATTTAATCTTTGGTAAACCTCTCACTAAATGTTTTCTAGATAGTTTATGTAACAGTTTCATATTTATATGCCCAATCCTTCTATACCACATATATGCATCACTAGTTTCAACTAGCAAACATGAATTTAAATCAACTGCACCAGAAGGTAAAGATAAAATACATACAGAACCTTTTCTTTTAGCAATAAACTTAATTTCATTTGTATTTTTATCAATAATTTTGCATACAATATCTTCAAACACCACATAATATCTATTCTCAGTTAGTTTTATAACACTCAACAAATTAAATCTTAGGTTTTCTACATATAGTACATTCAAAATAACACAAGTCGGAATTATTTGAACATTACCCATACCTATGATTTTATCTTTGCTTTTGTTTCCAAATGTTACACTTCCTTTCATGGTATTTGTAAAATTTTGTAGTAGACTTTTCTGTCCGGTCATGTGACTTGACACTCCACTGTCCAAGATCCATTTTGATGATGTTTCCTCCTGCAAAACAAATTAAGAGAAACTTTTTCTTAGTACCCAAAGTTGTTGAGGACCAAGTTCATTAAACGTATATTTCTTTTTTTTGTTTAAAAACAATTTAACATTTTTTTTTACATTCTTATTAGTTGTAAGTACTGTTGACTTATTATTAGTATCATACTTACTTATAGCATTATTGCTCTTATAATAATTCTTTTGGTTTTCAAATGTTGAATAACCAAGACCAAATAGATTTTATTAGATGTTAATTTGTTTTGGTCATGCTCATACATTTCAGTAATTTCATACCAAAATTTTGTACATGTATTTGAATTTTCAGTACATACAAAATTTTTTTCTGCATAAGAATTTTCAGATAATTCACATGTAGAATGAGTGATTGGTCTAACACTAGTGTGTTGAATTACATGCTTAGGTTTCTAAATTTTCAGTTTACTACAATTGTCTAAAATTTTAGAAACTGAATTTCCAGAATAAGAAACAAGATTTTTAGAAACATTAATAGTCATGTTAGAAGTACAATTAGACAAATCACATTGATTTATATTATTACTACATGATTCATCCCTTGAAGTCCCTACTTCTACATATTGATTACCTTGTTTTATGATAAAAGGAATTTTAGTCTTAGATTTACTTGAACTGCAACTAATAAATCCTTTATTGGCTTGAGATTCAGGATATTCAGGATAATCAAATCTTAAGCCAAATTTATATGACACCGCAGGGGTACTAGTTAGTTTGTCTAACTTAATTTGACTTAAATTCCATTTCTCAATGGTAGAATTTAAATCTAGCTCTCTCAGTTTTAATTTATCAATCTCTAATTCAAGTTCATTTATATTGTTTCTCAAGATTTCATTTTCAGATTCTATCTTTAATTTTTCAGCATTTGTATTCTGTATTTGTTCATGGAAGACACATTCGTTAAATCTAAATTTATGCAAATCTCTAGCATGATTTTCATTATCACATTTAAACTTTTCTAAAGTAGTAGACAGGAAACAATTTTCTTCTTCCACAATGGATAAAGAGTTTCTAATATTCTTATTTTCTAGTTTAAAAACTTTAAGTTTTTGTAATAATGCATGATAAGCATATAATAATTCATCAAAGTTAAAATCTAAATAATTTTCAAGATCAGATATTACCTCTGACTCATCTGCCATGAAGCACACATGAGCAACATCTTCTAACTCTGGTTCTCCTTCTGAATTTGAAGATTTTGATGATGATTCCTTACATTCAAACTCTTCAGACGTATCATCCCAAGTGACCTTCAAAGCCTTTTTCTTGTAAAACTTTTCCTGAGTTTTCTGAGCTGTCTTCTTTTGATTTGTCCTACTTTGCTTTTCATTTTTCCTTATAGGACAATCTAGAGAAAGATGTCCAGGTTTCTTATAGTTGTAACATACATACTTTCTGGATGAAGAATTCTTGTTATTCAGTGATTTTGATGTTGAGGGTTTGTCATCTTTATTCCTTTGCTGTTTCCTAGCTTTCCATGCTTTCTTGAATTTTCTAGTCAGCAAAATTAAATCATCGTTAGAATCAGTAGATATATCAAAATCTGAATTAATTTCGAAGGCTATTTCTTTCTTCATTTTTGGTTTGTTGTGACTAGTGATTCATTTAATTGAACTTCATAAGCTGTTAAGTTTCCTATAAGTTCATTCATGGTATAAACATTTAAATCTCGTGATTCCTCAATTGATGTTACTTTCTGAGACCATTTAGAACTTAGGGATCTGAGAATTTTCCTCACCAAATCCTTCTGTTCAAAATTCTTTCTTAAGCATTTTAAAGAGTTCATGATATTAAGAAATCTAGAAAATATCACAGAAATACTTTCATCTTCATGTATCTTAAAGAGTTCATACTTATGAATTAACATGTTTATCTTAGTCTCTTTAACTTGAGAAGTACATTCATGTGAAACTTCTAATGCATGCCACACCTCATAAGCAAATTTATATGCCGATACTTTATTGAATTGTTCATAACTTAATGCACAAAATAAAATATTTAAGCCCTTAGCATTCAAAGTTTCATTTTCTTTTTCAGTAATTGTCCAAGTATTATAAGGGGTAGATAAAAGAGTATATGGTTTAGAAATCATGAACCACAACTTATGATCTATACTTTGAAGAAAAACAATCATCCTATATTTTCAATATTCAAAATGTATTCCATCAAATAAAGGAGGACTGTAGGATCGTATGGCTACACAAGAGGGGGGTGAATTGTGTTTTTCAATATTTTCGAATATAATTGAAACTTTAAAACTCAAAAACAAGTTAAGACATTATTTTCATAAAATCATTTTTATTCAAGGTTTCAATTACAATATACAATCCAATTCTCCTCAAAAATTGTAGATGCAATTATATCTCGACACCATGTATCATCTAAACAATTTCATAACTACAAACAGAGAAAACTAATTTACGAAATTTAAAAAATTTCTCCCTGTTTGAGATCTTTCTTCTTCTTCTTTAGTAATTCTTCAGTGACGAATATCTTGTCTTTTTATGCTTCACCGAATTTGCTTTCTTCTGATACTTTAAATCTTTAGTGACGTAAATCTTACCTTTTATACTTCACTGAATTTTTTTTCACCTGAGAGATTTTCCTCGAAGAGGTGTTTTTGATCTCTGAAAAGATTTTTCGTTTTGTGTGTAGGGATAATTTGATCAACGAGAATTCTATGCCTTTTATACTATATCTTCATTTCATGCATATCCTCCACGTTTAATCACTACTAGTTTTCCACTTCTTCACGTCTTTTCTTTTTCCTTCATCGAAATACACACATTCTGACCCACGTTTACATTTCGAATTTTCTTTAATCATCAGTCTTGGATCTCTGAAAAATTTCCTACAAAATAAACTTTCTCATCCAAAATTTTTCATCAGTATAATAAGAAGTCGTTACCTTAATGTTAACTAAATGAGTAACATAAGTATATATATAACTTAACGTTTCTAACTTAATGAGTTCCTCATGTGCCAATTCACATGACTAGTACTATAGCTAACTCAATAAACTAAGTCTGTGATGTTACGCTAACTCAACGAACCATCTCCGTTGTGTTACGATAACTCAATGAACCAGTAATAAACAAATGTTTTTATCACAAGAATTTTACCATGTGCAAAAAATAACAATTTAAGTTTATAATGCTAACCTAATGCGTTGCCTTAGTGTTCAATATAGAAACTCAACGCGTTTAGTTATGTTAACTTAACGAGTTAAACATGTGCACCTCACGTGATACAATATAACATTCGTAACTTATAATTTCACCACGTGCATAACACTAACTTAACGAGTTCGTCTCTTCTTTTACTCACTAACTTAACGAGTTCTCACGTGACATATTTTAACCTTTAAGCCTCTAACTTAACGAGTTCTCACGTGATATATTTTAACCTTTAAGCCTCTAACTTAACGAGTTCTCACGTGACCTCTATACAAATAACACTCTAACTTAACGAGTTGTCTTAACGTGCACTATACATGATACAGAAAATATAACTTTAAAATATATCATGCTTTTCAATAAAAAAATGCACATTAACTTAACGTTTAGTTAAATGAGAAATTAATGCAATGAAACGACTAGTTATTAACTTAGCATAATTTCAAATCCAATACAAACAAGTATTTATATCAGTAAACTTTTTCTGTATTAATTAATGATTTTAATTTATTTTCACAAGCAATAGTAATTGAGCAAATATGATTATTTTCATTTAGCCCACATCATCAAAACAAAATACTCAACAAGGACGATTAAGATTTTAGCCTTCATATAAAGAAAAATTACCATTTCCAGTAGCCATCTTACCTTAGATTTTTCAACCTATTTGATTTTAAACAGTCTAAAAACTTTAAAACAACTTGAGCCTTAAATCAAGAAAGTTAAACGTATGCTTAGATATTAATTTATGTTTAAAAACAAGGAAGGTAGAATAAGCAATGATATTAAATAAGTTGGTATCTATTTTATATCAAAGATTATTAACAGAGCTCTAATACCACTTGTAGGATTGTATGACTACATAAGAGGGGGGTGAATTGTGTTTTCCAATATTTTCGAATATAATTGAAACTTTAAAACTCAAAAAAAGTCGAGACATTGTTTTCATATAATCATTTTTATTCAAGGTTTCAATTACAATATATAATTCAATTTTCCTCGGAAATTGTAGATGCAATTATATCTCGATACCATGTATCATCTAAACAATTTCATAACTATAAATAGAGAAAACTAATTTGCGGAATTTAAAACATTTCTCCCTATTTGAGATCTTTCTTCTTCTCTTTCTTTTTCAGCAATTCTTCAATGATGAATATCTTGTCTTTTTATGCTTCACCGAATTTGCTTTCTTCTGATACTTTAAATCTTCAGTGACGTAAATCTAACCTTTTCTATTTCATTGAACTTTTTCTTCCATCTGATACTTCAAATCTTTAGTGACATATATCTTACCTTTTTCTTCTTCATTGAATTTTCTTCCACTTGAGAGCTTTTCCCCGAAGAGGTGTTTTTGATCCCTGAAAAGATTTTTCGTTTGATGTGCAGGGATAGATTGATCAATGAGAATTCTATGCCTTTTATACTGTATCTTCATTTCATGCATATCCTCCACGTTTAATCACTACCAGTTTTCCACTTCTTCAGGTCTTTTCTTTTTCCTTCATCGAAATACACACGTTCTGACCCACGTTTACATTTTGAATTTTCTTTAATCATTAATTCTGGATCTTTGAAAATTTTCTTGCAAAATAAACTTTCTCGTCTAAAATTTTTCATCAAGTATAATAAGAAGTCGTTACTTTAATGTTAACTAAACGAGTAACACAAGTATATATATAACTTAACATTTTTAACTTAACGAGTTTCTCATGTGCCAACTCACGTGACAAGTACTGTAGCTAACTCAACAAACTAGCTCCGTTGTGTTATGGATAACTCAACGAACTATCTCAGTTGTGTTACGATAACTCAACGAACCAGTAATATACAAATGTTTTTATAATAAGAATTTTACCATGTGCAAAAATAACAACTTAAGTTTATAACGCTAACCTAATGCATTGCCTTAGTGTTCAATATAGCAACTCAACACATTTAGTTATGTTAACTTAATGAGTTAAACATGTGCACCTCATGTGATACAATATAACATTCGTAATTTATAATTTCACCATGTATACAACACTAACTTAACGAGTTGTCTAAACTTTTACTCACTAACTTAACGAGTTGTCCAAATGTGCATTGTTCATGATACAAAAAATATAACTTTAAAACATATCATACTTTTCAATAAAAACACACGTTAACTTAACATTTAATTAAATGAGAAATTTATGCAACGAAACGACTAGTTATTAACTTAGTATAATTTCAGATCCAATATAGACAAATATTTATATCAGTAAGCTTTTTCTGTATTAATTAATGATTTTAATTTCCTTTCACAAGAAAATGTAATTGAGCAAATATGATTATTTTCATTCAACACACATCATCAAAAGAAAATACTGAACAATCCTCCTCTTGTGATATGACGATCCTATAATTGTCAATAATCCATTTAGACGTTTGAGCTTCCTTATCCTTGTAGTCCTGCAAATCATATTGAAATTAAGACTTTTGGTAACTATATTTTTTTGGGTCCACCAATGTTAGTCCTTAACATATTAAATTTATTGCCTCTTGACAGCCATATATGAATAGATCTTCTTTTGATGACAAATATAATGGTGTCATCTCTATTATTAGGATCAGTAGGCTCACTAGAGGGGGGTGAATGGTGAATGTGTGTAATTTTTAAATCTTTTAAGTTTGAATCGAATGATTCAACAAATATGAAATGAGATGAATCTAAAAGAATGCAAAGCAGTAGGAGAAAAATAACACACAGCAAATTTTAGGTGGTTCACCAACTTGGCTAGTCCACCCCCAAGATTCACTTGGGCTTCACTAAGTATTCAAATACTTACAACACTTGCTTTCAGGTTGAAGCAAGAACCAAGACTTAGAGCTTTCAGGTTGAAGCAAGAACCAAGACTTAGAGCTTTCAGGTATAAGCTCTAAAACCAACCTTTCTTTCTTAAGCTTTCAGGTGAAAGCTCTCAACCAACAATGAGTTTTCAGGTA
This sequence comes from Cymodocea nodosa, assembly GCA_036874045.1. Classification (NCBI taxonomy): domain Eukaryota; kingdom Viridiplantae; phylum Streptophyta; class Magnoliopsida; order Alismatales; family Cymodoceaceae; genus Cymodocea; species Cymodocea nodosa. Next base: position 13,412,877 of record CM072342.1, on the reverse strand, counting down.
GAAACTCATGAACCAATAGCTTGAATCTTTCAATTAGAGTTTTGGCACACGGAGCTTTTTCTACAGTAGATCTTTTGAGTATGCTTGACTGTTTGCAGACTTGAGTGTAACTGAAATTTTTGTGTCACTCATTGTATATATTCGTTATATATCTTTTATCTTCTCTTAAACTCCTCATATTTATACCAAAAGGAATAATGATCACATTTTTCTTTCAACGGATGTATTCTGCTGTACTTGCTAAGTAATCAAACCTAAATATGGCAAGTTACCGTTCTGTCTAATGTTCAGTAAGTAACTTTTCGATAATCTTTGGCTTCCAGATGGTTATATAAATAACTTACTGAAATGCATCCATAACTTACTGAAAGATTCATATCCTGTTATCTATGTCAAGTGTTTGGAGACTTGTATTTTAACTCACCGAAAAGAGCTCCTGACTTTGGGATAGTTAACTACCGTAACTCTCCGATTTTTCTTTTAAGCCTCCGACTACTATCTCTTCAATTTTGCATGTGCATAAAAGAATAACTTAAGTTTCGGATAGTTAAGAATGTAACTCATCGAAACTTCCCATTTTTCGGATAGTTATCTTTCTAACTCTCCAAAAGGCCATTTGAGCTTCTGTCTGGAATTCTGCACGTGGGAAATTCAATGACTTAAGTTTCGGATAGTTAAACTGTAACTCATCGAAACTCTCTCAAAATTTCGGATAGTTATCTAACTCTCCGATTTTTCCTTTTAAGCTTTTAATTGTCGGCTTCTCCATTCTGCACGTGCGTAATAGGATGACTTAAGTTCCGGAAAGTTATACCTGTAACTCACCGAAAAACTCGAATAGTTATCTAACTCTCCGAAAAGAAAACTCAGATAGTTATCTAACTCTCCGAAAAGTCCTTTAAGCTTTTGTTCTGTATTTCTGCACGTGGTTAATTGAATGACTTATCTTTCGGATAGTTATACCTGTAACTCTTCGAAAAAGTCGAATAGTTATCTTTTTAACTCTCTGAAAAGTCCTTTAGGCTTCTAGATAGTTAACTCCTTAACTATCCGATCATTCAATTCTTCTTAACCATTCGATCATTTAACTCTCAGAAGGCTTTGTAAGTTTAGATAATTATCCTTCTAACTATCCGATAGACTTGCTGTTGCTGCTGTAAACTTGCTTCTTCGGATACTTTGATCTATAACTATCCAATTTTCTGTAGCAGCATATTCTGAAATTAACTGCAACCTGTTTGCTACTTGGAATTTATACCATCTGCCTTCTGATCTTATGCTGCACTAACTTATCTGTGAAATATAATATGTTCCCTCACATAGGTTTTGCATTATCAAAATACTTGGGTTCTAACAATCTCCCCCTTTTTGATAATGACAAAATCCTTTACATTTATTTACATGTATTTCACTCCCTAGATTATTTCTATACATTCAGTCACATAAAAACTAAATAAGACAAGAAATTACCATGAAAATTCTGAAGTGAACTAAAGTGGTGAGATTCCTCCCCCTAACTTTGTGTTGTATTCTCCCCCTATCTGTGTGTTGAGTTTTTCTTCCCCTTTTAATAGTTCTCTTTCTATTCTTGCTAGAAATATTGTAGGTGTCCATATACGTCTCTAATTTTCAAATTCTTCTCCCCCTTTTTGTCATTATATAAAAAGGTGAGGACTGTAAAAACTGATATTGAATATATCCTACACGAGTATAAGTTAGCAGAAAACAAGCTCCCATATGGTGAGCTTGATAAAAATATTTAAAGATCTTGTAAAGAACATATGCCTAGATTTCTTCTAATATGATTAAAAGTTGATTCATTTAAAGGTTTGGTAAAAATATCTACAAGTTGATTTTCTGTTGGCACAAACTTAAGTGAGATGTTCCCTTTTTCCACATGATCTCTCAGAAAATGATGTCTAATCTTGATATGCTTGGCTCTGGAATGAAGTACTGTATTCTTAAATAGACTGATTGCATTGTTGTTATCACAAAATATGATTGTATTCTGAATTTTCAGTCTGTAGTCTACTAGAGTTTTGTAAGGATGAAACGTGTGTTGTTAAAAGCACAAGTTTTACATTTATAATTTAATCGCAAGCGCATGGTGCCTATTGTATTAAGCAGTGCAAGTACGGGTCATTTCCACAGGGAGTTGGTCTAAATAACTTTTATTAGATTAATTACTTGACTCATGTCATAATATAACCTAAAAAGTTCTATACATCCTACTCTTATCAAAACAAAAGTTAGCACCATGATTGGTAATTATATTAGAAATTATACATATGTCGTTAACTAGTTAATTTAACTACTTCAAAAACACTTCCATACAATCTCATTCATAACTCTAAAATAACTCTCGAAATTACAGAGTTTGCATCCACTTATGGAAATCATTTCTTTCCAAAATACTCACTGAAAAATCACGTAAAAATATGATTTGGAAAGGATTTTAAAAGATCTAAAAATCTAGAATAATTTTGAGACCTAATTCAAACCATAGAATTATTAGTGATGAATCTAACACAGATGTGCAACAAGCATAGATCAAAACATAGATTGTGCGACTTTACAAGAAAATTCATATCTCCCTGAAATATTTATGAAATGACGTGAAACAAAATCTCAATGCAAGTTAACTTCGTTATCTCAAAAACCCATTTTATAGATCATAAAAATACAATTTGTACTCCGAGAAATTGATAATCAAAGACGCTCAAAAACTCTACCCAGAACTTGTGTCCAAGTCAGAAACACCTGTCAACACTTAAATCGAAAATACCATTCAAATGATCTCCAAAAATTACGAAAATACATGAGATTGCATCAAAAATTATTCAAAACTGATGTCTGAGCTAAGAGAATTGAAATAATAAAAATACCTAAACTCTGTACATAGTTCCCCTTGTTACATAAGCAACCATTTCATCGAACATCCTATTTACAGCCATGATATGCACATATAAACAAAATGAAAACCACATTTAAACTAGAATCCACATCAAGGTAACATCTGGAATTAATTAACTATATGAAAACTATACTGAAATGCAATGCAATAACATTCAAACAACACAAACGTATACAAACATAACATAAAAACATGAAACAACATACCTATGCATACATACACAACATGAACATAAAATATGCATAGGGATCTCTCTCAAATCTCACTCATACCTTGAAGCACACCTCTTCCTCAGAAATGGATTTGTGGTTGGATGAAACCACACTCTTCAACCACGTTTTCCCAAGGTCTCACCCCTTGGAACGTCACCTATAGCAAGGGCCTTCCATGGTTGCAAGAGCAAGAGCACTCAGCCTCCTTCCACTTCCCTTGGATGTCAAAACAGAGTTTCCAGCCCCTCCTTTGCTTTTGAAGATGCTCCTTGGAACCACCCAAATCCACACGTCAAACACCACTCCCACTTGCCGTCCAAGCTTCCTCCACCAAGACAGCCATAGCCATCACCCTTGGAAACCCTTTGAGGACGTGAATCAAGATGGAAAAAGAGAGATATGATGCTGGTTTGAGAGGGGGAATGACACCCTTGAGTGTCCACCTTCAGCCACAAGAAGAGGAGTCCTTGGAGAAGAGAACCGTCGGCTGGAATGGAAGAAAATGAGAAGAGATCCCTTGGACGTGAGGCTTACTCCTCCTTTTAATCTTGGTGTCTCTTGATCTTCCAAGATTGATCTAATGGCTGAGATTTATTGTAGCCCATTTTACCTTTTGATGCACCATCCAAGGGCTGAGATTTAACCCTCTTATAATTCCTTGATGTCACCTATTTTCATCAATAAAAACTCATACACACATTAAGATTATTCAATCACATGTATAATTATATCATGAATAATTACGACAATTATTATAGGTGCATCTATAACAATATTTCATTAAGATAATGAAAGTATAATTTTATATTCTTATCATGCATCACTTTTATATCTTAATACTAAATCTTTGAAAAGCATAAGTGAAATTGCTAAGTGAAGATCATGTGTGCAATAAAATTGTGTTCCATGTAATTTATCCTAAATAACTAAGTGTCTACACATGGGCTATTAAATTTAACATTAATTCCATTAAAGGTAAATTTGTGCATTATTTCATTTTTAATTCCTAAAAACATGCATAGCCTAAAAATATAACTTTCATGTAATTCAATATAAAAATCATATACTATGCACTTAGAATCCATAAAATGCATGCTTTAACATATAATAAAATGCACAAATCTTAACTTTACAAGTTTGCTACATCTAAAGAATTTGAGCACAGCACAGTCCTGCTGCAATATACTCGGCTTCAGTAGTAGATAATGCAATACAATTTTGTTTCCTACTGAACTAGGAGATTAAAGAATTTCCAAGTAGTTGGCATGTACCACTAGTGCTTTTTCTATCAGATCTGCTGCCTGCATAATCTGCATCACTATAACCTGTTAATATCATATTACTGTCAGCTGAGTAGAATAGTCCGAAATCTTTGGTTCCTTGTAGATATTTGAAAATCCTTTTGACTGATTTCAAATGCGATTCCTTGGGTGATGCTTGAAATCTAGCAAACAAGCATACATTGAACATAATATCTGCCTGCTAGCTAAAAGATACAACAGGGATTCAATCATGCCTCTATATTACTTTGGATCCACTACAACACTTGAATCATCCATTTCAAGTTTAATGCTTGAACTCATTGGAGTATTTGCAGGTTTGATGTTTTCATAACCAAATTTCTTCAACATCTCTTTGCAGTATTTTTCTTGGTTGACAAAGATGCCATTATGAACTTGATGAATCTGTAATCCCAAGAAAAACTTCAATTCTCCCATCATGCTCATTTCAAATTTATTTTTCATCAAATTTTGAAATCCATGATAGAGTTCTTCTAAAGTGGCTCCAAAAACTATATCATCAACATATATCTGTACAATCAAAATATGCACATCAAAAGTTTTGATAAACAAAGTGTTGTCCACTTTGCCTATAGAGAAATTGTTTTCAATTAAAAACTTTTTCAATTTCTCATACCAAGCTTTGGGTGCCTGTTTCAGACCATATAAAGCCTTTCTTAGTTTGTAGACATGATCCGGCTTGACTTCATCTTCAAATCCAGGAGGTTGTTTAACAAACACTTCTTCCTAAATTTCTCCATTTAAGAAGGCACTTTTCACATCCATCTGAAACAATCTTATCTTCATACTACTTGCAAAAGCAAGCAACATTCTGATAGCTTCAATCCTAGCTACAGGAGCAAAAGTTTCTTCATAGTCAATACCTTCCTGCTAATTGTAGCCTTGTGCAACTAGTCGAGCTTTATTTCTAAGAGTGTTACCTTCTTCATCTAATTTGTTTTTGAAAATCTATTTAGTTCCAATGATGGATTTTCTTGTAGGTTTTTCTACTAGTTCCTAAACATTGTTTTTCTAGAACTGATTTAATTCTTTCTACATAGTCATTGTCCAGTAGGTATCCTTGCATGCTTCATCTATTGATTTTGGCTCTATTTTTGACACAAATGCACAAAAATTGCAGATATCTTGTGCTTTGCTTCTAGTTTGTACCCCTTTAGATATATTTCCAATTATTTGTTCCTTAGGATGATCAGATCTGAACTTCCAACTGTTATGATTCTGATACCTATTGTTGTGATTTGAGTTTCTTGCAGTTATCATCTTCAAAGTATTCATTTTCACTATCTTTTTTAATCTTCAAATTTTTGAAATTCTGGATCAGATCTTCATAAAACTGAACATTTATATTTTCCTCTACTCTTCTATCTTTAGCAAAATATACCTTATAAGCTTTGCTTCTAGAGGAGTAACCAACAAGTATGGTGGGTTCAGACTTTGCATCAAACTTGTCTTTAGCATTTCCTGTGTTTAAGACAAAGCATTTGCATCCAAATGTCTTAAAGTAGCCAACATTTGGAGTCTTATCAAACCAAATTTCAAATAGTATCTTATTCAACATAGATCTAATGTGAGTTTTATTGGAAATGTGACAAGCTGTTCCTACAACTTCTGCCGAGAGAAATTTAGGTAGATCCGTGGCATTTAACATAGTTCTAGCCATTTCTTGCAATGTCCTATTTTTCCTTTCCACAACTCCATTTTGAGTAGGAGTCCTAGGATAGGTGAATTCATGTAGAATTCCGAATGAATTATAAAGGTTTTCAAATTCATAGTTTTCAAATTTTCCTCCATGACCACTTTTGATTTTCTTCACTATTAATTCCTTTTGATTCTAAACTCTTATGCAGAAATTCCTGAACTCATTGCAAGTTTCATTTTTATGTGTCAAAAATATTACCCAAGTTAATCTAGAGAAATCATCAACAATAACAAAGGTATATTTTCGACCCTCAAGACTTGATACTTGAGAAGGACCAAACAAATCTAGATGTAGTAGTTCCAATGGCCTTTTGGTGGTAAAAACATTTTTGTTGTGAAGAGGAGTTCTCTTCTGCTTCCCTAGCATACACTCACTACACACTTTATCTTTCTTATAAGTGAGTTTAGGCAGACCCCTAACAAGATCACCCTTGGATAACTTTCTGATATTCTTCATACTGATGTGGCCAAGTCTTCTATGCCACACCCAATCATCTTCACCAGTTGCTACCAAACAGGAATTGATTACATAATTTTCACATAGAAAGTTTAATGTATAAATTGAGCAATTTCTAATACTAGTAAATTTTATTTCATTCGTAACTGGATCAATAATGTAACAATTTTCAACATTAAAAGAAATAATATAACCTCTATCACATAACTGTCCTACACTTAGTAAATTTTATTTTAATCCATTGACATGCAAGGCATTCTCAATTATACCATTTTCAGATGTAATATTTCCTATTGTAGTTATTTTACAATTTTCATTATTTCCAAACTTAACAGATCCTGAACTTAAGCTTTTAACAGAATCAAGAAAACTTTTCTTACCTGTCATGTGCTTTGAGCATCCACTATCCACAATCCATTTTGTTATACATGCTTGGAACTCCTTGTCATCCTACAAATCATACTGAAATTAAGGCTTTTGGTACCTAAATCTTCTTGGGTCCAGTAGAGTTAGTCCTTAAAACATTAAATCTATTGCCTCTTGGCAGCTATATATGACCTGATCTTCGTTTGATGGTAAACACAGTGGTGTCATCTCTATAAGATTGAATCACTCCACCACAATAAGGTATTTCCTGTGGTGTAGCATACCCTAGGCCATATTTATTTCCATTTGGTCGTTGAGATCCTATTATTTTATTTAGTTCTTTTTGACCTTGAGTAAATTTACATATGGTATCTTTCAAATCAGATATTGTAGTTAATAAGTTTTTATTTTCTTCTTTTAATTCACAGTTAACACAACTATACTTATCCAAGTTTGATTTTAGATTTCTATTTTCAACTATAGTTGATTCTAATTCAGCAAATGAATCTTCTAAGCAATGATTTAACCTTTTAATTTCTTTCTTAAATTCTCTACACTTCACATATAAATTATCTACAGTAGATAGAAGACTGTTAATGTCTAAATTATCATGCTCATTTTCTGAACTAGAGGAAGAAGAGCATACCTCTTGAGCTACAAAACACACGTTGGTTGTAGCTTCATCTTCAGAATCTGACGAACTGCTTGAAGAGCTACTGTCATCCCACGTAGCTTTGAGAGCCATCTTCCTTTTGTCCTTCCATCTCTTCTTCTTATCTCCTTGATCCTCTTCTGTTTGAAATGGATAGAAGGTCTGTATGTGCCCTTGCCTTTTACATTTGAAACATGTAGGAACAATCCTTTTAGAGAAGCTGGGCTTATTCTTTTTCTTCATGAACTTTCTAAAGTTCCTTGCCAGCAACATGATCTCATCATCATCTGAGCTTGGAGCTTCTTCTGTAGATGGAAATGCTATTTCCTTTTTCTTCTCAGCTTTCTTTTCAACAGCTTCTTCTTGCTCTTTCCAGTCCTTCATTTGAACTTCGTGGGCTAGAAGATTGCCCAACAGTTCTTCAACTGTGTAATTGTTGAGATCCTTGGAATCTTGAATAGATGTGGACTTCTGTTTCCACTCAATAGTTAAGCTCCTCAAGATCTTCTGTACCTATTCACATGAAGAAAATTCCTTTCCTAAGCCTTTTAGACTGTTAATGATTTCAGTAAATCTCGAAAACATTTCAGTTATGTTTTCATTATCATTCATTTTAAATAGTTCTGGTTTTCTCAACAAGATATTGATTTTTGTATCCTTAACTTGGCTTGTACCTTCGTGAGTAACTTGAAGGATTTTCCAAGCCTCATAAGCAAACTTACATGCAGATACTTTATTATATTGTTCCGTAGTTAGTGCACAATATATGGCATTCAGCCCTCTAGCATCCAACTAGATGATTTTCTCATCCTCCTCAGACCAGTTCATAACATCACTGGTTGGAAGTGTAGTTCCAAGAACAACAATCTTCCAGAGTTTGACATCAGAACTCCTAAGGAAGCTCTCTATTCTATTCTTTCAATAGTTATAATTGGAACCATCGAATAGAGGAGGTCTGTTGATGTTTTGTCCCTTAGCAAATTGAGCCATAAATCTAGATGGTTAAATCTTATGAAGGATTAACCAGGCTCTGATACCAAATGTTAGGATCGGTAGGCTCACTAGAGAGGGGGTGAATGGTGAATGTGTGTAATTTTTAAATCTTTTAAGTTTGAATCGAATGATTCAACAAATATGAAATGAGATGAATCTAAAAGAATGCAAAGCAGTAGGAGAAAAGTAACACACAACAAATTTTAGGTGGTTCACCAACTTGGCTAGTCCACCCTCAAGATTCACTTGGGCTTCACTAAGTATTCAGATACTTACAACACTTGCTTTCAGGTTGAAGCAAGAACCAACACTTAGAGCTTTCAGGTATAAGCTCTAAAACCAGCCTTTCTTTCTTAAGCTTTCAGGTGGAAGCTCTCAACCAATAATGAGTTTTCAGGTAAAAACTCATGAACCAACAGCTTGAATCTTTCAATTAGAGTTTTGGCACACAGAGCTTTTTCTATAGTAGATCTTTTGAGTATGCTTGACTATTTGCAGACTTGAGTGTAACTGAAATTTTTGTGTCGCTCACTGTATATTGTATATTCATTATATATCTTTTATCTTCTCTTAAACTCCTCATATTTATACCAAAAGGTATAACGATCACATTTTTTTTCAACAGATATATTCTGTTGTACTTGCTAAGTAATCAGACCTAAATATGATAAATTACCGTTCTATCTGATGTTCAGTAAGTAACCTTCTGATAATCTTTGACTTTCGGATGGTTATATAAATAACTTGCCGAAATGCATCCATAACTTACTGATTCTTTACTCATATCCTATTATCTATGTCACGTGAGGATTTTAAGTTGCTCATGTGAAATGTCAAGTGTTTGGAGACTTGTATTTTAACTCACCGAAAAGAGCTCCTGACTTTCGGATAGTTAGCTACCATAACTCTCTGATTTTTCTTTTAAGCCTCTGACTGGTGTCTCTTCAATTTTGCACGTGTATAAAAGAATAACTTAAGTTTTGGATAGTTAAGAATGTAACTTACCGAAACTTCCCATTTTTCAGATAGTTATCTTTCTAACTCTCCGAAAGGCCATTTGAGCTTCTGTCTGGAATTCTGCACGTGGGAAATTCAATGACTTAAGTTTCGGATAGTTAAACTGTAACTCACCGAAACTCTCTTGAAATTTCGGATAGTTATCTAACTCTCCGATTTTTCCTTTTAAGCTTTTAACTACCGGCTTCTCCATTCTGCATGTGCGTAATAGGATGACTTAATTTCCGGAAAGTTATACTTGTAACTCACCGAAAAACTTGAATAGTTATCTAACTCTCTGAAAAGAAAACTCGGATAGTTATCTAACTCTCCGAAAAGTCCTTTAAGCTTCCGTTCTGTATTTCTACACGTGGTTAATTGAATGACTTATTTTTCGGATAATTATACCTGTAACTCTCCAAAAAAGTCGAATAGTTATCTTTTTAACTGTCCGAAAAGTCCTTTAGGCTTCCAGATAGTTAACTCCTTAACTATCTGATCATTCAATTCTTCTTAACCGTTCGATCATTTAACTCTTAGAATGCTTTGTAATTTCGGATAATTATCCTTCTAACTGTCCGATAGACTTACTGCTGCTGTTGTAAACTTGCTTCTTCGGATACTTTGATCTGTAACTGTCTGATTTTCTTTAGCAGCATATTCTGAGATTAACTACAACCTATTTGCTACTTGGAATTTATACCATCTGCCTTCTGATCTTATGTTGCACTGACTTATCTGTGAAATACAATATGTTCCCTCACATAGGTTTTGCATTATCAAAATACTCAGGTTCTAACATCTATAAAATTTAATCTTTCCACCATAGTTGGGAATCTCCTGTGGTATAGCATACCCTAGGCCAAATTTACTTATTCCTATTCTTTGAGATCTTATAATTTTATTTAAACTATTTTCTCCTTTTGTAAATTTACATATAGTATTTTTCAAATAAGTAATTTCAAATAATAGATTTTTATTTTCCTCTTTCAAATCAAAATTTTTACAGCTACAATTATCAAACTTTGTTTTTAATACTCTATTGTCAACTAAAGCTTTTTCTAACTCAGTAAAGGCATCCTCTAAGCAAGAGTTTAAACCTTTAATTTCTTTCTTATAGTTTTTACATTTTATATACAAATTGTCTACTATACAAAGAAGACTATTTACATATAGATTATTATTCTCACTATTTGAGTAATAAGGGGATGAAGGAGATACCTCATGTGTAGTAAAGCACACGTTTGTAGAAGCTTCTTCCTTTGAATCTGATGAGCTACTAGATGAGCTGCTATTATCTCATGTGATTTTCAAAGTCATTTTCTTTTTGTTCTTCTTTCTCCATTTTTTTTTGTCTTCTTCCTACTGAAAGGGACAGTAGAGTTGAATATGTCCCAATTTCTTGCACTTTTAGCATGTGAAGACTTTTGATCTTGAGGAGCAAGTTTTGCCTCCTTATCTCATCATTTTTCTAAAGTTCCTGGCCAACAGTAGAACTTCATCTTCATCCGAGCTTAGTTGCTCTTTCGTTGAGGGAAATGCCAATTCTTTCTTCTTCTTAGCTTTTCTTTTAGTGGCTTCCTCTTCTTCCTTCTATTCTTTCATTTGGACTTCATGAAAAAAAAAGATTTCTCAGCAAATCTTCTACTAAATAATTGTTCAAATCCTTTGAGTCTTATATAGAAGTAGACTTTTGTTTCCAATCAACTATTAGGCTTCTTGTTTGATTGTTTATGAACTTAAATTAGAAAGCCTATATTGTTCAATTAGATGTTGTTTATTGTATATATTAATAAATTCTTTTAAGGTAACAAACAACTTTTCACACAAATTAGATATTAAGTCTAATTTGTATTTTTAACTACAAGTGCACAGTATATATTGTATTTGTATGTAAGTACAAGTCGATCCCATAGAGATTGAGTACGAATTGTGTACTATTTTAATTTTTATACCAGAGTTTATATGTGTTCAATTAAGCACTTCGTTGAGTTACTGTTAACTTAACAGACTTAGTTCGTGGAGTTACAGCTAACTCAACGGACTAACCTTGTGGAGTTAAGTTAACTCCACGAGCCTACCTTTCCAATTAAATGCTGCTATTCACAAAGGAATTCGGTCATCCATTGGGCGGTTCCACAGAATGTAAATAACATCAATTAAACTTTTTAATGTTAGTTAATTTGAGATTTGTCATTAATCAACACTAACAATCAGATATTTCGAATAGTAATCATTAAGATCTTTAGTTTTCTATATGAATCAATTTCAATAAACAATAAAACTACTTTCTATTTTATGAATCAAACAAACATAAAACATTCATAATACTGACATTGATAACATTAATCATGATACAAAATAAATAATACAACACATTAATATTAAATGTAAACACAGTTAATTAGTTTTTTTTGTATTTTTGTTTTGATATATTCTTAAAGATGAGCGAAAGGTGAAATGTAAGAATCTCTATCGATAGTTGTTTGGATTTTTTAGAAGTTTTAAATTTATAATTCGCAAGTGCACAACATCCAATGAAATACATCAGCAAGTATGGGTCGAACCACAAGGAAATGGGGATAATCTAGGACTCTAATTACAAGAATATTGCAAGCTAGCACTTTCCAAATATAGATTAGACAACATAAAAGGTAAGTCCATGGATTTTTAATTTATCAACCAATCAACAGATTAGACTGAAAATTTAATCTCAATCAGATCTGTTGATGTGAACTTCAAATAAAAAATTTCACACTTAAAAACGCACAAATGTTCTGACAAAAAATTTGGATATTGAAAAGGATGCAGAAAATTGGAAAATTCCGTCTGTTAACATCTGTGTCTTAGAAAGCTTATAAGTTCTGTATTACTCAACCAAAAATTCCAAAATCAAATGTGTTGCAAAATAGACAGAATGTAGATATTAATGGAATATTTATTCTAATTTTTTGGCGATCTGAGTTGTAATCAACATGCGTTACAAATGGGAAAAAATAATCTCAGACCTAATACCGTGACTGATGAAGTTGGAGCTTGAAAATGGCATCAAATCTTTTCAGATTGCTATGCAATTTCAGAGAATCGAAGAATACTTATAGTAGCACGATTATGAAATTTTTCAAAATTTTTAATTAAACAGAAAGGCTCTAGATCACATATGAATTCTCGGAATAAACATAGATCAATAGAAATGCAAATCTGTAAACATCATGCACAACCTTCATCGAATTGTACTTTATTTCATACATAACAGAATGAAATATCCACATTTCAGCATCAACAAAAAAAAAAAAATAATATATATCAATAACAACACCTGTTTTTATGGTTTTCAGATGAAAATAACAAAGATTCACAGATTCAAAAGGGAAGATACAAATAAAAACGAATTTGTCTTCTACTTTTATCTTGTTACAATGAAAACTAAGAAAACATATAACTACCTTCGTGAAACATGATAATATGAGATACATCTGAAGCCAAGGAAGAGGGGAAAGTGGAGTAACAATTTGTGGAATCTCACAAATGAAGAGAAGCACCCTTGTGAAGGTTAGCGTCTCTACTCCAAGATGTGGAATGAAGGCTTGCACATTGGAGATGACTTCTGGAATGAATATTATAAGATCTGAGTTGAAGAGAGGTGGAGGAATGATCGGTGTTCTCCTTCTTGGCTTCAAGAAGGGGAGCTCTAAGAGGGGGTGACGGCTAGTGGTGTGGAGGTGGAAAACAAAAAGCTCAAGAGAGAGAGCCCTAGACGTGCACCACTCCTTTTATAATGAGTGTTTCCATGTTTGGAGATCCATCTTTGATTCAACAATTGCGATTAAATCTCACTTGATTTTCTTCCTCCAATCTTCAATTTCCATGATCTTCTATTGAATTATAAACTTTTCATAACAATAAATACATCAAAGTATCAAGTCATCCATAAAATTCATAAATGATGCATGTTTGAAATAATTTCCTACTTTTAATTGTATAAAATGGGGATTAGTTCTTGTTGGTTAAATAATGAAATAAATGCATAATATGACTTTAATAAATCTCATGTAAATCTATTTAACCAATAAGATCTTATAAAAATATGCAACATTTTAATCCAAACAAACTCCCCCATGCTTAAACTTTTACTCGTCCCGAGTAATAAAAACAACTAAAATCAAGAACTTGAAATCACACAAAAAATTATTAAGTTCACTTGTCACTATTGAACTCGTTGGGCATGGTGGTGGCTAAAACTAACATCAAAATCTCTCACAATGTCCTCCAAATTCAACAAGTTTACACTATTGGAATGAGAAGTCACTTGTCCACAAGAACTATTTTACCTTGAACAAAAGGGATGCACACCCTCACTACTCAAGAAAAATCTCATTGTATAACAATATGACAATGAATCAAATGAATGAAATATGTGGTAGTGACTAACTCCCTCCCTTCAAATGAGATAAGTCATAAAATGCTTAGAATGAACAACCGAAGTATCAACATCATAGCGTGCTAATCAACCCACTCTCAAGAAAATAAAAGGATAAGCTAGACAATTGAGAAAACTCACTACTTCCTCACATCCCATATGTCTCCGAGTCCCCTTTCTACATTGAAAGCTCTCTTTTTTTCATTTTGTTCTTTTTTTTTTTCAATTTCTTTTTTTCTCTCTCTTTTTTTTCAACAATAGAATTTTCCAATGGTATCAAACACCTTATTTCACCATTAAGCCTAACCTACCCCAAGAAACTCCTTAGCATGCCTGATGTGATAACTTAGGTGTTTTCCTAAACATATCTTTCAAAATCTTGTAGAAGTTTGGGAGGGTCCTAAATATCTCACCAAAGGTTATGTAATGAATAACTTGATTATGGTGGTGCTTGACTTAGGGATCACTCAGAAAAGGTGTATAAAAATAACAAGACGTAAGTTCAAGTGACTAGGAAGACTCAACTCAAAACACAAATATCTTAAACTCATCTTGTTTAAAGAACATCACTATTAGGTCTTGTACTTTTTGGTCCTAGAGTCTCACCACTCAAAAGGAAATGGGGTTGTCCCATAAAATCTAATAGTGACAACTGATTAGACAATCTCATCAAGTGCGTTTTTCAAGTAAAAATACAATAAAATCATACATCTAGATATGCATCTAAAATTTTAAAATATGAGCCTATCAAAGCAATTGTAATGAAATGAAATTCACCTTCCCCCCATGCTAAAATTTGACATTGTCCTCAATGTAATATAAAAGAGGGGATATAGATATCATACCAGATTGAAGTCACATAAAGTCAAACCTTATTCCATACCTATGATGCCTGTGTGGAATTCTTGTTAGAAAAATATCTTGAAAATTACATATAAGGTATGTACTAAAGGTTATAAGTTGAAGATAATACAACATAATCTATAATGAAATAACTATTTTAGCCTACTACATGTTGTCTTATTCATGCATCATTAAATTATATGCTAATCAAAGAAAGAAAAACCTTGGTCAATCTGATCAATAAAGTGTTGAATTTCCACATCCATCTTCTTCGTGGTTTCACATTTGTCATCTTTAGCTCTTTGTCTGTGTTTGTCTTATCAAAGTAATAGATGTAATCGTCTTCATAGTGCTTCTCAAAGGTGAGCATAGACTTTTCTATTACAGCATTGGAACTTCTTGTGCTTGTAGATGGTTGTGTTGTGGTGACAAGAGTTTTTCCTTTCTCTACCCATGTTGCTTTTGCCGATTGTGCTTGTTGCTTTGTTTTCCCCTTTGATTGACGATTTTTCCTTGCTTTTGTAGTTTCCATGTGTTAAACCTATAAAAAAAAACTTCTACAAGAGCTACATGTGGATAAGCAACAGTTATGATAAAACAATAATAAGTATTTCAGCACATGAAATAATAAACATGAATTTCAGCAATGAAATAACAATTATAACAATAATGCACATTAGATAATCTCCATACAATAAAATAAGAAGACACTCCCACAATACCATAGATAAGAAAAATAAACAACAGAAGAGTAAAATAAAATAAAACTTCTAACTACTAAACTAAGATAGTAGGAAAAGAAAAACAAAATCTGCTATTTCCATTCATTCGTACTAAGGTTCCTACAAATTCTCTTCTCTAGCTTTAAAATCAATACCAGTAGGTGTCTTTAAAATAGGCTTGAGCCTTTGTCCATTAACCTTGAAAATGGTGTGGTCTTTAGGATTCTTGATATCTATGGAACCATAAGGATATACCTTATGCACCACAAAAGGCCTAGCCCAATGAGATCTTAACTTACCAGGATGAGTATGAAGCCTAGACATATACAACCAAACATCTTGTCTAGGGACAAATGATTTCTTACTTATCTTTTTATCATGAACACCTTTCATTTTCTCTTTCCCTAAGATAGTTCTTACATATGCTTCATCCCTCATCTCCTCTAATTATACCAACTAAAACTTCCTAAGTGGGCTGGCTACTTTTAAATCCAAATTGAGTTTCTTTATAGCCCAATAAGCTTTATGTTCCACTTCTGCTAGCAAGTGACAAGCTTTCCCATATACCATTCTATAGGGGGTCATTTCAAGGGTAGTTTTGTAAGCAGTTCGGTATGCCCATAGTGCATCTACTAGCTTGTCTACCCAATCCCTTCTTATGTGGTTAACCATCTTTTCCAAAATTGTCTTAATTTGTTTATTAGCACTCTCAACTTGACCACATGTTTGAGGATGATAAGGGGTAGTAATTTTATGCACAATTCCATATTTTCTCATTAAAGCCTCAAAACTTTTGTTTCAGAAATGTGTGCCTCTATCACTTATAATAGCTTTAGGCATAGCAAACCTTGATATAATATTATTCCTTACAAATTTCTCAACTACCTTGTTATCATTAGTTCTGGTAGGGATAGCTTCAATCCACTTGGAAACATAATCAACTGCCAACGACACATAAAGATATCCTATTGAAATAAGAAATGGGCCCATGAAGTCAATCCCCCAAACATAAAATACTTCAACTTCAATAATGGGGTTGAGAGGCATCATGTTCCTCTTTGAAAATTTTCCTAGTTGTTGACATCTGGCACAACTTATACAATACTGATGTACATCCTTGAATAAAGTTGGCTAGTAAAATCCACACTATAGCACCTTGGCAGTAGTCTTCCTAGAGCTGAAATGTCCCCCACATGCTTGGTCATGATAAAAGGAAATAACACTCCTAACCTCATTGTTAGGAATGCAACGTCTTAGGATCAAGTCTGAGCATTGCTTAAACAAATAAGGATCATCCCAATAAAAATACTTGACTCGAGACAAGAAGATCTTCTTATCCTGCCTTGTCTAATCATGTGGCATCGATACCATGACTAAATAATTAACAATATCTGCAAACCATGGGATGACATTAACCATTAAAACTTGCTCATTAGGAAATGACTCTCCAAGTTCTGAATTTGAGGGTGCTAACTGCAGTCTGGATAAATGATCATCTACAACATTTTCACATCCTTTCTTGTCTTTGATTTCAATATCAAATTCCTGTAGCAATAAAATCCATCTCATCAAATGTGACTTGGCATCCTTCTTTGCCAACAAATACTTTAAAGTTGCATGATCTGTATAAACAATTACTTTGGCTCCAATTAGGTATGACCTAAATTTTTCCAAAGCAAATACAACAACCAAAAGTTCTTTCTCAATGATTGCATAATTGAGCTGAGCATCATTGAGGGTTTTGCTAGCATAACAAATTACATATGGAAGTTTATCAATCTTTTGTCCCAATACTGCCCCTATTGTAAAATTAGAAGCATCACACATAACCTCAAAAGGATATGCCCAATTAAGAGATTGGACAATAGGGGATGATACAAGCTGATTCTTAATCTAATAAAAAGCTTCCTTGCACTCTTGGTTGAACAAAAATGGGACATCTTTTAACAAGTTCGTTAAGGGTCTAGCTATCTTGCTAAAATCCTTAATGAACCTCTTATAAAATCCAGCATGGCCTAGAAAGGATCTTATATCTTTAACTATTTTAGGCTGAGGTAGATTGACAATTAATTCCACTTTTGCCTTATCCATTTCCAATCCTTTCTTAGAGACCACGTGTCAATTCCACTCTGGACCATGAAATAGCACTTTTCCCAATTTAAGATCAACTTCTTCAATTTGCATTTATCTAGCACTAATCTTAAATTCTTCAAACATCTATCAAATGAAGATCCTAAAATAGAAAAATCATCCATGAAAATATCAAGATAACTTTCAGTCATTTCATTAAAAATACCCATCATGCACCTTTGGAAAGTTGCTGGCGCATTACAAAGTCCAAAAGGCATTCGCCTATATGCAAACATTCCAAAAGGGCATGTGAAGGTTGTCTTCTTTTGGTCTTCAGGTGCCATAGAAATCTAATTATAACCCGAATATCCATCAAGAAAGCAATAATATTCTTGCCTTGCTAATCTTTCTAACATTTGATCAATAAAGGGAAATGGAAAATGATCCTTTCTGGTGGCGGCATTGAGCTTCCGATAATCAATACACACACGCCAACCAGTTTGCTTCCTTATAGGGATGAGCTCGTTCTTATCATTTGCTTCTATCATCACTCTAGATTTTCTAGGGACAACTTGAATAGGACGAACCCAAGTACTATCAGAGATTGGGTAGATGATGTCATTATCCAAAAGTTTAATTATTTCTTTTTTAACTACCTCTCATATGCTGGGGTTTAATCTCCTTTGAAACTCATGAGAGGGCACAACATTATCCTCCAAATAAATTCTATGTTGGCAAATGGTAGGACTTATACCCTTGATACCTGCCATAGTCCAACCAATGGCTTCTTTAAATTCCCTCAGCAAATCTAACAAACTCAGCTCTTGTTCTCTAGACAAATCATTTGCAATAATCATTGGAAAGGTCTCATGTTCTCCTAAGAATCCATATTTCAAATTATCAGGTAAAGGTTTCAACTCTAATGAAGGAGCTTCTAAAGTTGGGAGTTCATGTGGAGTGTTAGTGGGGAGTTCCCAAACTTGGCTCTCCTCATCCTCTCCTCCAATGATCTCAACTTCATCATCTTCACATCTCATTCCAGAGTTTGATTCATTTAAAACATTCAGTATCTTTACCTACACAATCTCATCCATTCCATCCTCTTCATCTTCAAAAAATTAGAGCATTTGTGCACTCACTTCATCATCTTTATGCTCTTGAATTGTTCCTCCTTTAGGATGGAAAACATTCAACTCAATTCTCTTATCTCCATAGGTCAACCTCATGACACCTGACTTACAATTAATCACTACCTCAATAGTGGCCAAAAATGGTCTACACAAAATAAGAGGAATAGAATCAGACTTATGTAGAGAATTGCAGGTTTCTAATACTAAAAAATCTATAGGGTAAATACAATCTCTTATCCTAATTAAGACATCTTGATCTTCCCACGAGGATATCTTAAAGACCTATCAGCTAACTGTACAATGGTTTTGGTGCTTACCAAGCCCTCCAATCCTAGGGATTCAAAAACACT
Organism: Cymodocea nodosa; assembly: GCA_036874045.1. NCBI lineage: Eukaryota > Viridiplantae > Streptophyta > Magnoliopsida > Alismatales > Cymodoceaceae > Cymodocea > Cymodocea nodosa. The sequence goes on along the minus strand of CM072342.1, from coordinate 13,393,753 downwards.
ACTAGGCATGACATTAATTCTAGCTCCCAAATCTATGAGAGCTTTATCTAATGTTTTATCCCCAATAATACAAGAAATCAATGGAGTACCTGGATCATCTAACTTAAAAGGAAGGTGGTTGGTGAAAGGAGAACTAGCTTTTTGAGCTAGAAAGGCTCTCTTAATGACATTCCTGGTTCTTTTCTTGGTACACCACTCCTTAAGAAATTTAGCATAGTTAGGCATTTGTTTTAATAAATCTAGGAGAGGTATATTAACTTGCACCTGTTTAAAAATTCTTTCAATGTCTTCATCTTTTATATTTTCATTTAATTTTAACCTATCAAGATAAGGTGCGAAAGCTATGGGTTGAGTAGGTTCTAAATGATTTTCTTTAGGTTCTAAATCTACTCCCTCCATCTAAGTTACTTTGTTGATCTTCAATATTTTCATTTTCCTTATTTTCTTCTTCTTGTCTAATTATTTCATTTTCTTCTCTTATGGGTGGGGTCTTATGAGTGACATTACCTGATCTAAGTGTTACATAAGCATCTACTAAGTCACTTCACTTAAATTCTTCCCACTATTTTCATTATTTTCTTCAATTATTACAAAATTTTCTAAATTATCCTCTCGTTCTCTTTCTATATTAATTTGAAACTGGTGCTCTACCTCTTCACTAGGTTGGATTGAAGGCTCATTTAATCCTATGGATGGATTTATCTCATAACCTCCTTCTTCTACCATCCTAGCTAGATCTTCAATTTGTTTTCCTAAGGCTTGCACCTCACTCATAATTCTAAATTTTTTTTCCTCAATTGGTCTTTATAAATAGTTGGTTGAGTATAATAATTTTGACATTCATTTTCTTCATGATAGTAATTAATTGAATTAATGGCTTTTACTATTTCATCTTCAAGATTTTGTAGACATTCTTCTTCATTATGTCCTAACATTAAACACTTATTGCGTTGTTTAACATTTTCTAATGGTTGAGGTAGATAATAATAAAAGTTGCAATTGGTTGTGGTATGCTCCTCTACATGACATAAGTCACAATAAAGAGAACATTCATCTCCAAAGGCATAGAAATTATTCTCCATAATTGATTCCTTTGAAGATGCACACCCAAAATAGTTAAAAGTCTCAAGTCTAATCCAAAAAATTAAAACCTAGATTATACCGTTCCAAATCCCTAGCAACGGCACCAAAAACTTGTTTGGATTTTTTAGAAGTTTTAAATTTATAAACTGCAAGTGCACGGCGTCCAATGAAGTATGTCGGCAAGTACGGGTCAAACCACAAGGAAATGGGGATAATCTAGGACTCTAATTACAAGAATATTGCAAGCTAGCACTTTCCAAATTTAGATTAGACAACATAAAAGGTAAGTCCACGGATTTTTAATTTATCAACCAATCAACATATTAGACTGAAAATTTAATCTCAATCAGATCTATTGATGTGAACTTTAGATAAAAAATTTCACACTTAAAAACGCATAAATGTTCTGAAAAACAATTTGGACATTGAAAAGGATGCAGAAAATTGGAAAATTCCGTCTGTTAACATCTGTGTCTTAGAAAGCTTATAAGTTCTGTATTACTCAACAAAAAATTCCAAAATTAAATGTGTTGCAAAATAGACAGGATGTAGATATTAATGGAATATTTATTCTAATTTTTATGCGATCTTAGTTGTAATCAACATGCGTTACAAACGGGACAAAATAATCTTAGACCTAATACTGTGACTGATAAAGTTGGAGTTTGAAAATGGCATCAAATCTTTTCAGATTGCTATGAAATTCCTGATAATCAAAGAATACTTATAATAGCACAATGATGAAATTTTTCAGAATTTTTAATTAAACAAAAAAGCTCCAGATCACATATGAATTCTCGGAATAAACATAGATCAATAGAAATGCAAATCTGTAAACATCATGCACAACCTTCATCGAATTTTACTTTATTTCATACATAACAGAATGAAATATCTGCATTTCAGCATCAACAAAAAACAACATATGAATATATATCAATAACAACACCTGTTTTTATGGTTTTTAGATGAAAATAACAAAGATTCACAGATTCAAAAGGGAAGATACAAATAAAAACGAATTTGTCTTCTACTTTTATCTTGTTACAATGAAAACTAAGAAAACATATAACTACCTACATGAAACATGATAATATGAGATACATCTGAAGCCAAGGAAGAGGGGAAAGTGGAAAAAAAATTTGTGGAATCTCATAAATGAAGAGAAGCACCCTTGTGAAGGTCGGCATCTCTACTCCAAGATGTGGAATGAAGGCTTGCACGTTGGAGATGACTTCTGGAATGAATATTATGAGATCTGAGTTGAAGAGAGGTGGAGGAATGACCAGTGTTCTCCTTCCTGGCTTAAAGAAGTGGAGCTCCAAGAGGGGGTGACAGCTGGTGGTGTGGAGATGGAAAACAAAAAGCTCAAGAGAGAGAGTCGTAGACGAGCACCACTCCTTTTATAATGAGTGTTTCCATGTTTGGAGATCCATCTTTGATTCAACGATTGGGATTAAATCCTGTTTAGAATGAAAAAGTGCATATTATTAACGGTTAAATAATGGTTAATTGCATAATATTTAGCTTATCATATAAGAATTAAGCCATTATGTTATAATTGCACTGTTATATGCTTTAATTGAAGAATCTGCTTAATTTTAGGGAATTAATGTCAATTTAGTACATTTCTGAACTATCAGTAAGTTGCAGGCTATGAAATTCTTAAGTATCCGAATTTTCTGATAATTCGGACAGTTATGTTTAACAGACCGAACATGTCAGATAGTTATGTTTAAATTACTGAGCAGTTATGTTTTGAAAGTTTCCTAAAGTTAATAACTAGTCGTTTCGTTGCATTAATTTCTCATTTAGCTAAACGTTAAGTTAACATGTGTTTTTATTGAAAAGTATGATATATTTTAAAGTTATATCTTCTATATCATGAATAGTGCATGTTTTGATAAGTCGTTAAGTTAGTGAGTAAAAGAAGAGACGAACTCGTTAAGTTAACATAACTAAACACGTTGAGTTGCTATATTGAACACTAAGGCAATGCATTAGGTTAGCATTATAAACTTAAGTTATTATTTTTGCACGTGGTAAAATTCTTATTATAAAAATATTTGTTTATTACTGAATCGATGAGTTATCTATAACTATCCGAAATTGAAGCTGGGCATCGGACAGTTATATGTATAACTCTCCGAAATCTCTTTTTATTTATAAAATAGCTAAGGACACATATCGAGATCTGGTAGATTTACTTAAGTTATATATCGGTGAGTTATTTGTAACTATCCAAAATGCATCTGAGCATCGGATAGTTAAGTTTAAAAGTATCTAAAATGCACCTGAGCATCGGATAGTTAAATTTATGCACATGTTGAATTTAAATGCTTTAGTATATCACGTGAGATGCACATGTTTAACTCGTTAAGTTAGCATAACTGTACGTGTTGAGTTACATGAATACACACTAAGGCAACACGTTATGTTAGTAGCTTATTTCTTTATATTTTCTAATATGCCACTATAGAAGTTGCAGAAACAGGACAGTTGGAAGGAAAACCACGATCGCACGTATCACATAGGAATTCAATCGTCGAAGGGAAAAGAAATCATCACCGTTGATATGAATGAAGGAAATTCATCCGACCATTCAAGCAGAAGCAGTTACTACTGAAGAAATATAAAAGAAAAGAAGAAAAAAAAGTAAAGGGTGTGTGTGTGATCGATGGACGGTCAGTGTATACAGAGGAGGAGCACTGAGCTTTCTGCAGACAGTATCGACGATTCTCCGAAGTATCAGACCAACCATTGTTACCACCACCACAATCACCAACCATCGGAGGTCTGTGAGAATACTTTCTTGATGTCGGGTTGATTCCAAGCCAAACACAGTGCCTAACAACCACTGTGAGGAGTGATCACGTCGCAGGAAAGGAAGCCATTTTCACCAAGCGTCGACTCATATTTCAGGAGATCGTAAAGCTTTTAGCTTTTGCTTCGGGTTGATGCCTGTATGCTGAAGAGAAGATTATCTTGCAATTCTAGACTCGCGATTCTATAGGGAGAGGAGACAGAATTGTAAGTGGTTTAATTTTCAATGGTGTAATCGCGTTGCAAGTAGTGTCGGAAGTATCTAACATTAAAGAGCTTAATTGATGTTATTTACAATCTATGGAATCGCCCAATGGTTGGCCGAATTCCTCTGTAAATAGCAGTATTAAAGAGAAAAGATAGGCTCATGGAGTTAACTTATGTCCACGAGGTTAGTCCGTTGAGTTAGCCATAACTCAACGAACTTTGTTCGTTGAGTTAACTATAATTCAATAGAGAACTTATTGAATATATAAATTTGATTGTTAACAAATGAATAGTTCTCAAGTTCTTTAGCAATTCCCTATGAGATCGACTTGTACTTGCACACTGATATAATAGACACTGTGCATTGGCAGTTAAAGTACAAATTGGACTTAATATCTAAATTGTATTAAAGGTTGTTTGTTTACTTCTAAAAGAAAGAATAGGCATAAAGATAAATTAATTAAGTAAAAATAGAAGTAACAAATCCAAGTTTTTCTAGTGTAGTACTAGGAAAACACAAACAAATCTCACTTGATTTTCTTCCTCCAATCTTTAATTTCCATGATCTTCTATTGAATTATAAACTTTTCATAACAATAAATACATCAAAGTATTAAGTCATCCATAAAATTCATAAATGATGCATGTTTGAAATAATTTCTATTGAGTATTTTTGTTTTGATGATGTGTGCTGAATGAAAATAATATTTGCTCAATTACTATTGCTTGTGAAAAGAAATTAAAATCATCAATTAATACAAAAAAAGCTTACTGATATAAATACTTGTCTGTATTGGATCTGAAGTTAATAACTAGTTGTTTCGTTGCATTAATTTCTCATTTAGCTAAACGTTAAGTTAACGTGTGTTTTTATTGAAAAGCATGATATGTTTTAATGTTATATCTTCTGTATCATGAACAGTGCACGTTTAGACAACTCGTTAAGTTAGAGTTTTGTTTGTATAGAGGTCACGTGAGAACTCCTTAAGTTAGAGGCTTAAAGATTAAAATAGGTCACGTGATAACTCGTTAAGTTAGTGAGTAAAAGAAGAGACCAACTCGTTAAGTTAGTGTTATACACGTGGTGAAATTATAAGTTACGAATGTTGTATTGTATCACGTGAGGTGCACATGTTTAACTCATTAAGTTAACATAACTAAATGCGTTGAGTTGCTATATTGAACACTAAGGCAATGCATTAGGTTAGCGTTATAAACTTAAGTTGTTATTTTTGCACGTGGTAAAATTCTTATTATAAAAACATTTGTTTATTACTGGTTCGTTGAGTTATCATAACACAACAGAAATGGTTCGTTGAGTTATCATAACACAACGGAGATGGTTCGTTGAGAACACCACGGACTTAGTTCGTTGAGTTAGCTACAGTACTTGTCACGTGAAATGGCACATGAGGAACTCGTTAAGTTAGAAACGTTAAGTTATATATATACTTGTGTTACTCGTTTAGTTAACATTAAAGTAACGACTTCTTATTACACTGATGAAAAACTTTTGGACAAGAAAGTTTATTTTGCAGGAAATTTTTCAGAGATCTAGGACTGATGATTAAAGAAAATTCGAAATATAAACGTGGGTTAGAACATGTGTGTTTCGATGAAGGAAAAAGAAAAGACGTGGAGAAGTGGAAAACTAGTAGTGGTTAAACGTGAAGGATATGCATGAAATGAACATACAGTATAAAAGGCATAGAAATCTTGTTGATCAATTTATCCTTGCACACAAAACGAAAAATCTTTTCAAGGATCAAACCATCCCTGCACACCAAAAGAAAAATCTTTTTTAGGGATCAAAAACACCTTCTCGGGGAAAATCTCTCAAGTGGAAGAAAGTTCAGTGAAACATAAAAAGGTAAGATTTGAGTCACTGAAGATTTGAAGTATCAGAAGAAAGCAAATTCGGTGAAGCATGAAAAGACAAGATATTCGTCACTAAAGAATTGCTGAAGAAGAAAAAAAAGAAGAAGAAAGATCTCAAACAGGGAGAAAAGTTTTAAATTCTGCAAATTAGTTTTCTCTGTTTGTAGTTATGAAATTGTTTAGATGATACATGGTATCGAAATATAATTGCATCTACAATTTCTGAGGAGAATTGAATTGTATATTGTAATTGAAACCTTGAATAAAAGTGATTTTATGAAAACAATGTCTCGACTTGTTTTTGAGTTTTAAAGTTTCAATTATATTTCAGAAAATATTAAAGATACACAATTCACCCCCCTCTTGTGTAGCCATACAATCCTACAAGTGGTATCAGAGCGTTGTTAATAATCATTGATATAAAATCGATACCAACTTATTTAATATCATTGCTTATTCTAACTTCCTTGTTTTTAAACAAAAATTAATATCTGAGCATACGTTTAACTTTCTTGATTTAAGGCTCAAATTGTTTTAAAGTTTTTAGACTGTTTAAAATCAAATAGGTTGAAAAATCTAAGGTAAAATGGCTACTGGAAATGGTAATTTTTCTTTATATGAATGCCAAAATCTTAATCGTCCTCCTTTATTTGATGGAATACATTTTGAATATTGGAAATATAGGATGACTGTTTTTCTTCAAAGTATAGATCATAAGTTGTGGTTCATGATTTCTAAACCATATACTCCATTAACTACCCTTTATAATACTTGGACAATTATTGAAAAATAAAATGAAACTCTGAATGGTAAGGGCTTAAATATTTTATTTTGTGCATTGAGTTATGAACAGTTCAGTAAAGTGTCGACATATAAATTTGCTTATGAGGTGTGGCATGCATTAGAAGTTTCACATGAAGGTACTTCTCAAGTTAAAGAGACTAAAATAAACATGTTGATTCATAAGTATGAACTCTTTAAGATGCATGAAGATGAAAATATTTCTGAGATGTTTTCCAGATTTCTTGATATCATAAACTCTTTAAAATGTTTAGGAAAGAATTTTGAACAGAAGGATTTGGTGAGGAAAATTCTCAGATCCCTAAGTTCTAAATGGTCTCAGAAAGTAACATCAATTGAGGAATCACGAGATTTAAATGTTCATACTATGAATGAACTTATAGGAAATTTAACAGCTTATGAAGTTCAATTAAATGAATCACTAAGTCACAACAAACTAAAAATGAAGAAAGAAATAGCCTTCGAAATTAATTCAGATTCTGATATATCTATTGATTCTGACGAGGATTTGATTTTGCTGACTAGGAAATTCAAGAAAGCATGGAAAGCTAGGAAACAGCAAAGGAACAAAAATGATAAACCCTCAACGTCAAAATCATTGAATGACAAGAATTCTTCATCCAGAAAGTATGTATGTTATAACTGTAAGAAACCTAGACATCTTTCTCCAGATTGTCCTATGAGGAAAAATGAAAAGCAAAGTAGGACAAATCAGAAGAAGACAGCTCAGAAAACTTAGAAAAAGTTTTACAAGAAAAAGGCTTTGAAGGTCACTTGGGATGACACGTCTGAAGAGTCTGAATCTGAGGAATCAGCATCAAAATCTTCACATTCAGAAGGAGAACAAGAGTTAGAAGACGTTGCTCATGTGTGCTTCATGGCAGATGAGTCTGAGGTAATATCTGATCTTGAAAGTCATTCAGATTTCAACTTTGATGAATTATTATGTGCTTATCATGCATTATTACAAAAACTTAAAGTATGTAAACTGGAAAATAATAATATTAGAAAATCTTCATCCATTATGGAAGAAGAAAATTGTTTCCTGTCTACTACTTTAGAAAAGTTTAAATGTGATAATGAAAATCATGCTAGAGATTTGCAAAAATTTAGATTTAGTGAATGTATCTTGCATGAACAAATACAGAATATAAATGCTTAAAAATTAAAGATAGAATCTGAAAATGAAATGTTGAGAAACAATATAAATGAACTTGAATTAGAGATAGATAAATTAAAACTGAGAGAGCAAGATTTAAATTCTACCATTGAGAAATGGAATTTAAGTCAAACTAAGTTAGACAAACTAACTAGTACCCTTGCGGTGTCTTATAAATTTGGCTTAGGATTTGATTATCCTGAATATCCTCAATCACAAGCCAATAAAGGATTTATTAGTTGCAGTTCAAATAAATCTAAGACTAAAATTCCTTTTATTATGAAACAAGGTAATAAATATGTAGAAGTAGGTACTTCAAGGGATGAATCATTCTGTAATAATATAAATCAATGTGATTTGTCAAATTGTACTTCTAACATGACTATAAATGTTTCTAAAAATCTTGTTTCTTGTTTTGGAAATTCAGTTTCTAATGTTTCTAAAATTTCAAACAATTGTAGTAAACTGAAAATTCAGAAACCTGAGCACGTAATTCAATACACTGGTATTAGACCAATTAATCATTCTGCATGTGATAAAACAAAAAATTCTTGTGTAGAAAAAGATTTTGTATGTACGGAAAGTATTAATACAAGTACAAAATCTTGGTATGAACTTACAGAAATGTATAAGCATGACCAAAATAAATTAACATCTGATAAAAATATATTTGGTCTTGATTATACATCTGAAAACAAAAAGAATGATTGCAAAAGCAATAATGCTATATGTGAGTATGAAGCTAATGATAAATCAATAGTACTTACAACTAATAAGAATATAAATGATAATGTTAAACTATTTTTAAACAAAAAGAAGAAATATGCGTTTAATGAATTTGGTCCTCAACAACATTGGGTACCAAGAAAAAGTTTTTCTTAATTTGTTGCAGGAGAAAACAACATCAAAATGGATCTTGGACAGTGGAGCGTCAAGTCACATGACTGGACAAAAAAAGTCTACTACAAAATTTTACAAATACCATGAAAGGAAGTGTAACATTTGGAAACAAAAGCAAAGATAAAATCATAGGTATGGGCAATATTCAAATAACTCCTACTTGTGTTATTTCGAATGTACTATTTGTAGAAAACCTAGGTTTTAATTTGCTGAGTGTCATAAATGGATAAAGGTATATTTTTAAATCAAGAAAAATATGTAGATGAAATGCTTAAGAAATTTAATTTTAATGATACAAGGATTCGAGGAACTCCTATGAGTACTACTTTAAAGTTAGATATTGATGACATAGGAAAATCTATAGATCAAAGAAAATACAGAAGTATGATTGGTTCTTTACTTTATTTGACTGCTAGTAGACCTGATATTATGTTTGTTGTGTGTGTTTGTGCTAGATTTCAATCTAATCCTAAGGAATCACACTTAATTGCAGTTAAAAGAATATTTAGATATATATTCAAGGAACTAAAAATTTCAGACTGTATTATTCTAAGGATAGTTCAATAGATCTTATAGGATATACTGATGCTAATTATGTAGGATCTAAATCTGATAGAAAGAGTACTAGTGGCACATGTCAATTATTGGGAAATAATTTGGTGTCATGGTTTAGTAAAAAGCAAAACTGTGTAGCACTTTCTACTACAGAAGCTGAATATGTTGCTGCTGCACTGTGTTGCACTCAGATTCTGTGGATAAGGCAAACTTTTGAAGATTTTGGATTATCTTATGATACAACTAAGATTTATTGTGACAGTAGTTCTGCAATAAATCTTTCTAAAAATCCTGTATTACATTTAAGAGCAAAACATATAGAGGTTAGACATCATTTTCGAAGAGATAACGTAATTAAAGGAAAAATTAAATTAGAATTTGTGTCTAGTAAAAATAATTAGCTAATATATTTACAGAACCTCTAGACGAAAATATATTCTACAACATTAGATTAAATTTAGGTATTTGTAGGCTATGTGATATGTAAAATGCTTAAACTCCACATAAAAAGATAAATATTATTGATGATGTCGTTCACCTCATAGATATTATATATTTATTATAAATATCTAAAGTAATATCTAAACTGCTGCTTAAGATACTATGTATTTATTGTAAAATCATAGTAGTATCTTATTGATTTTAAGTAGTTTATCAATTTTAATAGTTTTTACGATTTTAAGTGGAAGTGTAAATGAAAAACATTAAATACTTCTGACATTCTAAAATTTTGATTAAATGTTTTCTTTGAATTAAGGAAAATGCATATGATTATGCATAAATTTGACTTAATTGATTAAACTTGTAGAATAAGTTATATGTAACTCATCATAATCAATATTTAAAGAAAATTATCAATATTTATTGTTTTGAAAAGAAAAAGTTGTTTCATTAATTACAGATATCTTTGAATCGCATATAGTTTATACCAATATAACTATTGATTTATTGAATCAACATTAGTACTTTTGAAAACGTTTATTTGAGATACATTCTTTTATTCTCCTTGAATTAATCGAATTAAGTTCAAAGTTGTGTTTTGATTCATATACAGTAGGAATTGATTCTGGAAATCATTTTTGATGATGTCAGGATAACGGAAGTCTCTGAAAAGAAAATGTAAAAGTATAGTTATACTTAACATCTATTGTCACTACAAGTATATTTTGTATTTTGATTGACTATATTTGAAGTATATTTGTAGGGGGAGGATTAACAATGTTGAAAACAGATTAATATAATTTAGAATACAAATCTTAGTTAATCTGAATTAATGTCCTCTTAAAATCTTTATGAAATAATTTAAAAAGACAAATAAACTATTTTAGATTCAAAGTTCAAATAGTTTACAATGTTCTCAAGATAATGTTAAGTTTAGCATGTGTGTTGTTTTCAGAACGTTTCAGTTAGAAGCATCTGAAAATTGTTTTAAGTGTACTAACTAGACGTTATATTAGATAAGGTAACATGTAAAACTGCCTCTAGATAGCGTTTTACTCGTTAGGTTAGTTAACTCAATGAGTTATACTTGAATATTTCGGGTACTTTGATTGAATAAGCTTTATTCAATATTTATTTTATTTCTAAACCCGACTTCTCTTCACGTTGAGTTATACGCCTAAAAACCCTATTTAAACACTTATTACATGGGCACTTAGGTTATTTGTAAACTTTGTCAAGAAAATCTTTCCCGCTTGTTGCTGTTACAACCTACGACGATGGTCTCCAAGTTCTACAAAGGTCGTGGCAGAGAAAAGGGCAAAAGCAGAAGAGATGCAAAAGGAAAAGAAATAGAGAATGATGAAGTTCCACGTACTTGGTTCAAGAAAATATTTCGAGTGGACAAAAGGTTAGAAGAACTTTATAGAGATTACTTCTTTTCTTAGGATATATTAGATGAAGTTAGACAAGAACTTCAACATACTGGTGCAAGTATTACAGACATGGGTATTCGAAGTAAATATGATAGAGAATACAGAATGAAATGTGCTGAGATTGCATTTTTGGAACAGTATACAAAATATTTGGAAAAAGGTGTAGGTTCATCAAATAGAACTCCTCAAACTCCTATAAACGGTACAAGACTACATGTATTTGAGGAAGAGCATGAATCAGCTATCCCTACTCCTTTATATTCAAAACAAGTAGAATGAGATATTGCTATAGACAAAACAAAAGTTGACAGTCTTCGAAAGGCCGTTGCAATAGAAAGTGTCTTAGAAGAATTAAAGTAGAAAACTTTTATGGAGCAATTTGAAAAGAAAATAGCAATACTTGAAAAGGAGAAACAAAAATGTTATAGAAGAAGGAAAGTCAAAAAAATTATGTCTAAGGAAACAAAGTCTATTGAAAAAGGAAAATCAGATGAAAATTTATTTCCAAAGGTCAATGTATGTCTAGACATTGTACCTTATTGTGCATCTGATAAACTCATCAGTTCCGAACACACTGAAACTGATGAAGATAATGAGACTTTATTTTCCCTTGCTAGAAAACTTGAGAAGAAATCCAAGTCAAATATGAGCTCAAGTTTTTCTATTAGTACAAGTCCTGATGATGCAGAAATTGACAAATCAGAGCATCAGGCACCTGACATTGAACAAGTTATTGCAGATATAATTGACAATGTTGAGGCAGTAACTAGTTCAAAGGCTGAATTGTCTGGAGTAGCAGATATTGAAAATGTTAAGACTCTAGAAGAGCTAAAAGTTAACCAGCCTTCTACAGAATCTATAGAAGCAGAGTCTGAGAATTCACAGCATGTATCAATGGAAATATCTGTTGAACAAAATGAACAATTACAGACAGATATACCGACTGTAGAATTTGTGGAAAAATTGTACTCTGAACATTCTATAGAGACTGAACAGATGAATGTTGAGCATATTGACAATGTTCCTAACACTGTTGAAGCTGAAGAATCAAGCTTACCTGAGCAGCTTCAAGATAATATTTTGGAAGAGGAACAACATGACATTCATTTTGAAGAAGAGGTTCCTGAAGATGAATTAAACTCTGAATCATGGCTTCAGGTATCATCTTCTTTGTGTACAATATTAAAAATTCAAGGTAATGCAATTCATTTTAGATCTGAAGAAGCATTGCAGAAATACAATAATCTGATTACATGTCAGATTCTGCATGCTCGTCCAATAAAATTCAGAAATTTTATGGAAATAAGAGATCTGTTTGAGTTTCAAGGCCTCATTAAATTCTTGCTAGTAGGAACGAAATGGAAGCAATACACAGAGCCTATTGCAGCTTTTTATAGCAATCTAGTCAAGAATGGAAATTTTCTAAAAACTCAAATAAATGAACAGGAGTTTATATTGTCTCCTGAGTTAATTTTTGAAGTTTTAGGATTAAAGAATGAAGGTGTTGTTGTTACCAACAGATTTGACATAATAAGACAACTGGAATGGAACATTCAGTCTTTATCAAAAATTCCAGATGTATATTCTGAAATGAGATTAATGGAAAATCTAAATGCAGAGGCAAGGTTTATTGCAAATATATTGCATGCAAATTTATTTCAGAGAGTTGGACACAATATGGAAGTCAGTAGAAGTTTATATGCAACTTATAGCTTGCTGAATAGAATTCAAATCAATTCGTTTGATGTTTTCACTTCTTAACTACAGCATATGAGTTCAAAGTTATTTTATGGTGATGCTATATGTAGACTCATTGCAAGCCAATTGAATTTATCCGACTGGCCCTCTGAAACTAAAGGCATGAGAGCATTTAGTGTCAAAGATTTGCAATTATTCTAGGCCATGCATAAACCTCAACGACAACAACAACAACCTGATACAGACCATATACAACAACAACAAAGTTATTCAGTTCAAGCAGAACAGCAAACCCAGCTACCTCCTGACTTAGATGCAGTGCTTAACGACATCAGAAATGATATTAGGCATCTAGGAGATAAAAAATGTTATGCTATAAGTGATATACTTAGGAGGGGTCGATAATTGTTTTTGTTTGTTTCTGAATACAAAATGTAATGTTTGTATTACTTGTTTGATTCATTGAACAATACATTCTTTTGTAAATGTATTCAATTATTATTCTTGTTTACAGAAATTGTTGTTGTAATTCTCTTATATACATATATATATTCTCTATAATTATCTTTTTGATTAATGACAAAAAGGGGGAGAAATATTATAAAAAGATGATTATGATCTTAATTGCATATATATATTATAAAAGGAGATGCTATTTAAATGGTTATTGTAATATGATAGATGATAATTAGAAAACTGATACTTATATAATTATTGACATTTGAGAGTTTTAGTTCTGTGAGGTATAATTTACACAAACAATTGAAATAACCTTAAGTGAACTTAAGTCAACAAACAAGTTTGTTGAATTAAAAGTTAACCCAACGAAGGTGCTTTGTTGAGTTAAACATATTTCATAATTGATTTAATATGGTTTTGTCATCATCAAAAAGGGGGAGATTGTTGAGTATTTTTGTTTTGATGATGTGTGCTGAATGAAAATAATCATATTTGCTCAATTACTATTGCTTGTGAAAAGAAATTAAAATCATCAATTAATACAGAAAAAGCTTACTGATATAAATACTTGTCTGTATTGGATCTGAAGTTAATAACTAGTCATTTCGTTGCATTAATTTCTCATTTAGTTAAACGTTAAGTTAACGTGTGTTTTTATTGAAAAGCATGATATGTTTTAATGTTATATCTTCTGTATCATGAACAGTACACGTTTAGACAACTCGTTAAGTTAGAGTTTTGTTTGTATAGAGGTCACGTGAGAACTCCTTAAGTTAGAGGCTTAAAGGTTAAAATAGGTCACATGATAACTCGTTAAGTTAGTGAGTAAAAGAAGAGACGAACTCGTTAAGTTAGTGTTATACACGTGGTGAAATTATAAGTTAGGAATGTTGTATTGTATCACGTGAGGTGCACATGTTTAACTCGTTAAGTTAACATAACTAAACGCATTGAGTTGCTATATTGAACACTAAGGCAACGCGTTAGGTTAGCGTTATAAACTTAAGTTGTTATTTTTGCACGTAGTAAAATTCTTATTATAAAAACATTTGTTTATTACTGGTTCGTTGAGTTATCATAACACAACAGAAATGGTTTGTTGAGTTATCATAACACAATGGAGATGGTTCGTTGAGATAGCATAACACCACGGACTTAGTTCGTTGAGTTAGCTACAGTACTAGTCACGTGAAATGGCACATGAGGAACTCGTTAAGTTAGAAACATTAAGTTATATATATACTTGTGTTACTCGTTTAGTTAACATTAAAGTAACGACTTCTTATTACACTGATGAAAAACTTTTGGACGAGAAAGTTTATTTTGCAGGAAATTTTTCAGAGATCTAGGACTGATGATTAAAGAAAATTCGAAATATAAACGTGGGTTAGAACGTGTGTGTTTCAATGAAGGAAAAAGAAAAGACGTGGAGAAGTGGAAAACTGGTAGTGGTTAAACGTGAAGGATATGCATGAAATGAAGATACATTATAAAAGGCATAGAATTCTCGTTGATCAATTTATCATTGCACACAAAATGAAAAATCTTTTGAAGGATCAAACCATCTCTGCACACCAAAAGAAAAATCTTTTTCAGGGATCAAAAACACCTTCTCAGGGAAAATCTCTCAAGTGGAAGAAAGTTCAGTGAAGCATAAAAAGGTAAGATTTTCGTCACTAAAGATTTGAAGTATCAGAAGAAAGCAAATTCGGTGAAGCATGAAAGGACAAGATATTCGTCACTGAAGAATTGCTGAAGAAGAAATAGAAGAAGAAGAAAGATCTCAAATAGGGAGAAAAGTTTTAAATTCCGCAAATTAGTTTTCTTTGTTTGTAGTTATGAAATTGTTTAGATGATACATGGTATCGAAATATAATTGCATCTACAATTTCTGAGGAGAATTGAATTGTATATTGTAATTGAAACCTTGAATAAAAATGATTTTATGAAAACAATGTCTCGACTTATTTTTGAGTTTTAAAGTTTCAATTATATTTCAGAAAATATTAAAGATACACAATTCACCCCCCTCTTGTGTAGCCATACAATCCTACAATTTCCTATTTTTAATTGTATAAAATGGGGATTGGTTCTTATTGGTTAAATAATGAAATAAATGCATAATATGACTTTAATAAATCTCATGTAAATCTATTTAACCAATAAGATCCTATAAAAATATGCAACATTTTAATCCAAACAATAGTAAGAACTTCCATCACTACATGCGACACGATTACACCATTGAAAACTTAATCACTTACAATCTTGCCCCCTCTCCCTATAGAATTGCAAACCAAGACTTGTAAGTTGATCTTTAGTATATTAGCATCAACTTGAAACCAAGGCTAGAAGCTTTACGATCTCTTGAGATCTGAGTCGGTGCTTAGTGAAAAGGGCTTCCCTTCCTACGACGTGATCACTCCATATAGTAGTTGTTAGTCATCGTGTTTGGCTCGAAATTGACTCGACATCCAAAAAGTATCCTCATAGAACTTTTTTGGTTGGTGAGTTTGGTGGTGTTGTGGAGTTTTAAGGAAATTTCGATGCTTACTGCAGTTAGCGTGGTCCTCCACCTTCACACACACTTTTTTCATCTTTTTCCTCTTCTTTTATATTCTTTTAGTAGTAATTATTTCTGGCTATATGATTGGTTGAATTTCCTTCATTCGTATCAACGATGGTGATTTCTTCTTCATCCCATGAGTTAATTCCTACGTGATACGTGCAATCATGGTTTTCTTTCATATTTCCTGTTTCTGTAACTGCTATAGTGGCATATTAGAAATAAGTGGTTCGTGAAGTTAGTGTAACTCAACAAACTTACTTCTTTGACTTCACTATAAAATACGTGCAGTAAAAGAATAACTTATAAGCTTATAACACTAACACAACACGTTACCTTAGTGTATATTCAAGTAACTCAAATGTTAAGGCAAGTAGTACAAGTGTGGAGCATGCCACAAGAAGTCCAGGTTCAGTCGAAAGCTTGTTAACAGTAAGTATCTGGTAGATTTATATTTTTCGGTAGGTTATCAGGCCTAAGTATCTGAAAATAAAGTTTCAGTTGGAAGCTTTGAGCTAACTATTCGAAAGTCAAAAGATTTCAGAGGGTTATTGGCTGTAATCATCTAGAATGACTTAAAGGACACTTAAGTCGATGTTCGGACAGTTATGAAGCTAAGTATTCGAAAGTCAGATGCTTAAGTGGATGTTCAGATAGTTAAGAAGCCAAGTATCCGAAAAGTAGTGACTTAAGTGGATCTTCGGATAGTTAGGTAGTAACTATCTGAAAATCATAAGTTTTCGGAAGGTTACAGCTACAACCTTCCGAAATGACTAAAGAGATACTTAAGTGAGTTTTCGGATAGTTAAGACAGTAACTATCCGAAAGACATGCAGTTTTTAGAGAGTTAACAGCAAAACCTTCCGAAAGGACAGAGAAAGGAGTAAGTGATTTTTCGGACAGTTAAGTTTATAACTATTTGAAAGATCGAATCTCCCTAGACAGTTAGCCTGCTATAGTACCGCCTATTACAATAAATGAAGAAAGAAAATTTCTTTAGATAGTTAAGTCTATAACTATCTGAAATATTGCAAATTTCAGAAAGTTAGGAAGATAAGGCTCCGAAATTGAGAGCTCCTTGATTTTATTATCCTCATTACTAGAAAGTTGGTCTCTTGTCGTGACTGGTGTAAGTAGTTCACTAGGTCATGAGAAGCTCAAAATGAGTGACATTCGGGATTTAATTTTGAGTGAGGACATTCGCAGGAAAAGTGAATTGTCAGCTTCAACTTCTTCCCTTAGTGTTGAAAGTAGAGGGAGAAGTAAATCAAAACAATTTAAATCCAAAGGAAGGTCAAAGTCTAGAGGTACCAGTAAACTGAGATCAGATATTAAATGTTGGAACTACAATCAATGGGGGCACTTCAAGTCACAGTGCAAGGCTCCCAAGAAAGACAGCAAAGGAAAGGAATGAAAAGGAGTAGGTGTAAATGTTGTCACCTATGATTCAGATGATGCCCTAGTATGCTGTGTAGATAGTTCAATTGACTCATGGGTACTGGACTCAAGAGCTTCATTCCACACTACCTTCAGGAAAGATTTGTGGCACAATTATCGTACAACTCCTGTGAAAAAGGTGTACCTAGCTAACAACACAAGTTTGGATGTATTGGGAATAGGAGAGGTACACATTAAAACAAAATAAGGGATATGGAAATTGCAAGAAGTCAGATATGTTCCTAATCTTGCAAAGCAATTAATTTCCATAAGTTCCCTAGATAATGATGGTTATCAAATTGCCTTTGGTGCAGGCAAATGGAAGGTAACCAAAGGTGCAAGAATTATTGCCTTAGGATAGAGGATTGGCACCTTATATCTAACATCGAATCAAGATGACACTATTGCAGCAGTCAATGATACTAAAGACACTAACTTATGGCATAAAAGACTATGACACCTCAATGAGAATGGACTGAAAGTTTTAGTGGCAGAAGGGAAAATCCCTAAGATGAAGAATGCCAATTTAAAGATATGTGAGGACTCCTCATGATCCTAAGTCATAGAAATTGGAGCTAGTTCACACGGATGTGTGGGGGCCTACCCCTATCAGTTCTTTAAGAGGTGCTCTCTATTATGTCACATTCATTGATGATAGTACAAGGAAGGTATGGGTTTATTTTCTGAAACAGAAATCTGAAGTTTTCCAAGTCTTTAAGAAATGGAAGGCAAAAGTGGAAAATTAGAGTGGAAGAAAAATCAAATCCATCAGGTCAGATAATAGAGGAGAATAGCCATGAATTTAAAGTTTACTGTGAGGAGCAAAGAATTAGAAGGTAGAGGACTGTAGTTAGAACTCCACAACAAAATGGAGTTGTTGAAAGGATGAACAAGACCTTAAATGAATGGGCAAGATGCATGAGACTACATGTAGGTTTTCCCAAGTCATTCTGGGCAGAAGCTATCAATATAGCCGCCTATTTGATAAATAGAGGACCATCTGTCCCAATGGGGCTCAAAAACCCTAAAGAATTGTGGACAAGGAAAGAGGTCAACTATGCTCACTTAAAAGTCTTTGGATCCAAGTCATTTGTCCACTTGAATAGTGACAAAAGAGACAAGTTGAATTCAAAATCATAGAAATGTTATTTCATTGGCTATGGTAAGGATTATTTTGGTTACAGATTCTGGGTAGAAGAAACAAAAAAAATAATCCATGCAAAAGATGTCACATTTATTGAATCCAAGATGTACAAGCATAGAGAAAGTGTAGATGAACAGCAATCAGAGCTTTAGTCTGAAAGTACTGTTAAGATCAGTCTAGATAATGATGTTGAACAACCTCAGAAGGAACCTATAGAAGAAATTCAGCTTCTAGAGGTTGAACATCAAGAACATCTAGATGATCAAGAAGATGAAGTTGTCACCAGACAACTTAGAAGATCTAGAAGGGTTTCCAAACAACCTGAAAGGTATGTACCATCATTCAATTATCTATTACTAATGGATGATGGTGAACCTGAAACATATCAGGAAGCAAACTATGCAAGTGATGCACACAAATGGGAGTTAGCAATGAAAGAAGAAATGAAGTCCCTAGAGAAGAATAATTGGGAGCTAACTTCATTGCCAGAAGGAAAGAAAATCCTAGGAAACAAGTGGGTGTTCAGGATGAAAGAACAACCAGATGACAGCAAGAAATATAAAGCCAGACTTGTCGTCAAGGGTTTTCAGCAAATTCAAGACATAGACTATATAGAAGTATTCTCTCCTATTGAAAAGATGAATACTATAAGAATAGTCTTCAACATTATTGTTGTAGAAAATTTGCTCTTAGAGCAAATGGATGTAAAGATAGCATTCCTACATGGTCACTTGCAGGAAGAACTCTACATGATGCAACTAGAAGGATTTGTAGTAACTGGTAAGAAAAGAAAGACAGTATGTAGATTGCTAAAAAGTCTATATGGTTTGAAGCAAGCACTACGACAATGGTACAAGAGATTTGATACCTTTATCTGTACCCTATGCTTCAAAAGATGTGATACAGACTATTGCTGCTACATAAAACTGTTTAATGATTGCTTCATTATTCTACTGATTTATGTAGATGATATGTTAATTGCTTATTCTAGTATGGAATAGAATAAGCAATTAAAGAGACAACTATCAAAAGAATTTGACATGAAGGATATGGGAGAAGCCAAGCAAATTTTGGGTTTGAGAATTATTCAAGATAGAGTGGCAGGCACTTTGAGATTAAATCAGAAGAAGTACTTAGAAAATGTACTAAGGATATTTAATATCTCAAATGAGAGGAAAACTAAACTACCTCTCGGACCCCACTTCAAGTTGTCTAAAGATCAGTCAGCTAAAACTGAAGAAGAAAGGACAAGAATGTCCAGAATACCATATGCTTCAGTAGTGGGAAGTTTAATGTATGCCATGATATGCGTAAGACCTGATATATCTCATGTAGTGGGAGTGGTCAGTAGATATATGGCAAATCCAGGAGTTGAACATTGGTTTGCTGTACTGTGGATACTTAGATATCTGAGATATTCCCTAAATATAGATCTGAATTTCAAGAAAGGACCAGTTGAATTGATTGGCTACTATGATGTTGATTTGGGAAGAGAGTTGGATAAAAGCAAAAGCACTTCAGACTATGTTTTCTACATAGGAAGTATGCAATTAGCTGGAGATCCAAGCTGCAAAGTATTGTTGCACTCTCGACCATAGAAGCTGAATATGTTGCAATAGCAGAGGCAGCTAAAGAAAGAATCTACTTAGAGAATGTACTAGCTGAATTAAGACACAAATAGAAAAGAAGCATTCTATTCTGTGACAATTAAAGTGCCATTTATTTAGCTGAAAATCTGAAGTTTCATTCAAGGTCCAAGCATATGAGAATGAGATTTCATTTCATAAGGGAAGAGATAGAGCAGAACAGGTTAGATCTGTAAAAGATTGCAGGAGCTGAAAATGTTGTAGATAGGCTAACCAAAGTTCTGAATCTGTAGAAATTAAGGCTCTATATGGCCTTAATTGGTCTCCTAAAAAATTGAAAAGAAGAAGGAGATGAAGAGTTGATGATTACTTAAGCCGGTATTGCAATAATTTGTAAGCCAAGTGTAGAGATTGATTTTTCCTTCGATCATTGTGTCAAACTCCAAGTAGGAGATTGTTAAGGTAGGTAGTACAGGTCTGGAGTATGCTACAAGAAGTCTAGGTTCAGTCGGAAGCTTGTTAACAGTAAGTATCCGGCAGATTTATATTTTTTGGTAGGTTATCAGGCCTAAGCATCCAAAAATAAAATTTCAATCGAAGGCTTTGAGCTAACTATCTAAAAGTCAAAAGATTTCGGAGGGTTACTGGCTGTAACCATTCGGAATGACTTAAAAGACACTTAAGTGGACGTTCGGACAATTATGAAGCTAAGTATCCGAAAGTCAGACACTTAATTGGATGTTTAGATAGTTAAGAAGCCAAGTATCCAAAAAGCAGTGACTTAAGTGGATCTTTGGATAGTTAGGTAGTAACTATCCGAAAATCATAAGTTTTAGAAGGTTACAACTGCAACCTTCCAAAATGACTGAAGAGACACTTAAGTGAGTTTTCGGATAGTTAAGACAATAACTATCTAAAAGACATGTAGTTTTCGGAGAGTTAATAGCAGAACCTTCCAAAAGGATAGAGAAAGGAGTAAGTGGTTTTTCAGACAGCTAAGTCTATAACTATCTGAAAGATCAAATCTCTTCAGACAGTTAGCCTACTACAATACTACCCGTTACAATAAATGAAGAAAGAAGAATTTCTTCAGATAGTTAAGTCTGTAACTATCCGAAATGCTGTAGATTTTGAAAAGTTAGGAAGATAAGGCTCTGAAATTGAGAGTTCCTTCTCCGAAGCATTATTTCTCTATTGTAATGGCTTGAATGTAATTAAAGGTTTATTAACCCTAAGTTGGGTAGTATATTAACCTTTATGATGTTGTAAAACATTACGGTTGATTGTGCTGAAGCTCATAGAAGAACCCTCAACTCTTCGTGGACGTAGGCTGTTGCTGAACCACGTAAATCTTGTGTCTTCATTGTGTTATTTCTTCCTCTTATTCTTCACTTCCAATTTCAATGAGTTAAGAGGTGAGTGTTTCTGAATCGTGCCATAGAAAGTTGACTGAACAATCTGTTTTAATCGTAAAATCAATACGTATAGTTATGCTAACTTAATGAGTTAAACATGTGCAACTCATGTGACATAATAAAACATTTAAATTTACACGTGCATAATTCTACTTTATGAATAAAAAGGATATTTCAAATACCTACAACTATAAGTATCTGAAACTTACATGCCTTTCGGATAGTTAGCACCTAACCTTTCGAAAGATAACTTAAGTTAAGTCTACAGATCACAACACATGTCCTTAGTAAGTTTTATGTTAAAAAAGTTATTTTGGATACTTGCAAACTTAACTATTCGATGCTTAGACACATTTCGGATAGTTAGCATCTAACTTACCGAAAATCCACTTAAGTCATGCGTTAAGGTTACAACACGTGTCCTTCAAGAAATAATAAAGTATTCTTTAAGCGTTTAAAACATAACTATCCGGTACATGAAATGTAATTCTCTGAAATAACAGACATTTTAGACACTTAAGAATTACAAAGCCTGTAACTCACCAATAGTGTAGAAATGTACTTAATTAACACTAATTCCTTGAAATTATGCAGATTCTTTCATTAAAGCATAAATAGTGCAATTATAACATAATGACTTAATTCTCATATAATAAGCTAAATATAATATAATTAACCATTATTTAACCATTAATATTATGCACTTTTTCATTCTAAACATTTCTTAAAATCTTTTGTACCTACTCACGATTAGAAAATTTCCTTCCAAGGCCTCTTAGTTTATTTACAATTTCAGTAAACCTTGAAAATATATCAATAATATTTTCCTTTCCAAACATTTTGAATAGTTCATACTTTCTTAACAAAATGTTGATTTTAGTGTCTTTCACTTGGTTAGTTCCTTTGTATGTAATTTGAAGGGTCTTCCAAGCCTCATGAGAAGACTTACAAGAAAATATTTTATTGTACTATTCACTAGTAAGTGCACAGTAGATAGATTTTAGTCCACGAGCATCTATTTAGATGATTCTTTCTTCCTCCTCAGTCTAGTCTCTTTTGTGATGATTGGAGGTGGTGTATCATGTACAACCATTCTCCAAAGTTTCACATCAATGTCATGATCTTGAATGGATTTTAGGTGCTTCACCACTAATGGCTAGTCCACCTTCAAGGGATACTTGGGCTTCACTAACTTTTCAGAACTAACAATCACTTGCTTTAAGGTCAAAGCAAGAACCAACCAATCAATCATAGCTTTCTAGTCATAGCTCTAACCAAACTATCTCCAAAGTTTTAAGATGGGAAACTTCAGCAAACCACCAACTTGAGCAGATTAGAGATTTTTTGTGTAGAGAGCTCTTGACTTGAGTTTGTACTTTGCTAAGAATTTGATCTTGAATGTATTCTGCAATTTCTATGAAGCTCAATGTGTAAATGTGTATGATATTCGTTCTAATCTTTTCTCTTGATTGTTGATTATACTTATATCAAGAGGTGTAATGATCATATTCCTTTCTAATAGATTTCTCCTACTGTACTTATTGTTTTGGTAGACCTAATTTTGGTAAGTTACTATTGAGTGAACAGTAACACTGTAACCTTCTGATATTTCTAAATTTTTAGATAGTTAGCTTCGTAATTCTCTGAAAGGTTTTTGTAACTCTCCATTTATTCTAAAAGGTCTTTCTTCCTACATCACGTGAGTCTTTAAGTTAAACACGTGCTAGAACTTAAGTTCAAATAGGTGGATTTGCAGCCTTTTGAAACTTCTTGTTTTTTGGTTAGTTAGCTTTCCTAACTTTTCAATTTTCCTTTTAAGCTTTCGACTACGTGTTTTTGATTTCTACATGTGCAACTTAAGTTCAGATAGTTAGCCTTTCTAACTTTTTGATTCTATTTTTTTTTTGAATAGTTACTTATTGTAACTTACCGAAAAACTTGAAATTTAACCTTTACTACTTCTAACTTTTGTCACGTGGGTATTTAAGTTCCTCACATGTAACTTAACTATTTGAATAGTTGAATCACTTAACTTTCCAACTTCATAGTATTTTTCGATGTGAACTACTTGTGACTGTCTGTAATTGTTTATCTATCGACCAATGAAATACCAAAATTGATTTCTCACATTGATTTTTACATTATCAAAATCTAGAGGTCCTTTCAACCCATTTGCTACCTACTCATTCATTAATGCTATTGTAGGTAAGGGTTTATCAAATGTTGTCTGGAATAAGGGTTTAGTATCTACACAATAAGAGAAAACAAAAATTGATTCACATTACCTCTATTTAGCTCTATTTATTTAGATTTAATTGAAAACATATCATTTTCCAACGTCATCTCTAGTTTTTGTAGCCCATTTTCTTGCTGAGTATTATGTTTTAATGATGTGTGCAAAATGTGAGTAATCATATTTAATCAATTAATATTTCTCGTAAAAGTAAATTAAGAACATCGATTAATACAAAAAAAGTTTAATATTATATACTTGTCTATAATAGATCTAGAATTAAGCTAAGTTAAATAACTAGTCATTAAGTTATACTAACTTTTCATATAACTAAATGTAAAGATATTGTAAATTCTATTTTTAAATAAAGAATAGAATTTCATTTGAGTGTTTTGTGCTCTTGTTTTATCCGCTAGTATTTAATTACTAAAGACACAATTCACCCCTCCTCTTGTGATACAAAAAGAAGTCATTCACAAAAGACAAAATCATATGCTACAAGTGCAATAGACCGAGTCACTTTCAAACTGATTGTCCGCTTAACAAAGATAAGAAGAATTCGAGGAGGAATTTTAGGAGTAAGAAATTTAGAAAGGGAAGGGCACTTAAAGTGACATGGGATGACTCTTCAACTTCACAAAGTGAAGAAACAAAGGATTCAACATCAGACAATGAATCCTCATCAACATCAGATTCAGAAGAAAATCTAGCAAACGTATGCTTCATGGCAAAATCTAGTGAGGTATCTAATCAAAATGCTAACTTTGATAGTTTTGATGGATTACTTGTTGAATACAATAGACTGGCTAGAAAATATAAGAAAGTAAAAATAGAAGGAAAGAACACTAGGAAAATGCTAGATGAATCTGAAAATAAGGTTGATTTTCTAAACTCTACATTGAATAAATTTAAAGAATAAAATCAAAGGCATGCATAGGAAATTTTAAAATTTACTGCAATAGAAAGAAAATTGCATGCTAATTGTGAAAATTTAATTGCTGATAAGAAGAAAATGATCTGTGAAATTGAAAAACTAGAACTGACTATTACTGATTTAAATTCAAAAATTGATATGCTAAAGATTAAGATCTGCGATCAAAAGGCTATATTAAGTAAATGGAATAATAGTCAAACTATAACAAATGAACTTAGTAGTAAAATATCAAATATAGAAAAACATGGTATTAGTTTACACGATGCATCTTCTGAAAATTATATATTGCATGATGGTACTACTAAAAATAATGTCTTTATTTCCAGTACTAAGAATAGAAAGAGAAAAGCTATTCCGTGTGTAATTAAAAAGGGAGAAAAATATGTGCAAGTTGATAAAATGCAGCATATAAATGATAGCACACGATGCAAGAATGTCAGAAGAAATTTTTAGAAAAATCAAGCTGTCATTTGAGAATCTTAATATTCTTGATCAATTTTCTTCATATTTAAAGAATATCGGATATTGGAATCAATAATCAAATAATGTCAGAAATGAAAATTTCAACTCTAGTTTACATAGAGATAAATGTTCTGATAATTATAACACTAAGAGAAATAAATGTAATAATAATTATTAGAAGATAGATAAGTTGAAGTTTAAAAATATTGATTATTTTGATATGACTCTCTCTAAAATTCTTGGACCCACTCAGAAATGGGTTCCAAGAGATAAAATATCTTCTTAATTGTTTTAAAGGTACACAAATCATAATGGATAATGGACAGTGGAGCATCCAGCCACATGACTAGAGATATAAGATTACTTACAGAAGTAACAAAGACCAAGAATAGACAAGTTACCTTTGGAATAAAAGCAAAACAAATATCCTTGGGTTTGGCAAGGTTCAGGTAACTAAAAAATGTTTTATAAATGATGTCTTATTAGTGAAAAACTTAGGTTCTAATTTATTGAGTGTTCCTATTTTAATGAAGTTTTACAAAGTAATTTTTGAAAAAGATTCCTATAAGATTATGGACATGTCTACAAACGAAATTTTATTCACTACATGCAAGAAAGGATCCATTTGTATTCTAAATTTTCCTTCTAATATTATTAAAGACTATGCTTGCTTAATTGCAAAATCAGATGAAGTTATTTTATAGCATAGAAGGCTAGGACACTTAAACTTAAAATTATTACAAAAGCTGTCTAAAAAGAATCTAGTTAGAGGTTTACCAAGTATTAAGTACTCGAAAGAGTTTATGTGTGATGCATGTCAACTAGGTAAATTACATAAAACATCCTTTAAAAGTTTAAATGAAATAACAAGCAAAAGAGTATTAAAACTAGTGCATATGGATTTATTTGGACCTACTAGGACAACCAGTCTAGGAGGTAAACATTACGCTTTTGTACTAGTTGATGACTATTCTAGATTTACTTGGGTCTATTTTCTAGCTAATAAAACTAAAGTTTTTGAAATATTTAAGATATTCTATAATAAAGTTCAGAATGAGCAAAATGTTAGAATTCAAAAACTTAGGAGTGATCATGGTATAGAATTTGATAATGATCAAATGGACACCTTTTGTGAAGAATTAGGCATAGATCATAAGTGTTAGGAACGAATGGCTTCACTAGAGGGGGGGTGAATGGAGAACAGTGTGAATTTAAGCCTATTTTTCACTTTACTAACTAATTCGATTAATCAGTTTGCATAAGTAATAATTAGATAAAAATATCATGCATAGTGAAAATAAAGGTAAGAAACACAAGAAAATTTTAGGTGGTTCACCAACTCGGCTAGTCCACCCCCAAGGGTCACTTGGGCTTCACTAAGTGTCTCAACACTTACACACTTGCTTTCAAGTCGAAGCAAGAACCAACCACATAGACGTTTTCAGGTATAAACTCTAGAAAACCAACCTCTTGAGTTTTCAGGTCGAAACTCAAACCAACAACTGAATGTAGCTTTCAGGTTGAAGCCACGAACCAAATGATCCTTCTTGGATCAGACTTTCAACACATGGAGAGCTTTTAAGAATCTTCTTGTAACTCCAGCTTTCAATCGATTCTTTGTTGAACTGAATTTGAGCTTTCTTCTATATCAGTAATTGATCTGCAATGTATACTGTATCTCTGTATGTAATTGTATCTGTGATCTCACTTGTAAGCTCTGCCGTATATCCGTTGTCTGTATTTTGTATATATACTTGATATGTACAACGATCATATTTTCCTCCAACGAATGTATTCTTCTGTACTTGATTAGGATCAAGTCCCAATACAGCAAGTGACCGTTCAGAAAATCGTTTCAAGATATCTTACTGATTTTCTTGTTTTGTCGGATGGTTAGCTATACAACTCTTCGAAGAGTAACTGTAACTCACCGAACAGTTAAATACTTGTCAGATAGTTTGACTCTGTCAACTTTCTGATTGCTTTAATTTAGCACGTGCATAAAGGGCTGACTTAAGTTTCGAAAGTTTATCCTTATAACCTACCGAAAAACTCGAATAGTTATCTAACTCTCCGAAAAGAAAACTCAGATAGTTATCTAACTCTTCGACAAGTCCTTCCGTTCTGTATTTCTGCACGTGGTTTATTGAATGTCTTAACTTTCAGATAGTTATACCTGTAACTCTCCGAAATGTCCTTTAAGCTTTCGAATAGTTAACTCCTTAACTATCCAATCATTCAATCCCCTTAACTGTCTGATTAAATAACTCTCCGAAGGCTTTGTAAAATCGAATAGTTATTCTTCTAACTATCCGATAGTATTGCTGTTGCTTTGAACTTGCTCTTCGGATACTTAGACCTGTAACTGTCCGATTTTCTTGTAGCTTTATAGCAGTATCTTCTGGAACTTTCTCCATCTATTCGTTTGCTTTCTGATCTTTCGCTGAGCTATCATATCTGTGAAATACAATTTGGTTTCCTTACATAGGGTTTTGCATTATCAAAATACTAGGGTCCTAACAATAAGTACTCATTTCCAAGAGCTCATTCACAAAATGGGATAGTAGAACGTAAAAACAGATCACTTCAGGAAATGTCCAGAACCATGTTAAATGAGAATAAGTTACCCCTATTTCTCTAGGTAGAAGCAGTTCATACAGCATCTATGTTATAAATAGAGTACATCTAAGACCAATTTTAGAGAAAACTTCTTATGAGATATGGTATAACAGGGTTCCCAAAATAAGTTATTTAAAACCCTTTGGTTGTAAGTGTTTTATTTTAAACACTAAGGAACGAAGAGACAAATTTAAAGCCAAATCAGATGAAGGTATTTTTGTTGGTTATTCCATTAGAAGTAAAGTATATAGAGTTTATAATAAATCAACAAAAACCATTGAGGAAACCCTACATGTAAAATTTCATGAAAATTCTCATTTGGATGTTAGACATGCTGAAAACTTTAATTCAGAAATTCTCCCAGAAATGGTATCAAATGATGTTGACAGAGAAATTGAGAGATTATTTGACGGAATAAGAAATATAAACTTAAATGATGAAAATTTAGAAGAAAATAATGTCATACCTATAGAAAATATGGAACAACATAGAAATTGGCGTTATGCTTCATCTCATCCTATCGATTAGATAATAGGTGATCCTAAACAAGGAGTGAGGACTAGGTCATCAGTAGTCAACATTTGTGGTGCTTATTCATTTGTTTCTTTACTAGAACCTAAGAAAATTGAAGATGCCTTAGAAGATGAATTTTGGTATTTAGCTATGCAGGATGAGCTAAATCAATTTATAAGAAATGAGGTATGGGATCTAGTTCCACCACCTGAAAATCAGTCCATAATTGGAACAAGGTGGGTATTTAGAAACAAAGTAGATCAAGATGGACATATAGTTAAAAAGAAAGCTAGATTAGTTGCTCAAGGTTACAAGCAAGAGGAAGGAATTGATTATGATGAAACATTTGCTCCTGTTGCTAGACTAGAATCAATACGAATTTTGTTAGCTTATGCTTGTTATATGGATTTCAAATTATATCAAATGGATGTTAAGACTACTTTTTTTAATGGATATATAAAAGAAGAAGTGTATGTAAAACAACCTCTAGGTTTTGAAGATTCAAAACATCCTGAGTATGTTTATAAGCTTAAGAAGGCACTATATTAAACAAGCTCCTAGATCTTGGTATGAGAGATTATCTAAATTCCTTATGGAAAAAAGGTATTCTATGGGAAAGGTAGATTACACTCTTTTTATCAAGAAGATCGAAAAAGATATATTGGTAGTTCAAATCTATGTAGATGACATCATATTTGGAGCAATAAATGATAAATTAGTTGAGTCCTTTTCGAAAGACATGACTAATCAATTTGAAATGAGTATGATGGGTGAACTATCATTTTTTCTAGGCTTACAAATTAAGTAATTAGACCAAGGTACTTTTATTTCACAAGAAAAATATACTCAAGATTTATTAAAGAGGTTTGGTTTAGACAACACTAAAACAAAGAATACACCAATGAGTACTATCACCAAGTTGGATAAAGATGACTTCGGAAAAACTGTAGATGTAAAACAATATAGAAGTATGATTGGTTCATTACTTTATTTAACAGCTAGGTGACTAGATATTATGTTTAGTGTGTGTACTTGTGCTAGATATCAATCTAATCCTAAGGAATCACACCTACTTGTTGTTAAACGAATTTTTAAATATCTATTAGGAACCATCAATTTCGGATTGTTTTACTTTAAACACAGTTCTTTAAACTTAGTAGGTTATAGTGATGTTGATTTCGCAAGATGTAAGTCTAAAAGAAAAAGCACTAGTGGCACTTGTCAATTATTAAGAAATTCTTTAGTGTCATGGTTTAGCAAAAGAAAAATTGTGTAGCATTATCTATAATTTAAGTTGAATATATAGCTGCCGCACTTTGCTGTGCTCAAATCCTGTGGATCAGACAAACTTTAAAAGATTTTAATTTAGACTATGAACCAACTAAGATTTTCTATGATAGTAGTTCTACAATAAGTTTATCTAAAAATCCTATCTTACATTCACGAGCAAAACATATAGAAGTTCGACATCATTTTCTAAGAGATAATGTTATAAAATGAAAAATAGTATTAAATTTTGTTCCTACCATAGAACAATTAGCAGATCTATTTACAAAACCCTTAGATGAAAATACTTTTTCAAAATTACGATTAGAACTTGGTATCTGTAGGTTATCTGATATTTAAATGGTCTTGTTCATTGCTTTTTGGTTTGTTATAAAGGTAGTTTTAGAATTTAATGTCTTTATTATTAAAACAAAAAAAAACAAAAAAAAAAATATCTATTTTCGAATTACAGTTTTCTAGTAGTTAAGAATTTATGAAATTCTGATTTTTATTGAAGTCAATTTATTTAAGAAAAATTCAAAAAAGATTACTTAAGGAAAGTTAAATTGATTCAATGTGAGTACCAACTATATTTTTGTTACTTATGTATATGTTATTACAGAGATTTTAACAGGAAAATACATAGAAAGTATGTACTTTTTATTAAAGGAAAGTTATTAATATTTTGTTAGAAAAATTAAGTCTTGCGGTTGCCTCTAATTTAATTTACTGTCTTGTTTTATTTTTTATTTGTTTTTGTCTGCAATTACTTGAGTAATTAAGTCCGTTGGGGGATCTTAAACCCTAATCACTTAAACCAACTAGTTTGGGATGTGCTGATTGAAAACTCATTTTGAAAGTAATTCAGATTACAATTAAAAATTAAAAAAAAAAAATTACCTGTTCTCACTTGTCATTAAGTAACTAGTTATCTTTCCCCTAAGCAAAGGATTGTGATTACGTAAAGAGATGATATTGTAGGAGGTAATACATAATATATATATATGAATATAAACAAAAAAAAAAGGAGGAAAAAGGGGCAATGTACTTAAGCTTATTTTATCTTTCAAGGTGTTATAACAATCCTGCCATAATCTGTGCATATAATCTTTATTTTTTTCTTATTATTATCTGCTCTTTACACATAATGTACGATATTTATTGTCTTAAGTTTGTGTACTCATTATTGAATTCTTTTAAGTTCTTGTAGGTATATCTTTATGAATTATCTTTTGTAAACTAAATAAGATAAAAGCCAGAAAGTCTAAATTGTTAAAACTACTACTTCTTTCTGTATTTAATTCATATTTAAAAAATAAATTTTTTTTTTTAGAGAGACTCAAATCTATTTAAGGCTTAGAATCCTTTTTAAGTAAGCTATTTGACCTTTTAAAGCTAAATCTATTTAGGGCTTGGCAACCCAGTTTAAGTACGCCATAGATTCTTTAGACTACATTTATGTGGGGGGAGCAATTTCTCATATAATAATTCAACTCTTATGAACTATTATAAGTTTTCATGAAAGAATCTGCATAATTTTAGGAAATTAACATTAATTTAGTACATTTCTAAACTGTCGGTAAAATACATGCTTTTTAATTCTTAAGTGTCTGAATTTTCTATGATTTCGAAAGACTATTGTATATATATCGGATAGTTATGTTTTAAATGATCAATAGAATATTTTATTATTTCCTAAAGTACACGTGTCAAAGCCTAAATGCATATCTTAAGTGAATGTTCGATAAGTTATCTAGTAACTCTCTGAAATGCATCTAAGCATCGGATAGTTAGGTTTATAAGTATCCGAAAATATCTGAACACCTTAAGTTAGAATTATGCACGTGTTGAATTTCATTGCTTTATAATGTCTCAGTTGAAACTCGAACAGTTATGTTTAACTCTTCGACTTTCACACCTATCCATTCAAGAAACTCGAACATTTAACTTAATATTATTATATTTTTTGAAAGACTTAATCTCTAACAATAACTATTCATGTTTGTCGTATAGTTATGTGCTTTACTGCTCACAAAACTCGAGTAGTTATCATAAGTCTTCGAGTTTTCTCACTTTTCACTTAGCCAGAAGTTATTTTCTTTGCACGAACAGTTACGTTAAGTATTCTGCTTTTGTCGGTTGTAAAACTCGTACAGTTATTGTAAGCACTCGAGTTATTTATCAGTAACGAATCTTATATTTATGATTTCAATGATTGAATCTGTTTATTCGTTTATAAACTAGAAGAGTTATAAATGTTTTACTAACAACCTTTCGTGTTTCTACCTTGGTAAAACCCTAATTTCGTAATCTTCACTTCCACTATGTTCTACAGTGCACAATGAAGCTTAATCGACAATGTCAGGACGTGGAAGAGGACATGGTAGAATGACAAAAGTGCAGAAAAGAGAGTTGGAACTTTAGAAAATGCAGAATGAAATCAACGACATCTATTCAAGGTACACTTTTACAAATGAAATTCTGCATGAAATTAGAAAAGCTATTCAAGATGAGAAAATTTTCTGTTGGAAGTTTATTCATAATTATGCTGAAACACAGTTTAGACTAAAACAGACTGAACTTTCTGCATTACAACTATGGAAACGAACTTTACAACCTAACCCTGCAGTTTTTACAAGTTCCGGACAAATACTTGAAAAATCGATATAGTCTATCACTTATTATGGAAAGAAATAGGGACCAATGATAGAAAATGCAAATAGGGAATTAGAAACATTGTATTCCCAACATTATTTTCCCCCAACTATTTTAGATGACATTCAACAGTACATAAAAGAACAGAAAACTGTCATTAGCAAAATGGGCCTTCGAAGTGAAGGACAAAGAGTTTATTAACTTAAAATGGCAGAGGTGGAGAGCTTAAAACTCTATATTCCATTATTACCACCTAGGCATCATGGTGAAGGACCATCAAGAACCTAGGTGCCTTTAATAGGAGAAATTAAGAAAATTTTAGAACCTCTTGAACAACAAGAAACATTGTAGACATATAGTTGGAAAAAGAAAAATATATTAGAATATTTTGGACTAACTACAGGTGTAGAAGGAATAATGCAACAAAAAGAAGAATCATTGAAAAATGGAAAACTATGTTCCATTGTAGAAGCTGGACAGACATTTGTGTCAGGAATCCCAGTAGATGTGAACAATATTGGATTACAAGCATACACTCTAAGGTATTGTGTCACATTAGTGCATAATGTATCTTTTAATACAATGGACAGTTTTTCACATCATATTGCAAGCACACATTCTTTTCCTACGGAAAGAGAACATGTAGGAAATTTTGATGATACATATACAGATGATATCAATTTTGATGATATTTTTGATGATATAGACACTAAGTCTATGAATATAGAAGATATTTCATCTAAAGAGGAATGTACAGATATTCTTCCTCTAACTGTATCACGGATAAAAAATTTTGATTTTTGGTATAGTTGCTTATATTATAGTTTATACATATGGTTATGTCTTTTATAGTATATAATATACTTGTTGATAAATATATATAATCAACAACATACACAATTATAGATTGAATATCACACTGCCTATGTCTCAAGAATAGAAATTTCAGAAATACAGGATGATTCTATTATACAGACAGATATAGAACATTCTTTCATATAGAGATAGTTGTTGTATAGATCAATTATAGACATACATATTGCTGATAGACAAATTGATACAGATACTGTTGCTACTAAAATGTTTCCAAAAGAACAAATAGAAGAATTTCAGTAGATTATTGATATGACAATAACAGATATTTCAGACATTTATACTAGTTTTGATGGAAATTCCACCAGTTCTGAAAGATCTGAAAATATAGATGCTGCTGATAATATTGAAACATGTCCTAGATTAGAACATCATGACAGGAAAATACCTAATCCTAAATAGAGTTTAGATGAAAATACATTATTATGGTTCAAAAATAGTTCCTATTATGACAAATTTCAAACATATAAAACTTTTACAGTTTTATATTCAAGACTAGTTAAGTTTGAAGGGATGGCACATATACAAGAAATGTTTGAATTTCAAGGCTTGTTGACTCTACTTCCATAATAGCCAGACCATCTTGTTATACCCGAACTTATTAGTTGTTTTTACTCAAACTTAACAGTAGAAGACGGTATTCCTGTTTCCAATATACAAGAAAATGACATATATTTAACTCCCAATTTACTTTATCAAGTACTTGGTCTAAAAAATGAAGGAGTCAAATTATCAAAAAGAAAACAGGTTTATCATTTGGGATGGGACATTCAAACTTTAGACAAAGATCCAATTGCCAACAAACCATTGAGGTTACTAAATGACTTAAATGGCCAAGCACATTTTATTGCAAAAATACTGCATGCTTCATTGTTTTAGAGGTTTGGTCATGGTGCAAAAGTTGGCAGATGTTGTCTTTATACTACATATGCATTAATTAACCATATACAAGTGAATTGATATGATATTTTTATTTCTCATATCTTACATTTGCAGAGTAAATTATTTTATGGTGATACAATTTTGAGAATTATGGCAAGTCAAACAGATATTACACCTTGGCCACAGAAAAGATTAAAATCAATATCTTTCTCTATAAAGGAACTCCAAAAATACCAGACAACAGATACACCTATAGTTCGACAACAACAAGATAGGCAAACTTAGTCCCAACAGCAACAACAACAATCAACACAATTTTTAGAACAATAGCAACATACAGATATCAATACCAGTATACATACAGATATAAATATAGGTACACAAACAAATACAAATACAGGTATACATACAGACATCCATACTTAATTTTTACAGCAACCATCACAAGTTTCACAAAATAATTTAGATCAAGCAGTAATTGATCAGATAAACAGAGTAAGTGTAGAAATTGCAAAGCAAATTTCAAACACTCTGATCAGTATTTTTCGAAGATAAAGGGCTTGTGATTATACAAATTATGTATTACATCATTTATGTATTGTAATTTGTTACCAAAAATATTATGTAAACTGTTTACTACAATTTAATACTCATGTGATTATTTTTCACAGTTTATACTTAATCCACGACAGTTATGCATGTTTAAAATCTTTTTGAACGATATGTACTTAGAATCTTTTTTTCTTCCTTACATTTTATTTACTTTTTTATAATGCCAAAAAGGGGGAGAAGAGATAGATTATTTTTGACTTATTAAGTTTTGACATCATCAAAAAGGGGGAGATTGTTAGGAATTTTGTTTTGATGATATATGCTTTATTAACATTTTTAAATAAGTCTAAATAATATTTTCTAAGTATATTTCTCTAAGTATAATAGTTAACAGATTATCAGAAAGTTTCATTTTTATGTCGGATAAGTTAAAGATTTTCGAAGAGTTAGATTTTTGATAGTTAAACTTTCAGATAGTTAACGTTTCATTTTTGTCGAATAGTTTATGTTAAAAACTCGTATAGTTAAGTTATCTACACGTGTGTTTTTAATGTTTTAAGTTGTCACATGTTTTCCATATGCGTTCGGTAATGAAAATCGAATAGTTAAATAACTGTTCGAGTTTTTATACGCATGGATAGATAACTGTTTGAGTTTTATAAAATGACTAACGAATAGATAAGTTTGTTATGTTTAGTCACGTGTTTTGCAGGTGCAAAAACTCGAAGATTTACAGATAAGTGTTTGAGTTTTTACAGGACTTAAAGGATAAGTGTTCGACTAAATCGAAGACTTAGAAGATATTCTACAAGACTCTAGGAAGATAAAAGTCTCGATGTATCTACAAGTGAAGATCGTGGAAATTCAAAATAATTATGGAGAAAGTGGAAACTCAAAAAGATAATAATTTAGATTAAAGAAAAAATTAGTACGTGGATTATGGATTATGGATTGTGGATTAAGTGGATGAACATGTTGAACGTGAAAGACAATAGAGTTCGACTACTAATAGAGAGTACGAGCTACATTACAATGGAGGATCCCAATCTCAAAAACCAAGTCTAAATATTCAATTTGGATCCCTAACTGAAAAGTTAAGTTTGAATATTCATATTCTGAAAAGTTCTCCAACATCAGAAGAAGTTCAAAATTCCAAGCAATTTCAGAAAAGGAGCTGCAAATGCAAGAAGTCTGGAAATTTGACAACTAGAGAAGAAGAGATATAAAAGCTGAGCAAAGAGAAAGAAAGAAGTTGTGTGCATAAAGATCAGTTTTATACAATTCAAAATTAGTTTTGAATAAGAGCTTTGTTTTTCTATTTGAATTGTATATCGAACATTATTATATCAAAACCTTCAAGAAGGAAATTGAGCTGAAAAGATATTGTAAATTCAGTTTTTAAATAAAGAATAGAATTTCATTTACGAGTGTTTTGTGCTCTTGTTTTATCCGCTAGTATTTAATTACTAAAGACACAATTCACCCCCCCTCTTATGATACAGACGATCCTACATTCAGCCAACCATTGGGCGGTTCCACAGAATGTAAATAATATCAATTAAGCTCTTTAATGTTAATTAATATTAGATTTATCATTAAGCAACACTAACATTCAAATATTTCAAACAGTAACCATTAAAATCTTTAAGTATCTGGAACGAATCAATTTCAGTAAACAATAAAACTATTTTCTATTTTCTAAATCAAACAAACATAAAACATTCACAATATTGGCATTGATTACATTAATCACGATACAAAACAAACAATACAACACTTTAATACTAAATGTAAACATAGCTAATTTGTTGTTTTTGGTATTTTGTTTTGATATGTTCCTGAAGATGAATGAAAGGTAAAATGTAAAAATCTCTATCGACAGTAAAAACTTCTGTCATTACATGCAACATGATTACACCACTGAAAAATTAATCACTTACAATCTTGTCTCCTCTCTCTATAGAATCACGAATCAAGAATTCTAAGATGACCTCTTTAGCATACTGGCATCAACTCGAAACCAAGGCTAGAAGCTTTACGGTCACCTATGATATGAGTCGATGCTTAGTGAAAATAGCTTCCCTTCTCGCAACGCAATTACTCCTCACAATGGTTATCAATCACTATGTTTGGCTTAGGATCGACCTGACATCAGGAAAGTATCTTCACAGACCTCCAATGGTTGGTGATTTTGGTGGTGATGTGGAGCTTTAGAGAACTTCCAATGCTTCCTGCAATTAGCACGGTTCTCCACCTCTACACACACACTTTCTTCGTCTTTTTCCTCTTCTTTTATATTTCTTTCTGTAGTAACTACTTCTGCTTAAATGATTAGTTAGATTTCCTTCATTCATATCAACGATGGTGATTTCTTCTTCATTCCACGAGTGAATTCCAACATGATACGTGCAATCGTGGTTTTCCTTCGTATTGTATCTTCTTGTAACTCTTCTAGTTCTTTCACCTACAAAACACATGACTAAACAGGAAAACTTATTTGTTCGTTAGTCATTTTATAAGACTCGAATAGTTATCCATCCATGTGTATAAAACTCAAACAGTTATCTATCCATGTGTATAAAACTCGAATAGTTATCTATCTATGTGTATAAAACTTGAATAGTTATCTAACTCTCCAATTTTTCATTACCAAACGCATATGAAACACACGTGAAAACTTAAAACATTAAAACACACGTGTAGATAACTTAACTATATGAGCTTTTAACATAACTCTTCGACTAAAATGAAACGTTAACTATTCGAAAGTTTACTTTTCCTATTTCTACATAACACTAACACAACGCGTGTTACTTTAGTGTATATTCAAGTAACTCAACGCGTATAGTTATGCTAACTTAACAAGTTAAACATGTGCAATTCACGTGATATACTAAAGCATTTAAATTCAACACGTGCATAATTCTAACTTAACGAGTTCAGATATTTTGGATACTTACAAACCTAACTATCCGATGCTTAGATGCATTTTAGATAGTTACCAAATAACTTACCGAAAATGTACTTAAGTCATACATTGATGTTTCAACACGTGCACTCCAAGAAATAATAAAATATTCTTCTATCGTTACATCTGCTCCTTCTGATTCCTTCCCTTTGCTGTCTTTCTTGGGAGCCTTGCACTGTGACTTGAAGTGCCCCCATTGATTGCAGTTCCAACATTTAATATCTGATCTCACTTTACTGATACCTCTAGACTTTGGCCTTCCTTTGGATTTAAATTGTTTTGATTTACTTCTCCCTTTACTTTCAACACTAAGGGTAGAAGTTGAAGCTGACAATTCACTTTTCCTACGAATGTCCTCACTCAAAATTAAATCTCGGATGTCAGTCATTTTGAGCTTCTCATGACCTAGTGAACTACTTACACCAGTCACGACAGGAGACCAACTTTCTGGTAATGAGGATAATAAAATCAAGGCCCTGACTTCATCATCAAATACTATATCTACTGAATGTAGTTGATTCAAAATAGTATTTATCTCATTAACGTGGTCTGTAACATTTCCACTTTCATGCATTTTCAGATTAAATAATCTACGCATGAGAAATACCTTATTGGCGGCTAATGGCTTCTCATACATGTTGGACAAAGCTTTCATCAAGTTAGCCATTATTTTTTCCTTGGCAACATTTGAATGAACGTTCCTTGCTAGTGACAACCTGACGAGACCTAGAGCTTTTCTGTCCAGCAACTCCCACTCTTCGTAATCCATCTTCTCTAGTTTTCTTCTGAATAGAGGTTAATGAAGATCCTTCTAATATAAACAATCTTCTATCTGAGACCTCTAGTATCCAAAATCTTTTCCATCAAACTTCTCGATCTTGAGCTTTCTATCGTTTGCCATTCTGTTAAATTGAAAAACCTTCGCCCTGATACCAGTTGTTACACTTAAACCTGATCGTTCAATCAACTTTCTATGGCATGATTCAGAAATACTCACCTCTTAACTCACTGAAACTAGAAGTGAAGAGTAAAAAGAAGAAATAACACAATAAAGACATAGGATTTACGTGGTTCAGCAACAACCTACATCTACAAAGAGTTGAGGGTTCTTCTATGAGCTTCAGCACAATCAACTGCATTGTTTTACAATATCATAAAGGTTTATATACTACCCAACTTGGGGTTAATAAACCTTTAATTACATTCAAGCCATTATAGTAGAGAAATAATGCTTCGAAGAAGGGACTCTCAATTTCGGAGCCTTATCTTCCTAACTTTTCGAAATCTGCAACATTTCGGATAGTTACAAACTTAACTATCCGAAGAGATTCTTCTTTCTTCATTTATTGTAACGGGTGGTACTGTAGCAAGCTAACTGTTCAAAGAGATTTGATCTTTCACATAGTTACAGACTTAACTGTCTGAAAACCCACTTACTCCTTTCTCTATCCTTTCGGAAGGTTCTACTGTTAACTCTCTAAAAACTGCATGTCTTTCGGATAGTTACTGTCTTAACTATCCGAAAACTCACTTAAGTATCACTTCAGTCATTTTGGAAGGTTGTAGCTGTAATCTTCCAAAAACTTATGATTTTTGAATAGTTACTGCCTAACTATCCGAAGATCCACTTAAGTTACTACTTTTCGGATACTTGGCTTCTTAACTATTCGAACGTCTACTTAAGTGTCCTTTAAGTCATTTTGAATGGTTACAGCCAGTAACCCTCCAAAATCTTCTGACTTTCAAATAGTTAGCTGAAAGTCTCCGACTAATAACTTTATTTTCAAATACTTAGGCCTGATAACCTATCGAAAATATAAATCTACTGGATACTTACTGTTAACAAACTTCTAACTAAACTTGGACTTCTTATGGCATACTCCACACTTGTACTACTTGCCCTAACATAATTATCAGAAGATAGATAAGTTTGAAGTCTAAAAATATTGATTATTTTGATATGACTCTCTCTAAAATTCTTGGACCCACTCAGAAATGGGTTCCAAGAGATAAAATCTCTTCTTAATTATTTTATAAGTACACAAATCAAAATGGATAATGGACAGTGGAGCATCCAGCCACATGACTAGAGATATACGATTACTTACAGAAGTAACAAAGACCAAGAACGGACAAGTTACCTTTGGAAATAAAAGCAAAAAAATATCCTTGGGTCTGGCAAGGTTTAGGTAATTGAAAAATGTTTTATAAATGATGTCTTATTAGTAGAAAACTTAGGTTTTAATTTATTAAGTGTTCCTATTTTAATGAAGTT
This sequence comes from Cymodocea nodosa, assembly GCA_036874045.1. Lineage (NCBI taxonomy): Eukaryota > Viridiplantae > Streptophyta > Magnoliopsida > Alismatales > Cymodoceaceae > Cymodocea > Cymodocea nodosa. The sequence continues at coordinate 13,353,936 of CM072342.1, read as the reverse complement.
TTACAGAGTAATTTTTGAAAATGATTCCTATAAAATTATGGACATGTCTACAAACGAAATTTTATCCACTACAAGTAAGGCATATAGACTATATAACAAATCGATAAAAACCATTGAGCAAACCCTACATGTGAAATTTCATGAAAATTCTCATTTGGATTTTAGACATGCTGAAAACTTTGATTCAGAAATTCTCTCAGAAATGGTATCAAATGATGTTGACAAAGAAATTGAGAGATTGTCTGATGAAATAATAAATATAAACTTAAATGATCAAGATTTAGAAGAAAATAATGTCATACCTAAAGAAAATGTGGAACAACATATGTTGAGTATTTTTTTTTGATGATGTGTGCTGAATAAAAGTAATCATATTTATTCAATTACTATTGATTGTGAAAAGAAATTAAAAATTATCAATTAATACAGAAAAAGTTTACTGATATAAATATTTGTCTGTATTGGATCTGAAATTATACAAAATTAATAACTAGTCATTTCGGTGCATTAATTTCTCATTTAACTAAACGTTAAGTTAGTGTGTGTTTTTATTGAAAATCATGATATGTTTTAAAGTTATATTTTCTATATCATGAACAGTGCACATTTAGACAACTTGTTAAGTTAGAGTGTTATTTGTATAGAGATAATATGAGAACTCGTTAAGTTAAAGGCCTAAAGGTTAAAATAGGTCACGTGAGAACTCGTTAAGTTAGTGAGTAAAAGAAGAGACGAACTTGTTAATTTAGTGTTGTACACGTGGTGAATTAAAAGTTATGAATGCTATATTGTATCATGTGAAGTGCACATGTTTAACTCGTTAAGTTAACATAACTAAACACGTTAAGTTGCTATATTAAATACTAAGGCAACGCGTTAGGTTAGCGTTATAAAACATAAGTTGTTATTTTTGCACGTGGTAAAATTCTTATTATAAAAACATTTGTTTATTACTGGTTCGTTGAGTTATCTGTAAGACAACAAAGATGGTTCGTTGAGTTATCGTAACACAACGAAGATGGTTCGTTGAGTTATCGTAACACAACGAAGCTAGTTTGTTGAATTAGCGTAACACCACAAACTTAGTTCGTTGAGTTAGCTACAGTACTTGTCACATGAGTTGGCACATGAGGAACTCGTTAAGTTAGAAACGTTAAGTTAATATCTACTTGTGTCACTCGTTTAGTTAACATTAAAGTAACGACTTCTTATTATACTTGATGAAAAATTTTGGAAGAGAAAGTTTATTTTGCAGGAAATTTTTTAGAGATCTAGGATTGACGATTAAAGAAAATTTGAAATGTAAACGTAGGTCAGAATGTGTGTATTTCGATGAAGGAAAAAGAGAAGACACGAAGAAGTGGAAAACTGGTAATGATTAAACGTGGAGGATATGCATGAAATGAAGATACAATATAAATGACATAGAATTCTCATTGATCATTTATCCCTACACACCAAATGAAAAATATTTTCAAGGATCAAAAATACTTTTCGGGAAAAGCTCTCAAATGGAAGAAAATTCAGTGAAACAAGAAAGGTCAGATTTATGTCACTAAAGATCTGAAGTATCAGATGGAAGAAAATTCAGTGAAGCAGAAAAAGGTAAGATTTATGTCACTGAAGATCTGAAGTATCAGAAGAAAGTAAATTTGGTGAAGCAGAGAAAGACAAGATATTCATCATTGAAGAATTGCTGAAGAAGAAAAAGAAGAAGAAAGATCTCAAACAGGGAGAAATGTTTTAAATTCTGCAAATTAGTTTTCTCTGTTTGTAGTTATGAAATTGTATAGATGAAACATGGTATTGATATATAATAGCATCTACAATTTCTGAGTAGAATTGAATTTGTAGGATCGTATGGCTACACAAGAGGGGGGTGAATTGTGTATCTTTAATATTTTCTGATTTCTAATTGAAACTTTAAATCTCAAAAACAAGTCGAGACATTGTTTTCATAAATTCATTTTTATTCAAGGTTTCAATTACAATATATAATTCAATTCTCCTCAGAAATTGTAGATGCAATTATATTTTGATACCATGTATCATCTAAACAATTTCATAACTACAAACAGAGAAAACTAATTTGTGGAATTTAAAACTTTTCTCCCTGTTTGAGATCTTTCTTCTTCTTCTTCAGCAATTCTTCAGTGACGTATATCTTATATTTTCATGATTCACCGATTTTGCTTTCTTTTGATACTTCAAATCTTCAATGACGAAAATCTTACCTTTTTATGCTTCATTGAACTTTCTTCCACTTGAGAGATTTTCCCGAAGAGGTGTTTTTGATCCCTGAAAAAGATTTTTCTTTTGGTGTGCAGGGATGGTTTGATCCTTGAAAAGATTTTTCATTTTGTGTGCAAGGATAAATTGATCAACGAGAATTCTATGCCTTTTATACTGTATCTTCATTTCATGCATATCCTTCACGTTTAACCACTACCAGTTTTCCACTTCTCCACGTCTTTCCTTTTTCCTTCATCGAAACACACATGTTCTAACCCACGTTTATATTTCGAATTTTCTTTAATCATCAGTCCTGGATCTCTGAAAAATTTCCTGCAAAATAAACTTTCTCGTCCAAAAGTTTTTCATCAGCGTAATAAGAAGTCGTTACTTTAATGTTAACTAAACGAGTAACACAAGTATATATATATACTAAACCAATTTATTTGAATTTTATTCAGCAGGCCATAAGTTGCATATAAACAACTTCTGCTGACTTCCAAATTGTGTCCAACTCTTTGAAATAAATTTGCATGCAATATATTTGCAATAAACCTTGCCTCTGCATTCAGATTTTTCATTAATCTCATTTCAGAATATACATTTGGAATTTTTGATAAAGACTGAATGTTCCATTCTAGTTGTCTTATTATGTCAAATCTGTTGGTAACAACAACACCTTCATTCTTTAATCCTAAAACTTCAAAAATTAACTCAGGAGACAATATAAACTCCTCTTCATTTATTTGAGTTTTCAGAAAATTTACATTCTTGTCTAGATTGCTATAAAAAGCTGCAATAAGCTCTGTGTATTGCTTCCATTTCGTTCCTATTGGCAAGAATTTAATGAGGCCTTGAAACTCAAATAGATCTCTTATTTCCATCAAATTTCTGAATTTTATTGGACGAGCATGCAGAATTTGACATGTAATCAGATTATTGTATTTCTGCAATGCTTCTTCAGATCTAAAATGAATTGTATTACCTTGAATTTTTAATATTGTATACAAAGAAGGTGATACCCGACGCCGTGATTCAGAGTTTAATTCATCTTCAGGAACCTCTTCTTCAAAATGAATGTCATGTTGTTCCTCTTCCAAAATATTATCTTGAAGCTGCTCAGGTAAGCTTGATTCTTCAGCTTCAACAGTGTTAGTAACATTGTCAATATGCTCAACATTCATCTGTTCAATCTCTATAGAATGTTCAAAGTACAATTTTTCCACAAAGTCTACAGCCGGTGTATCTGTCTGTAATTGTTCATTTTGTTCAACAGATATTTCCATTGATTCATGCTGTGAATTCTCAGACTCTACTTCTATACATTCCGTAGAAGGCTGGTTAACTTTTAACTCTTCTAGAGTCTTAACATTTTCAATATCTGCTACTCCAGACAATTCAGCCTTTGAACTAGTTACTGCCTCAACATTGTCAATTATATCTGCAATAACTTATTCAATGTCAGGTGTCTGATGCTCTGATTTGTCAATTTCTACATCATCAGGACTTGTACTAATAGAAAAACTTGAGCTCATATTTGACTTGGATTTCTTCTCAAGTTTTCTAGAAAGGGAAAATAAAGTCTCATTATCTTCATTAGTTTCAATGTGTTCGGAACTGATGAGTTTATCAGATGCACAATAAGGTACAATGTCTAGACATACATTGTCCTTTGGAAATAAATTTTCATCTGATTTTCCTTTTTCAATAGACTTTGTTTCCTTAGACATAATTTTTCTGACTTTCCTTCTTCTATAACATTTTTGTTTCTCCTTTTCAAGTATTACTGTTTTCTTTTCAAATTGCTCCATAAAAGTTTTCTGCTTTAATTCTTCTAAGGCACTTTCTATTGCAACAGCCTTTCGAAGACTGTCAACTTTTGTTTTGTCTACAGCAATATCTGATTCTACTTGTTTTGAATATAAAGGAGTAGGGATAGCTGATTCATGCTCTTCCTCAAATACATGTAGTCTTGTACCGTTTATAGGAGTTTGAAGAGTTCTATTTGATGAACCTACACCTTTTTCCAAATATTTTGCATACTGTTCCAAAAATGCAATCTCAGCACATTTCATTCTGTATTCTCTATCATATTTACTTTGAATACCCATGTATGTAATACTTGCATCAGTATGTTGAAGTTCTTGTCTAACTTCATCTAATATATCCTGAGAAAAGAAGTAATCTCTATAAAGTTCTTCTAACCTTTTGTCCACTCGAAATATTTTCTTGAACCAAGTACGTGGAACTTCATCATTCTCTATTTCTTTTCCTTTTGCATTTGTTCTGCTTTTGCCTTTTCCTCTGCCACGACCTTTGTAGAACTTGGAGACCATCATCGTAGGTTGTAACAGCAACAAGCGGGAAAGATTTTCTTAACAAAGTTTACAAATAACCTAAGTGCCCGTGTAATAAGTGTTTAAATAGGGTTTTTAGGCGTATAACTCAACGTGAAGAGAAGTCGGGTTTAGAAATAAAATAAATATTGAGTAAAGTTTATTCAATCAAGGAACCCGAAATATTCAAGTATAACTCGTTGAGTTAACTAACCTAACGAGTAAAACGCTGTTTAGAGGCAGTTTTACACGTTACCTTATCTAACATAACGTCTAGTTAGTACACTTAAAACAATTTTTGGATGCTTCCAACTGAAACGTTCTGAAAACAACACACATGCTAAAACTTAACATTATCTTGAGAACATAGTAAACTACTTGAACATTTTGTCCTTTAAATCTAAAATAGTTTATTTGTCTTTTTAAATTATTTCATCAAGATTTTAAGAGGACATTAATTCAGATTAACTAAGATTTGTATTCTAAATTATATTAATCTGTTTTCGACATTGTTAATCCTCCCCCTACAAATATACTTCAAATATAGTCAATCAAAATACAAAATATACTTGTAGTGACAATAGATGTTAAGTATAACTATACTTTTACATTTTCTTTTCAAAGACTTCCGTTATCCTGACATCATCAAAAATGATTTCCAGAATCAATTCCTACTGTATATGAATTAAAACACAACTTTGAACTCAATTCGATTAATTCAAGGAGAATAAAAGAATGTATCTCAAATAAACGTTTTCAAAAGTACTAATGTTGATTCAATAAATCAGTAGTCATATTGGTATAAACTATATGCGATTCAAAGATATCTATAATTAATGAAACAACTTTTTCTTTTCAAAACAGTAAATATTGATAATTTTCTTTAAAAGTTAGTTTGAAAAGCTTGAATCATACAAGAGCTTTCTAATGTACCCGTGTAATGAGCTTTCAGTCAACAATCCCAGATCTGATCAGGACCTTAGGTTGCCAGATTTAAAGAATCCTTTTTCAGGACAACAATCCTTACATACCTATCTGCTCAAGTACAAAAGGCTCGTGATCAAACTGATCAATAAACTCTCAAAGATTTTCACTTTGTAAGCACTTTTCATTTTAAGCATAGTATATATGTATTCCATTAATACAGATGCAATAAAACACAAATCTCAAACAATTTTTACTTCTATGATTATACTGAGAATATAAATCAGTTTCAATAAGCTTATACTTTTGATTAACAGTTTAAGATGAGTTACATATAACTTATTCTACAAGTTTAATCAATTAAGTCAAATTTATGTATGATCATATGCATTTTCCTTGATTCAAAGAAAACATTTAATCAAAATTTCAGAATGTCAGAAGTATTTAACGTTTTCCATTTACACTTCCACTTAAAATCGTAAAAACTATTAAAATTGATAAACTACTTAAAATCAATAAGATACTACTATGATTTTACAATAAATACATAGTATCTTAAGCAGCAGTTTAGATATTACTTTAGATATTTATAATAAGTAGATAATATCTATGAGGTGAACAACATCATCAATAATATTTATCTTTTTATGTAAAGTTTAAGCATTTTACACATCACATAGCCTACAAATACCTAAATTTAATCTAATGTTGCAGAATGTATTTTCGTCTAGAGGTTTTGTAAATATATCAGCTAATTGATTTTTACTAGACACAAATTCTAATTTAATTTTTCCTTTAATTATGTTATCTCTTAGAAAATGATGTCTAACCTCTATATGCTTTGCTCTTGAATGTAATACAGGATTTTTAGAAAGATTTATTGCAGAACTACTGTCACAATAAATCTCAGTTGTATCATAAGATAATCCAAAATCTTCTAAAGTTTGCCTTGTCCATAGAATCTGAGTGCAACACAGTGCAGCAGCAACATATTCAGCTTCAGTAGTAGAAACTGCTACACAGTTTTACTTTTTACTAAACCATGACACTAAATTATTTCCCAATAATTGACATGTGCCACTGAAACTCTTTCTATCAGATTTAGATCCTGCATAATTAGCATCAGTATATCCTATAAGATCTATTGAACTATCCTTAGAATAATACAGTCCGAAATTTTTAGTTCCTTGTATATATCTAAATATTCTTTTAACTGCAATTAAGTGTGATTCCTTAGAATTAGATTGAAATTTAGCACAAACACACACAACAAACATAATATCAGGTCTACTAGCAGTCAAATAAAGTAAAGAACCAATCATACTTCTGTATTTTCTTTGATCTATAGATTTTCCTATGTCATCAATATCTAACTTTAAAGTAGTACTCATAGGAGTTCCTTGAATCCTTGTATCATTAAAATTAAATTTCTTAAGCATTTCATCTGCATATTTTTCCTGATTTAAAAATATACCTTTATCCATTTGCTTAATTTGAAGTCCTAGAAAATATGAAAGTTTTCATATCATACTCATTTCAAACTGATTAGTCATCTCTTTAGAGAATATTTCTATCAACTTATCAGAGGTTGCTCCAAAGATTATATCATCCACGTATATTTGAACAACAATCTAATCTTTACCATCTCTCTTAATAAATAGAGTATGATCCACTTTTCCCCTGATATAGCCTTTTCCTATTAAAAAAGTAGACAATCTTTCATACCATGATCTAGGTGCTTGCTTCAAACCATATAAAGGCTTTCTTCAATTTATACACAAAGTTAGGATTTTTAATATCTTCAAATCCAGGTGGTTGTTTTACATAGACTTCTTCATTAATTAAACCATTTAGAAATGCACTCTTTACATCCATTTGATATAATTTAAAATCCATATAACAAGCATAGGCCAATAATATTCTAATACTTTCTAACCTAGCCACAGGAGCAAATGTTTCATCATAATCTAATCCTTCTTCCTGTGTATACCCTTGTGCAACTAATCTAGCTTTATTCCTTATAATTTGACCAGTTTCGTTAGTTTTGTTTCTAAAGATCCACTTTCTACCTATTATGGACTGATTTTCTAGTGGAGAAACTAATTCCCATACATCATTTCTGATGAATTGATTTAGTTCTTCTTGCATTGCCACTATCCAATTTTCATTAGATAATGCTTCTTGTATATTCCTTAGTTCCATCATAGAAACAAACATACACATACTATTTAAATTTACTGAAGCTCTAGTTTTAACTCCCTCATTAATATTACCAATGACTTGAGTAATGGGATGTGATGAAGAATAACGCCAATTTCTCTGTTTTCCTCAATATTCTCATCAACATCTGAAAGTCCATCACTTTCATCATTAGTTTGATCATTTAAGTTCATATTTTTTATTTTCTCAAATAAATCATCAATCTCTCTATTGATCTCTAACTCATTTGGAAAATTGATTATATCATCATTATCAGCTTTAGATTGAGATTCTCTAAGAGAATTTTCATTGAAGCTTACATGGAGGGTTTCTTCAATAGTCCTAGAAGTCTTGTTATATACTCTATAGGCTTTACTTCTAGTAGAGTAACCTACAAAAATTCCTTCATCCAATTTGGCTTGAAATTTATCCCTTTTATCCTTAGTATTAAGAATAAAACACTTGCAGCCAAATGGTTTCATATAGGAAATTTTTGGAACCCTATTAAACATAATTTCAAAAGGAGTTTTATTAACATGAGGTCTTAAATGACTTCTATTAATAACATAACAAGCTGTATTTACTGCTTCAGCCCAAAGATTTTGAGGTAACTTAAAGTAATTGTCCAAGTATTATAAGGAGTAGTTAAAGGAGTATATGGTTTAGAAATCATGAACCACAACTTGTGATCTATACTTTGAAGAAAAATAGTCATCCTATATTTCCAATATTCAAAATGTATTCCATCAAATAAAGGAGGACGATTAAGATTTTGGCCTTCATATAAAGAAAAATTACCATTTCCAGTAGCCATTTTACCTTAGATTTTTCAACCTATTTGATTTTAAACAGTCTAAAAACTTTAAAACAATTTGAGCCATAAATCAAGAAAGTTAAACGTATGCTCAGATATTAATTTCTATTTAAAAATAAGGAAGTTAGAATAAGCAATGATATTAAATAAGTTGGTATCGATTTTATAACAAAGATTATTAACAAAGCTCTGATACCACTTGTAGGATCGTATGGCTATACAAGAGGGGGGTGAATTGTATATCTTTAATATTTTCTGATTTCTAATTGAAACTTTAAATCTCAAAAACAAGTCGAGATATTGTTTTCATAAATTCATTTGTATTCAAGGTTTCAATTACAATATATAATTCAATTCTCCTCAGAAATTGTAGATGCAATTATATTTCGATACCATGTATCATCTAAACAATTTCATAACTACAAACAGAGAAAACTAATTTGTGGAATTTAAAACTTTTCTCCCTGTTTGAGATCTTTCTTCTTCTTCTTTCTCTTCTTCAGCAATTCTTTAATGACGAATATCTTGTCTTTTCATGCTTCATCGATTTTGCTTTCTTTTGATACTTCAAATCTTCAGTGACGAAAATCTTATCTTTTTATGCTTCACTGAACTTTCTTCCACTTGAGAGATTTTCCCAAAGAGGTGTTTTTGATCCCTGAAAAAGATTTTTCTTTTGGTGTGCAGGGATGGTTTGATCCTTGAAAAGATTTTTCATTTTGTGTGCAAGGATAAATTGATCAACGAGAATTCTATACCTTTTATACTGTATCTTCATTTCATGCATATCCTTCACGTTTAACCACTACCAGTTTTCCACTTCTCCACGTCTTTCCTTTTTCCTTCATCAAAACACACATGTTCTAACCCACATTTATATTTCGAATTTTCTTTAATCATCAGTCCTGGATCTCTGAAAAATTTCCTGCAAAATAAACTTTCTCGTCCAAAAGTTTTTCATCAGTGTAATAAGAAGTCGTTACTTTAATATTAACTAAATGAGTAACACAAGTATATATATAACTTAACGTTTCTAACTTAACGAGTTATTCATGTGCCATTTCACGTGACAAGTACTGTAGCTAACTCAACGAACTAAGTCTGTGGTGTTATGCTATCTCAACGAACCATCTCCGTTGTGTTATGATAACTCAACGAACCATTTCCGTTGTGTTATGATAACTCAACGAACCAGTAATAAACAAATGTTTTTATAATAAGAATTTTACCACATGCAAAAATAACAACTTAAGTTTATAACGTTAACCTAACGCGTTGCCTTAGTGTTCAATATAGCAACTCAACGTGTTTAGTTATGTTAACTTAACGAGTTAAACATGTGCACCTCACGTGATACAATACAACATTTGTAACTTATAATTTCACCACGTATATAACACTAACTTAACGAGTTCGTCTCTTTTTTACTCACTAACTTAACGAGTTATCATGTGACCTATTTTAACCTTTAAGCCTCTAACTTAACGAGTTCTCACGTGACCTCTATACAAACAAAACTCTAACTTAACGAGTTGTCTAAACGTACACTGTTCATGATACAAAAGATATAACATTAAAACATATCATGCTTTTCAATAAAAACACACGTTAACTTAACGTTTAGCTAAATGAGAAATTAATGAAACGAAACGACTAGTTATTAACTTCAAATCCAATACAGACAAGTATTTATATCATTAAGTTTTTTCTGTATTAATTGATGATTTTAATTTCTTTTCACAAGCAATAGTAATTGAGGAAATATGATTATTTTCATTCAACACACATCATCAAAACAAAAATACTCAACATAATTGTATATTGTAATTGAAACCTTGAATAAAATGATTTTATGAAAATAGTATCTTGACTTGTTTTTGAGTTTTGAAGTTTCAATTATAAACGAAAATGTTGAAAAACACAACTCACCCCCTTTTATGTAGCCATATGATCCTACAAGTGGTATCAGAGCTTTGTTTATAATCTTTGATTTAAAATCGATACCAACTTATTTAATATCATTACTTATTCTGCCTTCCTTGTTTTTAAACAGAAATTGATATTTGAGCATACTCTTATCCTTCTCTATTTAAGGCTCAAATTGTTTTTATTGTTTTAGACTATTTAAAATCAAATAGGTTGAAAAATCTAAGGTAAGATAGCTACTAGAAATGGTAATTTTTCTTTGTATGAATGTCAAAATCTTAATTGTCCTTTATTTGATGGAATACATTTTGAATATTGGAAATATAGGATGACAGTTTTTCTTCAAAGTATAGATCACAAGTTGTGGTTCATGATTTCGAAACCATATACTCCATTATCTACCCCTTATAATACTTGAACAATTACTGAAAAAGAAAATGAAACTCTGAATGCTAAAGGCTTAAATATTTTATTTTGTGCATTGAGTTATGAATAGTTCAATAAAGTGTCGGCATATAAATTTGCTTATGAGGTGTGGCATGTATTAGAAGTTTCACATGAAGGTACTTCTCAAGTTAAAGAGACTAAGATTAACATGTTAATTCATAAGTATGAACTCTTTAAGATGCATGAAGACAAAAGTATTTCTAAGATGTTTTCCAGATTCCTTGATATTATAAACTCTTTAAAATGCTTAGGAAAGAATTTTGAACAGAAGGATTTGGTGAGGAAAATTCTTAGATCCCTAAGTTCTAAATGGTCTTAGAAAGTGACATCAATTGAGGAATCACGAGATTTAAATGTTTATACTATAAATGAACTTATAGGAAATTTAACAGCATATGAAATTCAATTAAATGAATCAGTGAGTCACAACAAACTAAAAATGAAGAAAGAAATAGCCTTGAAAATTAATTCAGATTCTGATATATCTACTGATTCTGACGAGGATTTGATTTTGCTGACTAGGAAATTCAAGAAAGCATGGAAAGCTAGGAAATAGCAAAGGAACAGAAATGAAAAACCCTCAATGTCAAAATCACTGAATGACAAGAATTCTTCATCTAGAAAGTATGTATGTTACAATTGTAAGAAACCTGGACATCTTTCTCCAAATTGTCCTATAAGGAAAAATGAAAAGCATAGTAGGACAAATCAAAAGAAGACGGCTCAGAAAACTCAGAAAAAGTTTTACAAGAAAAAGGCTTTGAAGGTCACTTGGGATGACACGTCAAAAGAGTCTGAATTTGAAGAATCATCATCAAAATCTTCACATTTAGATGAAGAACAAGAGTTAGAAGACGTTGCTCATATGTGCATGGCAGATGAGTCTGAGGTAATATCTGATCCTGAAAGTCATTCAGATTTTAACTTTGATGAATTATTATGTGCTTATCATGCATTATTACAAAAACTTAAAGTTTGTAAACTGGAAAATAAGAATATTAGAAACTCTTTGTCCATTTTGGAAGAAGAAAATTGTTTCTTGTCTACTACTTTAGAAAAGTTTAAATGTGATAATGAAAATCATGCTAGAGATTTGCATAAATTTAGATTTAATGAATGTGTCTTGCATGAACAAATACAGAATACAAATGCTGAAAAAATAAAGATAGAATCTCAAAATGAAATATTGAGAAACAATATAAATGATCTTGAATTAGAGATTGATAGATTAAAAATGAGAGAGCTAGATTTAAATTCTACCATTGAGAAATGAAATTTAAGTCAAACTAAGTGAGACAAACTAACTAGTACCCTTGCGGTGTCATATAAATTTGGCTTAGGATTTAATTATCCTGAATATCCTGAATCTAAAGCCACTAAAGGATTTATTAGTTGTAGTTCAAGTAAATCTAAGACTAAATTTCCTTTTATCTTGAAACAAGGTAATAAATATGTAGAAGTAGGTAATTCAAGGGATGAATCATGTAGTAATAATATAAACCAATGTGATTTATCTAAATGTATTTCTAACATGACTATAAATGTTTCTAAAAATCTTATTTTTTGTTTTGGAAATTTAGTCACTAATGTTTCAAAAATGTCAAACATCGTAGTAAACTTAAAATTCAGAAATCTGAGCATGGAATTCAAAACTCTAGTGTTAGACCAATTACTCATTCTACATGTTATTTATCTGAAAATTTGGGTGTAGAAAAAGATTTTGTATGTACTACAAATTCAAATACAGGTACAAAATCTTGGTTTGAACTTACTGAAATGTATGAGCATGAACAAAATAAATTAACATCTGATAAAAACTTGGTCTTGGTTATACTACATTTGAAAAAAAAAGAATGATTATAAGAGCAATAATGCTATAAGTATAATGCAAATGATAAATCATTAGTACTTACAACTAATAAGAATGTAAATGATAATGTTAAAATATTTTTAAACAAAAAGAAGAAATATGCGTTTAATGAACTTGGTCCTCAACAACATTGGGTACTAAGAAACAATTCTTCTTGATTTGTTTTGCAAGAGGAAACAGCATCAAAATGGATCTTGGATAATGGAGCATCAAGTCACATGACTAGACAGAAGAGTCTATTGAAAAATTTTATAAATACCAAGAAAGGAAATGTTACATTTGGAAACAGAAGCAAGGATAAAATCATAGGTATGGGCAATGTTCAAGTAACTCCTACATGTGTTATTTCGAATGTACTATATGTACAAAACCTAGGATTTAATTTACTGAGTGTTATAAAACTAACTGATAATGGATATTATGTATTATTTGAAGATGATGTATGCAAAATTATTGATAAAAGTACAGATGAACTTAAGTATATTGCTAAAAGAAAATGTTCTGTATATATTTTATCTTTACCTTCTAATGTAGTTGATTTAAATTCATGTTTGCTAGCTGAAACTAGTGATGCATATCTGTAGCATAGAAGGATCGGGCATATAAATATGAAATTATTGCATAAATTATCTAGAAAACATTTAGTGAGAGGTTTACCAAAGATTAAAAACTCAAAGGACTTTATGTGTGATGCATGTGAGTTAGGTAAACTTCATAAAAACTCTTTTAAATCCAAAACTAATATATCAAGCAAGAGAGTCTTAGAACTTATACATATGGATCTATTTGGACTAACAAGAATCATGAGTCTTGGTGGTAAACAATATGTATTTGTTTTAGTAGATGACTTCTCTAGATACACTTGGGTATACTTTATAGCATCTAAGACAGAAGTTTTTGAAAAGTTTAAAATGTTTTGCAATCTTGTTCAAAATGAACAAAGTGTCTTTGTTCAAAAACTTAGGGGTGATCATGGTACTGAATTTGATAATGATCAAATGGATAATTACTGTATAGATCATGACATTGATCACAGATTTTCTTTTCCAAGGGCACTATCTTGAAATGGTGTTGTTGAGAGAAAGAATAGATCACTTCAGGAAATGGCCAGAACTAGGTTAAATGAACATAATTTACCTCAAAATCTTTGGGCTGAAGTAGTGAATACAGCTTGTTATGTTATTAACAGAAGTCACTTAAGACCTCTTGTTAATAAAACTCCTTTTGAAATTATGTTTGATAGGGTTCCAAAAATTTCCTATATGAAACCATTTGGCTACAAGTGTTTTATTCATAATACTAAGGATAAAAAGGATAAATTTCAAGCCAAAGCGGATGAAGGAATTTTTGTAGGTTACTCTACTAGAAGTAAAGCCTATAAAGTATATAATAAGACTTCTAGAACTATTGAAGAAACCCTCCATGTAAGTTTCAATGAAAATTCTTTTAGAGAATCTCAATCTAAAGTTGATAATGATGAAATGATCAATTTTCCAAAAGAGTTAGAGATCAATAGAGAGATTGAAGATTTATTTGAGAAAATAAAAAATATGAACTTAGATGATCAAACTAATGATGAAAGTGATGTATCTTTCGATGTTGATGAGAATATTGAGGAAAATCAGAGAAATTGACGTTATTCTTCATCACATCCCATCACTCAAGTCATTGGTAATATTAATGAGGGAGTTAAAACTAGAGCTTCAGTAAATTTAAATAGTATGTGTATGTTTGTTTCTATGGTAGAACCAAAGAATATAGAAGAAGCATTATTTGATGAAAATTGGATAGTGGCAATGCAAGAAGAACTAAATCAATTCATTAGAAATGATGTTTGGGAATTAGTCTCTCCACCAGAACGTCAGTCCATAATAGGTACAAAGTGGATCTTTAGAAACAAAACTAATGAAACTGGTCAAGTTACAAGGAAGAAAGCTAGATTAGTTGCACAAGGGTATACATAGGAAGAAGAACTAGATTATGATGAAACATTTGCTCTTATGGCTAGGTTAGAAAGTATTAGAATATTATTGGCCTATGCTTGTTATATGGATTTTAAACTATTTCAAATGGATGTCAAGAGTGCATTTCTAAATGGTTTAATTAATGAAGAAGTTTATGTAAAACAACCACCTGGATTTGAAGATATTAAAAATCTTGACTATGTGTATAAATTGAAGAAAGCCTTATATGGTTTGAAGCAAGCACCTAGATCATGGTATGAAAGGATATCTATTTTTTTAATAGAACAATGATATATCATGGGAAAAGTAGACCATACTCTATTTATCAAGAGAGATGATAAAGATCAGATTGTTGTTCAAATATATGTGGATGATATAATCTTTGGAGTAACTTCTGATAAACTAATAAAAATATTTTCTAAAGAGATGACTAGTTAGTTTGAAATGAGTATGATAGGAGAAATTTCATATTTTCTAGGACTTCAAATTAAACAAATGGATAAAGGTATATTTTTAAATCAGGAAAAATATGCAGATGAAATGCTTAAGAAATTTAATTTTAGTGATACAAGGATTCGAGGAACTCCTATGAGTACTTCTTTAAAGTTAGATATTGATGACATAGGAAAATCAATAAATCAAAGAAAATATAGAAGTATGATTGGTTCTTTACTTTATTTGACAGCTAGTAGACCTAATATTATGTTTGCTGTGTGTGCTTGTGCTAGATTTCAATCTAATCCTAAAGAATCACACTCAATTGCTGTTAAAAGAATATTTAAATATATACAATGAACTAAAAATTTCAAACTATATTATTCTAAGGATAGTTCAATAGATCTTATAGGATATATTGATGCTGATTACGTAGGATTTAAATCTGATAGAAAGAGTACCAATAGCACATGTCAATTATTGGAAAATAATTTGGTGTCATGGTTTAGTAAAAAGCAAAACTATGTAACACTGTCAACCACTAAAGCTGAATATGTTGCTGCTACATTGTGTTACACTTAGATTCTGTGGATAAGGAAAACTTTAGAAGACTTTGGATTATCTTATGATACAACTAAGATTTATTGTGACAGTAATTTTGCAATAAATCTTTCTAAAAATCCTGTATTGCATTCTAGAGCAAAGCATATAGAGGTTAGACATCATTTTCTAAGAGATAACGTAATTAAAGGAAAAATTAAATTAGAATTTGTGTTTAGTAAAAATCAATTAGCTGATATATTTACAAAACCTCTAGATGAAAATACATTCTGCAACATAAGATTAAATTTGGGTATTTGTAGGCTATGTGATGTGTAAAATTCTTAAACTCCATAAAAAGATAAATTTTGTTGATGATGTTGTTCACCTCATAGATATTATATACTTATCATAAATATCTAAGTAATATCTAAACTACTACTTTTACTAATTTTGATGATGATGTTGAATATAAATCTTGGTTAATCTAATTTTAGTCCTCTTAAGATCTTAATGAAATAATTTAAAAGACAAACAAACTATTTTAGATTCATAAAAGGAATATTAAAATTGTTTACAATGTTCTCAAGATGTTTTATATATGTTAATTATAGCTTGTGTGTTGCCCTCGGAAAGTTTTAGTAGAAACCATCCGAAATTTTGTTAAAGTATACTAACTGAATATTATGTTATGTAAGGTAACGTGCAAAACTGCCTCTAGACAGCGTTTTACTCATTAGGTTAGTTAACTCAACGAGTTATACTTGAATATTTTGGGTACCTTAATTGAATAAACTTTATTCAATATTCATTTAAAATCCAAACCCGACTACTATACACATTGAGTTAGTTGCTTAAAACCCTATTTAAACACTTATTATATAGGCACTTAGGTTACTAGTAAACTTTGTCTGAAAATCTTTCCCACTTGTTGCTATTACAACCTACGACGATGGTCTCCAAGTTCTACAAAGGTCATGGCAGAGGAAAAGGCAAAAGCAGAGGAGATGGAAAAGGAAAAGAAATAGATACTAATGAAGTTCCACAAGCTTGGTTTAAGAAAATACTTCAAGTAGACAAAAGGTTAGCAAAAATTTATAATGAATACTTCTTTCCTAAAGGAATACTGAATGAAGTTAGATTAGAACTTCATAACACTGATGAAAGTATTAAATACATGGGTATTCGAAGCAAATTTGATAGAGAATATAGAATGAAATGTGCTGAAATTGCATTTTTAGAACAGTATGCAAAATATATGGAAAAAGGTGTAGGTACATCAACTAGAATTCCTCAAACACCTATAAGTTGTACACGCCTACATGCATTTGAGGAAGAACATGAATCTGCTATTCCTACTCCTTTATATTCAAAAGAAAAAAGACAAATATTATTGTTGATCAAAGAAAAGTTGACAGTCTTCAAAAGGCAATAGCTATAGAAAGTGCCTTTGAAGAATTAAAATAGAAAACTTTTATGGAACAATTTCAAAAGAAAATAGCAATACTTGAAGAAGAGAAACTGACTTGTTATAGAAGAAGAAAAGTCAGAAAAATTATGTCTAAGGAAACAAAGTCTACTGGAAAAGAAAAATCAGATGATCATTTATTTTTAAAGGACAATATATGTCTAGACATTGTACCTTTTAGTACATCTGATAAACTCATTAGTTCCAAGCATACTAAAACTGATGAAGATAATGAGACTTTATTTTCCCTTGCTAGAAAACTTGAGAAGTAATCCAAGTCAAATATGAGCTCAAGTTTTTCTATTACTTTAAGTCTTGATGATGCGGAAATTGAAAAATTAGAGCATCAGGCAATTGACATAGAACAAGTTATTGCAGATATAATTGATAATTTTGTGGTAGTAACTAGTTCAAAGGCTGAATTGTCTAGAGTAGCGGATATTGAAAAAGTTAAAACTCTAGAAGAGCTAAATGTCAACTAGCCTTCTTCAGAATCTATAGAAGTAGAGTCCGAGAATTCACAGCATGTATCAATGGAAATATCTGTTGAACAAAATGAACAATTACAGACAAATACACTAGCTGTAGAATTTGTGGAAAAATTGAACTTTGAAGATTCTGTAGAGACTGAACTAATGAATGTTGAGCATATTGAAGATGTTCCGTATACTGTTGAAGCTGGAGAATCAAGCCTACCTATGTAGCTTCAAGAAAATATTTTCATAGAGGAACAACATGACATTCATTTTGAAGAAGAGGTTCCTGAAGATGAACTAAACTCTGAACCAAGGCTTCAGGTATCACCTTCTTTGTATAAAGTATTACAAATTCAAGGAAATTCAATTCATTTTAGATTTGAGGAAGTAGTGCAGAAATACAATAATCTGATTACATACCAGATTTTGCATGCTCGACCAATATAGTTCAGAAATTTGATAGAAATAAGAGATCTATTTGAGTTTCAATGCCTCATTCAATTCTTGCTAGTTAGAACAAAATGGAAACAATATAAAGAGCTTATTACAGCCTTCTATAGCAATTTGTTCAAGAATGACAATATACTAAAAACTCAAATAAATCAACAGGAGTTCACATTGTCTCCTGAATTAATTTTTGAAGTTTTGGGATTAAAGAATGAATGTGTTGTTGTAACTAACAGATTTGACATGATTAGACAATTGGAATAGAACATTCACTCACTATCAAAAATTCCAGATGTATATACTAAAATGAGATTAATGGAAAATTTGAATGTAGAGGCAAGGTTTATTGCAAATATATTGCATGCCAATTTATTTTAGAGAGTCGGACATAATATGGAAGTTAGCAAAAGTTGTTTATATGCAACTTATGGTCTGCTGAATAGAATTCAAATCAATTGGTTTGATGTTTTCATTTATCAACTACAGCATATGAGTTCAAAGTTATTTTTTGGTGATGCTCGTTAGTTCATTATTTTATTAGTTAATTTTGATGATGAAAAACGTGTGGTTTAATTATTTCTACAATACATTAGCAGTCTTTTCACTCAAATGAATTTTGGCTAACTGGTATGTACTTAAAGTCTTTTAAATTAGATTTCGGCTGGTTATTTTGTCTATAGTGTATTGATTAGATTTTAGGACAAATCGGATGGTTAAGCCTCTCTCTCTTAGCTTTTCAGACAGTTATATCAGTAACTACCTAAAAAGTATTTATCTTCGGTGAGTTAAGTATTTTTATGTTCGGATATGATTTTTTTTTATGGTAAGTCTCCAAAATCCCTTCGGTTTCGGATAGTTAAGGATTTTATTCTGAAGAGTTAGTTGTTTCTCTGATTTAATATATTTTCAGTTACTTTCTTCTAAAGGACACGTGTTAGTCTCTCATCGCTTGACTTAAGTGACTTTTCGGAAGGTTACGATGTAACTATCCGAAAACTCCTAAGAATCGAAGAGTTATCTTTAATAAGTATCCGAAAACAGTTTTAAGCTTCGGATGGTTGAGTTTTCTATTATTTCTGACTTAAGTGACTTTTCAAAAAGTTACCTGTGTAACTATCTGAAATGACTTAAGGATTGGAGAGTTATCTTTTATAAGTATCCGAAACATGCCCACTCTATCGGATAGTTTATTTTTAATATTTTATAATGCGGTTTTAGAAGGACACATGTTTCAATTTTAATACATGACTTAAGTGGTCTTTCGGAATGTTAGTTCTATCTATCCGAAATGTTTTTGAGTTTCGACAGGTTATCTTTCTAAGTCTCCGATTTTCTAAAAGTCTCCAAAGATTTTACTTTTACAAAAACTACAACTATTATTAATTGACTAATCTTTGTGGCAAGATATCTTTTGATTGCAGATTTCAACTTTATTATGATTGAAGGTTGCCGGAAATGAATTACTGCATAAGGCATCTGACCATTTCAGAATTCTTTCCATTTATGCAAATCTCGAAGAAAAAAAAATAAAAAGGATTTTGTAGAAAACTGAAAGAGACACACATAGAATTTTTCAACACTCGAAAGGAGAAATTGTCTGCTCAGTAATTCTACAAACATTTTGAAGATTCATCTGCAACAAAGCCCAGAAGATCAACAGCTGCAATTAAGAATTCTCCTCAGAGCTTCTATGTCAACTCTTCATTAAAGTTGATCTGGTCTTGTGTGTCATTTTCATTTTGAGTCTGTGACTCCTAGTTTTAAACTGTTGTCTCTTTTGTATTAAAACCTTAACTCACAAGGGTGTTGTGAGTATACCTTCACAAGGTCGAGGCCTTGGTGAAGAGAGTGAAGTGTGATACTTCATTTGCTCAAGATTGGGGTCTTGAGTATACAAAGTTGGTGCTTTGTGTGAGGTTTTTGTTTAGCCTTTAAAAACATCTATAAGGTTGTTGCTTAGCCTGCAAAAGCAACTTGTTTAAGGTTTGTGCTTAGCCTTAAAAGCACTTAGTGGAATTCTCGAGGTTGTGGCCTTGAGGAGTGGACTACCCAGTTTGGGGAACCACTATAAATCTCTTTGTGTTCTTTACTTTCTACACTGCAAGTTTTAATTCCAAAATCAATTAATCAAGGTTCATTAGTGTCAACAACTTCCAAAGTTTTAAAAGCAAAATAAATTTTATTAGGAAACTATTCAACCCCCCTCTAGTGTGCCATTCGATCCTTTCAAGTGGTATTAGAGCAGGTTATCTCTGTAATAGATTTAATTAATCTAAGATCAATGGCAGAGGGTCAACATGTACACCGACCTCCACTCTTTGATGGCAATAACTATGGTTTTTGGAAAAATAAAATGACTAACTTTTTAAAATCTATGGATGTGAAGGTATGGAGAGTAGTGGTTCGTGGTATACAACTTCTAGATGTTCCTGAAGACATGTGGAATGATGAAGATGAGAAGAAAATACAAATGGATGCAAGAGGAATGAATGCACTAACTTGTGCAATCACTACTGATATATACAACAAGATCTCTGCTTGTTCTACTACACATGAAGCTTGGTGTGAATTAGAAATTACTTATGAAGGAACAAATGAAGTAAAGGATACAAAAATCAGTATCCTACTTAGAAAATATGAGATGTTCAAAATGAAAGAGAATGAGAGTATCACTGATCTCATATCTCGTTTCATTGAGATCATAAATGGACTGAAGAATCTCGAGAAAGAATTTCCCATGAAAGAATAGGTTATCAAAGTCTTGAGAAGCCTAAATAAAGATTGGAAAGCTAAGGCTACCTCCCTACAAGATTTAAAGGATACGAGGACTTTCACTATTGAAGATCTCACTAGCAATCTGTTAGCCTATGAGACTCAACTGAAGGACTACAAAGAAGAGGAAGGAGAAACCTCAAGGAAAGTTGAAAAGAAAAAGGAGCTTGCATTGAAGGCTCAACAACCATTTGAGGAGTCTGTTAATGAGTTTCCAAAAGAATTGGCCTGCATTATCAGAAAATACAAAAAATTCTGGAAGAAAGGAAAAAGTCATGATAAAGGGAAGCAATCTGCTATGAAATGCTTCAACTGCAACAGATATGGGCATTTTCAGAGCCAATGCACATATCAAAAGAAGGATGAAAGAAAGAATTTTGACAAGAAGAAATCTCATGGAAAACAGAAGTTTCATCAGAAAAGATTTAATCAAGGAAAGAAGAAAGCATTCCAAGTTACTTGGGATGATTCTATAGAATTTGAAGTATCTGAAGGTACCAATACTGATGGTACACAGACTGAGTCTGAGTCTGAAGAGCTAGCCAATGTTCATTTTGATTCTAATATAGCTGAGGAAATTATTTCTGATAATAATTCTAATGTGTCTGATATAAATCAAGATGATTATAATGAATTATTGGAAGAACTGAAAAATGTTAGTTTGGAAAATCCTATGTTAAAAAGAAAATTATCAAATAGTAATAAAACTGCTGCTAAGTTAGAAAAGGAAATTACTGCATTAAAAAGTGAAAATTCTACATTAAAGAAAAATAAATTTGTTGTTGATAGTTCTGATATGCATGATAAAATTTCTGAACTTGAAAAATATAATTCAGAACTTATTAAGGAACCGAAGGATAGATTTTTAGAAAACAAAAGGCTACAAGATGAAACTGAAAAATTGAATGAAAAACTTAAAAATCAGTGTGTAGAAAATTCTAGCTCTAATAATGATATAGAAAAATTAGAATAAGAAATTGGTAGACTGAAATTTAAACTAGGAGCTTTTACTAAAGGAGATAAGAAACTGACAAATATTATTAATAGTTATAAAGTCTTTGGTGATAGAACTAGTATAGGTTTTAACTATGAACCACCAAAAACATATGCTTTTGTTAATTTTTCAAACAGCTATAAAATGGACTATGGAAATGGCTATTTGAAAATAATTAATAAAGAGAAAGTTATCTATGTGTTAAAAAGAAATATTGTTAATCGAAATAACACATGGATTTCAAAACAAAATAGATTTCAAATATTCTCCACTAACAAAAATGGACCCAAGAAAATATGGGTACCAAAGGATGTGATTATGACTGTCCTTGCAGGTCAAAACTAAAAGATCCTGATGGGTGATGGAAAGTGATGCTTCAAACCATATGACTGGAGATAAATCTGTCCTAAAATACTTGAAGAAGATCGATGGAAGAAATGTCAAATTTGGCAATGATCAAAAAGGTAAGATTATTGGTATCAGATCTATCTATGTAAATGATAAAATGGTTATAGATAATGTCTTACTAGTTGAAAATTTAGAGCATAATTTAATTAGTATTACTCAGTTAGAAGATAAAGGTTATATGGTTTTGTTTAAATCTAAGAAGTGCCTTGTTATTGATGAAAACCGTAATGAAGTTAAATTTATTGCTCATAGAAGAAATGATGTATGTTTTCTAAATTTACCTGATGATGTTTCTTCAACTGATTCCTATTTAATTGCTAATAATTTAGACAATGCATGGTTATGGCATCGTAGACTAGGTCATATTCATATGAAGCAGCTAGATAAGTTAGCTAAGAAGAACCTAGTAGATAGTTTACCCAATTTGAAATTTAAAAAGGATAAAATTTGTGATGCATGTGAATTGGGAAAATAGAAGAAGGGTTCTTTTAAATCAGGGAAGCAAATTATATCTAGAAGAATTTTGGAATTAATTCACATGGATTTATTTGGCCCTACTAGAACAGAAAGTTTAGGTGGTAAGAGATATGTATTTGTTCTAGTTGATGATTTTTCAAGATATACTTGGGTAATATTTCTAAGACATAAGAGTGAAGTATTTGAGGAGTTTAAAATTTTTCTGAATATGATTCAAAATGAAAAGCAATTGAAAGTTTAGAAAATTAAGAGTGATCATGGAGGGGAATTTGAAAATGAAAATATGGAAAAACTTTGCCAAGATCTAGGAATAGAACATAGATTTGCCTTTCCTAGAGCCCCTTCTCAGAATGGAGTTGTAGAGAAAAAGAATAGATCTCTTCAAGAAATGGCTAGAACTATGTTGAATGAAAACAAGGTTGCTTATTATTTTTGGGCTGAGGTAGTTAGTACTACATGTTATATTTTAAATAGAGTAACCCTAAGAAGAGACATGAATAAGACTTCTTTTGAGCTATGGATGGGAAGAATTCCTAAAGTGCATTATTTTAAAGCTTTTGGATCTAAATGTTTTATTCTGAATACAAAAGAGAATAAAGATAAATTTGAAGCAAAATTTGATGAAGGTATATTTTTGAGATATTCTTCAAGAAGTAAAGCATATAGAATTTATAACAAAATTTCTTTGGCTGTTGAAGAATCTATGCATGTAAATTTTGATGAAGAGCCAAGTAATATTTCAAAAGAAATTATTGATACTTCGGATTATGAATGTGATGAATCAAATATTGGAGAATCTAGTTCCATGGGTCAAGAAAGAAATGATAACCCTTTGACTCATAAATTCTTGCCTCAACACCCTAAGGAGTTCATTATTGGTGATATTTCTAAAGGTGTGCAAACAAGATCTAAGATTAATGTATCTAGGTGCTATGCTTTTCTATCTGAAATAGAACCTAAAAACATTGATGAGGCATTAAATGATGAATTTTGGATTAGTGCCATGCAGGAAGAACTTAATCAATTTAGAAGAAATGAAGTTTGGGACTTAGTTCCCAAACCTCTAGATCATTCAATTATTGGCACTAAATGGATATTTAAGAATAAATCTAATGAATCAGGACATGTAATTAGAAATAAGGCTAGACTAGTAGCCCAAGGGTATAACCAACAAGAGGGAATAGATTTTGAAAAAACCTTTGCACCTATAGCTAGATTAGAATCTATTAGAAATTTTCTAGCTTTTGATTCTCATATGAATTTTAAACTATATCAAATGGATGTTAAAAGTGCATTTTTAAATGGTTTCATTAAAGAAGAAGTTTATGTTAGACAACCACCTGATTTTGCTGATGTTGATTTTCTTGAGCATGTTTTCAAACTGAAGAAGGCCTTGTATGGTTTGAAACAAGCTCCGAGAGCTTGGTATGATAGGCTGAAATCCTTTCTGCTAGATAATGGTTTTTCTATTGGTAAGGTTGACAATACCTTATTCCTTAAGAAAAATCATCTAGGTTTGTTAGTTGTTCAAATTTATATAGATGATATCATTTTTGGAGCAACTAATGAGATTTTAAGTAATAAGTTTGCAAATCAGATGAAAAATCAGTTTGAGATGAGTCTAATGGGTGAGTTGACATTCTTTCTGGGATTTCAGATTAAACAAGTTGAAAAAGGAATTTTTGTATATCAAGAGAAATATACAAAGAAACTTTTAGAAAAATTTGGAATGAGTAACTGCAAGTCCTCAGGCACTCCTATGAGTTCATCAATTAAATTGGATAAAGATGAATCTAGACCAGTTGTTGATATTACTAAATATAGAGGAATGATAGGTTCTCTTCTTTATTTAATTGCTTCTAGACCTGATATCATGTTTAGTATTTGTGCCTGTGCTCATTTTCAAGCTCAACCAAAAGAATCTCATCTATCTGCAGTTAAAAAGATAATGAAATACCTACAAGGAACTTCAAATTTTGGTTTAATGTATTTCAAAGATAGCAGTTTGGATCTAATTGGATACAGTGATGCTTATTATGCTGGATGCAAATTTGATAGAAAGAGTACTAGTGGAACTTGCCAACTGTTTGGCAGTTCATTAATTTCTTGGTTCAGTAAGAAGCAGAATTGTATTGCCCTATCAACTACTGAAGCTGAATATGTTGCTGCTACCCTATGTTGTGCATAAATTCTTTGGATGAAACAAACTATGAAAGATTATGGAATTACATATGGAAAAAATCCTATTAATTGTGATAGTAATAGTGCAATAAATTTGTCAAAGAACCCTGTGTTGCACTCTTAGGCAAAACATATTGAGATAATACACCATTTTTTGAGAGATAATGTTATGAAGGATAACATTGAGCTGAATTTTGTTTCTACTCATGAGCAGTTGGCAGATACTTTCACAAAGCCTCTTGAAGAAAAATAGTTTATCAAATTGAGAAGAGATTTAGGAATATGCTACCTAAATGATTTTTAACCTTACCTACTATCTTTTATCTTTTACTTTTTCAATATTTACTTCACCATCTCATTTTCTATTATCTGTTTTGATTATATTGAGTTATTTTAATAATCTATTTCTGTCTAATTCTTATTTTGAGTTATTTCTTGAGAATATTTACAAATTATTATTATTCAAACTTTAAAACAAAAACAAAACCACCAACACTCATCATGGGATTTTCTACTGAGTTTATAAGTTACAATGATTTCTTACATCAATATTAAAATCAACTCAGATTAATTCATCAAAATTACTGAAGGCTTCTACTCCACAAATAGAATAATGCCCACATGACTTTTAGAATGGGGATCTAAATCTGAAAAATAGCCAAGTTGCCTTATTATTTTAGTAATTGTATTCCTCTTTGCTAGACTGAATGTTACATGATTAGAAAATTTAGAGGTATTTAATATGTGAGGGTGAAAAACAAGGAAAAGTGGTTGGAAGCAATAAGACTCAAGATATTTAACCTAACCTCGTCCAAATGTTTTTTAACTTTCTATACTTTCCCATTTTCAGTACTGTCAAAGTGATTGCCATTAAAAAAAAAAACCTTTGATTATGGCTATGTAGTACTAACAGTTTCATAATTCTCAAAGATCTTTTCCTCTTAGTTAATTACATAACAAACATGGTTAAGGGAAAATATACCATGGGGTTGCTTCATGGAAATTTCAAACTGGTCGGAGAGAACATATTAAATATGTCTTAATTTTTCTATTCTAAAAACATTAAGTCTAGCACTGAAGTTTAAAAAAATTGATTTTTTAAGGTTAATAAGGTGAACCATAGGATCAAGTTCTTATCCTAAGTGAAATGTGTTCTTTATCTTACTGTGGAGTCTTGAATATTTTAGTAATTCTCACACTAAAAAATTTAAATAAAAAAAACATTATAAAAATACAAATACCAAAAGAATTTTTTTTTTTTTGCTGATTTCTTTTATTCCAAAATTCAGGGGGAGTTTATTCTTTTTCATATGTCTGATTTTCTCAATTTTAAGATCTCTTCCTTTCTTAGTCAGCATATTTTTAAGGGGAGTTATTTTTTTATTTACTTGGATAGGTGTTGGAAGTTTTCGGAGAGTTAGCGTATTGTTTTTTTAGGTTTTCGGACAGTTCAATCAGTAATTATCCAAAAATTCCTGTGTTTCGGTAAGTTACTGTCTTTTGGCCTTTGTACCTCTTTTTCAGACAGTTATCCTGTAACTATCTGAAAATTCTTTTCTTTCAGTAAGTTAGGCCTCTAACTCACCGATCTTTGGAACTTTCCGATTTTTATATGCTTTTGGAGAGTTATCTTCTCACTCTGTCTCAACCTTCCGATTCTTAAATCCTTCATCTACTTCATCTCTTTTTCGTGCCTTCTCCTTCATGGCTTCATCTGGACATTTTTTTGGTCTCTCTCAGCAAGAGCAAGAACAGTGGATTCTTGTACTGGAACAAGAACTCCAATCAGGTATGGCAAACCTATCTCTTGGAAAAGTTCAACAAATTGTTTCTGTCGGAGAAGAAGTTGTCGATATTGAGTCAGTTTATGGCACTTCAGAAATAGTTACACGTTTCCTATGTTTGGAAAAACAACTGTCTCTTCTTCAAAAATTTTGTCCCATTAGTACTCCTTTTCAACATCAAAAGCATCTAAAATCCAAATAGAGAACTTTCAAGAGAAAATCCACCAAAACCTCTATTGGTTATAAGAAACAGAAGACCACTTCTACCCATTCTTCAAAGAGTAGTAAAATAGATTGTGTTGATACTAGGGTTTCTAAGGATTCTTCTTCAGATGATGAAGACATATTTACTACCAAAATTAACTCCTTAGAACCTCAATTTAAATCTATTTATGAGGCTTATGTCAGCCAATTTTTGAGTACTTCTGATGATACTAGGGTATCTGAGAAATGAGCATTGCATATGGCCCTACATTTACAAGATACTCTAGTTAGGAGGAGAAATCAAGCATTATTGCATAAACTCAATGAGCAACCAGGAATTAAAATTCAAGAGCCTACAGATCCTACTTGTTATCATGATTTTTCTGATATGGTAGATAAGAAGAAATCAATGGTTGAACCTAAATTCTTTTTGCCCTAGAAAGGAATTGATTTCAGACATATGGCTGGCCGATCATATCCTCCAATTCCTGAGTTATGTATTGGAACTATACACCAACTTGCTCCTAGTCATTCTCATTTGATCTCCTCAACTAGTCCAATTTTGCCTACAGTTGTCTCCTTTTCCCTTCCATCTACTTCATTCACTTACTCTAGGAGAAGAAAGAAAACTCTTTCTTCTCATCTGAGTTTTGCCTAATCTCTACTTGTACATAGAGAAGAATTCACACCTCCTCCTCCTTCATCTAATGTAGAATCTCATCCAATTCCTTCTCCTCACACTCAAATGGTGATACAAGGATTGTATGAAGATTAGGGTTTTGTCTCTACTCCTCAATCTCCTCCACCTTTTGAAAACCCTCCAACAGATGAAGATTCAAAAGTTGAAGTCAATTTTTCTTCAGACATCCCTACAGATGTATATTATTTCAGATCATCTGTAATTAGGGATCTCTTTTTCAATAAATATCAAGGCATGAAGATCTTCTATAGCAGATTAGTAAATTTTAAAGGAATGGATTCAATTCATAGTCTGCTCATTCATCAAGGGCTTTTAGGTCTCATTTCTTCTCCTTTAGGGTTATCTGTTTTGAAGACCTAATTCCCCTTTTCTACTCAAACCTTGAGATATTTCCACATTTTTTACTCCTACACCTACAACATCAAATAATCAGGATTGATGGAGAATTTTTAAAAGAAGTCTACCAAGCCACTTATGCTATGATGGCTGGTATCAAGGTTAACTGGGCAAAAGTTATTATTGCTTAGATTACTCATCTGCAAAGTTTTCTGTACTATGGATATTTTATTTATCATCTAATGGCTAGATATATTGATTTATCGGGCAATCCTCTGAAATCCATTAAAAGAAGAGTACTACAACTTAAGGATCTTCAGAGAATGTCATCTTCTAATCCGGTTGAGTTGCCCCCTCATTTTCAATCATCTGCAACTCAGAATTCAGCTTCTCCTTCTACCGAAAATCCACCTCCTACTGTACCTCCTTCTACAGAAACTCCACCTCCTACTGTACCTCCTTCTGCAGAAACTCCACCTCCTGCAGCACCTCCTCTAGCTCCAACAACTCCATTTACAGCAGTTGACAGTTCTGAGACCCTCCTAAAATAGAATGAGCTTCTACTTCAACATAATCAGATGCTTTTGGATCAAGTGGCTCATTTAGAACAACTTTTGAGGGAGAGAGATAATTTAATTCAAGATTTGTTACAGAAAAAGTCAACTACACCTTAGATTATTTATTTTTCCTTTGATGTAATTTTCATTTTTTACGTATCCCTATTGTTCTTACTCTTGAATCAATGAAATTACATTTTATTTATCTCCGAGTATCCTTCAATCAATTATCTCCACTTTTTAATTCTGACAAAGGGAGAGAATATATCTGTTTACAGTTTTGTCATCATCAAAAAGGGGAAGATTGTTAGTTCATTATTTTATCAATTAATTTTGATGATGAAAAATGTGTGGTTTAATTATTTCTACAATACATTAGCAGTTTTTTTACTCAAATGAATTTTGGCTAACTGGTATTTACTTAAAGTCTTTTAAATTAGATTTCGGCAGGTTATTTTGTCTATAGTGTATTGATCAGAGAGTTATTTTATTAGTCACCGAACAAAATAGGACAAATCGGATGGTTAAGCCTCTCTCTCTTGGCTTTTCGGACAGTTATATCAATAACTGTCCAAAATGTATTTATCTTTGGTGAGTTAAGTATTTTTATGTCCGTATATGATTTTTTTTTATGGTAAGTCTCCAAAATCCCTTTGGTTTCGAATAGTTAAGGTTTTTATTCCAAAGAGTTAGCTGTTTCTCTAATTTAATATATTTTCGGTTACTTTCTTCTGAATGACACATGTTAGTCTCTCATCGCTTGACTTAAGTGACTTTCCGGAAGGTTACGATGTAACTATCCGAAAACTCTTAAGAATCGGAGAGTTATCTTCAGCAAGTATCCGAAAACAGTTTTAAGCTTCGAATGGTTGAGTTTTCTATTATTTCTAACTTAAGTGACTTTTCGAAAGGTTACCTATGTAATTATCCGAAACAACTTAAGGATCTGAGAGTTATCTTTTATAAGTATCTGAAACATCCCCACTCTATTAGATAGTTTATTTTTAATATTTTATAACGTAGTTACAGAAGGACACGTGTTTCAATTTTAATACATGACTTAAGTGGTCTTTCGGAATGTTAGTTCTATCTATCCAAAATGTTTTTGAGTTTCGCCAAGTTATCTTTCTAAGTCTCCGATTTTCTAAAAGCCTCCGAAGATTTTACTTTTATAGAAACTACAACTATTATTAATTGACTAATCTTTGTGGCAAGATATCTTTTGATTGCAGATTTCAACTTTATTATGATTGAAGGTTGTTCGAAATGAATTATTGCATAAGGCATCTGAACATTTCAGAATTCTTTCCACTTATGCAAATCTCGAAGAAAAAAAAAAAAAAAGGATTTTGTAGAAAACTTAAAGAGACACACAAAATTTTTCAACACTCGAAAGGAGAAATTGTCTGCTCAGTAATTCTACAAACATTTTGAAGATTCATCTGCAACAAAGTCTAGAAGATCAACAATTGCAGATCAATTAAGAATTCTCCTTAGAGCTTCTGTGTCAACTCTTCATTGGAGTTGATCTAGTCTTGTGTGTCATTTTCATTTTGAGTTTGTGACTCCTGGTTTTAAACTATTGTCTCTTTTGTGTTAAAACCTTAACTCACAAGGGTGTTGTGAGTATACCTTCACAAGGTTGGGGCCTTGGTGAAGAGAGTGAAGTGTGATACTTCATTTGCTCAAGATTGGGGTCTTGAGTACACAAAGTTGGTGCTTTATGTGAGGTTTTTATTTAACCTTAAAAAACATTTGTAAGGTTATTGCTTAGCCTGCAAAAGCAACTTGTTTAAGGTTTGTGCTTAGCCTTAAAAGCACTTAGTGGAATTCTCGAGGTTGTGGCCTTAAGGAGTGGACTACCCAGTTTGGGGAACCACTATAAATCTCTTTGTGTTCTTTACTTTCTGCACTACATGTTTTAATTCCAAAATCAATTAATCAGGGTTCATTAGTGTCAACAGCTTCCAAAGTTTTAAAAGTAAAATAAATTTTATTAGGACACTATTCACCCCCCCTCTAGTGTGCCATTTGATCCTTTTAATGTTGTATGTAGACTCCTTGCAAGCCAATTGAATTTATCCAACTAGCCCTTTGAAACTAAAGGCATAAGAGCTTTTAGTGTAAAAGATTTGCAAAAATTCTAGGCCATGCATCAACCTCAACGACAACAATAACAACCTGATTGTACAGAACACTTACAACCACAACAGCCAAGTTATTTAGATCGAGTACAACAGCAACCCCAGCTACCTCTTGACCTAGATGGTGTGCTTAATGACATCATAAATGATATTAGGCATCTAGGAGATAAAATATGTAATGCTATAAGTGATATACTTAGGAGGGATAGATAAATGTTTGTTTGCTTGTGTCTGAATACAAAATGTAATGTGTGTATTTATTATTTGATTCATTGAACAATACATTTTTCTGTAATTGGTTCAATTCTTATTTATGTTTACGGAAAGTTTAGCTATAAATATATCTCTTAGTTTATATACTGTGTAATCATCTTTTTGATTAATGACAAAAAGGGGGAGAAATGTTAAATGTTAAAAATTCAAATGTAGAAGATGATTATGATTTTAATTGCATATATTATAAAGGGAGATAATATTTAAGTGGTTATAACAGATGATAATGTAATATGAAAGAAAATTATGTGGTTATTAAAATCTAAAAGATACTTATGTAATTATTGATATCTAAAAGTTTTATCTCTGAGAGGTGGAATTTGACACAAACAATAGAAATAAGCTTAAGTGAACTTAAGTCAACAAACTTGTTTGTTAAATTAAAAGTTAACCCAACGAAGGTGCTTTGTTGAGTTAAATATATTTCATAATTGATTTAATATGGTTTGTCATCATCAGAAAGGGGGAGATTGTTGAGTATTTTGTTTTGATGATGTGTGCTAAATGAAAGTAATCATATTTACTCAATTACTATTGATTGTGAAAAGAAATTAAAAATCATCAATTAATCCAAAAAAAGTTTACTAATATAAATACTTGTCTGTATTGGATCTGAAATTATATGAAATTAATAACTAGTCGTTTCAGTGCATTAATTTCTCATTTAACTAAACGTTAAGTTAACATGTGTGTTTTTATTGAAAAACATGATATTTTTTAAAGTTATATTTTCTATATCATGAACGGTGCATGTTTAGACAACTTGTTAAGTTAGAGTGTTATTTGTATAGAGATCATGTGAGAACTCGTTAAGTTAAAGGCTTAAAGGTTAAAATAGGTCACGTGAGAACTCGTTAAGTTAGTGAGTAAAAGAAGAGATGAACTCGTTAAGTTAGTGTTATACACGTGGTGAATTAAAAGTTACGAATGTTATATTGTATCACGTGAGGTGCACATGTTTAACTCGTTAAGTTAACATAACTAAATGCGTTGAGTTGCTATATTGAACACTAAGGCAATGCGTTAGGTTAGCGTTATAAAACTTAAGTTGTTATTTTTGCATGTGGTAAAATTCTTATTATAAAAACATTTGTTTATTACTGGTTCGTTGAGTTATCTGTAAGACAATGAAGATGGTTCATTGAGTTATTGTAATACAATGAAATTGGTTCGTTGAGTTAGCGTAACACCATGGACTTAGTTCGTTGAGTTAGCTACAGTAATTATCATGTGAGTTGGCACATGAGGAACTCGTTAAGTTAATATCTACTTGTGTTACTCATTTAGTTAACATTAAAGTAACAACTTCTTATTATACTTGATGAAAAATTTTGGAAGAGAAAGTTTATTTTGTAGGAAATTTTTCAGAGATCTAGGATTGATGATTAAAGAAAATTTGAAATATAAAGGTGGGTCAGAACATGTGTATTTCGATGAAGGAAAAAGAGAAGACGTGAAAAAGTGGAAAATTGGTAGTGATTAAACGTAGAGGATATGCATGAAATGAAGATACATTATAAAACGCATAGAATTCTCGTTGATCATTTATCCTTGCACACCAAACGAAAAATCTTTTCAAGGATCAAAAACACTTTTCGGGGAAAAGCTCTAAAATGGAAGAAAATTCAATGAAGCAGAAAAGGTCAGATTTATGTCATTGAAGATCTGAAGTATGAGATGGAAGAAAATTCAGTGAAGTAGAAAAAGGTAAGATTTATGTCACTGAAGATCTGAAGTATCAGAAGAAAGCAAATTCGATGAAGCAAAGAAAGACAAGATATTCGTCACTGAAAAATTGCTGAAGAAGAAAAAGAAGAAGAAGAAGAAAGATCACAAACAAGGAGAAATGTTTTAAATTCCGCAAATTAGTTTTCTCTATTTGTAGTTATGAAATTTTATAGATGAAATATGGTATCGATATATAATTGCATCTACAATTTCTGAGGAGAATTGAATTGTATGTTGTAATTGAAACCTTGAATAAAATGATTTTATGAAAACAGTGTCTTGACATGTTTTTGAGTTTTGAAGTTTCAATTATAAACGAAAATGTTGAAAAACACAATTCACCCCCCTCTTGTGTAGCCATACGATCCTACAACATAGAAATTGGCATTATGCTTCATCTCATCCTATTGATCAGATAATAGGCAATCCTAATCAAAGAGTTAGGACTAGGTCTTCAGTAGTCAACATTTGTGGTGCTTATTCATTTGTTTCCTTACTAGAACCTAAGAAAATTGAAGATGCCTTAGAAGATGAATTTTGGTATTTAGCTATGCAAGATGAGCTAAATCAATTTATAAGAAATGAGGTATGGGATCTAGTTCCACCACCTAAAAATTTGTCCATAATTGGAACAAGGGTATTTAGAAACAAAGTAGATCAAGATGGACATATAGTTAAAAATAAAGCTAGGTTAGTTGCTCAAGGTTACAAGCAAGAGGAAGGAATTGACTATGGTGAAACATTTGCTCTTGTTGCTAGACTAGAATCAATACAAATTTTGTTAGCATATGCTTGTTACATGGATTTCAAATTATATCAAATGGATGTTAAGACTACTTTTTTAAATGGATATATAAAAGAAGAAGTTTATGTAAAACAACCACTAGGTTTTGAAGATTCAAAACATCCCAAGTATGTTTACAAGCTTAAAAAGGCACTATATGGCCTTAAACAAGCCCCTAGGTCTTGGTATGAGAGATTATCTAAATTTCTTATGGAAAAAGGGTACTCTATGGGAAAGGCAGATCAACTCTTTTTATCAAGAAGGTCGGAAAAGATATATTGGTAGTTCAAATCTATGTAGATGACATCATATTTGGAGCAACAAATGATAAATTAGTTGAGTCCTTTTCGAAAGACATGACTAATCAATTTGAAATGAGTATGATGGGTGAACTATCATTTTTCCTAGGCTTAGAAATTAAGCAATTAAATCAGGGTACTTTTATTTCACAAGAAAAATATACTCAAGATTTATTAAAGAGGTTTGGGTTAGACAATACCAAAACAAAGAATACACCAATGAGTACTATCACTAAGATGGATAAAGATGACTCTGGAAAAACTGTAGATATAAAACAATATAGAAGTATGATTGGTTCATTACTTTATTTAACAACTAGCCGACCAGATATTATGTTTAGTGTGTGTACTTGTGCTAGATATCAATCTAATCCTAAAGAATTACACCTACTTGCTATTAAACGAATTTTTAAATATCTATTAGGAACCATCAATTTCGGATTGTTTTACTTTAAACACAATTCTCTAAATTTAATAGGTTATAGTGATGTTGATTTCGCAAGATGTAAGTTTGAAAGAAAAAGCACTAGTGGCACTTGTCAATTATTAGGAAATTCTTTAGTGTCTTGGTTTAGCAAAAAGAAAAATTGTGTAGCATTATCTACAACTGAAGTTGAATATATAGCTGTTGCACTTTGCTATGCTCAAATCCTATGGATCAAACAAACTTTAAAAGATTTTAATTTAGCCTATGAACCAACTAAGATTTTCTGTGATAGTAGTTCTACAATAAGTTTGTCTAAAAATCGTGTCTTACATTCACGAGCTAAACATATAGAAGTTCGACATCATTTTCTAAGGGATAATGTTATAAAAGGAAAAATAGTATTAAATTTTGTTCCTACCACAGAACAATTAGCAGATCTATTTACAAAACCCTTAGATGAGAATACCTTTTCAAAATTACAATTAGAACTTGGTATCTATAGGTTATTTGATGTTTAATTTGTCTTGTTCATTACATAATATTTTGGTTTGTTACAAAGTAGCTTTAGAATTTAAATTTCTTTATTTAAAAAAAAAACTCAAAATATCTATTTTAGAATTACTATTTACTAGTAGTTGAGAATTTATGAAATTCTGATTTTTATTGAAGTCAATTTATTTAAGAAAAATTCAAAAAAAGTTACTTAAGAAAAGTTAATTTGATTCAATATGAGTACCAACTGTATTTTTGTTACTTATGTTTACACCATTATAGAGATTTTAACTGAAAAATACATAGAAAGTATGTACCGTTTATTAAAGGAAAGTTATTAACATACTGCTAGAAAAATTAAGTCTTGTGGTTGACTCTTATTCAATTTACTATCTTGTTTTCTTGTTTGTCTGCAATTGCTTGAGTAATTAAGTCCGTTAGGGATCTTAAAGCCTAGTCACTTGAACCAACAGGTTTGGGATGTACTAACTGAAAACTCATTTTACAAGTAATTCAGATTCTATTTAATATAAAAAAAAAGGTTACCTGTTCTCACTTATCATTGAGTAACTAGTTATCTTTCCCCTAAGCAAGGGATTGTGATCACGTAAAATGATGATATTGTGAGAGGTAATACATAAAATAAAAAAAAGGGGGGGCCAATGTACTCAAGCCTAATTTATTTTACAAGTGTTATAACAATTCTACCATAATCTGTGCATATAATCTTTGTTATTTTTCTTTGTTATTATCTATTCTTTACACATAATGTAATGCATTTATTTTCTTAAGTTTGTGTACTCATTATTGAATTCTTTTAAGTTACCTGAAGGCCTATCTCTATGAATTTTCTTTTGTAAACTGAATAAGATAAAAGCCAAAAAGTCTAAATTGTTAAATCTACTACTTATTTCTGTATTTAAATTAAAAAAAAAGGTAGAGAGACTCAAATCTATTGGGGCTTAGCAACCTAGTTTAAGTACGCCAGATTTTGATCTTAAATGAAAAATCTATTTAAGGCTTAGCAACCAACTTAAGTAAGCTAATCTTGGACTTTAATGACAAATCTATTAGGGCTTGGCAACCTAATATTAAGTACACCATAGATTCTCTAAACTACATTTATGTAGGGGGAGCAAACAATGACAAACAATGGTACATTTAATCAAATGCAAATATTCTGGAACTTATACTGATAAAAAGTTAGACTCATTTAGTTAGTTTAACATATAGTTATGTATTTCACTTGATTTCAGCTATTTTATCTAACCCTTTGAGTTTTTTGTATTGTTACGTTTTTACTCTTCTACAAACTCGAATAGGTAGATTTCTCTCTGAGTTTCTGTTTTAAATTCTTATATTTTATCCTTTTAAGAAACTCAAATAGTTATGCTTAAGTCTTCAACTTTTACGCATATCCATCCGAGAAACTCAAACAATTAACTTAATATTATTATATTTTTATGGAAGACTTAAAATATGACAATAACTATTCTAGTTTGTCGTATAGTTATGTGCTTTACTACTCATAAAACTCGAATAGTTATCATAAGTCTTCAAATTTTCTCAATTTTTATTTAGCTAGTAGTTATTTTCTTTACACGAACAGTTTTGCTAAATCTTCTACTTTTATCGATTGTAAAACTTGTACAGTTATTGTAAACATTCGAGTTATTTATCAGTAATGAATCTTATATTTATGCTTTCAATGATTGAATCCATTTATCCATTTATAAACTCGAAGAGTTATAAATGTTTTACTAACAACCTTTTATGTTTCTACCTTGGTAAAACCCTAGTTTCACAATATTTACTTTCACTAAGTTCTATAGTGAACAACGAAGATTAATCGACAATGTCAGGATATGGATGAGGACGTGGAAGAATGACAAAAGTGTAGAATAGATAGATGGAACTTCAGAAGATAGAAAATGAGATCAATGACATTTACTTAAGGTATACTTTTCTAATGAAGTACTACATGAAATTAGAAAAGTTGTTCAAGATGAGAAAAATTTCTATTGGAAATTTATTCAAAATTATGTTGAAACACAGTTTAGACTAAAATAGACCGAACTTTCTACATTACAAATGTGGAAACGAACTTTACAATCTAACCTTGAGGTTGTTATAAGTTCTGGACAAGTACTTGAACAATCGGTACAGTCTATTACTTATTTTGAAAAGAAATGGGGACCAATGATAGAAAATGTCAACAGGGAATTAGAATCTTTGTATTCTCAACATTATTTTCCTCTAACTATTTTAGATGACATTCAATAATTTATTGATGAATAGAAAACTACCATTTGGAAAATGGGCCTTCATAGTGAAGGACAAAAAGTTTATCAACTAAAAATGGCAGAGGTTGAGAGCTTAAAACTCTATATTCCATTATTGCAACCTAGGCATCATGGTGAAGGACCATCAAGACCGTAAGTACCTTTAACAGGAGAAATTAAAAAAACTTTAGAACGTCCTGAACAACTAGAAACATTGCAAACATATAATTGGAAAAAGAAGAAGACATTAGAATATTTTGGACTGATTACAAGTGTACAAGACATATTGCAGCAAAGAGAAGAATTGTTGAAAAATGGAAAACTATGTTCCATTGCACAAGCTGGACAGGATTTTGTTTCAAGAATCCCAACAGATGTGACAAATAACGGATTACAAGTATACACTCTAAGGTATTGTGTCACATTATTGCATAATGTTTCTTTTAATACAATGGACAGTTTTTCACATCATGCTGCAAGCCAACATTCTTTTCCTATGGAAAGAGAACATGTAGGAAATTTTGATGATATATATACAGATGATATCGATTTTGATGACATAGACATTGAGTCTTTGAATTTTGAAGATATTTCATCTAAAGAGGAATGTATAGATATTCTTCTTCTTTCTATATCTCGGATAAAGACTTTTGATTTTTGGTATAGTTGCTTATACTACATTTTATACATGTGGTTATGTCTGTTATAATATCGGGTATATTTGTTGATAAATGTATATAATCAACAAATTACATAGTTACAAATAGAATATGACACTACTAATGTCTCAATTATAGAAATTTCAGAATTACAAAATGATTCTATTACACAGATAGATATAGAACATTCTTTCATATAAAGATAGTTGTTGTATAGACCAATTATAGAAATAAATGTTGCTGATAGAATAGTACAAAGACTGTTGATACTGATATGTTTCAAGAAGACCACATAGAGGAAATTCAGCAGATTATTGATATGACTATAACAGATATTTCAGACATTTATACTAGCTTTGAAAGAAATTCCACCAATTTTGAAAGATCTGAAAATATAGATGCTGCTGATAATATTGAAACAAGTCCCACATCAAAACATCATGACAAGAAAATACCTAATCTTGAACAAAATTTAGACAAAAATACATTGTTACGGTTCAGAAATAGTTCCTGTTATGAAAAATTTCAGACATATAAAACTTTCACAATTTTATATTCAAGGCTAGTTAAGTTTGAAGGGATAGCACATATACGAGAAATGTTTGAATTTCAATGCTTGTTGACTCTGCTTCCATAACAACCAAGCCATCTTGTTATACCAGAACATATAAGTTGTTTTTACTCAAACTTAATAGTGGAAGAAGGTATTCCTGTTTCCAATATACAAGACTATGATATATATTTAACTTCAGAATTACTTTATCAAGTACTTGGTTTGAAAAATGGAGTTAAATTATTAGAAAGAAAACAGGTTTATCAGTTGGGATGTGACATTAAAGTTTAGCCAAAGATCCGACTGCTAACAATCCAATGAGATTACTAAATGATTTAAATGGCCAAGCACGTTTTGTTGCAAAAATACTGCATGCTTCACTCTTTTAGAGGTTTGGTCATGGTGCAGAGGTTGGCAGATGCTGTCTTTGTGCTACATATGTATTAATTAACCATATACAAGTGAATTGGTATGATTTATTTGTTTCTCATATCTTAAACTTGTAGAGTAAATTATTTTATGGTGATACACTTTTGAGAATTGTGGCAAGTCAAACAGATATTACACCTTGGCCACAGAAAAGATTAAAGTCAAGATCTTTCTCTACAAAGGAACTACAAAAATACTAGGAAGTAGATACACCTATAATTCAACAACAACAACAACAAGATTAGCAAACTCAGTCACAATAGCAACAGTCAACACAATTTTCAAAACAACATAAAGATACAAATACAGGTATACAAATAGATACAAACATAGGTATACATACAGATACACATATAGATTTACATATAGACATAAATACTGAATTTTTACAACCGTCACAAGTTTCACAAACTAATTTAGATCAAGTAATAATTGATCAGATAAATAGAGTAAGTACATAAATTACAAGGCAAATTTCAGATACTTTGATCAATATTTTTCAAAGACAAAGAGGCTTGTGATTATACAAATTCTATATTGAATGATTAATTTATTGTAATTTGTTACCAAAAATTACTTATGTAAAGCAATCACATTATGTAAACTGTTTACTGCATTTAATGATCATATACTTGTTTTTGACAATTTTTGTTTCAAACAGTTTTATTTAAAAAGTTTATTCTTATCCACGAAAGTTATGCATGTTTAAAAATGTCTTTTTGAACAATATATACTTAGCAAGTTTTTCTTCCTTACATTTTATTTACTTTTTAATAATGCCAAAAGGGGGAGAAGGTAGATTATTTGACTTATTAGGTTTTGACATCATCAAAAAGGGAGAGATTGTTAGGAATTTTGTTTTGATGATAAATGCTTTATTAAAGTTTATAAATAAGTCTAAATAATATTTTCTAAGTATAATAGTCACATAATTAAATGTTGAAAGTTTTCGGATAGTTAACTTTCAAATAGTTAAAGTTTTCGGATAGTTAGATTTTCAGATAGTTAAACTTTCAAATAGTTAACGTTTCGATTTAGTCGAAGAGTTATGTTAAAAACTCATATAGTTAAGTTATCTGCACATGTGTTTTTAATGTTTTAAGTTGTCACGTGTTTTCCATGTGCGTTCAGTAATGAAAATTGACAACTAGAGAAGAAGAGATATAGAAGTTGAGCAAAAAGAAGAAAGGAGCTACGTGCATAAAGATCAGGTTTTATACAATTCGAAATTAGTTTTGAATAAGGACTTCATTTTCTATTTGAATTGTATATCGGACATTACTATATCAAAACCGTCAAGAAGGGAATTGAGCTAAAAAGATATTGTAAATTCTTTCTTTAAAGTTTATAAAGAATAGAATTTTATTTACAAGTGTTTTGTGCTCTTGTTTTATCCACTGGTAATTTTAATTACTAAAGACACAATTCACCCCCCCTCTTGTGATACAACGATCTTACATAGATGATATCATTTTTAATGACATAGACATTGAGTCTATGAATTTTGAAGATATTTCATCTGAAGAGGAATGTACAGATATTCTTCCTCTTACAGTATCTTAGATAGAGACTTTTGATTTTTGGTATAGTTGCTTATACTACATTTTATACATTTGGTTATGTTTGTTACAGTATCGGGTATATTTGTTGATAAATGTATATAATCAACAAACTACACAGTTACAAATAGAATATGACATTGCTAATGTCTCAATTATAGGAATTTCAGAATTATAGAATAACTATTACACAAATAGATATAGAACATTCTTTCATACAGAGACAGTTGTTGTATAGACCAATTATAGAAATAAATGTTGTTGATAGACAGAATAGTACAGAGACTATTGATACTGATATGTTTCAAGAATATCACATAGAGGAAATTCAGCAGATTATTGATACGACTATAACAGATATTTCAAACATTTATACTAGCTTTGATAGAAATTCCACCAGTTTTGAATGATCTAAAAATATAGATGCTACTGATAATATTGAAACAAGTCCCACATCAGAACATCATGACAAGAAAATACCTAATCCTGAACAAAATTTAGACGAAAATACATTGTTACGATTGAGAAATAATTCCTGTTATGAAAAATTTCAGACATATAAAACTTTCACAGTTTTATATTCAAGGCTAGTTAAGTTTGAAGGGATGTCACATATACAAGAAATGTTTGAATTTCAAGGCTTGTTGACACTACTACCACAACAACCAAGTCATCTTGTTATACCAAAACATATAAGTTATTTTTACTTAAACTTAACAATGGAAGAAGGTATTCCTATTTCCAATATACAAGACTATGATATATATTTAACTCCATAATTATTTTATCAAGTACTTGGTCTAAAAAATGGAGTTAAATTATTAAAAAGAAAATAGGTTTATCAGTTGGGATGGGACATTAAAAGTTTAGCCAAAGATCTGACTGCTAACAATCCAATGAGATTACTAAATGATTTAAATGGCCAAGCACGTTTTATTGCAAAAATATTGCATGCTTCACTCTTTCAGAGGTTTGGTCATGGTGTAGAGGTTGGCAAATGTTATTTTTGTGCTACATATGC
Organism: Cymodocea nodosa; assembly: GCA_036874045.1. Lineage (NCBI taxonomy): Eukaryota > Viridiplantae > Streptophyta > Magnoliopsida > Alismatales > Cymodoceaceae > Cymodocea > Cymodocea nodosa. The sequence continues at coordinate 13,312,795 of CM072342.1, read as the reverse complement.
ATTAATTAACCATATACAGGTGAATTGGTATGATATTTTTGTTTCTCATATCTTAAACTTGTAGAGTAAATTATTTTATGGTGATACACTCTTGAGAATTGTGGCAAGTCAAATAGATATTACACCTTTGCCATAGAAAAGATTAAAGTCAAGATCTTTCTCTACAAAGGAACTACAAAAATACCAGGAAGTAGATACACCTGTAATTCGACAACAACAACAGCAACAAGATTGGCAAACTTAGTCACAACAGCAACAACAATAGCAATAGTCGACACAATTTTTAGAACAATAACAACATACAGATACAAATACAGGTATACATACAGATACACATACAGATTTACATACAAACATAAATACTGAATTTTTACAGTAGTCGTCACAAGTTTCACAAACTGATTTAGATCAAGCAATAATTGATCAGATAAACAAAGTAAGTACAGAAATTGCAAGGCAAATTTTAAATACTCTAATCAATATTTTTCGAAGACAAAGAGGCTTGTTATTATACAAATTATGTATTGCATGATTTATTTATTGTAATTTGTTACCGAAAATTACCTATGTAAAGCAATCACATTATGTAAACTGTTTACTGCATTTAATGATCATATACTTGTTTTTGACAACTTTTGTTTCAAACAATTTTATTTAAACAGTTTATTCTTATCCACGAAAGTTATGCATGTTTAAAAATGTCTTTTTGAATGATATATACCTAGCAAGTTTTTCTTCCTTACAATTTATTTACTTGTTTATATTGCCAAAAAGGGGGAGATGATAGATTATTTGACTTATTAGGTTTTGACATCATCAAAAAGGGGGAGATTATTAGGAATTTTGTTTTGATGATAAATGCTTTATTAAAGTTTATAAATAAGTCTAAATAATATTTTCTAAGTATAATATTCACATAATTAAATGTTGAAAAGTTTTCGAATAGTTAACTATCGGATATTTAAAGTTTTCGGATAGTTAGATTTTTGGATAGTTAAACTTTTAGATAGTTAACGTTTCAATTTAGTCAAAGAGTTATGTTAAAAACTCTTATAGTTAAGTTATCTGCACATGTGTTTTTAATGTTTTAAGTTGTCACGTGTTTTCCATGTGCGTTCGGTAATGAAAATCGAAGAGTTAGATAACTGTTTGAGTTTTTATACGCATGGATCTATAACTGTTCGAGTTTTATAGAATGACTAATGAACAGATAAGTTTTCTATGTTAAATCATGTGTTTTGTAGGTGCAAAAACTCGAAGAGTTACAGATAAGTATTCAAGTTTTACAGGACTTAAAGGATAAGTGTTCAACTAAAATGAAGACCTAGAAGATATTCTACAAGTCTTCAAGAAGATAAATTTTCGGTGAATCTATGAGTGGAAATCGTGGAAATTCAAAATGATAGTGGAGAAAATGGAAATTCAAAAAAATAGTGGAAATTGTGGATGATTTGAATTTGAAATTAGTACGTGGATTATGGATTAAGTGGATGAACATGCTAAACGTGAAATCATAGTTCGACTACTAATAGAGAGTACAAGCTATATTACAATAAGGATCCCAATCTCAAAAACCAAGTCTGAATATTCAATTCAAATCCCAAACTGAAAAATCAAGTCTGAATATTCATATCTAGAAAAATTCTCCAACATTAGAAGAAGTTCGAAATTCCAAGCAATTTCAGAAAAGGAGTTGCAAACGCAATGCAAGAAGTCTGGAAATTCGACAATTGGAGAAGAAGAGATACAGAAGCTAAGCAAAAAGAAGGAAAGGAGCTACGTGCATAAAGATCAGGTTTTCTACAATTCAAAATTAGTTTTGAATAAGGACTTCATTTTCTATTTGAATTGTATATCAGACATTATTGTATCAAAACCGTCAAGAAGGGAATTGAACTGAAAAGATATTGTAAATTCTTTCTTTAAAGTTTATAAAGAATAGAATTTTATTTACGAGTGTTTTGTGCTATTGTTTTATCTACTAGTAATTTTAATTACTAAAGACACAACTCACCCCCTCTCTTATGATACAATGATCCTACACCCCAACTAGTTGGGAATCTCTATGGGACAAAGTACGTGATACTTGGAGAAATCTATTATGTTGGGGCCTAGTAAGGCCTTCTATAAGCTTTCGCCTATTTGAATACTCCTGGTGTATACCAGGCTATTTGAGTGTCCATTGAGACTCACATGTTATCACCTCCATGGATACTACTAAAGGATCAAAAAATAATAATAATAATAATAAAAGCTAAATATTATGCAATTAACCATCATTTATTCATTAATATTATGCACTTTTTCATTCAAAACACTTCCCCTATACTTAAATTTTGCTAGTCTCTTAGCAAACTAAGATCTAACTAGTTAGTCTTTCTAAAGTTGCTAGAATTAATTCTTCATTTTGTATCTTCAGAATACATAAATTAGATTACTATATAGATATTCTATATTGATTTAGCAATCTATTTTAACATTGTTTTCTTCTCTTCAACCTGCAAATATATTTAAAACATATGTAAATTACATACAAAATATATTAGCATCAGATAGGTGGTAATTATATTATCATTTTTTCTTCTTTTTAACAACTGTTATCTTAAATTTTCCAATATGATTTCCAGAATAAATTTCAACTACATATGAATCAAAACACCTTCCAATTCAATATGATTAAAACAAGTAGAATAATGAATTGTATCTCAAATAAACAACTTCAAAAGTCTAATCTAGATTCATACTTCAATAATCTTAGATAACAAAAAATATACTTGATTCAAAAGATATATGTATTTCACAAAACACTTTTATCTTTTCAGAACAGTATATGCATATTTGTACTTTAAAAGTTAATTTGAAAAGCTTGAATGATACAAGAGCTTTCTAGTGTACCTATGTATCGAGCTTTCAGTCAACAATCCTAGATCTAATCAAGATCTTAGGTTGCTAGATTTAAAAAGTCATTTTTTAGGTCAACAATCCTTACATACCTATCTGCTTAAGTACAAAAGGCTCGTGATCAAAAAGTCAATAAACTCTCAAAGTTTTTTCTTTTTTTCTTTTCAACATAGTATATATATGTATTTCATTATTACAAATGTAATAAAACACAAATCTCATATAATCCTGCTTCTATTATTCACTAAAAATATGAATCCATATCAATAAGCTCATACTTTTTCTATAGTTTAATAAGTTTTACACATAAATCATTCTACTAGTTTAATCAATCAAATTAAATGTATACTTGATCATATGTATTTCATTTAATCCAAAAATCAACATTTCAGCTCTTTTTAGGATTTCAGATCATTTACTGAATTTTAGTTAAGCATTCTGATTTCTTTTTAAAATCGTTAAATTGCTAAACTCATAAAATTCAGCAAAAACATAAGATATTATATCTAGATTTGTATTAACAATAAAATTTTTGTAGCATCTTATATAAGATTCTAAACATAACATTCAAGTAGTTACAATTCTTAAAAATTTGACAGTCTCAATTATCGAATAGTTATAGCAAATTCATAAAAAATTTCAATTTCCATAGAACTTTGCAGTACCATTCTAATTCCTCTAATTAACAAAATTACTTGACTTTTAATCTAATTACCTCCCCCCCCATACCTACATTTTGCATTATCTTCAATGTAAAAGATTTTACAGTAAATACAACAAATGTTAGTAAGCATGAATATTGTTTGGTTGATTTAGCACCAAACTCAACCAACTTAATTTGTTGAGTTAATGAATAACTCCACGAACTGAGTTTAAATATAAATTCAGGATAAGTAATCAATTATATACCTTATACTTTTGTATATCCTTCAATATCTTCTGACTTTTGATTCTGAAAAACTTTTCATTCACAAATAAAAGCAGAATATATAACAAAATAACATAACATAAATTGTTAAATCAGTGTCTTGTGTGGAACCCAGGCTCCTATGCCTTTGGTGGCTCACAAGCAAGCCAGTTGGTTTCCTAGAATAGGTACCAGCAAACTAGATTGATATTTTGTTTTTTTTCTCTTTTCTTTTTATAAAATAAAATAAAAACTAAAATTTTTTCTTCCTTTTCTAAAAATAAGTACAGATTACATACAACATTAAAAGTACAAAATCATAATTTAAGAACATGATTGAAAAGTAGTAACAAATGGAATAAACGTATCAGTCGAAGCAAACTTTTTAGGCATAATTCTTCTTGCTATTAATTCTATTTTAATGCAATCTACTTTCCTTTTTAACTTGTAAATTTGCAGTATGTTATCAATACTAAATATAAGTGTATTTCCATTAATGAAATGAAATGCAGAAAGGGATCCTTTTCTGTTCCAAGATAATGTAGCTATTTCTATTTCTACATATATTTCAATATATTCCTCTTCCCACTTCCATTCAATTAGGTCTTTCATAATCCATATTTGAAATTTCATCAATTCATCCTACCATCTTATCAAACATAAAGTAGGATCATCATATTCATTATACCACATTCCTAATTGAATTTTATCATATTCTATAGATGATGGTTTTAGCTATATCACTCGGTATAAAGTTCATCATACTATCTATGCTTACTATGTATAAATCAGATCTAAATGCAACTAATATATCTAACACTAAATATATATATCCATAAAGTATGACATGTATGTTGTTAATTAATGCTTTCTGTCCTAGATATATCATAGTATTTTCAGTCAAAGATCTATTCAGAAAATTATACACATTTAAGCATAAATCCTCATCCCAATTTCCAGTTGGTCTCTAGTAATACAATTTTTTAGGAATTGTTGAATTTTTATTAGAAAATGTTTAACCCACAATTCTCAGTTGGTACTTCAAATCTATTAGGCCTTCCTATATTCCATTCTTCTCTAGTGATAGGATTTCTAATCAAAATATCGGGTAATAGAATTGCATTCCTTGGTTTGATTCTATAAATAATTAATCCTTCATCTATCCCTATAATATGATCTATTCCTTCTAATGTATTGGGTGGAATTCCAGTAGTTTCTTCCATATTCAGATACTCATAGCTGATTGAACTACGATTAATTGACTTCCATAAAAATCCATCTCTAATCTTAGTCATTTTTGCAGCTTGTAGTCCATGAAAATATTTTTCTCTAACACAATCTTTAATTTCTTCTGATTCACAGCACAATTTGCATAGATCTTTAGTTGATAAGTTACTCAGTACTTCCCTCAATGCATCTAGTGATAATTTCATCAATTCCATCTATTGTGATTCTGTATAACATAAACAAAAATTTAACAGAGACAAAATCAACATAGCTACTTACATACCCTCGTGGAGTTAGGTCATAACTCAACGGACTAAGTTCGTTGAGTTAAGTTGTAGGATCGTATGGCTACACAAGAGGGGGATGAATTGTGTATTTTTAATATTTTCTGAAATATAATTGAAACTTTAAAACTCAAAAACAAGTCGACATATTATTTTTATAAAATCATTTTTATTCAAGGTTTCAATTACAATATACAATTCAATTCTCCTCAGAAATTGTAGATGCAATTATATTTTGATACCATGTATCATCTAAACAATTTCATAACTACAAACAGAGAAAACTAATTTACGGAATTTAAAACTTTTCTCCCTGTTTGAGATCTTTCTTCTTCTTCTTTTTCTTCTTCAGCAATTCTTTAGTGACGAATATCTTGTCTTTTCATGCTTCACCGAATTTGCTTTCTTTTGATACTTCAAATCTTCAGTGACGAAAATCTTACCTTTTTATGCTTCACCGGATTTGCTTTCTTCTAATACTTCAAATCTTCAATGACGAAAATCTTACCTTTTTATGCTTCATTGAACTTTCTTCAACTTGAGAGATTTTCCCCGAGAAGGTGTTTTTGATTCCTGAAAAAGATTTTTCTTTTGGTGTGCAGGGATGATTTGATCCTTGAAAAGATTTTTCATTTTGTGTGCAAGGATAAATTGATCAACGAGAATTCTATGCCTTTTATACTGTATCTTCATTTCATGCATATCCTTCACGTTTAACCACCACTAGTTTTCCACTTCTCCACGTCTTTTCTTTTTCCTTCATCGAAACACACACGTTCTAACCCACGTTTATATTTCGAATTTTCTTTAATCATCAGTCATGGATCTCTGAAAAATTTCCTGCAAAATAAACTTTCTCGTCCAAAAGTTTTTCATCAGTGTAATAAGAAGTCGTTACTTTAATGTTAACTAAACGAGTAACACAAGTATATATATAACTTAACGAGTTCCTCATGTGCCATTTCACATGACAAGTACTGTAGCTAACTCAACGAACTATGTCCGTGGTGTTATGATAACTCAACGAACCATCTCCGTTGTGTTATGATAACTCAACGAACTAGTAATAAACAAATGTTTTTATAATAAGAATTTTACCACGTGCAAAAATAACAACTTAAGTTTATAACGTTAACCTAACGTGTTGCCTTAGTGTTCAATATAGCAACTCAACGTGTTTAGTTATGTTAACTTAACGAGTTAATCATGTGCACCTCACGTGATACAATACAACATTCGTAACTTATAATTTCACCACGTGTATAACACTAACTTAACGAGTTCGTCTCTTCTTTTACTCACTAACTTAACGAGTTATCACGTGACCTATTTTAACCTTTAAGCCTCTAACTTAACGAGTTCTCACGTGACCTCTATACAAACAAAACTCTAACTTAACGAGTTGTCTAAACGTGCACTGTTCATGATACAGAAGATATAACATTAAAACATATCATGCTTTTCAATAAAAACACACGTTAACTTAACGTTTAGCTAAATGAGAAATTAATGCAACGAAACGACTAGTTATTAACTTCAAATCCAATACAGACAAGTATTTATATCAGTAAGCTTTTTCTGTATTAATTGATGATTTTAATTTCTTTTCACAAGCAATAGTAATTGAGCAAATATGATTATTTTCATTCAGCACACATCATCAAAACAAAAATACTCAACAATCTCCCCCTTTTTGATGATGACAAAACCATATTAAATCAATTATGAAATATGTATAACTCAACAAAGCACCTTCGTTGGGTTAACTTTTAATTCAACAAACTTGTTTGTTGACTTAAGTTCACTTAAACTTATTTCTATTGTTTGTGTAAATTTTACCTCTCAGAACTAAAACTCTCAAATGTCAATAATTATATAAGTATCAGTTTTCTAATTATCATCTATCAGATTACAATAACCATTTAAATAGCATCTCCTTTTATAATATATATATGCAATTAAGATCATAATCATCTTTTTATAATATTTCTCCCCCTTTTTGTCATTAATCAAAAAGATAATTACAAAGAATATATATACATATAATTACAACAACTCTTTCTGTAAACAAGAATAATAATTGAAGACATTTACAGAAAAATGTATTGTTCAATGAATCAAACAAGTAATACAAACATTACATTTTGTATTCAGAAACAAACAAAAACAGTTAGCGACCCCTCCTAAGTATATCACTTATAACATTACATATTTTATCTCCTAGATGCCTAATATCATTTCTGATGTCGTTAAGCACTGCAATTAAGTCAGGAGGTAGCTAGGTTTGCTGTTCTGCTTGAACTGAATAACTTTGTTGTTGTTGTTGTTGTTGTCGTTGAGGTTTATGCATGGCCTGGAATTTCTGCAAATCTTTGACACTAAATGCTCTCATGCCTTTAGTTTCAGAGGGCCAGTCGGATAAATTCAATTGGCTTGCAATGAGTCTACATACAGCATCACCATAAAATAACTTTGAACTCATATGCTGTAGTTGAGAAGTGAAAACATCAAACCAATTGATTTGAATTCTATTCAGCAAGCTATAAGTTGCATATAAACAACTTCTGTTGACTTCCATATTGTGTCCAACTCTCTGAAATAAATTTGCATGCAATATATTTGCAATAAACCTTGACTCTACATTCAGATTTTCCATTAATCTCATTTCAGAATATACATCTGGAATTTTTGATAAAGACTGAATGTTCCATTCCATTTGTCTTATCATATCAAATCTACTGGTAACAACAACACCTTCATTCTTTAATCCTAAAACTTCAAAAATTAACTTAGGAGACAATATAAACTCCTGTTCATTTATTTGAGTTTTCAGAAAATTTCCATTCTTGACCAGATTGCTATAAAAAGCTGCAATAAGCTTTGTGTATTGCTTCCATTTCGTTCCTACTAGCAAGAATTTAATGAGGCCTTGAAACTCAAACAGATCTCTTATGTCTATCAAATTTCTAAATTTTATTGGACGAGCATGCAGAATCTGACATGTAATCAGATTATTGTATTTCTGCAATGCTTCTTCAGATCTAAAATGAATTGTATTACCTTGAATGTTTAACATTGCACACAAAGAAGGTGATACCTGAAGCCGTGATTCAGAGTTTAATTCATCTTCAGGAACCTCTTCTTCAAAATGAATGTCATGTTGTTCCTCTTCCAAAATATTATCTTGAAGCTGCTCAGGTAAGTTTGATTCTTCAGCTTCAACAGTGTTAGGAACATTGTCAATATGCTCAACATTCATCTGTTCAGTCTCTATAAAATGTTCAGAGTACAATTTTTCTACAAATTCTACAGCCGGTGTATCTGTCTGTAATTGTTCATTTTGTTCAACAGATATTTCCATTGATTCATGTTGTGAATTCTCAGACTCTGCTTCTATAGATTCCGTAGAAGGCTGGTTAACTTTTAGCTCTTCTGGAGTCTTAACAATTTCAATATCTGCTACTCCAGACAATTCAGCCTTTGAACTAGTTACTGCCTCAACATTGTCAATTTTATCTACAATAACTTGTTCAATGTCAGGTGCCTGATGCTCTAATTTGTCAATTTCTACATCATCAGGACTTGTACTAATAGAAAAACTTGAGCTTATATTTGACTTGGATTTCTTCTCAAGCTTTCTAGCAAGGGAAAATAAAGTCTCATTATCTTCATCAGTTTCAGTGTGTTCGGAACTGATGAGTTTATCAGATGCACAAAAAGGTACAATATCTAGACATACATTGTCCTTTGAAAATAAATTTTCATCTGATTTTCCTTTTTCAATAGACTTTGTTTCCTTAGACATAATTTTTCTGACTTTCCTTCTTCTATAACATTTTTGTTTCTCGTTTTCAAGTATTGCTGTTTTCTTTTCAAATTGCTCCATAAAAGTTTTCTGATTTAATTCTTCTAAGGCAATTTCTATTGCAATAGCCTTTCGAAGACTATCAACTTTTGTTTTGTCTATAGCAATATTTGATTCTACTTGTTTTGAATATAAAGGAGTAGGGATAGCTGATTCATGCTCTTCCTCAAATGCATGTAGTCTTGTACCGTTTATAGGAGTTTGAGGAGTTCTATTTGATGAACCTACACCTTTTTTCAAATATTTTGCATACTGTTCCAAAAATACAATCTCAACACATTTCATTATGTATTCTCTATCATATTTACTTCGAATACCCATGTATGTAATACTTGCATCAGTATGTTGAAGTTCTTGTCTAACTTCATCTAATATATCTTGAGAAAAGAAGTAATCTCTATAAAGTTCTTCTAACCTTTTGTCCACTCGAAATATTTTCTTGAACCAAGTATGTGGAACTTCATCATTCTCTATTTCTTTTCCTTTTGCATCTCTTCTGCTTTTGCCTTTTCCTCTGCCACAACCTTTGTAGAACTTGGAGACCATCGTCGCAGGTTGTAATAGCAACAAGCGGGAAATATTTTCTTGACAAAGTTTACAAATAACCTAAGTCCCCGTGTTATAAGTGTTTAAATAGGGTTTTTAGGAGTATAACTCAATGTGAAGATAAGTCGGGTTTAGAAATTAAATAAATATTGAATAAAGTTTATTCAATCAAGGTACCCGAAATATTCAAGTATAACTCGTTGAGTTAACTAACCTAACGAGTAAAACGCTGTCTAGAGGCAGTTTTACACGTTACCTTATCTAACATAACGTCTAGTTAGTACACTTAAACAAGTTTTGGATGCTTCCAACTAAAACGTTCCGAAAACAACACACATGCTAAAACTTAACATTATCTTGAGAACATGGTAAACTATTTGAACATTTTGTCCTTTGAATCTAAAATAGTTTATTTGTCTTTTTAAATTATTTCATCAAGATTTTAAGAGGACATTAATTCAAATTAACTAAAATTTGTATTTTAAATTATATTAATCTATTTTTTTTTTGACAATGTTAATGCTCCCCCTACAAATATACTTCAAATATATTCAATTAAAATACAAAATATACTTGTAGTGACAATAGATGTTAAGTATAACTATACTTTTACATTTTATTTTCAAAGACTTCCGTTATCCTGACATCATCAAAAATGATTTCCAGAATCAATTCCTACTGTATATGAATCAAAACACAACTTTGAACTCAATTCGATTAATTCAAGGAGAACAAAAGAATGTATCTCAAATAAACGTTTTCAAAAGTACTAATGTTGATTCAATAAATCAGTAGTCATATTGGTATAAACTATATGCGATTCAAAGATATCTGTAATTAATGAAACAACAGTTTCTTTTCAAAACATAAATATTGATAATTTTCTTTAAAAGTTAGTTTGAAAAGCTTGAATCATATAAGTTCATATTTTTGATTTTCTCAGATAAATCATCAATCTCTCTATTGATCTCTAACTCTTTTGGAAAATTGATCATATCATCATTATCAGCTTTAGATTGAGATTCTCTAAGAGAATCTTCATTGAAGCTTACATGGAGGGTTTCTTCAATAGTCCTAGAAGTCTTGTTATATACTCTATAGGCTTTACTTCTAGTAGAGTAACCTACAAAAATTCCTTCATCTGATTTGACTTGAAATTTATCTCTTTTATCCTTAGTATTAAGAATAAAACACTTGCAGCCAAATGGTTTCATATAGGAAATTTTTGGAACCCTATTAAACATAATTTCAAAAGGAGTTTTATTAACATGAGGTCTTAAATGACTTCTATTAATAACATAACAAGCTGTATTTACTGCTTCAGCCCAAAGATTTTGAGGTAACTTATGTTCATTCAACATAGTTCTGGCCATTTCTTGAAGTGATCTATTCTTTCTCTCAACAACACCATTTTGACACGGTGCTCTTGGAAAAGAAAATCTGTGATCAATGCCATGCTCATTACAATAGTTATCCATTTGATCATTATCAAATTCAGTTCCATGATCACTCCTAAGTTTTTGAATAGAGACACTTTGCTCATTTTGAACAAAATTGCAAAACATTTTAAATTTTTCAAAAACATCAGTCTTAGATGCTAAAAAATATACCCAAGTGTATCTAGAGAAGTCATCTACTAAAACAAATACATACCATTTACCACCAAGACTTATGATTCTTGTTGGTCTAAATAGATCCATATGTATAAGTTCTAAGACTCTCTTGCTTGAAATATTAGTTTTGGATTTAAAAGAGTTTTTGTGAAGTTTACCTAAAATGTCAACAAATAGGAAGAATATCAAAGAGGAATATGATGCCTCTTAATCCTATTGTTGAGGTTGAAATCTTTGATGTGTGGGGAATAGATTTTATGGGTCCATTTCCTATGTCTAATCAATTTAATTATATATTGTTGTGGGTGGATTATATATCTAAATGGATAGAAGCTATTCCTACAAAAACTAATGACAACAAAGTAGTAATACATTTTATAAGAACCAATATAATTGCCAGATTTGAAATACCTAAAGCTATTATTAGTGATAGAGGAACTCATTTCTGTAATAGAAGTTTTGAAGCCTTAATGAAGAAATATGGAGTAAAACACAAAATTACAACATCATATCATCTGCAAACAAGTGGACTAGTAGAAAGTGCAAAAAAACAAATTAAGTTAATCTTAGAAAAAGTAGTAAATCCTACTAGAACAGATTAGGCTAATAGATTGATAGATGCACTTTGGGCTTATAAAACTGCTTATAAGACAAGCTTAGGTATGTCACCTTTTAGGCTAGTATATGGAAAAAGTTGTCATTTACCAGCTGAAATTGAATAAAAAGCTTATTGGGCATTAAAAACTGTAAACACTAATTTAAATCAAGCTGCTAAAAATAGGAAAATGCAATTGATTGAATTAGAAGAATTTAGGAATGAAGCTTATTCGAAAATTGTAAGAGAAAAAGAGAAAATGAAGTTCTGGCATGATAGAAAAATTATTCCAAAAACCTTTAAAATAGGACAAGAAGTATATCTTTATATGACTAGACTCCATAACCATCTAGGAAAATTAAGATCTAGATGGGCAGGACCTTACATAATTCGAAATATTTATCCCTATGGAGCTATTGAAATTGAAAATCCTAAAAATCAGAATATATTTAAAGTAAATGGACTAAGACTTAGACCTATTTTGAAGATACCAAAAAGTTCTTTTGGAATTATAGAAGAAATAAGAGTAGAGGACTACTCGAGCTTTACTTAGTAAGAAATTTTCTAAGTTTTGTTTTTTTAAAAAAAGCCCTTATTTAAACATAGTCGCGGTTCAACCGAAAGGAATTATCAGTTTTACCGAAGCATATGTTAAAAGAAAAAAATCATTGTGGTTCAACCGATAGGATCCATTGGTCTAACCAAAACACAAAAACATAAAAAATCTATATATTATATATTTAGTAAAAATGTCGATTTTACGGAAGCATAGCATCGATTCAACCGGTAAAGAAAAAAAAAGAAAATATTTAATTACAGTTCAACCAAGGAATATAACGGCTTGACTAAAAAATTTTAAAATGTTGAAAAATTAAGAGTCAATTAGACCAAAAATTCTTCGGTCTTGACCGAAGTATAAATTAATATTTTAAGTATTTTTATTAGATATAACTTTACGGAAAGTCCGTTGAGTTATGCTTAACTCAACAAACTTACTCTGTTGAGTTTAGGATAAGTTAACGAACTTACCCTGTTGAGTTAACTATAACTCAATGGAGTACTGTAGTTAAGTCCACAGACTTAGTCCATGGAGTTAACCGTAACTCCATGGAGAGGTAAATGAGAGAGCGATAGTTTGCGTGGGAAATGACCCGATTACCTGCCTAAACTTAGGGCTTATTTATACTTAAGTTAGGGTTTGGGGGCATTATCCATAGAATCATCTAAAACTTAGACTAGTAGAGATTAGAGCGATTCCATTCCGTTGCGTAACTCCACGATAAGGAAGATGACACCAGAATTCTGGGAAGATGCAATTGACACTTCAGAATTTCTTAAAGATTTGAAAGAGTGGCACACAAGGCGGAAGATTAGAAATACGACAAGAGAAAAAGAACTACAAAAGGTAGAATCTGACCTTTTCTACTAGAGGAAAGTGTTAGTTGATTTAGGCATAAAAATACCTTAAATTATGGAAACTAGAATCAGAGTAGCTACGGAAGTTGTTGTGAACAGAGAGAGAAAAATCAGACCAAATAATGAAGTTGCCCTAGAATTGATCCAATGCAAGGCTAGATTATGGTTCAAAAGACGCATAGGTAGACGGGCTCAGTAGGCAATCTGGGAGCAACAAAGGAAAGAAAATGAAGAACAGGCCACTGAAGAACAAGAGGAGCCGACTACTGAAAGACCTATCCCTGAGAAACAACAACCAGGACCTTTAGTTCAGCAAACAGAACCATTACCACGAGTAGCATTCACTTGGTTGAGAACTGAAGAAGAAGATAAAGAGTTTGCTAGCTTGGTCAAAATAGCAAGAGACCAAGGAGATGATGAAGAAATGGTTATAGTTAAGGTACATATTTTGTATGATGCCATAAAGTAAAAAAGGGCCGAAGAAAAGTTGAGGGCCCAATACAAAATTAAAGTTGAACAACATTAGGAAGCAGCTAGATCAAGTGGTGCAAGAGAAGCTGAAGCTGGTCCTTCGAGACCAGCAATTATAGAAAAAGTTAAACAGGAAGAGCTAGTACCTGTGGCTCAAAGGCCTGTAGAGCCTATTTTTGTAGATTTAATCTTAGATGAGGAAGAGGAAGACCAAACACAATTAATCAGAAAAAGGAAAGGAAAAGAGATAGTGTCTGAACATCAAGAAGAGATTAAATCTGAGATGCAAATATCAGTAGGGCCTGTACAGCCAATTTTTGTAAACCTACTATCCGATTCTGAGAATGAGCAGAAGTAGCAGCAACAAGAGCAAAGAAGAGAAGGAAAACAGGTTGAAACTAATCTGCAATCTATATAAGCAGAAGAAACAGAAAGTAGGGCAGAAGCTGATGTGCCTGTAACTCCATCCCAATCTGCCACAGGATCAAAAAGAACAGTGATAATGCAAATTGGTAGTCAGGAGGGAGAAGAAGAACAAGAAGTTGAACAAGTACATATGGAACAAGAAAGAAATGACTCAATAGATTCTACTAAAGAGCAAGAAACTCTTCAGCAAATTTTGGAAAGAATTCAAGACAGAGTGGAGAGTTCTGCTGGCCCTCCACCACAGATAGAAACAAAAGCAAAAATGCAGGAATCTCTTGAGCATTTTCAGCAAATTCAAGTTCAGCATATGGAAGAGGAAATTTAAGAACAAACCCCTCTAGAGCAACAATTTCACATTCTTGACCCGACTGAAGCAACAATTTTAAATGAAGTACACTTTTGGAGTCAGGAAGCATATAATAAATACTAAGAGATTAGGGGTTATGATATCATTTACAGTAGACTAGTAAATTGGGAAGGGATGCAAGAAATTAAGGATTTATTTGAGTTCCAAGGTCTACTGCAGTTTATTTTTTAATAGAGAGGGCATGCAGTATATGATAATCTAGTGCCCTACTTCTATGCAAATTTAAGAGAAGGAGAAAGTGGATTAATTTCCAATGTGGAGCAAGCTGATGTACAGATAACACTAGAGCTTCTCCACTACATTTTAGGACTGAAAAATGAAAGACTAGAAATTTTGGAAAGCACAACTGTAGTTGAGTGGACAGAACAGATGATAAAGGATTGTTTAGCTATCAATCCTAATGTGCCTTTATTAAATAGATTGAAGCACTTAAATAGTAAAGCACACATGATAGCTAACATTTTGATTAAGAATGTCTACCAACGATAAGGCCATGATATTGAATTAAGTCAGTGTTGTGTGGAAAGATCAAACAAACGTGGAGCATCTAGGGGTGGCGTGGAGAAGAGATCTACGTGGAAGAGAGGATTGCGAGTGGAGAATTCGAAGAACAACAAATTTACATGGTTCCCCAACACGGGTACGTCCATGGGTGATCAATCTATCATGATTCCTTGCTG
This sequence comes from Cymodocea nodosa, assembly GCA_036874045.1. NCBI lineage: Eukaryota > Viridiplantae > Streptophyta > Magnoliopsida > Alismatales > Cymodoceaceae > Cymodocea > Cymodocea nodosa. Next base: position 13,297,497 of record CM072342.1, on the reverse strand, counting down.
TATGGTTGCTGGTACAAAGAAGGGGGAGAACAAAATCAAGGGATGGTTTGGCATGGCATCCCTTAGACGTGGATGACCCCTTACATATATAGGGGCAATGGTTGGTGATACTCAAAACACAAGTTTGCCCCTGTACAAATTATCAAAGAAATACAACCATATTCATTGACACATACATATACTTGATGGAAGACACACGCATCACAAATCTCCACCTTGTCTTTCATCAATCTTCACCACGAACAGGTGATGGATCACCAAGACCCAACTTGGGTCAGCAGTAGCAATAGACGTTGAGTAAGTCCAAGCAATGCTTGAACTTGCTTTCAACAACACCCTTTGTAAACATATCAACCGGATTGTCCTTTATGTTGACCTTCATAATCTTTATCTTGTCTTCATTCCTGAGGAAGTGATACTTAACATCAATATGTTTAGTTCTATCATGAAAGACATTATCTTTGGAGAGACAAATAGCGCTAAGACTATCACAGAAGATATCAGCTTTATCAATGTGCCAACCAAAGTCTCCAAGTAAGCCTTTCAACCAAATCCCTTCCTTTGCAGCTTCTGTCATAGCCACATATTCAACCTCAGTTGTGGATAGAGATATCGTAGGCTGAAGAGTTGATTTCCAACTCACAATAGAACCTGCAAATGTAAAGACATAACCAGATAATGATCTCCTTCTGTCAACATCACCTGCATAGTCTGAGTTTGTATAACCAGCCATAGTACAACCCTGATCTGCTGCATACATCAAGCCAACACCTGGAGTTCCTTTCAAATATCTGAATATCCTTTTAACTACTTTCCAATGTTCCCTGCCCGGATTGAACATGAACCTACTAACAACACTCAAAGGATATGCCAGATCAGGCCTAGTGCATACCATAGCATACATAAGACTTCCAACTACCTGTGCATAAGGAACTACTACATATCAAACTTTTCAGAATCAGTTTGTGGACACATCGCAGATGACAATTTGACATTTCTGTCATAAGGCATGCTAATGGCTTTGCATGAAGCCATACCAAATCTACTAAGGATCTTCTCAATATACTTCTGTTGATTCAAAAACAGCTTACCAGAATTTCTTTCACGCCTAATCTCCATTCCAAGAATTCTGCTAGTTGGACTAAGATCCTTCATATCAAATTTTGATTTTAATGTATCCTTCAGCTCTTGTATCACTTTGATATTCTTCGCAGCTATAAGAATATCATCAACATACAATAACAAATAAACATGTGTATTCTAAAATCTGTGCTACAGCAATAGATAACAAAATTCTAATAGATGTATGACATACAACAGGAGCAAATACCTCATTGAAGTCAACTCCTTCTCGCTGTGAATAACCTTTGGCAACTAATCTTGCCTTGTGTTGCACACCTACGTTGCCTTGAGTCCCAATCTTCTTCTTATAGACCCATTTGCAACCAACAATATTTGTATTCTTTGAACGTTTCACCAGTTCCCAAGTCTTGTTCTTATGGAGAGATTGGAGTTTCTCCTCCATTGCAGACATCCAAAGACTAGCTTCTGAATCTTTCATTGCAGCTTCATATGTAGGTGGATCAACAGAATCCTCCACCTCAACTACTACTTGTAAGGCAAAAGCAACCAAACTATCATAGCCATATCTAATAGGAGGTTTAACGTCTCTTCTTAGATGATCTTTGGCAATGGTTCTTGGTGGTGGTTGCTCCACCTCTTCCTCCTCAACTTCATTTTCCTAAGTTTCAGATGAGATTTCTCTAATTTCAACTTGATTAGTGATAGGCAGCTGCTATGCATCATTTATCTCCATCTGTTCAGGAAGGGTGTACTCAATTTCTAGTGTTTCACCTACTAGTTTATCTATTTCCTGCAAAAGAAAATTCTCATCAAAAGTTACATCACGACTATATATTACTTTGTGAGATTCAATATCATATATCCTGTATCCCTTTACACCAACACCATAGCCTACAAATATGCCTTTCTTGGCACGTGGTTCCAGCTTGCCATTGTTCACATGATAGTAAGTTGGACACCCGAAAATTCTAAACTTTGAATAACTAGCAGATCTTTTCAACCATACCTCAAGAGGTATCTTCCCATCTAAGGCACTAGAAAGGGGACCTGTTCACCAGATAGGAAGCTGTGTTAATAACCTCTGCCCAAAACTTCTTGCTCAAACCTGCATGAGATAGCATACAACGTACCTTTTCTAGGAGTGTTCTATTCAATCTTTCAGCCACTCCATTTTGCTGAGGGGTATACCTGACAGTGTTATGCTGTGTAATGCCTTCATATTTACAAAAGTTATCAAATTCTTGAGAACAAAACTAAAGACCATTATCAGTTCTAAGATATTTTACCTTTCTGTCTGTTTGGTTTTCTACCTGCTTCTTCCAATGCTTGAAGCAAGAAAAAGCTTCACTTTTGTGTGTCAAAAAGAAAACCTAGTTCATCCTTGAATGACAGTCAATGATAGAAAGAAAATATCTAGAACTTGCAATAGAAGGCTGACGTGAAGGCCCCCAACAATCAGCATGAATATAATCAAAAACTCCCTTGGAGCTATGCTGACTACATGCAAATGACACTCTTTTCTGTTTACCAAAGACACAATGCTTGCACATGTCAATACAAGCAACCTTGTGCCCATCAAACTTGCCTAGACTACTCAGTTTCTGCATTCCTTTCTGCCCCAAATGACCCATCCTTGAGTGTCACATGACAGAAAAATCCTGCTGACCAGATATAGCTGATGTAGCTACGCCAACAATTGGAGTGCCCTGCAAAATGTATAAGGGACCAGATTTGGTTCCCTTCATAACAACTAACGAGCCTTTCAGTATGCTGATCTTCCCCTCACCACCTGTATATCTATAACCCTTAGCATCAAGGGCCATCAGTGAGATCAGACTTTTTCCAAGCTTTGAGACGTGCCAAACGTCCTCCAGAATTCTAATTGTGCCATCATGCAGTTTAAATTTTATAGTGCCCACACCAACTCTAGAACACACATCATCATTAGCCAAAGTCACTTGACCACCCTCCACCTACTCGTAGGTGTCAAAATACTCCCTAGTAGGAGTCATATGATGTGAAGCTCCTGAGTCCATAATCCACTGATCATCAGAATAGGCACTGCAACAAACTGTAAGAGAAAAGTCATCACCTGACGCAGAACTAGTTTCTGCCACAGCAGCCTTTCCTTTGTTCATAAACTTGGGACAATGTGATTTCCAGTGTCCTTTCTCCTTACAGTAATGGCAAGTATCCCTAGAGTACTTGCCCTTTGACTTGCTTCTATTTCTATTCTTCCCTCCACCTTGTCTCTAGCTTCTTCCCCTATTCTCTTGTTGCTGAGCTGAGAGGCCAACACTACTTGCCTCGTTTCTACCATGCACCATGTGCCTGAGCTCCCTGGAATGAAGGTTGTACCTCACTTCTTCCAATGTAATTGAATCTCTTCCAACTATACAAGACTGAACAAAGTTTTCATAACTCAATGGGAGTGAACAAAGCAAGATAAGAGCTGCATCTTCATCTTCTATGATTACTCCAATATTCTTGAGTTCCATTAGAATAACATTTAGCTGATCTAAATGCTGCTTAAGAGGTATACCTTCTATCATCTTTAAAGAGAACAATCTCTACTTTAACAACAATTTGTTTGTTAAAGACTTAGTCATATATAATGACTCAAGTTTCTGCTAAAGACCTAACGAGGTAGATTCATCAGCAACATCTATTATAACTTCATCAGACAAACACAACAAGATGGTGGAGTGAGCTTTCTCCTCCTACAATTCAAACTCTGGCGAATTTCTGTTCAGAGTAGTTTCCTTATTTAAAGGAGCCCAAATACCTTGTTGCTTTAGAAGTGCTTTCATCTTAATTTGCCATAAGCTGAAGCTATTCTTATCATTAAACTTTTCTATCTTCAACCCCGAAGTATTCATGTTTTCAAAACAACAAACAACCAGCAATACACATGAGATACAATGTGATTTCAACAAACTCAATTCTACGGCAAGGTACACAATAGCAAGCAATATCTCAACAACAATATGCTATTGAAACTACTGATTTCAACGAAATGCAATCAGCCACAAGCCAAGCGCACTACTTATCACAAAATAGTAGCAAATACTCGCACAAACCAAGCACAAAACCACAATCACAAAATGCCCAAAATCCGACAATCAAAGAGTCACTCGTCCAGAAAACTGTTGTGCCCTAGCCAGACGCCTCCTGCTGTATCTCTCTAAATACGAAACTTCTGACCACGAAATTTTAAAGGAAGGAATTTCAGGAAGCTTACTACACGTCCTCAAAATTTTAGATGCAACAGAGCACGGACGAGGAAGGCGAACGACTTGGCGTCGGCGTGTGCAAACTGGCACCGGCGACGACGGTAGTTGCGACAATGGGGGATATCCTTGCGAAAATAGCTTGAATCTTGATCAATCTCTTTGAAATTTTAAAGGAAGGAATTTCAGGAATCTTACTACATGTCCTCAAAATTTGAGATGCAACGGAGTACGGATGAGGAAGGCGCACAACTTGGTGTCGGAGTGCAACGATGGTAGTTACAACAATGGAGAGATCCTTTCTGGAAATGGCTTGAACCTTGATCAATCTCTTCGAAACTACAAATGCAAACCCAGAGATGTCCAACCTCGCTCTGATACCAGTTGTTGTGCGGAAAGATCAAACAAACGTGGAGCATCTAGGGGTGGCGTGGAGAAGAGATCTGCGTGGAAGAGAGGATTGCGAGTGGAGAATTTGAAGAACAACAAATTTGCGTGGTTCCCCAACATGGGTACGTCCACAGGTGATCAATCTATTGTGATTCCTTACTGTATGGTTGCTAGTACAAAGAAGGGGGAGAACAAAATCAAGGGATGGTTTGGCATGACATCTCTTGGACGTGGATGACCCCTTACATATATAGGGGCAACGGTTGGTGATACCCAAAAGACAGGTTTGCCCCTGTACAAATTATCAAAGAAATACAACCATATTCAATGACACATACAAAGACACACGCATCACAGTCAGTTTGTCAAATGGGTCACATATGCAGTTGTGAACAGAATTCAGATTAATTGGTCTATAGTTTTTATCTCCAAGCTGAGAGCAGTAAAAAAGAAACTATTTTATGGAGATCTAATTCCACTATTGATGGTGGATAGTATGGATTTCATGAAATGGACATCCAAAATGGTAAGATCAAGAACCATTTCAGTGAAAGAATACATAAATTATGTTGTTGCAGAGATTGCTGAACCTTCTAGAGAAATTGCAGGAGTTGTAGAAAGGATCAACCAATTAGAGCAATAATTAGAAAAACTCCTGAAGGAAGTAGATGAACTTAGGAGAAAAGATTAAATTGTATTGTTCGTCTACTTGTACTTATATTTGTATGAAAAATATCTAATTGATTGTAATGTAAATTATTCATATAAATGAATGAATATTTTTCAGATGTTTTTACATTCGTGTTTGAGAATGAATGATGTAATGGATGAACTATCTTGAATATTATATAATTGTTTGAACAAGATGCAAGATTGTTTAAATGATATACAAATTTGCTGAATGACAAGATTAAATGCAAGATAACTAGATAATGCCTGAAAATATCTGTATGCTGCAAAGTAAAATGTAAATTCTACACAACATGAGATGAACTACAAGTTAACTATTCATATAATGTTCAAATTTAAATGAGTTAAATTAGAACACTGCATTAATTACATGTATTTAACTTTATTTAAGTTGACAAAATGCAGGAAAGGAAAATATACGGAAGTTAATACTAGGAGTAAGTTTTAGAAGATTTGCTTAGTGTTAACTCAACGAAGTAAGTTCGTTGAGTTAACCTTAACTCCACGAGGTCAATAATAAATATGAGGTCACTCCATTGAGTTATCTGTAACTCAACGAAGTTAGTCCATGGAGTTAGCAATAGTAACCAAAGCTAGTCCGTTGAGTTAATTGTAACTCAACGAGGTTAGTTCGTGGATTAAACTAAACGGTTATTTTTTTAGCCACAAATGAAACTCCGTGGGTTTAGAGGTTACTAACAATTTGAAATAAGAAGTGGCACACATACCCATAAAAATAGGAACCACACTGCACATTACAAGACATGTTCTTGCAACGAGATTCATTTGCTTTATGGACGTGCATTATAAATATAGAACAGAATGTTATTTACAAGTTACCAGCACTTGTGGAAGAAAAGGAAATTCATTGGGGAACTGGAAGGAGAAGCAACTGATTCAACTTCATCCGTCAACAACTATTTACTGAATATAAAGCTTCAGACTGGTATGTAATTAATCTTCTGCTATTTGATTTTATGTTAAGAGTTTATGAGCACATGGATTCATTCTCCTAGCACTAAACGATTAGTAAGAACACCTACATAGGATTATTCAACATAGAGATGTACTGAAATATTTTTTGAGTTGAACTTTAACGAAATCCTTAGGGGTGTAACTAACCTTTCTTTAAAAGAGAACGAAGATATGGTTGCTCTAGTATAGAAACCATTAGGGAAAATTTTATATCCTGATTAGTTGATGAACCTTCATGTATTCGATAGTCAAACTTTGAAGGAGATATGTTTGAATTGAAATCTAATTATATTAGTCAATTGCCACATTTTCATGGATTAGAAAGAGAGGATGCCTATTATTTCCTTAGAGAATTTAACAAAGTTTGTCAAATGATGAGAATGCCGAAAATGAGTATAGATGCTATTAAACTTAGATATATCCCTTTTGCTTTAAAAGACACAACTAAGAGATGGTTATATATTCTATCGCCTGATTCAATTTCTACATGGACTAAATTTTACTCTGTTTTTCTAGAAAAATATTATCCAACACATCAAACGATTAAAAAGAAAAAGGAAATATTGATGTGTAGCCAAAAACAAGGAGAATCATTCTGGAAATATTTTGAAAGATTTAAAGATTTACTAACTCAATGTCCACATCATGCAATGAGTAAAGCACAATTAATAGGTATAATTTATGAAGGCATAGATGTTTCAACAAAATCTTTATTAGAATCTACTAGTCAGAATGGATTTTTAAAACTGTGTAGTGAAGAAGCATGGGCATACTTAGAAAACTTTGCAAAAAGAACTATACAGTGGGAAAACTCGGCTGAAGCTATTACAGATAAAAGAATATTGTCAAGGGAAATGTATGAAATCAATTCAAGCACTATGCTTGAAGTTAAATTAACTGAATTAACAAAGAAAATAGAAGAGTTATCATTAAATCAGAAGCTAGCAGAAAAGAATGCAAACGTTAATGATTTAGATATTATTTATGCTAGAAACCAGAAAGATAACTTTGGAAATTCTTATAACCCTAATTGGAGAAATCACCCAAATTTATCTTTGAGAAAAATAATTTCCAAGGAGGAGGAAATATAAATGACAACAATATAAGTTATGAAGCTTTAATTAAACAAGGATCTAGAATAGAGAAATTAGAAAAGATAATTCAACAATTAAACAATCGTCTAGATCTTGTATTTGGAAATGCTGCAATTCAAAATCAAAATATAAATAGAAATATACCCCCTAGACAGAAGGAATCAATAGAAGTTAGACCTATTGGAGGATTGCCAATGCAAGCAGTACCTAACCCTGTTAACAGAACTGTTAATAAAATTGATACCTCCTTTGGGAGGGTAGTTGAATGAAACAGTATAACTGAAGTAACTATGTATAATATAGTAAGTAGAAAAAAAATGTAAGTTTAATTATAGTTAGTTGTATCGTAGAGTTATTACTTAACTCAACAAACTTAGTTCGTTGAGTTATGACCTAACTCCACGAGGGTGTGAAGTAGCTATGTTAATTTTGTCTCTGTTAATTTTTATTTATGTTATACAGAATCACAACAGATGGAATTGATGAAATTACCACTAGATGCACTAAGGGAAGTATTGAGTAACATATCAGCTAAAGATCTATGCAGATTGTGTTGTGTATCAAAGTAAATCAAAGATTGTGTCAGAGAAAAATATTTTCATGGACTATAAGCTGCAAAAATGACTAAGATTAGAGATGGATTTTTATGAAAGTCATTTAATCGTAGTTCAATCAGCTATGAATATCTGAATATGGAAGAAACTACTAGAATTCCACCCAATACATTAGAAGGAATAGATCATATTATGGGGATGGATGAAGGATTAATTATATACAGAACCAAACCAAGGTATGTAGTTTTGTTACCTGACATTTTGATTAGAAATCCTATCACAAGAGAAGAATGGAATATAGGAAGGCCTAATAGATATGAAGTACTAACTGAAAATTGTGGGTCAGCTTTAATATTTTCTGATAAAAATTCGACCATTCTTGAAAAATTGTATTAGTGGAGACCAATTGGAAATTGGGATGAAGATTTCTACTTAAGTGTGTATAATTTTCTAAATAGATCTTGGACTGAAAATACTATGATATATCTAGGACAGAAAGCATTAATTAACAACATACATGTCATACTTGATGGATATATATATCTAGTCACAGATATATCACTTGTATTTAGATCTAATTTATACATAGTAAGCATAGACAGTTATGATGATTTTATAGAAATATTACCTATACCGAGCGATATAGCTAAACCACCATCTTCAAAATATGATCAAATTCAATTAGGAATGTGGTATAATGAATATGATGATCCTACTTTATGTCTGATAAGATGGTGGGATGAACTAAGGAAATTTCAAATATGGATTATGAAAGACCTAAATGAATGGAAATGGGAAGAAGAATATATTGAAATAGATGTAGAAATAGAATAGCTACATTATCTTGGAACAGAAGAGGATCCCTTTCTGCATTTCATTTCATTAATGGAAATACACTTATCTTTAGTATTGATAACATATTGCAAGTTTACAAGCTAAAAAGGAAATCAAACTGCATTAAAACAGAATTAATAGTAAGAAGAATTATGCCTAAAAATTTTGCATGGGCTGACACGTTTATTCCATTTGTTACTACTTTTCAATCATGTTTTTAAACTGTGATTTTGTGTGTTTAATGTTGTATGTATTCTGACTTCAAGCATAGTGCTTGAATCATTGTATGTTTATTCCATTTATTTTTTTTTAGAAAAAGAAAAAGAAGAGAAAATTTTTTAGTTTTAGTTTTATGCTATAAGAAAAGAAAAACAAAATATCAATCCAGTTTGTTAATATCTGTTCTGGGAAACCAACTAGCTTACTTGTGAGCCACCAAAGGCATAGGAGCTTGGGTTCCACACAAGACACTGATTAATAAGTTATGTTTTGTTATGTTGTTATATATTCTACTTTTATTTGTGAATGAAAAATTTTTCAGAATCAAAAATTGGAAGATATTGAAGGAAATACAAAAGGACAAGGTATGTAATTGATTACTTATCCTGAATTTACATTTAAACTCAGTTCGTGGAGTTATTCATTAACTCAACGAATTAAGTTCGTTGAGTTTGGTGTTAAGTCAACGAAACAATATTCATGCCTACTACAATTACTGTATTTATCGTAAAATCTTTTACATTGAGGACAATGCAAAATGTAGGTATGGGGGGAGGTGATTAAAGTAACAGCCATGTAATTTTGTTAATTAGAGGAATTAGAATGGTACTGCAAAAGTTCTGTGGAAATTGAAAATTTTTATGAATTTGCTGTAACTATCCAATGATTGAGACTATAAATTTTTATGTAACTGTAACTACTTGAATGTTATATTTATAATCTTATAAGATGCTACAAAATTTTACTATTCATACAAATCTAGATATAGTATCTCATGTTTTTGCTGAATTTTATGAGTTTAATAGTTTCATGATTTTAAAAAGAAATCAGAATGCTTAATTGAAACTCAGTAAATTATCTGAAATCCTAAAAGAGCTGAAATGTTGATTTTTGGATTAAATGAGATGCATATGATCAAGGATACATTTAATTTGAGTGATTAAACTTGTAGAATGATTTATGTGTAAATCTTATTAAACTACAAAAAAAGTATGAGCTTATGGATTCATATTTTCAATAAAAAAATGGAAGCAGGATTATATGAGATTTGTGTTTTATTGCATCTGTATTAATGAAATACGAATTTATACTGTGTTGAAAAGAAAAAAAAGAGGAAAAAAAGAGAAACTCTAAGAGTTTATTGACTTGTTTGATCATGAGCCTTTTGTACTTGAGTAGATAGGTATGTAAGGATTGTTGACCTAAAAAAGGACTCTTTAAATCTGGCAACCTAAGATCCTGATTAGATCTAAGATTGTTGACTGAAAGCTCGATACATGGGTACACTAGAAAGCTCTTATATGATTCAAGCTTGTCAAATTAACGTTTAAAGTACAAATATGTATATACTGTTCTGAAAAGATAAAAGTGTTTTGTGAAATACAGATATCTTTTGAATCGAGTATACTTTCTGTTATCTAAAATTGCTGAAGTATGAATCTAGAATAGACTTTTGAAGTTGTTTATTTGAGATACAATTCTTTATTCAACTTGTTTTAATCATATTGAATTGGATTGTGTTTTGATTCATATGTAGTTGAAATTTATTCTAGAAATCATATTGGAAAATTCAGGATGATAGATGCTGAAAAAAAAAATGATAATATAATTAACACCTATGTGATGCTGATATATTTTGTATGTAATTTACATATGTTCTAAATATATTTGCAAGTTGAAGAGGAGAAAACAATGTTAAAACAAATTACTGAAACATACAGAATATCTATATAGTAATCTAAATTATGTATTATGAAGAAGAACTAAATGAAGAATTAATTCTAGCACTTTAGAAAGACCAACTAGTTAGATCTTAATTTGCTAAGGGACTAGCAAAATTTAAGTATGGGGGAAGTGTTTAGAATGAAAAAGTGCATAATATTAACGGTTAAATGATGGTTAATTGCATAATATTTAGCTTATCATATAAGAATTAAGCCATTATGTTATAATTGCACTGTTATAAGCATTAATGAAAGAATTTGCATAATTTTAGGGAATTAATGTTAATTTAGTACATTTCTGAACTATCGGTAAATTATAGGCTGTGAAATTCTTAAGTATCCAAATTTTCTGTTATTTCGGAAAGTTATATTTAAAGTACCAAACAGTTATGTTTTAAATGCTAAAAGAATATTCAGGTACACTGTAACAACTCATTGAGTTGAAGGCTTAAAGATGTAAAAGGTACAGTAACAACTTGTTGAGTTAGTGAGTAAAAATTGTAAGTTATATATCTGAACTCATTAAGTTAGAATTATGCACGTGTTGAATTTAAATGTTTTAGTATATCACATGAGATGCACCATGTTTAACTCGTTAAGATAGCGTAACTGTACGCGTTGAGTTACATGAATACACACTAAGGTAACGCGTTATGTTAGCAGCTTATTTCTTTATTGCATGTGTTTTATAGTTAAATCAACGAAGTAAGTTCGTTGAATTATCTGTAACTCCACGGACCATTTATTTTCTAATATGCCACTATAGTGGTTACAGAAATAGGACATTCGAAGGAAAGCCACGATTGCACGTATCACGTAGGAATTTGCTCGTGAAAGGAAGAAGAAATCACTATCATTGATATGAATGAAGGAAGTCCAATCGATCATCTAAGCAAAAGTAGTTACTACCGAAGAAATATAAAAGAAGAGGAGAAAGAAACGAAGAGGGTGTGGTTGGCAGTGTTTGGTAGTGTGTGTAGAGGTGGAGGACCGCGCTAACTACAGGCAACGTCGGAAGTTCACTAAAGCATCCACACCATCACCAACATCACCACAATCACCAACCATTGGAGGTCTGTGAGGATACTTTCCTAATGTCGGGTCGATTCCAAGCCAAACACGGTGCCTAACAACCACTGTAAGGAGTGATCGCGTCACAGGAAGGGAAACCATTTTCACCAAGCACCGACTCATATCTCAGGAGGTCGTAAAGCTTCTAGCCTTGGTTTCAGGTTGATGTCAGTATGCTGAAGAGGAGATCATCTTACAATTCTAGACTCACGATTCTATAGGGAGAGGAGACATGATTATAAGTGATTAAGTTTTCAGTGATGTAATCGCGTCGCATGTAATGACGAAAATTTTTATTATCAATAGAGATTTTTACATTTCACCTTTCGCCCATTTTCATGAACATATCAAAACAAAAATACCAAAAACAACAACTTATCTATGTTTACATTTCCTATTTAAGTGTTGTATTGCTTATTTTGTATCGTGATTAATGTTATCATTGTCAGTATTGTGAATATTTTATGTTTGTTTGATTTAGAAAATAGAAAATAGTTTTACAGTTTACTAAAATTGATTCATTCCAGATACTTAAAGATTTTAATGGTTATTGTTTGAAATATATGAATGTTAGTGTTGCTTATTGATAAATCTAATATTAACTAGCATTAAAGAGCTTAATTGATGTTATTTACAATCTATGGAACTGCCCAATGGTTTGCCGAATTCCACTGTAAATAGCAGTATTAAATTGAAAAGATAGGCTCATGGAGTTAAATCAAGTCCATGAGGTTAGTCCGTTGAGTTAGCCATAACTCAACGGAGTGCTTACTGAACACATAAATTTCATTATTAAAATCAGAACAATACACAATTCTTACTCAATTCTTGTGGGAATGACCTGTACTTGCACAAAAAATACAATATACATTGTGCACTTGTAGTTAAAAATACAAATTGGAATTAATATCTAATTTGTGTGAAAGGTTGTTTGTTTACTTCTAAAAGGAATTATTGATATAAGCAAGTTTAAGATTTAACTTGTCACAACTAAATAGAAGTTAACAAAACCCAAACAGTTATTCTTTTAGCCATGAACGAAACTTCATGGGTTTAGCGGTTATTGAAATTTGAAATTAGAAGTGGAACACGTATCCATAAAAATAGGAACCACACTACACGTTCTTGCAACGAGATTCATTTGCTATATGGATGTGAATTATAAATATAAAACAAAATGTTATTTATGAGTTACCCACACTTTTGAAAGAAAAGAAAATTCGTTGGGGAACTAGAAGGAGAAGCAACTAATTCAACTTCATCCGTCAACAACTATTTACTGAAAACAAAGCTTCAGATTGGTATGTAATTAATCTTCTGTTATTTTACTTTATGTTAAGAGTTTATGAGCAGATGGATTCGTTCTCCTAGCACAAAATGATTAGTAAGAACACCTACACAAGATTATTCAACATAGAGGCATACTGAAATATTTTTTGAATTGGACTTTAACGAAATCCTTAGGGGTGTAGCTAACCTTTCTTTGAAAGAGAACGAAGATATGGTTGCTCTAATAGGGGAAATTCTTTATCTTAAATTAGTTGATGAACCTTCATGTATTCGTTTGCCAAACTTTGAGGGAGATAGGTTTGAACTGAAATCTAATCATATTAGTCAATTACCACATTTTCATGGATTAGAAAGAGAGGATGCCTATTATTTCCTTAGAGAATTTAACGAAGTTTGTCAAATGATGAAAATGCCGAACATGAGTATTGATGCTATTAAACTTATATATATCCCTTTTGCTTTAAAAGACATAGCTAAGAGATGGTTATATACTTTGTCACCTGATTCAATTTCTGCATGGACTGAATTTTGCTCTGTTTTTCTAGAAAAATATTATCCAACACATCAAACGATTAAAAAGAAAAAGGAAATATTAATGTGTAGCCAAAAACAGGGAGAATCATTATGGAAATATTTTGAAAGATTTAAATATTTATTGACTCAATGTCTACATCATGCAATGAGTAAAGCACAATTAATAGGTATAATTTATGAAGGCATAGATGTTTCAACGAAATCTTTATTAGAATATACTTGTTAGAATGGATTTTTAAAACTATGTAGTGAAGAAGCATGGGCATATTTAGAAAACTTTACAAAAAGAACTGCATAGTGGAAAAACTCGGTTGAAGCTATTATAGATAAAAGAATATTACCAAGGGGAATGCATGAAATAGATTCGAGTACTATGCTTGAAGTTAAATTAACTAAGTTAACAAAAAAAATAGAAGAGTTATCATTAAATCAGAAGCTAGTAGAAAAGAATGCAAACGTTAATGATTTAGATATTATTTATGCTAGAAACCAGAAAGATAACTTTGGAAATTCTTATAACCCTAATTGGAGAAATCACTTGAATCTATCTTGGAGAAACAATAATTTCCAGGGAGAAGAAAATATAAATGACAAAAATATAAGTTATGAAGCATTAATTGAACAAGGATCTAGAATAGAGAAGTTAGAAAAGATAATTCAACAATTAAACAATCGTCTAGATCTTGTATTTGGAAACTTTGCAATTCAAAATCAAAATATGAATAGAAATATACCCCTTAGATAAAAGGAATCAATAGAAGTTAGACCTACTAGAGGATTGCCAATGCAAGCAGTACCTAACCCTATCAATAGAACTGTTAATGAAATTGATACCTCCTATGGGAGGGAAACTGAATGAAGTAGTATAACTAAAGTAACTATGTATAATATAGAAATAGAAAAATATATAAAGAAAAAAATATAAGTTTAATTATAGTTAGTAATATCATAGAGTTATTACTTAACTCAACGAACTTAGTTTGTTGAGTTATGACCTAACTCCACGAGGGTAAGTAGCTATGTTAATTTTATCTCTATTAAATTTTTTTGTTTATGTTATACAAAATCACAACAGATGGAATTGATGAAATTACCATTGGATGCACTAAGGGAAATACTGAGTAACTTGTCAACTAAAGATCTATGTAGATTGTGTTGTGTATCAAAGGAAATCAAAGACTGTGTTAGAGAAAAATATTTTCATGGACTACAAGCTGCAAAAATGACTAAGATTAGAGATGGATTTTTATGGAAGTCATTTAATCGTAGTTTAATCAACTATGAATATCTGAATATGGAAGAAAATGTTGGAATTCCACCTAGTACACTAGAAGGAATAGATCATATTATGATGAATATGATGATCCTACTTTATGTTTGATAAGATGGTGGGATGAACTAATGAAATCTAAAATATGGATTATGAAAGACCTAAATGAATGGAAGTGGGAAGAGGAATATATTGAAATAGATGTAGAAATAGAAACAGCTACATTATCTTGGACTAGAAACAAATCCCTTTCTGCATTTCAATTCATTAATGGAAATACACTTATATTTAGTATAGATAACGTACTGCAAGTTTACAAAGTAAAAAGGAAAGTAGACTGCATTAAAACAAAATTAATAGAAAGAAGAATTATACCTAAAAAGTTTGCTTGGACTGACACGTTTATTCCGTTTGTTACTACTTTTCAATCATGTTCTTAAACTATGATTCTATGCTTTAATGTTGTGTGTATTCTACATTTATTTTTAGAAAAAGAAAAAGAAAAGAAAATTCTAATTTTTAGTTTTATTTTATAAGAAAAACAAACAAAATATCAATCTAGTTTGTTGGTATCTGTTCTGGGAAACCAACTGGCTTGCCTTTGAGCCACCAAAGGCATGAGAGCCTGGGTTCCACACAAGACACATAATTAACAATTTATGTTTTGTTGTTAAGTTGTTATTTTGTTATATATTCTGCTTTTATTTGTGAATTAAAAGTTTTTCAAAATCAAAAGTCAAAAGATATTGAAGGAGATACAAAAGAACAAGGTATGTAATTGATTACTTATCCTGAATTTATATTTAAACTTACTTCATGGAGTTATTCATTAACTCAACAAATTAAGTTCATTGAGTTGGGTGCTAAGTCAACGAAACAATATTCATGCCTACTACAATTACTGTATTTACTGTAAAATCTTTTACATTAAGGACAATGCAAAATGTAGGTATGGGGGGGAGGTAATTAGATTAAAAGCCAAGTAATTTTGTTAATTAGAGGAACTAAGATGGTGCTGCAAAAGTTCTGTGGAAATTGAAAATATTTTTTTTATGAATTTGCTGTAACTATTCGATAATTGAGACTGTAAAATTTTTAAGAACTGTAATTGTTTGAATGTTATATTTAGAATCTTATATAAGATGCTACAAAATTTTACAATTAATACAAATCTAGATATAGTATCTTATGTTTTTGCTGAATTTTAAGAATTTAATAGTTTCACGATTTTAAAAAGAAATCAAAACGCTTAACTGAAATTCAGTAAATGATTTGAAATCCTAAAAGAGCTGAAATGTTATTTTTGAATTAAATGAAATACATATGATCAAGGATACCTTTAATTTGATTGATTAAACTTGTAGAATGATTTATGTGTAAATCTTATTAAACTACAGAAAAAATATGAACTTATTGATAGGGATTCATATTTTCAATGAATAATAGAAGTAGGATTATATGAGATTTGTGTTTTATTGCATCTGTATTAATGAAATATGTATGTATATTGTGTTGAAAAGAAAAAGAAAGAAAAAAAGAGAAAAACTTTGAGAGTTTATTGACTTGTTTGATCATGAGCATTTTGTACTTGAGCAAATAGGTATGTAAGGATTGTTGACTTGAAAAAGGATTCTTTAAATCTGGCAACCTAAGATCCTGATTAGATTTAGGATTGTTGACTAAAAGCTCGATACATGGGTACACTTGAAAGCTCTTATATGATTCAAGCTTTTCAAATTAACTTTTAAAGTACAAATATGCATATACTGTTCTGAAAAGATAAAAGTGTTTTGTGAAATATAGATATCTTTTGAATCGAGTATATTTTCTATTATCTAAGATTGTTGAAGTATGAATCTAGAATAGACTTTTGAAGTTGTTTATTTGATATACAATTCATTATTTTACTTGTTTTAATCATATTGAATTGGATTGTGTTTTGAATCATATGTAGTTGAAGTTTATTATGGAAATCATATTGGAAAATTCAGGATAACAGATGTTGAAAAGAAGAAAAAATGATAATATAATTACCACCTATGTGATGCTAATATATTTTGTATGTAATTTACATATATTTTAAATATATTTGCAGGTTGAAGAGGAGAAAACAATGTTAAAATAGATTGCTGAAAAATACAGAATATCTATATAGTAATCTAATTTATGTATTCTGAAGAAAAAAGATAAAGAATTAATTCTAGCAACTTTAGAAAGACCAACAAGTTAGATCTTAGTTTGCTAAGGGACTAGCAAAATTTAAGTATGGGGGAAGTGTTTAGAATGAAAAAGTGCATAATATTAATGTTTAAATGATGGTTAATTGCATAATATTTAGCTTATCATATGAGAATTACACCATTATGCTATAATTGCACTATTATATGCTTTAGTGAAGGAATATGCATAATTTCAGGAAATTAACATTAATTAAGTATATTTTTGAATTGTCGATGAATTGCAGGCTTTGAAATTCCTAAGTATCCAAATTTTCTGTTATTTCGAAGAGTTATATAGCATGTATTGGACAGTTATGTTTTAAATGCTTCAAGAATATTTTATTATTTCCTAAAGTATACGTGTTGAAACATTAATGCATGACTTAAGTGGATTTTTGGTAAGTTATCTAGTAACTATCCATAATGCATCTAAGCATCGGACAGTTAAGACTATAAGTATCTGAAATATCTAAACTCATTAAGTTAGAATTATGCATATGTTAAATTTGAATGCTTTAGTATATCACGTGAATTGCACATGTTTAATTCATTAAGTTAGCATAACTATACACGTTAAGTTACTTGAACGTACACTAGAGTAACGCATTGTGTCAATGTTATGCAAAAAGAGGAAAAGTAAACTTTTGAATAGGTAACGTTTCATTTTAGTCAAAGAGTTATGTTAAAAACTCGTATAGTTAAGATATCTACACGTGTGTTTTAATGTTTTAAGTTTTCACGTGTGTTCCATGTGTTAGGATCGATAGGCTCACTAGAGGGGGGGTGAATGGTGAAGGTGTGTAATTTTTAATTCTTTTAACTTAGAGTCGAATGATTCAATAATACAGTGAGGCTAAGTGAATTAAATGTAAACAAACTAGTAAGAAAATAACACACACCAAATTTTAGGTGGTTCACCAACTTAGCTAGTCCACCCTCAAGATACACTTGAGCTTCACTAAGTATTCAAATACTTACAACACTTGCTTTTAGGTTGAAGCAAGAACCAACACTTAGAGCTTTTAGGTATAAGCTCAATAACCAACCTTTCCTTCTCAAGCTTTCAGGTTGAAGCTCTCAACCAACAATGAGTTTTTAAGTTGAAACTCACGAACCAACAGCTTTGAATTTTTCTATCAGAGTTTTGGTACACAGAGTTTTTCTACAGTGAATCTTCAAGAGTATACTTGACTGTTTGCAGAGTTGAGAGTGTATTTGGAATTATGTGTAGCTCACTATATAATGTATAATCGTTATCTCTATGTGATCTTCTCTTAAACTTCTCATATTTATACCAAAAGGTATAATGATCACATTTTTCTTCCAATGGATGTATGTTGTTGTACTTGCTAAATAATCAGACCTAAATATGGTAAGTTACCGTTCTGTTTGATGTTTAGTAAGTAATCTTCCGATTTCCTTTAATTTTCAGATGGCTATATGAATAATTCACCGAAGAGCATCTATAACTTACCGAACCTTCACTTATATGTTGTTGTCTATGTCACGTGAAGATTTTAAGTTGCTCACGTGAGATGTCAAGTGATCGAAGACTTGTAGTTTTAACTTACCGAAAAACTCTTGACTTCTGGATAGTTAACTACAATAACTCTCCGATATATCTTTTAAGCTTTTGACTACTATCTCTTTAATTCTGCACGTGCGTAATAAGATAACTTAAGTTTCGAATAGTTATACTTGTAACTCACCAAAATCCTTCAAATTTCGGATAGTTATCTTTCTAACTCTCCGAAAAGTCTTTTAAGCTTCTGTTCTGGATTTCTGCACGTGGTTAATTGAATGACTTAAGTTTCGGATAGTTAGCCTTTCTAACTTTCTGATTCTCCTTGAGCTTTCGAATAGTTAACTCCTTAACTTTCCAATCATTCAACCAACTACCCTACACAACTCTCCAAAGGCTTTATGATTTCAAATAGTTATTCTTCTAACTATCCAACAATGTTGTTGTTGCTTTAAATTAACTCTTTGGATACTTAATTCTGTAACTCACCGAAGATTAACTTTTTTTTTCCGAATACATAAACCTGGAACTGTCCGATTTTCTATAGCATTATAGCAGCACATTCTGGGATTAACTACAACTTGTTTGTCTGCCTTTCGATCTTTTGTTGCACTGACTTATCTGTGAAATACAATATGTTTCCTCACATAGGTTTTGCATTATCAAAATACTCGAGTTCTAACAATCTCCTCCTTTTTGATAATGACAAAAACCCTTACATTTATTTACATGTATTTCACTCCCTAGATTATTTCTATACATTCAATCACATAGAAACTAAGTAAAACAAGTATTTACAATGAATATACTATAGTGGTGAGATTCCTCCCCCTGACTTTGTGCTGTCTTCTCCCCCTATCTGTGTGTTGAGTTTTTCTTCCCCCTTTTTAATACTTCTCTTTCTGTCTATGCTGGAAATACTATAAGTTTCTATATTCTTCTCTAATTTCCATATTCTTCTCCCCCTTTTTGTCATTATAAAAAGGTGACAACTGTAAGACTGATATCTAATATGTCTTGCATAAATACAAGTTAGCAGAAAGCAAGCTCCCATATGGTGAGCTTGAGGAAGAATGAATAAAAGCATTTAAAGATCTTGTAATGAACATATGCCTAGATTTCTTCTAATATGATTAAAAGTTGATTCATTTAAAGGTTTGGTGAAAATATCTGCAAGTTGATTTTCTGTTGGCACAAATTTGAGTGAGATGTTCCCTTTTTCCACATGATCTCTCAAAAAATGATGTCTGATCTCGATATGCTTGGCTCTGGAATGAAGTACTGTATTCTTAGATAAACTGATTACACTGCTGTTATCACAAAAGATGATTGTATTCTGAATTTTCAGTTTGTAGTCTGCTAAAGTTTGTTGCATCCAAAGAATTTGAGCACAACACAGACCTGTTGCAATATATTCGGCTTCAGTAGTAGATAATGCAATACAATTTTGTTTCCTACTGAACCAGGAGATTAATGAATTTCCAAGTAGTTGGCATGTGCCACTAGTGCTTTTTCTGTCAGATCTGCTGCCTGCATAATCTACATCACTATAGCCTGATAACATTAGGTTGTTGTCAGCTGAGTAATATAACCCGAAATCTTTAGTACCTTGTAGATATTTGAAAATTCTTTTTATTGATTTCAAATGAGATTCCTTTGTATGCTTGAAATGTAGCACACAAGCATACACTGAACATGATATTTGGCCTACTTGCTGAAAGATACAGTAGAGATTCAATCATGCCTCTATATTTCTTTTGATCTACTGCAACACTTGAGTCATCGATTTCTAGTTTTGTACTTGAACTCATTGGAGTATTTGCAGATTTAATGTTTTCATAGCCAAATTTCTTTAACATCTC
Source organism: Cymodocea nodosa (assembly GCA_036874045.1). Lineage (NCBI taxonomy): Eukaryota > Viridiplantae > Streptophyta > Magnoliopsida > Alismatales > Cymodoceaceae > Cymodocea > Cymodocea nodosa. Next base: position 13,276,936 of record CM072342.1, on the reverse strand, counting down.
TTTGCAATATTTCTCTTGGTTGATAAAGATACCATTTCGTACTTGATGGATTTGTAAACCTAAGAAAAACTTCAATTCTCCCATCATGCTCATTTCAAATTTATTTTTCATCAAATTTTGAAATCCATGACAGAGTTTTTCTGATGTAGCACCAAAAACTATATCAACATATATCTGTACGATCAAAATGTGCAAATCAATAGTTTTGATAAACAAAGTGTTGTCCACTTTGCCTATAGAGAAGTCATTTTCAGTTAAGAATTTTTTCAATTTCTCATACCATGCCCTAAATGCCTATTTTAGACCATATAAAGCTTTGTTTAATTTAAAGACATGATCTGGCTTGACTTCATCTTCAAATCCGGGAGGTTGTTTAACAAACACTTCTTCCTGAATTTCTCCATTCAAAAAGGCACTTTTCACATCCATTTGAAACAATTTTATTCTCATACTGCTTGCAAAGGCAAGCAACATTCTGATAGCTTTTATTCTGGCTACAAGTGCAAAAGTTTCTTCATAGTCAATACTTTCTTGCTGATTATAGTCCTATGCAACTAGTTGAGCTTTATTTCTAAGAATGTTTCCTTCTTCATCTAATTTGTTTCTGAAAATCCATTTAGTTCCAATGATGGATTTTCTTGCAGATTTTTCCACTAAATTCTAGACACTGTTTTTATGGAATTGATTTAATTCTTCCTGCATAGCCATTGTCTAGTAAATATCCTTGCAGGCTTCATCTACTGATTTTGGCTCTATTACTGACACAAATGCACAAAAATTGCAAATATTTTGTGCTTTGCTTCTCATTTGTACCCCTTTGGTTATGTTTCCAGTTATTTATTCCATGGGGTGATCAGATTTGAACTTCTAACTATGCTGATTCTGATCTAAAGCTTGGGATTTGAGTTTATGCTTGCAATTTCCTTTCTCCAAATATTCATTTTCACTATCACTGTCAATCTTCAGATTCTTGGAATTTTGTATTAAATCTTCATCAAATTTAACATTTATGCTTTCCTCTACTCTTCTGTCTTTAGCAACATATACTCTGTAAGCTTTGCTTCTGGATGAGTATCCAACAAGTATGGTAGGTTCAGATTTTGCATCAAACTTGTCTTTAGCATTTCTAGTGTTTAATACAAAGCAGTTGCAACCAAATGTCTTAAAGTAACCAACATTTGGAGTCTTATCAAACCAGATTTCAAAAGGTGTCTTATTCATCATAAGTCTGATGTAAGTTCTGTTGGAGATATGATAGGTTGTACCTATAGCTTCAGCCCAAAGAAATTTTGGCAGATCAATGGCATTTAACATAGTTCTAGCCATTTCTTGCAATGTCCTATTCTTTCTTTCTACTACTCCATTTTGAGCTAGAGTTCTAGGTTAAGAGAATTCATGCAAAATTCCAAATGAATTGCACAAATTTTCGAACTCATGATTTTCAAATTCTCCTTCATGATCACTTCTGATTTTCTTTATTATCAATTCCTTCTGGTTTTGAATTCTAATGCAAAATTTCAGAACTCACTACATGTCTTATTTTTATGAGTTAAAAATATTACCTAGGTTAATCTAGAAAAATCATCTACAATAACAAGAATATATTTTCGACCTCCAAGGCTTGATAATTGAGTTGGGCCAAACAGATCCAGACGTAGCAGTTCTAATGGTCTTTTGGTTGAAATTTCAAGTTTGCTATGGAGTGAGGTTCTCTTTTGCTTTCTTAGCATACAATCACTACACACTCTATCTTTTTTGAATGTAAGTTTAGGCAATCCCCTGACAAGATCACCCTTGGATAATTTTCTAAGAGTCTTCATACTAATGTGACCAAGTCTTTTATACCACAACCAATCATCTTCACTAGATGCTACCAAACAGGAATTGCTTGTAGTATTTTCACATGAAAAGATTAATGTATAAATAGAATAGTTTCTAAAACCAGTAAATTTTACTTCATTTATTGTCAGATCAATATTGTAACAATTTTCAGTAGTAAAGGAAATTGTGTAACCTTTATCACATAATTGTCCTACACTTAATAAGTTTTGTTTTAATCCATTGACATGCAAGACATTTTCAATTATGCCATTTTTTGATGTGATATTTCCTATAGCAGTAATTTTACACTATTCATTATTTCCAAATTTAACAGATCTTGAATTTAAACTTTGAACAGAATCAAGAAATATTTTCTTACTTGTCATGTACCTTGAGCATCCACTATCCACAATCCATTTTGTTGTACGTACTTGGAGCTCCTTGTCATCCTGCAATTTATATTGAAATTAAGGCTTTTGGAACCCAAATCTTTTTGGGTCCAGTAATGTTAGTCCTTAAAACATTGAATCTATTGCCTCTTGGTAGCCACATATGACCTGATCTTCTTTTGATGGCAAACACAATGGTGTCATCTCTATATGATCGAATCATTCCACCACAATAAGGTACTTCCTGTGGTGTAGCATACCCTAGGCCATATTTACTTCCATTTGGTCGTTGAGATCCTATAATTTTATTTAGACCTTTTTGACCTTGAGTAAATTTACATATGGTATTTTTCAGATTAGATATTGTAGTTAATAAGATTTTATTTTCTTCTTTCAATTTACAGTTATCACAACTATATCTATCCAAGTTAGATTTCAGATTTCTATTATCAACTACTACTATTTCTAATTCAACAAAAGAGTCTTCTAAGTAATTATTTAACCTTTTAATTTCTTTCTTAAATTCTCTACATTTAACATAGAGATTATTTACAGTAGACAGAAGACTATTAATGTCTATTTCATCATGCTCATCTTCTGAGCTGGAAGAAGAAGTGGAACATACCTCTTGAGCTACAAAGTACACATTTGCTACAGCTTCATCTTCAGAATCAAATGAACTACTTGATGAGCTACTGTCATCCCACGTAGCTTTGAGTGTCATCTTCTTTTTGTCCTTCCATCTCTTCTTCTTATCTGCCTAATCCTCTTCTGTCTGAAATGAACAAAAAGTTTGTATGTGTCCTTGCCTTTTGCATTTAAAGCATGTAGGGACAGTTCTTTTGGAGGAGCTGCTCTTATTCTTTTTCTTCAAGAACTTTCTGAAGTTCCTTGCCAGCAACATGATTTCATCATCATCTGAGCTTGGAGCTTCTTCTATTGAAGGAAATGTTATTTCCTTTTTCTTCTCAACTTTCTTTTCAATAGCTCCTTGCTCTTTCCAGTCCTTCATTTGAACTTTGTGGGCTAGAAGATTGCCCAACAGTTCTTCAACTGTGTAATTGTTGAGATCCTTAGAATCTTGGATAGATGTGGATTTCTTTTTCCACTCAACAGTTAAGCTCCTCAAGATCTTCTATACTTGTTCACGAGAAGAAAATTCCTTTCCCAGGCCTTTCAGACTGTTAATAATTTCAGTGAATCTTGAAATATTTCAGTTATGTTTTCATTATCATCCATTTTAAACAATTCTAATTTTCTCAACAGAATACTAATTTTAGTATCCTTTACTTGGCTTGTACCCTCATGAGTAACTTGAAGGATTTTCCAAGCCTCATGTGTAGACTTACATGCAGATACTTTATTATATTGTTCAGCAGTTAGTGCACAATATATGGCATTCAACCCTCTAGCATCCAACTGGATGATTCTCTCATCCTCCTTAGACCAGTTCATAACATCACTGGTTCCAAGAACAACAATCTTCTAGAGTTTTACATTAGAACTCCTAAGGAAACACTCCATTCTATTTTTCCAATAATTATAATTGGAGCCATCGAATAAAGGTGGTCTGTGGATGTTTTGTCCCTCAGCAAATTGAGCCATAAATCCAGATGGTTAAATCTTATAACGGATTAACCAAGCTCTAATACAAATTGTTAGGATCGATAGGCTCACTAGAGGGGGGTGAATGGTGAAGGTGTGTAATTTTTAATTTTTTTAACTTAGAGTCGAATGATTCAACAATACAGTGAGGCTAAGTAAATTAAATGTAAACAAACCAGTAAGAAAATAACACACACCAAATTTTAGGTGGTTCACCAACTTGGCTAGTCCACTCCCAAGATACACTTGGGCTTCACTAAGTATTCAAATACTTACAACACTTGCTTTCAGGTTGAAGCAAGAACCAACACTTAGAGCTTTCAAGTATAAGCTCAATAACCAACCTTTCTTTCTCAAGCTCTCAGGTTGAAGCTCTCAACCAACAATGAGTTTTTAGGTTGAAACTCACGAACCAACAGCTTTGAATTTTTCTATCAGAGTTTTGGCACACGAAGCTTTTCTATAGTGAATCTTCAAGAGTATACTTGACTATTTGCAGAGTTGAGAGTGTATCTGAAAATGTGTAGCTCACTATATAATGTATAATCGTTATCTCTATGTGATCTTCTCTTAAACTTCTCATATTTATACCAAAAGGTATAACGATCACATTTTTCTTCCAACGGATGTATTCTACTGTACTTGCTAAATAATCAGACCTAAATATGGTAAGTTACAATTCTGTCTGATGTTCAATAAGTAACCTTTCGATTTCCTTTAATTTTCAGATGGTTATATGAATAACTCACCGAAGAGCATTTATAACTTACCGAACCTTCACTTATATCTTGTTGTCTGTGTCACGTGAAGATTTTAAGTTGCTCACGTGAGATGTCAAGTGATCGAAGACTTGTAGTTTTAACTTACCGAAAAACTCTTAACTTCTAGATAGTTAACTACAGTAACTCTTCGATATATCTTTTAAGCTTTCGACTGTTGTCTCTTTAATTTTGCACGTGTGTAATAGGATAACTTAAATTTCGGATAGTTATACCTATAACTCACCAAAATCCTTCAAATTTTGGATAGTTATTTTTCTAACTCTTCGAAAAGTCTTTTAAGCTTTTGTTCTGGATTTCTGCACGTGGTTAATTGAATGACTTAAGTTTCAGATAGTTAGCCTTTCTAACTTTCCGATTTTCCTTGAGCTTTCGGATAGTTAACTCCTTAACTTTCCGATCATTCAACCAACTGCCTTTCACAACTCTCCGAAGGCTTTATGATTTCGGATAGTTATTCTTCTAACTATCCGACAATGCTACTGCTGCTTTAAATTAACTCTTCGGATACTTAATTCTGTAACTCACCGAAGATTAACTTTTTTTTTTCGGATACATAAGCCTGGAACTATCCAATTTTCTATAGCATTATAGCAGCACATTCTGAGATTAACTACAACTTGTTTGTCTGCCTTCTGATCTTTTGCTGCACTGACTAATCTGTGAAATACAATATGTTTCCTCACATAGGTTTTGCATTATCAAAATACTCAAGTTCTAACACCATGTGCATTCGATAATGAAAATCGAAGAGTTAGATAACTGTTCAAGTTTTTATACGTATGGATAGATAATTGTTTGAGTTTTATAAAATGACTAATGAACAGATAAGTTTTCTATGTTCAGTCACGTGTTTTGCAGGTGCAAAAACTTGAAGAGTTATAGAAAGTGTTTGAGTTTTTACAGGACTTAAAGGATAAGTGTTCAACTAAAATAAAGACTTACAAGAACTAGAAGAGTTACAAGAAGATACAATATGAAGGAAAACCACGATTGCACGTATCACATAGGAATTCACTCGTGGAATGAAGAAGAAATCACCATCGTTGATATGAATGAAGGAAATTCAACTGATCATATAAGCAGAAGCAGTTACTACAGAAAGAAATATAAAAGAAGAGGAAAAAGACAAAGAAAGTGTGTGTGTAGAGGTGGAGAACCGCACTAACTATAAAAAGCGTCAGAAGTTCCTTGAAGCTCCACACCACCACCAAAATCACCAACCATCAGAGGTTTGTGAGGATACTTTCCTGATGTTGGGTCGATTCTAAGCCAAACATGGTGACTGACAACTACTATGAGGAGTGATCACGTCACAGGAAGGGAAGTCATTTTCACCAAGCATCGACTCATATCTCAAGAGATCGTAAAGTTTCTAGCCTTGGTTTCAGGTTGATGCCAGTATGCTGAAGAGGAGATCATCTTACAATTCTTGATTTGCGATTCTATAGGGAGAGGAGGCAAGATTGTAAGTGATTAAGTTTTCAGTGGTGCAATTGCATCGTATGTAGTGACGAAAGTTTTTACTGTTGATAGAGATTTTTACATTTCACCTTTCGTTCATCTTTAGGAACATTATCAAAACCAAAATACCAAAAACACCAAAATATTAAAGTTGTTAGTATTGTGAATGTTTTATGTTTATTTGATTCAGAAAAAAGAAAATAGTTTTATCGTTTACTGAAATTGATTCATTCTAGATACTTCAAGATTTTAATGGTTACTGTTTGAAATATTTGAATGTTAGTGTTGCTTAATGATAAATCTAATATTAACTAACATTAAAGAGCTTAATTGATGTTATTTACAATCTATGGAACCATCCAATGATTGACTAAATTCCTCTGTAAATAACAATATTTAACTGGGAAGGTAGGCTTGTGGAGTTAACTTAAGTCTACGAGGTTGGTCCATTGAGTTAACCTTAACTCCACGAACTAGGTCCAACATAAGTATTTTAGTTTTTTATTTTTTTATTCTTTTTCGGTTAGATCGAAGCTCGGACTTCGATCCGACTGAATTTTTTTCTTTTATTTATTTCTTCGGTCCGACTAATTAAAATTTTTTATTTTTTTCTTTGATCAAACCGAAGCTCATTATTCGATCTGATTGAATTTTTTTATTTTTTTCGTCGGTTAGACTGAATCTCAACTTTAGTCCAATTGAAGTTTTTGATTTTTTATATTTATTTTTTTGATTTTAAATTAAAATAAAAATAAAAAAATTTACAACATTTTCGATAATCAATTCATCATTCAAACACATTATTTTATTTATAAATACATGAACATCAAACATAAGTCATCATTCATAAATCATTATTCATCACATTGACATCAATATCAAGACATCATCAATGGACCATTCATAATTCATCATCCATTAACACATTCAATCACAAGTCATAAAGTTAAAATAATTATTTTATTTCTGAATTTAAATTAAAATTACATTATTTTTGTAATTACATCAAATATTTTTACATTTAATGTACAATGTACAAAATTATATTTAAACATTTATTACATCAAAATTATATTAATAATAAAATAAGAAATGTGCATTTTTGTGTTTTCCTTCAATTTATTACATCAAAATCTAGAGAATCAGGATTATCTCTTATTAAATAGCTATGATTAAAATTATTTAATTCTTTCCTATTTGTTAAGATAAATCTCTTATTTAATTCTTTCCATATTTTGTAACATACATATCAAATGACATTTAAACTTTGTTCTACATTTTCAATTGTTATATCAAGTTCTACATTTAAACAAGTTTGTATTACATTTATTAATTTTCTAACAACTTTTACTTTAACATTTATTAATTTTGTATACATCAACTTTTACGTTTACATTTATTAATGTATATAAGAGAGGTATCATATTCTATTTTTTATTTTTTGCTAGATTTCAACCTAGCCCAAATTGGCCCACGGGCTAGCTCGACTTGCAGGCCGATTTTCTAATTTATTGTAGCTGAGCCTAGCCTAATTTTTTAAATCAAGCCAGGTCGGGCCAGGCTGGCCCGCAATAGCCCAACCCAATTAACACATCTACCCTCACACTTCTTAGGTAAAACCCTGTACGTCTGTGGACCATCCTTTTTTGTGTGTTAATTTAATTTTTTTTTGTATGTGTATATTCCATCTCATCTGACCATCTTAGACAAAGATTTGTGTTACAACTTCATTGCCCTAACCAACCTATTATTTTAGAATATTTACTTTTATAGGGTGTTACTCATAAATTAATATAATCTACTTGATATCTCTAAGTAAATTATTAACTAAATATATTATTGTTCATAAATATATTATTATTAGCCCAATCAATTCTAGTAGGATTTACTACTTTTTCTAAGATTAACTAAATTTGTTTGTTTGTACTTTCTACTTGTCTACTTGTTTGCGGATGATATGATGTTGCAATTTTGTGATTTACTCCATATTTCTTCATTAAAGCTTCAAAACTTCTATTACATAAATGAGTTCCTCTATCACTAATTCCAAATTTGGCAATTATATTAGTTCTTATAAACTGTATTACCACTTTGTTGTCATTAGTTTTTGTAGGAATAGCTTCTATCCATTTAGATACATAATCCACCCCTAATAATATATAATTAAATTGATTAGACATAGGAAATGGACCCATAAAATCTATTCCCCACACATCAAAGATTTCAACCTCAACAATAGGATTCAGAGGCATCATATTCCTCTTTGATATTCTTCCTATTTGTTGACATGTTAAACAACTTAAGCAGTATTTATGAGTATCTTTGAATAGTGTTGGCCAATAAAATCCACATTGCAGAATTTTGACAGTAGTTTTCCCTAAACCAAAATGCCCTCCACATGCTTGGTCATGGGTCTTCCTAATAATAATATTTTACTCTTGAAAAAAACAATTTCTTATCCTATCTATTTCAATCCTTAGGTGTTAAACCAGTAACTAAGTAATTAACTATGTCTACATACTAAGGCATTGTGTTAATGGTCATTAACTGTTCATTAGGAAAATTATCCTTAATTTCAATATTTGATTTTTATATTTGTAATCTTGATAAATGATCTACTACTACATTCTCACAACCTTTACTATCTTTAATTTCTAGATCAAATTCTTGTAATAATAATATCCATCGGATCAATCTAGGTTTAGTCTTTTTCTTTGCTATTAGGTGTTTTAAAGTTGAATGATCTGTGTATACTATCACTTTAGCTCCAATTAGATATGACCTAAACTTTTCTAAGGTAAACACAACAGCTAACAGCTCTTTTTCAGTAGTTCTATAATTAACTTGAGCATCATTTAAGGTTTTGCTTACATAATGAATAACTCTAGGAGATTTTTCTATCTTCTGTCCCAGCACTGCTCCTACAGCAAAATCAGATGCATCACACATTAATTCAAATGGATGGCTCCAATCAGGTGCTTGTATTATAGGAGTTGAAATTAAACTAGTTTTAAGCTTGAAAAATGCTTCTTTGTAATTTTTATCAAAGTTGAATGGGACATCCTTTAATAGATTAGTTAATGGTCTAGCTATTTTGCTAAAATCTTTAATAAATCTTCTATAAAATCCTGCATGTCCTAGAAATGATCTAATATTTTTTACTGATTTAGGTTCTGGTAGATTAGAAATTACTTCTATTTTACCTTTATCTACTTCCAACCCTTTCTTTGAAACATGTCCTAAGACTATTCCTTATTTAACCATCAAGTGACATTTTTCCCAATTTAGAACCAGACTTTTTTCCACATAGCGTTTTAATACTTGGTCTAAATTTTTTAAACACAATTCATATGAAGTTCCATATACAGTAAAATCATCTATAAATATTTTTAAAAATATTCAGTCATTCCAGTGAATATACCCTACATAAACCTTTGAAAGGTGGCTGGTGCAGTGCATAATCCGAATGGCATTCTCTTAAAAGCATAAGTTCCATTAGGACAGGTGAAAGTTGTTTTCTCTTGATCCTCTAATGTTATTGGAACTTGGATATATCCTGAATACTTGTCTAGGAAACAAAAATATTCTTACCCTACTAATTTCTCTAACATTTGATCTATAAAAGGTAAGGGAAAATGATCTTTCCTAATCACAACATTCATCTTTCTATAGTCTATACACACTCTCCAGCCTAATTGAATTCTAGTAGGTATCAAGTCCTAACTTTCATTCCTCATAACTGTTAATCCTGATTTCTTTAGTACTACATGGATTGGACTAACCCATGAGCTATCAGAAATTGGATAAATTATATCATTATCTAACCATTTCACTATTTCCTTCCTAACTACTTCTTTAAGGTTTGGATTTAATCTCCTCTCAGGAATTCTAACTGGTTTAGCATTCTCTTCTAAATATATGTGGTGACAGCATAAAATTGCACTTAACCCTTTTATATCAATCATAGTCCATCCTATTGCTTCTTTATAAGTTTTTACTACATCTTTTAATTTAGAAATTTAATCCTCTTTTAAATTTGAAGCAATAATGATTGGACATGTTCCTTTTTCTTCCAGAAATATATAGGTTAATTCAGGAGGTAAAGGTTTTAAATCTAAATGTTGACCATTAGAAGCTAGAGCTCCTAATTGAACATTTTCATCTTCTATATAAATCTCTTCTTGATTTCCTTTTACATTTATGCTTTCACTTACGTCTAAAGTTTCAAAATTTAGTTGTCTATTTAATTCTTCTTGAATCACATCATCTAGCATATCTCCTTCATCCTCTAAAAAGTCTATAGTATGTAAGGACATTTCTAACTCCTCAAACGTTTCTGGTTTGAAAATGTTTAATTGAGTATCCTCATTACCATATGCTAACTTCATCACTCTAGTTTTACAATTTATAATAGCCTTTGATGTTGCTAAGAATGATCTTCTCAAAATTAAAGATGTATCATGATTTTGATGCTTAATTTGTTGGGAATCCAAAATCACAATATTAATAGGATATATGAAGTTTTTTATTTTAATTAAGACATCCTCTATTTTTCCTTTAGGGTATCTTATACTTCTATCAACTAATTGAATAGCAGTCCTAGTAGGGATTAAGCCTTCTAATCTTAAGGATGCAAATATATCACTCGACATAACATTTATACCTACACTTAGGTCTATTAAGGTTCTTTCTAGAATGGTATTTCCTATGGTGCATGATATAACAGGGATTCCAAGATCAGATAACTTTTTAGGAATTTGTGGCAGAAATAGGAAACTACTTTGCTTAGTTAAAAAGACTTTCCTTAAAACTTTTCGCTCTCTTTTCTTAGTACACCAATCCTTAAGAAACTTAGCATAAGGTGGCATTTTCTACAATAAATCTAAAAAAGGTATTTTAACTTGTACTTTTTCAAAAATTTCTCTAATTTTTTCTTATTTCTCAAGAAATTTTTGTTGTAATCTTTTAGGATAAGGTGCTAATGATTGTGATTTACAAGATTCTTTGTCTTCCATTTCATTTGTTTGATCATTTTTAGTCTCATTTTCAGATTCAGTTTTGTCTTCATTGATTTCTAAATTTTCAGATATTACATTTTCATTATCATTTTAAATTTTGTTCTTATCTACCTTCATATTACTTTCTTTTTGAATTCTTGGTGGTATATCAGTTCTAGATCTTAATGTTATACATACATCTTCTAGATTTTCATTACTTTCATGATGTTCTTGTATTTCATTTTTGTGATTATTATCTTCAACTATTTTTAGTTTTAACTTGTATTCTTTAAATTCTATTGCATTGGTACTTTCTTTTGTCTGTATATCTTGCAAATTATGCAAATCTGTAACATTAAAGTTTTCATTTGTGTTTTCCTATTGCATAACTTGTAATTTCATTGTAAATTCGTCCAATGCTTTTAGTTTTCTTTCCAAATCATCTAATCTCATTACATTCAATTTTTGATCAATTTTCATTATGGTTTTTTTAGTTTCGTATATGATATCAATTTTAGGTTCTGTATATTCTTTCCTATAATTTAATTGGTTGACTTCTTGTTGCTGACACATATTTTTCTAGTTTGTCCATGTTTTGCTCTAAGCTATGCTCTAGCCTATCATACCTATCCCAAACTTCCTTGTCTCTTAACATATTACACATTCTAAGCTGACCATTAGTTGGGTAAACTATAGGATTCTCATACTCAACTCTATTATATTGAATATAATTCATTTGTTGTTCATGTGATCTAACCATCTACAATCGTCTTAGTTTCAAATAATCAAAGATATCGTAACCTTCCAAATTGCAGAATTCGCATATGCTAACTACAGGTTTCAGAAATCTTTGAGCATAAGCATATGCCATATTCTTAGGTATAAAATAAAACACACAACACTCCCTCTACTATTAAAACAAAACAGCACTCACAGTTGCTTAGCTTCTCAATCCCTAGCAATGGCGCTAGAAAACTTGTTTGGGGTTGTTAAGTTAAATCTTAAACTTGTTTAATTTGTTTCTATGCTTATATCAATAATTACTTTTAGAAGTAAACAAACAACCTTTCACACAAATTAGATATTAATTTCAATTTATATTTTAACTGCAAGTGCACAGTGTATATTGTATTTATGTGCAAGTACAAGTCGATCCCACAGAGATTGTGTTCAGTTAAGCACTCCGTTGAGTTACAATTAATACAACGGACTTATTTCGTGGAGTTATGGTTAACTCAATGGACTAACCTCGTGGACTTAAGTTAACTCCACGAGCCTACCTTCCTAGTTAAATACTGTTATTTACAGAGGAATTCAGCCAACCATTGGGCGGTTCCATAGATTGTAAATAACATCAATTAAGCTCTTTAATATTAGTTAATATTAGATTTATCATTAAGCAATACTAACATTCAGATATTTCAAATAGTAACCATTAAAATCTTTAAGTATCTGGAACAAATCAATTTCAATAAACAATAAAACTATTTTCTATTTTTTGAATCAAACAAACATAAATATTCACAATATTGACAATGATAACATTAATCACAATACAAAATAAATAATACAACACTATAATGCTAAATGTAAACATAGATAATTTGTTGTTTTTGGTATTTTTGTTTTGATATGTTCTTGAAGATGAATGAAAGGTGAAATGTAAAAATCTCTATTAATAGTAAAAACTTCTGTCACTACATGCGACACGATTATACCACTGAAAACTTAATCACTTACAATCTTACCTCGTCTCCCTATAGAATCGCAAATCAAGAATTGTAAGATGATCTCCTCTTCAGCATACTAGCATCAACCCGAAACCAAGGCTAGAAGCTTTATGATCTCCTAAGATATGAGTTGGTGCTTGGTGAAAATGGCTTCCCTTCCCGCGATGTGATCACTCCTCATAGTGGTTGTTAGTCATCGTGTTTAGCCCAGAATCGACCCGACATCAAGAAAGTATCCTCACAGACCTCTAATGGTTGGTGATTTTGGTGGTGGCGTGGAGCTTCAGGGAGCTTTCGACGCTTCCTGCAGTTAACGCGGTTCTCCACCTCTACACACACACTTTCTTCATCTTTCTCCTCTTCTTTTATATTTCTTTCTATAGTAACTACTTCTGCTTAGATGATCAATTGGATTTCCTTCATTCATATCAACGATGGTGATTTCTTCTTCATCCCAAAAGTGAATTCCTATGTGATACATGCAATCGTGGTTTTCCTTCATACTATATCTTCTTGTAACTCTTCTAGTTCTTGTAAGTCTTCGTTTTAGTCGAACACTTATCTTTTAAGTCTTGTAAAAATTCAAACACTTATCTATAACTCTTCGAGTTTTTGCACCTACAAAACACGTGACTGAACATAGAAAACTTATCTATTCGTTAGTCATTTTATAAAACTCAAACAGTTATCTATCCAAGCATATAAAAACTAGAACAGTTATCTAACTCTTCGATTTTCATTACCGAACACACATGGAAAACACATGATAACTTAAAACATTAAAAACACACGTCTAGATAACTTAACTATAAGAGTTTTTAACATAACTCTTTGACAAAAATGAAACGTTAACTATCTGAAAGTTTACTTTTCATATTTCTACATAACACTAACACAACGCATTACTCCAGTGTATATTCAAGTAACTCAACGCGTATAGTTATGCTAACTTAACGAGTTAAACATGTGCTATTCACGTGACATAATAAAGCATTCAAATTCAACATGTGCATAATTCTAACTTAACGAGTTCAGATATTTAGGATACTTACAAACTTAACTATCCAATGTTCAGATGCATTTCGGATAATTACCAGATAACTTACCGAAAATCCACTTAAGTTATGCATTGATGTTTCAACATATATACTCTAGGAAATAATAAAATATTCTTCTATCATTAAAAACATAACTATCTAGTACATGTAATATAACTCTTCGAAATAATAGAAAATTCGAATACTTAGGAATTTCAAAGCTTGTAATTCACCGACAGTTTAGAAATGTACTTAATTAACATTAATTTTCTGAAATTATGTAAATTCCTTTATTAAAGCATATAACAGTGCAATTATAACATAATAGCTTAATTCTCATATGATAAGCTAAATATTATGCAATTAACCATCATTTAACTGTTAATATTATACACTTTTTCATTCTAAACAACGACAAAAAAAAAAAAACTATGATAAGCAAGGAAAGATTACACCCTCATACCTAGCATGCAATCCATATGCACTTGCATTAATTTAAATTGCATTGTTACTAAAACATACAATGGAGATTGAGTAGTATGCTAAAGAAATAATGCTTAATATAAGTATCATTCAAATGCATCATATAATAATAGGATTAAGAGTGCATACCTTGCTTGACGAAGAAAATACTCAACTACAAAACTAATAAATATATCAAAACAAAAAAGAAAATATATATAAAGCACACAAACAACAAAATTATTATTATTATTTTTTATAATAATTTTTATTATTATTTTTTTTAATAATTATATTATTATTATTATTATTACTAGTTATCCATAATGACATGCAAAACTGATTAAATGAGTAAAGATAATTAATTCAAGTACTTAGGTCTTTAGTAATACTAGTTATTTACAATATAATAAAAGCAATCATTTTTAATTCTACTTAAGACCTCATTTTCCTTAACTCATTAAATTACAAGATCCTACATTCATGCCACTATGATCATCATAAAAACACAATGTATTTTATCAAGAAAAAAGCAACTTCATCCAAAGTTTTAAATATAACAAGCACACACAAAATTTCAGAAATTAAACTATGCTACTATAACTTCAAGATTTTCTACAAAAATTCATACAACTTAGAAATTCACAAATAAATATTTTTCTGAAATGTAATTACTTCTTGTTTTTATAAAAAATCAGAGACAAAAATATTCAAAACTAAAGTATCATCAAAATCATGTGAAACTCAGATAACTCAGAATTCGTAATCTGCAGAATAGCTCATTTTAGGGAAATTCTCTAGAAATGTATATAAGTCCAAATATAACGTATAATACCTTGTTTAAAAAGGTAAACTCCTGTAGTTTCATGGAAAAAATTCAAAAATAAGTTTTAGATCAAAATTTAATTACAATTTCAATTATAAGAATGCTGATAAAAAAAATATCAAAAAACTGCACCCATAGAGAGTTCGAAAGGTTAGCCAGCTAACCTTCCAGAATGGTTAAATATTTGGTAGGTTAGTTGGTTAACCTTCCGAAGAATAGCACAATATGAAGATTAGAGGGAAACCTTCTGATTTGGTTGAAAGCTTAATATCTCAACTTAAAAAAATCACATAGAAATTTATACAGCTCCAAAATTCACAAATAAATACTTGTCTAAAAGGTAATTACTTCTAGTTTTTATGAAAAATGAGAAAAAAAATATATTCAAAACTAAAGTATCATCAAAATCTTGTATAAACTCAGATAACTCAAATTCGTAAGCCACAAAACATCTCATCTTAGGAAAATTCTCTAGAAATGTATATAAGTCTAAATACAACATATAATACCTTGTTGGAAAGCTAAACTCTTGTATTTTCATGGAAAAAATTCAAAAATAAGTTTTATTCAAACATGTATCTGCAATTTCAATTATAAGAGTTAAGATAAAAATTCTCTACACCAGAAAAACTGCACATAAAAAATTTTGGATGATTAGGGCTCCTAACCTTCCGAAATTCAGCAATTTTTGGATAGTTAGAGCTCTAACCATCCGAAATGCATGGCAATTTACCATCTCAACTTTGGAAAATGACATAGAAATTTATATAAATCCAAATGACACATGTAAATACTTGTTGGAAAGATAATTTCCTCTAGTTTCTGAAAAAATACTAAATTAAATTTTTAATACTCAAAAAATATAGATTTTTTAAAACTAATCAGAAGAAAACTATTCAAAAATTTGTGAAACATACTTGTCTTCTAAGATTTTTATCTTTTAGCATACTAATCAGAATTTTATGCATAAGTACTCAAAAGAAATATCAGAAACTGAGTATTTCAAGAAAAATATCATAAAAATGAGTTCTAATCTTGTACACATCAAAAATTTAAATTTCCAGACAGGTAAATTCTATCTTAATAATTTGTACACAAAGATTATCATTACTGCATTAAGCTACTTGTCACCAAATTATATACTTGAATTAAACATGTAACAAGCAATTCAGATAACAAAGAATTGAACACATAGAACAGCCAATCCATGTATCTATTTCCTTGCAAACAAACAAAGAAAAACAATAACTCAACTAAAACAAGAAAACAAACAAAACTAAAACAATATAAAGGATATTAAATCTTGCAAATCATCTAATAAATCATTTTAAAGCACCAAAACTCTTAGACAATGGCGCCAAAATCTTGTAACGCTTTTATATGTCATTAAATTAAATGGCAAAAGTGTAAATTTTACATTTATAACCGCAAGCGCACGATGCCCATTGTAATAAGCATGTGCAAGTACGGGTTGAATCCATAATTAAAACTCTAATTACATGCAATTAAGTTACAATTTACATAAATACAATAAATATTTCAAAGATAGCATAAAACCTATTAATTCCTAGAGTTAATAGCTTGAAAACTCAAGAAAATCATTATTTCACATCTCTGGAATTACAGAAATTAAGTTCGAATTCTAACTCTTCTTCCTTCCAACCTAGACATTGAAAAATCCAGAGAAAATATTTGTTAGAAAAGTCATCGAGTTATCTTTAAAATGTAAGTAATTTCTAGGACTAACTCACTCTATTGTTGCCAAAGTTGGATTCACAAACAATGTGCAAAAAGATTCTAAAAACTTTCCAAAAACGCACTATTGGTGTAAAAATCATAACTCAATCAAATCTCCACGAAAAACCATGAAATCAATGTGCCTTGAAAGATAGCCCGTTGTTATAATAAGGACAATTTACAGAAAAACATTTCGAAATGCACAAGAGCAAGGAAACATGAAGGCGTCAAGCACAATTTCTGTCACTCGACCAATAAAATAGAGCAAATGCTACCTTCAAAAGAATAATCGAAAAATCAAAGAAATACATTCTAAAAAATTCCAAAAACAGTACATACATATTGTACACTTGAAATACTTACAAAAAAAGCAATAACACGACATAAAACTCAACGGAATCAAATCATAAAACATATAACAAAATGGAACATGCACTGGAATTTACAACAAATAGGATATACACGCATTCACAAGGGTTAAGAGTTAGTTTTATGCACAACATTCACACATTCACATGAAGTAACCATTTTCTATGAAATATATTGTAAAAAACCAATATTCTTAAATAAAATCATCATTTAAATAACATACTACATGTGCACATAACAAATGAATTAAAAACCTAAATACTCATACACATGATATGAAAATTTGATATTGAAGTATGAGAATCTCTCCCTTCTCTTTTACCTTTAATTCATCCACTTCTCTTCAAGAATTTGATCTCTATTTGATGATAAACCACTTTGTTCGCTCCCCTACAAGGCTGTCACCACTTGCAAGTCACATCCAAATAGAACCGCCTATGTTTGCTTTGGAGAAAATGGGTTGCACGTCCTCAATCCACTTCTAAGATTCACAAATTTGTTGGCTTTCCTCTTTAACTTTGATGCTTCCTAATTACCTCACCTTGAAGATCAAGTCCTAAGCTCTTCTAATGTTGCACACGTACCTCCAATACCACCAAATTCATCTATGGAGATCTTTCTATATGTCGGCTTGGAGTGGAGAAGAGGAGGTCATCTAAGATGAGGGGGAAGACGCCTAAGCTCACCAATCTTGGAGGAAAACTCTTCCAAAATCTTGGATGGAGGAGGATGGACGAAAATTGGAGTTGGAGTTCTTGCCCTTGTGTGGAGGAGAAAGAAGAGGATGATATTTCCTTTGGCCAACCATCCTCTTTTGCTTTCCATTGTCATCCATCGATGGAAATATTTCAAACTCCTTCCAATTGAGACCTTCTAATTTAGGCAAGTTTTAATCATTGATTGATTGATTGATTTGGAGTTTGAATTGGACGACCATGAGTTGTTGATTTCCCATGATTTAATTCAAAGGTCCATGTCTTCACCTATTATCAACAACTCAAACATAACATTAAATGCATATGCACATTACACATAAATTCTTACTAGATTATAAAGCAAAAATGAAATGTGCATAATATATTGCTTGCTCAATTGAGGATTATTTGATTTCATATCTTAATGATAATTCTTTTAAGATATGCATGAAATCAATATATAAGTTACTTATATCTACACATAGGCTAATTAACTAGGTAATAATTTAATAAAGGATAAATTTATGCATTATTGACTATTTAATCCTTAATTCATGCATATGTCTAAAAATATGATTTGCATGTAATTCCACATTAGAACATATATATTTGTACTTTATAATCCTTAACATGCATGAATTAACATATATAAAATGTACAAATTGATACTTTACACACCCCCATACCTAGTCTTTGTTAGTCCCTTAGCAAAGGACTAAAACTAAACAATGATAACACAAAGCCCATATGAAAGTACACTTATTAAAAATAGAAAACAAAAACAACTAATAAACAAATAACAAAAATAAAACTAACCTAAGCCACTTTCGTAGGGATCACGACTACACTTAGCATGTAGCAAGCATTTAAACCCCTAGGTCATCCTAGTGGTGGAGTTGTGTCTCTAGAGGTTTTTCAGCGGATATACCCACAAAATCCAAAATAAAACATAAAACAACACAAATGAAAAACAAAAAATAACAAAAATATGCTCTTGGTTTCCTAAACATGGATAAAGTTGCTCTTAAATAGTCTTGACCTATTAGCTTCACCTTTATTCAATCACCCTCTTACCTTTTTAGATTGGATTCAAATAATCATTCACTTTCCATCCTAAGAAAGTAAAGTACTATATAAATAAGTGTAAATGAAAATGGCCAAGACTAAGAAGTAACCTACTCAACTCCCTCCAACTTACTTAGGTAATCCCAAAGATTTATCCTTGAGTCCATTGTCCCTTTATTTTGACTCTCTCTCTTTTTTAGATTACCTCCTACTCCAGCACCTTTTTACGTGACCACAATCCCTTACTTAAGAGAAAGTTGACTAGTTACTTAGTAGCTTTTGTAAGAACAGGTAATCAATCTCTCTTATTCTTCTTTTTCCTTTTTCTTTTTCCTTTTTTCATCAATTTTCTTGTTTTTCTTCTTCTTATTTTTCTCTCTCTAGCCCTCTACCCTTAAGAGTGTCTCCCACATCATTGTGTGGGAACGAGAAATTTTACCTTAGCCCTTTTATTCTACCCTTCTCATAGGACAACCCCAAGGTATATTCTTAAGTTTTTTACCTAAGTTTCCCTTCAAGAGGAGTGGTTCCTTCCTAGTCAAGGTCTCATGTAAGTGCAATACCACATGTAAGCTCAAAAATATGGATAGCTGCAATCAGTAGCTAACTAATAACTCAAACAAAAGCACTTCCGCTTATAATTTTCAATTGTATATTAGCAATCAGATAATGATATTTCACATTAAAAGAAAAGCTTGCTATAGGTTTTTTGTTTAATCAACTCCCAAAGGGAACACTACCTAATTCATTGATCTTACAGAAAAGTCTAGGAAACGCAAATATAAATATAGCAAGGTCCATTAAACAGTCCTTACCCATTTGTTCACCATTTAGGAACCTTGCAACCCTCTTAGCAATAGATTTATCTACAAATTCAACCCACCTGTAATGCCAGTTCAGGGTCAACATATGAACACCTGACATATACTTCTGGTGTATACACCATGAGTAACAATCATACCCTTCAAAAAACTCTATCCCACGAAACCCACCAGCTCTCTTGCGATTGATATGGGTAGAAGGATCTATAGGTAAAAACACGAAAAAAAATGACACCAAATTATCGCCAAAATCACTTCCTACTTGAAATTTCTAAGGAAACTACAAATGAAGTATTAGGAAGGACTAGTGAAAGGCAATTACTTTTTGATGCAAGGTAAATGTGCTCGACTTCTCCGTACTAGGATAGGATATGATAGAGATTCACGTGGTCCATGTGGTGTGGAATCCTGCTAAGGTAGTAGACACCTCTCTTTCTAAAATCAACTACCATAGGCTTCTTTTCGGAAACTTTCCTTTTGTCCTTATTCTTCTTCTTCATCATCTTCTTCTTCTCGTTGTGGTCCTATCATCACTATTGTACCTCTGCGCTCCTGATTACCGTGAGTCATTGTCATCATCTTTGTTTACCCTCTAAGGAGGTCCTATCACTCTTTCATGTGATACCTTAGAGGGGGAATATTACTTGTTTAGGTACATTCTAGGCCATTTGTACCTCAAGGGAGGTCCCTTTTGTACATTTTGTATAAAAGCCCCCAAGGGTAATTTTGTCATGGACCTTTGTTTACCATCTAAGGTGTTGGGTTCTTAATGGATCATTCAGTTAACCTTCTATGACACGATACTGAAACACTCAGCTCTAAACTCATCGATGCTAGGAGTGAAGAGTAAGAGAAAAAATAATACAAAGAAGAAACATGATTTACGTGGTTCAGCAACAGCCTACGTCCACAGAGAGTTGAGGGTTTCTTATAAGCTTCGGCACAATCAACTGCAATGTTTTACAACATCATAAAGGTTTATATACTACCCAACTTAGGGTTTATAAACCTTTAATTACATACAAGCCATTACAATAGAGAAACAATGCTTTGGAGAAGAGACTATTAATTTTGGAGCCTTATTTTCTTAACTCTCTGAAATCTGTAACATTTCGGATAGTTACAGACTTAACTATTCGAAGAGAATATTCTTTCTGAATGGGTGGTAGAGTACCAGGTTAACTGTCTGAGAGATTCTACATTTCGAACAGTTACAGACTTAACTGTCTAAAAAGTTACTTACTTTTCTCTCTCTATCCTTTCGAAAGGTTATGTTGATAACTCACCAAAAACTACATGTCTTTCGAATAGTTATACCTTAACTATCTGAAAACTTACTTAAGTGTCTTTTTAGGCATTTCGGAAGGTTCTGCCAATAACCCTCCAAAAAACTCATGAACTTCGGATAGTTACTACCTAACTATCCGAAGATCCACTTAAGTCACTACTTTCCGGATACTTGGCTTCTTAACTATCTGAAGATCCACTTAAGTGTCCTTTAAGTTATTTCGGATAGTTACAACTTAACTCTCTGAAATCTTTTGACTTTCGGATAGTTAACTCAAAGCCTCCGACTTAACTTTTATTTTCGGATACTTAGGTCTATAACCTATCGAAAATATATAACTGTCGGATACTTATTGCTAACAAGCTTCTGATTGAACCTGGACTACTTGTGGCATACTCCACACCTATAATACTTGCCCTAACAATCTCCCACTTGGAGTTTGTCACAATGATCGAAAGAAAAATCAATCTCTACACTCAGCATACAGATTATTGCAACTGCTGCTCAAATAATCATCAACTCTTCATCTCCTTCTACTTTTCAATTTTTCAAGAGACCAATTAAGGCCATACAGAGCCTTAATTTCTGTAGATTAAGAACTTTGGTTAGCATATCTACTATATTTTCAGATCCAGCAATCTTCTAAAGATCTAACCTATTCTACTCTATCTCTTCTCTTATGAAATGAAATCTCATTCTCATATGCTTGGACCTTGAATGGAACTTTGGATTCTCAGCTAAATAAATTGCACTTTGATTGTCACAGAATAGAATGCTTCTATTCTGTTTGTGCTCTAATTCGGCTAGTACATTCTCTAGCCAGATTCTTTCTTTAGCTGCCTCTGCTACTACAACATATTCAGCTTCTATGGTTGAGAGTGCAACAATACTTTGCAACTTGGATCTCTAGCTAATTGTAGTACTTCCTATATAAAAAACATAACCTGAAATACTCCTGTTTTTGTCCAACTCTCTTCCTAAATTAGCATCACAATAGCCAATCAATTCAACTGGTCCTTTCTTGAAATTCAGATCTACATCTAGGGAATATTTGAGATATCTGAGTATCCACAGTACCGCAGACCAATGCTCAACTCCTAGTTCTACCATATATCTACTGACCACTCCCACTACATGAGATATGTCAGGTCTTGTGCATATCATGGCATACATTAAACTTCCCACTACTGAAGCATATGGTATTCTGGACATTCTTGTCATTTCTTCTTTAGTCTTAGTTGATTGATCTTTAGACAACTTGAAGTGGGGTCCGAGAGGTAGTTCAGTCTTCCTCTCATTTGAGACATTAAATCTCCTCAGTACTTTTTCTAGATACTTCTTCTGATTTAATCTCAAAGTGTCTACCATTCTATCTTAGATAATTCTCATACCCAAGATTTGCTTGGCTTCTCCCATATCCTTCATGTCAAATTCTTTTGACAATTGTCTCTTCAATTGCTTAATCTGTTCCATACTGGAACAAGCAAATAACATATCATCTACATAAATTAGTAGAATAATGAAGCAGTCATCTAGCAGTTTTATGTAGCAGCAATAGTCTGTATCACATCTTTTGAAGCCTAGGGTACAGATAAAGGTATCAAATCTCTTGTACCATTGTCATGGTACTTGCTTCAAACTATACATACTTTTCAGCAATCTACAAACTGTCTTTCTTTTCTTGCCAATAACTGCAAATCCTTTTGGTTGCATCATGTAAAGTTCTTCTTGCAAGTCACCATGTAGGAATGCTATCTTTACATCCATTTGCTCCAAGAGCAAATTTCTTGCAGCAACAATGCTTAAGACTATTTTAATAGTATTCATCTTCCCAATAGGAGAGAATACTTTTATATAGTCTATATCTTGAATTTGCTGAAAACCCTTGACGACAAGTTTGGCTTTATATTTCTTGCTGCCATCTAGTTGTTCTTTTATCCTGAACACCCACTTGTTTCCTAGGATTTTCTTTCCTTCTAGTAGGGAAGTTAGCTCCCAAGTATTATTCTTCTCTAGGGATCTCATTTCTTCTTTCATTGCTAACTCCCATTTATGTGCATCACTTGCACAGATTACTTCCTGATATATTTTAGGTTTATCATCATCTGTCAATAATAGATAATTGAATGATGGAACATACCTTTCTGGTTGTTTGGAGACCTTTCCAGACCTTCTAAGTTGTCTAATGACAACTTCATCTTCTTGATCATCTAGATGTTCTTGATGTTCAGCCTTTGGAAGCTGAATTTCTTCTACAGGTTCCTTCTAAGGTTGTTCAACATCATTATCTAGACTGATCTCAACAGTACTTCTAGACTGAAGCTCTGACTGTTGTTCTTCTACACTTTCTCTGTGCTTAAACATCTTGGATTCAATGAATATGACATCTTTTGCACGGATTATTTTCTTGGTTTCTTCTACCCAAAATCTGTAACCAAAATAATCCTTACCATAACTAATGAAATAACATATCTGTGATTTTGAATCCAACTTGTCTCTTTTGTCACTATTCAAGTGGACAAATGACTCAGATCCAAAGACTTTCAAGTGAGCATAGTTGACCTCTTTCCCTGTCCACAACTCTTCAGGGTTCTTAAGCCCCATTGGGATGGATGGTCCTCTATTTATTAGATAGGTAGTTGTATTAACAGCTTCTGCCTAGAATCTTTTGGGAAAACCTACATGAAGTCTCATGTATCCTACCTGTTCATTCAGGGTTCCGTTCATCCTTTCAGCAACTCCAATTTGTTGCGGAGTTCTAGCTATAGTCCTCTGCCTTCTAATTCCTTGCTCCTCACAGTAAACTTTAAATTCATGGCTATCATTCTCGTACATTTTGTATAAAAGCCCCTAAGGGTAATTTTGTCACGGACCTTTGTTTACCCTCTAAGGAGGCCTTATAACTCTTTCATGTGATACCTTAGAGGGGGAATATTACCTATTTGGGTGTATTCCGGGCCATTTTTACCTCAGGAGAGGTCTCTTTTGTACATTTTGTATAAAAGCCCTTGAAGATAATTTTGTCATAGACCTTTGTTTACCCTCTAAAGAGGCCCTATCACTCTTTCATGTGATACCTTAGAGGGGGAATGTTACCTATTTGGGTGTATTCTGAACCGTTTTAACCACAAAGGAGGTCCCTTTTGTACATTTTGTATAAAAGCTACTAAGGGTAATTTTGTCATGGACCTTTGTTCACCCTCTAAGGAGGTCCTATCACTCTTTTATGTGATACCTTAGAGGGGGAATATTACCTGTTTGGGTGTATTCCAGGCTGTTTTTACCTTAGGAGAGGTCCCTTTTGTACATTTTGTATAAAAGCCCTTAAGGGTAATTTTGTCACGGACCTTTGTTTACCCTCTAAAGAGGCCCTATCACTCTTTCATGTGATACCTTAGAGGGGGAATATTACCTGTTTGGGTTATTCTAGACCGTTTTTACCTCAGGAGAGGTCCCTTTTGTACATTTTGTATAAAAGTCCCTAAGGACAATTTTATCTTGGACCTTTTTACCCCTTAGGGTAGCCTGACCCCAATATTGACTTGTGGTACCCCAAGGGGGATGTCAAGTCTATGACTTTGATATTTTAGGCCCGTCATGCATATTTTTTGCATGACCCTTCTACCCCCTAGTTGACTTTTTTATAAAAGTCAACCCTTTTTGCCTTTACTTGGGCCTTTTGGGCCCAAGGTTTCTTGCATTTCCAAACCTATGTTTAGGTAGATCTTTTGAGTGATCCCACACATAGGTTACCCCCTAGAGGAATCATTCAACTATGTTGACCTTGGTCAAAGCCAAATAGTTGGCTTTGATCGATAAAAGTCAAATGATTGACTTTGACCCTTTTCCCCCTACTTTAACTAAAGACCTATGGTCTTTACATAGGCCTTATGGGCTTATGGTTTTTGGGGGGAACATTGCATTCGTCTCATAATCCCTTGTTTCACACTTTAGAGTCCGATAAGACATTTGCACGACCCTCTAGAGAGGTTGACTTTAGTCGGGCAAGTAGGGTGCCTCACACCTACCCTACTCATACCCAAGAGACTTGCCTAGAGTCTTGGGTGGCTTTTCTTATCGATCCCTTGATACACGAGAGATCAATAGTGCAGGTTTTCCTAGTCTCCCTTTAATGGATTAGTTGGCGACTCCTTCTTCACCAATGTAGGCCCCTTTTGGGTTCGCATTGGTGAGGTGTTGGCGTCATTCGTGGGCATTCAGGTTCCCTTCGATAGATATTGATTTTCGAACGGTCACTTTCTCGCCTTCCCAGACCTGTGTTTAGGTAGATCTTTTGAGTGATCCCACACATAGGTCATTGTTTAGAATGAAAAAGTGCATATTATTAATGGTTAAATGATAGTTAATTACATAATATTTAGCTTATCATATGAGAATTAAGTCATTATGTTATAATTGCACTGTTATATGCTTTAATTGAAGAATTTGCTTAATTTTGGGGAATTAATGTCAATTTAGTACATTTCTGAACTGTCGGTAAGTTGCAAGCTATGAAATTCTTAAGTATCCAAATTTTTTGATATTTCGGACAGTTATGTTTAACATACCGAACATATTTCGGACAACTATGTTTAACAGATCGAATATGTCGGATAATTATGTTTATATTGCCAAATAGTTATGTTTTGAAAGAATATTTTATTATTTCCAGAATTACACGTGTTGAAACCATAATGCATGACTTAAGTGAACTTTCGGTGAGTTATCTCTAACTATCCGAAATTGCAGTTGGACATTGGACGGTTATATGTGTAACCTTCCAAAATCTCTTTTTATTTATAAAATAGTTGTGGACACGTGTCATGTTCTGGTAAAGTGACTTAAGTGGATTTTCGGTGAGTTAGCTGTAACTATCTGAAATGCATCTGAGCATCGGACAGTTAGACTTGTAACTCTCTGAAATGTGTATTTTATGATTAAACTACTGCTGACATGTGTCGAGATCTAGTAGATCTACTTAAGTTATATATCGGTGAGTTAAGTTGTAAGTATCCGAAATGCATCTGAGCATCAGATAGTTAAGTTTATAAGTATCCGAAATGCACCTGAGCATCGGATAGTTAAATTTATGCACGTGTTTTATAGTTAAATCAACGAAGAAAGTCCATTGAGTTATCTGTAACTCCACGGACTATTTATTTTCTAATATGCCACTATAGCGGTTGCAGAAATAGGACAGTTGAAAGGAAAACCACAATTGCATGTATTGCGTAGGGAGAAGAAATCATCATCGTTGATATGAATGAAGGAAATCCAACCGACCATTCAAGCAAAAGCAGTTACTACTGAAGAAATATAAAAGAAAAGAAGAAAAGGGTGTGATCGATGAATGGCTAGTGTATACAGAGGAGGAGCACTGAGCTTTCTGCAGACAGTATCAGCAATTCTCTGAAGTATCACACCAACCATCGTTACCACTACCATATCCACCATAATCACCAACCATCGTTACGACTACCATATCCACCATAATCACCAACCATCGGAGGTCTGTGAGAATACTTACTTGATGTCGGGTCGATTCCGAGCCAAACACAGTGCCTGACAACCACTGTGAGGAGTGATCGCGTCGCGGGAAGGGAAGCCATTTTCACCAAGCGCCGACTCATATTTCAGGAGATCGTAGAGCTTTTAGCCTTAGTTTCAAGTTGATGCCTGCATGTTGAAGAGAAGATTATCTTGCAATTCTGGACTCGCGATTCTATAGGGAGAGGAGACAGAATTGTAAGTGGTTTAATTTTTAGTGGTGTAATCGCGTTGAAAGTAGTGTCGGAAGTATTTACTATCAAGTGAGATTACTTTACATTTCACCTTTTGCCTGTTTCCATGTTCATATTAAAACAAAAATACCAAAAACAATTTATCTATGTTTGTATGTTGTATTTGAGTGTTGTATTGTTTGTGTTGTATCGTGATTAATGTTATCTTTGTCAGTGTTGTGATTATTTTATGTTTGTTTTAGTTTTACAGTTTACTAAAATTGGTTCGTTCAAAAGACTTAAAGATTTTAATGGTTACTGTTTGAATTATCTGAATGTTAGTATTGCTTAATGATAAATTCAGTGTTTACTAACATTAAAGAACTTAATTGATGTTATTTACAATCTGTAGAATCACCCAATGGTTGGCCGAATTCCTCTGTAAATAGTAGTATTAAAAGGAAAAGATAGGCTCGTGAAGTTAACTTAAGTCCACGAGGTTAGTCCGTTGAGTTAGCCATAACTCAACGAACTTTGTCCATTGAGTTAGCTGTAATTCAACGGAGAGCTTATTGAATATATAAATTTGATTGTTAACAAACTGACAGTTCTAAACTTTTCAGCAATTCCCTGTGGGATCGACCTGTACTTGCATACTGATACAATAGACATTGTGCACTTGCAGTTAAAGTACAAATTGGAATTAATATCTAAATTGTATTAAAGGTTGTTTGTTTACTTCTAAAAGAAAGAATAGGTATAAAGATAAATTAACTAAGTAAAAACAGAAGTAACAAATCCAAGTTTTTTTGGTGTAGTGTAGGGAAAACACAAACAAGTTTTATGGCGCCGTTGCTGGGGAATTGAATTGAATTGAATTGAATTGAATTGAATTGATATAAGCAACTGTAAGAGCTGTTTTGTTTTAATAACCAGAGTTGTGTGTTTTCTTCTGTAATTGAGAATATAGCATATGCTTATGCTCAAAGATTTCTGAAACCTGTAATTAGCATATGTGAATTCTGCAATTCTGAAGGACATGACATTTCTGACTATTTGAAACTGAGACGTTTACAGATGGTTAGATCCCATGAACAACAAATGAATTATCCTCAATATAATAGAGCCGAGTATGAGAATCCTATAGTTTACCCAACTAATGGTTAGTATAGAATGTGTAATATGTTGAGAGACACGGAAGTTTGGGATAAGTATGACAGACTGGAGCGTAGTATAGAGCAAAACCTTGACAAATTGGAATACTTTATGTGTCAACAACAAGAAGTCAACAAATTAAACTATAAGGAAGCATATTCAGAACCTAAAAGGATATAATTTACGAAACTGAAAAAACCATAATGAAAATTGATCAAAAATTGAGTACAATGAAATTAGATGTTCTGGAAAGAAAACTAAAAGCATTAGACGATTATACAATGAAAATACAAGTTATGCAACAGGACAATGAAAATTGTAATATTATGAACCTACATAATTTGCAAAATACACAGCCAAAAGAAAATATTAATGCAAGAGAATTTAAAGAATGCACTTTAAAACTAAAAACAATTGAAGATCATAATTATGAAAATGATATGCAAAGACATCATAAGAGTAATGAAAATCTGGAAGATGTATGTGTAACATTAAGATTTAGAACTGATATACCACTAAGAACTCAAAATGAAAATGATATGAAGGTGGATAAAAGTAAAAATCAAAAT
Organism: Cymodocea nodosa; assembly: GCA_036874045.1. Lineage (NCBI taxonomy): Eukaryota > Viridiplantae > Streptophyta > Magnoliopsida > Alismatales > Cymodoceaceae > Cymodocea > Cymodocea nodosa. Next base: position 13,248,407 of record CM072342.1, on the reverse strand, counting down.
GATAATGAAAATGTAAAAGATGAAAATCTAGAAATCACTAAAGAACAATCTAAATTTGCTAATGAAGCTAAAAATGATCAAACAAATCAAATGAAAGAAAAAGAATCTTTGAAATCAAAATCTTTAGCACCCTATCCTGAAAGATTACAATAAACAATACCTGAAAAACAAGAAAAAATCAGAGAAATTTTTGAAAAAGTACAAGTTAACATTCCTTTGTTAGATCTATTGTAGAAAATGTCACCTTGTGCTAAATTTTTGAAGGATTGGTGTACTAAGAAAAGAGAGCGAAAAGTTCCTAGAAAGGTCTTTTTAGCTGAGCAAAGTAGTTCCCTATTTCTGTCACAAATTCCTAAAAAGTTATTTGATCCTGGAATCCCTGTTATATCATGCACCATAGGAAATACCATTCTAGAAAGAATCTTAACAGACTTAGGTGCAGGTATAAATGTTATGCCAAGTGATATATTTGCATCCTTAGGATTAGAAGGCTTAACTCCTACTAGTACGGTTATTCAATTAGCTAATAGAAGTATAAGATACCCTATACTGTCTCCTCCTGGATCCATCGGTATGACCGGAACATAAAAAAATATGTAAATTAATTTTTGAAAAAAGATTAGGTATGAACGAAACATAGTATCGGTTAAACCGAGAAAAAAAAAAAAAGTTAATTAGAAAAACTATTATTTGTAGTATTTTTTTTATTTGTTTGTACGGGGAGTCCGTTGAGTTACGCTTAACTCAACGAACTTACTCTGTTGAGTCTTGAGTTAGTCTTGAGTACTATAGTTAAGACCACGGATAAAATAGTAATAGTTGGTTCAAGAAATGACCTGATTACCCGCCTAAACTTAGGGCTTATTTATCTAAAACCTAGGGTTTTAGGGGCATTATCCGGCAAACCATTTAGAATCTAGAACATTAGAAATCAGAGCGATTCTGTGCTATTGAGTAACTCCACGATGAGGAAAATGACGCCTGAATTCTGAGAAAATGCAGTGGACACCGCACAGTTTCTGAAGGAATCTGAAGAATGACACACGTGGCAGAAGATTTGGAATACAACAAGAGAGAAAGAGCTACAAAAGGTAGAATCAGAACTCTTTAACTTGAAGAAAGTTTTAGTTGAGTTAGAAATACAAATACCACAGATAATGGAGACACTGATTAGAGTGGCAACTGAAATTGCAGTTAGCAAGGAAAGAAAAATCTGGCCAAACAATGAAGTAGCCCTAGAGCTAATTCAACGTAAAGCCAGATTGTGGTTTAAGAAACGCATTGCTGGTTGAGGAAGCTGGGCAATATGGGAGCAGCAACGAGCAAGAGAATAGAAAGAATTGATTGCTGAAAGACCTGTTCCTGAGGAACAGCAGTCAAGACCTCCAGTTCAGCCAACAAAACCTTTGCCACGATTAGCATTTGTTTGGCCGAGAACGGAAGAAGAAGAGAAAGAATTTACTAGCTTGGTCAAAACAACAAGAGACCAAGGTGATACTCAAGAAATAGCTACGGCTAAGGCACATATTATATATGATGCCATTAAGAGAAAAAGGGTCGAAGAAAGGATAAGAGCCCAATACAAAATAAAAGTTGAATAGTATCAAGCAGCAACTACTGCCAAACTTGCTGCAAAAGGAGATGAAGCTGGTCCTTCGAGACCAGCATTTATAGAAAAAGTTCAATAGGAAGAGCCAGTACCTGTGGCTTGAGGGCTTGTAGAGCCTACTTTTGTAGATTTAATTTCAGAAGATGAAGAGGAAGAACAGGCACAACTAATCAAAAAAAAGAAAGGAAAAGAAAAAATGCCTGAAAATGAGGAAATTAAATCTGAAGTACCAATTTTTACAAGGCCTATGGAGCAAATTTTTATCAACCTGCTATCCAATTTTGAGGAGTAGGAGCTGCAACAGCAGGAGCAAAGAAAAGAAGAAAATCAGGCTGAAATTAGTCTGCAGCCTGTACAAGAAGAAATAGAAATTAGGGCAGAAACTGAATTGCCCATGACTCCATCCCAATCTATTACAAAATCAGAAAGAACAGTAACAGAACAGATTGGTAGTCAGGTGGAAGAAGAAAGAGTAGAAAATAAAAAGAATGAAGGAAGCCATTTGGACAAAAATAATTTCACAGATTCCACTGAAGAGCAAGAAACTCTTCAGCAATATATGGAAAGAATTCAAGACAGAGTGGAGAGTTCTACTGGCTCACCATCACAGACAGAAGTAAAAGCAAAAATGCAGGAATCTGTAGAGAATGTTCAAATGCAGCCTATAGAAGAGGAAGAGCAAGAACAAACCCCTCTGGAACAACAAAGTCACTTTCCTGACCCGACTGAAACAACAATTTTGAATGAAGTACATTTTTGTAGTCAAGAAGCTTATACCAAATATCAAGAAATAAGGGGTTACGATATTATTTACAATAGACCAGTAAATTGGGATGGAATGCAAGAAATCAAAGATCTATTTGAATTCCAAGGTCTACTGTAGTTTATTTCTCAAGAAAGAGAGCATGTAGTGTATGAGAATCTAGTGCCTTATTTTTATGCAAATTTGAAAGAGGAAGAAGGAAAATTAATTTCAAACGTGGAAGAAGTTGATGTACAGATAACACTAGAGCTTCTCCACAACATTTTTGGATTAAAGAATGAAGGAATAAAAATTTTGGAAGATACAACTGTCGTCGAGTGGACTGAACAGGAAATTAAGGATTGTTTAGCTATCAATCCTGGTGTACATTTATTAAACAGATTGAAGCATTTAAGTGGTAAGGCACACATGGTAGCTAACATTTTGATTAAAAATGTCTATCAACGATAGGGCCATGACATAGAATTGAGTCAATTTGTCAAATGGGCCACGTATGCAGTTGTAAATAGAATTCAAATAAATTGGTTCACAGTTTTTATCTCCAAGCTGAAAGCAGTAAAGAAAAAATTATTTTATGGAGATTTGATTCCACTACTGATGGTGGATTGTATTAATTTCACTAAATAGACATCAAAAAGGATCAGATCAAGAACCATTTCAGTGAAAGAATACAGAAATTTTGTAGCTGTAGAGATAGTTGTACCTTCTAGAGGAATTACAGGAGCTGTAGAGAGAATTAATCAATTAGAACTTCAATTAGAAAAACTCTAGAAGGAAGTAGATGAACTGAGTAATAGAGATTAAATTGTATTGTTCGTCTACTTGTGTAAAATTGTATGAAAATGCATGATGTATTTGTAATGTAAATTGATTCATATTAATGAATATAATTTTTCAGATGCAATTTTCATAGTGTTTTGAATATGAAATGAATAGAATTTATTGAATATTATATAATTTATGGAACTTTATGAATGAATATGTAACAGATTTACAATTTGCTGAATGACAGGATAAATGCTTAAAAATTTCTGCATATTGTAAGGTAAAATGTAAATTCTGCATAATATAAAATGACATGCAAGTTAAATCTTTATATAATGTTCAGATTTAAATGAATTTTGATTAGAATGATGCATTAATGATATAGATTTAACTTTATTTAAGTTAGCAGAATGAAATAGAAAAAGGAAGCAGAGAGAAATTTACGAGAGTAAAGCTTAGAAGTTGCTAAGTGTTAATTCAACGAAGTAAGTCTGTTGAGTTAACCGTAACTCCACGAGGTCAGTAATATAATATAAGGTCACTCCGTTGTAACTCAACGAAGTTAGTCCATGGAGTTAGCAATAGTAACCGACTGTGTTCTGTTAAGTTATCTGTAACTCAATGAGGTTAGTTCGTGAATTAAGCAGAATGGTTATTCTTTTAACCAGGAACGAAACTTCGTCGGTTTAGTAGTTACCAAAATTTAAAATTAATAGTGGTACACGTACCCATAAAAATAGGAGCCACGATGCACGTTGCAAGACACGTTCTTGCAACGAGATTTATTCACTTTATGGATGTACATTATATATATAAATCAAAATGTTATTTACGAGTTACCAACACTTTTAAAAGAAAGGAGAATGCATTGGAGGAACTGGAAGGAGAAGCAGCTGATTCAACTTCATCCGATAACAAATATTTACTGAATGGAAAGCTTCAGACTGGTATGTAATTAATCTTCTGCTATTTATTTATGAGCACATGGACTCGTTCTCTAAGTACTAAGCGATTAGTAAGAACACCTACCTAGGAATTTTCATTGTAGAAGAGTACTGAAAAATTTTCTGAACTGAACTTTAACGAAATTCTTTGGGGTGTAGCTAACCTTTCTTTAAAAGAAAACATAGAGATGGGTGTTCTAGTAGAAAAACCATTAGGAGAAATTCTGTATCCGGAATTAGTTGATGAACATTCATGTATTCGATTGCCAAACTTTGAGGGAGATAGGTTTGAACTAAAATCTAATTATATTAGTCAATTGCCACATTTTCATGGATTAGAAAGAGAGGATGCCTATTATTTCCTTGGAGAATTTAATGAAGTTTGTCAAATGATGAAAATGCCGAACATGAGTATAGATGCTATTAAACTTAGATATATCCCTTTTTCTTTAAAAGGCACAGCTAAGAGATGGTTATATACTTTGTCGTCTGATTCAATTTCTACATGGACTGAATTTTACTCTATTTTTTTGTAAAAATATTATCCAACACATCAAATGATTAAAAAGAAGAAAGAAATATTAATGTGTAGCCAAAAACAGGGTGAATCATTTTGGAAATATTTTGAAAGATTTAAAGCTTTACTAACTCAATGTCCACATCATGCAATGAGTAAAGCATAATTAATTGGTATCATTTATGAAGGCATAGATGTTTCAACGAAATCTTTATTAGAATCTACTTGTCAAAATGGATTTTTAAAGTTATGTAGTGAAGAAGCATGGGCATATTTAGAAAACTTTGCAAAAAGAACTACACAGTGGGAAAATTCAGCTGAAGCTATTGTAGATAAAAAAAATATTACCAAAAGGAATGCATGAAATAGATTTAAATACTATGCTTGAGGTAAAATTAAAAGAATTAACAAAGAAAATAGAAGAGTTATCATTAAATCAAAAGCTAGCAGAAAAAAATGCAAACATAAATGATTTAGATATTATTTATGCTAGAAACCAGAGAGATAACTTGGGAAATTTTTATAATCCTAATTGGAGAAATCACCCGAATTTATCTTGGAGAAACAACAATTTCTAGGGAGGAGAAAATATGAATGAGAAGAATATAAGTTATGAAGCATTACTAGAACAAGGATCTAGAATAGAGAAATTAGAAATGATAATCCAATAATTAAACAATCGTCTAGATTTTGTATTTGGAAGTGTTGCAATTCAAAATCAGAATAGAAATATACCACTTAGACAAAAGGAACCAATGAAAGGTAGACCTACTAGAGGATTGCCAATACAAGCTATACCTAATCCTATCAATAGAACGGTCAATGAAATTGATACCTCTTTTGGGAGGTTAGCTGAATGAAGCAGCAAATTTGAAGCAACTATCTATATGTATATATGTTTTTATTTTTTTTAGTTAATAGTATCATAGAGTTAGTCCTTAACTCAATGAACTTAGTCTGTTGAGTTATTCCTTAACTCCACAAGGGTGTGCAGTAGTTATGTTAATTTTTGTCTCTATTAATTTTTGTTTGCGTTATACAGAATCAACAAATGGAATTGATGTAATTACCGTTGGATGCATTAAGGGAAGTATTGAGTAACTTGTCGGCCAAAGATCTATGCAAGCTATGTTGTATATCAAAGGAAATTAAAAACTGTATTGAAGAAAAATATTTTCAAGAACTACAAGCCGCAAAAATGACTAAGATTAGACATGGATTCATATGGAGGTCATTTAATCATAGTTCAATTAATCATGAATATCTGGCTATGGAAGAAACTACTGGAACTCCACCCAATGCATTAGAAGGAATAAATCATATTATGGGGATAGATGAAGGATTAATCATATACAAGATGAGACTAAGGTATGCAAGTTTATTATTACCTAATATTTTGATAAGAAATCCTATAATAGGAGAAGAATGGAATATAGGAAGACCTAATAGATTTGAAGTACCAACTGTAAATTGTGGGTCAACTTTAATATTTTCTGATAAAAATTCTGCAATTCTTGAAAAATTATATTATTGGAGACCTCCAAGAAATTGGTGTGAAGATTTACGCTTAAGTGTGTATAATTTTCTGAATAGATCTTGGAATGAAAATATTGTGATATATCTAGGACAGAAATCATTAATTAACCAAACACATGTCATACTTGATGGATATATATATCTTGTCACAGATATTTCAATTGCATTTGGATCTGATTTATACATAGTGAGCATAGACAGTTATGATGAATATATAGAAATTTTACCTATATCGAGTGATATAGCTAAACCACCATCTGCCGAATTTAATAAAATTTAAATAGGAATGCGGTATAACGAAGAAGATGATCTTACTTTATGTCTAATACGATGGTGGGATGAACTGATGAACTTTCAAATATAGATTATGGAAGACATAAATGAATGGAAGTCGGAAGAAAAGTATATTGAAATTGATGTAGAAATAGAAACTGCTACATTACCTTGGAACCAAAAAGGATCCCTTTCTGCATTTCATATCATTAATGGTAATACACTTGTATTTGGAATTTATAATATATTACACGTTTACAAATTAAAAAGGAACAAGAACTACATGAAAATAGAATTAATAGCAAGAAGAACTATGCCTAAAAAGTTTGCTTAGACTGATACATTTATTCCATTTGTTCCTACTTTTTAATCATGTTCTTAAGCTGTGATTTTGGGTGTTTAATGTTGTGTGTATTCTACGTTTATGTATAAAAATAAAAATAAAAAACAAAATATCAATCTTGTTTGTTGGTATCTGTTTTGGGAAACCAACTGGCTTGCTTGTGAGCCACCAAAGGCATAGGAGCCTGGGTTCCACACAAGACACTAATTTATTAATATCTGTTAAGTGTTATTTCGTTTTATATTTACTTTTATCTGTGAATGAAAAGTTTTCAGAATCAAAAATCGGAATATGTAGAAGGAGATACAAATAGAACAAGGTATGTAACCAATTACTTACCTTGGATTTTAAATCAAACAAAACTATATTCATGCCTGCTACAATTACTGTATTTACTGTAAAATCTTTTACATTAAGGAAAATGTAAAATGTAGGTATGGGGGGGGAGGTAATTAAAGTAACAGTCATGTAAGTTTGTTAATTAAAGAAATTAAAATGGTACTGCAAAGTTGTGGAAATTGAAAATTTTTATGAACTTGCTGTAACTATTCGATAATTGAGACTGTAAAATTTATAATATGTAACTACTTGAATGTTATATTTAGAAGGCTATATATGATGCTATAGAATTTATTATTTATGCAAATCTAGATATAGTATCTTACGATTTTTCTGAATTTCATGAGTTTAACAGTTTCACGATTTTAAAATGAAATCAGAATGCTTAATGAAAAATCAGTAAATTATCTGAAGTCTTGAAGGAGCTAAGATGTGAATTCTAGATTAAATGAAACACATATGATTAAAGATATAGTTAATTTGACTGATTGAACTTGTAGAATGATTTATGTGTAAATCTTATTAAACTGCAGAAAAAGTATGAGCTTATTGTTATGGATTCATATTTTCAGTAAATGATAGAAATAGGACTATATGAGATTGGTGTTTTACTTCATTTGTATTAATGAATTACGTACATATACAGTATGTGATTAATGTTTTGTTTTGTGTGTATTTTGATTAGAAAGAAAAAAAAAAAAAAAAAAAAAAATTGAGAGTTTATTGACTTGTTTGATCACGAGTCTTTTGTACTTGAGCAGATAGGTATGTAAGGATTGTTGACCTAAAAAAGGACTCTTGAAATCTAACAACCTAAGATCCTGATCAGATCTGGGATTGTTGACTGAAAGCTCGTTACATGGGTACATTAGAAAGCTCCTACATGATTCAAGCTTGTTAAATTAACTTTTAAAGTAAAAAAAAAAAGAGAAGAAAAGAAAAAGAAAAAAAACATATACTGTTCTGAAAAGGTACAAGTGTTTTGTGAAATGCAAATATCTTATGAATCGAGTATATTTTCTGTTATCTAGAATTGCTGAAATATGAATCTGGAATTGACTTTTGAAGTTGTTTTAATGGAGATACAATTCTTTATTCTATTTGTCTTAATCATATTGAATTGGATTGTATTTTGATTCGTATGTTGTTGAAATTTCTAGAAATCTTATTGGAAAATTCAGGATAGTAGATGATGCAAAGAAGAACAAACAATAATATAATTAACACTTATGTGATGATGATATACTTTGTATGTAATTGACATATATTCTAAGTATATTTGCAGGTTGATTACTGAAACATACAGAATATATATTTTTAGGCTGAATAGAAGAAAAAAAGAAGAAGAAGAAGAGGAATTAATTCTAGCACTTTTTGAAAGACCAATTAATTAGATCTTAGTTTGCTAAGGGACTAGCAAAATTTAGGTATGGGGGAAGTGTTTAGAATGAAAAAGTACATATTATTAACGGTTAAATGATGGTTAATTGCATAATATTTAGCTTATCATATGAGAATTAAGTCATTATGTTATAATTGCATTGTTATATGCTTTAATTGAAGAATCTGCATAATTTTGGGGAATTAATGTCAATTTAGTACATTTCTAAACTATCGGTAAGTTGCAGGCTGTGAAATTCTTAAGTATCCGAATTTTCTGATATTTTAGACAGTTATGTTTAACATACCGAACATATTTCGGACAGTTATGTTTAACAGACCGAATATGTCGGATAGTTATGTTTATATTGCCGAACAGTTATGTTTTGAAAGAATATTTTATTATTTCCAGAAGTACACATGTCGAAACCATAATGCATGACTTAAGTGAACTTTCAGTGAGTTATCTCTAACTATTCGAAATTACAGCTAGGCATCGGACGGTTATATGTGTAACCCTCTGAAATCTCTTTTTATTTATAAAATAGCTATGGACACGTGTCATGTTCTGGTAAAGTGACTTAAGTGGATTTTCGATGAGTTAGCTGTAACTATCCAAAATGCATCTGAGCATCGAATAGTTAGACCTGTAACTCTCTGAAATGTATATTTTATGATTAAACTGCTGCTGACATGTGTTGAGATCTAGTAGATTTACTTAAATTATATATCAGTGAGTTAAGTTGTAAGTATCCGAAATGCATCTGAGCATCGGATAGTTAAGTTTATAAGTATCCGAAATGCACCTGAGCATCGGATAGTTAAATTTATGCACGTGTTTTATAGTTAAATCAACGAAGAAAGTCCGTTGAGTTATCTGTAACTCCACGGACTATTTATTTTCTAATATGCCACAATAGCGGTTGCAGAAACAAGATAGTTGGAAGAAAAACCACGATTGCATGTATTGCGCAGGGAGAAGAAATCATCGCCGTTGATATGAATCAAGGAAATCCAACCGACCATTCAAGTAGAAGCAGTTACTACTGAAGAAATATAAAAGAAAAGAAGAAAAGGGTGTGATCGATGGACGACCAGTGTATACAGAGGAGGAGCACCAAGCTTTCTGTAGATAGTATCGGCAATTCTCTAAAATATCACATCAACCATCGTTACCACCACCATATCCACCATAATCACCAACCATCGGAGGTCTGTGAGAATACTTTCTTGATGTCGAGTCGATTTCGAGCCAAACACAATGCCTGACAACCACTATGAGGAGTGATCGCATCGCGGGAAGGGAAGCCATTTTCACCAAGCGCCGACTCATATTTCAGGAGATCATAGAGCTTTTAGCCTTAGCTTCAGGTTGATGCCTGTATGCTGAAGAGAAGATTGTCTTGCAATTCTAGACTCATGATTCTATAGGGAGAGGAGATAGAATTGTAAGTGATTTAATTTTTAGTGGTGTAATCGCGTTGCAAGTAGTGTCAGAAGTATTTACTGTCAAGTGAGATTACTTTATATTTCACCTTTCGCCTGTTTCCATGTTCATATTAAAACAAAAATACCAAAAATAATTTATCTATGTTTGTATGTTGTATTTTAGTATTGTATTGTTTGTGTTGTATCGTGATTAATATTATCTTTGTCAGTGTTGTGATTGTTTTATGTTTGTTTTAGTTTTACAGTTTACTGAAATTGGTTCGTTCAAAAGACTTAAAGATTTTAATGGTTACTATTTGAATTATCTGAATGTTAGTATTGCTTAATGATAAATCCAGTGTTTACTAACATTAAAGAGCTTAATTGATGTTATTTACAATCTGTGGAATCGCCCAATGGTTGGCTGAATTCCTCTGTAAATAGTAGTATTAAAAAGAAAAGACAGGCTCGTGGAGTTAACTTAAGTCCACGAGGTTAGTCCGTTGAGTTAGCCATAACTCAACGAACTTTGTCCGTTGAGTTAACTGTAATTCAACGGAGAGCTTATTGAATATATAAATTTGATTGTTAACAAACTAACAGTTCTAAACTTTTCAACAATTCCCTGTGGGATCGACCTGTACTTGCACACTGATACAATAGACACTGTTTACTTGCAGTTAAAGTACAAATTAGAATTAATATCTAAATTGTATTAAAGGTTGTTTGTTTATTTCTAAAAGAAAGAATAGGCATAAAGATAAATTAACTAAGTAAAAACAGAAGTAACAAATCCAAGTTTTTCTAGTGTAGTGCTGGGAAAACACAAACAGTCATCCCCTAGTGGATCTGGTCAACTATGTTGACCTTGGTCAAAGTCAAGGTCAACCATTTGACTTTAACCTTTGACCCTTTTCCCCTACTTTGACTAAAGACCTATGGTCTTTACATAGGCCTTATGGGCCTATGATTTCTATGGGGAACCTTTCGTTTGTACTATAATCCATTGTTTCATGCTTTAGAGTCTGGTAGGACATTTGCACGACCCTCTAGAGAGGTCGACTTCGGCCAAGCGGGTAGTGTGTGTTTAGAATGAAAAAGTGCATAATATTAACGGTTAAATGATGGTTAATTGCATAATATTTAGCTTATCATATAAGAATTAGGCCATTATGTTATAATTGTACTATTATACGCTTTAATGAAAGAATCTACATAATTTCAGGAGATTAACGTTAATTTAATACATTTCTAAACTATCGGTAAGTTGCAGCTTTTTAATTCTTAAGGATCTGAATTTTCTATATTTCAAAGAGTTATATTGCATGTACTAGACAGTTATGTTTTTAACGATAGAAGAATATTGCATGTTGAAACCATAATGCATGACTTAAATGAATTTTCGATAAGTTATCTAGTAACTATCCGAAATGCATCTAAGCATCGGATAGTTAGATTTTTAAGTATTTGAAATAGCTTTGAATCATAAAACTGCTTGAGGACACGTGTCACGTTCTGGAAACTTGACTTAAGTTATCTTTCGGAAGGTTATGTGCTAACTATCCGAAACTTATATGCATTTCGGATAGTTAAGGTTTGTAAGTATCTGAAACATCTGAACTAGTTATTTCTTTATTACACGTGTTTTATAGTTAAATCAACGAAGTAAGTCCGTTGAGTTATCTGTAACTCCACGAACCATTTATTTTCTAATATGCCACTGTAGCAATTGTAGAAATAGGACATTCGAAGGAAAACCACAATTACATGTATCATGCAGGAATTCACTCGTAGAATGAAGAAGAAATCACCATTGCTGATATGAATGAAGGAAATCCAACTGATCAATTAAGTAGAAGCAATTATTACAGAAAGAAATATAAAAGAAGAAAAGAAAGACGAAGAAAGTGTGTGTGTAGAGGTGGAGAACTGCGCTAGCTGTAGGAAGCGTCGGAAGTTCCCTGAAGCTCCACACTACCACCAAAATCACCAACCATTGGAGGTTTGTGAGGATACTTTCCTAATGTCAGGTCGATTCTAAGCCAAACACAGTGATTGACAATCACTATGAGGAGTGATTGCGTCGCGAGAAGGGAAGCCATTTTCACCAAGCACTAGCTTATATCTCAGGAGATCGTAAAGCTTCTAGCCTTGGTTTCAGGTTGATGCCAGTATGCTGAAGAGGAGGTCATCTTACAATTCTTGATTCGTGATTCTATAGGGAGAGGAGGCAAGATTGTAAGTGATTAAGTTTTTAATGGTGTAATCGTGTCACATGTAGTGACAGAAGTTTTTACTATCGATAGAGATTTTTACATTTCACCTTTCATTCACCTTCAAGAACATATCAAAACAAAAATACCAAAAACAACAAGTTATCTATGTTTACATTTAGTATTAGAGTGTTGTATTGTTTGTTTTGTATTGTGATTAATGTTATCATTGTTAGTATTGTGAATGTTTTATGTTTGTTTGATTCAAAAAATAGAAAATAGTTTTATTGTTTATTGAAATTGATTCGTTCTAGATACTTAAATATTTTAATGGTTACTGTTTGAAATATCTAAATGTTAGTGTTGCTTAATGATAAATCTAATATTGACTAACATTAAAGAGCTTAATTGATGTTATTTACAATCTGTGGAACCACCCAATGGTTGGCCAAATTCCTTTGTAAATAGAAGTATTTAACTAGAAAGATAGGCTCGTGGAGTTAACTTAAGTCCACGAGGTTAGTCCGTTGAGTTAGCCATAACTCCATGAACTAAGTCTGTTGTGTTAACCTTAACTTAACGGAGTGCTTAACTGAACACATATAAACTCCAATATAAAAATCAGAATAGTACACAATTGTTACTCAATCTCTATGGGATCAACCTATACTTGCACACAAATACAATATACACTATGCACTTGAAGTTAAATTACAAATTGGAATTAATCTCTAATTTGTGTGAAAGGTTGTTTGTTTACTTCTAAAAGTAATTATTTATATAAGTATAAAAACAAATTAAACAACTTTTCTAGTGCCGCTTAACAAATAGAAGTTAACAAATCAATACAAGTATTCTAGCACCATTGCTGGGGATTGAGAAGCTAAGCAACTATGAGTGCTGTTTTGTTTTAATAGCAAGAGGAGTGTTGTGTGTTTTATTCTATAATTGAGAATATGGCATATGCTCAAAAATTTCTGAAACCTGTAGGTAGCATATGTGAATTTTGCAATTTGGAAGGTCACGACATCTTTGATTATTTGAAACTGAGACGATTGTAGATGCTTAGATCGCATGAACAACAAATAAATTATATTCAATATAATAGAGCTGAGTATGAGAAACCTAAAGTTTACTTAACTAATGGTCAGTTTAGAATGTGTAATATGTTGAGAGACACGGAAGTTTGTGATAGGTATGATAGACTGGAGCGTAGCTTAGAGTAAAACATGGACAAACTGGAATAATACATGTAGCAGCAACAAGAAGTCAACCAATTAAACTATAAGGAAGAAAATACATAACCTAAAATTGATATCATTTACGAAACTGAAAAAACCATAATGAAAATCGTTCAAAAATTGAATGCAATGGATTAGATGATTTGGAAAGAAAACTAAAAGCATTGGACGAATTTACAATGAAATTATAAGTTATGCAATAGGAAAACACAAATGAAAACTTTAATGTTACAGATTTGCATAATTTGCAAGATATACAGACAAAAGAAAATATCAATGCAATGGAATTTAAAGAATGCAATTTAAAACTAAAAACAGTTGAAGATCATAATCATGGAAATGAAATACAAGAACATCATGGAAGTAATGAAAATCTGGAAGATGTATGTATAACATTAAGATCTGGAATTGATATACCACCAAGAATGCAAAAAGAAAATAATATGAAGGTGGATAAGAACAAAAGTCAAAATGATAATGAAAATGTAATATCTGAAAATTTAGAAATCAATGAAGAAAAATCTGAATATAAAAATGAGACTAAAAATGATCAACTAAATCAATTAAAACAAAGAATATTGTAAATCACAATCATTAGCACCCTATCCTAAAAGAATAAAACAAACATTTCCTAAAAAATAAGAAAAAATTAGAGAAATTTTTGAAAAAGTACAAGTTAACATTCCTTTGTTAGAATTATTGTAGAAAATGCTACCTTGTGCTAAATTTCTTAAGGATTGGTGTACTAAGAAAAGAGAGTGAAAAGTTTTAAGGAAAGTTGTTTTAGCAGAGCAAAGTAGTTCCCTATTTCTACCACAAATTCTCAAAAGTTATCTGATCTTGGAATCCTTGTTATATCATGCACCATAGGAAATATCATTCTAGAAAGAACCTTAATAGACCTAGGTGTAGGTATAAATGTTATGTCGAGTGATATATTTGCATCCTTAGGATTAGAAGGCTTAATCCCTACTAAGACTGTTATTCAATTAGCTAATAGACGTATAAGATACCCTAGAGGTAAATTAGAGGATGTCCTAATTAAAATCAAAAACTTCATATATCCTATTGATATTGTAATTTTGGATTCCCAACAAATTAAGCATCAAAATCATGATACATCTTTAATTTTGGGAAGACCATTCTTAGCAACATCAGGGGCTATTATAAATTGTAAAACTGGTGTAATGAAGTTAACATATGGTAATGAGGATACTCAATTAAACATTTTCAAACTAGAAAAGTTTGAGGAGTTAGAAATGTCCTTACATACTATAGACTTTTTAGAGGATGAAGGAGATATGCTAGATGATGTGATTCAAGAAGAACTAAATAGGCAACTAAATTCTGAAAGTGAAAGCATAAATGTAGAAGGAGATCAAGAAGAGATTTATATAAAAAATGAAAATGTTCAATTAGGAGTTTTAGCTTTTGATGGTTAACATTTAGATTTAAAACCTTTACCTCCTGAATTAACCTATATATTTCTGGAAGAAAAATGAACATGTCCAATCATTATTGCTTCAGATTTAAAAGAGGATCAAATTTCTAAATTAAAAGATGTAGTAAAAACTTATAAAGAGGTAATAGGATGGACTGTTGATTTCTTAACGAATCGTTCAGTTAACCTTCTATGACACGATACTGAAACACTCAGCTCTAAACTCACTGATGCTAGGAGTGAAGAGTAAGAGAAGAAATAATACAGAGAAGAAACAGGATTTACGTGGTTCAGCAACAGCTTACGTCCACGGAGAGTTGAGGGTTCCTTATGAGCTTCGGCATAATCAACCGCAATGTTTTACAACATCATAAAGGTTTATATACTACCCAACTTAGGGTTTATAAACCTTTAATTACATACAAGCCATTACAGTAGAGAAACAATGCTTCAAAGAAGAGGCTATTAATTTCGAAGTCTTATCTTCTTAACTCTCCGAAATCTGCAATATTTCGTATAGTTACAAACTTAACTATCCGAAGAGAATATTCTTTCTGAACAGGCGGTACAATATCAGGTTAACTGTCAGAGAGATTCTGTATTTCGGACAATTACACACTTAACTGTCTAAAAAGTCACTTACTTTCGGAATAGACCTGTCTTTTTAGGAATTTCGGAAGGTTCTGTCGATAACCCTCTAAAAAACTCATGAACTTCAGATAGTTACTGCCTAACTATTCGAAGATCCACTTAAGTCACTGCTTTCAGAATACTTGGCTTCTTAACTATCCGAAGATCCACTTAAGTGTCCTTTAAGTCATTTCGGATAGTTACAACTTAACTCTCTGAAATCTTCTAACTTTCGGATAGTTAACTCAAAGCCTCCGACTTAACTTTTATTTCCGGATACCCAGGTCTGTAACCTATCGAAAATATATAACTACCAGATACTTACTGCTAACAAGCTTTCGATTGAACCTAGACTACTTGTGGCATACTCCACACCTGTAATACTTGCCCTAACAATTTCCCACTTGGAGTTTGTCATAATGATCGAAAGAAAAATCAATCTTTACACTCGGCTTACAGATTATTGCAACTACTACTCAAATAATCATCAACTCTTCATCTCCTTCTACCTTTCAATTTTTCAGGAGACCAATTAAGGCCATAGAGAGCCTTAATTTCTACAGATTCAGAACTTTGGTTAGCATATCTGCTGCATTTTCAGATCCAGCAATCTTCTGAAGATCTAACCTATTCTACTCTATCTCTTCCCTTATGAAATGAAATCTCATTGTCATATGCTTGGACCTTGAATGGAACTTCGGATTCTCAGCTAAATAAATTGCACTTTAATTCTCATAAAATAGAATGCTTCTATTCTGTTTGTGCTCTAATTCAGCTAGTACATTCTCTAGCCAGATTCTTTCTTTAGCTATCTCTGCTACTGCAACATATTCAGCTTTTGTGGTCGAGAGTGCAACAATACTTTGCAACTTGGATCTCCAACTAATTGCAGTACTTCCTATATAAAAAACATAACCTGAAATACTCTTGTTTTAGTCCAACTCTCTTCCTAAATCAGCATCACAATAGCCAATCAATTCAACTGGTCCTTTCTTGAAATTCAGATCTACATCTAGGGAATATTTGAGATATCTGAGTATCCACAGTACCACAGACCAATGCTCAACTCCTAGTTCTACCATATATCTACTAACCACTCTCACTACATGAGATATGTCAGGTCTTGTGCATATCATGACATACATTAAACTTCCCACTGCTGAAGCATATGGTATTCTGGACATTCTTGTCCTTTCTTATTCAGTCTTAGCTGACTAATCTTTAGACAACTTGAAGTGGGGTCCGAGAGGTAGTTCAGTCTTCCTCTCATTTGAGACATTAAATCTCCTCATTACCTTTTCTAGATACTTCTTCTGATTTAATCTCAAAGTGTTTGCTACTCTATCTCGGATAATTCTCATACCCAAGATTTGCTTGGCTTCTCCCATATCCTTCATGTCAAATTCTTTTGACAGTTGTCTCTTCAATTGCTTAATCTGTTCTATACTGGAACAAGTAATTAACATATCATCTACATAAATCAGTAGAATAATGAAATAATCATCTAGCAATTTTATGTAGCAGCAATAGTCTGTATCACATCTTTTGAAGCCTAGGATATAGATAAAGGTATCAAATCTCTTGTACCATTGTCGTGGTGCTTGCTTCAAACCATACAAACTTTTCAGTAATCTACAAACTGTCTTTCTTTCCTTGCCAGTAACAGCAAATCCTTCTAACTGCATCATGTAAAGTTCTTCTTGCAAGTCACCATGTAGGAATGCTGTCTTTACATCCATTTGCTCCAAGAGCAAATTTCTTGCAGCAACAATGCTTAAAACTATTCTAATAGTATTCATCTCCACAACAGGAGAGAATACTTCTATATAGTCTATATCTTGAATTTGCTGAAAACCCTTCACGACAAGTTTGACTTTATATTTCTTACTGCCATCTAGTTGTTCTTTTATCCTGAACACCCACTTGTTTCCTAGGATTTTCTTTCCTTTTGGCAAGGAAGTTAGCTCCCAAGTATTATTCTTCTCTAGGGATCTCATTTCTTCTTTCATTGCTAACTCCCATTTATGTGCATCACTTACACAGATTGCTTCCTGATATGTTTCAGGTTCACCATCGTTCGTCAATAATAGATAATTGAATGATGGTACATACCTTTCTAGTTGTCTGGAGACCCTTCCAGACCTTCTAAGTTGTCTAATGACAACTTCATCTTCTTGATCATCTAGATGTTCTTGATGTTCAGCCTCTGGAAGCTGAATTTCTTCTATAGGTTCCTTCTAAGGTTATTCAACATTATTATCTAGACTGATCTCAACAGTACTTCTAGACTATAGCTCTGACTGCTGTTGTTCTACACTTTCTCTGTGCTTAAACATCTTGGATTCAATGAATATGACATCTTTTGCATGGATTATTTTCTTGGTTTCTTCTACCCAGAATCTGTAACTAAAATAATCCTTACCATAGCCAATGAAATAACATATCTATGATTTTGAATCCAACTTGTCTCTTTTGTCACTATTCAAGTGGACAAATGACTTGGATCCAAAGACTTTCAAGTGAGCATAGTTGACCTTTTTCCCTGTCCACAACTCTTCAGAGTTCTTAAGCCCCATTGGGACAGATGGTCCTCTATTTATTAGATAGGCATCTGTATTAACAACTTCTTCCTAGAATGTTTTGGGAAAATCTGCATGTAGTCTCATGCATCTTGCCCGTTCATTCAATGTCCTGTTCATCCTTTCAGCAAGTCCATTTTGTTGTGGAGTTCCAACTACAGTCCTCTGCCTTCTAATTCCTTGCTCCTTATAGTAAACTTTAAATTCATGGCTATCATATTCTTCTCCATTATCTGACCTGATGGATTTGATTTTTCTTCCACTCTGATTTTCCACTTCTACCTTCCATTTATTGAAGACTTGAAAAACTTCAAGCTTATGTTTCAGAAAATAAACTCATACCTTCCTTGTAGTGTCATCAATGAAGGTGACATAATAGAGAACACCTCCTAAAGAACTGATAGGAGTAGGCCCCCACACATCCGTGTGAACTAGCACCAATTTCTCTGACTTAGGATCATGAGGATTCTTGGCAAAGTTAACTTTCTTCTGCTTTCCCTCAATGCAGTCCTCACATATCCTTAAATTGACATTCTTCAGCTTAGGGATTTTCCCTTCTGCCACTAAAACTTTTTGTCCATTCTCACTGAGGTGTCCCAATCTTTTATGCCATAAGTTAATGTCTTCAGTATCACTAACTGCTGCAATAGAGTCATCTTGATCCGATGTCAAATATAAGGTGTCTATCCTCTATCCTAAGGCAATAATCCTTGCACCTTTGGTTACCTTCCATTTGTTTGCACCAAAGGCAATCTGGTAACCATCACTGTCTAGGGAACTTATGGAGATTAATTGCTTTGCAAGATCTGGAACATATTTGATTTCTTGTAATTTTCATATCCCTTGCTTTATTTTAATGTGTACCTCTCCAATTCCCAACACATCCAGACTTATGTTGTTAGCTAGGTACACCTTTTTCACAGGAGTTGCACAATAAATGTGCAACAAATCCTTCCTGTAGTTAGTGTGGAAAGAAGCTCCTGAGTCCAGTACCCATGAGTCAATTGAACTGTCAACACATCATATTAGGGCATCATCTGAATCGTAAGAGACAACATTTGCTACCACTCCTTCTGATTCCTTCCCTCTACTATCTTTCTTGGGAGCCTTACACTGTGACTTGAAGTGCCCTCATTGATTATAGTTCCAGCATTTGATATCTACTCTCATTTTACTAGTACCTCTAGACTTTGACCTTCCTTTGGATTTAAATTGTTTTGATTTACTTCTCCCTCTAGTTTCAATACTAAGGGCAGAAGTTAAAGCTGGCAATTCACTTTTCTTACGAATGTCCTCACTCAAAATTAAATCCCAGATGTCACTCATCTTGAACTTCTCATGACCTAGTGAACTACTTACACCAGTCATGACAGGAGACCAACTTTCTGGTAATGAGGATAATAAAATTAAGGCCCTGACTTCATCATTAAATACTATATCTATTGAGTGCAGTTGATTCAGAATAGTATTTAGCTCATTAACGTGGTCAGTTACATTTCCACATTCATGCATTTTCAGATTAAATAATCTACACGTGAGAAATACCTTGTTGGTGGCTAAAGGCTTCTCATACATATTAGACAAAGCTTTCATCAAGTCAGCTGTTGTTTTCTCCTTGGCGACATTTGAATGAACGTTTCTTACCAGTGACAACTTGACGAGACCTAAAGCTTTTCTATCTAATAACTCCCACTCTTCTTGATCCATGTTCTCTGGTTTTCTTTCGAACAACGGTTGATGAAGATCCTTTTGATACAAACAGTCTTCGATCTGAGACCTCTAGTATCCGAAATCTTTTCCATCAATCTTCTCGATCCTAAGCTTTCTATCATCTGCCATTCTATTAAATTGAAGAACCTTTGGCTCTGATACCAGTTGTTGATTTCTTAACGAATCGTTCAGTTAACCTTCTATGACACGATACTGAAACACTCAGCTCTAAACTCACCGATGCTAGGAGTGAAGAGTAAGAGAAGAAATAATATAGAGAAGAAACAGGATTTACATGGTTCAGCAACAGCTTATGTCCACGGAGAGTTGAGGGTTCCTTATGAGCTTCGGCACAATCAACCGTAATGTTTTACAACATCATAAAGGTTTATATACTACCCAACTTAGGGTTTATAAACCATTAATTACATACAAGCCATTACAGTAGAGTAACAATGCTTTAGAGAAGAGGCTATTAATTTCGGAGCCTTATCTTCTTAACTCTCCGAAATCTGCAACATTTCGGATAGTTACAGATTTACCTATCTAAAGAGAATATTCTTTCTGAACGGGCGATACAGTACCAGGTTAACTGTCCGAGAGATTCTATATTTCAGACAGTTACAAACTTAATTGTCCGAAAAGTCACTTACTTTTCTCTCTCTATCCTTTCGGAAGGTTATGCTGATAACTCACCAAAAACTACATGTCTTTCGGATAGTTATACCTTAACTATTCGAAAACTCACTTAAGTTTCTTTTCAGGCATTTCGAAAGGTTCTGCCGATAACCCTTCGAAAAACTCATGAACTTCAGATAGTTAGGCAATAACTATCTGAAGATCCACTTAAGTCATTGCTTTCCGGATACTTGGCTTCTTAACTATCCGAAGATCCACTTAAGTGTCCTTTAAGTCATTTCGGATAGTAACAACTTAACTCAAAGCCTCTGAAATCTTCTAACTTTCGGATAGTTAACTCAAAGCCTCTGACTTAACTTTTATTTCTGGATACTTAGGTCTGTAACCTACCGGAAATATATAACTGCCAGATACTTACTGCTAACAAGCTTCTGATTGAACCTGGACTACTTGTGGCACACTCTACACCTATAATACTTGCCTTAACATGGACTATGACTGATATAAATGGGTTAAGTGTAACTTTATGCTGTCAGCACATATATTTAGAAGAGAATGCTAAACCTATTAGAATTCTTGAGAGGAGATTAAATCCAAACCTTAAAGAAATAGTCAAGAAGGAAATAGTGAAATGGTTAGATAATGACATAATTTATCTGATTTCTGATAGCTCATGGGTTAGTCCAATCCATGTAGTTCCCAAGAAATCAGAATTAACAATTATTAGGAATGAAAGTCAAGACTTGATACCTACTAAAATTCAATCAAGCTGGAGAGTTGTATAAACTATAGAAAGCTGAATGCTGTGACTAAGAAAGATCATTTTCCCTTACCTTTCATAGATGAAATGCTAGAGAAATTAACAGGGTAAGAATATTTTTGTTTCCTAGACAGGTATTCAAGATATAACCAAGTTCCTGTAGCATTTGAGGATCAAGAGAAAACAACTTTCACTTGTCCTAATGGAACTTATGCTTTTAAGAGAATGTCATTTGGATTATGCAATGCACCAGCCACCTTTCAAAGGAGTATGCAAGGCATATTCACTAGAATGACTGAAGATTTTTTATAAATATTTATGAATGATTTTACTGTATATGGAACTTCGTATGAAGTGTGCTTAAACAATTTAGACCAAGTATTAAAATGCTATGTGGAAAAAATTCTAATTCTAAATTGGGAAAAATATCACTTCAAGGTTAAACAAGGAATAGTCTTGGGACATGATGTTTCAAAGAAAGGGTTGGAAGTAGATAAAGCTAAAATAGAAGTAATTTCTAATCTACCAGAACCTAAATCAATAAAAGATATTAGATCATTTCTAGGACATGCAGGATTTTACAGAAGATTTATTAAAGATTTTAGCAAAATAGCTAGACATTTAACTAATCTATTAAAAGATGTCTCATTTAACTTTGATAAAAATTGCAAAGAAGCATTTTTCAAACTTAAAAATAGCTTAATTTCAACTCCTATAATACAAGCACCTGATTGGAGCCATCCATTTGAATTAATGTGCGATGCATTTGATTTTGTTGTAAGAGCAGTGTTGGGATAGAAGATAGAAAAATCTCTTAGAGTGATTCATTATGCAAGCAAAACTTTAAATGATGCTCAAGTTAATTATACAATTACTGAAAAAGAGCTGTTAGCTGTTGTGTTTACCTTAGAAAAGTTTAGATCATATCTAATTGAAGCTAAAGTGATAGTATACACGGATTATTCAGCTTTAAAACACTTAATAGCAAAGAAAGAGACTAAACCTAGATTGATCCGATGGATATTATTATTACAAGAATTTGATCTAGAAATTAAAGATAAAAAAGGTTGTGAGAATGTAGTAGTAAATCATTTATCAAAATTACAAATAGAAAAATCAAATATTGAAATTAAGGATAATTTTCCTAATGAACAATTAATGACCATCAACACAATGCCTTGGTATGTAGACATAGTTAATTACTTAGTTATTGGTTTAACACCTAAGGATTGGAATAGACAGGATAAGAAATTGTTCTTTTCAAGAGTAAAATATTACTATTGGGAAGACCCATACTTATTTAAGAAATGTCCTGATCAGGTTTTAAGGAGGTGTGTTCTAGAAACTGAATATCAAAGCATATTGTCTTTTTGCCATGACCAAACATGTGGTGGGCATTTTGGTTCAGGGAAAACTACTACCAAAATTCTGTAATGTGACTTTTATTGGCCAACACTATTCAAAGATTCTCATAAATACTGCTTAAGTTGTTTAAGATGTCAACAAATAGGAAGAATATCCAAGAGGAATATGATGCCTCTAAATCCTATTATTGAGGTTGAAATCTTTGATGTGTGGGGAATAGATTTTATGGGTCTATTTCCTATGTCTAACCAATTTAATTATATATTATTGGGGGTGGATTATGTATCTAAATGGAGAGAAGCTATTCCTACAAAAATTAATGACAACAAAGTGGTAATACAGTTTATAAGAATTAATATAATTACCAAATTTGGAATACCTAAAGCTATTATTAGTGATAGAGGAACTCATTTCTGTAATAGAAGTTTTGAAGCCTTAATGAAGAAATATGGAGTAAATCACAAAATTGCAACATCATATTATCCGCAAACAAGTGGACAAGTAGAAAGTGTAAACAAACAAATTAAGTTAATCTTAGAAAAAGTAGTAAATCCTACTAGAACAGATTGGGCTAATAGATTAATAGATGCACTTTGGGCTTATAGAACTACTTATAGGATAAACTTAGGTATGTCACCTTTTAGGCTAGTATATGGAAAAAATTGTTATTTACCAGCTAAAATTGAACATAAAGCTTATTAGGCATTAAAAACTCTGAACACGAATTTAAATCAAGCTGCTAAAAATAGGAAATACAATTGATTGAATTAGAAGAATTTAGGAATGAAGCATATTCAAAGACTGTAAGAGAAAAAGAGAAAATGAAGTTATAGCATGATAAGAAAATTATTCCAAAAACTTTTGAAATAGGACAAGAAGTATATCTTTACATGACTAGACTCCATAACCATCTAGGAAAATTAAGATCTAGATGGGCAAGACCTTATATAATTCGAAATATTTATTCCTATAGAGCTATTGAAATTGAAAATCCTAAAAATCAAAATATATTTAAAGTCAATGGACAAAGACTTAGACCTATTCTGAAAATTCCAAAAAGTTCCTTTGGAATTATAGAAGAATTAAGAGTAGAGGACTACTCGAGCTTTACTTAGTAAGAAATTATCTTAATAGTGTTTAAAAAAAAAAACTTATTTAAACATAGTCACGATTCAATCGAAAGAAATTATCGATTTTACCGAAACATATATTAAAAGAAAAAAAATCGTTGTGGTTCAACTGACAGGATCCCTCGGCCTGATCAAAACAATAAAAACATAAAAAATCTATATATTATATTAATTAAAAATGTCGGTTTTACCGAAGCGTGGTATCAATTCAACCAATAGAAGAAAAAAAAAGTGTATTTAATTTCAATTCAACTTAGGAATATAACGGTTTGACTGAAATTCTAAAATGTTAAAAAATTTAGAGTCGGTTAGACTAGAAATTCTTCGGTCTTGGCCAAAGTAAAAATTATTATTACAAGTATTTTTATTAGTTATAACTTTACGGGAAATCCATTGAATTATGCTTAACTCAACAAACTTACTCTATTGAGTCTAGGATAAGTTAATGAACTTACTCTGTTGAGTTAACTGTAACTCAACGGAGTACTGTAGTTAAGTCCACGGACTTAGTCCAAGGAGTTAACTGTAACTCCACGAAGAAGTGAGTGAGAGAGCGAGAGTTTGCACGGGAAAATGACCCGATTACCTACCAAAAACTTAGGGTTTATCTATACTAAAACTTAGGATTTGGAGGCATTATTCGTAGAATCATTTAGAACTTAGAATAGTAGAGATCAGAGTGATTCCATTCCGTTCCATCACACCATAAAGACAAGATGACACCAGGGTTTTGGGAGGAAATAGACACCACGAGATTTCTTAGAGAATCAGAAGAATGGCACACGAGACAAAAAATCAAGAACACGATGAGGGAAAAAGAACTCCAAAAGGTAGAATCTAATATTTTCTATTGGAGGAAAGTCTTAGTAGATTTAAGTATTAAAATACCTTAGATTGTGGAAACGAGGATAAAAGTAGCAACAGAAGTAGCAGTAAACGGAGAAAGAAGAATCAGGCCAAACAATGAAGTTAGCCTAGAATTGATCCAGCGCAAGTCTAGATTATGGTTTGTACGACATATTAGTAGACATGCCTGGTGGGCAATTTGGGAACAATAGAGGAAGGCAACTAAAGAACCTGTAGTTGCAGAGTCGGCTGCTGAAAGACCAGTTACTGAGGAACAATAATCAAGATCATCCATTCCATCGCTAAGGCTAATAGAAAGAGTAGCATTTTTAGGGCCATCGACGCCAAAGGAATGGAAAGAATTTGCAGAGCTTGTCAAAGTTGCCAAGAGCCAAGGAAATTCTAAGGATATTGCTGTGGAAAAATCGCATTTGCTATATGATGCACTCTGCAAGAAAAGGGTTATAGAAAAGTTGAAGGCCCAATACAAAATTAAAGTAGAACAACATCAAGAAGTAGCTAAATCAATGGCTGACAAAGAAGCTAAAGTTGGTCCTTCGAGACCAGTAGTTATAGAAAGAGTAAAACAAGAAGAGCTAATACTTTTGGCTTGAGGGCCTACAGAGCCCATTTTTGTAGATTTAATCTTAGAGGAGGAAGAGGAAAAGATCAAGCATAACTAATTAAAAGAAGGAAAGGAAAAAAGATAGTGTTTGAACCTCAAGAAAAGATTAAATCTAAGATGCAAATATCAGTAGGGCCTATAGAGCTGATTTTTGTAGACCTGCTATCCAAATCTGAGGATGAGCAAAGAGAAGAAGGAAAACAGGCTAAAATTAGTCTACAACCTATACAAAGAGAAGAAACTGAAATTAGGGCAAAAGTTGATTTGCTCGTGACTCCATCCCAATCTGCCACATAATTAGAAAGAACAGTGACAATGCAGATTGATAGTCAAGAGGAAGAAGAAAGAATAGAAACTGAACAAAAAGTTGAACAAGTACACATTAAACAAGAAAGAAATGACTCAACAAATTCCATTGAATAGGGAGAAACTCTTCAGCAATTAATTAAAAGAATTCAAGATAGAGTAGAGAGTTCTGCCAGCTCTCCACCACAGACGGAAGTAAAAGCAAAAATGCAGGAATCTGTTGAGCATTTCCAACAAATTCAAGTTCAGCATGAGGAAGAAGAAATTCAAGAATGAACCCCTCTAGAGCAACAAATTCAAATTCCTAACCCGATTGAAGCTACCATTCTAAATGAAGTACACTTTTGGAATCAGGAAGCTTATAATAAATATCAAAAGATAAAGGGGTATGATATTATTTATAATAGGCTAGTAAACTGAGATGGTATGCAAGAAATTAAGGACTTATTTGAGTTCTAGGGTCTATTGCAATTTATTTCTCAACAGAGAGGGCATATAGTATATGAAAATCTAGTGCCCTATTTCTATACAAATTTAAGAAAAGGAGAAAGTGAATTAATTTCTAACGTAGAGCAAGCTGATATATAGAAAACACCAAAGCTTCTCCACAACATTTTTGGATTGAAAAATGAAGGAATTGAAATTCTAGAAGAAACAACTGTAGTGGAATGGGCTGAACAGGAAATTAAACAGTGCATAACCATCAACCTTAGTGTGCCATTACTAAACAGACTGAAGTACTTAAATGGAAAGGCACACATGGTTGCAACCATATTGGTAAAAATTGTTTATCAAAGACAAGGCCACGACATTGAACTTAGTCAATTTGTTAAGTGGGCCACATATGCAGGTGTGGACAGAATTCAAGTTAATTGGTACAAAGTATTTATCTCCAAACTGAGAGCTGTAAAGAAGAAATTATTTTATAGAGATCTGATTTCACTACTGATGGTGGATAGTATTAACTTCACGAAATGGACATCCAAAAGGATAAGATTAAGAGCTATTTTAGTGAAAGAATACAGAAATTATAATGCTATAGTTGCTGAGATATCTGGACCTTTTAGAGGCATTACAGGGGCTGTTGAGAGGATAAATCAATTAGAACAACAACTACAAAAACTCCAGAAGGAAGTAGATGAACTTAGGAAAAAGGACTAATTGTATTGTTCATCTACTTATATTTGTATTGAAAAATATCTGACTAAATGTAAATGTAACTATTCATATAAATGAATGTTTGAATTTTAGATGTTTTTGAATTCATGTTTGAGAATGAATAATATAATTGAGAACTGTATTGAATATTATATAACTGTTTAAAGATGTGCAAGACTATTTAAAAGATTTACAAATTTTATAAATGACATGATTAAATGCATGATAATTGATTGGTTAATGCCTGAATATACCTACATGCTGAAAAGTAAAATGTAAATTCTGCATAACAAGAAATGAATTGTAAGTTAAATATGCATATAATGTTAGATTTAAATGAGTTACATTAGAACATTGCATTAATAGCATGTATTTAACTTTAATTAAGTTGACAAAATATAGAGAAAAATATATATAGAAGTTAATACAAGGAGTAAGTTTTAGAAAAATTTGCTAAGTGTTAACTCAACGAAGTAAGTCCGTTGAGTTAACCTTAACTCCACGAGGTCAATAATAAAATATAAGGTCACTCTGTTGAGTTAACTATAACTCAATGAAGTTAGTCCGTGGAGTTAGCAAATAAGTAGCCGAAGCTACTCCATTGAGTTATTTGTAATTCAACAATGTTAGTTCATGGATTAAGCTAAACGATTGTTCTTTTAGCCACGAACGAAACTTCATGGGTTTAGTGATTACAGAAATTTGAAATTAGAAATGGAACACATATCCATAAAAATAGGAATCATATTGCACGTTACAAGACATATTCTTGCAACGAGATTCATTTGCCTTATGGACGTGCTTTATAAATATAGAATAGAATGTTATTTACGAGTTACCAACACTTGAGGAAGGAAAGAAAATTCATTGGGGAACTAGAAGGAGAAGCAGCTGATTCAACTTCATCCGTTAACAACTATTTACTAAAAACAAAGCTTTAGACTGAATCACAACAGATGGAATTGATAAAATTACCACTAGATGCACTGAGGGAAGTACTGAGTAACCTATCAGCTAAAGATCTGTGTAGA
This sequence comes from Cymodocea nodosa, assembly GCA_036874045.1. Taxonomy (NCBI): domain Eukaryota; kingdom Viridiplantae; phylum Streptophyta; class Magnoliopsida; order Alismatales; family Cymodoceaceae; genus Cymodocea; species Cymodocea nodosa. Next base: position 13,220,836 of record CM072342.1, on the reverse strand, counting down.
TTGTGTTGTGTATCATAGGAAATTAAAGACTATGTCAGAGAAAAATATTTTCATGGACTGCAAGCTGCAAAAATGACTAAGATTAGAGATGGATTTTTATGGAAGTCATTTAATTGTAGTTCAATCATCTATGAATATCTAAATATGGAAGAAAATGCTAGAATTCCACCCAATACATTAGAAGGAATAATCATATTATGGGGATAGATGAAGGATTAATTATTTACAGAACCAAACCAAGGTATGCACTTCTGTTACTTGATATTTTGATTAGAAATCCTATCACTAGAGAAGAATGGAATATAGGAAGGCCTAATAGATATGAAGTACTAATTGAAAATTGTGGGTCAGGTTTAACATTTTCTGATAAAAATTTGACCATTCCTGAAAAATTGTATTACTAGAGACCAACTGGAAATTAGGATGAGGATTTATGCTTAAGTGTGTATAATTTTCTGAATAGATCTTGGACAAAAAATACTATGATATATCGAGGACAGAAAGCATTAATTAATAACATACATGTTATACTTAATGATTATATATATTTAGCGACAAATATATCAATTGCATATAGATCTGATTTATACATAGTAAGCATAGATAGTTATGATAATGACTTTATAGAAATATTTCCTATACTGAGTGATATAGTTAAACCACCATTTGCAGAATATGATAAAATTCAATTAGGATTGTGGTATAATGAATATGATGATCCTACTTTATATCTGATAAGATGGTGGGATGAATTGAGGAAATTTCAAATATGGATTATAAAAGACCTAAATGAATGGAAGTGGGAAGAGGAAAATATTGAAATAGATGTAGAAATAGAAACAGCTACATTATCTTGGAACATAAGAGGATCCCTTTCTACATTTCATTTCATTAATGGAAATACACTTATGTTATATGCTTTAATGAAAGAATCTACATAATTCTAGGGAATTAATGTTAATTTAGTACATTTATGAACTATCGGTAAATTGCAGGCTGTGAAATTCTTTAGTATCCGAATTTTCTGTTATTTCCGAAAGTTATGTTTAATGTACTGAACAGTAATGTTTTAAATGCTTAAAGAATATTTTATTATTTCTTGGATTACACATGTTGAAACTACAATGCATGACTTAAGTGGATTTTCGGTAAGTTATTTGTTAACTATCTGAAATGCATCTAAGCATCGGATAGTTTGGTTCGTAAGTGTCCGAAATATTTGAACTTGTTAAGATAGAATTATGCACGTGTTGAATTTAAATTGCTTTAGTATATCACGTGAGATGCACATGATTAACTCGTTAAGTTAGCATAACTATACGCATTAAGTTAGCATAACTGTATGCATTGAGTTACTTGAATACACATTAAGGTAATGCGTTATGTTAGCGGCTTATTTCTTTATTGCACGTGTTTTATAGTTAAATCAACGAAGTAAGTCCGTTGAGTTATCTATAACTTCACGAACCATTTATTTTCTAACATGCCACTGTAGCGGTTACAGAAACAAGACATTCGAAGGAAAACCATGATTACACGTATCACGTAGGAAATCGCTCGTGGAAGGAAGAAGAAATCACCATCATTGATATGAATGAAGGAAATCCAACCAATCATCGAAGCAGAAGCAGTTACTACTAAGAAATATAAAAGACAAGGAGAAAAAAAATGAAAAGGTGTGGCTAGTATGTGTGTAGAGGAGGAGGACCACGCTAACTGCAGGCAGTGATAGAAGTTCCCTAAAGTTCCACACTACTACCACCACCATCACCACCATAATCACTAACCATCGGAGGCCTGTGAGGATACTTTCCTGATGTCAGGTTGATTCTGAGCCAAACACGATGTCTGACAACTATTGTGAGGAGTGATTGCGTCGCGGGAAGGGAAGCCATTTTCACTAAGCACCAACTCATATCTCAAGAGATCGTAAAGCTTCTAGCCTTGGTTTCGAGTTGATGCCAATATGCTGAAGAGGAGATCAACTTGCAATTCTGGACTCACGATTCTATAGTGAGAGGAGATAGAATTGTAAGTGGTTAAATTTTCAATGGTGTAATCGCGTCGCATGTAGTGACGGAAGTTTTTACTATCAATAGAGATTACTTTTACATTTCACCTTTCGCTCATTTTCATGATCATATAAAAACAAAAATACCAAAAACAAGTTATCTATTTTCATAGTTATTATTTGAGTGTTGTATTGTTTGTTTTGTATCATGATTATTGTTATCATTGTCAGTGTTTGGAATGTTTCATGTTTATTTAAATTTAGAAAATAGAAATTAGTTTTACAGTTTATTGAAATCAAATTGTTCCTGATACTTAAAGATTTTAATGGTTACTGTTTGAAATATCTGAATGTTAGTGTTTCTGAATGATAAATTTAATATTAACTAGCATTAAAGAGCTTAATTGATGTTATTTACAATCTGTGGAACCGCTCAATGGTTGACCAAATTCCTTTGTAAATAGCAATATTAAACTGGATAGATAGCTTCGTTGAGTTACTTCAATTTAACAAGGTTAGTTCGTTGAGTTAGCTATAACTCAACGAAGTGCTTACTGAAGATATAAATTTCCTTATTAAAAATAGAACAGTACACAATTCTTCCTCAATTCTCTGTGGGATCGACCTATACTTGCACACAAATATAATATACACTGTGCACTTGTAGTTAAAATATAAATTGGAATTAATTGCTAATTTGTGTGAAAGATGGTTTGTTGACTTATAAAAAGGAATTACTAACAAGCATAAGATAAATTAACTACATTACAAACAAAAGTTAACAAGGCAACCAAATTTTATGGCGTTGTTGCTAGGGAACTAAATAAGTTCTCTGGTGTCGCCTAAAAATCCAACCAACACGCAACCGAGTTTTAATATTTATAACCGCAAGCGTAGGGAGTCAATTATAGAAAGCATGCAAGAATGGGTCGAGTCCACAGGGATCAGTAATTAAATACAAAATTCACTAGAGTTTATAGATATGCCTTGTGTAAATGCACTCTCATCACATGTTTGCCTTAACAATCATGTGAATGTTAGAAATGACTTCATATAGAGTTCAATCAGTAATGAGAAACCTCATACATGTCCCTCTCTATCCATCACTTAAGGGAAAACATCACACAATAATTATTACACTACAAACATAGAAAATAAAATTACACTACATCAAACTACCAATTCTACTATAAAACTAGCATACATGGACTTATAACCATACATCTAACTCCATGTATGCTCTAATCTATTAAGTACAAGCTATATACAATCAAAACCAAGTAAATCAAGAGGTTAGAGTTAAGTAAAAAACGTCTAAACTATGTTAGAGTTAGAGGAACAAACATTTGAGAAGAATTCACACAAGGACACATAAAATCAAACACATAGAGGGCACAAAACTCAAACTAAACTTAGAATTGAAATACATTGAAACTAACACAGGAATTCAACATTAAAATAAAGGGGAAATACGTGGACAACACAAGCAACAACAATTAACAAACATACAACATCAAAATAGGAAATACAAACAACTCCATCTCAACTCATAGTCCATCTCCTCACCTTAAGCTCACATCTCCAATGATCTTTCCACAAGGGACGTCACCTCCTTGCTTCAGCCACCAAAGATGTCTACCTTCTCCACCAATTCTCCATGCCTAATGCAGCTTGTTCCTTCCACGGATTGGAGGTCCAACGCCGAAAGGATTGCAGCAACATGTAGAACAAGGGAGTGCACTCTTGAAGATACTTCACTACACCTTAACTTGTCTTCTCCAAGGCTTCTCTCCTCCACGGATTCAACTCCTCAAGGAGTAATTGCAGCAGCAATTCAACCTCCCTAATGGTGAAGAACGTCGGAGAGGGAAGTGGAGAGAACAAGGGAAGGGAGAGACCTACCTCCAAGAGCCATTTGGAAGAGAAATCACCATGAGTGGAGCTCCTTCACCTCCTTGCTTGGAGCACCAAGGGGGATTCCGAATTTTGGAGTTGGAGAGGGGGGAAAACTTGTGGGATACAAGGCCTATTTATAGAGATTTTTGATCATCAAGGATTGATGATCCCAAGGCTTGATCTAAGGGCCCTCATTCACCTATAATCAAATCCATTTAAGTCATGCATGTAATGTTAGTAATACATGCCAAAAATAACTCTAGTTATGAACTTGAAATATATTTATTTCTAAGGTATGTAACATTCATTTTAACATGTTTACAAATGTGAAATGTAAGTTCATCCATGAATGAATTAATTAGTAACATGTATTTAAAATTATTCATAACCAATGCCACATTATTGCATTTAATGTCCACAAGTTCATAACCATAGTGTATAAAATATATGTGGCCATATCAAATTATTTCAATACCTTGATGACCTTTAAAATCTCTTTCTTGGCCTAAGAATTATTAAATCATACATTCAAGCATATGAACATATAGTATGTTTCGTGAAAATTGCATTAAAGGGGTGCATTTGTGCACATATTCATGCAATGTCATAAAAATGTGATTAACATGTATTTTCTTATATAAGTGCATATAACTTGAGTTTCAAGACATAGAATGCATGAATTATCATATAAAAATGTGCACAAATATCATCTATACATGTGCCATCCCTTCAAACTTAACTGGCCTTGAATATAAAACTGTGAAAGTTTTATATGTCTGAAATTTTTCATAACAGGAACTATTTCTGAACCATAACAATGTATTTTCGTCTAAATTCTATTCAGGATTAAGTATTTTCCTTTCCTGATGTTTTGATCTGGGACTTGTTTCAATAATATTAGCAGCATCTATATTTTTAGATCTTTCAGAATTGGTGCAATTTCTATCAAAGCTAGTATAAATGTCTAAAATATCTGTTATAGTCGTATCAATAATCTACTGAATTTCCTCTGTATAATCTTCTTGAAACATATCAGTATGAATAGTTTCTGTACGATTCTGTCTATCAACAACATTTATATTTTAATTGGTCTATATAGCAACGGTCTCTATATGAAAGAATGTTCTATAACATCTATTTGTGTAATAGTCATTTTGTAATTCTGAAATTTCTATATTCGAGACATTAGCAGTGTCATATTATATTTGTAAATGTGTAGTTTGTTGATTATATACATTTATCAACAAATATACCCAATACTGTAATAGACATAACCACATGTATAAAATGTAGTATAAACAACTATACCAAAAATCAAAAGTCTCTATCCAAGATACAATAAGAGGAAGAATATCTATATATTCCTCTTCAGATAAAATATCTTCAAAATTCATAGACTTAGTGTCTATGTCATCAAAAATGTCATCAAAATTGATATCATCAAAATTTCCTACATGTTCTCTTTCCTTAGGAAAAGAATGTTGGCTTGCAACATGATGTGAAAAATTGTCCATTGTATTAAAAGAAACATTATGCACTAATGTAACACAATACCTTAGAGTGTATGCTTGTAATCTGATATTTGTCACATCTACTGGGATTCCTGAAACAAAATCCTGTCTAGCTTGTGCAATGGAACATAGTTTTCCATTTTTCAACGATTCTTCTCTTTGCTGCAATATGCCTTATACACCTGTAGTTAGTCCAAAATATTCTAATGTCTTCTTCTTTTTCCGACTATATGTCTATAGTGTTTCTAGTTGTTCAGGAGGGTCTAAAGTTTTCTTAATTTCTCTTGTTAAAGGCACCTATGGTCTTGATGGTCCTTCACCATGATGCCAAGGTTGTAATAATGGAATATAGAGTTTTAAGCTCTCAATCTTTGCCATTTTTAGTTGATAAACTTTTTGTCCTTCACTATGAAGGCCCATTTTCCAAATGGTAGTTTTCTATTCATCAATAAACTGTTGAATGTCATCTAAAATATTCAGGGGAAAATAATGTTGGGAATACAAAGATTCTAATTCCCTGTTGGCATTTTCTTTTATTGGTCCCCATTTCTTTCCATAATAAGTAATAGACTATACTGATTGTTCAAGTACTTGTCTAGAACTTGTAATAACCTCAAGGTTAGGTAACGTGGAAAGTTCGGTCTGTTTTAGTCTAAACTATGTTTCAGCATAATTTTAAATAAATTTCCAACAGAAATTTTTCTCGTCTTGAACAGCTTTTCTAATTTCATGTAGTACTTCATTAGAAAAAGTATATCTTGAGTAAATGTCGTTGATCTCATTTTCTATCTTCTGAAGTTCCATCTCTTTTCTGCACTTTTGTCATTCTACTATCTCCTCATCCACATCCTGACATTATCGATTAATCTTCATTGTTCATTATAGAACTTAGTGGAAGTAAAGATTCTAAAACTAGGGTTTTACCAAGGTAGAAACATGAAAGGTTGTTAGTAAAACATTTATAACTCTTTGAGTTTATAAACAGATTCAATCATTCAAATCATAAATATAAGATCCGTTATTGATAAATAACTTGAATGCTTACAATAACTGTACGAGTTTTACAACCAACAAAAGTAGAAGACTTAGCGTAACTATTCGTGTAAAGAAAATAGCTACTAGCTAAGTAAATATTGAGAAAACTCGAAGACTTATGATAACTATTTGAGTTTTATGAGCAGTAAAACACATAACTATACGACAAACTAGAATAGTTATTGTCATATTTTAAGTCTTTCATAAAAATATAATAATATTAAGTTAACTGTTCGAGTTTCTCAGATGGATATGCGAAAAAGTCGAAGACTTAAGCATAACTATTCAAGTTTCTTAAAAGGATAAAATATAAGAATTTAAAATAGAAACTCAGAGAGAAATCTACCTATTCGAGTTTGTAGAAGAGTAAAAATGTAATAATACAAAAAACTCAGAGGGTTAGATAAAATAGCTGAAATCAAGTGAAATACATAACTATACGTTAAACTAACTGAATGAGTCTAACTTTTTATTAGTATAAGTTCCAGAATATTTGCATTTGATTAAATATACCATTGGTTGTCATTGTTTGCTCCCCCTACATAAATGTAGTCTAGAGAATCTATGGCATACTTAATATTAGGTTGTTAAGCCCTAATAGATTTGTCATTAAAGTCCAAGATTAGTTGACTTAAGTTGGTTGCTAAGCTTTAAATAGATTTTTCATTTAAGTTCAAAATCTGGCATACTTAAACTAGGTTACCAAGCCTTAAATAGATTTGAGTCTCTCTATAATTTTAATTTTTTTAAAAAAAAATTTAAATATAGTAATAAGTAGTAGATTTAACAATTTAGACCATCTAACGTCTAAAATACTCTAATACCATTTTATTCAATTTATAAAAGAAAATTCATAGAGATATACCTTCAGGTAACTTAAAAGAATTCGATAATGAGTACATGAACTTAAGAAAATAAATGCATTACATTATGTGTAAAGAATAGATAATAACAAAGAAAAATAATAAAGATTATATGCACTGATTATGATAGAATTGTTATAACACCTATAAAATAAATTAAGCTTGAGTGCATTACCCTCCCCTTTTTTTTTTTTTTATGTATTACCTCCCACAATATCATCTTTTTACATGATCACAATCCCTTACTTAGGGGAAAGATAACCAGTTACTCAATGATAAGTAAGAACAGGTAACCTTTTTTTTTATATATATTAAATAGAATCTGAATTACTTGTAAAATGAGTTTTCAGTTAGCACATCCCAAACTAGTTAGTTCAAGTGACTAGGATTTAAGATCCCCCAATGGACTTAATTACTCAAGCAATTGTAGACAAACAAAAAACAAGACAATAAATTGAATAAGAGGCAACCGCAAGACTTAATTTTTCTAACAGTATGTTAATAACTTTCCTTTAATAAATGGTACATATTTTCTATGTATTTTTCAGTTAAAATCTCTATAATGGCGTAAACATAAGTAACAAAAATACAGTTGGTACTCATATTGAATCAAATTAACTTTCCTTAAGTAACCTTTTTTGAATTTCTCTTAAATAAATTGATTTCAATAATAATCAGAATTTCATAAATTCTTAACTACTAGTAAACAGTAATTTTAAAATAGATATTTTGAGTTTTTTTTTTAAATAAAGAAATTTAATTTCTAAAGCTACTTTGTAACAAACCAAAATATTATGTAATGAGCAGGACAATTAAACATCAAATAACCTATAGATACCAAGTACTAATCGTAATTTTGAAAAGGTATTCTCATCTAAGGGTTTTGTAAATAGATCTGCTAATTGTTCTGTGGTAGGAACATAGTTTAATACTATTTTTCCTTTTATAACATTATCCCTTAGAAAATGATGTTGAACTTCTATATGTTTAGCTCATGAATGTAAGGCAGGATTTTTAAACAAACTTATTGTAGAACTACTGTCACAAAAAATCTTAGTTGGTTCATAAGCTAAATTAAAATCTTTTAAAGTTTGTCTGATACACAAGATTTGAGCACAGCAAAGTGTAGCAGCTATATATTTAGCTTCAGTTGTAGATAATGCTACACAATTTTGCTTTTTGCTAAACCAAGACACTAAAGAATTGCCTAATAATTGACAAGTGTCACTAGTGCTTTTTCTTTTAGACTTACATCCTGTGAAATCAACATCACTATAACCTATTAAATTTAGAGAACTGTGTTTAAAGTAAAACAATCTAAAATTAATGGTTCCTAATAGATATTAAAAAATTCATTTAACAGCAAGTAGGTGTGATTCTTTAGGATTAGATTGATATCTAGCACAAGTACACACACTAAACATAATATTTAGTCGGCTAGCTATTAAATAAAGTAATGAACCAATCATACTTTTATATTATTTTATATCTACAGTTTTTCTAGAGTCATCTTTATCCAACTTAGTGATAGTACTCATTGGTGTATTCTTTATTTTGGTGTTGTCTAACCCAAACCTCTTTAATAAATCTTGAGTATATTTTTCTTGTGAAATAAAAGTACCCTGATTTAACTGCTTCATTTGTAAGCCTAGGAAAAATGATAGTTCACCCATCATACTCATTTCAAATTGATTAGTCTTGTCTTTCAAAAAAGACTCAACTAATTTATCATTTGTTGCTCCAAATATGTCATCTACATAGATTTGAACTACCAATATATCTTTTTCAACCTTCTTAATAAAAAGAGTGTGATCTACCTTTCCCATAGAGTACCCTTTTTCCATAAGAAATTTAGATAATCTCTCATACCAAGACCTATGAGCTTGTTTAAGGCCATATAGTGCCTTTTTAAGCTTCTAAACATACTCGAGATGTTTTGAATCTTCAAAACCTGGAGGTTGTCTTACATAAACTTCTTCTTTTATATATCCATTTAAAAAAGCAGTCTTAACATCCATTTGATATAATTTGAAATCCATGTAACAAGCATATGCTAACAAAATTCATATAGAATCTAGTCTAGCAATAGGAGCAAATGCTTCATCATAGTCAATTCCTTCCTCTTACTTGTAACCTTGAGCAACTAACCTAGCTTTATTTTTAACTATATGTCCATCCTAATCTACTTTGTTTCTAAATACCCACGTTGTTCCTATTATAGATTGATTTTTAGGTGGTGGAACTAGATCCCATAGCTCATTTCTTATAAATTGATTTAGCTCATCTTGCATAGAAATACCAAAATTCATCTTCTAAGGAATCTTCAATTTTCTTCGGTTCTAGTAAGAAAACAAATGAATAAGCACTACAAATGTTGACTACTGATGACCTAGTCCTAACTCCTTCATTAGGATCGCCTATTATCTGATCAATAGGATGAGATGAAGTATAATTCCAATTTCTATGTTGTTCCACATTTTCTATAGGTATGACATTATTTTCTTCTAAATCTTCATCATTTAAGTTTATATTTCTTATTCCGTTAGATAATCTATCAATTTCTCTGTCAACATCATTTGGTTCCATTTTTGGGAGAATTTCTAAATCAAAGTTTTCAACATGTCTAAAATCCAAATGAGAATTTTCATGAAATTTCACATGTAAGGTTTCCTTAATGGTTTTTGTTGATTTGTTATATACTCTATATGCCTTACTTCTAATAGAATAACCAACAAAAATACCCTCATCTGAATTGGCTCTAAATTTGTCTCTACGTTCCTTAGTGTTTAGAATAAAACACTTGCAGCCAAAGGGCTTTAAATAACTTATTTTGGGAACCCTGTTATACCATATCTCATAAGGAGTTTTATCCAAAATTGGTCTTAGATGTACTCTATTTATAACATAACATGCTGTATGAACTGCTTCTACCTAGAGAGATAGGGGTAACATATTTTCATTTAACAAAGTTTTGGACATTTCCTGAAGTGATCTGTTTTTACGTTCTACTATCCCATTTTGTGAAGGAGCTCTTGGAAATGAGTACTTATGATCTATGCCTAATTCTCCACAAAAGGTGTCCATTTGATCATTATCAAATTCTGTACCATGATCACTCCTAAGTTTTTGAATTTTAACATTTTGCTCATTCTAAACTTTATTACAGAATATCTTAAATATTTCAAAAACTTCAGTTTTATTAGCTAGGAAGTAAACCCAAGTAAACCTAGAATAGTCATCAACTAGTACAAAAACATAATGTTTACCTCCTAGACTGGTAGTCCTAGTAAGTCCAAATAAATTCATATGCACTAGTTCTAATACTCTTTTACTTGTTATTTTGTTTAAACTTTTAAAGGATGTTTTATGTAATTTACCTAGTTGACATGCATCACACATAAACTCTTTCAAGTACATAATACTAGGTAAACCTCTAACTAGATTCTTTTTAGACAACTTTTGTAATAATTTTAAGTTTGAGTGTCCTAGCCTTCTATGCCATAAAATAACTTCATCCGATTTTGCAATTAAGCAAGCATTGTCTTTAATAATATCAGAAGGTAAATTTAGAATACAAACAGATCCTTTCTTATATGTAGTGAATAAAATTTCGTTTGTAGACATGTCCATAATTTTATAGGAATCTTTTTCAAAAATTACTTTGTAAAACTTCATTAAAACAGGAACACTCAATAAATTAAAACCTAAGTTTTCTACAAATGAGACATCATTTATAAAACATTTTTCAATTACCTTAACCTTGCCAGACCCAAGGATATTTGTTTTGCTTTTATTTCCAAAGGTAACTTGTCCATTCTTGGTCTTTGTTACTTTTGTAAGTAATCGTATATCTCGAGTCATGTGGCTGGATGCTCCATTATCCATTATCTATTTTGATTTGTGTACCTACAAAACAGTTAAGAAGAGATTTTATCTCTTAGAACCCATTTCTGAGTGGGTCCAAGAATTTTAGAGAGAGTAGTATCAAAATAATCAATATTTTTAGACTTCAACTTATCTATCTTTTGATAATTATTCTTGCGTTTATTTCTCTTAGTATTATAATTATCAGAACATTTATCTCTATGTAAACCAAAGTTGAAATTTTCATTTCTGACATTATTTGATTGCTAATCCCAATATCCAATATTTTTTAAATATGAAGAAAACTGATCAAAAATATTAAAATTTTCAAATGACTTAGCCTGATTTTTCTAAAAATTTCTTTTGAAATTCTTGTAACGTGTGGTATCATTTATATACTATATTTTATCAATTTGCACATATTTATCTCCCTTTTTAATCACACATGGAATAGTTTTTCTTCTACTATTCTTAGTACTAGAAATAAAGACATTATTTTTAGCAGTATCATCATGCAATATATAATTTTCAGAAGATGCATCATGTAAACCAATACCATGTTTTTCTAGATTTGATATTTTACTACTAAGTTCATTTGTTATAGTTTGACTATTATTCCATTTAATTAATGTAGTTTTTTGATCGCAAACCTTAATCTTTAACATATCAATTTCTGAATTTAAATTAGTAATAGTCAGTTTTAGTTTTTCAATTTCACAGATCATTTTCTTTTTATCAACAATTAAATTTTCACAATTAGCATGCAATTTTCTTTCTATTGCAGTAAACTTTAAAATTTCCTATGCATGCTTTTGATTTTCTTCTTTAAATTTATTCAATGTAGAGTTGAGAAAATCAATCTTATTTTTAGATTCATCTAGCATTTTCCTAGTGTTCTTTCCTTCTGTTTTACTTTCTTATATTTTCTAGCGAATTTATTGTATTCAATAAGTAATCTATCAAAACTAGCATTTTGATCAGAGGATACCTCACTAGATTTTGACATGAAACATACATTTGCCAGATTTTCTTCTGAATCTGATGTTGATGAGGATTCATTGTCTGATGTTGAATCATTTGCTTCTTCACTTTGTGAAGTTGAAGAGTCATCCCATGTCACTTTAAGTACCATTCTCTTTCTAAATTTCTTATTCCTGAAATTCCTCCTCGAATTCTTCTTATCTTTGTGGAGAGAACAATCAATTTGAAAGTGACCCGGCCTATTCCACTTGTAGCATATGATTTCATCCTTAATGAATGACTTCTTCTCCATATCTCTAGATGTCTTTACTAACCTAAAGTTCCTACATTTCTTCAATAGATTTCTAAATTTTCTAGTCAACAACAGTAAATCATCGTTAGAACCACTAGTGACTTTTGAGACTTTATCAGCCTCAAAAGCCAGATCCCTTCTAGGATTCTTCCCTTTTGGATCTAAATGTTGTACTTCATAGGCTGTTAGATTACCTATGAGATCATCGAGAGTATATGTATTTAAATCTTTGGACTCTTCAATAGATGTTGTCTTTTGAGCCCAAATTTTAGTTAAAGATCTAAGGATCTTTCTTACCAAGTCTTTTTCCTTGAATTTCTTCCCTAAAAATTTTAATGAATTTACAATCTGAAATAAATGGGAAAACATATCAGAGATACATTCATTTTCGTGCATTTTAAAAAGCTAATATTTATGTACTAACATATTAATCTTAGATTCCTTGACCTGGTTAGTACCTTCGTTGGCAACTTCTAATGCATGTCATATCTCATTTGCAATTTGATATGCAGAAACTTTGTTAAATTGATCATGAGATAAAGCACAAAACAAGATGTTTAAACCTTTAGCATTTAGTGTCATTCGTTCCTTTTCATCAAAAGTCCAAGTATCATATGGAGTCGTAACTAACACTATAGAATTGCTAATTATATGCCATAGTTTGAAATCAATTGATTGAAAGAATACTTTCATCCTATATTTCCAATAGCCATAATTGCTACCTTCGAACATAGGAGAACAATTAGTGGTCTGTCCTTCAATCATAACTAAGATTTCAGTATTATCTATTTTAAATAGATGATCCTAAGTAAATGACAGGAAAAAATGATTCCTAAATAGAGAAATGAAAGCTCTTAATTATGCTCTGATACCAGTTATAGTATCGTTGTATCACAAGAGGGGGGGTGAATTGTGTCTTTAGTAATTAAAATTACCAATGGATAAAATAAGAGCACAAAACACTCGTAAATAAAATTCTATTCTTTATAAACTTTAAAAAAAAATTTACAATATCTTTTCAACTCAATTCCCTTCTTGACGGTTTTGATACAGTAATGTTCGATATACAATTCAAATAGAAAATGAAGTCCTTATTCAAAACTAATTTTGAATTGTATAAAACTTGATCTTTATGCACGTAGCTCATTTCCTTCCTTTTGCTCAACTTCTATATCTCTTCTTCTCTAGTTGTCGAATTTCTAGACTTCCTGCCTTTGCAGCTCATTTTCTGAAATTACTTGGAATTTCGAACTTCTTCTGATGTTGGAGAATTTTTCTAGATATGAATATTCAGACTTGATTTTTTTCAGTTTGGGATCTAGGTTGAATATTCAGACTTGGTTTTTGAGATTGGGGATCCTCATTGTAATGTAGCTCATACTCTCTATTAGTAGTCGAACTCTGACTTCATGTTCAACATGTTCATCCACTTAATCCATGTACTAATTTCAAATTCAAATCATCCACGATTTCCACTATCTTTTTGAATTTCCACTGTCCACTATCATTTTGAATTTCCACTTTCTCCACTATCATTTTGAATTTCCACGATTTCCACTCGTTGATTCACCGAAACTTTATCTTCCTGGAGACTTGTAGAATATCTTCTAAGTCTTCATTTTAGTCGAACACTTATCCTTTAAGTCCTGTAAAAACTCGGACACTTATCTATAACTCTTTGAGTTTTTGCACCTGCAAAACACATGACTAAACATAGAAAACTTATCTATTCGTTAGTCATTTTATAACACTTGAATAGTTATCTATCCATGTGTATAAAAACTCGAATAGTTATCTAACTCTTCGATTTTCATTACCGAACACACATGACAACTTAAAACGTTAAAAACACACATGTAGATAACTTAACTATATGAGTTTTTAACATAACTCTTCGACTAAATTGAAACATTAACTATCTGAAAGTTAACTATCCAAAAACTTTTCAACATTTAATTACGTGACTGTTATACTTAGAAAATATTATTTAGACTTATTTATAAACTTTAATAAAGCATTTATCATCAAAACAAAATTCCTAACAGTATTTTTCCTAATTAACAAAGATGCCATTTTTCACTTGATGGAGCTATAATCCTAAGAAAAATCTCAACTCTCCCATCATGCTCATTTCAAATTTATTTTTCATCAAATTCTAAAAGTCATGACACAGTTTTTCTAAAGTAGCCCCAAACACAATATCATCAACATAGATTTGTACAATCAACATGTGTAAATCAAAAGTTTTAATAAACAAAGTGTTGTCCACTTTGCCTATGATGAAATCATTATCAGTTAATGATTTTGTTTTGATGATGTGTACTGAATGAAAATAATCATATTTTCTCAATTACTATTGCTTGTGAAAAGAAATTAAAATCATCAATTAATACAGAAAAAGCTTACTAACATAAATACTTGTCTGTATTGGATCTGAAGTTAATAACTAGTCGTTTCGTTGCATTAATTTCTCATTTAATTAAACGTTAAGTTAATGTGTGTTTTTATTGAAAAGCATGATATGTTTTAAAGTTATATCTTCTGTATCATGAATAGTGCACGTTTACACAACTCGTTAAGTTAGAGTTTTGTTTGTATAGAGGTCACGTGAGAACTCGTTAAGTTAGAGGCTTAAAGGTTAAAATAGGTCACGTGAGAACTCGTTAAGTTAGTGAGTAAAAGAAGAGACGAACTCGTTAAGTTAGTGTTATACACGTGGTGAAATTATAAGTTACAAATGTTGTATTGTATCACGTGAGGTGCACATGTTTAACTCGTTAAGTTAACATAACTAAACGCGTTGAGTTGCTATATTGAACACTAAGGCAACGCGTTAGGTTAGCATTATAAACTTAAGTTGTTATTTTTGCACGTGGTAAAATTCTTATTATAAAAGCATTTGTTTATTACTGAATCGGTGAGTTAAAGTTTTTTCGGAGACTTACAGTTGTAACTATCTGAAAGGTAACTTAAGTCATGTTTTCAGGTCTTGACACGTGTCTCACTAGTTTTATGGTAAAAAGAGTTTTTCGAAGACTTACAACCATAACTATCCGAAACTTAAACTATTTTCGGTGAGTTATCGTTTAACCTTCCGAAAGAAAGGTTAAGCTGGTTCGTTGAGTTAGCGTAACACCACAGACTTAGTTCGTTGAGTTAGCTACAGTACTTGTCACGTGACATGGCACATGAGGAACTCGTTAAGTTATATATATATACTTGTGTTACTCGTTTAGTTAACATTAAAGTAACGACTTCTTATTACACTTGATGGAAATTTTCTTTTGGACGAGAAAGTTTATTTTGCAAGAAATTTTTCAGAGATCCAGGACTAATGATTAAAGAAAATTTGAAATGTAAACGTAGGTCAGAACGTGTGTTTCGATGAAGGAAAAAGAAAAGACGTGAAGAAGTGGAAAACTAGTAGTGGTTAAACATGAAGGATATGCATGAAATGAAGATATAGTATAAAAGGCATAGAGTTCTCGTTGAACAAATAATCCTTGCACACAAAAAGAAAAATCTTTTCAAGGATCAAACTATCCCTGCACACCAAAAGAAAAATCTTTTTCAGGGATCAAAAACACCTCTTCGAGAAAATCTCTCAAGTAGAAGAAAATTCAGTGAAGCAGAAAAAGGTATTATTTATGTCACTGAAGATTTAAAGTATCAGAAGAAAGCAAATTCGGTGAAGTAGAGAAAGACAAGATATTCGTCACTAAAGAATTGTTGAAGAAGAAAAAGAAGAAGAAGAAAGATCTCAAACAGGGAGAAATGTTTTAAATTCCGCAAATTAGTTTTCTCTGTTTGTAGTTATGAAATTGTTTAGATGATACATGGTATCGAGATATAATTGTATCTACAATTTCTGAGGAGAATTGAATTGTATATTGTAATTGAAACCTTGAATAAAAATGATTTTATGAAAACAATGTCTCGGACTTGTTTTTGTGTTTTAAAGTTTCAATTATATTTTAGAAAACATTAAAAATACACAATTCACCCCCCTCTTGTGTAGCCATACGATCCTACAGTTAAGAACTTTTCAATTTTTCATACCATACCCTGGGTGCTTGTTTCAGACCATATAAAGCTTTATTTAGTCTGTAGACATGATCTAAATTGACTTCATCTTCAAATTTGGGGGGTTGCTTAATAAATACTTCTTCTTGTATTTCTCCATTCAAAAATGCACTTTTTACATCCATTTCAAATAGTTTTATCCTTATACTACTTGTAAAAGCAAGCAGCATTCTGATAGCTTCAATTCTGGCTACAGGTGCAAAAGTTTCTTCATAATCAATGCCTTCTTGTTGATTATAACTTTGTGCAACTAGTTGAGCTTTATTTCTGAGTATGTTTCCTTCTTCATCTAATTTATTTCTGAAAATCCATTTAGTCCCAATGATGGATTTTCCTACAAGTTTCTTCGTTAATTCCCAGACATTGTTTTTCTGGAATTGATTTAATTCTTCTTGCATAGCTATTGTCCAGTAAATATCCTTACAAGCTTCATCTACTAATTTTAGCTCAATTTCTGACACAAATGCACAATAATTGCAAATATCTTGTGCTTTGCTTCTAGTCTGTACCCCGTTGGTTATATTTCCAATTATTTGTTCCATGGGATGGTCGGATTTGAATTTCCAACTATTTTGATTCTAATTTGATGTTTGAGATCTAAGTTTTTGCTTGCAGTTATCTTTTTCAAAATTTTCATTTTCACTCTCACTGTCAATCTTCAAATTTCTAAGATTTTGTATCAAATCTTCATCAAACTGAACATTTATACTTTCCTCTACTCTTCTATCTTTAGCAAAGTATACTTTGTAAGCTTTGCTTCTAGCTAAGTATCCAATACGTATGGCAAGTTCAAATTTTGAATCAAACTTGTCTTTAGCATCTCTAGTGTTTAAGACAAAGCATTTGCATCTAAATGTCTTAAAATATCCAACATTTGGAGTCTTATCAAACTAAAGTTCAAAAGGTGTCTTATTCTTCATAGATCTGATATGAGTTCTGTTGGAGATGTGACAAGCTATACCTACAACTTCAGCCCAAAGAAATTTTGGTAGATCAGTGGCATTCAACATAGTTCTAGCCATTTCTTGTAATGTTCTATTCTTTCTTTCCACAACTCCATTTTAAGATGGAGTTCTAGGGCAAGAGAATTCATGTAAGATTCCAAAAGAATTGCACAGGTTTTTGAATTCATAATTTTCAAATTCTCCTCCATGATCACTATGGATTTTCTTCACTATCAGCTCCTTCTGATTTTGAACTCTTATGTAGACATTTCTGAATTCATTGCATGTCTCATTTTTATTTGTCAAAAATATTACCCAAGTTAATCTAGAGAAATCATCTACAATAATAAGAGTATATTTTCAACCCCCAAGACTTGATACTTGAGTTGGGCCAAAAAGATCCAGATGTAAAAGTTCTAGTGGCTTTTTAGTGGTAATCTCATTTTTGCTATGAAAAAAAGTTCTCTTTTGCTTGCCTAACATGTAGTCACTACACACCTTGTCTTTCTTAAATTCAAGTTTGGGCAATCCCCTAACTAGATCATTCTTGGATAACTTTCTGAGAGTCTTCATACTAACATGACCAAGTTTTTTATGCCACAACCAATCATCTTCACTAGATGCTACCAAATAGGAATTATTTATAGAATTTTCACATGGAAAGTTTAGTGTGTATATCAAGCAATTTCTAACACTAGTAAATTTTATCTCATTTGTAGTTGGATCAATGATGTAGCAATTTTCAACAGTAAATGAGATAGTATACCCTTTATCACATAGTTGTCCTACACTTAATAAATTTTGTTTTAGTCCATTAACAAGCAAGACATTCTTGTTAGGACCTTATGGCTTACCAGAGGGGGGGTGAATGGTAATAATTTGTTTCTTAACCTTTTAGTAGTAGATTAGTATAAAGAAATAGCAAGCACACGATAAAAGAGTACACAGAGATTTTAGGTGGTTCACCACTAACAGCTAGTCCACCCCCAAGGGATATTTGGGCTTCACTAAACTTTTGCAAACTTACAATCACTTGCCTTAGGGTTTAAGCAAGAACCAACCATTCACTTGAGCTTCCTAGTCGAAGCTCCAACCAATCCTTTCTCTGAAGTTTTGATATGTGTACTTCAGTAAACACTAGCTTGTGAGTAACAGAGTTGAGTGCGTGATGAGCTTCTGAAATTAAGTCTGTAAACGTTGAAGATGATTTGATCTCTAAAGCTTTTCTTCTATTGAGCTTGGTGTAAGTATGTGTATGAGCAAAAAGCTATGTAATTCCGTTGTCTGTATCTTGTATATATCCAAAACATGTGTAACGATCATATTTTTCTTCCAACAGATGTATTCTTCGGTACTTGATTAGACTTCAGTCCCAAATACAGTAAGTTATCATTCAGAAAGATATTTCAAGATATCCTTCCGATTTTCTTAACCTTTCGGATAGTTAGCTGTGTAACTCTCCAAAGAATGTTTGTAACTCATTGAAAGATCACTTAAGTCTTTCTTCCATGTAGGATTCCAGATCATATAATGCGAGTTGTCATTCAATCGGATACTTGCAACTATAACTTACCGAATAGTTATTTAACTGTCGGATAGTTAGCTACAGTAACCCTCCGTTAACTTTCTGATTACTTTAATTCAGCACGTGCATAAAAGACTGACTTAAGTTTCGGATGGTTATACCTGTAACTCACCGAAACGCTTCACGATTTCGGATAGTTATCTTTCTAACTCTCCGAAAACTTATTTGAGCTTCTATCTGGATTTCTACACGTGGGAAATTCGATGACCTAAGTTTTGGATAGTTATACCTGTAATTATTCAAAAAACTCGAATAGTTATCTAACTCTCCAAAAAGAAAACTCAGATAGTTATCTAACTCTCCAAAAAGTCCTTTAAGCTTTCGGATAGTTAACTCCTTAACTTTACGATCATTCAATCCTTTCTTAACTGTCCGATTTTCTATAGCAGCACATTCTAGGATTAACTGCAACCTGTTTGCTGCTTAGAATTGTCTACCTTCTGATCTTTTGCTACACTAACTAAACTTGAGAAATACAATTCAAAACCTCACATTGATTTTTGCATTATTGAAATCTAGAGGTCCTTTCAATTCTCAATTCTACCATTTTCAGAAGTTATATTTCCTATTGCAGTAATTTTACATTTTTCATTATTTCCAAATTTAACACATCTTGAACTTAAGCTTTTAACTGAATCAAGAAATCTTTTCTTATCTGTCATGTGCTTTGAGCATCCACTGTCCACAATCCATTTTGTTGTTCGTGCTTGAAGCTCCTTGTTATCCTACAATTTATACTGAAATTAATGCTTTTGGTACCTAAATATTCTTGGGTCTAGTAAAGTTAGTCCTTAAAACATTAAATTTATTGCCTCTTGGCAGCCACATATGACCCAATCTTCTTTTGATAGCAAAAACAACATCTCTATATGATCGAATCATGCCACCAAAATAAGGTACTTCCTATGGTGTAGCATACCCTAGGCCAAATTTAATTCCATTAGGTCGCTGAGTTCCTATCATTTTATCTAATCTTTTTTGACCTTGTGTAAATTTGCAGATGGTACTTTTCAGATCAAAGATTTTAGTTAATAAATTTTTATTTTCTTCTTTTAACTCACAATTATCACAGCTATATTTATCCATGTTGATTTTTAAATTTCTATTTTCAACTAGAGCTATTTCTAATTCAACAAAAGAATTTTCTAAACAGTTATTCAACCTCTTAATCTCTTTATTATATTCTCTACATTTAACATATAGATTATCTACTATACACAGAAGACTATTTACATCTAAATCATCATGCTCATTTTATGAACAAAAAGAAGAAGTGGAGCATACCTCTTATGTTGCAAAGCACACGTTGGTTGCAGCTTCATCTTTAAAATTTGAAGAACTGTTTAAGGAGCTACTATCATCCCAAGTAGCTTTGAGAGTCATTTTCTTTTTGTTCTTCAATCTCTTCCTCTTATCTATCTGATCCTCTTCTGTTTGTAATAGACAAAAGGTCTATATGTGCCCTTGCCTTTTGCATTTAAAGCTTATAGGGATTTGTATTGAAATGTTAACTTCTGTTTGTTAAACGGCACCAGAAATGCTTGTTTGGTTTGTTTTTATGCTTATATAAATAATTACTTTTAGAAGTTAACAAACAACCTTTTACACAAATTAGATAGTAATTCCAATTTGTATTTTAACTGCAAGTGCATAGTGTATATTATATTTGTGTGTAAGTATAGGTCGATCCCACAAAGATTGAGTAAGAATTGTGTACTATTTCGATTTTTATATTGGAGTTTATGTGTTTAGTAAGCACTCTATTAAGTTATAGTTAACACAATGGACTAAGTTTGTAGAGTTATGGTTAACTCAATGGACTAACCTCATGGACTTACAGTTAACTCCATGAGTCTATCTTTTCAGTTAAATATTGTTATTTACAAAGGAATTCGGCCAACCATTGGGTGGTTCCATAAATTGTAAATAACATCAATTAAACTCTTTAATGTTAGTTAATATTAGATTTATCATTAAGCAATACTAACATTCAAATATTTCAAACAATAACCATTAAAATATTTAAATATCTGGAACGTATCAATTTCAGTAAACTGTAAAACAATTTTCTATTTTCTGAATCAAACAAACATAAAACATTCACAATACTGACAATGATAACATTAATCACAATACAAAACAAACAATACAACACTTTAATACTAAATGTAAACAAAGATAATTTGTTGTTTTTGGTATTTTTGTTTTGATATGTTCCTGAAGATGAATGAAAGGTGAAATGTAAAAATCTCTATCGATAGTAAAAAACTTTTGTCACTACATGCGACGCGATTACACCACTGAAAACTTAATCACTTACAATCCTGCCTCCTCTCCCTATAGAATCGTGAATCCAAAATTGTAAGATGATCTCCTCTTCAGCATATTGGCATCAACCCGAAACCAAGACTAGAAGCTTTACGATCTCTTGAGATATGAGTCGGTGCTTGGTGAAAATGACTTCCCTTCCCATGACACAATCACTCCTCACAGTGGTTGTCAAGCATCGTGTTTGGCTCGGAATCGACCCGACATCAGGAAAGTACCTCATAGACCTCCGATGGTTGGTGATTTTGGTGGTGGTGTGGAGCTTCAAGGAGCTTTCGACACTACTTGCAGTTAGCGCAGTTCTCCACCTCTACACACACACTTTCTTCATCTTTCTCCTCTTCTTTTATATTTCATTCTATAGTAACTGCTTCTGCTTAGATGATCGGTTAGATTTCCTTCATTCATATCAACGACAGTGATTTCTTCTTCATTCCACAAGTAAATTCCTGTGTGATACGTGTGATCGTGGTTTTCCTTCGAATGTCCTGTTTCTACAACTACTACAGTGGCATATTAGAAAATAAATTGTCCGTAGAGTTACAGATAACTCAACGGACTTACTTCGTTGATTTAACTATAAAACACATGCAATAAAGAAATAAGCTGCTAATATAACGCGTTACCTTAGTATGTATTCATGTAACTCAACGTGTATAGTTATGCTAACTTAACGAGTTAAATATGTACATCTCATGTGACATAATAACGCATTTAAATTTGGCACGTGCATAAATCTAACTTAACGAATTCAAATATTTTAGATACTTACAAACCTTAACTATCCGATGCCCAGATGCATTTCAGATAGTTAGCAGATAACTTACCGAAAATCCACTTAAGTCATGCATTGAAGTTTCAACACGTGTAATCTAGGAAATAACAAAATATTCTTCTATCGTTAAAAACATAACTATCTGGTACATGCAATATAACTCTCTAAAATACAGAAAATTCAGATACTTAAGAATTAAAAACCTACAACTTATCGATAGTTCAGAAATGTACTAAATTAACCTTAATTCCTTGAAATTATGCAGATTCCTTAATTAAAGCATATAACAGTGCAATTATAACATAATGGCTTAATTCTTATATGATAAACTAAATATTATGCAATTAACCATCATTTAACCCTTAATATTATGCACTTTTTCATTCTAAACACTTCCCCCATACTTAAATTTTGCTAGTCCCTTAACAAACTAAGATCTAACTAATTGGTCTTTCTAAAGTGCTAGAATTAATTCTTCATTTCGTTCTTCTTCAGAATAATAAATTAGATTACTATATAGATATTTTGTATTTTTCAATAATCTGTTTTAACTTTGTTTTCTCCTCTTCAACCTGCAAATATATTTAAAACATATGTAAATTACTTACAAAATATATTAGCATCATACAGGTGTTAATTATATTATCATCTTTTTCCTTTTCAAACATCTATTATCCTGAATTTTCCAATATGATTTCTAGAATAAATTTCAACTACATACGAATCAAAACACAATACAATTCAATATAATTAAAACAAGTAGAATAATGAATTGTATCTCAAATAAACAACTTCAAAAGTCTAATCTAGATTCATACTTCAATAATCTTAGATAACAGAAAATATACTCGATTTAAAAGATTTCTGTATTTCACAAAACACTTTTATCTTTTCAGAATAGTATATGCATATTTGTACTTTAAAAGTTAATTTGAAAAGTTTGAATCATACAAGAGCTTTCTAGTGTACCCATGTATCGAGCTTTCAGTCAAGAATCCCATATCTGATTAGGATCTTAGGTTGCCAAATTTAAAGAGTCCTTTTTGAGGTTAACAATCCTTACATATGTATCTGCTCAAGTACAAAAGGCTCGTGATGAAACAAGTCAATAAACTCTCAAAGTTTTTCTCTTTTTTTCCTCTTTTTTCTTTTCAACACAATATATATATGTATTTCATTAATACAGATGCAATAAAACACAAATCTCATATAGTCTTGCTTCTATTATTTATTGAAAATATGAATCCATATCAATAAGCTCATACTTTTTCTATAGTTTAATAAGATCTACACATAAATCATTCTACAAGTTTAATCACTCAAATTAAATGTATCCTTGATCATATGCATCTCATTTAATCCAAAAATCAATATTTCAGCTCTTTTAGGATTTTAGATAATTTACTGAGTTTTAGTTAAGCATTCTGATTTCTTTTTTAAAATCGTGAAACTTTTTAACTCATAAAATTCAGTAAAAACATAAGATACTACATCTAGATTTATATGAATAGTAAAATTTTGTAGCATCTCATATAAGATTATAAAATATAATATTCAAACAGTTATAGTTCTTAAAAATTTGATAGTCTCAATTATCGGATAGTTACAACAAATTCATAAATAAAAAAATTTCAATTTCCATAGAACTTTTGTAGTATCATTCTAATTCCTCTAATTAACAAAATTACTTGGATTTTAATTAAATTACCTCCCCCTCATACCTACATTTTGCATTGTCCTCAATGTAAAAGATTTTACAGTAAATACAGTAATTGTTAATAGGCAGGAATATTATTTCGTTGACTTAGCACCTAACTCAACGAACTTTCGTTGAGCTAATGAATAACTCCACGAACTAAGTTGAAATGTAAATTCAAGATAAGTAATCAATTACATACCTTGTTCTTTTGTATCTCCTTCAAAATCTTCCGACTTTTGATTTTGAAAAACTTTTCATTCACAAATAAAAGCAGAATATATAACAAAATAACACTTTACAACAAAACATAAATTGTTAAATCAGTGTCTTGTGTGGAACCTAGGCTCGTATGCCTTTGGTGGCTCATAAGCAAGCTAGTTGGTTTCCCAGAATAGATACCAACAAATTGGATTGATATTTTGTTTTTCTTTTCTTTTTCTTTTTATAAAATAAAATAAAAACTAAAAATTTTCTTTTTTTTTCTTTTCCTAAAAATAAATGCAGAATACATACAACATTAAAAGTATAGAATGACAATTTAAAAACATGATTGAAAAGTAGTAACAAACGAAATAAGCATGTCTGTCCAAGCAAACTTTTTAGGCATAATTCTTCTTGCTATTAATTTTATTTTAATGCAGTCCATTTTCCTTTTTAACTTATAAACTTGCAGTTTGTAATCAATACTAAATATAAGTGTATTACCATTAATGAATTGAAATGTAGAAAGGGATCCTCTTCTATTTCAAGATAATGTAGTTGTTTCTATTTCTACTTCTATTTCAATATATTCCTCTTCCCACTTCCATTCATTTAGGTCTTTTATAATCCATATTTGAAATTTCATCAATTCATCCCATCATCTTATCAAACATAAAGTAGGATCATCATATTCATTATACCACATTCCTAATTGAATTTTATCATATTCTATAGATGGTGGTTTAGCTATATCACTCGGTATAGGTAATATTTCTATAAAGTCATCCTCATAACTATCTATGCTTACTATGTATAAATCAGATCTAAATGCAACTAATATATTTGTGACTAGATATATATATCCATCAAGTACGACATGTATGCTATTAATTAATGTTTTCTGTCCTAGATATATCATAGTATTTTCAGTCCAAGATCTATTTAGAAAATCATACACACTTAAGCATAAATCCTCATCCCAATTTCTAGTTGGTCTCTAGTAATATAATTTTTCAAGAATGGTCGAATTTTTATTAAAAAATGTTAAAGCTGACCCACAATTTTTAGTTGGTACTTCAAATCTATTAGGCCTTCCTATATTCCATTCTTCTCTACTGATAGGATTTCTAATCAAAATATTAGGTAACAGAATTGCATACCTTGGTTTGGTTTTGTAGATAATTAATCCTTCATCTATCCCCATAATATGATCTATTCCTTTTAGTGTATCAGGTGGAATTCTAGCATTTTCTTCCATATTTAGATATTCATAGCTGATTGAACTATGATTAAATGACTTCCATAAAAATTCATCTCTCATCTTAGTCATTTTTGCAACTTGTAGTCCATGAAAATATTTTTCTTTAACACAATCTTTAATTTCTTTTGATACACAACACAATCTGCACAGATCTTTAGCTAACAGGTTACTCAGTACTTCCCTTAGTGCATCCAGTGGTAATTTCATCAATTCCATCTATTGTGATTCTATATAACATAAACAAAAATTTAACAGAGATAAAATTAACATAGCTACTTACCCTCGTGGAGTTAGGTCATAACTCAACAGACTAAGTCGTTGAGTTAAGTAATAACTCTACGATATTACTAACTATAATTAAACTTACATTTCTTTTCTTTTTATATTTTCCTATTTCTATATTGTACATAGTTACTTTAATTATACTGCTTCATTCAGCTTCCCTCCCATAGGAGGTATCAATTTCATTAACAGTTTTGTTGATAGGGTTAAGTACTACTTGCATTGGCAATCCTCCAATAGGTCTAACTTCTATTGATTCCTTCTGTCTAGGGGGTATATTTCTATTCATATTTTGATTTTGAATGGCAACATTTCCAAATACAAGATCTAGACAATTGTTTAATTATTGAATTATCTTTTCTAATTTCTCTATTCTAGATCCTTGTTCAATCAATACTTCATAACTTATATTTTTATCATTTATATTTTCTCCTCCCTAGAAATTGTTATTTCTCCAAGATAAATTTGGGTGATTTCTCCAATTAGGGTTATAAGAATTTCCAAAGTTATCTTTCTAGTTTCTAGCATAAATAATATCTATGTCATTAACATTTTCTACTAGTTTTTGATTTAATGATAACTCTTCTATTTTCTTTGTTAATTTAGTTAATTTAACATCAAGCATAGTGTTTGAATCTATTTCATGCATTCCCCTTGGCAATATTCTTTTATTTGTAATAGCTTCAGCTGAGTTTTCCCACTATGCAGTTCTTTTTGCAAAGTTTTCTAAATATGCCCATGCTTCTTCACTACACAGTTTTAAAAATCCATTCTGACAAGTAGATTCTAATAAAGATTTCCTTGAAACATCTATGCCTTCATAAATTATACCTATTAATTTTGTTTTACTCATTGCATGATGTGGACATTGAGTCAGTAAATCTTTAAATCTTTCAAAATATTTCCAAAATGATTCTCCTTGTTTTTGGCTACACATTAATATTTCCTTTTTCTTTTCAATCGTTTGATGTGTTGGATAATATTTTTCCAGAAAAATAGAGTAAAATTCAGTCCATGCAAAAATTGAATCAAGCGATAGAGTATATAACCATCTCTTAGTTGTGTCCTTCAAAGCAAAAGGGATATATCTAAGTTTAATAGCATCAATACTCATGTTCGGCATTTTCATCATTTGACAAACTTTGTTAAATTCTCTAAGGAAAAAAATAGGCATCCTCTCTTTCTAATCCATGAAAATGTGGCAATTGACTAATATAATTAGATTTCAGTTCAAACCTATCTCTCTCAAAGTTTTGCAATTGAATACATGAAGGTTCATCAACTAATTTAGGATATAGAATTTCCCCTAATGGTTTTTCTACTAGAGCAGTCATATCTTTGTTCTCTTTTAAAGAAAGGTTAGCTACACCCCTAAGGATTTCATTTAAATCCAATTCAGAAAATATTTCAATATGGCTTTGTGTTGAATAATCCTGTGTAGGTGTTCTTACTAATCATTTAGTGCTAGGAGAATGAACCCATGTGCTCATAAACTCTTAACATAAAGTAAAATAGCAAAAGTTTAATTACATACCAGTCTGAAGCTTTGTTTTCTATAAATAGTTATTGACAGATGAAGTTGAATCAGCTGCTCTCCTTCCAATTCCCCAATGAATTTTCTTTTCTTTCAAAAGTGCTGGTAACTCGTAAATACATGTTATTCTCTATTTATAATGCACGTCCATAAGGCAAATGAATCTTGTTGCAAGAACGTGTCTTGTAACATGTAGTGTGGTTCCTATTCTTATGGGTACGTGTTCCACTTCTAATTTCAAATTTTAGTAACCGCTAAACCCATGAAGTTTCATTTGTGGCTAAAAGAATAACTGTTTAGCTTAATCCACGAATTAACCTCGTTGAGTTACAGTTAACTCAACGAACTAGCTTCAATTACTATTTGCTAACTCTACAGACTAACTTTGTTGAATTACAGTTAACTCAACAGAGTGATCTTATATTTTATTATTGACCTCGTAGAGCCAAGGTTAACTCAACAGACTTACTTCGTTGAGTTAACACTTAGCAAATTTCTTTAAAACTTACTCCTCGTATTAACTTCTATATTTTTTTTTTGTGTTTTGTCAACTTAAATAAAGTTAAATACATGTCATTAATGTAGTGTTATAATTTAAAACTCATTTAAATCTGAACATTATATGCATGTTTAACTTACAATTCATTTCCTATTGTACAAAATTTACATTTTACTTTGCAGCATGTAGATATTTTCAAGCACTAACTAATTATCATGCATTTAATCATGTCATTCATAAAATTTATAAATCTTTTAAACAGTCTTGCATATTGTTCAAACAATTATATAATATTCAATACAGTTCATCAATTCTATCATTCATTCTCAAACACAAATGCAAAAACATCTGAAATTCAAACATTCATTAATATGAATAGTTTTACATTACATTCAGTCAAATATTTCCCAATACAAATATAAGTAGACGAACAATAGAATTAGTCTTTCTTCCTAAGTTCATCTACTTCCTTCTGGAGTTTTTCTAATTATTGTTCTAATTGATTTATCCTCTCAACAACTCCTATAATGTCTCTAGGTATAGTCTCCAGAAGGTCCAGATATCTCAGGAGTAGCATAATTTCTGTATTTTTTCATTGAAATGATTCTTGATCTTAACCTTTTGGATGCCCATTTCGTGAAATCAATACTATCCACCATTAGCAGTGGAATCAGATCTCCATAAAATAATTTCTTCTTTACTATTCTTAGCTTGGAGATAAATACTTTGTACCAATTAACTTGAATTTTGTTTACAATTGCATACGTAGCCCACTTGACAAATTGACTAAGTTCAATGTCGTGGCCTTGTCTTTGATAAATAGTTTTTACCAATATGGTTGCAACCATGTGTGCCTTTCCATTTAAGTACTTTAGTCTGTTTAGTAATGACACACCAGGGTCAATGGCTATGCATAGTTTAATTTCCTGTTCAACCCATTCCACTACAGTTGTTTCTTTTAGAATTTCAATTCCTTCATTTCTCAGTCTGAAAATATTGTGGAGAAGCTTTGGTGTTATCTTCTTGATCTCCTTCTATATTTATGCTTTCACTTTCTCCTAAAGTTTCAGAATTTAGTTGCCTATTTAGTTCTTCTTGAATCACATCATCTAGCATATCTCCTTTATCTTCTAAAAAGTCTATAGTATGTAAGGACATTTCTAACTCCTCAAACTTTTCTGGTTTGAAAATGTTTAGTTGAGTATCATCATTACCATATGCTAACTTCATTACTCCAATTTTACAATTTATAACAGCCCCTGATGTTGCTAAGAATTGTCTTCCCAAAATTAAAGATGTGTTATGATTTTGATGCTTAATTTGTTGGGAATCCAAAATTACAATATCAATAAGATATATGAAATTTTTGATTTTGATTAGGGCATCCTCAATTTTTCCTCTAGGGTATCTTATACTTCTATCAACTAATTGAATAACAGTCCTAGTAGGGATTAAGCCTTCTAATCCTAAGGATGCAAATATATCACTCGGCATAACATTTATACCTACACCTAGGTCTATTAAGGTTCTTTCTAGAATGGTATTTCTTATGGTGCATGATATAACAGAGATTCCAGGATTAGCTAACTTTTTAGGAATTTGTGGCAGAAATAAGGAACTACTTTGCTTAGCTAAAAAGACTTTCCTTAAAACTTTTCACTCTCTTTCTTAGTACACCAATCCTTAAGAAATTTAGCACAAGGTGGCATTTTCTGTAATAAGTCTAACAAAGGAATGTTAACTTATACTTTTTCAAAAATTTCTCTAATTTTTTCTTATTTTTTAGGAATTGTTTGTTGTAATCTTTCAGGATAGGGTGCTAATGATTGTGATTTACAAGATTCTTTTTCTTTCATTTCATTTGTTTGATCATTTTTAGTCTCATCTTCAGATTCAACTTTTTCTTCATTGATTTCTACATTTTCAAATATTACATTTTCATTATCATTTTGAATTTTATTCTTATCCACCTTCATGTCATTTTCTTTTTGAATTCTTGGTGGTATATCAGTTCTAGATCTTAATGTTATACATACATCTTCTAGATTTTCATTACTTTCATGATGTTCTTGTATTTCATTTTCATGATTATGATCTTCAACTGTTTTTAGTTTTAAATTGCATTCTTTAAATTCTATTGCATTGGTATTTTCTTTTGTGTGTATGTCTTGCAAATTATGCAGATCTATAACATTAAAGTTTTCATTTGTGTTTTCCTATTGCATAACTTGTAATTTCATTGTAAATTCGTCCAATGCTTTTTGTTTTCTTTCTAGATCATCTAATCTCATTGCATTCAATTTTTGATCGATTTTCATTATGGTTTTTTCAGTTTCATAAATGATATCAATTTTAGGTTCTATATATGCTTCCTTATAGTTTAATTGGTTCACTTTTTGTTGTTGACACATGTATTGTTCCAGTTTGTCCATATTTTGCTCTAAGCTACGCTCCAATCTGTCATACCTATCCCAAACTTCTATGTCTCTCAACATATTATACATTCTAAACTGACCATCAGTTGGGTAAACTATAGGATTCTCATACTCAACTCTATTATATTGAATATAATTCATTTGTTGTTCATGTACTCTAACCATCTACAATCATCTCAATTTCAAACAATCAAAGATGTCGTGACCTTTCGAATTGCAGAATTCACATATGCTAACTACAGGTTTCAGAAATCTTTAAGCATAAGCATATGCCATATTCTCAATTATAAAATAAAACACAAAGACTCCTTCTGCTCTTAAAACAAAACAACACTCACAGTTGCTTAGTTTCTCAATCCCCATCAACGACGCTAGAAGACTTGTAATGAAATGTTAACTTCTATTTGTTAAATGGCACCAAAAATGCTTGTTTGGTTTGTTTTTATGCTTATATAAATAATTACTTTTAGAAGTTAACAAACAACCTTTCACACAAATTAGATTGTAATTCCAATTTGTATTTTAATTGCAAGTGCACAGTGTATATTGTATTTGTGTGCAAGTACAGGTTGATCCCATAAAGATTGAGTAAGAATTGTGTACTATTTCAATTTTTATATTGGAGTTTATGTGTTCAATAAGTACTCCGTTGAGTTACAGTTAACACAACAGACTAAGTTCGTGGAGTTATGATTAACTCAATGGACTAACCTCATAGACTTATAATTAACTCCACGAGCCTATTTTTTCAATTAAATATTGCTATTTACAAAGGAATTTGGCCAACCATTGGGCGGTTCCATAAATTGTAAATAACATCAATTAAGCTCTTTAATGTTAGTTAATATTAGATTTATCATTAAGCAATACTAATATTCAAATATTTCAAACAGTAACCATTAAAATCTTTAAATATCTGGAACGAATCAATTTCAATAAATTGTAAAACTATTTTCTATTTTCTGAATCAAACAAACATAAAACATTCACAATACTAACAATGATAACATTGATCACGATACAAAACAAATAATACAATACTTTAATACTAAATGTAAACACAGATAATTTGTTATTTTTGGTATGTTTGTTTTGATATGTTCTTGAAGATGAATGAAAGGTGAATTGTAAAAATCTCTATCGATAGTAAAAAATTCTGTCACTACATGCGACGTAATTACACCACTGAAAACTTAATCACTTACAATCTTGCCTCCTCTCCTATAGTGGCATATTAGAAAATAAATAGTCTGTGGAGTTACAGATAACTCAATGGACTTACTTCGTTAATTTAACTATAAAACACGTGTAATAAAGAAATAAGCTGCTAACATAACGCGTTACCTTAGTGTGTATTCATGTAACTCAATGCGTATAGTTATGCTAACTTAACGAGTTAAACATGTGCATCTCATGTGACATAATAAAGCATTTAAATTAAACACGTGCATAAATCTAACTTAACGAGTTCAGATATTTCGAATACTTACAAACCTTAACTATCCGATGCCTAAATGCATTTCGAATAGTTAGTAGATAACTTACCGAAAATCCACTTAAGTCATGCACTGAAGTTTCAACACGTGTAATCCAGGAAATAATAAAATATTCTTCTATCGTTAAAAACATAATTGTCCGGTACATGCAATATAACTCTCTGAAATATAGAAAATTTAGATACTTAAGAATTAAAAACCTACAACTTACCGATAGTTCAGAAATGTACTAAATTAATGTTAATTCCTTGAAATTATGTAGATTCCTTCATTAAAGCATATAACAGTGCAATTATAACATAATGGCTTAATTCTTATATGATAAGCTAAATATTATGCAATTAACCATTATTTAACCCTTAATATTATGCATTTTTTCATTCTAAACAGGATTGTTCTTTTGGAGGAGTTGCTCTTATTGTTTTTCTTCATGAATTTTTTGAAATTTCTTGCCAGTAGCATAATCTCATCATCATTTGAGCTTAGAGCTTCTTCTGTTGAAGGAAATGCAATTTCCTTTTTCTTTTCAACAATTCCCTCTTATTCCTTTCAATCTTTCGTTTGAACCTCGTGGGCTAGTAGATTGCCTAACAACTCTTCAACAGTGTAGTTGTTGAGATCCTTGGAATCTTGAATGGAGGTGGATTTCTATTTCCACTCGACAGTTAAACTTCTTAGGATCTTTTGTACCTGTTCACGTGAAGAGAATTCCTTTCCTAGGCCTTTAAGACTGTTAATGATCTCAATAAATCTTGAAAACATTTTAGTTATGTTTTCATTATCATTCATTTTAAATAATTCTAGTTTTCTTAATAGAATTCTAATTTTTGTGTCCTTTACCTAGCTTATACCTTCGTGTGTAACTTGAAGGATTTTCCAAGCTTCATGTGTAGAATTACATGTAGAAATTTTGTTATACTGTTCAGCAGTTAGTGCATAGTATATAGCATTCAGCCCTCGAGCATTCAACTAGATGATTCTCTCATCCTCCTCAGTCTAATCTATAACATTACTGGTTGGAAGTATAGTTCCAAGAATGACAATCTTCTAGAGTTTTACATTAGAACTCCTTAGGAAACACTCCATTCTATTCTTCCAATAATTATAGTTGAACCATCAAATAGAGGAGGTCTGTGGATGTTTTTGAAAGGACCTCTAGATTTTGATAATGCAAAAATCAATGTGAGGAATCAAATTGTATTTCTCAAGCAGAACAGTTCAGCAAGAGAGCAGAAGATGATATAGATAGTTCAAAGTGTGTTGCAAATGATAAAAAGATTTCAGAAGATTACCAGGCTTAACTATTCGGAAGAGATATATTTTCGGTGAGTTACTAGTCTAGGTATCCGAAAGGCAATATAAAGTAGTAGCAACACTATTGGACATTTAAGAGGATAACAATCCGAAAGTAGGAGGCCTTTAAAGAGCTAGAAAGATGGATGTATGTAGAATCGAAAAGTTATTGTAGCTAACTATCCGAAACTTAAGTCATTCAATTTCCCATATGCAAAAATCCAAACAGAAGCTTAAAAGAAGAATTGGAAAGTTACTGTAGCTAACTATCTGAAATTTGAAGAGTTTCAGTGAGTTACTGGTATAACCATCTGAAATGTAAGTTATTCTATTATGCACGTGTTGAAATAAGAAAGCAGTCGGAAACTTAAAGAAGGATTTCGGAGGGTTACTATAGCTAACTATCTGATAGTCAAAGGACAGTTCAGTAAGTTACAGTTGCAAGTATTCGATCGAATGACAGCTCATCTGTACAATCTGAAATCCTACATGGCAGAAAGACTTAAGTGACTTTTCGGTAGGTTACTATTGATTTTCAAAGAGTTACATGGCTAAGCCTCCAAAAAACCTAGGAAATCGAAAGGGTATCTTGAAATACCTCTCTAAACGGTAACTTACCATATTTGGGTCTGTAATCTTACCAAGTACAGCAAAATATATCCGTTGGAAGAAAATATGATTGTTACACATAATAGTATATATACAAGCAACAAACAACAGAAGTAGATAGCTTTTGCTCATACAAATATTTACACCAAGCTCAACAGAAGAAAGTCTTTGAGATCAAATCATCCTCAACATATACAACTCAAATTTAGAAGCTCATCATGCACTCAACTCTAATACATTCAAGCAAGTGTTTATTGAAGTACACGAATCAAAAACTTCAGAGAAAGATTGGTTGGAGCTATGACCAGAAAGTTCAAGTGAATGGTTGGTTCTTGCTTTGACCTTAAAGCAAGTGTTTGTAAGTTTGAGAAAGTTTAGTGAAGCCCAAGTATCCCTTAGGGGTGGACTAGCCATTAGTGGTGAACCACCAAAAAACCTTGTGTGCATTCATTTTATTCTGTACTTGCAATTTTGCTTTATTAATTAATCATCCATTTACAAAGAAACAAATTTTATTACCATTCACCCCCCTCTGGTAAGCCATTAGATCCTAACAATTGGTATCAGAGCAAGGTTGATCTCGTTAATAGATTTAATCATCTGAGATCATGACTTTCCACACTATAGAGGGTTAGAATATCCATCGACCTCCCCTCTTTGATGGTAGCAATTATAGCTATTAGAAAAATAGGATGGAGTGTTTTCTCAGGAGTACTGATGTAAAACTCTAGAGAATGGTTGTACATGGTACACCACTTCCAAATAGTCATGAAAGTGACTGGTCTGAGGAGGATGAAAGAATCATCCAGATGGATGCTCGTAAGCTAAGTTCAATTTACTATGCACTGACTAGTGAACAGTATAACAAAATATCTGCTTGTAAATCTTCTCATGAGGTTTGGAAAACTCTTCAAATCACATATGAAGGAACCAGCCAAGTCAAAGATACTAAAATCAGCATTTTGTTAAGAAAATATGAATTATTCAAAATGCTTGAGAAAGAAAGTATTACTGAAATGTTTTCTAGATTCACAGAAATTGTAAATGAACTAAGAGGCCTTGGAAGGAGTTTTTCTAATCGTGAACAAGTACAGAAGATCTTAAGAAGCTTGACAGTCGAATGGAAGCAAAAGTCTACTTCCATATAAGATTCAAAGGATCTGAACAACTATTCAATCGAAGATCTGTTGGGAAATCTTCTAGCCCATGAAGTTCAGATGAAGGAATGGAAAGAAGAAGAAGGAGCCACTAAAAGAAAGGTTGAGAAAAAGAAAGAACTAGTTTTTCCCTCAACAAAAGACCAACCAAGCTTGGATGAGGATGAAGTATTGTTGTTGGCTAGAAACTTTAGAAAAATGATGAGACAAGGAGGCAAAGCCAGCTCCTTAAGATCAAAAGTCCATACATGCTATAAGTGCAAAAAACTGGGACACATTCAACTTTACTGTCCTTTTCAATAGGAGGACAAACAAAAATGGAAGAAGAAGAATAAGAAGAAGATGGCCTTGAAAGCCACATGGGATGACAGCAGTTCATCTAGCAGCTCATCAAACTCAGATGAAGAGGTATCTGCAAACGTGTGTTTTGCTACACAAGAGGTATGCTCTACATCTCCTTATTGCTTAGAAAAGGAAAATGATGATGTAGATATAGATAGTCTTCTCTGTATAGTAGATAATTTATATGTAAAATGTAAGAATTATAAGAAAGAATTAAAGAGTTTAAATTCCTATCTAGAAGATGTCTTTGCTGAATTAGAAAAAACCCTAGTTGATAATAGGGAATTAAAAACTAAAATAGATACCTATAGTTGTAAAAATTTTGATCTGAAAGAAGAAAATAAGAATCTATTATCTTAAGTTACTGATTTAAAGAAAATTGTATGTAAATTTACTAAAGGTGAAAATAGTTTAAACAAAGTCATAGGATCCCAAAGAATAGGAATAAGTAAATTTGGCCTAAGGTATGATGTACCATAGGAAACTCCCTACTGTGGTGGAAAAATTAGATCTTATAGAGATGGCACAACTATTTTTGTCATTAAGAGGAGATCTACTTCTATATGGCTACCAAAAGGCAACAAGTTCAATATACAAAGAACTAACACTAATGGACCCAAGAAAATATGGGTACCAAAAGTCTTAATTTTAACATGATTTGCAGGACTACATGGACAAGGAAGCTCAAACGTCCAAGTGGATTATTGATAGTGGATGCTCAAAGCATATGACAGGTAAGAAAAGATTTCTGGAATTTGTTAAATCAATAAATTCAGGATCTGTTAAGTTTGGTAATAATGAAAAATGTAGAATTACTGCTATAGGAAATGTTGCATCTAAAAATGGAAAAATAGAGAATGTTTTACATGTAAATGGTTTAAAACAAAATCTGCTAAGTGTAGGTCAATTATGTGATAAAGGTTATAATATACTTTTTACTGTTGAAAACTATTTTATATTACAACAAGATACACATGAAATCATATTTACTGGACATAGGGATAATTCAATTTATGCATTGGAATTTCCATTTGATAATATATCTAGTGATGCATGTTTAGTTGCTTCTAATGAAGATGAATGGTTATGGCATAAAAGATTAAATCATGTGAACATAAAACTCTTAAGAAAATTGACCAAACATGATCTTCTTAGAGGTGTGCCTAAACTGAAATTCAAGAGGGATAAACTCTGTAGTGATTGTATGATTGGAAAACAAAAGAAATCAATACACAAGAGTATTAAAGACATTACCACAAGTCAGCCATTAGATCTACTACATTTGGACTTGTTTGGTCCTACACAGACAGCCAGTTTAGGAGGAAGAAAATATACCTTAGTGGTAGTTGATGATTATACAAGATTCACTTGGGTTATTTTCTTAGCACACAAGAATGAAGCTTGTTATGAATTCAAACATCTCTGCATTAGAATTCAAAATGAAAAAGAATCAACTATGAAAAGGATCAAAAGTGATCATGGAGGTGAATTTGAAAATTCTGAATTTGAAGAATTATGTAATTTCTTTGATACTGCATGAATTTTCATGTCCAAGAACTCCTACATAGAATAGAGTTGTAGAAAGGAAAAATAGATCAGTACAAGAAATGGCAAGAACAATTCTTATTGCATCTAATCTACTAAAGTTTTTATGGGCTGAAATTGTAAATATTGCATGTTATTCAATAAACAGAATTCATCTTAGGCCTATTCTGTATAAGACACCATTTGAATTATGGTATGGTAAGACACCAAATATTGGATATTTTAAAGTTTTTAGATCAAGATGCTTTGTGCTTAATACAAGGGATTAAAAGGACAAATTTAATGCAAAGTCTGATCTTACTCTACCTGTTGGATACTCTTCAAGAAGTAAGGCTTACAAGGTATATTTTGAACATGAAACAAGAGTAGAAGAGTCAATAAATGTATCTTTTGATGAAGACCTAATAGGAAAATTGAAGAAGCTAAAAATAAACAATGAAAGTGAATTAGTAAATCAAAAAATTCTTCAGAAAAGGATAGTTCAACACTGCTTGCACCTACTGTGATAGAAAAAACATGGAAGACAGTTTGGACATCCCATTGCACAAATTATTGGGAATATAAATCAAGGTGTTCAAACAAGAAGCAAAATTCAGAATATTTGTAATTATTGTACTTTTGTGTTTGAACTTGAACCTACAACAGTTGAAAAAGCCTACAATGATGAATACTGGATTATGGCCATGCAAGATGAACTAAATTAGTTCAAGAAAAATGAAGTCTGGAATTTAATTAAAAGACCCATAAAAAAATCAATTATTGGAACTAGATGGGTGTTTAAGAATAAACTAGATAATAATGGTAGTATTATCAAAAACAAAGCTAGACTTGTTGCTCAAGGATACAACCAGCAGGAAGGAATTGATTATGAAAAAACTTTTGCACCTATTGCAAGACTTGAAGCAATTAGAATGTTGCTTGCCTTTGCAAGCAGTATGAAAATCAAGCTCTATCATATGGATGTTAAAAGTGCCCTTCTTAATGGCATTTTGCAAGAAGAAGTATATGTAGAACAACCACCAGGTTTTGAAGATGAAGAAAGACCGATCCATGTATACAAACTAAATAAAGCTCTTTATGGTCTAAAGCAAGCACCACGTGCATGGTATGATAAACTGAAGGGTTTCCTTCTTGAGAATCAATTTAACATAGGAATTGCAAACAACACTTTATTTATCAAGTCAGAAAATTCTCAGATGTTGATCATTCAGATCTACGTGGATGATATCATTTTTGGTGCTACACATGAAAATCTATGTCATGACTTTTAGACTTTAATGAAGAATGAATTTGAAATGAGTCTTGTGGGAGAACTAAAATTCTTTCTAGGATTACAAATTCATCAACTACAGCATGGCATCTTTATGAATCAAGAAAAATCTTGCAAAGAGATTCTTTTGAAGTTTGGTATGGACAAATCCAAAGTAACAAATATACCTATGAAATCAAATGAAAAACTTGATAAAGATATCTCTAGCACATCTGTAGATCAAAAGAAATATAGAGGCATGATTGGATCACTTCTGTATTTAACAGCTAGACCAGACATAATGTTCAGTGTATATGCTTGTGCAAGGTATCAAGCCTCTCCAAAAGCATCACATTTAAAAGCAGTTAAATGTATCTTTAAATACTTACAAGGTACCAAAGATTTTGGCTTATTCTATTCTTCACATAATCACATAATCAAAGGTACCAAAGATTTTGGCTTATTAGCAAGTTACAGTGATGTAGATTATGCAAGATGCAAATCAAATCGAAAAAGCACCAGTGGTACATGTCAGTTGCTTGGTCACTCACTTGTTTCTTGGTTCAACAAGAAACAAAACTCTATAGCTCTATCTACCATTGAAGCTGAATACATGGTAGCAAGCCTATGTTGTGCACAAATTTTATGGATGCAACAAACTTTGGCAGACTATAAGCTAATTTTTTAGAATACAATTATTTACTATAACAGTAGTAGTGCCATCAATCTCTCCAAAAATACAGTTCTACACTCTAGAGCAAAATATATCGAGATTAGGCACCACTTTCAAAGAGACCATATTGAAAAAGGTCATATTTCTTTAAAATATGTTTCTACTAAAGAACAACTTGCAGATATTTTCACTAAACCTTTATCTGAAGCTACATTTAATCATATTAGATGAAATTTAGGGATTTGTTCTTTATATGATTTATAATTTCATATCTCTCTACTCTTCAAGCTCACAACTAAGAGCTTGATCTACTAACATCTCTATTTTGCAGTAATTTAGCCTTTTTTTTTTAGGATAACCAGCTATAACTACTTCACCAAGTCAGTATCTCTCTTCTCACTCCTTTTGACAAATGGCAAAAAGGGGGAGAAAGACCATATTTACCATATTTTGGTAGCAGGCTGTAATAAAGTAGGGGGAGCAAACTCAAGGGGAGTAATCTCAGAAAAATAGGCGGAGCTTTTCAATTTCAACTTCTATATCCTATTTTTGTGCGATTCTCTATATAGATATATAGAGAGAGAAATACATGTAATATATTGTAAGGTTTTTGCCATTATCAAAAAGGGGGAGATTGAAAAGACCTCTAGATTTTAATAATGCAAAAATCAATGTGAAGAATCAAATTGTATTTCTCAGGCAGAACAATTCAACAAGAGAGTAGAAGATGATACAGATAGTTCAAAGTGTGCTACAAGTGATAAAAAAGATTTCAGAAGATTACCAGGCTTAACTATCTGAAAGAGATATATTTTCAGTGAGTTACCAATCTAAATATCTGAAAGGCAGTATAAAGTAGTAGCAACACTATCAGAAAGTTAAGAGGATAACTATTCAAAAGTAGAAGGCCTTCGAAGAGTTAGAAAGATGGATGTATGAAGAATCGGAAAGTTACTGTAGCTAACTATCCAAAACTTAAGTCATTGAATTTCCTACGTGTAGAAATCCAAACAGAAGCTTAAAAGAAGAATCAAAAAGTTACTGTAGCTAACTATCCGAAATTTGAAGAGTTTCTGTGAGTTATAGGTATAACCATCTGAAACTTAGGTTATTCTATTATGCACGTGCTGAAATAAGAAAGCAGTCAGAAACCTAAAAAAGGATTTCAGAGGGTTACTATAGCTAACTATCCGACAGTCAAAAGACAGTTCGGTAAGTTACAGTTGCAAGTATCCGATCAAATGATAGCTCATCTGTACGATCTGAAATCCTACATGACAGAAAGACTTAAGTGACTTTTCCGTAGGTTACTATTAATTTTCAGAGAGTTACATGGCTAAGCCTCCAAAAAACCTAGGAAATCGAAAGGGTATCTTGAAATACCTCTCTGAACGATAACTTACCATATTTGGGTTTGTAATCTTACCAAGTACAAAAGAATACATTCATTGGAAGAAAATATGATCGTTACACATAATAGTATATATATAAGCAACAAACAACAGAAGCAAATAGCTTTTGCTCATACAAATATTTACACCAAGCTCAACAGAAGAAAGTCTTTGAGATCAAATCATCATCAGCATATACAGACTCAAATTTAGAAGCTTATCACACACTCAACTCTGATACATTCAAGCAAGTGTTTTACTGAAGTACACGGATCAAAAACTTCAGAGAAAGATTGGTTGGAGCTGTTAGGACCCTAGTATTTTGATAATGCAAAAACCTATGTGAGGAAACCAAATTGTATTTCATAGATATGATAGCTCAGTAAAAGATCAGAAAGTAGACGAATAGATGGAGAAAGTTTCAGAAGATACTGCTATAGAGCTACAAGAAAATCAGGCAGTTACAGGTCTAAGTATCCGAAGAGCAAGTTCAAAGCAGCAGCAATACTATCGGACAATTAGAAGAATAACTATCCGATTTTACAAAGCCTTTAGAGAGTTATTTAATCAGACAGTTAAGGGGATTGAATGATTGGATAGTTAAGGAGTTAACTATCCAGAAGCTTAAAGGACATTTCGGAGAGTTACAGTTATAACTATCCGAAAGTTAAGACATTCAATAAACCACGTGCAGAAATACAGAACGGAAGGACTTGTCGAAGAGTTAGATAACTATCCGAGTTTTCTTTTCGAAGAGTTAGATAACTATTCGAGTTTTTCGATAAGTTACAGGCATAACTTTCCGGAACTTAAGTCATTTTATTACGCACGTGCAAAATGGAGAAGCCAGCAGTTGAAAGCTTAAAAGGGAAAATCAAAGAGTTAGAAAGATAACTATCCGAAATTTCAAGAAAGTTTCAGTGAGTTACAGTTTAACTATCTGAAACTTAAGTCATTGAATTTCACACGTGTAGAATTCCAGAAAGAAGATCATTTAAGTTTTCGGAGAGTTAGAAAGATAACTATCCGAAATCTTGAGAGAATTTCGGTGAGTTATGGTTTAACTATCCGAAACTTAAGTTAGTGAATTTCCCACGTGCAGAAATCCAAACAGATGCTCAAATGGGTTTTTCGGAGAGTTAAAAAGATAACTATCCAAAATTTCAAAAGAGTTTCGGTGAGTTACAATTTAACCATCCGAAACATAAGTCAGTGAATTTCCCACGTGTAGAATTCTAGAGAGTGGCTCAAATAAGTTTTCGAAGAGTTAGAAAAATAACTATCCGAAATCCTGAAGCATTTCAGTGAGTTACAAGGATAAACTTCCAAAACTTAAGTCAGCCCTTTATGCACGTGCTAAATTAAAGTTGACAGAGTCAAACTATCTGACAAGTATTTAACTGTTCGGTGAGTTACAGTTACTCTTCGGAGAGTTGCATAGCTAACCATCCGACAGAACAGGAAAATCGGTAAGATATATTGAAACGATTTTCTGAACGGTCACTTGCCGTTTTGGGACTTGATCCTAATCAAGTACAGAAGAATACATCCGTTGGAGGAAAATATGATCGTTGTACATATCAAGTATATATACAAAATACAGACAACGGAAATACGGTAGAGCTTACAAGTGAGATCACAGATACAATTACATACAGAGATACAGTATACATTGCAGATTAATTACTAATATAGAAGAAAACTCAAATTCAGTTCAACAAAGAATCGATTGAAAGCTGTAGTTACAAGAAGATTCTTAAAGCTCTCCATGTGCTGAAAGTCTGATCCAAGAAGTATCATTTGGTTCGTGGCTTCAACCTGAAAGCTACATTCAGTTGTTGGTTTGAGTTTCGACCTGAAAACTCAAGAGGTTGGTTTTCTGGAGTTTATACCTGAAAACTTCTGTGGTTGGTTCTTGCTTCGACCTGAAAGCAAGTGTGTAAGTGTTGAGACACTTAGTAAAGCCCAAGTGACCCTTGGGGGTGAACTAGCCGAGTTGGTGAACCACCTAAAATTCTCTTGTGTTTCTTACCTTTATTTTCGCTGTGCATGATATTTTTATCTGATTATTACTTATGCAAACTAATTAATCAAATTAATTAGTAAAGTAAAAAATAGGCTTAAATTCACTCTGTTCTCCATTCACCCCCCCTCTAGTGAAGTCATTCATTCCTAACAATTGGTATCAGAGCAGGTTGATCTCTTTTTATAGATTTAACCATCTGAGATCATGACATCTTTTCACAAAGAGGGTCAGAACATCCATCGTCCTCCCTTGTTTGATGGTATTAATTATAATTACTGAAAAAACAGGATGGAATGTTTCCTTAAAAGCTCAGATGTGAGTTTATGGAAAATGGTTGTTCTAGGAACACCTATTCCACCTAATCATGAGGATGACTAGACAAGGGAGGATGAGAGAATCATCCAAATGGATGCTCGAGGGCTGAATATTATTTACTGTGCCTTATCTGCTGAACAATATAATAAAGTTTAAGCTTGTAAATCTGCTCACGATGCTTGGAACACTCTTCAAATAACCTTTGAAGGAACCAGCAAGTAAAAGACACTAAAATAAGCATTTTACTCAAAAAGCTTGAATTATTTAAAATGCTTGATGATGAAACTATCACTGATATATTTTCAAGATTCACTGAGATTATTAATGGCTTAAGAGGTTTGGGAAAGGAATTTTCTGTCCGTGAACAGGTATAGAAAATCCTCAGAAGCTTAATTGTGGAATGGAAGCAAAAGTCCACATCGATACAAGATTCCAAAGACCTCAACAAATACTCAGTAGAGGATCTAATGGGCAACCTACTAGCCCATGAAGTTCAAATGAAGGAATGGAAAGTTGAGGAAGGTAATGGTAAAAAGAAAACTGAAACAAAGAAAGAACTAGCCTTTCCATCAACACAAGAACTTCAAAGCTCGGATGATGATGAAGTTGTGCTATTGGCTAGAAAATTCAGAAAATGGATGAAGAAAAAGAATCATGCTAGCACATCAAAAAGCAATGCACCAATATGCTTTAAATGCAAGAAGCAGGGACATATACAACTTGATTGTCCACTGCAACAAGAAGAAGAAAAAGAAATGAAGAAGAAGAAGAAGAGCTACAAAAAGAAAAAGGCATTGAAGGCTGCTTGGGATGACAGTAGTTCTTCTAGTAGCTCATCTAGTTCAGATGAAGAGGTACCAGTAAATGTGTGCTATATAGCACAAGAGGTATGTTCCACTTCATCTCAAAGTGATTCTGATGTAGACAATGATAATCTAGATGTAAATATTCTTTTGTCTACTGTTGACAGTTTATATGATAAATGCAAAAAGTATAAAAAGGAAATTAAGCATTTAACTACATGTTTAAAAGAAGCACATACTGAATTTGAAAATCTACATGTTGAAGATAGGAAATGCTATAATGATGAACTGATAAATGAAAATGAAAAATTGAAATCTAAAATCACTGATCTGAAAAATACTATGCATAAATTTACCAATGGACAGAAATGATTAGATCAAATCATTGGTTCTCAAAGATACAGTTCTAATAAACTTGGCCTAGGGTATGCTACTCCACATGAAATACCCTACTGTGGTGGTGTTATCCGATCTTATAGAGATGGTACAACAGTGTTTGCCATCAAAAGAAGATCTGGTTCAATGTGGCTACCAAAAGGCAATAAACTAAATATTGTCAAGACTAACACATATGGACCCAAGAAAGTATAGGTACCAAAATCTATTTCTATTTGAATTGCAGGATTATATGGTTTAGGGGGAGTAATTGATTTATAGCTCCAAACCAGTTATGACAGTAAAATTTTGGTATTACAAGAGGCACCATAAATTGGTAGAAAGTGCTCACTTAGACTGAGTGAAAATTGTGCCTAAAATCTTGATGCTCAAGGAGAGAAATATGTGCAACAGTTAGAAACAAGTGTTATCAGAATAAGCAGAATCTCATGAAGAGAAATTTTTTTTAGAAGCCAAACAGTTGATAACTAGTTAAGAATCAGTTATGATATTCTGAAATTAACAATTAGCATCAATGATTGAATCATGTTCTTTAAAGGAAACAAGGCTTGCACGAGCCAAGTTGAATGACTACAAATGTAGGGAAATCAGATTCATCAAAGGACAACCAAAATCTGCAGTAGACAGATTACAGTCTTCAAATTATCTTCTGCAAATAGAAGAACCACTTGAAACAAAGATCCAAGAGAAGATAAACGAATTGGAGTC
The DNA here is from genome assembly GCA_036874045.1 of Cymodocea nodosa. NCBI lineage: Eukaryota > Viridiplantae > Streptophyta > Magnoliopsida > Alismatales > Cymodoceaceae > Cymodocea > Cymodocea nodosa. The sequence continues at coordinate 13,176,754 of CM072342.1, read as the reverse complement.
AGAAGCAAATTGATTGAAAATCTTTTATGATATTTTTGATTAACAATTGGTATTTAGTTCAATTGGTATCATATATGACATTCATTTTGTAGAACAGGTGCAACAAATTTGTCTTCAAGGAAAAACATATAAGTAGGGGGAGAACCTACTATATGAAGAGAATTCAGAATGTTACTTCAGTACAAAATAAAAGTGTATAAAGAGGGCATGCATATAGGGGGAGAGCCTATAGCCTACTATTATAAATCAGAGAACCTCCATACAGATAGGGGGAGAGCATGTAGCAGAAATTACAAATATTAACTGCATATTTATAAATTGCTACATTAACTATTGGCATTTCACTGTTTTCAGTTTTTTTTCAGATGTTGCAATAATTACACGAAAACAAAGGAAGAAATATCACAAATCAGGAGAGCAATTACTGACTTCTCAGATGATAGAATGTCAACAACTGATATCTGACGTGATTACAGAAATCAGAAAATTGGTATATCATCAGATACAAATTTAATGACAAAAAGGGGAGCAGAAAATTCAGCAAAAGAAAATTGTGGAACTCCTTTTATCTAATGACAAAAAGGGGGAGAAGAATATAGAAAATTACATAGAAGGTAGGGGGAGCATTCCCAGCACACAGACAAGGCAAGAATTTAACTTCATTGTATTATATTCATTCTAAATCTTTGCTTTACTTAGTTTCTGTGTGATTGAATGTATAGCAACAATCTAGGGAGTGATAGGGTGTGAAATACATGTAATTTAATGTAAAGGATTTTGTCATTATCAAAAAGAGGGAGATTGTTAGGACCCTAGTATTTTGATAATGCAAAAACCTATGTAAGGAAATCAAATTGTATTTCACAGATATGATAGCTCAGCAAAAGATCAGAAAGTAGACGAATAGATGGAGAAAGTTCCAGAAGATACTGCTATAGAGCTACAGGAAAATCGGACAGTTACAGGTCTAAGCATCCGAAGAGCAAGTTCAAAGCAATAGCAATACTATTGGACAGTTAGAAGAATAACTATCCAATTTTACAAAGCCTTCGGAGAGTTATTTAATCAGACATTTAAGGGGATTGAATGATTGGATAGTTAAGGAGTTAACTATTTGGAAGTTTAAAAGACGTTTCGGAGAGTTACAAGTATAACTATCCGAAAGTTAAGACATTCAATAAACCACGTGCAGAAATACAGAACGGAAGGACTTGTCGAAGAGTTAGATAACTATCCGAGTTTTCTTTTCAGAGAGTTAGATAACTATTCGAGTTTTTCGGTAAGTTACAGGTGTTGAGTATTTTTATTTTGATGATGTATGCTGAATGAAAATAATCATATTTCCTCAATTACTATTGCTTGTGAAAAGAAATTAAAATCATCAATTAATATAGAAAAAGCTTACTGATATAAATACTTGTCTGTATTGGATCTAAAGTTAATATCTAGTCGTTTCGTTGCATTAATTTCTCATTTAGCTAAACGTTAAGTTAACGTGTGTTTTTATTGAAAAACATGATATGTTTTAATGTTATATCTTCTGTATCATGAACAGTGCACGTTTAGACAACTCGTTAAGTTAGAGTTTTGTTTGTATAGAGGTCACGTGAGAACTCGTTAAGTTAGAGGCTTAAAGGTTAAAATAGGTCACGTGATAACTCGTTAAGTTAGTGAGTAAAAGAAGAGACGAACTCGTTAAGTTAGTGTTATACACGTGGTGAAATTATAAGTTACGAATGTTGTATTGTATCACGTGAGGTGCACATGTTTAACTCGTTAAGTTAACATAACTAAACGCGTTGAGTTGATATATTGAACATTAACGCAACGCGTTAGGTTAGCGTTATAAACTTAAGTTGTTATTTTTGCACGTGGTAAAATTCTTATTATAAAAACATTTGTTTATTACTGGTTCATTGAGTTATCATAACACAACGGAGATGGTTCGTTGAGATAGCATAACACCACGGACTTAGTTCGTTGAGTTAGCTACAGTACTTGTCACGTGAAATGGCACATGAGGAACTCGTTAAGTTAGAAACGTTAAGTTATATATATACTTGTGTTACTCGTTTAGTTAACATTAAAGTAACGACTTCTTATTACACTAATGAAAAACTTTTGGACAAGAAAGTTTATTTTGCAGGAAATTTTTCAGAGATCCAGGACTGATGATTAAAGAAAATTCGAAATATAAACGCGGGTTAGAACGTGTGTGTTTCGATGAAGGAAAAAGAAAAGATGTGGAGAAGTGGAAAACTGGTAGTGGTTAAACGTGAAGGATATGCATGAAATGAAGATACAGTATAAAAGGCATAGAATTCTCGTTGATCAATTTATCCTTGCACACAAAACGAAAAATCTTTTCAAGGATCAAACCATCCCTGCACACCAAAAGAAAAATCTTTTTCAAGGATCAAAAACACCTTCTCGGGGAAAATCTCTCAAGTGGAAGAAAGTTTAGTGAAGCATAAAAAGGTAAGATTTTTGTCACTAAAGATTTGAAGTATTAGAAAAAAGCAAATTCGGTGAAGCATGAAAAGACAAGATATTCGTCACTGAAGAATTGCTGAAGAAGAAAAAGAAGACGAAGAAAGATCTCAAACAGGGAGAAAAGTTTTAAATTCCGCAAATTAGTTTTCTCTATTTGTAATTATGAAATTGTTTAGATGATACATGGTATCGAAATATAATTGCATCTACAATTTCTGAGAAGAATTGAATTGTATATTGTAATTGAAACCTTGAATAAAAATGAATTTATGAAAACAATGTCTCGACTTGTTTTTGAGATTTAAAGTTTCAATTATATTTCAGAAAATATTAAAGATACACAATTCACCCCCCTCTTGTGTAGTCATACGATCCTACAACAAGCATAACTTTCCGGAACTTAAGTCATTTTATTACGCACGTGCAAAATGGAGAAGCCAGCAGTTGAAAGCTTAAAAGGGAAAATTGGAAAGTTAGAAAGATAACTATCCAAAATTTCAAGAGAGTTTCGGTGAGTTACACTTTAACTATCCGAAACTTAAGTCATTGAATTTCACACATGTAGAATTCCAGAAAGAAGATCATTTAAGTTTTTAGAGAGTTAGAAAGATAACTATTCGAAATCTTGAGAGAATTTCGGTGAGTTATGGTTTAACTATCCGAAACTTATGTTAGTGAATTTCCCACGTACAGAAATCCAAACAGATGCTCAAATAGGTTTTTCGGAGAGTTAGAAAGATAACTATCTGAAATTTCAAAAGAGTTTCGGTGAGTTACAATTTAACCATCCGAAACATAAGTTAATAAATTTCCCACGTGCAAAATTCCAGAGTGGCTCAAATAAGTTTTCGAAAAGTTAGAAAAATAACTATCCGAAATCCTGAAGCATTTCAGTGAGTTACAAGGATAAACTTCCGAAACTTAAGTCAGCCCTTTATGCACGTGCTAAATTAAAGTTGACAGAGTCAAACTATCTGACAAGTATTTAACTGTTTGGTGAGTTACAGTTACTCTTTGGAGAGTTGCATAGCTAACCATCCAACAAAATAGGAAAATCGGTAAGATATCTTGAAACGATTTTCTGAACGGTCACTTACCGTATTAGGACTTGATCCTAATCAAGTACAGAAGAATACATCCGTTGGAGGAAAATATGATCGTTGTGCATATCAAGTATATATACAAAATACAAACAACGGATATACTGTAGAGCTTACAAGTGAGATCACAGATACAATTACATATAGAGATACAGTATACATTGCAGATCAATTACTAATATAGAAGAAAGCTCAAATTCAGTTCAACAAAGAATCGATTGAAAGCTAGAGTTACAAGAAGATTCTTAAAGCTCTCCATGTGCTGAAAGTTTGATCCAAGAAGGATCATTTGGTTTGTGGCTTCAACCTGAAAGCTACATTTAGTTGTTGGTTTGAGTTTCGACCTGAAAACTCAAGAAGTTGGTTTTCTGGAGTTTATACCTAAAAACTTCTGTGTGGTTGGTTCTTGCTTCGACCTGAAAGCAAGTGTGTAAGTATTGAGACACTTAGTGAAGCCCAAGTGACCCTTGGGGGTGGGCTAGCCAAGTTGGTGAACCACCTAAAATTCTCTTGTGTTTCTTACCTTTATTTTCGTTGTGCATGATATTTTTATCTGATTATTACTTATGCAAACTGATTAATCAAATTAGTTAGTAAAGTGAAAAATAGGCTTAAATTCACTCTGTTCTCCATTCACCCCCCCTCTGGTGAAGCCATTCGTTCCTAACAGGAGCTACGACCAAAAAGTTCAAGTGAATAGTTGGTTCTTGCTTTGACCTTAAAGCAAGTGTTTGTAAGTTTGAGAAAGTTTAGTGAAGCCCAAGTATCCCTTGGGGTTGGACTAGCCATTAGTGGCGAACCACCTAAAAACCTTGTGTGCATTCATTTTATTTTGTGCTTGCAATTTTTCTTTATTATTTAATCATCCATTTACAAAGAAACAAATTTTATTACCATTCACCCCCCCTCTGGTAAGCCATCAGATCCTAATAGTTTTGCCCCTCAGCAAATTGTGCCATAAATCTAGATGGTTAAATCTTACAATGGATTAACTAATACCAATTGCTAGGATTGGTAGGCTCACCAAAGGGGGGGTGAATGGTGTGAGTGTGTAAATTTTAACTTCCTTTTTAACTTATTCGGTTTATTCAATTTATCTGTGAATTGAATAAATTGAAAAGGACGCAAAACAATAAATAAAAAGGAACACAAGAAGATTGTTAGGTGGTTCACCAACTTGGCTAGTCCACCCCTAAGATTCACTTGGACTTCACTGAGTAGACAAATACTTACAACACTTGCTTTTAGGTTGAAGCAAGAACCAACACTTGAGCTTCTAGGTTGAAGCTCAGCAACCAAACTTTCTTCGAGCTTTCAGGTACAAGCTATTAACCAATGGTGAGTTTTCAAGTTGAAACTCACAAACCAACAACTTTGAACTTTGAAATAGAGTTTAAACGTAGGGAGCTTTTGTGCTGCAGTGAATCTTTAAGAGTATTCCTGAATATTGCATACTTGAGAGTATATCTAGAATTTTTGAGTAGCTCACAATGTATAATAATCATTGTCATAATCTTCCCTATACTTCTCATATTTATACCAAGAGATATAACAGTCATATTTACTTCTAACAGATGTTTTCTACTATACTAGCTATGTAGTCAGTCCCAAAAATAGTAAGTTACCATTCTGTATACTATTCAGTATGTAACCTTCTGATTCCCTTTGATTTTTGAATGGTTAGCTGTGAACTCTTCGAAGAACAGCCGTAACTCACCGAAAATCCACTTAAGTCCTTTTGTCTGTGTCACGTGGGATTTTAAGTTACCCATGTGAAGAATCTTAAGTTCAGATGGTTATGGAAGTTATCTTATTGAAATTCTTCAATTTTTGGATAGTTAGCTATAGTAACCTTCTAAATTCTCTTTTAAACTTCGAACTGCTTTCTTCTTATTTGTGCACATGCAAATTGGAGTGACTTAAGTTTCGGATAGTTAAGTTTGTAACCTTTTGAAACCTCTTGTTTTTTGAATAGTTAACTTTCTAACTCTTTGAAAAATCCTTTTAAGCTTCTGTTCTGGATTTCTACACGTAGGAAATTTAATGACTTAACTTTCAGATAGTTAGCCCTCCTAACTTTCTGATTTTCCTTGTGCTTCCGAATAGTTAGCGCCTTAACTCTCTAATCATTCAGCCATCTATCTTTAAAACCTTCCGAAGGCCTTATATTTTCGGATAGTTAATTTTCTAACCATCTGATAGTGATTCTACTGCTTAAAGCTGACTCAATGGATACTTAAGCCTAGTAACTCATCAAAAATTTATCTCTTTTGGATAATTAAGCCTTGTAACCTTCTGATTTCTTGTTTATCTCTTGTAGCAAATTTTGAACGATCTAAATCAACTTATCTGCCTTCTACTCTTTTGTTGCACTATTTGATCTGTGAAATACAATTTGATTCCTCACACAGGTTTTTGCATTATCAAAATACAAGGGTCCTAGCATTCCTCACCTAGAGAGTCCCTCATTAGTTATAAATCATTACATGCCTCCTTCGCTACTCCACTAGCTTGCGTAGTCCACCTCCTCCATCAAGGTTAGCATCCACTGTTGGATGCCCTCTTGCACTGTAGGACTCCTCTAATGTCTTCTACCATCGACAAACATTGTAGCAACCATTGTGAGGAGTGATCACATCGTAGGAAGGGAAGCCATTTTCACTAAGTGCTGACTCATATCTCAAGAGATCGTAAAGCTTCTAGCCTTGGTTTCAGGTTGATGCCAATATGCTGAAGTGGAGATCATCATACAATTCTTGGTTCATGATTCTATAAGGAGAGGAGGCAAGATTGTAAGTGATTAGGTTTTCAATGGTGTAATTACGTCGCATATAGTGACAGAAGTTTTTACTATCAATAGAGATTTTTACATTTCACCTTTCACTCATCTTCAGGAACATATCAAAACAAAATACCAAAAATAACTAATTATCTGTGTTTACATTTAGTATTAAAGTATTGTTTGTTTTGTATCGTGATTAATGTTATCATTGTCAGTATTGTGAATGTTTTATGTTTGCTTGATTCAGAAAATAGAAAATAGCTTTATTGTTTACTGAAATTGATTCGTCCTAGATACTTAAAGATTTTAATTGTTACTATTTGAAATATCTGAATGTTAATGTTGCTTAATGATAAATCTTATATTAACTAACATTTAAAAGCTTAATTGATGTTATTTACATTTTATGGAACCACTCAATGGTTGGCTGAATTCCTTTGTAAATAATAGTATTTAACTGGAAAGGTAGGCTTGGGGAGTTAACTTAAGTCCACGAGGTTAGTTCATTGAGTTAACCATAACTCTACGAACTAAGTCTGTTGAGTTAACTGTAACTCAACAAAATGCTTAGCTGAACATATATAAACTCCAATATAAAAATAAAAATAGTACACAATTCTTACTCAATCTCTATGAGATCGACCTATACTTGCACACAAATACAATATACATTGTGCACTTGTAGTTAAAATACAAATTGGACTTAATATCTAATTTGTGTGAAAGGTTGTTTGTTTACTTCTAAAAGAATTTATTAATATAAGTATAAAAACAAATCAAGAAAGTTTTCACAAACCATACAATACTTTAGGAATCAAAAAGCCTAAAACTCACCAATAGTTCAAAAATATACTTAATTAACACTAATTCCCTAAAATTATGCAAATTCTTCCATTAAAACACGTAATCATATAATTATGACATAATGGCTTAATTCTCATATAATAAACTAAATATTATGCAATAAACCATTAATATTATGCATTTTTTCATTCTAAATAGGTGCCTTCTCCAAGCCTTCTTTATGTTGTTGCCTTACACCAAGGACATCACTAGAGATGGGAGGACAATGGGAAACTCAAACTACAGTCATAAAGGTTTTCTTCTTTGTGCTAGGGTTGGGAGGAATGAAAAGATCAAGAGAGAGAGTTTGGCTGTCATAGGTTGTGTTTTTTTAGGAGGAAGAGATCGCCAACAATTGCTTGATAGGATTGGCTAGAGAATGTGACTAGGGTAGAAGAGAGGAGGTCGACGATGTTGGAGTTGGTAGTTGGCCATTTCCTCAATTCCCAAAATACCCATGTCATCCTTTCAATTTTACTTTGCAACCAAATAACTTAAATCACATTAATAATCAAACATTAGATATAATAAAAATTATCTAAATAAACTAAAGCAATAAACATCTAATGCGTAACCAAAATGTGCTTCCAAACATTAAGTATAAAACATGTGGTTCAATTTGTGCATTTAAACATATTTGAACTTAAATAACAAGCATGAACATTTAAAAGTACATTATATATAATTTCTCATAATATCTTCAATATTTTCACATTATAATCATAATATGCATGAATAATGACATATAGAATAGCACAAATTGACACTATATAGTCTCCAACGTACAAAATGCCCTGAAATGACTCATCGAAGTTCTGGAGGGCTTCTCAAGTTCCTATTGAATGATGGGAGGCTCTAGAGTCCATACACTAGGACTTCATGGAACTTTCAACACTACACAACAAGGCATCATCAGCTTCCACTTTAGTAGCCAAATTTACAACACTCTATTGTTCTGCTCTTAGAACCCTTGCACTCTCTCCAGAAATGGCTCGGATTCCCATAGTTCCAGTAGACAACTCCCTTCTGAATTTTCCCATTAGACTTGGAATGGCCACAAGAGTTTTCCCCACGTTGTTGGTTTCTCCTATCATCAACACTTAGGGTGGCACCTGACATACTCGTCTCACCCTTGTCCCTCCTCTAGATATCCTCGTTTAGGATTATTCCCCAAACATCTTCATACTACAGTTTCTCATGTCCCAGAGAACTGCTGACACTAATGGTTGTCATCAACTAGCTTTCTAGTAATGACAATAGTAATATCAATGCTTTCACTTCGTTGTCAAAACCAATGTCCATAGAGCTTAACTTGTTGATGATCAAGTTCACCTCATTGATGTGGTTTGACACACTACCACCTTTTTCCATCTTCAAATTGAAGAGTCAGCACATAAAATGTACCTTGTTAGTTGTAGACGACTTCTCATACATGTTGCTCAATGCCCTCATCAAACTGTGGTTGTCTTCTTCTCCTGAGTAATGTTGTACATAACATTTCTCCCCAGGCATAGCCTCACCAATCCCAAGGCCTTTCTATCAAGCAACTCCCAACACCCCTATTCCATATCTTTAGGCTTCATTCCACTCAACGACTCATGCAAATCCTTCTGATATAGAAGATCTTCCATCTGCATCCTCCAAAATCCAAAGTCTGTTCCATCAAACTTCTCTATCTAGACCTTGTCTTCGTGTGTGGCCATCTTGCAACCTAACCAACCTGTAGCTCTAATACTAGTTGTTGGGGTTCTTTCACACAAACCCCAACTACCCTTCACCTGTATTCATGTTGGAATTTGAAACAATATTTGGAAGTTGGTTCATCTATCTAGAACAATATCCGAAATCTAGTTCAATCACCACGGAACCACGAACGTCTCATGAATGGTAGTAACCAGTGAGGTCTCCTCTTACCCTTTATGGAAGCTATTGAGTTAGGTTGGTCCCTCGGAGATCAATGCATTCTCTCCTACATGCTCACATGCACATAGTTGCGAAATACATAAGCACACCAATAGAACATAAGAGATATACATGGTTCGGCACTATGCCTATGTCCACAAGTGGCTATGGATCTATTGCTTTGAAACTCATGGAGAACGAAGGGTTACAAGTATCGACTTACCAACTACGACACTACAACCTAAGTGCTCCTTACACTCAACTCTCCCTTCAACTTTGTTCTCTCCATCTTAGAGTTACAATACACCCCTATTTATAGGCAACTGTACAAACTCTAATCCTGGTAATTACCAATTTGCCACTAATGATTCCTCTTCCTCACCTAGAGAGTCCCTCATTAGTTATAAATCATTGCATGCCTCCTTCGCTACTCCACTAGTTTGCGTAGTCTACCTCCATCAAGGTTAGCATCCATTGTTGGATGCCCTCTTGCACTGTAGGACTCCTCTAGTGTCTTCCACCATCAATCTGCTAGAAGCACTAGCTCATCCACCTCTAGCAGGATATCCAAATGGTTATACCATCCTTATTCAGTGAATCAATTGGATTTCGGCTCTCTCTCGGAGTCGTTGATAAGGTGACCTATTTCACCTTATCTGGTGCTGCACCTAGATTCTAGATCTTGGTCATCAGCAAACTAAATTACCCATTCAAATTTCAATGCATTTCTAGAACCCCAAGTTAGGCTCCACACCTACAAACCCTAGTATACCTTTCATAACTCACCCACCTCAAGGAACAAAACAAAACAAAAACAAATATCTCTTTATGTTTACATATTTCTATTTATCAAATCCTATGTTGTATCATTTGTATTTGTATTGTTAGTTAGTGTTTATCTAAATGTTTTGTATTTATTTTGTTTCAATTAATAGAAAATCATATCATTAAATATTGAAATCAGTCAATAGCAATATTTGGTATGGTGATTGATCTATTTACTGTTTGAGGTAATTGAATGCTAGAATTAATTAGTGTTGAATTTTATATCAAATAGCATTTTGAGAGCTTAAGAGATGTTGTTTGCATTCTCTAGAATCGGCCAATGGATGGCCATATTCCTCTACAATTAGTAATATTAATTAAAATTTACTAGGAAGGCTCGTTGAGTTATATGAGTTAACTATGACTCAATAAGGGTAGTCCGTTGAATTAACTGTAACTCCATGAACTAAGTCTATTGATTTAACTAAAACTCAACGAGAGTAGTCCATTGAGTTAACTATAACTCTACAAACTAAGTCCATTGATTTAACTGTAACTCAATGGAGTGAGCAAATTAGTGGTATACACTAAGCTCTAGCTATGAAGATTTAAAGAGTTAGAAATTTTAACCATTACCTATGGGTTCGACTTGTTCTTGCACACTTATAGAATAGACACTATGCACTTGTAGTTAATTTAATGAATTAGATTTACCAAACTTTAAATCTTGTTTGTGAAGATTGCTTGTTTACTTATTAAAAAATACACTTAAGCTAACAAGATTGGTCCTAATCGGCCCACAGGTCGATTTGTGCCAAGTTTAGGCTAGCCTATAGGCCTAACCCATAGAACTTGATATAACAATTGAAAATGTAGAACAAAGTTTAAATAATATGTTTAATATATATGTTAACAAATATGGAGCACAACAAACACAAAATATGCCCTACTTTTCACAACCATCATCATCATCAATAATTGATTATAGTATATTTGATAATGAACATAGTGATTTTAATGTAACAAATCGGAAAGAATTAAATAATTGTAATCATAGCTATTTAGTAAGAGATAATCCTGATTTTCTAGATTTTGATGTAATAAATTGTTGGAAAACACAAAACATTTCCTATTTTATCATTAATGGATAAAGATTTACTAACAATTCTAACTTCTTCTATAACATGTGAACAAGCATTTAATATTAGTAGTAATTTATTAAATGATAGAAGAGTAAGATTAAAAGATGATATTTTAAAAGCATTAATATGTGTTAAAGACTAAAAGCTTGCTCATGTTAGTAAACAACAATAGAAAGATGACTTTAGTGATGAATTTGCAAATTTAAAGGTTTAACTATAATTATGTACATTAAATGTAAAAATATTTAATGTAATTACAAAACAATGTATTTTTAATTTGAATTCAAAAATAAAATAATTATTTTAACTTTATGACTTATGTTTAAATTTGTTGATGAATGATGAATCATGAATGGTGAGTTGATGATGTCTTGATATTGATGTTAATGTGATGAATCATGATTCATGAATGATAACTTATGTTTGATTATCAAATAACATTGTAATTTTTTTATTTTTTATTTTAATTTAAAATCAAGAACATAAATATAAAAAGGTCAAAAACTTTGGTTGGATGGAAGGAAAAAATAAAAAACTTCAATCAATTGGATCGAAGAAAAAATAAAAATAAAAAGTTTTAAAAAAATCAAAAACATCAATCAAATCGAAGCATAACATCAATCAGATCGAAAATAAAAATAAAAAATTATAAAAGCTAGCTAAGATATACATTGGACCTGGTTGTCTTCAAAAAATTTTGAGCTAAATCGGGCTACCTAGACAAAAGTTTGAGCTGGGCCGAGCTATCCCAAAATATTAATAAAAGTTTCACCCATGGTCCGAATAGGTTGATACTTTTTGGGTCGATCCAACCCATTGATACCTTTATTTCATTCTTTTTTGTTTTACGTTAATTAGATCTTTTTCTTGACCACATTAATTAACAAAGTTGCTCTTGACAAACATTGAAGACCCTGAGCGGGTTGACTAAAGATACAATAAAATAGAAAATACAAATTCGAGAATAAACGAAATTATAACCAAAGTAGGTAAATAAACAATTAAGTTTTTTATTGCAAATGATTGATTATGGTGTTCCTTGTTGAGAAGACTCGTTTTAAAAGATAAATCATCATGACGAGTAAAAGTTAACTTCAATATTAGTGCACCAAAAATTAAATCCTAGGTTACTTTTCTTAATCCGTAAACTTTTAAGAACATACTATTCCTTTTCATATTACAGAATTTTGATTAGTGTTCTCTGTAAATAACGACATTAATATTGTTATTTATATTGTTCACCGTGCATCACCCTTTTCATGTCATTCATTTTGTATCATGACAGATTTCTCGTAAAGTGTTTGATTCTATGTAAGTCTATAATTCAATTTTTGTTGATTTTGAGATTCTACGCTAAATTTTAAACTCTTTAAGTATTCTCCCTATTTAAAATCCAACATTTCCTTTTTCTATTCAAATACCCATGAATATTGGAAATGACCTATGGATTTTGAGAAACATTTTATTATATGTTAAGGAACATTTTATGGAGGAGTTAAATTGTTGTTATTTTTTATTGCACTGGTTGTAGCTTAACTTTTGTACGTTGAACATATCTCAGTAATGTAGTTTTTTATTTTATTTTATTTATCTAGCCAAGAAAAAAAGAGAGGAAATAAACCAAAGGAGGAGGAACATGAACCATTATACGTAACATTTTGATTTTGTAAATTAGGCCATAATCAAATATTACCTTAATTTAATATATAAGATGTCATACCAATGTAGTAATTGATGTTACTAATATAACTTTTGGATGTTAGTGTACACAAGAAATTCAGAAGAAAAGAATTGAACGATAATTGAAAATTTTCAAATTGTAAACTTAACAAATGAAATACTTTTGATTCACTGCTATAATAAAAAATAACGATAAAAAGGTTAAACAATACTGTTTTGGAAAGCAATATATGTTTCTCTTGCTTTGTCATAAATTCAAATTTCTAAAAAAGTATCATTTTAATTTATCACAACGTAATTTTTAAATGCCAATTGCGAAAAAATGACCACGGTCCGAGCCTTCCCCATTTCACCCTAGAGGCACGATAGTATGCTAACGCCACATTCATGAATCCCACATGTCGTCGCTTGAAGACCTGAAGCAGAGAGGTAAGGACGAACGTTTGAGTGTGACTGGCTCATCTGATCTCCCTCGGCCGTATATTCTTCCCACGTTCTTTTCTCCCAACTCCATTCTTTCTACTGGATTTTGTGTGGTTTCCTCTATTGCATTAGGTTTTTACAGGATATTATTTTTCTTAATGTTCTTCAATAACTATTTTCTCACTTGTTTGGATTTTATATGTCTGCTTTTATTCATCTGAGATATCAAGGATTCTATAAGTGTGCTTTGTGCATGTTTAGGATGTTACTGTTTCAACTTTGATCATGGATTCTCTTTCGCAGGCTCAAAGTGAGAGCTTCTTGTAGATTAGGGTTCCCGCGAGAAAGTCTTTTCACTTCTAGCAATGGTTGAAGACAATTATGTTGTGGATATGGGGTTCATGATTTCCTTTTTTTTCTTCATTCTCTTGCTTGTCATCCAAAATCCTGCTATTTCTTCAAGTCCATCTTCTACGCATAGATAAACTCAATTTGTCACTTTTCGTGATCACTTCATGGTCTAATTAGTTATCTTTTGTAGTGTCAATGGAATAAACAACAATTTTGTTAGTTGCGTTTCGTCGTTGTGATTAAAAATCAGTTTCCTAAGAACTTATACCAAAATCATGTTAATTTAAACTTATAAAAGCACTTTTTTGTTCCCAGTCAATAACTTTTTCCAGTTAACAATATACCTTGATTAGCCTGCATAAAGAATGTCCCGCTCACTTAATTATATGGAGTAATCTTTTTGATGACATATGATACCCCATACCTCAGGTAAACAAGATCTATGCGCCTCATTACATTTTTTGTCAATATGGTTATTTAAACCTTAACAAAGTTTCTTCTTTTCGCGTTCCAAAAGTGTCCACCACATCTAGGTTATAATCCAAGACATATAGTTTATTGGTATATCGTTCTATTCATGATGCCTTGCTTCTTACTCTTCTAAGTTTATTTACAATAACTTCATTTTGGAATGTAGGAATTATTAGCATTCTATTGGTCGAGAATGACATGACCGTTGGTATAAGAATGTGGCGTATTTTCTTTAAGCAGATAAGGTGGCTGCCATTGAAGATTTTATAGTCAAATGGTTATAGACATTCTAATTTCATGTTTTTTTCAATTATAATTTTTCGATTTAACTTTATGGATTTAATCATTACATCACACATGAGGTATATGAAAAAAATCAACACCATATGACAAGCCTCAGCTCTTCACATAAGGATGTTAATTTTTATTAAAATTTAACTGTTGAAATTTCGTGGCTTAATCAATTATAAAGTATAACCTAAACATTATGAAGCTTGACCATGAACACACATAGCCTATAGGATGAGTAACGAAACACACATTGATTTTTAGTATATTATAAAAATTATGCAATAGGTCACCTACAGCTATGTTAGATGTTTCCATTTTTACTTTTTTTTTGGAAACAAAATTTTTCTTCCTTCAAAATTAATTTTTGTTTGACTTATTATTGGAATTTGCATGTGTTATTAGCATACTGTATTGTAATTTTTACTCATGTCAATTATGACAGCTAATGGCAGTGCCATGAAATGGTATTTCCTTTTCAAATAAAACATTTGTTGAGCAATGAAAGAACCTGCAACATTTAGGTAATGTTTGTTGAAGAAATCTTATCGTTCTTTGACTCTTAGAGTCAGCATTGTGGATGTGCCCATGAGCTTGTTGCATCCCAATGGAGCACATGCATGTGGGATTTGTGTTTGAGAATGGGATTTATAGCTTTATGTTTATGCCCTTATCGTGAGTAAAATGAGGAGTCTTCTGGGAGAAGGGCTTGGTTGTTGTCACTATTGACTTGATCTTGTGTGTGAAAGCCTGCAAAGGAGCTTTCATGATTTTGGAGGAGCTCTCCTTTGGTGGCAACTATTGCAATCGTTCCTTTTCATAATTTAAATTGCTTTAACTTTTGACATTCACCAACATGCCATGCCTTTGATGTTCATCCACCACTAACATGCATTGTCCTCCTTAGACTTTTGTCCGCACCAACACTTTATGATAGAGGATGTCCGCAATACTACACATGAATAGGGAAAGTAGGACTTCACGAGAGTTCATAGTGGTTGGGGCAAATTGATGGATTAAATGAGTGCCAACTATATAAATATATGGTGGTTTTGTTATGACATGGATGCAATGTAAAGGTCATGCTTGGAATTTCACACCAAAAATCCACCAATACTAATAGGGAGTGGCCCGTGCCTTGTCCATATTTCTTTCATGTGTGAAAAATGGTGGCATCAACAACTTCTGTAGGGATTCCACATTTGATATTGTTGACGCCCCATGTCTAGGGATACCCCACCTAGGCTTAAAATTCTTTAATCAAATCTTGGTTTTTTCCCTAGGCGTTAGCTGCCAATTGTCATCTAAATTTAATGTTAACTAAATACTAATGTTACTTAGTATTAGATGCAGGCCTGCCTACTCATCATTGAAATCCTCGGTCTCCAACCTCACCCAATCACCAATATCAATCATCAGTTTATTGGTGATTCATTGCCTTTATAAAATTCTTCAAAATTCTATTATTTCCAAGGCTTCTGATTATATTAAACATTTTGGGTCGTCCAACTTATCAATTGCACTTGAAAGTTATCATATATTATTCAACTCATTTTTTCTTAATTTTAAGATTTTTTTCCTGATTTTTTTATGCTGCCACGTCATTTGCCATGTTAGTGTTGCATCCACTATCGTTTCAGTGTAAGGGTTAAAAGAAGAAACTTTGTTAGGGTTTAAATAACCATATTGACAAAAAATGTAATGAGGCGCATGGATCTTGTTTATATAATATACCTGAGGTATGGGATATCATATGTCATTAGAAAGATTACTCCATGTAATCAAGTGAGTGGGACATTCTTTATGTAGACTAATTAAGGCAATACTATTAATTAGAAACAGTTACTAATTGGGAACAAAAATGTGCTTTTATAGGTTTAAATTGACATGATTTTGGTATAAGTTCTCAGGGAACATAGTTTGTTTTTAATCACAACAAAAAGCAACTAACAAATTTATCGTCCGTTCCACTAACACTACAAAAGATAACTAATTAGACCACGAAGCGATCATGAAAAGTGAGAAATTGAGTTTATCTATGCGTAGAAGATGGACTTGAAGAAATAACAAGATTTTGGATGACAAGCAAGAGAATGAAGAACAAAAAGGAAATCATGAACCCCATATCCACATTATAATCGTCGTCAGTCATTATTAGAAGTGAAAAGACTTTCTTGCCAGAATCCTAATCTACAAGAAGCTCCCACTTTGAGCCTGCAAAAGAGAACACGTGATCAAGGTTGAAACAGTAATATCCCAAACATGCACAAAGAATACTTATAGAATCCTTGATATCTTGGATGAATAAAAGCAGACATAAAATCCAGACAAGTGAGAAAACCTAATGCAATAGAGGATACCATGCAAAATCCAGGAGAAAAGAGTGTGGGAAGAATATACAGTCGAGGGAGATCAAAGGGGCTAGTCACACTCAAATGTTTGTCCTTACCTCTCCACTTTAGGTCTTCAAGTGGGGTGCGGAATGCGACGACGTATGGGATTTGTGAAGGTGGCGTTAGTGTACTATCATGCCTCTAGGACAAAATCAGGAAGGCCTGGCCCGTCAGGTCATTTTTTCATGGGATGTATATCGTTTTTTCACAAATTTCGTTTAAATTCTTGTCTTGTAAAGATTACGTTATAATAAATTAAAATGATACTTTTTTACAAGTTTCCATGTGAAATTTGAATTTATGACAAGCAAGAGAAACATATATTGCTTTCCAAAATAGTATTGTTTAACCTTTTTATCGTTATTTTTTGTTATAGCAATGAATCAAAAGTATTTCATTTCTTAATTTGAAAATTTTCAATTTGAGTTTCCCACTATCCTCTCATCTCATATATATATTTATATATGTCTGTGTGTGTGTGTGTGTGTATATATAAGCTGATGTAATTTAGGAATGTTCTATATAGTTATGTTTATATCTACACAAAGTTTGAACTCATTCTTATCTAACTCGCGTCACCGTGTTTGCTCCCTGATCTTGGTGCAGTATGATAAGCTTAAAACGAAGACGAACACCAAGACCAAGAAGTTAAGCACAAATTTATTAGTCTCCTAGCTAAAAGATGTCTTTGGTTTTCCATATATATAGATAGATAGATAAAGATATGGTCATTGGCGTGATATATTGATGATTCATCTGAGACGTTATCTCATATGAAATGCCATTAATCTATTTTTACATTTATTATATCTCTAAATTAGAACCAACTCACTCACTTATTTGACACACATAAAATTTAGATTTTATTTTCATATATAATTTTTTTATCCCTTTTATTTTTAAAATGTACAAAAATTCTTTATCGGTAATTGCATAATTATATCATTAGTAATTGAATATTAAGTAATTACTACTTCTTAAGCTTGCAAAATCTTAATTCTTTCTAAATACAGACATTCAATAATTGAAGATTTTTCAAGATTACATCGTCAATATATGCGATGGATGGGCTGGTTTAAAATATCTCGATTATTGAAGTACAACTTATGCATTTTATAGTATCATTCAAAATATTTTTGATTAGACAAAATAATCATTACACGTGATCTTTAAATCTTAACCATTATTTCAAACAAATGAATGGGGGATTTTGCGGTTGCAAGTGAACATTTTTAACTACAAACTGGCGCACAGTTGTTTCTACATTAATCAGACAAGATGTACATGGACACATGCACTAGAAATTTTCTAAATTAATAAAAATTTCATCTTTTACGTACTTAAAAATGACAGAATTAAATAGGAATTCTTGGTTCACAAATAGACGAGGTTCTTATGACATGCTTAATTAAACAACAATCTTTCTCGTTTGTCACTTGTACGGAATTTGCATATCAAGCTTTTCTTTTAACTCTTAGATATTTTGCATCCTTATATCTAAGAGATTTTATTTTATTTTAGATACTTTTTATTTTATATCTAAAATTAATATGATTTTTCCAACACTTAGATATTTTTTTGCATTTGTTTTCATTGTAGATACTTCTTCTTTTCTTCTTATTTTGTATCTAAACATTTTGATTTTTTCTACACTTGATTTTTTTTCCTTTTTATATCTAAGAAATTTGATTTTGTCTTAGATACCTTTATTTTATTTCGTATCTAAAACATTTTAATTAATTAATTTTTTTAAACATTTTAGATATTTGTTTTAGCTATGTTTTATTTTAGTTCTAGCTGACTTGGTTTATATTTGTTTACCATATTTTTGCTTGTTTATTTATTTACTTTCCTTTCGGCTTGATTGAAACTTTTGTTGTTGTTTATTTTGTGTTTTGGTTTCGGTCGAGCCGAGGGTAGGTTTCAGTTCGGCCGAACATTTCTTTTATTTTTTTTATTTTTAAGTTTTGGTCGAGCTGAATGTATGTTTCGGTTCGATCAAAACTTTGTTTTATTTATTTATTTATTTTGATCTCCGTTACGATGGAACCGATATCAGATTTTACTCTTTTTATTTATATGAATTTCGGTCGAACCGATAACGAGCTTCGGTGGTACCCAAAGTTTATATTTTATTTATTTTTTTATTTCAGCTTCGGTTGAATCGATGGTGAATCTCGATTTTACCGAAACTTTATACATATTTTTATTTATTTATTTATTTATTTTTATGATTAGCTTCATTTGTAAGTTTTGGCAAATTTTAAACTTAGATATTCATCTCTTATACGTTATGATTCATTAAATTTGAAACTTTGATTTTTTTTTTTTTATATCTAAGACTTAAGATTAAATATTTTTAAACTTCAATGTATGTATTTTCTCTATGTTATTATTTAATTGAGATGTGTTTTAACTTAGATATTTCTATACTTTTATATAAGTTATAACTTCATTTAAAAATTTCCTTTTAACTTAGACATTTCTATATTTCTATGTCTTAATTACAATTTGATTTAATTCCCTTTTCATCCTTTTAACTTAGATATTTTATCTAAGTTATAATTTCATTTAAGTAATTCAATTCTTTTCATTTAACTTAGATATTTTTATATTTTATATAAGTTATAATTTTTTTTAATTGATTTAATTTTTATCTTTTAACATAGATATTTTTTGTATTTTATCTAAGTTATAATTTCATTTAATTAATTTAAAATTTTCTTTTAAATTAGATATTTTTATATCTACACAAGAGATACTTGACTAGGTGTTAATTTAATAAAAGATAAATTTGTACATTAATTAACTTTTAACCAATAAAACATGCATAACTTTAAAATATGATTTTCATTTAATCCTTCGTAAGAGCATATATATGATGACTTATAACGTATATTATGCATAAATTAACATAAATAAAATGCAAAAGCATGCATGACAACGTTATACAAAATCTTATTTACAAAAAAATTACAAAATCTTACTATTTTCATATAAAATCTGTCTAAGTCAATAACTGTTTGAATGAATTTTCCAAAATCCGTCAAATCAATAACTGTCTGTCAACATTAACGTTTATCACGGAATAAACAAACCTGACAGAAAGGATTGTGATCATATACAAGATCATAGATTAGAATGTGCATCTTTTTATAAGAAAATCAAAAGCAAGCATAAAAAATCAATACCTTGTATGATATTCTTAAATGTACTATCGTCGAAAGATGATTTATATTTATAAGTGGCACGAATATCCGTATTCTTAGTGTACAAGCATCCAAAGGCCTGGATACTCATACAGCTATTGGTTCGATATTAAAGGTGCGAGTGATCAGTCACCACCTATTTGGCTTCTCCATGAGTCTTCGACAATCAGCTCATCAACTCCCCAATCCTCGTAGCTGTAACATTGGTTCGGTAACATTCTTGTAGACCATGGAGAGCCATATGCGGGGAATCATGCAGGTTTTATATATCTTAAAAGCTACCCTGGAAAGGGAATATTGTTGCAGTCAAATAGCTTGTCACAACTCGAAGGATTTTGTGACACAGGTTGGGTGTGTTGTCCCATTACCCAACATCATAGGACATTGTGTATTTCTTGAAGGGTCTTATTTCTTGGCAATCCAAGAAACAAAAAATTAGCTAGATCTTCTACGAGTATTAGCTGCTACCATCAATGAAATTGTTTGGTTGGTCCATAGCTTTCTGATTTGGATGTTTTGCAAGCCTCCTCCAACATTTTCTGTGAAAATCTTGCTGCTTCACAAATTACCAAGAATTTAGTTTTCCAGGAAGACATCAAGACACTAGGATTGCTCACCTGTAAAATGGCGTAGTTGCACAGATCCACCTAGAGATTGATAGAACGACAGTCGATATCTTATCGTACGCCTAGTAAAAGAAAAGGCTATCTCTCCACTCTATACCAACATACCGTGTTAAATCATTTGAATACGCGCGACATAAAAAATCTGAGGTTGTAGAATCTGAACAAAATACACAGACGACATAAAACTTGAGAGAAATAATTATTCAACTTATTTTCTCTAGTACATTCAGAACACATAAGATTACAGAAGATTTACTTATTATATCATAAGGAGACACGACGACCCAAATATTAACACAACCAAATAATAACTTCCACTACCACAAGAACACAGATTTACAACACCGCGAGAAAGAATAGCGGGAACGACTAACCAAACTATCTGCTACCAACAGCATTGCGCTGTTCTTAACTCAAGAAAGATTAGCTAACTAATCTATACCCAATGATTGACGATAGAAAATATTCCCCCGTCTCCCAGCTCCAATCGATTACTAAGCACAAAATTCCGTGTAAGTATTAGCAAGAGCCTATTACGAAAAGAACCACCAAAAACAAATACGGATGTGAAAGTATCACCAAGAACATCACACTAGAAACCAATTTACCATCATATCTCTCTGGTTCTCACCATAGATGCTGCAGGTTGCTTAGCCACATATATTTGCTTCAACTTTATTGAAGAAAAGTTCCTGTCAGCCAAAGCCCGGCACTTTCTTTGCAACCCTGTCCTGCGATGCCATTCATTACCTGAACCTGTTTTCTGAGAAGCCGTGCATCCTCTATGATCGGCCTGCCCATCTGGTGGACGATGCTGATGGGATGCCGAGGGTGTGGGCATCCGAGTCTTAACAACAGAACCTCTATTGCTGGTGGTTCTGATATTGCTGGTAAGGCTTGCTATATTAAAAGTCTCACAGCTGTTGACAACAATGCCCCTGCTTCTTGAGTCTTCATTTTCCCCACTTGAAGATCCACATGACACCTCCTTTGGTAGAATGCATGCAGTGTCAGTGGCAGTAGTTTCCGTTGTTACCTGTTCATGAGGGAACTGAGCAGCAAGAACAGCTGAGGTGCCTAAATTTCTATTTCCATCAACAGTTGCTCGGGTACAAGATTCAGGAATCCTGCTGTTGCTCGTTGATGAATCTACCGGCAAACAATGGCTGACAACTTGAGTAGACACTCGATTGACATGCTGCTGCTCAGATTGCACTGACATAGGAACACTATTCAGTGGTGCACCAGATAAGCGAGGCCATTGAGCTTGCACTGGTATATCAGTAGATGACTACAAACAAGTAAAATATCCAACTAAATATGGTATTTAACTAAAAATAATGACATTATATAAATCATATGGCACAGAACAGTGATCCAAGTCAGTTTTTTTCCTATCAACAAATTTTGTCAGTATTTTGAACTTGGTTTTGGTTGTTATCTTGGCGTTTGCCTCATATTTGGTTTCTCAAGGCCTTATCTTCTTTTAGTTGTTGACCTCATATAGACCTTGGACTATTCTACGTTATTCATGGTGTTTCCACTTCATCTTTTACGCATGCCATCTTAAAATTCATCAAATATATGTAAAATATATTTTTCCAAACAGAAAAGGGAATGAACATCTGAAATAAAACTACTTAAAAGACCAAAGAATGCACTAATTAGAAGAAATTAATTAATAAATGCGAAAATTTCTAAAAGAGGTAAAGTCTAAAACTAATTAATTAGGAATTGTGAGAAAATATTTAAATTTATGTAATTTAACCAAAGATTTGACCATAAATAGAAATACATGGAGGGAAAAGATCCATTAGTTATCCCTATATTGCTTGGTGTGATCCTACAAGCCTGAACAATTCACGTCAACACATGGAATGATTTGTTTCAGGTAGGAAATAGAAGAGAGTTTGATTTTTATAAAAGGTTATGGAAGACTATTTCCCCATGCTATGTGTTGTTGATTGGAAAGAAATCATTGTGTAAACCATAGTGAAGGAATACTGGAAGCATGTTGTATTTAACAAGGTGGTTGAATGTAATTGACAGACATTCATTTTGGGATGGCTAGATTTGATGATTGGGTGCCGTAAAATGTAATTGAGGGCCATCGGTAGTGTAACTGTGTAAGGTGTGTTGCAAATTGCAATTAAGGACCATGGGTAGTGTAACAGGTCTTGTCTGTGCCTTCCACTTTGTTTCCTTTTGTTCTGTGGTGTGTGTTGAAAACTTTTATCTATTTCCCATGTGTTCATCTTCTTAGTGCACATTATCTTTCTTTTCTTTGTATTCCTCCTTTATCCTACTTATAGAAGTTGTTCTGAAAACTTCACATAAGTAGTAGCTATCACTACTTTCATTACCATGTCATGAACAAAATGGTAATCAACTTCAATATGCGTTCACCCATAAAATGTAAAATTATTAACAATGAAAATAATTGTCTGGTTATCACAATACATACACATAAGAACTTAAGAGGTAAAACTTAGTTCTTACATAAAGGACTTACATCACACCTACTCACAAGTAGTTTGAACCATAGACTGATATTCTACTTTTACATTAACCTTGAAACTACATTTTGTTTCTTACTTTGTCATGTAACTAAGTTCCCTTCAACATAAGTACAAAACCTTGATGTGGACTATCACCTACATATCTAGAATCTAAATAGGCTTTGATCTTTAAGTGATTGTGTTTCTTATGTACAAATCCCCTACTAGGAGCCCTCTTAACATATTCCAAAACACAAAAAGCTCCCTATAAATGATTTATAGTGATGGACGAGCTATTTTCTTGAAGTCCATCGATGCATCAAAATATGTTAGAAGATCACAAATATCTTTATCGATTAATTTCTGATGTTATCAAAGAGACTAGGTCATTAAATATTGTAAAGGCAGTTACAAATAATAATACCAATTTTAAGAAAGTTGGTAAAAAGATAATGATCAAGTATCCTAATTTCTGAACACCTTATACAACGCATTGTATTTGATCTTACATTGAAAGATTTTGAAAAGACAGATGATTAAGAAGACCATAAAATTAATGTGAATTATCACCAACTACATATATAATTAATATTTCTTATATATATGATGTCACTAAAAATCTTCAGTGATAACTTAATTCATCTTGAAGTTACTTATTTTGCCACTAACTGCATAGCACTTCAGTCCATGCTTAATAAAAAGATTGGACTGAAACACATTTAACTCTAAATTACGATACAAATATTCTGAAAATGACAGCCTAATGGGTAGGACAGTAACATCAATAGTGAATGATTACACATTTTTAAAAAAGTCAAAAAATGTATTACAATAATGAAACTTATTTCCTAAATTTTAAAATTTGTCAATGTCAATAAGAAACCCATGATGAGTTTCTTACATGAAGCTATGGACTTGATGAGAGAGGCAGTACATGACTCAATACAAAACATACCTTAATATTAAGGGAAGATGATTCAAGATTCTTTTTCATCCATTACATGAAGTCGGTGTGTAATTACTTATATATCTAATCATCAATTTATCTTAAATATTTCTAATACAAAATATACTAATTATCTTTTACTTGATAATTTGAAATGCAACATTTTATTTGAATCCACAATCCAATATGAAAAAGAACTCAATAATCATTTTGATTTAATCAATTCATTAAAATTTGTTATTAATAAGATCAAACTAAATATCGAAACTCAATTACAAACCTTGTGACATTAAAAAATTGAAAGATCATTGAAAGGATTTTAGACACTTTGGAACCATTTGTACTATAAATACTATAACACCTAGAAAGTACCTATCTTTAGCAATTATTATAAATTAAGCAATATTGATAGTTTGATACTAAATTTATAGTTGAATGGCATTGATACACCCAATTTGAAAAATATAACAATCAAAATGCTTTCTCAAACTACTACTTTTAATTGCGAAAAAAACTGTACATTTAATTTAATTCATACAAAGTAGAGAAACAAATTAGAAGTACAAAAATTGAATGACTTGGTCTTTATCCATTATAACATAAGGTTTTGTATGAAGCATATTACCAAAGGAAAAGATTATGATAAATTGAATCCAATTGATATCTCCATCTACAAAAATTCCATCAAAGATCCCATTGTACATTAGATGAAAGACAATGAAGCATGTTATTGATGAACATGGAAGACTAGATGAGCATATTAAATGCAAATGTTAAAACATACATGACTTCTTCAAAGTCTCATAATATTGGTAGAAGCCTAAGCTTAAACCCTAAGATAAACTCAAGCAATGATGCTAAATTGTCTCCAGATAATGATAATGACAGTGATGGTGCTTGTGGTAATATTTCTAAATTTAAAACTTAGCAGCCACTCAATCAATTTACAATGAGCAATTTGGTTATGCTACTCAAGATGAAGATCATGAAATCAAGCTCTCTCAAACACATGATTACAACCTATTGTCATATTATTACAAAAGAAGGCCAAAATTTTATGATGATGGCATGATAAACAACAAAAGACAATAGGACAATTAAGTTCATTTTTATTACAAATCTTTGGAAGTTTACAAATAATTGACCATCAATCATATCTTCAACCTCAAAGCAACAATCCTTACACTTATAATTCATTTGAAGGATCACATGATCTTTCGACTCCAACAGTACATGACAATTCTTTCATTATCATACAAACCAATCCATTATTCATCAAGTCAATATGGTGAAAGGCATGAACATCAACAAAGAGAAATAAGTAGGCCCCTTCCTTGCATAATGAATAAGACTCACTTCCCACAAATAGGATATCTTACCATATGCTCGATAATGAATATAATCAATAAATTATGGAATACTATACTATGTTATACAAATGCTATAGAATAAATACGCCATGGTGGAAACAACAAATGCATTCTCAAATGTTTGAAAATTATTGAAGGCAACAAAGATACGAGTTATATGAATACAACCCACATAACCCTCCTTCAACATTCAATAAGAAATTAATTCTTATATAATTTTATTGTTATTGAAATCATTTGTCATTACAAATTTCTTCTCTTATTTGTACATGATTTAAAAGTAGTCATACATGCAACTACTAAATTTATATATAAATGACATTTTATATGTGACAACTACTTAAAAAAATTATCTAGGTTTTTATCTTATTCTTAAATTTCAACTTAAAATTTTAAGTTATTTAACAGTTTTCACAAAAGTATTATATTCCACCAATATGATACCCAATCCTCAATGTGTTTCCCTTTTCTAAAAGATCGATCTTCGATACAATACTGACATTTGAATCTTTAGTTGTGACTAATAGAAGCTTCTAATGATGTGTAGTGGATCATTTAATGTTTTACAAGAAAACTAACGTAAGATGTTTGATACTAACACTATATGTTGATATTTTATTGATATAAGCAATGACGCTACAACAATTACAAATCGAAAGGTATATTTCAAAAAAAAATTTGTACCTAAAGAGGCAAACCAAAGTATTTTCAAGAGATTGACTTTGCATATATTTTCTAGAGATTGACTTTGCATATTTCATAAGGAATATGGCATTGACCTAAAGAAAGTATGTTCTTGAACTTTTGCAAAGATTGATCTTGGATTGCAGACCTAAGAGGACATCTATGGAACCTAACCCTTTTGAAGATAATTCATTAAAGACGTTAGAGAATATTAGATAATAAAGATTAATTAGTTTGACCATATTGGTCAACAACCTAACATGATTCCAACCCATGTGTCAACCCAACATGGTGTAAGAACAATTGGTTGGGGCTAGGGCTACAACCTACAAGACGAGGGTTTGATGCCTAACAGGTTGGTTGAGACAACCAAGTAGGCTACTTGCCAACTACACCAATGCATTGTTAGGCTATGTAGGTGCTATCATGTAGATGAGTGCAATGATTTGAGTGTCATACCATGTGAACCAATGAATGAAAGCACAACACATCAAAGCAAGGAACAACACAATTGAAGTGGGTATAGTTTAAAGTTTGTGGGCAAATGCAAACATAATAAATGTTGACTATGTGTGTTGATGCATCACTACTTGCATGGACCATACAATAAGATTTTAGCCTTTTAGGTTTCAAGTGAGTGTCGAGTGGACAAGGCATCCAACAAGCAAGCAATGGGCATGAGGACATGCATGTTGATGAGTGCAACAATGACACCATGCAAGCCAATGAACAAAAACACAACATAGTTAAGGCAGGCATCAACACAATCAAAGTGGGTTTACTTTAAGGTTTGTAGGCAAATGCAAACATGGTAAACATCAACTATGTGAGTTGTCAACATGTCACTATTTGCATGGACTATGCAATAAGATTTTAGCCTTTTAGGCTTCAAATTCAATGGGTGTCTTGTGGACAAGGCATCCAATGAGCGGGCAACAAGCATGTGAATGTGCATGCATGTGAACCAATGAATGAAAGCACAACACAATCAAAGCAAGCAACAACACAATCGAAGTGGGTTTAATTTAAAGTTTATGGGTGACTGCAAACATAACAAATGTTGATTATGTAAGGTGTCAACATGTCACTACTTGCATGGACTATACAATAAGAATTTAGCCTTTTAGGTTTCAAGTGAGCATCATGTAGGCAAGGCATCCAACAAGCAAAAGGCATGTGGACATGCATGTTGATGAGTGCAACAATGACACCATGTAAACTACCAAACAAAAACACAACATAGTCAAGGCAAGCATTGACACAATCAAAGTGGGTTTAATTTAGGTTCGTAGGTGAATGCAAACATAGTAGACGTCAACTATGTTAGTTGTCAACATATCAGTGCTTACATGGACCATGCAATAAGATTTTAGCCTTTTAGGTTTCAAGTTCAATGGGTATCGTATGGACGAGGCATCCAACAAGCACGCAACAAGCATGTTAATATGCATGCATGTGAACCAATGAATGAAAGCACAACAAAATCGGAGCAAGCAACACCACAATCAAAGTGGTTTTAGTTTAAAGTTTGTGGGAAAATGCAAATATAGCAAACATTGACTATGTAAGGTGTCGACATGTCACTACTTGCATGGACTATACAATAACATTTTATCCTTTTAGGCTTCAAGTGAGTGTCATGACAAGGCATCCAACAAGCAAGCAATGGGCATATAGACATGCATGTTAATGAGTGCAACAATGACACCATACAGACTAATGAACAAAAACACAACATAGTCAAGGTAGGCATTGACACAATCAAAGTGGGTTTAGTGTAAGGTTTGTAGGCAAATGCAGACATAGTAGACGTCTACTACGTGATTTGTCAACATGTCACTACTTGCATGGACTATGCAATAAGATTTTAGCTTTTTAGGTTTCAAGTTCAATAGGTGTCATGTGGATGAGGCATCCAACGAACACGCAACAAGCATGTGAATATGCATGCAAGGGTTGTAAGTTGTTTAGGCAACAAGCAAGCATCCAATAGGTAGCATGCAACAAGTAGGTGGGTCATGGGTTGAATCAACTCAACTCTACTACAAGCTTACAAGTGACATGCAACAACAATAAGCAAGTGTCCAACAAGCAGGCATCCAACGATTGATGTGCAACAAGCAAGTGGGTGACAAGCTAAGTTGGCTCAACAATTGGGACTGAAAATCATAGGCAGCATTGCAACTCTACTACCAACTTGCAAGCAACAAGTAATAGCAAGAAAATGGGTTGAGCTAGTGGATGGATCCACCAACTCACCACACAAATGCCTAAAAATATATTATAAATATCTCCCCACCTCATGTTCTCCTCACCAATCTCCCAACTCTTTAACTCTTAAAATCTCAACTCAATCATTCAATTTTAATCTTCACCTCTCTGATTTATAAATTCTCTCAAGCTCTTTCAAGTTTCAAATTTAAATAACGAACAACTCCAACTTCAATTTCAATAATGAAAATCAAAATTCGTGTATCTATAAAAAATAATGCAACTCATGGATACCATAACATCAACAAGGACATCTTCATCAACTACTATCAAATTTGAAAGAACTTCAATATGATCCAAGTTTAACATAAAAACAAAAGGCATAGAGGACAATACCACAACAAAGAGAACTTACTATAAAAACTGCAATGCTGATTTCTTCTATAAAAGTTTTGATAGTACAAGTCATTTAGATAGGCATTTAACTATTTGTAAAAATAAATTACAAGAAATAATAAAAATAAATAATTTAAATATAACTTAATTTTACTTCTGAAAGTAGTATTTCTACATGGTATTATGATTCTAAAAATACTAAAAAACTTCATGCTAGATTTGTTTTTGTTAATAATTCACGTATTAACTTTGGTGATAACTCATATTTTGAAAATTATATTTCACAAACATATTGTCTACAATATAAATATATTTCTAGAAATACTACTAAATAAGATATTATTGATCAATTTCACATTATTAGACAAGAACTTATTAATATTATAAGTTCTATAAATATTTGCATTGCTTGTACTTGTAATATTTGAAAGGATAGAAGTACAATAGGATATATTATTGTTACTACTCATTTTATAGATAACAATTAAATTTTACAAAAGAGATTAATAAGATTTAGAAAATTTATTTTTTCTCGTACTGCTGAAAATATTTCTTTTGTAATTATGAAAATTTTTTAACTATTTTGTATTAAAGATAAAGTAGTTAGTATTAATTGTTATAATAATTGAAATAATATTACTACCATTTCTATGTTTAAAAGCAAATTACCTCCACCAACTGATTTTAGTTTATTTCATTAAAGATGTGTGATATGATTAATCTTATATTTCAAGTTAGCATTATAAAATAAGAGATTTTGTTAAAATATTAAGTTTGTGTTATCTTATATTACAAGATTTAACAACAAGAATTTGTAATTCTTTTGATTTGCCTTGTAAAAAATTTACTTTTGATGTTCCTCATAAATGAAAATCTTTATATTTAATGTTAAGGAGTTGTCTTCCTTATAAGAAATTAATAAAATATTCTTATAATCGTAATTTAAGTGATTATAGTAATCATTTAAATGATAATGACTTTCAAATTATTCATCATCAATCATTATTATTATCATCATCATCAATGAGAACATCTTTAAGATTATTAGAAAATGAGAAAGACTATCCATCATCTTCAAATGTAATTTATAAACAAAAATAAATACTTTTAATTCAACTAATCAGCAATATTTATAGAATGAATATCCTAATGTGAATAGTTTTGACGTAATTGATTAGTAGAAAAAATAAAGTTTAGCATCTCTTATTTTATTTTTAATTGTTAAAGATTTATTAACAATTTTAATGTCTTCTGTTGCTTATGAATATATATTTAATATTAGTAAAAATATTTTAAATGAAAGAAAATCTAGATTAAAGGATAATATTCTTGAAGCTTTAATATACATGAAAGACTGGGAACATGTTTGATATCATGTACAAAAGCAATTCAATGATTAGATGAATAAGTTTGTAAACATGAAAATTTGAATTTAAATGTAATTTTTTATGGACATAAATATGTAATTTTTTTCATCTTATCAATTATCATTATGTAAATTTCTCTAATAAATGATAAATGAATCAAATGATCCATTTTTTTAATATCATTTAGTATTTTTTTTTAATATTCATAATCTCTTTGTCTAATTCTCCTTCCCAATCCCCGAGTGAGCCAAATGACCCAAATCAACAAATTCATCATTCCAACTTGGCAACTTCCTGTCCTAAAAATCTTGATTGAAATGGCCTAACCGATTCAGTAAACACGAATCCCCCTAATGCCTTCATCCTAGTGGTGAATGTCACGCATCCACATCCACATCCCACACCGATAGTGACTCGATGACCCACCAACTCTAGTTTCACCTATGGACAATAATAGAAGATGGTCAACCGCAATGATTGAAGTGAGGCCAAGGTAAGGGCATCACACCATTGTAGACTCACATGGACTATTCTAAGGTGTCAATTGGTATTGTAACTCCCATAATCAATGGTAACAGTCAATATAAGGCAATGTGAAGCATCATTATAGGGTTTCATAAGGGTGGGATGATCAACGACCATGGTCAACCATCAGGTCAAAGGCAACTCAGGAGTTGAGAGTCAGGACTTGAAGGTGACCTATTGTGTGCACATCTAACACTACTCCAACGCCAACAACTGTCCACATCCAATGGTTAAGCATTTGTTTATCACCAAGTTGCAATTACAAGCTTGTAGCAATCAACAATCGCCTTCCTTACCACCTATGCAGGTCATGCCAACACAGTCACACTGTGTCAATGACCAACATAACCTACAAGCTATGCTTGGACTACTACAAGTCATGTGCAACACAAATAGTATCCGAACTGTAGGAGCTTCAAGTCATGACAACCCAACACAACTTATTACCATGTATACAAATATACACCAAGAAAGAGTCTCATGTATGATTAAGGCATACTTTAACTCATGCCATACAGGTGATGGAGGAGATCAAAAGACCACTTCAAGGTTCTACAGCTATGGTAACAATTACCTTGTCACTTGGCAAAGCAAGAAATAAAGAGTAATTTCCAAATCTAGTGCCAAAATTGAGTATAGACCTATGGCTCAGTCAATGTGTGAAATGATTTCCAAGCACTATGACAAGTAGGGTAATTAGACACTACTTCAGGAGTAGGGTTTTACAATCCAAAGTCCCATGTCCAAGCACTATGACAATCAAGTTGTCACCCATAGCTATCCAACATTTTGAGTGCATTAAGTATATTAAGGTGGACTACCATTGTATTTGTGATATGATAACAAAAAACTTGATCTCAACACCTTATATTTATCTCCCGATATCTTCACCAAGGGGTTAGGCATTGATGCTTTTTGAGATTTTATGTAATAAGATGAGTTTGATAAATAAATATGCTCAACTTGAGGGGGAATGTGAAAGTCGAGTTATTTTTGTTTAAGTGCTGGTGAGCTGGTGTAAAGGAAAATGGGTAAATGGATATCTATTTACTCTTTAGTCCATTTCTCGTTACCTATATGATATACTCATTATCCTTTAGTCAAAGAAGCATCTCTCATTCACTAATCCTGTTTTTCACAAAGAAAACATAGCATTAATAGTCTAACTATATAATATAATGTCAAGAAGTGAACAGAACATAAAGGCAATATTGCTGGGAAATAGAAACTAACAAGGGAACAAAATTAAACAATAATATTTATGAAGGGGTTAGGAAACGTGAAGAAAAAAAACAAAAGAAAGGCATCTAGATCATTTTGTTAATTTCTTTCATGGCTCTCGAATTAAATAATTATATTAGCAGAAGTAGACAACAAAGAACAAAAGAATGTGAATACGTAGTCAAGTAAGAATTTCAATGCAAAGGAAAACAAGATCAAAACTCAAAAAAGCGGAAGAGGTCATTTCTCAATCCAAACAATGAAGTTATCGTACAACTACATCTCTAATTCATGCATCACTACAAAGTCAAAAAGTTTGGAATGCTTTAAAATAGTACCTGGAAGGAGGACATGTCAAAAATAGGCAAATGAGAAGCCATGGACAAGAGAGGTGAGATTTGTCCAAGATGATGGATGGGAGAGGGCATGTTGGGAGAATTTTGCTGACCAGCAATAGCATTATGGTTGTTAGCATCACTTTCAGTTACATCTGTTACACTAGATACCGGATTGTGCTTCCAATCAGGTTGTTTCCTTGGAGGCACAAAAGCACTAGCACCCATGATGCTTAAGCTGTATTGTGGGGCAAATGGGTTGTAAAACAGCATTTGCGGTGGCACCTGTATTCCAGGAATTTCCCCTTGAGGGTTGATGAAAGGGACAGGAAACCCTGCCGGAGGGCCATAAAAGGACTCGACAGCAGAGAGGCATTGTGGCCAGTTCCCAGGTGATCCAGAGCCTAGTTGCATACTTTTTGGAGGTTGTGATTGACTGCCAGCTGATTCATCATGTGACCCAATAGCAAAAACGGGCCCACCTAACATGGAATTCATATCAAATAATGGACAATGTGATGATGCCCCAGGGAAATGTGACAACAGTGCAGTAGAACTCTGAGAACCAGGGAAAACTGGCCATGATGACAAGGATGGTGTTTCCACCGAAAGATCTGCTGGCAGCATGACAGTCAGGGACTCCTCTCCAGTCGAATGACTTCGCACTTCCTGTAAATTTGAACCTAGTATGAATCAACAAAAGTATCAGGATGGGAAAAGATGTATCTAGCACAAGAAGCTTAAGGCTTTAGAATGACACAGCAAGGATGCATTATCAGCTCCTGAGTGTAAACCACTCATACCTGCACCTCCAATTTTATTGCTCTCAGGAGTAGAAACTGAGCAAGCAGCTAAACCGTTCCTTGCAGCCTCATCATTACTAATAGCAGCAACAGCTACAGCAGAAGCAGCAGCTTCAGCATCTTGATCTTCTAAATGGGCACCAGATTCATCAAGGCACTTCCCTTTCTCAAAGAAGATGGTAGAATCATGATCCGATGCAGTTAAGTTGCACTCAGCTGAGACATCAGACATACAGGAAGTAGAACTTGGAGGCCCAATCGCTACTGGGACAGCTCTACTAACAGGCGGAAGAATGGCTGGTGTGGTAATTGCCCCTGTTCAAAGTAAAATATACATGTGTTGATTGATGCCAAGTAATTCCTAAAAACTAATGAAGTGCTTACCAAATTGGATTTTCTCTGCAGAAAGTAGAGAGCTAAGTGCTATAGAAGAGGTTTTATCTGTGTCCACGGCAGCTGCTGACAGGCTTCCCTGATCTCCAGTGATACTAGTTCTGTTGCTTATTGAAGTGGCATGTGTATCAAATTCTGCTGGCTTCATTGCATCATCAAGTCGAGTCTGAGTTAATGGCATAACCTGACAATGAATTGCACATCCAAGTATCATCAATTGAACTTCATAAATTCATGTTGCAAGCCCATTTATGTTACTCAAAAAATCTACAAAGCAATAATCCGGGAAGGTTGACAATTTGAGATTCCATCAAGTATTTATCAGAGATAAAATTTATCATATACATTAATATTATGTTTTATTAATATATAATATGGAGAATCCATTTTAGACAATATCCACAATACCATGTTACTTGATGTGTTGAATCACGCAAGAACAAGTGTGTATGGAGTAATTCATTATTTTTGTAATGTATGGTCACCATCTAAGCCAAATGCTTGCTCTCTGCAAGAAAATATCTTCTCAGGAAATATAAATCTAGTGCTTGTAAGAAATAGATCATTCTCCAACATGGATCATCCATAAAAAGAACCTTCTTTGCAAAAAATAAAAGATCCTATACATCACACATAAATACCTGCTGGCTCACATGACCATCGTTCCAAGAATCGGATGATGTGTTGATCCTACAAACATATGTACCTCTGTCCAACTCTGGTTGAGATAATAAATCAGCAGAGCATACTGTTGATGTTGCACAATTAGCAACACCTGTTCCACCATCACCAAAAGAACCAGAACTGCTCAATAAGTGACCACGAACTGAAATGTTTTCCTTATTCAAACTGGGAAAAGCCTTAGTACTCCAAGAAATGGAGAAATTTTTCCGAAATGCCTGCTGAGGGAGAAAAGAATCAAATGAACAAACAAGGATATCTGATTGAAATGTAAAGCATATTACATTAAAGTAAGCAGCAACTCTTCCCACACCCATCCATGATGGATCAGTGTAATAAATGAAAAGCCTTGATCAGTTCCATTAGAAAATAAAAAAACATTATGGCCTCTCAATTTAACACCAGTCTACAAAAAAAATCTCAAATGACTACCCAGTACCCACCATATCATATGCAATTTTCCTCTCTCTCCCATTTCCTTTCTTCTTTTCATTAATTGAATTTAAATTTTAGTTTTGAAATTACATAAAATATTGTGTGCCTTTTTCTAGTTAAACATTAAGTCAAGGTAGAAGTACCTTAAATGCTCTGGATTTGGCTTTCATTTCCTTTTCCTTCTGCTCCCGTCTGTTCTTAAGCATTTGTCTCTTAGATCTGACCTCAATGAAGTCATCTTCATCACTAGGGATTTCAATGCCCGGCTGCTTGAAAATTTGGACAATGCCACATTGCAAAGGAGCATCAACAACCTTCTCAGATATCCCATAACTTTTCAATCTCCCATCTCTAGTGTGACAGCTGCTAACAGAAGGCATAACTTGCTTTGATGCTACTTCTCCTCCTGTAGTTTTGCATTCAGGAATGATAAATTGTAGACTTGAAGAACCCATTGTGATATTTTGTGTCTCCAATGCTGACTTAGTTGATTTGCTTACATATTTTGTTCTTTTGGATAAATTTCTAATTGAACCTCCTGGTACCCTATTAAATCCTAGCTTCTCACAATGGCTGGTGTAATTCAACAAATCCAAACCCCCATGTTTCCTCACGCCACTTTCTCTAACTCTGAACTCAGTTCGTTGTATGTGTCTGCTTGCCTTCCTTCGTAAGCTGTTATGATTTGCCCGCAAAGCTTCTGCCATTCCAGAAAATTGTGGCCTCGATCTGGCATTTTTCCTGGTATAAACATACATTTTCCCTCTTTCTGTGGGTATCTTGTGTGGTGCTTCTGATTGAATGAATGAAAGACCACCTGATACTAGCTGAGATGAGATGATTGAGGTGGCACTCTTAGCCTTCTCATTCTCCATTTTTTGTTTATCATCATAATGCACTATCGTCTTCTGAGCCCTCTCATTCTCCATTTCTCGTTTATCATCATAATGCCCTGTTTTCTGGTTGTTTGATTCAAGATTATCACCTAGTTGATCATCATGTAGCAGATTTGGCTTCTCAGCCTTAACAATTTGTTGAGGCACATCAAAAGCTTTTCTGCTACTTCCAACAACCTTTTCTTTTGTCTGCATATTCTGGAGAGAAGAACGTGACCCCTCATCATGATTATGTAGAACCCTTCCAACATCCTCATTGAAATTATTCAGTGGAGGAACTGATGACCGAACAAAAGGCATGTTTTGAGGAGTTAGAGGAAAAATGCCTTGAGCGATTGGAGACGGAAAATGCAGTTGACCAAACTCAAGGAAAGTAGGTTGTGAAGATTGCATGGGTGGAATGGGCTGGCCAACTGGAGGATGGAGATGAAGTGGCATCTGAATAGAGCCAATCTGGATGGCAGGAACGGGAGATGGTATCAAGGAGGGGCCTGAGAACAAGCCAAATTGAAGTTCCATGGATGCATTAGTCTGACTGGGAACAGCAGAATCTGATAAAATAGTTGTTGGTAAGGAAGACTGGGATGGTAAAGCAGATTCCACTTGGTGCTTTGGTGGAAATTCAGTGGAAATTAATGCTTCTGGGTTATTACTAGCAGAGATGGAAGTCACAGGCTCAATAACAAAATTCTGCAAAACTTGTTTTGTATCATCTAGAGTATCAGGACTATTTCTCGTCACATCGGGGAAGGTGGAATCCTTGGAATGGCTGGTAGATCCACGTTCATCAGCTAAGCCATCAAATGAGCCTAGATCAAGTACAGCACCTGCGACCATCTGCTTATTAATTGCCCCTTCACCACGAGAGCACCCTTCAAACTCATCATTATCTGGAATTTTAATCTGAATGCCTTCATTGAAACCTAATACCATCTGGTCATTCTCAATACTTTTATCCTGCACGCTTAATTGTAAATTTTCAAAATGCTGTGTAATGCCAAGATTCTCACAATCACTGGGTCGGACTTCTTCTGGGTCACCATACTCATCATATTCTTCCAGATCCTGCATTTCATCATTATTTTCTATTGTCCATTCATCCTCCACCCTGGGAGATACTGAACTTGAATCTGTCACAATTTCTGAGATTCCAGTATCTGGAACTGACAAGGCATGAGCACTATCAGATGGACCGTACCTGTTATTCTTGGATGCTGACAAAGCACTAAAATCTCGGGATTGTTCCAAATCATCATACGAAAGATGAACTGGAGAGATGGTAGGACTTGTAACAGAAACGGAGGACTGAGAGTCATAATGTTCTGCATTGGTCTCATCTTCTTCCACACTCGGACTGTCCAGGGGCACAGAAGCAGTTCCAAGCTGCCATGATCTCTCCTGCTCCTTCTTGTATGCACCTTGTATGTTTTTCTCATCACTTCTGTTAGCAGAATGATCCCTGGTTCCATTCTCAATATAAGTAGAAGAAGTAGGTTGTTCAGTAACGGCTCTAAAGGATCCTTTTGGCACAGAAGAAAATGATAGAGGAGGAAGAACGCGAGGCTGTCTCGTGAAATGCCTAGATCTTCCAAAGGAGTTGAAAGTATCAGTTTCAGAACTATGAAATAAATTATCTGAATATGGAGAATGGGGACTGGCATGTTGACGAGCTTGTTCCCATCCAGCGCCACTGCTATAGTTGTCATTTTCAAGAAAAGCATTACCAAAATCAGAGTTCCTGTGGTAGAGATCAACGTTCCCAGAAGAACCCCAACCATGCCCTCTTGTGTGGTGAAATTCTGAGATGCCTTCTTTTGAGGATGTTCTACCAAGTGCAGCTTCAGTACTGTCAAAGAAACCCTTTCTTGAAAGTGTTCTTCCCATTCCAAATGCATCATGCCGTTGACTTTGGTATCCATTCTCTTGCAAAGTAGAGCTATTCACATTATCATATGAATCATTCTTCCAGGAATTCACCTGCTTAGGCCTTCCCATGAAAAGTGTATTTCCATCCTTGGAACTCGGCCTGGATTCTGACACAAAGCCTCTATTCAAACCAGATGAATCAGATGATGCTGAACTTGTGATCCGTTCCACCATCCCATCACCATCTTCCCAATCTCCACCACCCGCCCCTCTTGATATCTCTCCTTCCTTCGTCCCCCTGAATGTTTTGACAACATGAATACCAGCAGGAGAATCATCCTTTGCAGCTGCTTCGGCCTGCCTCCTCACAATCCGAGCCTCCAACTCCAACAGCTTCCGACGTGCAGCCTCTTTCCTCCTCTCTTCCTCTGCAAGAATTTTTCTTTTTTCCTCCTCTCTCGCTATCTTCACTTCTAGTTCTTTTTTTGAAGTCTCCAATCTCTCCTGTTCTTCTCTCTGCATAGCTCCTCTTGTCTCGTCTCCCTCCCTTGTCCTCCGTTCATTCTCCTCCCTAACTATCCTCTCTCTTTCTTCCTCTACCTTTCTGGCAAGCTCCAAGGCCTGCATCTTCTCTTCAAAAACATACTGTCTTTCTTTCTCTTGCGTTCTCTGAACCTCCTCAAGTTCAGCTTCAAAAGAGTCCCTCACAGGATCATAAAAAGCAGCCTGTTTTGGTGAGTCTTTTTTCCTTCTGAACCCCTTGAGATCAATATCATTTGAAAATGGATCAATACTGTGAAGACTGGGCCCCACCATATATGGCTTACCACTATTTAAGAAGCATTTGTCTGCAGAGAAATTCAGTACTGACTCATTCATGTGAGGTCCTTTGCTCCCAACAGAATATCGCACCCTGGAAACAAGGTCCTTTTGCGGATTATTAGATTTGTACTTGTTACTCAAACCATCAGCATATCGATGATGTGCATTTTCATTTTGCTGGAAAGTTCTTAAGTTACAAGATTCAGGTTCATTCCATGCAATCTGGGTTGTCTTCCCATTGCCGGAGCCTCTCAACGATTGGCATAAATCCTGAGTTCCACCAAAAGATTCATCACCACCCATATGCATTAATTGTCCCTGTTTACCAACTTCCCTGATTCTATCTCTAGGAAGAGAAGATTTATAATTTCCAGGAAAATCCCTAACTACGGATCCTCGAGCAAGAATTCCATCCCTGGAAACCTGGGAAGCTCTCCAGGAAGTCCCGTCACACCCTGAGATAAACAAGTCTCTTGCATATGATTCCACACTATACAACTGTCTAGTTGAAGAAGAGCCAACATCAGGATCATTCCCAGACCTTCCATTCAAGTAACTACTGCCTTTTCCATATTCATTTCTAGAGAATCCTTTCTCTCTGCTTCGATCGGAGATCACATGGCTAGTGTCACGCTCATCGTCTGCCCAATCCGACGTATGCATCAAACGAACCACTGGAAGAGGACTCGTTAAGAGCCCATCATCATTCCTCTGTGAACCAGCCAACACCAGACGAGAATCATTCTCTCCTGCTGACAATTTCTCATCAGACACCACACAAGCCGAACTCAGCTGCGAACGCATAGGAGGTGGAGAACCCCTCAAATCAGCAGTCCTACCTGCCTTCCCATCTGACGCCTCCTCCCCTGCCGATCTCTGCATCTGCCTCTGCCCCGGTACAACCTTCTGCGGTGAGACATACCTAGTAGCATCTAGGGAAGGGAAATCCTCACCTCGCAAGACCGCGGCTCTACCTATGTCCCCTAAAGACTGATCAGCAGGAACAGAAGTTGCATATCCCGATCCTCCTCCAGCGCTCGGATCATACCCTGGCCTCACTGTCTGCACTCCACCACCATCTTTCCCCTGAGCCACCGGCTTACTCCACCCCACACCCGCAGACGCATGCCCCGCCCCAAACCCTCCACCACCCACCTCCGCCAACGACCCAAGACCCGTTGACGGACCCTGCCGCTCGTGCTCCTTCTTTAAAGACGGCAAATTCAAGGGCGGCGGAACCGACAGCCTCCCCCCGACTTTATGGCCCGAGCTCCACGGCCGCGGCAGCAACACCATCCCACCGCTGCCCGCTCTTCCGCGCGATCCATTACCGAATCGGGAAGAGAGGGTGGATGACGACGACGACGACGACGACGAAGGCTGGGGCTGGGAGCGGCCGTAGGATTTGTTCAGGTTGACGGACACGAACTTGGTAGTGGGATTGGCCATATGCCAAGGGGGGAGCAACCGTGGGACGACACAGCATGAAAACCCTCGATCCGAGAGCGGGGGGAGAACGAGATCGATTTGGCGAGCTAGGGTTTGGGTTTTTGTTTCTTCCTTCGGTCGCTCCCCCCGGCGTAGTGGAAATCGGCTTTTGATCGGCGGTGGGCATGGCGGAAGAGAGAAGAGCAGGCGAACACCGAGCTTTATGAGATTGGGACTGGACCTGGCTCAGCCCAAATCGTTGACAGTCCTTTTCTGCATTTTAGCACAGCCTAAAAGGTATTTTTAGACGAAATTTTAAAATTGTATTATTTTTAAATTTATATTTAATTGTATAATTATTTAAAATGGATATAATTTATTTTTTAATTAAAATTTTAAATTAAAGTATGTTATATTTTCAATATTTTTTATTATAAATTAGTGAATTTTTAGATATTTAGATTCCATTTAATTTAATCAATTTACATTTATATCTATTGAATATTAGGTTTAGACATGTCACTCCTGGACGGTTAAATTGATTAGATTAAATATATGCTTAAATCATTTACAAGACCTTGTAACCCAAATTTTGTATGAAATGTGTTTTTTCTTACTTTCTTTTTGTCATTCTCCATGTTCCTTCGATGCTATGTTGATCTATTTATTGATTTTGTAGAAATCATATTAAAGAGGGTAGAGATTTAAGTGAGCTTTGTGTACTTAGAATCTAGTAAAATTGAAAATTTTTTCCATCAAATTCTGAGTGAGGAGAGTTTATGAGTCCTAGTATAAAAGTTAAGAAAATAAATTCCCAATTCAAAAGGTGTGAATTCATTTTCTCAGCCTACTCAACCTTCGCAACTTTCAACCTCTCTTGTTCCTTACCTTTTTTGATTTCGATCGTAGTGTTCCACACTTGTCACCTAGTGTTTAAAATGAAATTGTGTATACTATTAGTAGTTAATGAATGGTTAATTACATAATATTTAATTTATCACATGTAAATTAAGTCATTATATTATAATTATACAATTATACACCTTAATTAAAAAATATGCATAATTTAAATGAATTAGTGGTTAATTAAGTATCATTCATAAATGAATTAGAAATTACTTCTTTTACATATAGAATCTATTATTGTTCTTTTATGAATATTGTTAGGGATAATATTCTTATCTATTAATATGTTTATATTTTGATGATTGAAAAATGATTTATACTTTAGTTATGTAAAATGATGAACTTCAGAATAGTATAAAGTTCATAAGTTTATAGACTGTCGTAAAAGTTATATAGTTAACTTTACGTACAATCATAAACTTATCTGATTCATAACATTGATTTAAAACTCTAGAATTTATCTAAATATATAATTTTACGGAGACTCGTAAAGTTATGAAGTTGCATATATACATATTTATATAAGCTATGAATCTTAAGCTCATAAAGTTATGACTTTAACGTTACAAATTTTCGTAAACTTATGATATATAGAATCCATAAAGTTATAAGGATAACTTGACGGATCTCTAGAAGGTTATCTCTTAAGAAGTTCGTAAAGTTATAAATCTAGTATGTGCAATTTGTCAAAGATAAACAATTGTGCTTTACATGTGTCAACATGTAAGAGTCTGTAAAGTTATGGGGATAAGTTTACGGATGTTTGTAATATTCTGCTATACATAAGTTTATAAAGTTATGAGCATAACTTTATGAAGGGCTGTAATGTTATCACTTTGATGAATTTATTTAACTATTATATTTTTATATTTAATCAAAGTTTGTTGTAGGATTATTTATTTTGCAAATGGCACATGTCACACACGTACTCACACGTGTTCTACCATATTCCTAAAGATTTAGTCAAATATTTATAGATACAATCAGAGATAAATTTAACAAAGTTAAGATTAAAGATCATGGTTCAAAAAAGTCTAGAACTAAATGAGTTCGTTGAGTAAAGCTTAACTTAATGAAGTAAGTCCATTAAGTTATAGTTAAATCCACGAAGTAGGTTTGTTGAGTTACAGTTAAGTTCACGAGATAGGTCCATTGAGTTATAGTTAAGTCCACAGAGTAAATCCATTGAGTTACACTAACTCCATGAGCTACTTATTTTTCTGCTATTTACGTAGTGAGCAGTTGTAAGAAATTTGAAAGAGAAAGAACATATATGTAGGATCGTGTGTAATCAATTAGAGTTTCTCATGTAATATAAATTAAGTAAAATCAAAGTTAGAATAGAGTTCCCTTTCAGTAGTAACTCTAGAGAGAAAACTCTTAGAAGTCTTGAAGATACTTGGAGAATGAGAGCTGAAAGTCATCCGAATGAATTCAACGGCAATAAATCTATTTCCTGAAGATTCAAGGTTTGTCATATCTACAAGAGGAAAGTTTTTATTATGTTTATGCTGTCATGGTTAATTCCTCTTTGCATTACATCATAAATTGAAAAAGAGAACCTATCCACAACAAGTGTTGTAGAGGAAACTCTAAAAGGTATTCTTTTAGAAGAGTTTTAGGTAACTTTATGGGAGTCCGTAAAGTTGTATAGATAACTATATGAGAGTTTGTATAGTTAGCATGGTAATTGTACGAGGATTCGTATAGTTGAGTGAAAACTTAATGAAGGATTGGTGCCTTGTCAAGTTGATTTTGCTTTGAATAAAGTTGTAATACACTAGGTTTTGAGTGAACCAAAAACTCTTGAGCATAGTGACTTCTTAAGTAGGACTCAAGGAGTGAACGTACTCTAGTTGAGGGGAACTACTATAAATTGTTTGTGTGATTTAAACTCTATTTTATTTTTGCATTAACTAGATTTAAAAAGGGACCAAAAATATTAGAAAATCTGTAGTATAGTTAATTTACCCCCTCTTAAGTATAAACTTTTCCTACAATTTGGTGTTAGAGCCTTGGTTGGAATATCAACTAGATTGTAATCCTACTATCTAGTATTAGAGCTTTTCGGAAAATTAATCAGATTGTATTCCTACAATCTAGTATCAGAGAGATGTTGGTAGATTATTTTTCTACTAAGAAAGACATTTTAAATCTAGATTTCTGAGATTAAAATGGCTAGTTTTGGAAGTAGATATAGTTTTCATAAGCCACCTTTGTTCGATGGAAAAAAGTACACTTATTAGAAATAGAGAATGACTATTTTTATCTAGTCAATAGATTTTGAATTATGGAATGTGTTTACTGAAAAAGTTCCTAAATTAAATAGACCATATAATCTTTGGACAGATGAAGAGAAGAAACTGCAACAATTAAATGTTAAAAGCATGAATATTCTGTTTTGTACATTATCATATGAGCAGTTTAACAAAGTTTTATCATATACATCTACATTTGAAATATGACATGCTTAAGAAATTACAAATGAGGGAACAAATCAAGTTAAGGAATCGAAAATAAACTTGCTTGCACATTAGTATGAATTTGTTGAGTATTTTTGTTTTGATGATGTGTGTTGAATGAAAATAATCATATTTGCTAAATTACTATTGCTTGTGAAAAGAAATTAAAATCATCAATTAATAC
This sequence comes from Cymodocea nodosa, assembly GCA_036874045.1. Lineage (NCBI taxonomy): Eukaryota > Viridiplantae > Streptophyta > Magnoliopsida > Alismatales > Cymodoceaceae > Cymodocea > Cymodocea nodosa. The sequence continues at coordinate 13,133,857 of CM072342.1, read as the reverse complement.
AGAAAAAGCTTACTGATATAAATACTTGTCTGTATTGGATCTGAAGTTAATATCTAGTCGTTTCATTGCATTAATTTCTCATTTAGCTAAACGTTAAGTTAACGTGTGTTTTTATTGAAAAGCATGATATGTTTTAATGTTATATCTTTTGTATCATGAATAGTGCACGTTTAGACAACTCGTTAAATTAGAGTTTTGTTTGTATAGAGGTCACATGAGAACTCGTTAAGTTAGAGGCTTAAAGGTTAAAATAGGTCACGTGATAACTCGTTAAGTTAGTGAGTAAAAGAAGAGAGGAACTCATTAAGTTAGTGTTATACATGTGGTGAAATTATAAGTTACGAATGTTGTATTGTATCACGTGAGGTGCACATGTTTAACTCGTTAAGTTAACATAACTAAACGCATTGAGTTGCTATATTGAACACTAAGGCAACGCGTTAGGTTAGCGTTATAAACTTAAGTTGTTATTTTTGCACGTGGTAAAATTCTTATTATAAAAACATTTGTTTATTACTGGTTCGTTGAGTTATCATAACACAACGGAGATGGTTCGTTGAGTTATCATAACACAACAGAGATGGTTCGTTGAGATATCATAACACCACGGACATAGTTCGTTGAGTTAGCTATAGTACTTGTCACGTGAAATGGCACGAGGAACTCGTTAAGTTAGAAATGTTAAGTTATATATATACTTGTGTTACTCGTTTAGTTAACATTAAAGTAACGACTTCTTATTACACATGAAAAACTTTTGGACGAGAAATTTTATTTTGCAGGAAATTTTTCAGAGATCCAAGACTGATGATTAAAGAAAATTCGAAATATAAACGTGTGTTAGAACGTATGTGTTTCGATGAAGGAAAAAGAAAAGATGTGGAGAAGTGGAAAATTAGTAATGGTTAAACGTGAAGGATATGCATGAAATGAAGATACAGTATAAAAGGCATAGAATTCTCGTTGATCAATTTATCCTTGCACACAAAACGAAAAATCTTTTCAAGGATCAAACCATCCCTGCACACCAAAAGAAAATTTTTTTTTAGGGATTAAAAACACCTCTTCGGGAAAAATCTCTCAAGTGGAAGAAAGTTCAGTGAAGCATAAAAAGGTAAGCTTTTCGTCACTAAAGATTTGAAGTATCAGAAGAAAGCAAATTTAGTGAAGCATGAAAAGACAAGATATTCGTTACTGAAGAATTGCTGAAGAAGAAAAAGAAGAAGAAGAAAGATCTCAAACAAGGAGAAAAGTTTTAAATTCCGCAAATTAGTTTTCTCTGTTTGTAGTTATGAAATTGTTTAGATGATACATGGTATCGAAATATAATTGCATCTACAATTTCTGAGGAGAATTGAATTGTATATTGTAATTGAAACCTTGAATAAAAATGATTTTATGAAAACAATGTCTCGACTTGTTTTTGAGTTTTAAAGTTTCAATTATATTTCAGAAAATATTAAAGATACATAATTCACCCCCCTCTTGTGTAGCCATACGATCCTATAGAATTGTTTATGATGCATGAAAATGAAACTATTTTTGACATGTTTACTAGATTTCTTACCATAGTTAATGGCTTAAGAGCACTTGGTCAAGAATGTGCAGGAGAAGATCTTATGAGGAAAATTCTAAAATCTTTGACTTCAGAGTGGAAATGGAAAGCAACAACAATTGAAGAAGCAGAGGATCTGTCAACCTATATCATGGATGAGCTAATTGGAAACCTCTCTACTTATGAGGTTAAACTTAAAGCTAAATATGTCTCTAAAAAACTCGAACAATTATACTTGTCATGTGATCCTTTAAGTTCTATACATGAGTTGTTTGGGTTGTTAAGTTAAATCTTAAACTTGTTTAATTTATTTTTATGCTTATATCAATAATTACTTTTAGAAGTAAACAAACAACCTTTCACACAAATTAGATATTAATTCCAATATGTATTTTTAACTACAAGTGCACTATGTGTATTGTATTTGTGTGCAAGTACAGGTCGATCCCACAGAAATTGAATAAGAATTGTATATTGTTTCGATTTTTATATTGGAGTTTATATGTGTTCAGTTAAGCACTCCATTGAGTTACAATTAACACAACGGACTTAGTTTGTGGAGTTATGGTTAACTCAACGGACTAACCTCGTAGACTTAAGTTAACTCCACAAGCCTATATTTCTAATTAAATACTATTATTTATAGAGGAATTCGGTCAACCATTGGGCAGTTCCACAAATTGTAAATAACATCAATTAAGCTCTTTAATTTTAGTTAATATTAGATTTATCATTAAGCAACACTAACATTCAGATATTTCAAATAGTAACCATTAAAATCTTTAAGTATTTGGAACAAATCAATTTCAGTAAACAATAAAACTATTTTCTATTTTCTGAATCAAACAAACGTAAAAATTCACAATACTGATAATGATAACATTAATCACGATACAAAACAGACCATACAATACTTTAATACTAAATGTAAACACAGATAATTGGGTGTTTTTGGTATTTTTGTTTTGATATGTTCTTAAAGATGAGCGAAAGGTGAAATGTAAAAATCTTTATCGATAGTAAAAACTTTTGTCACTATATGCGACGTGATTACACCACTGAAAACTTAATCACTTACAATCTTACCTCCTCTCCCTATAGAATCGCGAATCAAGAATTGTAAGATATCTCCTTTTCAGCATATTGGCATCAATCCAAAACCAAGGCTAGAAGCTTTACGATCTCCTAAGATATGAGTCAGTGCTTGGTGAAAATGACTTCCCTTCCTGCGACACGATCACTCCTCATAATGGTTGTTAGTCACTATGTTTGGCTCAGAATCGACCCGACATCAAGAAAGTATCTGTTCGAGGTTTAAATGTTATGAAATTAACACACAACCGAGTTTTAATATTTATAACCGCAAGCGCATGGAGTCAATTATAGAAAGCATGCAAGAACAAGTCGAGTCCACAAGGACCAGCAATTAAACATAAAATTCGCTAGAGTTTATAGATATGCCTTGTGTAAATGCATTCTCATCACATGTTTGCCTTAACAATCATGTGTATATTAGAAATGACTTCATATAGAGTTGAATCAGTAATGAGAAACCTCATTCATGTCCCCTTTGTTGAGGAACTCATTAAGGGACTCGAGGGGTGATGGGCTGAGGGACCTGAAGGACTTGGAGGGTGAAGGGAGAAAGCCTTAGGGACCTATGAGAGAAGGGGGTTAATCCTAATGGTTCCTCCCACGAATTCGGACTTGTGAGAGTTTCTAGGCTTACTTAAAAGGATTGGTAACGCCTTTGCTATCAGTTTGAGCTTTTGGCATAATGGTAGCCCGATCCTATTCGTGGTATCAGAGCCTACTCATAGACGTGGGTTCGAATCCCCGAGAATGCAGTATGAGATGCATTTTTCGAGGGGGGGATTGTTGAGGAACCTGCTAAGGGACTTGAGGGGTGACAGGCTAAGGGACCTGAAGGACTTGGAGGGTGAAGGGAGAAGGCCTTAGGGACCTATGGGAGAAGGGGGTTAATCCTAATGGTTCCTCCCATGAACTCAAACTTGTGAGAGTTTCTAGGCTTACTTAAAAGGATTGGTAATGCCTTTGCTATCAGCTCGAGCTTTTGGCATAATGGTAGCCCGATCCTATTCGAATTGTTAGGACCTTATGGCTTACCAAAGGGGGGGTGAATGGTAATGATTTGTTTCTTAACAATTTAATGTTAGATGGATATGAAGAAATAACAAGCATTCAATAAAAGAATACACACAGAGATTTTAGGAACTTTCACAAACTTACAATCACTTGCTTTAAGGTTTAAGCAAGAACTAACCATTCACTTGAGCTTCCTAGTCGAAGCTCCAACCAATCCTTTCTTTGAAGTTTTGATCTGTGTACTTCAGTAAACACTAGCTTGTAAGTATCAGAGTTAATTGCGTGATGAGCTTCTAGAATTGAGTCTGTAAATGTTGAAGATGATTTGATCTCTAAAGCTTTCTTCTGTTGAGCTTGGTGTAAGTATGTGTATGAGCAAAAGCTAAGCTAATTTTGTTGTCTGTATCTTGTATATATACTAAACCTGTGTAACGATCATATTTTTCTTCCAATGGATGTATTCTACTGTACTTGATTAGACTTCAGTCCCAAATACGGTAAGTTACCATTCAGAAAGATATTTCAAGATATCCTTCCGATTTTCTTAACCTTTCGGATAGTTAGTTGTGTAACTTTCCAAAAAATGTTTGTAACTCACCGAAAAATCACTTAAGCCTTTCTGCCATGTAGGATTCTAGATCGTACAATGAGAGCTGTCATTCAATCAGATACTTGTAGCTGTAACTTATCGAATTGTTATTTAATTGTCAGATAGTTAGCTACAGTAACCCTTCGTTAAGTTTTCGATTGCTTTATTTAATTCAGCACATGCATAAAAGGCTGACTTAAGTTTCGGATGGTTATACTTATAACTCACCGAAACGCTTCAAGATTTCGGAAAGTTATCTTTAGTAACTTTCCGATTTTCCTTTTAAGCTTCTGTTTGGATTTCTACATGTGGGAAATTCAATGACTTAAGCTTCGGATGGTTATTCCTGTAACTCACCGAAACTCTTCAAGATTTCGGATAATTAACTCTAGTAACTTTCCGATTCTTTATGCATTCATTTTTCCAACTCTCCAAAAGTCTTCTAACGGTCGGATACTTAATTTTCTAACTGTCTGATAGTATTGCTGCTTTATATTGCCTTTCGGATACTTAGACTGTTAACTCATTGAAAATATTTCTCTTTCGAATAGTTGAGCCTGGTAACCTTTCGAAAACCTTCTTATCACTTGCAGTATACTTTGAGTTGTCTATGTCAACTTTTGTTCTCTTGCTGACTATTAAACCTGAGAAATACAATTTAAAACCTCACATTGATTTTTACGTTATCAAAATCTAGAGGTCCTTTCAATCTCCCCTGTAGGATCGTATGGCTACTACACAAGAGGGGGGTGAATTGTGTATTTTTAATATTTTCTGAAATATAATTGAAACTTTAAAACTCAAAAACAAGTCGAGACATTGTTTTCATAAAATCATTTTTATTCAAGGTTTCAATTACAATATACAATTCAATTCTCCTCAGAAATTGTAGATGCAATTATATTTCGATACCATGTATCATCTAAACAATTTCATAACTACAAACAGAGAAAACTAATTTACGGAATTTAAAACATTTCTCCCTGTTTGAGATCTTTCTTCTTCTTCTTTCTTCTTCTTCAGCAATTCTTCAGTGACGAATATCTTATCTTTCTCTGCTTCACCGAATTTGCTTTCTTTTGATGCTTCAACTCTTCAGCGACATAAATCTGACCTTTTCTGCTTCACTGAATTTTCTTCCACTTAAGAGATTTTCCCTGAGAATGTGTTTTTGATCCCTGAAAAAGATTTTTCTTTTGGTGTGCAGGGATGGTTTGATCCTTGAAAAGATTTTTCTTTTTGTGTGCAAGGATAGTTTGATCAACGAGAACTCTATGCCTTTTATATTGTATCTTCATTTCATGCATATCCTCCACGTTTAATCACTACCAGTTTTCCACTTCTCCATGTCTTTTCTTTTTCCTTCATTGAAACACACACGTTCCAACCCACGTTTATATTTCGAATTTCCTTTAATCATTTGTCTTGGATCATTGAAAAATTTCCTGCAAAATAAACTTTCTCATCCAAAAGTTTTTCATCAATGTAATAAGAAGTCATTACTTTAATGTTAATTAAACGAGTAACACAAGTATATATATATAACTTAATGTTTCTAACTTAACGAGTTCACCATATGCCATTTCACGTGACAAGTACTATAGCTAACTCAACGAACTAAGTCCGTGGTGTTATGCTATCTCAACAAACCATCTCCGTTGTGTTATGATAACTCAACAAACCAGTAATAAACAAATGTTTTTATAATAAGAATTTACCACGTACAAAAATAACAACTTAAGTTTATAACGCTAACCTAACGTGTTGCCTTAGTGTTCAATATAGCAACTCAATGCATTTAGTTATGTTAACTTAATGAGTTAAACATGTACACCTCACGTGATACAATACAACATTCGTAACTTATAATTTCACCACGTGTATAACACTAACTTAACGAGTTTGTCTCTTCTTTTACTCACTAACTTAACGAGTTATCACGTGACCTATTTTAACCTTTAAACCTCTAACTTAACGAGTTCTCACGTGACCTCTATACAAACAAAACTCTAACTTAACGAGTTGTCTAAATGTGCACTATTCATGATACAGAAGATATAATTTTAAAACATATCATGCTTTTCAATAAAACCACACGTTAACTTAACGTTTAGCTAAATGAGAAATTAATGCAATGAAACGACTAGTTATTAACTTCAGATCCAATACAGACAAGTATTTATATCAGTAAGCTTTTTTTGTATTAATTGATGATTTTAATTTCTTTTCACAAGCAATAGTAATTGAGCAAATATGATTATTTTCATTCAGCACACATCATCCAAACAAAAATACTCAACAATCTCCTCCTTTTTGATGATGACAAAACCATATTAAATCAATTATGAAATATGTATAACTCAACAAAGCACCTTCGTTGGGTTAACATTTAATTCAACAAACTTGTTTGTTGACTTAAGTTCACTTAAGCTTATTTCTATTGTTTGTGTAAATTTTACCTCTTAGAACTAAAACTCTCAGATGTCAATAATTATATAAGTATCAATTTTCTAGTTATCATTTGTCAGATTACAATAACCATTCAATAGCATCTCCTTTTATAATATATATATGCAATTAAGATCATAATCATCTTTTTATAATATTTCTCCCCCTTTTTGTCATTAATCAAAAAGATAATTACAGAGAATATATATACATATATAAGAGAATTACAACAACAATTTCTGTAAACAAGAATAATAATTGAACACATTTACAAAAAAATGTATTGTTCAATAAATCAAACAAGTAATACAAATATTACATTTTGTATTCAGAAAAAAACAAAAACAGTTATTGACCCCTCCTAAGTATATCACTTATAGCATTACATATTTTATCTCCTAGATGTCTAATATCATTTCTGATGTCGTTAAGCACTGCATCTAAGTCAGGAGGTAGCTGGGTTTGCTGTTCTGCTTGAACTGAATAACTTTGTTGTTGTTGTTGTATATGGTCTGTATCAGGTTGTTGTTGTTGTTGTCGTTGAGGTTTATGCATGGCTTGTAATTTTTACAAATCTTTGACACTAAATGCTCTCATGTCTTTAGTTTCAAAGGGTTAGTCAGATAAAGTCAATTGGCTTGCAAGGATTCTACATACAGCATCACCATAAAATAACTTTGAACTCATATGTTGTAGTTGAGACATAAATACATCAAACCAATTTATTTGAATTCTATTTAGCAGGCTATAAGTTGCATATAAATAGCTTCTACTGACTTCCAAATTGTGTCCAACTCTTTGAAATAAATTTGCATGCAATATATTTGCAATAAACCTTGCCTCTGCATTCAGATTTTCCATTAATCTCATTTTAAAATATACATCTGAAATTTTTGATAAAGACTGAATGTTCCATTCTAGTTGTCTTATTATGTCAAATCTGTTGGTAACAACAACACCTTCATTCTTTAATCCTAAAACTTCAAAAATTAACTCAGGAGACAATATAAACTCCTGTTCATTTATTTGAGTTTTCAGAAAATTTCCATTCTTGACCAGATTGCTATAAAAAGCTGCAATAAGCTCTGTGTATTGCTTCCATTTTGTTCCTACTGGCAAGAATTTAATGAGGCCTTGAAACTCAAATAGATCTCTTATGTCCATCAAATTTCTAAACTTTATTGGACGAGCATGCAGAATCTGGCATGTAATCAGATTATTGTATTTCTGCAATGCTTCTTCAGATCTAAAATGAATTGAATTACCTTGAATTTGTAATATTGTACACAAAGAAGGTGATACCTGAAGCCGTGATTCAAAGTTTAATTCATCTTCAGGAACCTCTTTTTCAAAATGAATGTCATGTTGTTCCTCTTCCAAAATATTATCTTGAAGCTGCTCAGGTAAGCTTGATTCTTCAGCTTCAACAGTATTAGGAACATTGTCAATATTCTCAACATTCATCTTTTCAGTCTCTATAGAATGTTCAGAGTTCAATTTTTCCACAAATTCTACAGCTAGTGTATCTGTCTGTAATTGTTCATTTTGTTCAACAGATAATTCCATTGATTCATACTGTGAATTCTCAGACTCTACTTCTATAGATTCCGTAGAAGGCTGGTTAACTTTTAGCTCTTTTGGAGTCTTAACATTTTCAATATCTGATATTCCAGACAATTTAGCCTGAGAACTAGTTAATGCTTCAACATTGTCAATTATATCTGCAATAACTTGTTCAATGTCAAGTGCCTGATGCTCTGATTTGTCAATATCTACATCATCAGGACTTGTACTAATAGAAAAACTTGAGCTCATATTTGACTTGTATTTCTTCTCAAGCTTTCTAGCAAGGGAAAATAAAGTCTCATTATCTTCATCAGTTTCAGTGTGCTCAGAACTGATGAGTTTATTAGATGCACAATAAGGTACAATGTCTAGACATACATTGTCCTTTGGAAATAAATTTTCATTTGATTTTCCTTTTTCAATAGACTTTGTTTCCTTAGACATAATTTTTCTGACTTTCCTTCTTCTATAACATTTCTGTTTCTCCTTTTCAAGTATTGCTGTTTTCTTTTCAAATTGCTCCATAAAAGTTTTCTGCTTTAATTCTTCTAAGGCACTTTCTATTGCAACTGCCTTTCGAAGACTGTCAACTTTTGTTTTGTCTACAACAATATCTGATTCTACTTGTTTTGAATATAAAGGAGTAGGGATAGCTGATTCATGCTCTTCCTCAAATGCATGTAGTCTTGTACCATTTATAGGAGTTTGAGGAGTTCTATTTGATGAACCTACACCTTTTTCCAAATATTTTGCATACTGTTCCAAAAATGCAATCTCAGCACATTTCATTCTGTATTCTCTATCAAATTTACTTCGAATCCCCATGTATGTAATACTAGCATCAGTATTTTGGAGTTCTTGTCTAACTTCATTTAGTATACCTTCAGGAAAGAAGTAATCTTTATAAATTTCAGCTAACCTTCTATCCACTCGAAGTATTTTCTTGAACCAAGTACGTGGAACTTCATCATTCTCTATTTCTTTTCCTTTTGCATCTCTTCTGCTTTTGCCTTTTCCTCTGCCACGACCTTTGTAGAACTTGGAGACCATCGCCGCAGGTTGTAACAGCAACAAGCAGGAAAGATTTTCTTGACAAAGTTTACAAATAACCTAAGTGCCCGTGTAATAAGTGTTTAAATAGGGATTTTAGGCGTATAACTCAACGTGAAGAGAAGTCGGGTTTAGAAATTAAATAAATATTGAATAAAGCTTATTCAATCAAGGTACCTGAAATATTCAAGTATAACTCATTGAGTTAACTAACCTAACGAGTAAAACACTGTCTAGAAGCAGTTTTACATGTTACCTTATCTAACATAACATCTAGTTAGTACACAATTTTCGAATGCTTCCAACTGAAACATTCTGAAAACAACACACATGCTAAACTTAACATTATCTTGAGAACATTGTAAACTATTTGAACATTTTGTCTTTTGAATCTAAAATAGTTTATTTGTCTTTTTAAATTAGTTCATCAAGATTTTAAGAGGACATTAATTCAGATTAACTAAGATTTGTATTCTAAATTATATTAATCTGTTTTTGACATTGTTAATGCTCCCCCTACAAATATACTTCAAATATATTCAATCAAAATACAAAATATACTTGTAGTGACAATAGATGTTAAGTATAACTGTACTTTTAAATTTTCTTTTCAGAGACTTCCGTTATCTTGACATCATCAAAAATGATTTCCAGAATCAATTCCCACTGTATATGAATCAAAACATAACTTTGAACTCAATGTGATTAATTCAAGGAGAATAAAAGAATGTATCTCAAATAAACGTTTTCAAAAGTACTAATGTTGATTCAATAAATCAATAGTCATATTGGTAGAAACTATATGCGATTCAAAGATATCTGTAATTAATGAAACAACTTTTTCTTTTCAAAACAGTAAATATTGATAATTTTCTTTAAAAGTTAGTTTGAAAAGCATGAATCATACAAGAGCTTTCTAATGTACCCGTGTAATGAGCTTTCAATCAACAATCTCAGATTTGATCAAGACCTTAGGTTGCCAGATTTAAAGAATCATTTTTCAAGACAACAATCCTTACATACCTATCTTCTCAAGTACAAAAGGCTCGTGATCAAACTGATCAATAAACTCTTAAAGATTTTTACTTTGTAAGCACTTTTCATTTTAAGCACAGTATATATGTATTCCATTAATACAAATGCAATAAAAACACAAATCTCATACAATTTTTACTTCTATGATTGTATTGAAAATATAAATCAGTTTCAATAAGCTTATACTTTTGATTAACAGTTTAAGATGAGTGACATATAACTTATTCTACAAGTTTAATCAATTAAGTCAAATTTATGCATGATCATATGAATTTTCCTTGATTCAAAGAAAACATTTAATCAAAATTTCAGAATGTCAGAAGTATTTAATGTTTTTTATTTACATTTCCACTTAAAATCGTAAAAACCATTAAAATTGATAAACTACTTAAAATCAATAAGATACTACTATGATTTTACAATAAATACATAGTATCTTAAGCAGTAGTTTAGATATTACTTTAGATATTTATAATAAGTATATAATATCTATGAGGTGAACAACATCATCAATAATATTTATCTTTTTATGTGGAGTTTAAACATTTTTCACATCACATAGCCTACGAATACCTAAATTTAATCTAATGTTGTAGAATGTATTTTCATCTAGAGGTTTTGTAAATATATCAGCTAATTGATTTTTACTAGACACAAATTCTAATATAATTTTTCCTTTAATTACGTTATCTCTTAGAAAATGATGTCTAACCTCTATATGCTTTGCTCTTGAATGTAATACAGGATTTTTGGAAAGATTTATTGCAGAACTACTATCACAATAAATCTTAGTTGTATCATAAGATAATCCAAAATCTTCTAAAGTTTGCCTTATTTGTAGAATCTGAGTGCAACACAGTGCAGCAGCAACATATTCAGCTTCTGTAATAGAAAGTGCTACACAGTTTTGCTTTTTACTAAACCATGACACCAAATTATTTCCCAATAATTGACATGTGCCACTGGTACTCTTTCTATCAGATTTAGATCCTGCATAATCAGCATCAGTATATCCTATAAGATCTATTGAACTATCCTTAGAATAATACAATTCGAAATTTTTAGTTCCTTGTATATATCTAAATATTCTTTTAACTGCTATTAAGTGTAATTCTTTAGGATTAGATTGAAATCTAGCACAAGCACACACAGCAAACATAATATCAGGTCTACTAGTAGTCAAATAAAGTAAAGAACCAATCATACTTTTGTATTTTCTTTAACCTATAGATTTTCCTATGTCATCAATATCTAACTTTAAAGTAGTACTCATACGAGTTCCTCGAATCCTTGTATCATTAAAATTAAATTTCTTAAGCATTTCATTTGCATATTTTTCCTGATTTAAAAATATACCTTTATCTTTTATGACACTCAGCAAATTAAATCCTAGGTTTTCTACATATAGTACATTCGAAATAACACAAGTAGGAGTTATTTGAACATTGCCCATACCTATGATTTTATCTTTGCTTTTGTTTCCAAATGTTACACTTCCTTTCATGGTATTTGTAAAATTTTGTAATAGTCTTTTTTGTCCGGTCATGTGACTTGACGCTCCACTGTCCAAGATCCATTTTGATGTTGTTTCCTCCTGCAACACAAATTAAGAAAAACTTTTTCTTGGTACCCAATGTTGTTGAGGACCAAGTTCATTAAACACATATTTCTTCTTTTTGTTTAAAAGTAGTTTAACATTATCATTTATATTCTTATTAGTTGTAAGTACTATTGATTTATCATTATCTTCATACTCACATATAGCATTATTGCTTCTACAATCATTCTTTTTGTTTTCAGATGTAGTATAATCAAGACCAAACATATTTTTATCAGATGTTAATTTATTTTTGTCATGCTTATACATTTCAGTAAGTTCATACCAAGATTTTGTACTTGTATTAACATTTTTCATACATACAAAATCTTTTTCTACACAAGAATTTTTAGTTTTATCACATGCAGAATGAGTAATTGGTCTAATACCAGTGTATTGAATTACATGCTCAGGTTTCTGAATTTTCAGTTTACTACAATTGTCTGAAATTTTAGAAACATTAGAAACTGAATTTCCAGAACAAGAAACAATATTTTTAGAAACATTTATAGTCATGTTAGAAGTACAATTTGACAAATCACATTGATTTATATTATTACTGCATGATTCATCCCTTGAAGTACCTACTTCTACATATTTATTACCTTGTTTCATAATAAAAGGAATTTTAGTCTTAGATTTACTTGAACTGCAACTAATAAATCTTTTATTGGCTTGAGATTCAAGATAATCAAATCTTAAGCCAAATTTATAAGACACCGCAGGGGTACTAGTTAGTTTGTCTAACTTAGTTTGACTTAAATTCCATTTGTCAATGGTAGAATTTAAATCTTGCTCTCTTAGTTTTAATTTATCTATCTCTAATTCAAGTTCATTTACATTGTTTCTCAACATTTCATTTTCAGATTCTATCTTTAATTTTTCAGCATTTATATTCTGTATTTGTTCATGCAAGATACATTCATTAAATCTAAATTTTTGCAAATCTCTAGCATGATTTTCATTATCACATTTAAACTTTTCTAAAGTAGTAGACAAGAAACAATTTTCTTCTTCCATAATGGATGAAGATTTTCTAATATTCTTATTTTCTAGTTTACATACTTTAAGTTTTTGTAATAATGCATGATAAGCACATAATAATTCATCAAAGTTGAAATCTGAATGACTTTCAGGATCAGATATTACCTCAGACTCATCTACCATGAAGCAGACATGAGCAACGTCTTCTAACTCTTGTTCTCCTTCTGAATGTGAAGATTTTGATGCTGATTCCTTAGATTCAGACTCTTTAGACGTGTCATCCCAAGTGACCTTCAAAGCCTTTTTCTTGTAAAACTTTTTCTGAGTTTTCTGAGCTGTCTTCTTCTGATTTGTCCTACTTAGCTTTTCATTTTTCCTCATAGGACAATCTGGAGAAAGATGTCTAGGTATCTTACAGTTGTAACATACATACTTTCTAGATGAAGAATTCTTGTCATTTAGTGATTTTGACGTTGAGGGTTTATCATTTTTGTTCCTTTGCTGTTTCCTAGCTTTCCATGCTTTCTTGAATTTCCTAGTGAGCAAAATCAAATCTTTGTCAGAATCAGTAGATATATCAAAATCTGAATTAATTTTGAAGGCTATTTCTTTCTTCATTTTTAGTCTATTGTGACTCAGTGATTTATTTAATTGAACTTCATAAGCTGTTAAATTTCCTATAAGTTCATTCATAGTATAAACATTTAAATCTTGTGATTCCTCAATTGATGTTACTTTCTGAGATCATTTAGAACTTAGGGATCTGAGAATTTTTCTCACCAAATCCTTCCGTTCAAAATTCTTTCCTAAACATTTTAAAGAGTTTATGATATCAAGAAATCTGGAAAACATCTCAGAAATATTTTCGTTTTCATGCATCTTAAAGAGTTCATACTTATGAATCAACAACATGTTTATTTTAGTCTCTTTAACTTGAGAAGTACCTTCATGTGAAACTTCTAATGCTTGCCACACCTCATAAGCAGATTTATGTGCCGACACTTTACTGAACTGTTCATAACTCAATGCACAAAATAAAATATTTAAGCCCTTAACATTTAGAGTTTCATTTTCTTTTTTAGTAATTGTCCAAGTATTATAAGGAGTAGTTAACGGAGTATATGGTTTGGAAATCATGAACCACAATTTATGATCTATACTTTAAAGAAAAACAGTCATCCTATATTTCCAATATTCAAAATGTATTCCATCAAATAGAAGAGGATGATTAAGATTTTGGCCTTCATATAAAGAAAAATTACCATTTCCAGTAGCCATCTTACCTTAGATTTTTCAACCTATTTGATTTTAAACAGTCTAAAAGCTTTAAAACAACTTGAGCCTGAAATCAAGAAAGTTAAACGTATGCTCAGATATTAATTTCTGTTTAAAAACAAGGAAGGTAGAATAAGCAATGATATTAAATAAGTTGGTATCGATTTTAAATCAAAGATTATTAACAAAGCTCTGATACCACTTGTAGGATCGTATGGTTACACAAGAGGGGGGTGAATTGTGTATTTTTAATATTTTCTGAAATATAATTGAAACTTGAAAACTCAAAAACAAGTTGAGACATTGTTTTCATAAAATCATTTTTATTCAAGGTTTCAATTACAATATACAATTCAATTCTCCTCAGAAATTGTAGATGCAATTATATCTCGATACCATGTATCATCTAAACAATTTCATAACTACAAACAGAGAAAACTAATTTGCAGAATTTAAAACATTTCTCCCTGTTTGAGATCTTTCTTCTTCTTCAGTAATTCTTCAGTGACGAATATCTTGTCTTTCTCTGCTTCACCGAATTTACTTTCTTTTGATACTTCAACTCTTCAACGACATAAATTTGACCTTTTCTACTTCACTGAATTTTCTTCCACTTGAGAGATTTTCCCCGAGAAGGTGTTTTTGATCCTTGAAAAAGATTTTTCTTTTGGTGTGTAGGGATGGTTTGATCATTGAAAAAACTTTTCTTTTTGTGTGCAAGGATGGTTTGATCAACGAGAACTCTATGCCTTTTATACTGTATCTTCATTTCATGCATATCCTCCACGTTTAATCACTACCAATTTTCCACTTCTCCACGTCTTTTCTTTTTCCTTCATTGAAACACACACGTTCCAACCCACGTTTATATTTCGAATTTCCTTTAATCATCAGTCTTGGATCTCTGAAAAATTTCCTGCAAAATAAACTTTCTCGTCCAAAAGTTTTTCATGAGTGTAATAAGAAGTCGTTACTTTAATGTTAACTAAACGAGTAACGCAAGTATATATATATAACTTAACGTTTCTAACTTAACGAGTTCACCATATGCCATTTCACGTGACAAGTAATGTAGTTAACTCAACGAACTAAGTCCGTGGTGTTATACTATCTCAACGAACCATTTCCGTTGTGTTATGATAACTCAACGAACCAGTAATAAACAAATGTTTTTATAATAAGAATTTTACCACGTGCAAAAATAACAATTTAAGTTTATAACGCTAACCAAACGCGTTGCCTTAGTGTTCAATATAGCAACTCAATGCATTTAGTTATGTTAACTTAACGAGTTAAACATGTGCACCTCACATGATACAATACAACATTCGTAACTTATAATTTCACCACGTGTATAACACTAACTTAACGAGTTCGTCTCTTCTTTTACTCACTAACTTAACGAGTTATCACGTGACCTATTTTAACCTTTAAGCCTCTAACTTAACGAGTTCTCACGTGACCTCTATACAAACAAAACTCTAACTTAACGAGTTGTCTAAACGTGCACTGTTCATGATATAGAAGATATAACTTTAAAACATATCATGCTTTTCAATAAAACCACACGTTAACTTAACGTTTAGCTAAATGAGAAATTAATGCAACGAAATGACTAGTTATTAACTTCAGATCCAATACAGACAAGTATTTATATCAGTAAGTTTTTTTTGTATTAATTGATGATTTTAATTTCTTTTCACAAGCAATAATAATTGAGGAAATATGATTATTTTCATTCAGCACACATCATCAAAACAAAAATACTCAACATCCCCCTTTTTGATAATGGCAAAAACCTTACAATGTATTACATGTATTTCTCTCCCTATATAACTATATAGAAAAGCACACGAGGAATACAAAATAATTAAGTTTAGAAACTCCCCCTGTTTTTCTGAAATTATTCTAAAATTACTCCCACTGAGTTTCTCCCCTTACTTTATTGTAGCTTTGCTTACCAAAATATGATATTTCTCCTCCTTTTTTGCTGATTGTCAAAAAGAAATGAGAAGACAGATACTGAGTTGGTGGAGCAATTATAGCTAGGTATCAAAAATGACTAAGTTGCTGCAAAATAGAGATGTTAGTAGATCAAACTCCTAGTTGTGAGCTTGGAGAGTAGAGATATGAGATTATAAATCATGTAAAGAGCAAATCCCTAAATTTCGTTTAATATGATTAAATGCAGCTTTAGATAATGGTTTGGTGAAGATATCTACAAGTTGTTCTTTAGTAGAGACATATTTTAAGGAAATATGACATTTTTCAACATGGTCTCTTAGAAAGTGGTGCCTAATCTCGATATGTTTTGCTCTAGAGTGTAGAATTGTATTTTTGGAGAGATTAATGGCACTGCTGTTGTTATAGTAAATAATGGTATTCTGAAAATTTAGCTTATAATCTGCTAGAGTTTGTTGCATCTATAAAATCTGTTGACAACATAGGCCTGCTACCATATATTCAGCTTCAGTGGTGGATAGAGCTATAGAGTTTTGTTTCCTACTGAACCAAGAAACAAGGGAATGACTAAGCAACTGACATGTTCCACTGGTGCTTTTTCGATCTGATTTGCATCCTGCATAATCTGCATCACTGTATCCTGCTAATATCAAATGATTCTATGAAGAATAAAACAAGCCAAAATCTTTGGTACCT
Source organism: Cymodocea nodosa (assembly GCA_036874045.1). Classification (NCBI taxonomy): domain Eukaryota; kingdom Viridiplantae; phylum Streptophyta; class Magnoliopsida; order Alismatales; family Cymodoceaceae; genus Cymodocea; species Cymodocea nodosa. Next base: position 13,116,994 of record CM072342.1, on the reverse strand, counting down.
TGTAGATATTTAAATATATGTTTAACTACTTTTAAGTGTGATGCTTTTGGAGAGGCTTGATATCTTGCACAAACACAAACACTAAACATTATATCTGGTCTACTAGCTGTTAGATACAGAAGTGATCCAATCATGCCTCTGTATTTCTTTTGATCTACTGAAATGCCAAAAATGTCCTTATCGAGTTTTTCATTTGAATTCATGGGAGTACCTGCTGCTTTGGATTTATCCATATCAAATTTTAAGAGAATCTCTTTGCAAAATTTTTCTTGATTCAGGAAAATGCCATGCTAAAGTTGATGAATTTGTAATCCTAGAAAGAATTTTAATTCTCCCATAAGACTCATCTCAAATTCATTCTTCATTAAGATTTGAAAATCATGACAGTTTCTCATGTGTGGCACCAAAAATGATATCATCCACGTAGATCTAAATAATCAGCATATGAGAACTTTCTGATTTGATAAATAAAGTGTTGTCTACAATTCCTATGTTAAACTAATTCTCAAGAAGAAAACTCTTCGGTCTATCATACCATGCACGTGGTGCTTGCTTCAAACCGTAGAGAGCTTTATTCAGTTTGTATACATGGTTTGGTCTTTCTTCATCTTCAAAACTTGGTGGCTATTCTACATATACTTCTTGTAGAACGCTATTGAGAAATGCACTTTTAACATCCATCTAATAAAGCTTGATTTTCATACTGCTTGCAAAGGCAAGCAACATTCTAATTGCTTCAAGTCTTGCAATAGGTGCAAAAGTTTCTTCATAGTTGATTCCTTTCTGTTGGTTATATCCCTAAGCAACAAGTATAGCTTTATTTCTGATAATACTGCCATTATTATCAAGTTTGTTCTTAAACACCCATCTAGTTCCAATAATTAATTTTTTGATGGGCCTTTCAATTAAATTCTAGACTTCATTTTTCTTAAACTGATTTAGTTCCTCTTGCATGGCCATGATACAGTATTCATCATTGCAGGCATCTTCAACTGTTGAAGGTTCAAGTTTAGACACAAAAGCATAATAATTACAAATATTTTGAATTTTGCTTCTTGTTTGAACACCTTGATTTTTATTCCCAATAATTTGTCCAATGGGATGTCCAGACTTTGTCTTCCATGCTTTTTCTATCACAGTAGGTGTAGGCAGTGTTGAACTATCCTTTTTTTGAGGAATTTTCTGATTTATTAATTCACTTTCACTTTCACTATCTATTTTTAGCCTCTTCAATTTTCCTACCATGTCTTCATTAAAGAATACATTCATTGACTCTTCTACTCTTCTTTCATGTTCAAAATAGACCATGTAAGCCTTGCTTCTTGAAGAGTATCCAACAAGTAGAGCAGGATCAAACTTTGCATCAAATTTGTCCTTTTGATCCTTAGTATTAAGTACAAAACATCTTGATCCAAAGACTTTGAAATATCCAACATTTGGTATTTTACCATACCATAGTTCAAAAGGTGTCCTATGTAGGATAGGTCTAAGATGAGTTCTGTTTATAGAGTAACATGTAGTATTTACAACTTCAACCCATAAAGACTTTGGTAGATCAGATGCATTAAGAATTGTCCTTGCCATTTCTTATACTGATCTATTTTTTTCTCTCTACAACTCTATTCTGTGCAGGAGTTCTTGGACATGAGAATTCATGTAGTATGCCAAAAGAATTACATAATTCTTCAAATTCAGAGTTTTCAAATTTTCCTCCATGATCACTTCTGATCTTCTTCATAGTTGATTCTTTTTCATTTTGAATTCTAATACGGAGATGTTTGAATTCATAGCAGGCTTCATTCTTGTGTGTTAAGAAAATAACCCAAGTGAATCTTGTATAATCATCAACTACCACTAAGGTATATTTTCTTCCTCCTAAACTGGCTGTCTATGTAGGAGGACCAAACAGGTCCATATGCAATAGATCTAATGGTTGATGTGTGGCAATGTCTTCAATACTCTTGTGTGCTGATTTCTTTTGTTTTCCAATTGTACAGTCACTACATAATTTATCTCTCTTGAATTTGACCTTAGGCACACCTCTAACAAGATCATGTTTGGTTAATTTTCTTATAAGTCTCATGTTTGCATGATTTAATCTTTTATGCCATAACCATTCATCTTCATTAGAAGCAACTAAACATGCATCACTAGATATATTATCACATGGAAATTCCAAAGCATAAATTGAATTGTTTCTATATCTAGTAAATTTGATTTCATATGTATCTTGTTGTGATATAAAACAGTTTTCTGCAGTAAAGAGTCTACTATAACCTTTGTCACATAATTGACCTACACTTAGCAGATTCTGTTTTAAACCATTTACATGTAAGACATTTTCTATTTTTCCATTTCTAGATGCAACATTTCCTATGGCAGTAATTCTACATTTTTCATTGTTACCAAACTTAATAGATCCTAAATTTATTGATTTAACAGATTCTAGAAGTCTTTTCTTACCTATCATATGCTTTGAACATCCATTGTCAATGATCCACTTGGATGTTTGAGCTTTCTTGTCCATGCAGTCCTGCAAATCATGTTGAAATTAAGACTTTTGGTACCTATATCTTCTTGGGTCCATCAGTGTTAGTCCTTTGTATATTGAACCTGTTGCCTTTTGATAGCCATATAGAAGTAGATCTCTTCTTAATGACAAACATATTTGTGCCATCTCTGTAAGATCTAATTTTTCCACCACAGTAGGGAGTTTCCTGTGGTACAGCATACCCTAGGCCAAATTTACTTCTTCCTATTCTTTAGGATCCTATGATTTTGTTTAAACTATTTTCATCATCAGTAAATTTACATACAATTTTCTTTAAGTTAGTAACCTTAGATAACAGATTCTTATTTACTTCTTTCAGATCAAAATTTTTACAACTATAGCTATCCATTTTAGTTTTTAATTCCCTATTATCAACTAGGGCTTTTTCTAGTTTAGCAAAATCATATTCTAGATAGGAATTTAAACTCTTTAATTCTTTCTTGTACTTCTTACATTTTACATATAAGTTATCTACTGTACAGAGAAGACTATCTATATCTACATCATCATTTTCTTTTTCTGAGCAATAAGGAGATGTAGAGAATACCTCTTGTGCAGCAAAGCACACGTTTGCAGATGCCTCCTCATCTGAGTTTGATGAGTTGCTGGATGAACTCTGTCATCCCATGTGGCTTTCAAAGCCATTTTCTTCTTATTCTTCCTCTTCCATTTTTGTTTGTCCTCCTCTTGTTGAAAAGGACAGTAAAGTTGAATGTGTCCCAGTTTTTTGCACTTGTAGCATGTAGGGACTTTTGATTTTGAGGAGCTGGCTTTGCCTCCTTGTCTCATCATCTTTCTGAAATTCCTAGCCAGTAGTAACACTTCATCCTCATCCGAGCTTGGTTGGTTTTCTATTGAGGGAAAGGCTAGTTCGTTCTTTTTTTCTACCTTTCTTTTAGTGACTCCTTCTTTCCATTCCTTCATTTGGACTTCATGGGCTAGAAGGTTTCCCAACAGATCTTCAACTGAATAGTTGTTCAGATCCTTTAAATCTTGTATGGAAGTAGACTTCTGCTTCCATTCGACTATCAAACTCCTTAGAATCTTTTGTACCTGTTCACGATTAGAAAAACTCCTTCCAAGGCCTCTTAGTTCATTCACAATTTCTGTGAATCTAGAAAACATTTCAGTAATACTTTCTTTTTCAAGCATTTTGAATAATTCATATTTTCTTAACAAAATACTGATTTTAGTATCTTTAACTTGGCTAGTTCCTTCATATGTAATTTGAAGGATCTTCCAAGCTTCATGAGAAAATTTACAAGCTGATATTTTATTATACCGTTCACCAATTAGTGCACAATAAATGGAATTAAGCCCACGAGCATCCATCTAGATGATTCTTTCATCCTCCTGAGTCTAGTCACTTTCATGACTGATTTGAGTTGGTGTATTGTTTAGAATGAAAAAGTGTATAATATTAACGGTTAAATGATGGTTAATTGCATAATATTCAGCTTATCATATGAGAATTAAGCCATTATGTTATAATTGCACTATTATATGCTTTAATGTAAGAATTTGCTTAATTTCGTGGAATTAATGTTAATTTAGTACATTTCTGAACTGTCGGTAAACTACAGGCTGTGAAATTCTTAAGTATCCAAATTTTCTGTTATTTTGGACAGTTATGCTTAATGTATCAAAGAGTTATGTTTAAATTACCGAACAGTTATGTTTTAAAAGAATATTTTATTATTTCCTCAAGTACATGTGTCAAAACCATAATGCATGACTTAAGTGAACTTTCGGTGAGTTATCTATAACTATCTGAAATGCATCTGGGCATCAGATAGTTAGACTTGTTGTTGAGTATTTTTGTTTTGATGATGTGTGTTGAATGAAAATAATCATATTTCCTCAATTACTACTGCTTGTGAAAAGAAATTAAAATCATCAATTAATACAAAAAAAACTTACTGATATAAATACTTGTCTATATTGGATCTGAAGTTAATATCTAGTCGTTTCGTTGCATTAATTTCTCATTTAGCTAAACGTTAAGTTAACGTGTGTTTTTATTGAAAAGTATGATATGTTTTAATGTTATATCTTCTGTATCATGAATAGTGCACGTTTAGACAACTCATTAAGTTAGAGTTTTGTTTGTATAGAGGTCACGTGAGAACTCGTTAAGTTAGAGGCTTAAAGGTTAAAATAGGTCACGTGATAACTCGTTAAGTTAGTGAGTAAAAGAAGAGACGAACTCGTTAAGTTAGTGTTATACACGTGGTGAAATTATAAGTTACGAATGTTGTATTGTATCACGTGAGGTGCACATGTTTAACTCGTTAAGTTAACATAACTAAATGCGTTGAGTTGCTATATTGAACACTAAGGCAACGCGTTAGGTTAGCGTTATAAACTTAAGTTGTTATTTTTGCACGTAGTAAAATTCTTATTATAAAAACATTTGTTTATTACTGGTTCATTGAGTTATCATAACACAACGGAAATGGTTTGTTGAGTTATCATAACACAACGGAGATGGTTCGTTGAGATAGCATAAGACTACAGACTTAGTTCGTTGAGTTAGCTACAGTACTTGTCACGTGAAATGGTACATGAGGAACTTGTTAAGTTAGAAATGTTAAGTTATATATATACTTGTGTTACTCGTTTAGTTAATATTAAAGTAACGACTTCTTATTACACTAATGAAAAACTTTTGGACGAGAAAGTTTATTTTGCAGGAAATTTTTCAGAGATCCAAGACTGATGATTAAAGAAAATTCGAAATATAAACGTGGGTTAGAACGTGTGTGTTTCGATGAAGGAAGAAGAAAAGACGTGGAGAAGTGGAAAATTGGTAGTGGTTAAACGTGAAGGATATGCATGAAATGAAGATACAGTATAAAAGGCATAGAATTCTTGTTGATCAATTTATCCTTTCACACAAAACAAAAAATCCTTTCAAGGATCAAACCATCCCTACACACCAAAAGAAAAATCTTTTTCAGGGATCAAAAACACCTTCTCAGGGAAAATCTCTCAAGTGGAAGAAAGTTCAGTGAAGCATAAAAAGGTAAAATTTTCGTCACTAAAGATTTGAAGTATCAGAAGAAAGCAAATTCGGTGAAGCATGAAAAGAGAAGATATTCGTCACTAAAGAATTGCTGAAGAAGAAAAAGAAGAAGAAGAAAGATCTCAAACAGGGAGAAAAGTTTTAAATTCCGTAAATTAGTTTTCTCTGTTTGTAGTTATGAAATTGTTTAGATGATACATAGTATCAAAATATAATTGCATCTACAATTTCTGAGGAGAATTGAATTGTATATTGTAATTGAAACCTTGAATAAAAATGATTTTATGAAAACAATGTCTCGACTTGTTTTTGTGTTTTAAAGTTTCAATTATATTTCAGAAAATATTAAAGATACACAATTCTGCCCCCTCTTGTGTAGCCATACGATCTTACAAGTGGTATCAGAGCATTGCTAAAAATATTTGATATAAAATCGATACCAACTTATTTAATATCATTGCTTATTCTACCTTCCTTGTTTTTAAACAAAAATTAATATCTGAGCATACGTTTAACTTTCTTGATTTAAGGCTCAAATTGTTTTAAAGTTTTTAGACTGTTTAAAATCAAATAGGTTGAAAAATCTAAGGTAAAATAGCTATTGGAAATGGTAATTTTTCTTTATATGAAGGCCAAAATCTTAATCGTCCTCCTTTATTTGATGGAATACATTTTGAATATTGGAAATATAGGATGACTGTTTTTCTTCAAAGTATAGATCATAAGTTGTGGTTCATGATTTCTAAACCATATACTCCGTTAACTACCCCTTATAATACGTGTACTTGAGCAGATAGGTATGTAAGGATTGTTGTCCTGAAAAAGGGTTCTTTAAATCTGGCAACCTAAGGTCCTGATCAGATCTGGGATTGTTGACTGAAAGCTCATTACACGGGTACATTAGAAAGCTCTTGTATGATTTAAGCTTTTCAAACTAACTTTTAAAGAAAATTATCAATATTTACTGTTTTGAAAAGAAAAAGTTGTTTCATTAATTACAGATATCTTTGAATCGCATATAGTTTATACCAATATGACTATTGATTTATTGAATCAACATTAGTACTTTTGAAAACGTTTATTTGAGATACATTCTTTTATTCTCCTTGAATTAATCGAATTGAGTTCAAAGTTGTGTTTTGATTCATATACAATAGGAATTGATTCTGGAAATCATTTTTGATGATGTCAGGATAACAAAAGTCTCTGAAAAGAAAATGTAAAAGTATAGTTATACTTAACATCTATTGTCACTACAAGTATATTTTGTATTTTGATTGAATATATTTGAAGTATATTTGTAGGGGGAGTATTAAAAATGTCAAAAACAGATTAATATAATTTAAAATATAAATCTTAGTTAATCTGAATTAATGTCCTCTTAAAATCTTGATGAAATAATTTAAAAAGACAAATAAACTATTTTAGATTCAAAGGACAAAATGTTCAAATAGTTTACAATGTTCTCAAGATAATGTTAAGTTTAGCATGTGTGTTGTTTTCGGAAGGTTTTAGTTGGAAGCATCCGAAAATTGTTTTAAATGTACTAACTAGACGTTAGGTTAGATAAGGTAACGTGTAAAACTGCCTCTAGACAGTGTTTTACTAGTTAGGTTAGTTAACTCAACGAGTTATACTTGAATATTTCGGGTACCTTGATTGAATAAACTTTATTCAATATTCATTGAATTTCTAAACCCGACTTCTCTTCACGTTGAGTTATACACCTAAAAACCCTATTTAAACACTTATTACACGGGGACTTAGGTTATTTGTAAATTTTGTCAAGAAAATCTTTCCTACTTATTGCTGTTACAACCTACGACGATGGTCTCCAAGTTCTACAAAGGTTGTGGTAGAGGAAAAGACAAAAGCAGAAGAGATGCAAAAGGAAAAGAAATAGAGAATGATGAAGTTCCATGTACTTGGTTCAAGAAAATATTTCGAGTGGACAAAAGGCTAGAAGAACTTTATAGAGATTACTTCTTTTCTCAGGATATATTAGATGAAGTTAGACAAAAACTTTAACATACTGATGCAAGTATTACATACTTGGGTATTCGAAGTAAATATGATAGAGAATATAGAAGGAAATGTGTTGAGATTGCATTTTTTGAACAGTATGCAAAATATTTGGAAAAAGGTGTAGGTTCATCAAATAGAACTCCTCAAACTCCTATAAACGGTACAAGACTACATGCATTTGAGGAAGAGCATGAATCAGCTATCCCTACTCCTTTATATTCAAAACAAGTAAAATCAGATATTGCTGTAGACAAAACAAAAGTTGACAGTCTTCGAAAGGCCGTTGCAATAGAAAGTGCCTTAGAAGAATTAAAGCAGAAAACTTTTATGGAGCAATTTGAAAAGAAAACAACAATACTTGAAAAGGAGAAACAAAAATGTTATAGAAGAAGGAAAGTCAGAAAAATTATGTCTAAGGAAACAAAGTCTATTGAAAAAGGAAAATCAGATGAAAATTTATTTCCAAAGGACAATGTATGTCTAGACATTGTACCTTATTGTGCATCTGATAAACTCATCAGTTCCGAACACACTGAAACTGATGAAGATAATGAGACTTTATTTTCCCTTGCTAGAAAACTTGAGAAGAAATCTAAGTCAAATATGAGCTCAAGTTTTTCTATTAGTACAAGTCCTGATGATGCAGAAATGGACAAATCAGAGCATCAAGCACCTGACATTGAACAAGTTATTGCAGATATAATTGACAATGTTGAGGCAGTAACTAGTTCAAAGGCTGAATTGTCTAGAGTGGCAGATATTGAAAATGTTAAGACTCCAGAAGAGCTAAAAGTTAACTAGCCTTCTACAGAATCTATAGAAGCAGAGTCTGAGAATTCACAGCATGAATCAATGGAAATATCTGTTGAACAAAATGAACAATTACAGACAGATACACCAGTTGTAGAATTTGTGGAAAAATTGTATTCTGAACATTCTATAGAGACTGAATAGATGAATGTTGCGTATATTGATAATGTTCCTAACACTGTTGAAGCTGAAGAATCAAGCTTACCTGAGCAGCTTCAAGATAATATTTTGGAAGAGGAACAACACGACATTCATTTTGAAGAAGCGATTCCTGAAGATGAATTAAACTATGAATCACGGCTTCAGGTATCACATTCTTTGTGTACAATATTAAAAATTCAAGGTAATGCAATTCATTTTAGATTTGAAGAAGCATTGCAGAAATACAATAATCTGATTACATGTCAGATTCTGCATGCTCGTCCAATAAAATTTAGAAATTTGATGGAAATAAGAGAACTGTTTGAGTTTCAAGGCCTCATTAAATTCTTGCTAATAAGAACGAAATGGAAGCAATACACAGAGCTTATTATAGCTTTTTATAGCAATCTGGTCAAGAATGGAAATTTTCTGAAAACTCAAATAAATGAACAGGAGTTTATATTGTCTCCTGAGTTAATTTTTGAAGTTTTAGGATTAAAGAATGAAGGTGTTGTTGTTACCAACAGATTTGACATAATAAGACAACTGGAATGGAACATTCAGTCTTTATCAAAAATTCCAGATGTATATTCTAAAATGAGATTAATGGAAAATCTGAATGTAGAGGCAAGGTTTATTGCAAATATATTGCGTGCAAATTTATTTCAGAGAGTTGGACACAATATGGAAGTCAGCAGAAGTTTTTTATATGCAACTTATAGCTTGCTGAATAGAATTCAAATCAATTGGTTTGATGTTTTCACTTCTCAACTACAGCATATGAGTTCAAAGTTATTTTATGGTGATGCTGTATGTAGACTCATTGCAAGCCAATTGAATTTATCCGACTGGCCCTCTGAAACTAAAGGCATGAGAGCATTTAGTGTCAAAGATTTGCAAAAATTTCAGGCTATGCATAAACCTCAATGACAACAACAACAACCTGATACAGACCATATACAACAACAACAACAAAGTTATTCAGTTCAAGCAGAATAGCAAACCTAGCTACCTCCTGACTTAGATGCAGTGCTTAACGACATCAGAAATGATATTAGGCATCTAGGAGATAAAATATGTAATGCTATAAGTGATATACTTAGGAGGGGTCGATAACTGTTTTTGTTTGTTTTTGAATACAAAATGTTATGTTTGTATTACTTGTTTGATTCATTGAACAATACATTTTTCTGTAAATGTGTTCAATTATTATTCTTGTTTACAGAAATCGTTGTTGTAATTCTCTTATATACATATATATATTCTCTGTAATTATCTTTTTGATTAATGACAAAAAGGGGGAGAAATATTATAAAAAGATGATTATGATCTTAATTGCATATATATATTATAAAAGGAGATGCTATTTAAATGGTTATTGTAATCTGACAGATGACAATTAGAAAACTGATACTTATATAATTATTGACATTTGAGAGTTTTAGTTCTGAGAGGTAAAATTTACACAAACAATAGAAATAAGCTTAAGTGAACTTAAGTCAACAAACAAGTTTGTTGAATTAAAAGTTAACCCAACGAAGGTGCTTTGTTGAGTTAAACATATTTCATAATTGATTTAATATGGTTTTGTCATCATCAAAAAGGGGGAGATTGTTGAGTATTTTTGTTTTGATGATGTGTGCTGAATGAAAATAATCATATTTTCTCAATTACTATTGCTTGTGAAAAGAAATTGAAATTATCAATTAATACAGAAAAAGCATACTGATATAAATACTTGTCTGTATTGGATTTGAAGTTAATATCTAGTCGTTTCGTTGCATTAATTTCTCATTTAGCTAAACGTTAAGTTAACGTGTGTTTTTATTGAAAAGCATGATATGTTTTAATGTTATATTTTATGTATCATGAACAGTGCACATTTAGACAACTCGTTAAGTTAGAGTTTTGTTTGTATAGAGGTCACGTGAGAACTCGTTAAGTTAGACACTTAAAGGTTAAAATAGGTCACGTGATAACTCGTTAAGTTAGTGAGTAAAAGAAGAGATGAACTCGTTAAGTTAGTGTTATACACGTGGTGAAATTATAAGTTATGGATGTTGTATTGTATCACGTGAGGTGCACATGTTTAACTCGTTAAGTTAACATAACTAAACGTGTTGAGTTGCTATATTGAACACTAAGGCAACGCGTTAGGTTAGCATTATAAACTTAAGTTGTTATTTTTGCACGTGGTAAAATTCTTATTATAAAAACATTTGTTTATTACTGGTTCTTGAGTTATCATAACACAACGAAAATGGTTTGTTGAGTTATCATAACACAACGGAGATGGTTCATTGAGATAGCATAACACCACAGACTTAGTTCGTTGAGTTAGCTACAGTACTTGTCACATGAAATGGCACATGAGGAACTCGTTAAGTTAGAAACGTTAAGTTATATATATACTTGTGTTACTCGTTTAGTTAACATTAAAGTAATGACTTCTTATTACATTGATGAAAAACTTTTGGACGAGAAAGTTTATTTTGTAGGAAATTTTTCAGAGATCTAAGATTGATGATTAAAGAAAATTTGAAATATAAACGTGGGTTAGAACGTGTGTGTTTCGATGAAGGAAAAAGAAAAGACGTGGAGAAGTGGAAAACTAGTAGTGGTTAAACGTGAATGATATGCATGAAATGAAGATACAGTATAAAAGGCATAGAATTCTTGTTGATCAATTTATCCTTGCACACAAAACGAAAAATCTTTTCAAAGATCAAACCATCCCTGCACACCAAAAGAAAAATCTTTTTCAGGGATCAAAAACACCTTCTCGGGGAAAATCTCTCAAGTGGAAGAAAGTTCAGTGAAGCATAAAAAGGTAAGATTTTCGTCACTGAAGATTTGAAGTATCAGAAGAAAGCAAATTCGGTGAAGCATGAATAGACAAGATATTCGTCATTGAAGAATTGCTGAAGAAGAAAAAGAAGAAGAAGAAAGATCTCAAACAGGGAGAAAAGTTTTAAATTCCGTAAATTAGTTTTCTCTATTTGTAGTTATGAAATTGTTTAGATGATACATGGTATCGAAATATAATTGCATCTACAATTTCTGAAGAGAATTGAATTGTATATTGTAATTGAAACCTTGAATAAAAATGATTTTATGAAAACAATGTCTCGACTTGTTTTTGTGTTTTAAAGTTTCAATTATATTTCAGAAAATATTAAAGATACACAATTCACCCCCCTCTTGTGTAGCCATACGATCCTACACTTGTAACTCTCCGAAATGTTTCTTTTATTATAAAACTGTTGATGACACGTGTCGTGATCTGGAAGAATGACTTAAGTTATATAATGGTGAGTTATCTATAACTATCCGAAATGCATCTCAACATCGGATAGTTAAGTCTGTAACTATTCGAAATGCACCTGAGCATCAGATAGTTAAATTTATACATGTGTTTTATAGTTAAATCAACAAAGCAAGTCTGTTGAGTTATCTGTAACTCCACAAACCATTTATTTTCTAATATGCCACTGTAGCAGTTGTAGAAACAGGACAGTTGGAAGGAAAAACCACGATCGCATGTATCACGCAGGAATTCACTTGTTGAAGGGAGAAGAAATTATCGTCGTCGATATGAATGAAGGAAATCCAACTGACCACTCAAGTAGAAGCAGTTACCACTAAAGAAATATAAAAGAAAAGAAGAAAAAGAAGTAAAGGGTGTGTGATCGATGGGTGTGGCCAATGTGTGTAGAGGAGGATCACCGAGCTTTCTGCAAGTGTTTGGATTAAAATGTTGCATATTTTTATAGGATCTTATTGGTTAAGTAGATTTACATGAGATTTATTAAAGTCATATTATGCATTTATTTCATTATTTAACCAATAAGAACCAATCCCCATTTTATACAGTTAAAAGTAGGAAATTATTTCAAACATACATCATTTATGAATTTTATGGATGACTTGATATTTTGATGTATTTATTGTTGTGAAAAGTTTATAATTCAATAGAAGATCATGGAAATTAAAGATTGGAGAAAGAAAATCAAGTGGGATTTAATCCCAATCGTTGAATCAAAGATGGATCTCCAAACTTGGAAACTCTCTATATAAAAGAGAGTGATGCACATCTAGGTTTGGCTCTTGCTCTTTTGGACCTTCACCTCATTCCAGCAACCGTCCTCCACACTTCCAAAGGGGAGCTCGTGATCTTGAAGGAGGGAAGAAGACCAGCAGCCATTCCTCCACACTTTCAACTCGGATTCCTCTTCAAAGCTCATTCCACAAGTCATCTCCACCAACAATCCTTCATCCCTCACATACAAGCAAAGGCAGCCACACATCCTTGTTGTTGTGAGCGTTTTTCCTCTATCATTTCTTCACTCCACGTCTTCCTACACTTCAGATCTATGTTTATCTTTAAGTTTACAATAGATTTATGTATTTAGATGTAAGTTTCTTCAAGTTTTATTGTATCAAATAGTTCATAGTAGACAGATTCGTATTTTTATGTGTTTATGCAATTGTATCCGAAAAACCTTGTTAGTTCATTGCTAAAATCATAGAAACAGACGTGATTGATGTTCTATTATCATGTATTGATGTTTACGGATGCTCCTATGAAGAAATCTTATTGTGTTATGTGAAAAAAAATTTGTATATGATGAAGATCTCGCATGCTTGTTTGCAGCTCTGCGTTTTTCTGTTCTGTGTTTAATCCAAGAGTTCATACATGTTCTGGAGCGATTTTGTTTAACTGAAAATTCTGAAAAACATCATAATCGTGACATTATAAGTCTTCTGTGATTCTCTAAAATTTCATAGCAATATGAGAAGATTTGTTGCCATTTTGAAGCTATAACTCTATCAAGCACAGAATTCGGTCTGAGACTCTTTTGTCGTGATTGTAACGTATTTTTATCACAACTCAGATCGCTTAAAAATTCAAATAAATATTTCATTAATATTTACATTTTGTCTATTTTGCAACGCATCTGACTTTGTAATTTTTGGTTGAGTAATTCGGGATTTATAAGGTTTTTAAGATACTGTTGTTAACGCGTAGAAGTTTTCAATTTTATGCATCATTTTCAATCCCCGAATTTTCAGTCATACCATTCATGCGTTTTTAAGTGTGAAAATTTTTATCTGAAGTCCACATTAACAGATCTGATTGAGATTAAATTTTCAGTCTAATCTGTTGATTGATCGATAAATTAAAAATCAGTAGACTTACTTTTTTTGTAGTCTAATTTATTTTTGGAAAGTATTTGCTTATCATATTCTTGTAATTAGAATCCTAGATTATCCCCATTTCTCTGTGGTTCGACCCGTACTTGCCGACGTACTTCATTGGATTCCATGCACTTGCGGTTTATAAATTTAAAACTTCTAAAATACCCAAATAGCAGGCAGCGTCGGCAATTCTCTGAAGTACCACACCAACCATCTCCACCAGTACCATAATCACCAACCATCAGAGGTCTGTGAGGATACTTTCCTGATGTTGGGTCGATTCCGAGCTAAACACAATGCCTGAAAACTACTGTGAGGAGTGATTGTGTCGCGGGAAGGGAAGCCATTTTCACCAAGCGTCAACTCATATCTCAGGAAATCGTAAAGCTTTTAGCCTTGGTTTCGGGTTGATACCTATATGCTGAAGAGGAGATCATTTTACAATTCTGTACTCGCGATTCTATAGGGAGAGGAGACAGAATTGTAAGTGGTTTAATTTTCAGTGGTGTAATCGTGTCGTATGTAGTGACAGAAGTATTTACTGTTGACTGAGATTACTTTACATTTCACCTTTCACCCATTTCCATGCTCATATCAAAACAAAAATACCAAAAACAACTTATCTGTGTTTATATTTTGTATTTGAGTGTTGTATTGTTTCTTTTGTATCGTGATTAATGTTATCTTTGTCAGTGTTGTGATTGTTTTATGTTTGTTTTAGTTTTACAGTTTACTGAAATTGGTTTGTTTAATAGACATAAAGATTTTAATGGTTACTGTTTGAATTACCTGAATGTTAGTATTGCCTAATGATAAATCCAATGTTTACTAACATTAAAGAGCTTAATTGATGTTATTTACAATCTATGGAACCGCCCAATGGTTGGCCGAATTCCTTTGTAAATAGTAGTATTAAATAGGAAAGACAGGCTCGTAGAGTTAACTTAAGTCCACGAGGTTAGTCCGTTGAGTTAGTCATAACTCAACGAACTTAGTCCATTGAGTTAACTATAACTCAACGAAGAGCTTATTGAATATATAAATTTGATTGTTAAAAATGGAACAGTTTGCAATTCTTAAGCAATTCCCTATGGGATCGACTTGTACTTGCATACTAATACAATAGACACTATGCACTTATAGTTAAAACACAAATTGAAATTAATATCTAATTTGTGTGAAAGGTTGTTTGTTTACTTCTAAAAAGAAATTCAGTGATATAGGCATAAAGATAAATTAACTAAGTAAAAATAGAAGTTAACAAATCCTAGTTTTTCTGGCTCGTTGTTGGGTAACTAATTCAAGTTTTTTGGTGCTGTTCTAGAGATCCAAACAAGTTCTTTTTGGCACCGTTGCCGGGGAATTAATATAAGCAACTATTAGAGCTGTTTTGTTTTAATAGCCAGAGTGTTATATGTTTTCTTCTGTAATTGAGAATATGGCATATGCTTATGCTCAAAGATTTCTAAAACTTGTAGTTAGCATATGTGAATTCTGCAATTCTGAAGGACACAACATTTCTAATTGTTTGAAACTGAGACGTTTGTAGATGGCTAGATCCCATGAACAACAAATGAATTATCCTCAATAAGATAGAGTTGAGTATGAGAATCCTATAGTTTACCTAACTGATGGTCAGTATAGAATGTGTAATATGTTGAGAGACACAGAAGTTTGGGTTAGGTATGACAGATTGGAGCATAGTATAGAGCAAAACCTGGACAAATTAGAATACTTTGTGTCAACAACAAGAAGTCAACCAATTAAACTATAAGGAAGCATATTCAGAACCTAAAATGGATATAATTTACGAAACTGAAAAAATCATAATGAAAATTGATCAAAAATTAAATGCAATGAGATTAGATGATCTGGAAAGAAAACTAAAAGCATTGGACGAATATACAATGAAAATACAAGTTATGCAACAGGACAATGGAAATTATAATGTTAGAGATCTGCATAATTTGCAAAATACACAACCAAAAGAAAATACTAATGCAAGAGAATTTAAAGAATGCACTTTAAAACTAAAAACAATTGAAGATTATAATCACGAAAATGATATACAAAAACATCATGAGAGTAACGAAAATCTGGAAGATGTATGTGTAACATTAAGATCTAGAACTGATATACCATCAAGAATGCAAAATGAAAATAATATGAAGGTGGATAAGAGTAAAAATCAAAATGATAATGAAAATGTAATAGCTGAAAATCTAGAAATCAATGAAGAACAATCTAAATCTATTAATGAGACTAAAAATGATCAAACAAATCAAACGAAAGAAAAAGAATCTTTTAAATCACAATCCTTAGCACCCTATTACAAGAATTTGATTTAGAAATTAAAGATAAAAAAGGTTGTGAGAATGTAGTAGCAAATCATTTATCAAGATTACAAATAGGAAAATCAAATATTGAAATTAAGGATAATTTTTTCGATGAACAATTAATGACCATCAACACAATACCTTGGTATGCAGACATAGTTAATTACTTAGTTACTGGTTTAACACCTAAGGATTGGAATAGACAGGATAAGAAATTGTTTTTCTCAAGAGTAAAATATTACTATTGGGAAGACCCATACTTATTTAAGAAATGTCTTGATCTGGTTTTAAGGATGTGTGTTCCAGAAACTGAATATCAGAGCATATTGTCTTTCTATCATGACCAAGCTTGTGGAGGGCATTTTGGCTCAGGGAAAACTGTTGCAAAAATTCTACAATGGGTTTTATTGGCCAATGTTTAGAATGAAAAGTGCATATTATTAACGGTTAAATGATGGTTAATTGCATAATATTTAGCTTATCATATAACAATTAAGCCATTATGTTATGATTGCACTGTTATATGCTTTAATTGAAGAATCTGCTTAATTTTAGGGAATTAATGTTAATTTAGTACATTTATGAACTGTCGGTAAGTTGCAGGCTGTGAAATTCTTAAGTATCTGAATTTTCTGATAATTCGGACAGTTATGTTTAACAGACCGATCATGTTGGATAGTTATGTTTAAATTGCCGAGCAGTTATGTTTTGAAAGTTTCCTGAAGTTAACAACTAGTCGTTTCGTTGCATTAATTTCTCATTTAGCTAAACATTAAGTTAACGTGTGTTTTTATTAAAAAGCATGATATGTTTTAAAGTTATATCTTCTGTATCATGAACAGTGCACGTTTTGATAACTCGTTAAGTTAGTGAGTAAAAGAAGAGACGAACTCGTTAAGTTAACATAACTAAACGCGTTGAGTTGCTATATTGAATACTAAGGCAACGCGTTAGGTTAGCGTTATAAACTTAAGTTGTTATTTTTGCACGTGGTAAAATTCTTATTATAAAAACATTTGTTTATTACTAAATCGGTGAGTTAGCTGTAACTATCCGAAATGCATCTGAGCATTGGATAGTTAGACTTGTAACTCTTCAAAATGTTATTTTATGATTAAACTGTTGCTGACACGTGTTGAGATCTAGTAGATTTACTTAAGTTATATATCGGTGAGTTGTTTATAACTATCCGAAATGCACATGAGCATCAGATAGTTAAGTTTATAAGTATCCAAAATGCACCTGAGCATCAGATAGTTAAATTTATGCACGTGTTTTATAGTTAAATCAATGAAGAAAGTCCGTTGAGTCATCTGTAACTCCACGAACTATATATTTTCTAATATGCCACTATAGCGGTTGCAGGAACAGACAGTTGGAGGAGAAAAACCACGTTTGCACGTATCGCATAGGGAAAGAAATCATTGCCGTTGATAAGAATGAAGGAAATCCAACAGACCATTCAAGCAGAAGCAGTTACTACTGAAGAAATATAAAGGAAAAGAAGAGAAAAGAAGAAGGGTGTGATCAATGGGCGGACAGCGTGTGCAGAGGAGGATCGACGACGCAATTTTCTAAAGTACCACACCAACCATCATCATCACCACCATAATCACCAACCATCGAAGGTCTATGAGGATACTTGCCTGATGTCGGGTCGATTCCGAACCAAACACAGTGCTTGACAACCACTGTGAGGAGTGATTGCGTCGTAGGAAGGGAAGCCATTTTCACCAAGTGCCGACTCATATTTCAGGAGATCGTAAAGCTTTTAACCTTGGCTTCGGGTTGATGCCTGTATGCTAAAGAGGAGATCATCTTGCAATTCTGGACTCACGATTCTATAGGGAGAGGAGACAGGATTGTAATTGATTTAATTTTCAATGGTGTAATCACGTTGCAAGTAGTGTCGGAAGTATTTACTGTCAAGTGAGATTACTTTACATTTCACTTATCACCCATTTCCATGTTCATATTAAAACAAAATTACCAAAAACAATTTATCTATGTTTGTATGTTGTATTTGAGTGTTGTATTGTTTGTGTTGTATCGTGATTAATGTTATCTTTGTTAGTGTTATAATTGTTTTATGTTTATTTTAGATTTACAGTTTACTGAAATTAGTTCGTTCAAAAGACTTAAAGATTTTAATGGTTACTATTTGAATTATCTGAATGTTAGTATTGCTTCATGATAAATCCAATGTTAACTAGCATTAAAGAGCTTAATTGATGTTATTTACAATCTGTGGAATCGCCTAATGGTTGGCCAAATTCCTCTGTAAATAGCAGTATTAAAAAGAAAAATCAGGCTTGTGGAGTTAACTTAAGTCCACGAGGTTAGTCCGTTGAGTTAGCCATAACTCAACGAACTTAGTCCGTTGAGTTAACTATAAGTCAACGGAGAGCTTATTGAATATTTAAATTTGATTGTTAACAAACGAACAGCTCTCAAGTTCGTCAGCAATTCCCTATAGGATCGACTTGTACTTGCACATTGATACAATAGACATTGTGCACTTGCAGTTAAAGTACAAATTGGAATTAATATCTAAATTGTATTAAAGGTTGTTTGTTTACTTCTAAAAGAAAGAATAGGCATAAAGATAAATTAATTAAGTATAACAGAAGTAACAAATCCAAGTTTTTCTAGTGTAGTGCTGGGAAAACCCAAACATGTTTTATGGCGTCGTTGCCGGGGAATTGAATTGAATTGACTTGAATTGAATTGAATTGAATTGAATTAAGCAACTGTCAGAGCTGTTCGTTTTAATAGCCAGAGTTGTGTGTTTTCTTCTGTAATTGAGAATATAGCATATGCTTATGCTCAAAGATTTCTGAAACCTGTAATTAGCATATGTGAATTTTGCAATTCTGAAGGACATGACATTTCTGATTGTTTGAAATTGAAATGTTTACAGATTATTAGATCTCATGAACAACAAATGAATTATCCTCAATATAATAGAGCCAAGTATGAGAATCCTGTAGTTTATCCAACTAATGGTCAGTATAGAATGTGTAATATGATGAGAGACACTGAAGCTTGGGTTAGCTATAACAGACTGGAGCATAGTATAGAGTAAAATTTGGACAAACTGGAATACTTTGTGTGTTAACAACAAGAAGTCAACCAATTAAACTATAAGGAGGCATATTTAGAACCTAAACAGGATATAATTTACGAAATAGAAAACGCCATAAAGAAAATTGATCAAAAATTGAATACAATGAAATTAGATGATCTAGAACAAAAATTAAAAGCATTAGACGAAAATGCAATGAAAATACAAGTTATGTAATAGGACAATGAAAATTATAATGTTATAAACCTGCATAATTTGCAAAATATACAACAAACATAAAAGACTAATGCAAGAGAATTTAAAGAATGCACTTTAAAACTAAAAACAATTGAAGATCATAATCACGAAAATGATATACAAAAACATCATGAAAGTAACGAAAATCTAGAAGATGTATGTGTAACATTAAGATCTGGAACTGATATACCACCAAGAACTCAAAATGAAAATGATATGAAGGTGGACAAGAGTAAAAATCAAAATGATAATGAAAATATAGCTGAAAATCTAGAAATCACTGAAGAACAATCTGAATCTGCGAATGAAGCTAAAAGTGATCAAACAAATCAACTGAAAGAAAAAGAGTCTTTCAAATCAAAATCTTCAGCACCCTATCCTGAAAGATTACAATAAACAATACCTGAAAGATAAGAGAAAATTAGAGAAATTTTTGAATAAGTACAAGTTAACATTCCTTTGTTAGATCTATTGCAGAAAATGCCACTTTGTGCTAAAATTCTGAAGGATTGGTGTACTAAGAAAAGAGAGCGAAAAGTTCTTAGAAAGGTCTTTTTAGCTGAGCAAAGTAGTTCCCTATTTCTGCTACAAATTCCTAAAAAGTTATCTGATCCTGGAATCCCTGTTATATCATGCACCATAGGAAATACCATTTTAGAAAGAACATTAATAGACTTAGTTGCAGGTATAAATGTTATGCTAAGTGATATATTTGCATTCTTAGGATTAGAAGGCTTAACTCCTACTAGTACGGTTATTCAATTAGTTGATAGAAGTATAAGATACCCTAGAGGAAAAATAGAGGATGTCTTAATTAAAATCAAAAATTTTATATATCCTATTGATATTGTAATTTTGGATTCCCAACAAATTAAGCATAAAAATAGTGATACATCTTTAATTTTGGGAAGGCCATTTTTAGCAACATCAGGGGCTGTTATAAATTGTAAAACTAGAGTAATGAAGTTAGCATATGGTAATGAGGATACTCAATTAAATATTTTCAAACTAGAAAGGTTTGAAGAGTTAGAAAGATCCTTACATACCATAGACTTTTTAGAGGATGAAGGAGATATGCTAGATGATGTAATTCAAGAAGAATTAAATAGGCAAATCAATTCTGAAATTTTAGAAGAAAGTGAAAGCATAAATATAGAAGGAGATCGGGAAGAAATTAATTTAAAAAATGATGATGTTCAGTTAGGAACTCTAGCTTCTGATGGGCAGCATTTAGAATTAAAACCTTTACCTCCTGAATTAACCTATATATTTCTGGAAGATAAACGAACCTGTCCAATCATTATTGCTTCAGATTTAAAAGAGTATCAAATAGCTAAATTAAAAGATGTAGTAAAAAGTTATAAAGAAGCAATAGGATGGACTATGACTGATATAAAAGGGTTAAGTTCAACTTTATGCTGTCACCACATATATTTAGAAGAGAATGCTAAACCTGTTAGAATTCCTGAGAGGAGATTAAATCCAAACCTTAAAGAAGTAGTCAGGAAGGAAATAGTTAAATGGTTAGATAATGATATAATTTATTTGATTTCTAATAGCTCGTGGGTTAGTCCAATCCATGTAGTTCCCAAGAAATCAGGATTAACAGTTATTAGGAATGAAAGTCAAAACTTGATACCTACTAGAATTCAATCAGGCTGGAGAGTATGTATAGACTATAGAAAACTGAATGCTGTGACTAGGAAAGATCATTTTCCCTTACCTTTAATAGATCAAATGCTGGAAAGATTAGCAGGGCAAGAATATTTTTGTTTCCTAGACGGATATTTAGTGTATAATCAAATTCCAGTAGCATTAGAGGATTAAGAGAAAACAACTTTTACCTGTCCTAATGGAACTTATGCTTTTAAAACAATGCCATTCGGATTATGCAATGCGCTAGCTACCCTTCAAAGGTGTGTGCAGGGCATATTTACTAGAATGACTGAAGAATGTTTAGAAATATTTATGGATGATTTTACTGTATATGGTAACTCATATGAAGTGTGTTTAAGCAATTTAGACCAAATATTAAAACGCTGTGTGGAAAAAAATCTGGTTTTAAATTGGGAAAAATGTCACTTCATGGTTAAACAAGGAATAGTCTTAGGGCATGTTGTTTCTAAAAAAGGGTTGGAAGTAGATAAAGCTAAAATAGAAGTAATTTCTAATCTACTAGAAACTAAATCAATAAAAGATATTAGATCATTTCTAGGACATGCTGGTTTTTATAGAAGATTTATTAAAGACTTTAGCAAGATAGCTAGACCTTTAACTAATCTATTAAAAGATGTTCCATTTAACTTTGATAAAAATTGCAAGGAAGCATTTTTAAGACTTAAGACTAGCTTAATTTCAACTCCTATAATTCAAGCACCTGATTGGAACTATCCATTTGAATTAATGTGCGATGCTTCTGATTTTGCTGTAGGAGCAGTGTTAGGACAGAAGATAGAAAAATCTCCTAGAGTGATTCATTATGCAAGCAAAACCTTAAATGATGCTCAAGTTAATTACACAACTACTGAAAAAGAATTATTAGCTGTTGTGTTTGCTTTAGAAAAGTTTAGATCATATCTGATTGGAGCTAAAGTAATAGTATACACGGATCATTCAGCTCTAAAACATCTAATAATGAAAAAAGAAACTAAACCTAGATTGATCCGATGGATATTATTATTTCAAGAATTTGATTTAGAAATTAAAGATAAAAAAGGTTGTGAGAATGTAGTAGCAGATCATTTATCAAGATTACAAATAGAAAAATCAAATATTGAAATTAAGGATAATTTTTCTGATGAATAGTTAATGACCATCAACACAATGCCTTGGTATGCAAATATAGTTAATTACTTAGTTACTGGTTTGACACCTAAGGATTGGAATAGACAGGATAAGAAATTATTTTTCTCAAGAGTAAAATATTACTATTGGGAAGACCCTTACTTATTTAAGAAATGTCCTGTTCTGGTTTTAAGGAGGTGTGTTCCAGAAATTGAATATCCGAGCATATTGTCTTTCTGTCATGACCAAGCTTGTCGAGGGCATTTTGGTTCAGGGAAAACTACTGCAAAAATTCTGCAATGTGAGTTTTATTGGCCAACACTATTCAAAGATGCTCATAAATATTGCTTAAGTTGTTTAAGATGTCAACAAATAGGAAGAATATCAAAGTGGAATATGATGCCTCTTAATCCTATTGTTGATGTTAAAATCTTTGATGTGTGGGGAATAGATTTTATGGGTCCATTTCCTATGTCTAATCAATTTAATTAAATTTTGTTGGGGGTGGATTATGTATCAAAATGGATAGAAGCTATTCCTACAAAAACTAATGACAACAAAGTGGTAATTCAATTTATAAGAACAAATATATTTGCGAGATTTTGAATACCTAAAGCTATTATCAGTGATAGAGGAACTCATTTCTGTAATAGAAGTTTTGACGCCTTAATGAAGAAATATGGAGTAAACCACAAAATTGCAACATCATATCATCCGCAAACAAGTGGACAAGTAGAAAGTGCAAACTAACAAATTAAACTAATCTTGGAAAAAGTAGTAAATCCTACTAGAATAGATTGAGCTAATAGATTGGTAGATGCACTTTGGGCTTATAGAACTGCTTATAAAATGAGCTTAGGTATGTCACCTTTTAGGCTAGTATATGGAAATAGTTGTCATTTACTTGCTGAAATAGAAGATAAAGCTTATTGGGCATTAAAAACTCTGAACACTAATTTAAATCAAGCTGCTGAAAAAAGAAAAATGCAATTAATTGAATTAGAAGAATTTAGAAATGAAGCTTATTCAAAGACTGTCAAAGAAAAAGAAAAAATTAAATTTTGGCATGATAGAAAAATTATTCCTAAAAGCTTTGAAATAGGACAAGAAGTATATCTTTATATGGCTAGACTCTATAACCATCCAGGAAAATTGAAATCTAGATGGGCAGGACCTTACATAGTTCGAAATGTTTATCCTTATGGAGCTATTGAAATTGAAAATCCTAAAAATCATAATATATTTAAAGTAAATGGACAAAGACTTAAACCTATTTTGTAAACACCAAAAAGCTCTTTTGGAATTATAGAAGAAGTCAGAGTAGAGGATTACTCGAGCTTTACTTAGTAAAAAATCAGTTTTTATGTTTATATAGAAATTAAAAAAAAAAAACATTTAAATATATATAAAACATAAAAAATCGTTGCGGTTCAACCGACTGGATCCATTGGTATGACCAGAACATTAAAAAATATGAATATTAATTTTTCAAAAAAAAAAAAAAATTTGGTTTTATTGAAATATAGTATTGGTTCAACCGAAGGAAAAAATTAAAAATATATATATATATATATATATATATATATATTTAGGTCTGATGAAACATAGTATCAGTTAAACCGGTAAAAAAAAAAGAAGAAAAACTATTCTCTGTAATATTTTTATTATATTTGCTTGTATAGGGAGTCCGTTGAGTTACGCTTAACTCAACGAGCTTACTCCGTTGAGTCTTGAGTTAGTCAATGAGCTTATTCCATTGAGTTAACTGTAACTCAACGGAGTACTGTAGCTAAGATCGTAGATAAAATAGTAATAGTTGGTTCGAAAAATGACCCGATTACTTGCCTAAACTTAGGGCTTATTTAAACTAAAACCTAGGGTTTTAGGGGCATTATCTGGCAAATCATTTAGAATCTAGAATAGTAACAGAATAGATTGGTAGTCAGGAGGAGCAAGAAAGTGAAGAAAATGAAGAGGCTGAAAGAAGCCATTTGGACAAAAATAATTTCATAGATTCGATTGAAGAACAAGAAACTCTTCAGCAAATTATGGAAAAAATTCAAGAAAGAGTGGAGAGTTCTGCCAGCTCACCACTACAAACAGAAATAGAAATTCAGGAATCTGAAGAGAATGTCCAAATGCAGCCTATGCTAGAGGAAGATCAAGAACAAACCCCTTAGGAGCAACAAAGTCACCTTCCTAACCCGATTGAAACAACAATTTTGAATGAAGTACATTTTTGTAGTCAGGAAGCTTATACCAAATATCAAGAAATAAGGGGTTACTACATTATTTACAATAGACCAGTAAATTGGGATGGAATGCAAGAAATCAAAGAATTATTTGAATTCCAAGGTCTATTGCAATTTATATCTCAAGAAAGAATGCATGTAGTTTATGAAAATTTAGTGCCATGTTTTTATGCTAATTTGAGAGAAGGAGAAGGAGGATTAATTTCAAATGTAGAGGAAGCTGATGTACAGATAACACCAGAGCTTCTCCATAATATTTTTGGTTTAAAGAATGAAGGAACAAAAATTTTGGAAGATACAACTGCAGTTGAATGGACTGAACTGCAAATTAAGGATTGTTTAGCTATCAATCTTGGTGTGCCATTATTAAACAGATTGAAGCATTTAAATGGTAAAGCACACATGGTAGTTAACATTCTGATTAAGAATGTCTATCAATGATAGAGCCATGACATAGAATTAAGTCAATTTGTCAAGTGGGCCACATATGCAGTTGTAAATAAGATCCAAATAAATTGGTCTGCAGTTTTTGTCTCCAAGCTGAAAATAGTGAAGAAGAAATTATTTTATGGAGATTTGATTTCACTGCTGATGGTGGACTGTATCGATTTCACTAAATGGACATCAAAAAGGATCAGATCTAGAACCATTTCAGTGAAAGAATACAGGAATTTTGTAGCTACAGAACTAGCAGTACCTTCTGGAGGAATTACAGGAGCTGTAGAGAGGATTAATCAATTAGAACTTCAATTAGAAAAACTCCAGAAGGAAGTAGATGAACTTAGGCATAGAGATTAAATTGTATTGTTCGTTTACTTATGTAAAATTGTTTGATGTACTTGTAATGTAATTGATTCATATTAATGAATATAATTTTTCAGATTCAATTTTCATACGTGTTTTGGATGTGAAATGAATGGAATTTATTGAATATTATGTCATTGTGGAACTTTATGAATGAATATATAACAGATTTACAATTTGCTGAATGACAGGATAACTGCTTAAAAATTTCTACATGTTATAAGGTAAAATGTAAATTTTACATAACATAAAATGACCTGCAAGTTAAATCTTTATATAAGATTTAGATTTAAATGAATTTTAATCAAAATGATGCATTAATGACATAGATTTAACTTTATTACAGTTAGCAGAATGAAAAAGAAAGAAAAAAAAGAACAAAGAGGAACTTACGAGAGTAGAACTTAGAAGTTGCTAAGTGTTAACTCAACGAAGTAAGTCCGTTGAGTTAAACGTAACTCCACGAGGTCAGTAATATAATATAAGATTACTCCATTGAGTTATCAATAACTCAACGAAGTTAGTTTGTGGAGTTAGCAACAGTAACCGACTGTATTCTGTTGAGTTTTCTGTAACTCAATGAGGTTAGTTCGTGGATTAAGCAGAACAGTTATTCTGTTAACCATGAACGAAACTTCGTCGGTTTAGCGGTTACCAAAATTTGAAATTAGTAGTGGTACACGTACCCATATAAACAGGAACCACGATGCATGTTGCAAGACACGTTCTTGCAACGAGATTTATTCACTTTATGGATGCGCAGTATATATATAAAACAGAATGTTATTTACGAGTACCAGCACTTTTAAAATAAAGGAGAATGCATTGGAGGAACTGGAAGGAGAAGCAGTTGATTCAACTTCATCCGACAACAAATATTTATAGAATGGAAAGCTTTAGACTGGTATGTAATTAATCTTCTGCTATTTATTTATGAGCACATGAACTCGTTCTCTAAGCACTAAACGATTAGTAAGAACACCTACCTAGGAATTTTCATTGTAGAGGAGTACTGAAAAATTTTCTAAACTAAACTTTAACGAAATTCTTTAGGGTGTAGCTAACCTTTCTTTCAAGGAGAACGTAGAGATGGCTGCTCCAATAGAAAAACTATTAGGAGAGATTTTGTATCCTAAATTAATTGATGAACCTTCATGTATTCGATTGCCAAACTTTGAGGGAGATATGTTTGAACTGAAATCTAATTATATTAGTCAATTGCCACATTTTCATGGATTAGAAAGAGAGGATGCCTATTACTTCCTTAGAGAATTTAACGAAGTTTGTCAAATGATGAAAATGCCGAACATGAGTATAGATGTTATTAAACTTAGATATATTCCTTTTTCTTTAAAAGACACAGCTAAGAGATGGTTATATACTCTATCGCCTGATTCAATTTCTACATGGACTGAATCTTGCTCTGTTTTTTTGGAAAAATATTATCCAACACATCAAATGATTAAAAAGAAGAAAGAAATATTAATGTGTAGCCAAAAATAGGGTGAATCATTCTGGAAATATTTTGAAATATTTAAAGATTTGCTAACTCAATGTCCACATCATGCAATGAGTAAAGCACAATTAATAGGTATAATTTATGAAGGCATAGATGTTTCAACGAAATCTTTATTAGAATCTACTTATCAAAATGGATTTTTAAAGTTATGTAGTGAAGAAGCATGGGCATATTTAGAAAATTTTACAAAAAGAATTGCATAGTGGGAAAATTTGGCTGAAGCTATTGCAGATAAAAGAATATTGCCAAGAGGAATGCATGAAATAAATTCCAATACTATGCTTGAGGTGAAATTAAATGAATTAACAAAGAAAATAGAAGAGTTATCACTAAATCAAAAGCTAGCAGAAAAGAATGCAAACATAAATGACTTAGATATTATTTATGCTAGAAACCAGAGAGATAACTTGGGAAATTCTTATCATCCTAATTGGAGAAATCACTCGAATTTATCTTGGAGGAACAACAATTTCCAGGGAGGAGAAAATATAAATGAGAAGAACATAAGTTATGAAGTATTAATTGAACAAGGAGCTAGAATAGAGAAATTAGAAAAGATAATCCAACAAGTAAACAATTGTCTAGAATTTATATTTGGAAATGCTGCAATTCAAAATCAGAATAGAAATATATCACTTAGACAGAAGGAACCAATGGAAGTTAGACCTACTGGAGGATTGCCAATACAAGCTATACTTAATCCTGTCAATAGAACGGTTAATGAAATTGATGCCTCTTCTAGGAGGGCAGCTAAATGAAGCAGCATATCTGAAGCAACTATCTGTATGTATATATGTTTTTTATTTTTAGTTATTAGTATTGTAGAGTTAATTTTTAACTCAACAAACTTAGTCCGTTGAGTTATGCCTTAACTCCACGAGTGTGTGCAGTAATTAGGTTAATTTTTGTCTCTACTAAATTTTTGTTTATGTTTTACAGAATTGACAAATGGAATTTATGCAATTACCAATGGATGCACTAAGGAAAGTACTAAGTAACTTGTCAGCTAAAGATCTATGTAGGCTGTGTTGTGTATTAAAGGAAATTAAAGATTGTATTGAAGAAAAATATTTTCAGGGACTACAAGGTGCAAAAATGACTAAGATTAGAGAAGGATTCATATGGAGGTCATTTAATCGTAGTTCAAATACCTATGAATATCTGACTATGGAAGAAACTACTAGAATTCCACCCAATGCATTAGAAGGAATAAATGATATTATGGGGATAGATGAAGGATTAATCATATACAAGACGAGACCAAGGTATGCAAGTTTATTATTACTAGATATTTTGATAAGAAATCCTATAACAGGAGAAGAATGGAATATAGGAAGACCTAATAGATTTGAAGCACCAACTGTAAATTGTGGGTCAGCTTTGATATTTTTTAATAAAAATTCTGCAATTCCTGAAAAATTATATTATTGGAGACCTACAGGAAATTCGGGTGAAGATTTACGCTTAAGTGTGAATAATTTTCTAAACAGATCTTGGAATGAAAACATTATAATATACCTAGGACAGAAATCATTAAACAACCAAACACATGTCATACTTGATGGATATATCTATTTAGTCACAAAGATATCAATAGCATATAGATCTGATTTATACATAGTGAGCATAGACAGTTATGAAGATTATATAGAAATTTTACCTATACCGAGTGAAATAGCTAAACCACCATCTGTAGAATTTAATGAAATTCAAATAGGAATGTGGTATAATGAAGAAGATGATCCTACTTTATGTCTGATAAGATGGTGGGATGAATTGATGAAATTTCAAATATGGATTATGGAAAACATAAATGAATGGAAGTGGGAAGAGGAGTATTTTGAAATAGATGTAGAAATAAAAGCTGCAACATTACCTGGAACAAAAAAGGATCCCTTTCTGCATTACATATCATTAATGGTAATACACTCATATTTGGAATTTATAATATATTACATGTTTACAAATTAAGAAGGAACAAGAACTACATTAAAACAGAATTAATAGCAAGAAGAACTATGCCTAAAAAGTTTGCTTGGACTGATATATTTATTCCATTTGTTTCTACTTTTCAATCATGTTCTTAAGATGTGATTTTGTGTGTTTAATGTTGTGTGTATTCTGCATTTATTGTTAAAAAAAAAAGAAAAAAATTTATAGTTTTCATTTTCATTTTATAAAAAAAAATAAACAAAACAAAATATCAATCCAGTTTGTTGGTATCTGTTCTGGAAAACCAACTGGCTTGCTTGTGAGCCACCAAAGGCATACGAGCCTAGGTTCCACACAAGACACTGATTTATTAATATCTGTTAAATGTTATTTTGTTTTATATTTTACTTTTATCTGTGAATGAAAAGTTTTTTAGAATCAAAAATCGGAATATGCAGAAGGAGATACAAATAAAACAAGGTATGTAACTAATTACTCGTCCTCAATTTTAAATCAAGCAAAACTGTATTCATGCCTACTACAATTACTGTATTTATTGTCAAATCTTTTACATTGAGGACAATGCAAAATGTAGGTATGGGGGGGAGGTAATTAAAGTAACAGCCATGTAAGTTTGTTAATTAAAGGAATTAAAATGGTACTGCAAAGTTTTGAGGAAATCGAAAATTTTCATGAACTTGCTGTAACTATCCGATAATTGAGATTGTAAAATTTTCTATAAACTACTTGAATGTTATATTTAGAAGGCTATATAAGATGCTACTAAATTTACTATTTATGCAAATCTAGATATAGTATCTTATGTTTTTCTGAATTTCATGAGTTTAACAGTTTCACAATTTTAAAATGAAATCAGAATGCTTAATAAAAAAATTAATAAATTATTTGAAGTCCTGAAAGGGCTGAGATGTGAATTCTAGATTAAATGAAACACATATGATTAAAGATACATTTAATTTGACTGATTGAACTTGTAGAATGATTTATGTGTAGATCTTATTAAACTACAGAAAAAGTATGAGCTTATTGTTATGGATTCATATTTTCAATAACTAATAGAAGCAGGACTATATGAGATTGGCGCTTTACTACATCTATATTAATGAAATACATACATATATAGTATGTGATTAATGTTTTGTTTTGTGTTTGTAGTTTTGATTGGAAAAAAAAAAATAAAAAAAAGGAAAAAAAAAAAGGGAAATTTGAGAGTTATTGACTTGTTTGATCACGAGCCTTTTGTACTTGAGCAGATAGGTATGTAAGGATTGTTGTTTAGAATGAAAAAGTGCATATTATTAACGATTAAATGATGGTTAAATGCATAATATTTAGCTTATCATATGAGAATTAAGTCATTATGTTATAATTGCACTGTTATATGCTTTAATTGAAGAATCTGCTTAATTTTGGGGAATTAATGTTAATTTAGTACATTTATGAACTGTCGGTAAATTGTAGGTTGTGAAATTCTTAAGTATCCGAAAATGCAACTGAGCATCGGATAGTTATACCTGTAACTCTCCGAAATGTTATTTTATGTTTAAACTGCTGTTGGCACGTGTCGAGATCTGGTAGATTTACTTAAGTTATAACTCGTTAAGTTAGCATAAATGTACACATTGAGTTGCTATATTGAACACTAAGGCAACGCGTTAGGTTAGCGTTATAAACTTAAGTTGTTATTTTTGCATGTGTTTTATAGTTAAATCAACGAAGGAAGTCCGTTGAGTTATCTGTAACTTCATGGACTATATATTTTCTAATATGCCACTATAGCGGTTGCAGGAACAGATAGTTGGAAGGAAAAACCACGTTTGCCCGTATCACGTAGGAATTCAATCGTGTAGGGAGAAAGAAATCATCGTCGTTGATCTGAAGGAAGGAAATCCAACCGACCATTCAAGCAAAAGCAGTTACTATTGAAGAAATATAAAAGAAAAGAAAGAAAAAAAGAAGAAGTGTGTGATCGATGGACGGCCAGTGTATACAGAGGAGGAGCACCGAGCTTTCTGCAGACAATATCAGCGATTCTCCGAAGTATCACACCAACCATCGTTATCACCACCATAATCACCAATCATCGGAGGTCTGTGAGGATACTTGCCTGATGTCGGGTTGATTCCGAGCCAAACACAGTGCTTGACAACCACTATGAGGAGTGATCGCGTCGCGGGAAGGGAAGACATTTTCACCAAGCGCTGACTCATATTTCAGGAGATCGTAAAGCTTTTAGCCTTGGCTTCGGGTTGATGCCTGTATGCTAAAGAGGAGATCATCTTGCAATTCTGGACTCGTGATTCTATAGGGAGAGGAGACAGAATTGTAAGTCGTTTAATTTTCAGTGGTGTAATCACGTTGCAAGTAGTGTCGGAAGTATTTACTATCAAATGAGATTACTTTACATTTCACCTTTCGCCCATTTCATCAAAAACAAAAATACCAAAAACAATTTATCTTTGTTTGTATGTTGTATTTGAGTGTTGTATTGTTTGTGTTGTATTGTGATTAATGTTATCTGTATCAGTTTTATGATTGTTTTATGTTACCCATAACTAAACGAACTTAGTCCGTTGAGTTAACTGTAAGTCAACGGAGTGCTTATTGAATATAAATTTGAATTGTTCAGAATCAAACATTTCTTAAATTCGTCAGCAATTCCCTATGGGGTCGACTTGTACTTGCACACTGATACAATAGACACTGTGGACTTGCAGTTAAAGTACATATTGGAATTAATATCTAAATTGTATTAAAGGTTGTTTGTTTACTTCTAAAAGAAAGAATAGGCATAAAGATAAATTAACTAAGTAAAAATAGAAGTAACAAATCCAAGTTTTTCTAGTGTAGTGTTGGGAAAACCCAAACAATTATTGACCTAAAAAGGACTCTTAAAATCTGGCAACCTATGATCTTGATTAGATCTGGGATTGTTGACTGAAAGCTCGTTACATGGGTACACTAGAAAGCTCTTGTTTGATTCAAGCTTGTCAAATTAACTTTTAAAGTACAAAAAAATAAAAGAAAAAAGAAAAAAAAACATATACTATTCTAAAAAGATATAAGTATTTTGTGAAATACAAATATCTTATGATCGAGTATATTTTCTGTTATCTAGAATTGCTGAAATATGAATATGGAATTGACTTTTGAAGTTGTTTAATGGAGATACAATTCTTTATTCTACTTGTCTTAATCAGATTGAATTGGATTGTACTTTGATTCGTATGTTGTTGAAATTTCTTCTAGAAATTTTATTGGAAAATTCAGGATGACAAATGATGGAAAGAAGAACAAACGATAATATAATTAACACTTATGTGATGATGATATACTTTATATGTAATTTGCATATATTCTAAGTATATTCGCAGGTTGATTATTGAAACATACAGAATATATTTTTATGCTAAACAGAAGAAAAAAAGAAAGGGGAAGAATTAGTTCTAGCACTTTTTGAATCATCTGAATGTTAGTATTGCTTAATGATAAATCCAATGTTAACCAGCATTAAAAAGCTTAAATGATGTTATTTACAATCTGTGGAATCGCCCAATGGTTGGCTGAATTCCTCTGTAAATAGTAGTATTATAAAGAAGAGACAGACTCGTGGAGTTAACTTAAGTCCATGAGGATAGTCTGTTGAGTTAGCCATAACTCAACGAACTTAGTCTGTTGAGTTAACTGTAACTCAACGGAGTGCTTATTGAATATAAATTTGAATTGTTCAGAATCAAACATTTCTTAAATTCGTTAGCAATTCCCTATGGGATCGACCTACACTTGTACATTGATACAATAGACACTGTGCACTTGCAGTTAAAGTACAAATTGGAATTAATATCTAAATTGTATTAAAGGTTGTTTGTTTACTTCTAAAAGAAATAATAGGCATAAAGATAAATTAACTAAGTAAAAATAGAAGTAACAAATCCAAGTTTTTCTAGTGTAGTGCTGGGAAAACCCAAACAAGTTTTATGGCGCCGCTGCCGGGGAATTGAATTGAATTGAATTGAGTCGAAGTAAATTGAATTGAATTGAATTAATATAAGTAATTGATAGAGCTGTTTCGTTTTAATAGCCAGAGTTGTGTGTTTTCTTCTGTAATTGAGAATATGGCATATGCTTATGCTCAAAGATTTCTGAAACCTTTAATTAGCATATGTGAATTCTGCAATTCTGAAGGACACGACATTTCTGATTGTTTGAAATTGAGACATTTACAGATTGTTAGATCCCATGAACAACTAATGAATTATTGTCAATATAATAGAGCCGAGTATGAGAATTCTATAGTTTACCCAACTGATAGTCAGTATAGAATGTGTAATATGATGAGAGACACTGAAGTTTGGGATAGCTATGACAGATTGGAGCATAGTATAGAGCAAAATCTAGACAAACTAGAATACTTTGTGTGTCAACAACAAGAAGTCAACCAATTAAACTATAAGGAGGCATATTCAGAACCTAAACAGGATATAATTTACGAAACTAAAAAAGTCATAAAGAAAATTGATCAAAAATTGAATGCAATGAAATTAGATGATTTGGAAACAAAATTAAAAGCATTAGACAAAAATGCATTGAAAATACAAGTTTTGCAACAGGACAATGAAAATTATAATGTTATAAACCTGCACAACTTGCAAAATATACAACTAGAAAACACTAATGTAAGAGAATTTAAAGAATGCACTTTAAAACTAAAAACAATTGAAGATCATAATTACGAAAATGATATACAAAAACATCATGAAAGTAACGAAAATCTGGAAGTTGTATGTGTAACATTAAGATCTGAAACTGATATACCACCAAGAACTCAAAATGAAAATGATATGAAGGTGGACAAGAGTAAAAATCAAAATGATAATGAAAATGTAATAGCTGAAAATCTAGAAATCACTAAAGAACAATCTGAATCTACAATTGAAGTTAAAAATGATCAAACAAATCAATTGAAAGAAAAAGAGTCTTTGAAATCAAAATCTTTAGCACCCTATCCTGAAAGATTACAACAAACAATTCCTGAAAAACAAAAAAAAAAAGAGAAATTTTTGAAAAAGTACAAGTTAACATTCCTTTGTTAGATCTATTGCAAAATATGCCACCTTATGCTAAATTTCTGAAGGATTGGTGTACTAAGAAAAGAGAGCGAAAAGTTCTTTGAAAGGTCTTTTTAGCTGAGCAAAGTAGTTCCCTATTTCTGCCACAAATTCCTAAAAAGTTATCTAATCCTGGAATCCCTGTTATATCATGCACCATAGGAAATACCATTTTAGAAAGAACCTTAATAGACTTAGGTGCAGGTATAAATGTTATGCCAAGTGATATATTTGCATCCTTAGGATTAGAAGGCTTAACTCCTACTAGTACGGTTATTCAATTAGATGATAGAAGTATAAGATACCCTAGAGGAAAAATAGAGGATGTCTTAATTAAAATCAAAAATTTTATATATCCTATTGATATTGTAATTTTGGATTCCCAACAAATTAAGCATAAAAATAGTGATACATCTTTAATTTTGGGAAGACTATTTTTAGCAACATCAGGGGCTGTTATAAATTGTAAAACTAGAGTAATGAAGTTAGCATATGGTAATGAGGATACTCAATTAAATATTTTCAAACCAGAAAGGTTTGAGGAGTTAGAAATGTCCTTACATACCATAGACTTTTTAGAGGATGAAGGAGATATGTTAGATGATGTGATTCAAGAAGAATTAAATAGGCAAATCAATTCTGAAACTTTAGAAGAAAGTGAAAGCATAAATATAGAAGGAGATCGGGAAGAAATTAATTTAAAAAATGATGATGTTCAATTAGGAGCTCTAGCTTCTGATGGGCAGCATTTAGAATTAAAACCTTTACCTCCTGAATTAACTTATATATTTTTGGAAGATAAATGGACCTATCCAATCATTATTGTTTCAGATTTGAAAGAGGATCAAATAGCTAAATTAAAAGATGTAGTAAAAAGTTATAAAGAAGCAATAGGATGGACTATGACTGATATAAAAGGGTTAAGTTCAACTTTATGCTGTCACCACATATATTTAGAAGAGAATGCTAAACCTATTAGAATTCCTGAGAGGAGATTAAATCCAAACCTTAAAGAAGTAGTTAGGAAGGAAATAGTTAAATGGTTAGATAATGATATAATTTATCCGATTTCTAATAGCTCGTGGGTTAGTCCAATCCATGTAGTTCCCAAGAAATCAGGATTAACAGTTATTAGGAATGAAAGTCAAACCTTGATACCTACTAGAATTCAATCAGGCTGGAGAGTATGTATAGACTATAGAAAACTGAATGTTGTAACTAGGAAAGATCATTTTCCCTTGCCTTTTATAGATCAAATGCTGGAAAGATTAGCAGGGCAAGAATATTTTTGTTTCCTAGACGGATATTCAGGGTATAATCAAATTCCAGTAGCATTAGAGGATCAAGAGAAAACAACTTTCACCTGTCCTAATGGAACTTATGCTTTTAAAAGAATGCCATTCGGATTATGTAATGCGCCAGTTACCTTTCAAAGGTGTGTGCAAGGCATATTTACTAGAATGACTGAAGAATTTTTAGAAATATTTATGGATGATTTTACTGTATATGGTAACTCATATGAAGTGTGTTTAAGCAATTTAGACCAAATATTAAAATGCTATGTGGAAAAAAATATGGTTTTAAATTGGGAAAAATGTCACTTCATGGTTAAACAAGGAATAGTCCTAGGGCATGTTGTTTCTAAAAAAGGGTTGGAAGTAGATAAAGCTAAAATAGAAGTAATTTCTAATCTACCAGAACCTAAATCAGTAAAAGATATTAGATCATTTCTAGGACATGCTGGTTTTTATAGAAGATTTATTAAAGACTTTAGCAAGATAGCTAGACCTTTAACTAATCTATTAAAAGATGTTCCATTTAACTTTGATAAAAATTGCAAGGAAGCATTTTTCAGACTTAAGACTAGCTTAATTTCAACTCCTATAATTCAAGCACCTAATTGGAACCATCCATTTGAATTAATGTGCGATGCTTCTGATTTTGCTGTAGGAGCAGTGTTAGGACAGAAGATAGAAAAATCTCCTAGAGTGATTCATTATGCAAGCAAAACCTTAAATGATGCTCAAGTTAATTACACAACTACTGAAAAAGAATTATTAGTTGTTGTGTTTGCTTTAGAAAAGTTTAGATCATATCTGATTGGAGCTAAAGTAATAGTATACATGGATCATTCAGCTCTAAAACATCTAATAAAGAAAAAAGAAACTAAACCTAGATTGATCTGATGGATATTATTATTGCAAGAATTTGATCTAGAAATTAAAGATAAAAAAGGTTGTGAGAATGTAGTAGCAGATCATTTATTAAGATTACAAATAGAAAAATCAAATATTGAAATTAAGGATAATTTTCCTGATGAACAATTAATGACCATCAACACAATGCCTTGGTATGCAGACATAGTTAATTATTTAGTTACTAGTTTAACACCTAAGGATTGGAATAGACAGGATAAGAAATTGTTTTTCTCAAGAGTAAAATATTACTATTGGGAAGACCCTTACTTATTTAAGAAATGTCTTGATCTGGTTTTAAGGAGTTGTGCTCTAGAAACTGAATATTCAAGCATATTGTCTTTATGTCATGACCAAGCTTATGGAGGACAATTTGGTTCAGGGAAAACTACTGCAAAAATTCTACAATGTGGGTTTTATTGGCCAACACTATTCAAAGATGCTCATAAATATTGCTTAAGTTGTTTAAGATGTCAACAAATAGGATGAATATCAAAGAGGAATATGATGCCTCTTAATCCTATTGTTGAGGTTGAAATCTTTGATGTGTGGGGAATAGATTTTATGGGTCCATTTCCTATGTCTAATCAATTTAATTACATATTGTTGGGGGTGGATTATGTATCTAAATGGATAGAAGCTATTCCTACAAAAACTAATGATAACAAAGTGGGAATACAATTTATAAGAACAAATATATTTGCCAGATTTGGAATACCTAAAGCTATTATCAGTGATAGAGGAACTCATTTTTGTAATAGAAGTTTTGAAGCCTTAATGAAGAAATATGGAGTAAACCACAAAATTGCAACATCATATCATCCACAAACAAGTGGACAAGTAGAAAGTGCAAACAAACAAATTAAATTAATCTTGGAAAAAGTAGTAAATCCTACTAGAACAGATTGAGCTAATAGATTGATAGATGCACTCTGGGCTTATAGAATTGCTTATAAAACAAGCTTAGGTATGTCACCTTTTAGGCTAGTAGATGGAAAAAGTTGTCATTTACTTGCTGAAATAGAAGATAAAGCTTATTGGGCATTAAAAACTCTGAACACTAATTTAAATCAAGCTGCTGAAAATAGGAAAATGCAACTAATTGAATTAGAAGAATTTAGAAATGAAGGTTATTCGAAAACTGTAAGAGAAAAAGAGAAAATTAAATTCTGGCATGATAGAAAAATTATTCCTAAAAGCTTTAAAATAGGACAAGAAGTATATCTTTATCTGGCTAGACTCCATAACCATCCAGGAAAATTAAGATCTAGATGGGCAGGACCTTACGTAGTTCGAAATGTTTATCCTTATGGAGCTATTGAAATTGAAAATCCTAAAAATCAGAATATATTTAAAGTAAATGGACAAAGACTTAAACCTATTTTGAAAATACCAAAAAGCTCCTTTGGAATTATAGAAGAAGTCAAAGTAGAGGACTACTCGAGCTTTACTTAGTAAGAAATCAGTTTTTATGTTTATATATATATGTTTATCTTAAAAAAAAAAAACAAAAATATATATATATATATATAAAACATAAAAATAGTTACGGTTCAACCGACTGGATCCATCGGTATGATCGGAAAATTAAAAAATATTTAGGGCTAACCGAAGCATAGTATCGATTAAACCTATAAAAAAACAGAAAAACTATTCTCTGTAATATTTTTATTATTATAATTGCTTGTACGGGGGAGTCCGTTGAGTTACGCTTAACTCAACGAGCTCACTCCGTTGAGTCTTGAGTTTATCAACGAGCTTATTTCGTTGAGTTAATTGTAACTCAACGGAGTACTATAGCTAAGATCTAAAATTAGAAAAACTCTAGAAGGAAGTAGATGAATTTTGGCATAGAGATTAAATTGTATTGTTCGTCTACTTGTGTAAAATTGTAGGAAATTGTATGATGTACTTGTAATGTAATTGATTCATATTAATGAATATAATTTTTTAGATGCAATTTTCATACGTATTTGGATGTGAAATGAATGGAATTTATTGAATATTATGTAATTTGTGGAACTTTATGAATATGTAACAGATTTACAATTTGCTGAATGACAGGATAACTGCTTAAAAATTTCTGCATGTTATAAGGTAAAATGTAAATTGTGCATAACATAAAATGACCTGCAAGTTAAATCTTTATATAATGTTCAGATTTAAATATATTTTAATCAAAATGAGGAATTAATGACATAGATTTAACTTTATTATAGTTAGCAGAATGACAAAGAAAGAAAAAACAGAATAGAAAACTTATGAGAGTCAAACTTAGAAGTTGTCAAGTGTTAACTCAACGAAGTAAGTCTGTTGAGTTAACCGTAACTCCACGAGGTCAGTAATATAATATAAGGTCACTCTGTTGAGTTATCTGTAACTCAACGAAGTTAGTCTATGGAGTTAGCAACAGTAACCGACTGCGTTCTGTTGAGTAATCTGTCACTCAACGAGGTTAGTTCGTGAATTAAGCAGAACGGTTATTCTTTTAACCACAAACGAAACTTCGTCGGTTTAGCAATTACCAAAATTTGAAATTAGTAGTGGTACATGTACCCATGAAAACAGGAACCACGATGCACGTTGCAAGACACGTTCTTGCAACGAGATTTATTCACTTTATGGATGTACAGTATATATATGAAAAAGAATGTTATTTACGAGTTACCAGCACTTTTAAGAGAAAGGAGAAAGCGTTGGAGGAATTGGAAGGAGAAGTAGTTGATTCAACCTTCATTCGACAACAAATATTTATAGAATGGAAAGCTTCAGACTGGTATGTAATTAATCTTCTGCTATTTGTTTATGAGCACATGGACTCGTTCTCTAAGCACTAAATGATTAGTAAGAACACCTACCCAGGAATCTTCATTGCAGAGGAGTACTGAAAAATTTTCTGAACTGAACTTTAACGAAATTCTTTGGGGTGTAGCTAACCTTTCTTTAGAAGAGAACGTAGAGATGGTTGCTCCAGTAGAAAATCCATTAGGAGAGATTCTGTATCCTAAATTAATTGATGAACCTTCATGTATTCGATTGCCAAACTTTGAGAGAGATAGGTTTGAACTGAAATCTAATTATATTAGTCAATTGCCACATTTTCATGGATGCCTATTATTTCCTTAGAGAATTTAATGAAGTTTGTCAAATGATGAGAATGTCGAACATGAGTATAGATGCTATTAAACTTAGATATATCCCTTTTGCTTTAAAAGATACAGCTAAGAGATGTTATATATTCTGTCGCCTGATTCAATTTCTACATGGACTGAATTTTGCTCTATTTTTCTGGAAAAATACTATCCAACACATCAAACGATTAAAAAGAAGAAAGAAATATTAATGTGTAGCCAAAAATAGGGTGAATCATTATGGAAATATTTTGAAAGATTTAAAGATTTACTGACTCAGTGTCCACATCATGCAATGAGTAAAGCACAATTAATAGGCATAATTTATGAAGGCATAGATGTTTCAACGAAATCTTTATTAGAATCTACTTGTCAAAATGGATTTTTAAAATTATGTAGTGAAGAAGCATGAGCATATTTAGAAAATTTTGCAAAAAGAACTACACAGTGGGAAAATTCAGCTGAAGCTATTGCAGATAAAAGAATATTGCCAAGAGGAATGCATGAAATAGATTCCAATACTATGCTTGAGGTGAAATTAAATGAATTAACAAACAAAATAGAAGAATTATCATTAAATCAAAAGCTAGCAGAAAAGAATACAAACATAAATGACTTAGATATTATTTATGCTAGAAACCAGAGAGATAACTTGGGAAATTCTTATAATTCTAATTGGAGAAATCACTCGAATTTATCTTGGAGAAACAACAATTTCTAGGGAGGAGAAAATATAAATGAGAAGAATATAAGTTATGAAGTATTAATTGAACAAGGAGCTAGAATAGAGAAATTAGAAAAGATAATCCAACAAGTAAACAATCGTCTAGAATTTATATTTGGAAATGCTGCAAATCAAAATCAGAATAAAAATATATCACTTAGACAGAAGGAACCAATGGAAGTTAGACCTACTAGAGGATTGCCAATACAAGCTATACCTAATCTTGTCAATAGAACGGTTAATGAAATTGATACCTCTTCTAGGAGGGCAACTGAATGAAGCAGCATATCTGAAGCAACTATCTGTATGTATATATGTTTTTATTTTTATTTTAAGTTAATAGTATCGTAGAGTTAATTTTTAACTCAACG
Source organism: Cymodocea nodosa (assembly GCA_036874045.1). Classification (NCBI taxonomy): domain Eukaryota; kingdom Viridiplantae; phylum Streptophyta; class Magnoliopsida; order Alismatales; family Cymodoceaceae; genus Cymodocea; species Cymodocea nodosa. Next base: position 13,076,744 of record CM072342.1, on the reverse strand, counting down.
AACTTAGTCCATTGAGTTATGCCTTAACTCCACAAGGGTATGCAGTAGTTATGTTAATTTTTGTCTCTGCTAAATTTTTGTTTTTATTTTATAGAATCGACAAATGGAATTAATGCAATTACCGTTGGATGCACAAAGGGAAATACTAAGTAACTTGTCAGCTAAAGATCTGTGCAGGCTGTGTTGTGTATCAAAGGAAATTAAAGACTGTATTGAAGAAAAATATTTTCAAGGACTACAAGCTGCAAAAATGACTAAGATTAGAGATGGATTCATATGGAGGTCATTTAATCGTAGTTCAAATACCCATGAATATCTTGCTATGGAAGAAACTACTGGAATTCCACCCAATGCATTAGAAGGAATGAGTCATATTATAGGGATAGATGAAGGATTAATCATATATAAGACGAGACCAAGGTATGCAAGTTTATCATTACCTGATATTTTGATAAGAAATCCTATAACAGGAGAAGAATGTAATATAGGAAGACCTAATATATTTGAAGCACCAACTGAAAATTGTGGGTCAGCTTTAATATTTTCTGATAAAAATTCTACAATTCCTGAAAAATTATATTATTGGAGACCTACAAGAAATTGGGGTGAAGATTTACGCTTAAGTGTGTATAATTTTCTGAACATATCTTGGAATGAAAACATTATAATATATCTAGGACAGAAATCATTAATTAACCAAACACATGTCATACTTGATGGTTATATCTATTTAGTCACGGAGATATCAATAGCATATAGATCTGATTTATACATAGTGAGCATAGACAGTTATGATGATTATATAGAAATTTTACCTGTATCGAGTGAAATAGCTAAACCACCATCTGAAAAATTTAATGAAATTCAAATAGGAATGTGGTATAATGAAGAAGATGATCCTACTTTATGTCTGATAAGATGGTGGGATGAACTGATGAAATTTCAAATATGGATTATGGAAGACATAAATGAATGGAAGTGGGAAGAGGAGTATATTGAAATAGATGTAAAAATAGAAACTGCTACATTACCTTGGAACCAAAAAGGATCCATTTCTGCATTACATATCATTAATGGTAATACACTCGTATTTGGAATTTATAATATATTGCATGTTTACAAATTAAAAAGGAACAAGAACTGCATTAAAATAGAATTAATAGCAAGAAGAACTATGCCTAAAAAGTTTGCTTTGGTTGATATATTTATTCCATTTGTTTCTACTTTTCAATCATGTTCTTAAGCTGTGATTTTGTGTGTTTAACGTGTGTATTTTGCATTTATTTTTAGAAAAAAAGAAGAAGGAATTTTGAAGTTTTTCATGTTCATTTTATAAAAAAAAAAACAAACAAAACGAAATATCAATCTAGTTTGTTGGTATCTATTCTGGGAAACCAACTGGCTTGCTTGTGAGCCACCAAAGGCATAGGAGCCTGGGTTCCACACAAGACACTGATTTATTAATATCTGTTAAATGTTATTTTGTTTTATATTTTGTATTTATCTGGGAATGAAAAGTTTTTCAGAATCAAAAATCGGAATATGCAGAAAGAGATACAAATGGAACAAGGTATGTAACCAATTACTTATCCTGAATTTTAAATCAAACAAAACTTTATTCATGCCTGCTACAATTATTGTACTTATTGTCAAATCTTTTACATTGAGGAAAATGCAAAATGTAGGTATGGGGGGGAGGTAATTAAAGTAACAGCCATGTAAGTTTGTTAATTAAAGGAATTAAAATGGTACTGCAAAGTTTTGAGGAAATTGAAAATTTTTATGAACTTGCTGTAACTATCCGATAATTGAGACTGTAAAATTTTTATAAACTGCTTGAATGTTATATTTAGAAGCCTATAGAAGATGCTATAGAATTTATTATTTATGTAAATCTAAATATAGTATCTTATGATTTTCTGAATTTCATGAGTTTAACAGTTTCACGATTTTAAAATGAAATCAGAATATTTAATGCTTAATCAAAAAATTATCTGAAGTCCTGAAGGAGCTGAGATGTGAATTCTAGATTTAATGAAACACATATGATGAAAGATACATTTACTTTGACTGATTGAACTTGTAGAATGATTTATGTGTAGATCTTATTAAACTATAGATAAAGTATGAGCTTATTGTTATGGATTCATATTTTTAGTAAATGATAGAAGTAGGATTATATGAGATTGGTGTTTTACTGCATCTGTATTAATGAAATACGTGCATATACAGTATGTGATTAATGCTTTGTTTTGTGTGTGCATTTATTTTTAAAAAAAAAAAAGAAAAAAAGAAAAAAAAAACTTTGAGAGTTTATTGACTTGTTTGATCACGAGCCTTTTGTACTTGAGCAGATAGGTATGTAAGGATTGTTGACCTGAAAAAAGACTTTGAAAATCTGGCAACCTAAGATCCTGATCAGATCTGGGATTGTTGACTGAAAGCTCGTTACATGGGTACATTAGAAAGCTCTTGTTTGATTCAAGCTTGTCAAATTAACTTTTAAAGTACACAAAAAAAAGAAAAAAAAAGAAAAAGAAAAAAACATATACTGTTTTGAAAAGATACAAGTGTTTTGTGAAATACAGATATCTTATGAATCGAGTATATTTTTTGTTATCTAGAATTGCTGAAATATGAATCTGGAATTGACTTTTGAAGTTATTTAATGGAAATACAATTCTTTATTCTACTTGTCTTAATCAGATTAAATTGGATTGTACTTTAATTTGTATGTTGTTGAAATTTCTTCTAGAAAAACTTATTGGAAAATTCAGGATTACAGATGATGAAAAGAAGAACAAACGATAATATAATTAACACCTATATGAAGATGATATACTTTGTATGTAATTTACATATATTCTAAATATCTTTGCAGGTTGATTACTGAAACATATAGAATATATGTTTATGCTGAACAGAAGAAAAAAAAAAACAAAAGGGGAAGAATTAATTCTAGCACTTTTTGAAAGACCAATTAATTAGATCTTAGTTTGCTAAGGGACTAGCAAAATTTAGGTATGGGGGAGGTGTTTAGAATGAAAAAGTGCATATTATTAACGGTTAAATGATGGTTAATTGCATAATATTTAGCTTATCATATGAGAATTAAGCCATTATGTTATAATTGCACTGTTATATGCTTTAATTGAAGAATCTGCTGAATTTTGGGGAATTAATGTTAATTTAGTACATTTATGAACTGTCGGTAAATTGCAGGCTGTGAAATTCTTACGTATCTAAAAATGCATCTGAGCATCGGATAGTTATACCTGTAACTCTTCGAAATGTTATTTTATGTTTAAACTATTGCTGGCACGTGTCGAGATCTGGTAGATTTACTAAGTTATAACTCGTTAAGTTAGCAAAACTGTACGCGTTGAGTTGCTATATTGAACACTAAGGCAACGCGTTAGGTTAGCGTTATAAACTTAAGTTGTTATTTTTACACGTGTTTTATAGTTAAATCAATGAAGGAAGTTCGTTGAGTTATCTGTAACTCCACGGACTATATATTTTCTAATATGCCACTGTAGCGATTACAGGAATAGACAGTTGGAAGGAAAAATCACGTTTGCACGTATCACGCAGGAATTCAATCACGTAGGGAGAAAGAAATCATCGCCGTTGATCTGAAGAAAGGAAATCCAACCGACCATTCAAGCAGAAGCAGTTACTACTGAAGAAATATAAAAGAAAAAAAGAAGTGTGTGATCGATGGACGTCCAGTGTATACAGAGGAGGAGCACCGAGTTTTCTGTAGACAGTATCGGCGATTCTCCGAAGTATCACACCAACCATCGTTATCACCACCATAATCACCAATCATCGGAGGTCTGTGAGGATACTTGCCTGATGTTGGGTCGATTCCAAGCCAAACACAGTGCTTGACAACCACTGTGAGGAGTGATCGCATCGCGGGAAGGGAAGACATTTTCACCAAGCACTGACTCATATTTCAGGAGATCGTAAAGCTTTTAGCCTTGGCTTCGGGTTGATGCCTGTATGCTGAAGAGGAGATCATCTTGAAATTCTAGACTCGTGATTCTATAGGGAGAGGAGACAGAATTGTAAGTCGTTTAATTTTCAGTGGTGTAATCGCGTTGCAAGTAGTGTCGGAAGTATTTACTGTCAAGTGAGATTACTTTACATTTCACCTTTCGCCCATTTCATCAAAAACAAAAATACCAAAAACAATTTATCTTTGTTTGTATGTTGTATTGTTTGTGTTGTATCGTGATTAATGTTATCTGTATCAGTTTTATGATTGTTTTATGTTAGTTTTAATTTTATAGTTTACTGAAATTGGTTCGTACAAAAAACTTAAAGATTTTAATGGTTACTATTTGAATCATCTGAATGTTAGTATTGCTTAATGATAAATCCAATGTTAACTAGCATTAAAAAGCTTAATTGATGTTATTTACAATCTGTGGAATCGCCCAATGGTTGGCCGAATTCCTCTATAAATAGCAGTAATATAAAGAAGAGACAATCTTGTGGAGTTAACTTAAGTCCACGAGGATAGTCCGTTGAGTTAGCCATAACTCAACGAACTTAGTCCGTTGAGTTAACTGTAAGTCAACGGAGTGCTTATTGAATATAAATTTGAATTATTCAGAATCAAACATTTCTTAAATTCGTCAGCAATTCCCTATGGGATCGACCTGTACTTGCACACTGATACAATAGACATTGTGCACTTGCAGTTAAAGTACAAATTGGAATTAATATCTAAATTTTATTAAAGGTTGTTTGTTTACTTCTAAAAGAAAGAATAGGCATAAAGATAAATTAACTAAGTAAAAATAGAAGTAACAAATCCAAGTTTTTCTAGTGTAGTGCTGGGAAAACCCAAACAATTATTGACCTGAAAAGGACTCTTAAAATTCGGCAACCTAAGATCTTGATCAAATCTGGGATTGTTGACTGAAAGCTCGTTACATTGGTACACTAGAAAGCTCTTGTTTGATTCAAGCTTGTCAAATTAACTTTTAAAGTACGAAAAAATAAAAGAAAAAAGAAAAAAAAACATATATTGTTCTAAAAAGATATAAGTATTTTGTGAAATACAGATATCTTATGAATCGAGTATATTTTCTGTTATCTAGAATTACTGAAATATAAATCTGGAATTGACTTTTGAAGTTGTTTAATGGAGATACAATTCTTTATTCTACTTGTCTTAATCAGATTGAATTGGATTGTACTTTGATTCGTATGTTGTTGAAATTTCTTCTAGAAATTTTATTGGAAAATTCAGGATGAGAGATGATGGAAAGAAGAACAAACGATAATATAATTAACACTTATGTGATGATGATATACTTTGAATGTAATTTGCATATATTCTAAATATATTCGCAGGTTGATTACTGAAACATACAGAATATATTTTTATGCTAAACAGAAGAAAAAAAGAAAGGGGAAGAATTAGTTCTAGCACTTTTTGAAAGACCAATTAATTAGATCTTAGTTTGCTAAGGGACTAGCAAAATTTAGGTATGGGGGAAGTGTTTAGAATGAAAAAGTGCATATTATTAACGGTTAAATGATGGTTAATTGCATAATATTTAGCTTATCATATTAGAATTAAGCCATTATGTTATAATTGCACTGTTATATGCTTTAATTGAAGAATCTGCTTAATTTTGGGGAATTAATGTTAGTTTAGTACATTTATGAACTGTCGGTAAGTTGTAGGCTGTGAAATTCTTAAGTATCCAAATTTTCTGATAATTCAGACAGTTATGTTTAACAGACCGATCATGTCGGATAGTTATGTTTAAATTGCCGAGGCGTTATGTTTTGAAAGTTTCCTGAAGTTAACAACTAGTCGTTTCGTTGCATTAATTTCTCATTTAGCTAAACATTAAGTTAACGTGTGTTTTTATTGAAAAGCATGATATGTTTTAAAGTTATATCTTCTGTATCATGAACAGTGCATGTTTTGATAACTCGTTAAGTTAGTGAGTAAAAGAAGAGACGAACTCGTTAAGTTAACATAACTAAACGCGTTGAGTTGCTATATTGAACACTAAGGCAACGAGTTAGGTTAGCGTTATAAACATTGGTTGTTATTTTTGCACATGGTAAAATTTTTATTATAAAAACATTTGTTTATTACAAAATCGGTGAGTTAGCTGTAACTATCCGAAATGCATCTGAGCATCGGATATTTAGACCTGTAACTCTCCGAAATGTTATTTTATGATTAAACTACTGCTGACACGTGTTGAGATCTGGTAGATTTACTTAAGTTATATATCGGTGAGTTATTTATAACTATCCGAAATGCACATGTGCATCAGATAGTTAAGTTTATAAGTATCCGAAATGCACCTGAGCATCGGATAGTTAAATTTACGCACGTGTTTTATAGTTAAATCAACGAAGAAAGTCTGTTAAGTCATCTGTAACTCCACAGACTATATATTTTCTAATATGCCATTGTAGTGGTTGTAGGAACAGACAGTTGGAAGAGAAAAACCACATTTGCACATATCGCGCAGGGAAAGAAATTATCGCCGTTGATAAGAATGAAGGAAATCCAACCGACCATTCAAGCAGAAGCAGTTACTACTGAGGAAATATAAAAGAAAAGAAGAAAAAAGAAGAAGGGTGTGATCGATGGGTGGATAGTGTGTGCAGAGGAGGATCGGCGACACAATTCTCTAAAGTACCACACCAACCATCATCATCACCACCATCATCACCACTATAATCACCAACCATCGGAGGTCTGTAAGGATACTTGCCTGATGTCGGGTCGATTTTGAACCAAACACAGTGCCTAACAACCACTGTGAGGAGTGATCGCGTTGCGGGAAGGGAAGCCATTTTCACCAAGCGCCGACTCATATTTCAGGAGATCGTAAAGCTTTTAGCCTTGGCTTCGGGTTGATGCTTGTATGCTGAAGAGGAGATCATCTTGCAATTCTGGACTCGCGATTCTATAGGGAGAGGAGACAGGATTGTAAGTGATTTAATTTTCAATGGTGTAATCGTGTTGCAAGTAGTGTCGGAAGTATTTACTGTCAAGTGAGATTACTTTACATTTCACCTATCGCCTATTTCCATGTTCATATTAAAACAAAAATACCAAAAACAATTTTTCTATGTTTGTTTGTTGTATTTGAGTGTTGTATTGTTTGTGTTGTATCGTGATTAATGTTATCTTTGTTAGTGTTGTGATTATTTTATGTTTATTTTAGATTTACAGTTTACTGAAATTGGTTCGTTCAAAAGACTTAAAGATTTTAATGGTTACTGTTTGAATTATCTGAATGTTAGTATTGCTTAATGATAAATCCAATGTTAACTATCATTAAAGAGCTTAATTGATGTTATTTACAATCTGTGGAATCGCCCAATGGTTGGCCGAATTCCTTTGTAAATAGCAGTATTAAAAAGAAAAGTCAGGCTCGTGGAGTTAACTTAAGTCCATGAGGTTAGTCCGTTGAGTTAGCCATAACTCAACGAACTTAGTCCGTTGAGTTGACTATAAGTCAACGGAGAGTTTATTGAATATTTAAATTTGATTGTTAACAAACGAACAGTTCTCAAGTTCGTCAGCAATTCCCTATGGGATCGATCTATACTTGCACACTGATACAATAGACACTGTGCACTTGCAGTTAAAGTACAAATTGGAATTAATATCTAAATTGTATTAAAGGTTGTTTGTTTACTTCTAAAAGAAACAATAGGCATAAAGATAAATTAATTAAGTAAAACAGAAGTAACAAATCCAAGTTTTTCCAGTGTAGTGCAGGGAAAACCCAAACGACCAACACTATTCAAAGATGCTCATAAATATTGCTTAAGTTGTTTAAGATGTCAATAAATAGGAAGAATATCAAAGAGGAATATGATGCCTCTTAATCCTATTGTTGAGGTTGAAATCTTTGATGTGTGGGGAATAGATTTTATGGGTCCATTTCCTATGTCTAATCAATTTAATTACATATTGTTGGGGGTGGATTGTGTATATAAATGGATAGAAGCTATTCCTACAAAAACTAATGACAACAAAGTGGTAATACAATTTATAAGAACCAATATATTTGCCAGATTTGGAATACCTAAAGCTATTATCAGTGATAGAGGAACTCATTTCTGTAATAGAAGTTTTGAAGCCTTAATGAAGAAATATGGAGTAAACCACAAAATTGCAACATCATATCACCCGCAAACATAAAGCTAACAAACAAATTAAGTTAATCTTAGAAAAAGTAGTAAATCCTACTAGAACAGATTGGGCTAATAGATTGATAGATGCACTTTGGGCTTATAGAACTGCTTATAAGACAAGCTTAGGTATGTCACCTTTTAGGCTAGTATATGGAAAAAGTTGTCATTTACCGGTTGAAATAGAACATAAAGCTTATTGGGCATTAAAAACTCTGAACACTAATTTAAATCAAGCTGCTAAAAATAGAAAAATGCAATTAATTGAATTAGAAGAATTTAGAAATGAAGCTTATTCGAAGACTGTAAGAGAAAAAGAGAAAATGTAATTTTGGCATGATAGGAAAATTATTCCAAAATGCTTTGAAATAGGACAATGTTGAGTATTTTTGTTTTGATGATGTGTGCTAAATGAAAATAATCATATTTCCTCAATTACTATTGCTTGTGAAAAGAAATTAAAATCATCAATTAATACAGAAAAAGCTTACTGATATAAATACTTGTCTGTATTGGATCTAAAGTTAATATCTAGTCGTTTCGTTGCATTAATTTATTATTTAGCTAAACGTTAAGTTAACGTGTGTTTTTATTGAAAAGCATGATATGTTTTAATGTTATATCTTCTGTATCATGAACAGTGCACGTTTAGACAATTCGTTAAGTTAGAGTTTTGTTTGTATAGAGGTCACGTGAGAACTCGTTAAGTTAGAGGCTTAAAGGTTAAAATAGGTTACGTGATAACTCGTTAAGTTAGTGAGTAAAAGAAGAGACGAACTCATTAAGTTAGTGTTATACACGTGGTGAAATTATAAGTTACGAATGTTGTATTGTATCATGTGAGGTGCACATGTTTAACTCGTTAAGTTAACATAACTCAACGCGTTGAGTTGCTATATTGAACACTAAGGCAACGTGTTAGGTTAGCGTTATAAACTTAAGTTGTTGTTTTTGCACGTGGTAAAATTCTTATTATAAAAACATTTGTTTATTACTGGTTCGTTGAGTTATCATAACACAACGGAAATGGTTCGTTGAGTTATCATAATACAACGGAGATGGTTCGTTGAGATAGCATAACACCACGGACTTAGTTCGTTGAGTTAGCTACAGTACTTGTCACGTGAAATGGCACATGAGGAACTCGTTAAGTTAGAAACGTTAAGTTATATATATACTTGTGTTACTTGTTTAGTTAACATTATAGTAACGACTTCTTATTACACTGATCAAAAACTTTTGGACGAGAAAGTTTATTTTGTAGGAAATTTTTGAGAGATCCAAGACTGATGATTAAAGAAAATTTGAAATATAAACGTGGGTTAGAACGTGTGTGTTTCGATGAAGGAAAAAGAAAAGACGTGGAGAAGTGGAAAACTGGTAGTGATTAAACGTGAAGGATATGCATGGAATGAAGATACAGTATAAAAGGCATAGAATTCTCGTTGATCAATTTATCCTTGCACACTAAAAAGAAAAATCTTTTCAAGGATCAAACCATCCTTGCACACCAAAAGAAAATTCTTTTTCAGGGATCAAAAACACCTCTTCAGGAAAAATCTCTCAAGTGGAAGAAAGTTTAGTGAGGCATAAAAAGGTAAGATTTTCGTCACTGAAGATTTGAAGTATCAGAAGAAACAAATTCGGTGAAGCATGAAAAGACAAGATATTCGTCACAGAAGAATTGTTGAAAAAGAAAAAGAAGAAGAAGAAAGATCTCAAACATGGAGAAAAGTTTTAAATTCCGCAAATTAGTTTTCTCTGTTTGTAGTTATGAAATTGTTTAGATGATACATGGTATCGAAATATAATTGCATCTACAATTTCTGAGGAGAATTGAATTGTATATTGTAATTGAAACCTTGAATAAAAATGATTTTATGAAAACAATGTCTCGACTTGTTTTTGAGTTTTAAAGTTTCAATTATAATTCAGAAAATATTAAAAATACACAATTCACCCCCCTCTTGTGTAGCCATACAATCCTACAGACAAGAAGTATATCTTTACATGGCTAGACTCCATAACCATCTAGGAAAATTAAGATCTAGATGGGTAGGACCTTACATAGTTCGAGATATTTATCCTTATGGAGTTATTGAGATTGAAATCCTAAAAATCAGAATATCTTTAAAGTAAATGGACAAAGACTTAGACCTATTCTGAAAATTCCAAAAAGCTCCTTTGGAATTATAGAAGAAGTCAGAGTAGAGGACTACTCGAGCTTTACTTAGTAAGAAATCAGTTTTTATTTTATTTTCTTAAAAAAAAAAAAAATTTTATGGTTCAACCGACTAGATCCATCGGTATGATCAGAACATAAAAAATCTATATTGATAAAAAAAGAAAATTTTGGTTTTACTGAAACATAGTATCGGTTCAACTAGAAAAAAAGTTGGTCTGACTGAAACATAGTATCAGTTAAACTGGTAAAAATCAAAAAAAAAAACTATTATCTTAAGTTTTTTTTTTTTTTTATATATATCTGTTAGTACGAGAAGTCCGTTGAGTTACGCTTAACTCAACGAACTTACTCCGTTGAGTCTTGAGTTAGTCAACGAGCTTATTTCGTTGAGTTAACTGTAACTCAATGGAGTACTATAGATAAGACCACGGATGAGAGAGCGAGAATTTTGTTTGGGACATGACCTGATTACCCACCTAAACTTAGGGCTTATTTAGACTAAAACTTAGGGTTTTAGGGGCATTATCCAGCAGATCATTTAGAACTTAGAATAGAAAGATCAGAGCGATTCTATGCCATTGTGTAACTCCACGATGAGGAAGATGACACCCGAGTTCTAGGAAGATGTAGTGGACACAGCACAATTTCTAAAAGAGTCAAAGGAATGGCACACATGGTAGAAGATTCGGAACACGACAAGAGAGAAAGAGCTACAAAAGGTAGAATTAGAACTTTTCAACTTGAGGAAATTTTTGGTTGATTTGGGTATACAAATACCCTAGATAGTAGAAACAAAAATCAAAGTAGCAACAAAAATTGCTTTAAGCAAAGAAAGAAAAATCAAGCCGAACAATGAAGTAGCCCTAGAGCTAATCTAGCGCAAAGCCAGATTATGGTTCAAAAAGCGCATTACTGGTCATGCAAGGTGTGCAATAAGGCGGCAGCAACAAGTAGAGGAAGAACAGGAGGAGCCAACTACTAAAAGACCTGTTCCTGAGGAACAGCAGGTAGGACCTTCAGTTCCACCATTTAAGTCGTTGGCACGAGTAGAAATGTTGGGGCCTTCAACTGAAGAAGAATTAAAAGAATTTTAAGGATTGGTTGAAGTTGGAAAAAACCAAGGAGAACCAGAAGATTTAGCAGTAGCCAAAGCACACCTAGTATTTGATGCACTTTGCAAGAAGAGGGCTGTAGAAAAATTGAAAGCCCAATACAAAATTAAAGTAGAACAGCATCAAGAAACTACTGCTAGAACTACTGTTAGATTTGCTGCAAGAGGAGAAGCTGAAGCTGGTCCTCCGAGACCAGCAAATATTGAAAAAATTAAACAGGAAGAACCAGTACCTGTGGCTTAAAGGCGTGCAGAGCCTTTGTTTTTAGATTTAATCTCAAAAGTAGAAGAGGAAGATCAGACACAATTAATCAGATGAAGGAAAGGAAAAGAGATAGTGCCTGAATGTTAAAAGGAGATTAAATCTGAAGTATCAACATCAATAGGGCCTATGGAGCCAATTTTTATAAACCTGCTATCTGATTCTAAGGAGGAGTAGGAATAGTAGCAGCAAGAGCAAAGAGAAGAAGAAAATCAGGCTGAAATTAGTCTGCAGCCTGTACAAGAAGAAAAAATAAAAATTAGGGCAGAAACTGAATTGCCCGTGACTCCATCCCAATCTGCCACAGAATCAGAAAGAACAGTGACAGAGAAGATTGGTAGTCAGGAGGAAGAAGAAAGAACATAAAATGAACAAGAAGCTGAACAAAGCCATTTGGACAAAAATGACTTTGCAGATTCCACTGAAGAGCAAGAAACTCTTCAGCAATTTATGGAAAGAATTCAGTACAGAGTGGAGAGTTCTATTGGCTCACCACCACAGACAAAAGCAGAAGCAAATGTTCAGGAATTTGCAGAACATTTTCAGCAAGTTCAAGTTTAGCCTATGAAAGAGGAAGATCAAGAACAAACCCCTCTAGAACAACAAAGTCACATTCCTGACCCGACTGAAGCAACAGTTCTAAATGAAGTACATTTTTGGAGTCAGGAAGCTTATAATAAATACCAAGAGATTAGGGGTTATGATATTATATATAGTAGACATAGTAAATTGGGATGGAATGCAAGAAATCAAAGAATTATTTGAATTCCAAGGTCTACTGAAGTTTATTTTTCAAGAAAGAGGGCATGCAGTATATGATAATCTAGTGCCCTGCTTTTATGCAAACTTAAGAGAAGAAGAAGGAAAATTAATTTCCAATGTGGAGGAAGCTGATGTACAGATAACACCAGAGCTTCTCCACAACATTTTTGGATTAAAGAATGAAGGAAAGGAAATTTTGGAAAGTACAACTGCTGTTGAATGGACAGAACAGGAAATCAAGGACAATTTGGCTATCAATCCTGGTGTGCCATTATTAAATAGACTGAAGCATTTAAATGGTAAAGCACACATGATAGCTAACATTTTGATTAAAAATGTCTATCAACGACAAGGCCATGACATAGAACTAAGTCAATTTGTCAAATAGGCCACATATGTAGTTGTAAATAGAATTCAAATAAATTGGTCTGTAGTTTTTATCTCCAAGCTGAGAACAGTGAAGAAAAAATTGTTTTATGGAGATTTGATTCTATTGCTGATGGTGGATTGTATCGATTTCACTAAATGGGCATCCAAAAGGATCAGATCAAGAACCATTTCAGTGAAAGAGTACAAAAATTTTGTAGCTATAGAGATTGCTGCACCTTCTGGAGGCATTACATGAGTTATAGAGAGAATTAACCAATTATAGCAACAATTAGAAAAACTCCAGAAGGAAGTAGATGAACTTAGGAATAGAGACTAAATTGTATTGTTAGTCTACTTTTATATATTTGTATGAAAAATATCTGATTAATTTGTAATGTAAATTGATTCATATGAATGAATATAAATTTTCAGATATACTTTTCATGTGTGTTTTGAATGTGAAATGAATGAACTATATTGAATGTTATATAATTTGTGGAACATTATGCATGAATGTTTAAAAAGATTTACAGTTTGCTAAATGACAGGATTAAATAATAGATACTTGAAAATATCTACATGCTGCAAGGTAAAATGTAAATTCTGCATAACAAAAAATGAACTGCAAGTTAAATATTTATATAATGTTTAGATTTAAACGAATTTTGATAAGAATGCTGCATAAATGACATATATTTAACTTTATTTCAGTTAGCAGAATGCAAAAAAAAAAAAAAAATAGAGGTACTTACGAGGAGTATACTTAGAGGTTGCTAAGTGTTAACTCAACGAAGTAAGTTCGTTGAGTTAAACTTAACTCCATGAGGTCAGTAATATAATATAAAGTCACTCCGTCGAGTTATCTGTAACTCAACGAAGTTAGTCCGTGGAGTTAGCAACAGTAACCGACATTGTTCCGTTGAGTTATCTGTAACTCAATGAGGTTAGTTCGTGGATTAAGCAGAACAGTTATTCTTTTAACTACGAATGAAACTTCGTCGGTTTAGCGGTTACCAAAATTTGAAATTAATAGTGGTACACCTACCCATAAAAACAGGAACCACGATGTACGTTGCAAGACACGTTCTTGCAACGAGATTTATTTACTTTATGGATGTGCATTATATATATAAAACAGAATGTTATTTACGAGTTACCAACACTTTTAAAAGAAAGGAGAAGGCGTTGGGGGAACTGAAAGGAGAAGCAGCTGATTCGACTTCATCCGTCAACAAATATTTACTGAATGGAAAGCTTCAGACTAGTATGTAATTAATCTTCTGCTGTTTATTTATGAGCACATGGACTCGTTCTCTGAGCACTAAATGATTAGTAAGAACACCTAACTAGGAATATTCAACATAGAGGCGTACTGAAACATTTTTTGAACTGGACTTTAATGAAATCCTTTGGGGTGTAGCTAACCTTTCTTTAAAAGAGAACGTAGATATGGCTACTCTAGTAGAAAAACCATTAGGAGAAATTCTGTATCCTGAATTAGTTGATGAACCTTCATGTATTCGATTGCCAAACTTTGAGGGAGATAGGTTTGAACTGAAATCTAATTATATTAGTGAATTGCAACATTTTCATGGATTAGAAAGAGAGGATGCCTATTATTTCCTTAGAGAATTTAAGGAAGTTTTTCAAATGATAAAAATGCCGAACATGAGTATAGATGCTATTAAACTTAGATATATCCCTTTTGCTTTAAAAGACACAGCTAAGAGATGGTTATATACTCTGTCGCCTGATTCAATTTCTGCATGGACTGAATTTTTCTTTGTTTATCTGGAAAAATATTATCCAACACATCAAACGATTAAAAAGAAAAAAGAAATATTAATGTGTAGCCAAAAACAGGGTGAATCATTCTGGAAATATTTTGAAAGATTTAAAGATTTACTAACTCAATGTCCACATCATCCACATCATGCAATGAGTAAAGCACAATTAATAGGTATAATTTATGAAGGCATAGATGTTTCAACGAAATCTTTATTAGAATCTACTTGTCAAAATGGATTTTTGAAACTATGTAGTGAAGAAGCATGGGTATATTTAGAAAACTTTGCAAAAAGAACTACACAGTGGGAAAACTCAGTTGAAGCTATAGCAGATAAAAAAATATTGCCAAGAGGAATGCATGAAATAGATTGAAGTACTATGCTTGAAGTGAAATTAATTGAATTAACAAAGAAAATAGAAGAGTTATCATTAAATCAAAAGCTAGCAGAAAGGAATGCAAACATTAATGATTTAGATATTATTTATGCTAGAAACCAGAAAGATAATTTTGGAAATTCTTATAATCCTAATTGGAGAAATCACCTGAATTTATCTTGGAGAAACAACAATTTCCAGGGAGGAGAAAATATAAATGAGAAGAATATAAGTTATGAAGCATTACTTGAACAAGGATCTAGAATAGAGAAATTAGAAAAGATAATCCAACAATTAAACAATCGTCTGGATTTTGTATTTGGAAATGTTGCAATTCAAAATTAGAATAGAAATATATCACTTAGGTAGAAGGAATCAATGGAAGTTAGACCCACTAGAGGATTGCCAATACAAGTAATACTTAACCTTGTCAATAGAACTGTTAATGAAATTGATACCTCTTTTGGGAGGATAGTTGAATGAAGCAGTATAACTGAAGTAACTATATATATATATAAGTTTATTTATAGTTAATAGTATCGTAGAGTTAGTCCTTAACTCAACGAACTTAGTCCGTTGAGTTATGCCCTAACTCCACGAGGGTGTGCAGTAGTTATGTTAATTTTTGTCTCTGCTAAAATTTTTGTTTGTGTTATACAGAATCAACAAATGGAATTGATGTAATTACCGTTGGATGCACTAAGGGAAGTACTGAGTAACTTGTCAGTTAAAGATCTGTGTAGACTGTATTGTGTATCAAAAGAAATTAAATACTTGTTAGAGAAAAATATTTTTAGGGACTACAAGCTGCAAAAATGACTAAGATTAGAGATGGATTCATATGGAAGTCATTTAATTGTAGTTCAATTAGTCATGAATATCTGAATATGGAAGAAACTACTGGAATTCCACCCAATACATTAGAAGGAATAGATCATATTATGGGGATTGTTTGTGTTTTCCCAGCACGACACCAGAATATCTAGTTAGATCTCCAATAATGTACTAGAAAAACTTGGATTTGTTACTTCTGTTTTTACTGAGTTAATTTATCTTTATGCCTATTCTTTCTTTTAGAAGTAAACAAACAACCTTTAATACAATTTAGATATTAAGTCCAATTTGTACTTTAACTGCAAGTGCACAGTGTCTATTATATCAATGTGCAAGTATAGGTCGATCCCACAGGGAATTGCTGAAGAATTTGAGAACTGTTCGTTTGTTAACAATTAAATTTATATATTCAATAAGCTCTCCGTTGAATTACAGTTAACTCAACAGACAAAGTTCGTTGAGTTATGGCTAAATCGACGGACTAACCTCGTGGACTTAAGTTAACTCCACGAGCTTGTCTTTTCTTTTTAATACTGCTATTTACAAAGGAATTCGGCCAACCATTGGGCAATTCCACAGATTGTAAATAACATCAATTAAGCTCTTTAATATTAGTTAACATTGGATTTATCATTAAGCAATACTAACATTCAGATAATTCAAACAGTAACCATTAAAATCTTTAAGTCTTTTGAACGAACCAATTTCAGTAAACTGTAAAACTAAAACAACATAAAACAATCACAACACTAACAAAGATAACATTAATCACGATACAACACAAACAATACAACACTCAAATACAACATACAAACATAGATAAATTGTTTTTGGTATTTTTGTTTTAATATGAACATGAAAATGGGTGAAAGGTGAAATGTAAAGTAATCTCACTCGACAATAAATACTTCTGACACTACTTGCAATGCGATTACACCACTGAAAATTAAACCACTTACAATTCTATCTCCTCTCCCTATAGAATCGCGAGTCCAGAATTGCAAGATAATCTTCTCTTCAGCATACAGGCATCAACTCGAAGCTAAGGCTAAAAGCTTTAGGATCTCCTGAAATATGAGTTGGCGCTTGGTGAAAATGGCTTCCCTTCCTGCGACACGATCACTCCTTACAGTGGTTGTCAGGCATTGTGTTTGGCTCGGAATTGACCCGACATCAAGAAAGTATTCTCACAGACCTCCGATGGTTGGTGATTATGGTGGTGGTAACGATGGTTGGTGTGATACTTCGGAGAATCGTCGATACTGTCTGCAGAAAGCTTGGTGCTCCTCCTCTGTATACACTGGCCATCCATCGATCACACCCTTTCTTCTTTTTCTTCTTTTCTTTTATATTTCTTCAGTAGTAACTGCTTCTATTTGAATGGTTAGTTGGATTTCCTTCATTCATATCAACGGCGATGATTTCTTCTCCCTACATAATACATGCAATCGTGGTTTTTCTTCCAACTGTCCTGTTTCTGCAACCGCTACAGTGGCGTATTAGAAAATAAATAGTCTATGGAGTTACAAATAACTCAACGGACTTTCTTCGTTGATTTAACTATAAAACACGTGCATAAATTTAACTATCTGATGCTTAGGTGTATTTCAGATACTTACAAAATTAACTATCCAATGCTCAGATGCATTTCAAATAGTTACAAATAACTCACCGATATATAACTTAAGTAAATCTACCAGATATCGACACGTGTCAACAGCAGTTTAATAATAAAAGAAACATTTCGGAGAGTTACAAGTCTAACTATCCAATGCTCAGATGCATTTCGGATAGTTACAGCTAACTCATCGAAAATCCACTTAAGTCACTTTCCTAGAACATGACACGTGCCCTCAGCTATTTTATAAATAAAAAGAGATTTCGGAGAGTTATACATATAACTGTCCGATGCCCAGCTGCAATTTCGGATAGTTATAGATAACTCACCGATTCAGTAATAAACAAATGTTTTTATAATAAGAATTTTACCACGTGCAAAAATAACAACTTAAGTTTATAACGCTAACCTAACGCGTTGCCTTAGTGTTCAATATAGCAACTCAACGTGTTTAGTTATGTTAACTTAACGAGTTAAACATGTGCACCTCGTGTGATACAATACAACATTCGTAACTTATAATTTCACCACGTGTATAACACTAACTTAACGAGTTCGTCTCTTCTTTTACTCACTAACTTAATGAGTTATCAAAACGTGCACTGTTCATGATACAGAAGATATAACTTTAAAACATATCATACTTTTCAATAAAAACACTCGTTAACTTAACGTTTAGCTAAATAAGAAATTAATGCAATGAAACGACTAGTTATTAACTTCAAGAAACTTTTGAAACATAACTGCTCGACAATTTAAACATAACTATCCGACATGTTCGGTCTGTTAAACATAACTATCCGAATTATTAGAAAATTCGGATACTTAAGAATTTCATAGCTTGCAACTTACCAACAGTTCAGAAATGTGCTAAATTAACATTAATTCCCCAAAATTAAGCAGATTCTTCAATTAAAGCATATAATAGTGCAATTATAACATAATGGCTTAATTCTTGTATGATAAGCTAAATATTATGCAATTAACCATCATTTAACCGCTAATAATATGCACTTTTTCATTCTAAACAGGGATGGATGAAGGATTAATCATATACAGGACCAGACCAAGCTATGTAAGTCTATTACCTGATATTTTGATAAGAAATCCTATCACAAGAGAATAATGGAATATAGGAAGACCTAATAGATATGAAGTACCAACTGAAAATTGTGGGTCGACTTTAATATTTTCTGATAAAAATTCTACCATTCTTGAAAAATTATATTATTGGAGACCTACAGGAAATTGGGATGAAGATTTATGCTTAAGTGTGTATAATTTTCTGAGTAGATCTTGGACTGAAAACACTATGATATATCTAGGACAGAAATCATTAATTAACAGCATGCATGTCATACTTGATGGATATATATATCTAGTCACAGATATATCAGTTGCATTTTGATCTGATTTATACATAATAAGCATAGATAGTTATGATGAATATATAGAAATTTTGCTTATAACGAGAGAAATAGCTAAACCACCATTTGCAGAATTTGATAAAATTCAAATAGGGATGTGGTATAATGAATATGATGATACTACTTTATGTTTGATAAGATGGTGGGATGAATTGATGAAATTTCAAATATAGATTATGAAAGACATAAATGAATGGAAGTGGGAAGAGGAATATATTGAAATAGATGTAGAAATAGAAATTTCTACATTATCCTGGATTATGAAGGATCCCTTTCTGCATTTCATTTCATTAATGATAATACACTTGTATTTAGCATTGATAATATACTACAAGTTTACAAATTAAGAAGGAACATGAACTGCATTAAAACAGAATTAATAGCAAGAAGAATTATGCCTAAAAAGTTTGCTTGGACTGACACATTTATTCCATTTGTTTCTACTTTTCAATTATGTTCTTAAGCTGTGATTTTGTGTGTTTAATGTTGTGTGTATTCTACATTTATTTTTAGAAAAGAAGAAATTTTTTTTTTTAATTTTATTTTATAAAAATAAACGAAAACAAAATATCAATCCAGTTTGTTGGTATCTGTTCTGGGAAACTAACTAGCTTGCTTGTGAGCCACCAAAGGCATAGGAGCCTGGGTTCCACACAAGACAATGATTTATAAATATCTGTTAAATGCTATTTTGTTATATATTCTGCTTTTATCTTTGAATGAAAAGCTTTTCAGAATCAAAAATCGAAATATGCAGAAGGAGATACAAATGAAACAAGGTATGTAACTGATTACTTATCCTGAATTTAGATTTAAACCTATTCGTTGAGTTAGGTGCTAAATCAACGAAAATGTATTCATGCCTACTACAATTACCGTATTTATTGTCAAATCTTTTACATTGAGGACAATGCAAAATGTAGGTATGGGGGGGAGGTAATTAAAGTAACAACCATGTAAGTTTGTTAATTAAAGGAATTAAATGGTGCTGCAAAGTTTTGTGGAAATTGAAAATTTTTTATGAACTTGCTGTAACTATCCGATAATTGAAACTGTAAAATTTTTATAAACTGTAACTGCTTGAATGTTATATTTAGAAGACTATATAAGATGCTATAGAGTTTACTATTTATGCAAATCTAGATATAGTATCTTATGTTTTTTTCTGAATTTCATGAGTTTAATAGTTTCACGATTTTAAAATGAAATCAGAATGCTTAATGAAAAATCAGTAAATTATCTGAAGTCCTGAAGGAGATAAAATATGAATTCTAGATTAAATGAAACACATATGATTAAAGATACATTTAATTTGACTGATTAAACTTGTAGAATGATTTATGTGTAGATCTTATTAAACTATAGAAAAAGTATGAGCTTATTGTTATGGATTCATATTTTCAGTAAATGATAGAAGCAGGACTATATGAGATTGGTGTTTTATTGCATCTGTATTAATGAAATACGTACATATACAGTATGTGATTAATGTTGTTTGTTTTGAAAAAAAAAAAAAAAAGAAGAGAAAAAAGAAGAAGAAAAAAAAAACTTTGAGAGTTTATTGACTTGTTTGATCACATGCCTTTTGTACTTGAGTAGATAGGTATGTAAGGATTGTTGACCTGAAAAAGGACTCTTGAAATCTGGCAACCTAAGATCTTGATCAGATCTGGGATTGTTGACTGAAAGCTCATAAATGGGTACATTAGAAAGCTCTTGTATGATTCAAGCTTGTCAAATTAACTTTTAAAGTACAAAAATACATATACTGTTTTGAAAAGATACAAGTGTTTTGTGATATACAGATATCTTATGAATCGAGTATATTTTCTATTATCTAGAATTGCTGAAATATGAATCTAGAATTGACTTTTGAAGTTGTTTTAATGGAGATACAATTCTTTATTCTACTTGTCTTAATAATATTGAATTGGATTGTATTTTGATTCGTATGTTGTTGAAATTTCTTCTAGAAATCTTATTGGAAAATTCAGGATGACAGATGATGAAAAGAAGAACAAATGATAATATAATTAATACCTATGTGATGATGATATACTTTGTATGTAATTTTGCATATATTCTAAGTATATTTGCAGGTTGATTACTGAAACATACAGAATATCTATATAATAATACAAGTTCTTATGCTGAATAGAAGAAAAAAGGAAGAATTAATTCTAGCACTTTTAGAAAGACCCATTAATTAGATCTTAGTTTGCTAAGGGACTAGCAAAATTTAGGAATGAGGGAAGTGTTTAGAATGAAAAAGTGCATAATATTAACGGTTAAATGATGGTTAATTGCATAATATTTAGCTTATCATATGAGAATTAAGCCATTATATTATAATTGCACTGTTATATGCTTTAATGTAAGAATTTACTTAATTTCGTGGAATTAATGTTAATTTAGTACATTTCTGAACTGTCGATAAACTGCAGGCTGTGAAATTCTTAGATATTCGAATTTTCTTGTAGGATCGTATGGCTACACAAGAGGGGGATGAATTGTGAATTTTTAATATTTTCTGAAATATAATTGAAACTTTAAAACTCAAAAACAAGTCGAGATAGTGTTTTCATAAAATCATTTTTATTCAAGGTTTCAATTACAATATACAATTCAATTCTCCTCAGAAATTGTAGATGCAATTATATTTCGATACCATGTTTCATCTATACAATTTCATAACTATAAACAGAGAAAACTAATTTGCGGAATTTAAAACATTTCTCCCTGTTTGAGATCTTTCTTCTTCTTCTTCTTTCTTCTTCCTTCTTCAGCAATTCTTCAGTGACGAATATCTTGTCTTTTTATGCTTCACCGAATTTGCTTTCTTCTAATACTTCAAATCTTTAGTGACGAAAATCTTACCTTTTGATGCTTCACTGAATTTTCTTCCACTTGAGAGATTTTGCCCGAAGAGGTGTTTTTGATCCTTGAAAAAGATTTTTCTTTTGGTGTGCAGGGATGGTTTGATCCTTGAAAAGATTTTTCTTTTTGTGTGCAATGATGGTTTGATCAACGAGAACTCTATGCCTTTTATACTGTATCTTCATTTCATGCATATCCTCCACGTTTAATCATTACCAGTTTTCCACTTCTCCACGTTTTTTCTTTTTCCTTCATCGAAACACACACGTTCTAACCCACGTTTGTATTTCAAATTTTCTTTAATCATCAGTCCTGGATCTCTGAAAAATTTCCTGCAAAATAAACTTTCTCGTCCAAAAATTTTTCATCAATGTAATAAGAAGTCGTTACTTTAATGTTAACTAAACGAGTAACACAAGTATATATATATAACTTAATGTTTCTAACTTAACGAGTTCACCATGTGCCATTTCACGTGATAAGTACTGTAGCTAACTCAACGAACTAAGTCTGTGGTGTTATGCTAACTCAACGAACCAGCTTAACCTTT
Source organism: Cymodocea nodosa (assembly GCA_036874045.1). Taxonomy (NCBI): domain Eukaryota; kingdom Viridiplantae; phylum Streptophyta; class Magnoliopsida; order Alismatales; family Cymodoceaceae; genus Cymodocea; species Cymodocea nodosa. Next base: position 13,054,393 of record CM072342.1, on the reverse strand, counting down.
CTTTCGGAAGGTTAAACGATAACTCATCGAAAATAGTTTAAGTTTCGAATAGTTACGGATGTAAGTCACCGAAAAACTCTTTATATTATAAAACTAGTGAGACACGTGTCAAGACCTGAAAACATGACTTAAGTTACCTTTCAGATAGTTACGACTGTAAGTCTCCGAAAAACTTTAACTCACCGATTCAGTAATAAACAAATGTTTTTATAATAAGAATTTTACCACGTGCAAAAATAACAACTTAAGTTTATAACGCTAACCTAACACGTTGCCTTAGTGTTCAATATAGCAACTCAACGCGTTTAGTTATGTTAACTTAACGAGTTAAACATGTGCACCTCATGTGATACAATACAACATTCGTAACTTACAATTTCACCACGTGTATAACACTAACTTAACGAGTTCGTCTCTTCTTTTACTCACTAACTTAACGAGTTATCATGTGACCTATTTTAACCTTTAAGCCTCTAACTTAACAAGTTCTCACATGACCTCTATACAAACAAAACTCTAACTTAACGAGTTGTCTAAACGTGCATTGTTCATGATATAGAAGATATAACTTTAAAACATATCATGCTTTTAAATAAAACCACACGTTAACTTAACATTTAGCTAAATGAGAAATTAATGCAACAAAACGACTAGTTAATAACTTCAGATCCAATACAGACAAGTATTTATATCAGTAAGCTTTTTCTGTATTAATTGATGATTTTAATTTCTTTTCACAAGCAATAGTAATTGAGCAAATATGATTATTTTCATTCAGCACACATCATCATAACAAAAATATTTAACATTTCTGTTATTACGGACAGTTATGCTTAATGTACCGAAGAGTTATGTTTAAATTACTAAATAGTTATGTTTTAAAAGAATATTTTATTATTTCTTGAAGTACACGTGTCGAAACCATAATGCATGACTTAAGTGAACTTTCGGTGAGTTATCTATAACTATCCGAAATGCATCTGGGCATCAAATAGTTAGACTTGTAAGTCTCCGAAATGTTTCTTTTATTATAAAAATGCTGATGACACGTGTCGTGATCTGGAAGATTGACTTAAGTTATATATCGGTGAGTTATCTATAACTATTCGAAATGCATCTAAGCATTAGATAGTTAAGTTTATAACTATCCGAAATGCATCTAAGCATCGGATAGTTAAATTTATGCACGTGTTTTATAGTTAAATCAACGAAGCAAGTCTGTTGAGTTATCTGTAACTCCATGGACCATTTATTTTCTAATATGTCACTGTAGCGGTTGCTGAAATAGGACAGTTGGAAGGAAAAACCACGATCGCACGTATCACCCAGGAATTCACTCGTTGAAGGGAGAAGAAATCATCATCGTTGATATGAATGAAGGAAATCCAACCGACCATTCAAGTAGAAGCAGTTACCACTGAAGAAATATAAAAGAAAAGAAAAAAAAGAAGTAAAGGGTGTGTGATCGATGGGTCTGGCCAGTGTGTGTAGAGGAGGATCACCGAGCTTTCTACAGGCAGCGTCGGCAATTCTCTGAAGTACCACACCAACCATCTCCACCACCACCATAATCACCAACCATCGGAGGTCTATGAGGATACTTTCTTGATGTCAGGTCGATTCCGAGCTGAACATAGTGCTTGACAACCATTGTAAGGAGTAATCGCGTCGCAGGAAGGGAAGCCATTTTCACCAAGCGCCAACTCATATCTCAGGAGATCGTAAAGCTTCTAGCCTTAGTTTCGGGTTGATGCCTGTATGCTAAAGAGGAGATCATCTTGCAATTCTGAACTCGCAATTCTATAGGAAGAGGAGATAGAATTGTGAGTGGTTTAATTTTCAGTAGTGTAATTGCGTCGCATGTAGTGACGGAAGTATTTACTGTTGACTGAGATTACTTTACATTTCACCTTTTGCCCATTTCCATGCTCATATCAAAACAAAAATATCAAAAATAACTTATCTGTGTTTATATTTTGTATTTGAGTGTTGTATTGTTTGTTTTGTATCGTGATTAATGTTATCTTTGTCAGTGTTGTGATTGTTTTATGTTTGTTTTAGTTTTACAGTTTACTGAAATTGGTTCGTTCAATAGACTTAAAGATTTTAATGGTTACTGTTTGAATTACCTGAACGTTAGTAATGCCTAATGATAAATCTAGTGTTTACTAACATTAAAGAGCTTAATTGATGTTATTTACAATCTGTGGAACTGCCCAATGGTTGGCCGAATTCCTCTGTAAATAGCAGTATTAAATAGGAAAGACAAGCTCGTGGAGTTAACTTGAGTCCACGAGGTTAGTCCGTTGAGTTAGCCATAACTCAATGAACTTAGTCTGTTAAGTTAACTGTAACTCAACGAAGAGCTTATTGAATGTATAAATTTGATTGTTAAAAACAGAAAAGTTCTTAATTATTAAGCAATTCCCTATGGAATCGACCTGTACTTGCACACTAATACAATAGACACTGTGCATTTGCAGTTAAAACACAAATTGGAATTAATATCTAATTTGTGTGAAAGGTTGTTTGTTTACTTCTAAAAAGAAATTCAATGATATAGGCATAAAGATAAATTAACTAAGTAAAAACATAAGTTAACAAATCCTAGTTTTTCTGGCTCATTGCTAGGTAACTAATTTAAGTTTTCTGGTGCCGTTCTAGAGATCCAAACATGTACCATGTACAATCATTCTCCAAAGTTTCACATCTGTACTCTTGAGAAAACACTCCATCCTATTTTCCCAGTAGCTATAATTGCTACCATCAAAGAGGGGAGGTCGATGGATATTCTGACCCTTTGTAGTGTGGAAAGCCATGATTTCAGATGGTTAAATCTATTAACGAGATCAACCTTGCTCTGATACCAATTGTTAGGACCTTATGACTTACCAAAGGGGGGGTGAATGGTAATGATTTGTTTCTTAACAATTTAATGTTAGATGGATATGAAGAAATAACAAGCACTCGATAAAAGAATACACACAGAGATTTTAGGTGGTTCACCACTAACGGCTAGTCTACCCCCAAGGGATACTTGAGCTTCACTAAACTTTCACAAACTTACAATCACTTACTTTAAGGTTTAAGCAAGAACCAACCATTCACTTGAGCTTCTTGGTCGAAGCTCCAGCCAATCCTTTCTTTGAAGTTTTGATCCGTGTACTTCAGTAAACACTAGCTTGTAAGTATCAGAGTTGATTGCGTGATGAGCTTCTGGAATTGAGTCTATAAATGTTGAAGATGATTTGATCTCTAAAGCTTTCTTCTGTTGAGCTTGGTGTAAGTATGTGTATGAGCAAAAGCTAAGCTAATTCCATTATCTGTATCTTGTATATATACTAAACCTGTGTAACGATCATATTTTTCTTCCTACGGATGTATTCTACTGTACTTGATTAGACTTCAATCCCAAATACGGTAAGTTATCATTTAGAAAGATATTTTAAGATATCCTTCCGATTTTCTTAACCTTTTAGATAGTTAGTTGTGTAACTCTCCGAAGAATGTTTGTAACTCACCAAAAAATCACTTAAGCCTTTTTGCCATGTAGGATTCCAGATCGTATAATGAGAGCTGTCATTCAATCGGATACTTACAGCTGTAACTTACTGAACTGTTATTTAACTGTTAGATAGTTAGCTATAGTAACTCTCTATTAAGTTTCCGATTGCTTTATTTAATTTAGCACATGCATAAAAGGCTGACTTAAGTTTCAGATGGTTATACCTGTAACTCACCGAAACGCTTCAAGATTTCGGATAGTTATCTTCAGTAACTTTTCGATTTTCCTTTTAAGCTTTTGTTTGGATTTCTGCACGTGGGAAATTCAATGACTTAAGCTTCAGATGGTTATTCTTGTAACTCACCGAAACTCTTCAAGATTTCAGATAATTAACTTCAGTAACTTTTCGATTCTTTATGCATTCATTTTTCTAACTCTCCAAAAGTCTTCTAACTGTCGGATACTTAATTTTCTAACTGTCTGATAGTATTACAGCTTTATACTACCTTTCAGATACTTAGATTGTTAACTCATTGAAAATATTTCTCTTTCAGATAGTTGAGCCTGGTAACCTTCTAAAAACCTTCTTATCACTTGCAGTATACTTTGAGCTGTCTGTGTCAACTTTTGCTCTCTTGCTGACTGTTAAACCTGAGAAATACAATTTAATACCTCACATTGATTTTTGCATTATCAAAATCCAAAGGTCCTTTCACCCTTCTATCCATCACTTAAGAGAAAGCATCACACAATAATTATTACACTACGAAAATAGAAAATAAAATTACACTACATCAAACTACTAATTCTACTACAGAAATAGCATACATGGACTTATAACTATACATCTAAATCCATGTATGCTCTAATCTATTAAGTACAAGCTATATACAATCAAAACCAAGTAAATCAGGAGGTTAGAGTTAAGTAAAAAATGTCTAAACTATGTTAGAGGAACAAACATTTGAGAAGAATCTATACAAAGAAACATAAAATCAAACACATAGAAGGCGAAAACTCAAACTAAGCTTAGAATTGAAATACATTGAAACCAACACAAGAATTCTACAATATACTAAAGGGAAATCATGTGGACAACACAAACAACAATAATTAACAAACATATACTATTGAAATTTACATTATAACTCCATCTCCACTCAAATGCCTACTCCTATTACCTTATGATCACACCTCCAATGGCTTGAGCACAAGGGACGTCACCTCCTTGCTTCACACCACTTGAGATGGCTACCTTCTCCAGCAATTCTCCACATCCAAAGTTGCTTGTTCCCTCCACGGATTGGAGGTCCAATACCGAAGGGAATACAACAACGTGAAGAACAATTGAAGAGCTCTCTTGGATGCAAGTTTCCACACCTTTATAAGTAAGCAAACCATATAATTAGTCGTTATTCCTAAGTTCATCTACTTCCTTCTAGAGCTTTTCTAATTATTGTTCTAATTGATTTATCTACTCAACAGCCCCTGTAATGCCTCCAGAAGGTTCAACAATCTCAACAGCAGCATAATTTCTACATTCCTTCACTAAAATGGCTCTAGATCTTATCCTCTTGGATGTCCATTTCGTGAAGTCAATACTGTCTTCCATTAATACAGGTATCAAATCTCCATAAAATAGTTTCTTCTTTGCAGACTTTATCTTTGATAAGAAGACTTGACACCAGTTAACTTGAATTCTATTTACAACTGCATACATGGCCCATTTAACAAATTGACTAAGCTCGATGTTGTGGCCTTGTCTTTGATAAACAATTTTTACCAATATGGTTGCAACCATGTGTGCCTTTCCATTTAAGTACTTTAGTCTGTTTAGTAATGGCACACTAGGGTCAATGGCTATGCATTGTTTAATTTCCTATTCAACCCATTCCACTGCAGTTGTTTCTTCTAGAATTTCAATTCCTTCATTTCTTAGTCCAAAATATTGTGGAGAAGCTTTGGTGTTATCTATACATCAGCTTGCTCCATGTTGGAAATTAGTCCACTTTCTCCTCTCAAATTGGCATAAAAGTAGGGCACTAGATTTTCGTATACTACATGCCATCTCTACTGAGAAATAAATTTCAGTAGGCCTTGAAATTCGAATAATTCTTTAATCTCCTCTATTCCAATCCAATATACTAGCTTATTGTAAATAACATCATACCCCTTTATCTCTTGATATTTATTATAAGCTTCCTAACTCCAAAAGTGTACTTCATTTAGATTGGTAGCTTCAGCTGGGTCAGGAATTTGCATTTGTTACTCTAGAGGGGTTTGTTCTTGAATTTCTTCTTCCATATGCTGAACTTGAATTTGCTAGAAATGCTTAGAAGATTCCTGCATTTTTGCTTCTACTTTTGTCTATGGTGGAGAACCGGTAGAACTCTCCACTCTTCTTTCTTGAATCCTCTCTAAAATTTCTTGAAGTGTCTCTCCCTCTTCAGTGAAATCTGTCGAGTCATTTCTTTCTTGTTCCATACGTACTTATTCAGCTTCTTGTTCAGTTTCTATTCTTTCTTCTTCCTCTTAACTACCAATCTACATTGTCATTGTTCTTTTTGATTCTGTAGCAGATTGGGAAGGAGTCATGGGCAAATCAGCTTCTGCCCTAACTTCAGTTTCTTCTATTTGTACAGGCTGCAGACTAATTTCAACCTATTTTTCTTCTTCTCTTTGCTCTTGCTACTACTGCTCTTGCTCCTCCTCAGATTTGGATAGCAGGTCTACAAAAATAGGCCCTACAAGCCCTACTGATATTTTTAGCTCAGGTTTAATCTCTATAGGAGCTTTAGGCACTATCTCTTTTCCTTTCCTTCTTCTAAATAGTTGTGCTTGGTCTTCCTCTTCCTTCTCTAAGATTAAATCTATAAAAATGGGCTCTTCAGGACCTCAAGCCATAGGTGCTGGCTTTTCCTGTTTTACTCTTTCTATAGTTACTGGTCTCGAAGGACCAACTTCAGTTTCTCTTGTAGTAGGTATTGCAGTACATTCTTGATGCTATTCAACTATAACTCTATATTGGGCCTTCAACTTTTCTACAACCCTCCTTTTGTAAAGTGCATCAAACACCAAATGTGCTTTAGCTACTACCAAATCTTCTAGTTCTCCTTGGTTTTTTCCAACTCAAACCAGGTCTTCAAATTCTCTTAATTCTTCTTCAATATAAGGCCTCATAACTACTACCACCTTTTCTAGTGGTTTAGGTGGTGGAACTGAAGGTCCTGACTGCTGTTCCTCAATAACAGGTATTTTAGTAGCTGGCTCTACAATTATAGGTTCTTCTGTTGCCTTCTATTGTTGCCGTCGAATTACACCCCTTGCACATCCAGTAATTTCTTGCAAAAACCATAATTTTGCCTTACGCTAGATTAACTCTAAGGCAACTTCGTTGGTTGGCTTGATTCTTCTTTCTCTATTTACAATAACTTCTGTTGCTACCTTTATCCTTATCTCCATAATCTGAGGTATTTTAATATTTAAATCTACTAAGACTTTCCTCTAGTAGAAAATGTCAAATTCTACCTTTTGGAGTTTTTCTTCCCTTGTCGTGTTCTTAATCTTTTGTCTCGTGTGCCATCTTTCTAATTCTCTGAGAAATCTCGTGGTGTCTATTTCCTTCCAGAACTCTAGCATCATCTTGTCTTCGTGGTGTAATGGAACGGAACAGAATCACACAGATCTCTACTATTCTAAGTTCTAAATAATTCTACGGATAATGCCCCCAAATCCTAAGTTTTAGTATAAATAAACCCTAAGTTTTTGGCAAGTAATCGGGTCATTTTCCCGTGCAAACTCACTCTCTCACTTACCTCTCCATGGAGTTATAGTTAACTCCATAGACTAAGTCTGTGGACTTAACTACAGTACTCCATTGAGTTACAATTAACTCAACAAGGTAAATTCGTTAACTTATCCTAGACTTAACAGAGTAAGTTCGTTGAGTTAAGTGTAACTCAATGGACTTTTCATAAAGTTATAACTAATAAAAATACTTATAATAATAATTTTTACTTCGGTCAAGACCGAAGAATTTTTGATCTAATGACTCTTAATTTTTTAACATTTTAAAATTTCAGTCAAACCGTTATATTCCTCGGTTGAACCAAAATTAAATACTCTTTTCTTTTTCTTTCTTTTTTTTTCCGGTTGAAACGATACTATACTTCGGTAAAATCGACATTTTTATATAATATAATATGTAGATTTTTTTATGTTTTTATGTTTCGGTCAAACCGATAGATCCTATCAGTTGAACCGCAATGATTTTTTTCTTTTAATATATGTTTTGGTAAAATCGATAATTTCTTCCAATTGAACTGTGACTATGTTTAAATAAGGTTTTTTTTTTAAAAATAAAGTTTAGATAATTTCTTACTAAGTAAAGCTCGAGTAGTCCTCTACTTTTACTTCTTCTATAATTCCAAAGGAACTTTTTGGAATCTTCAGAATAGGTCTAAGTCTTTGTCCATTTACTTTAAATATATTCTGATTTTTAGGAATTTCAATTTCAATAGTTCCATAGGAATAAATATTTTCAATTATATAAGGTCTTACCCACCTAGATCTTAATTTTCCTAGATGGTTATGGAGTCTAGTCATGCAAAGATATACTTCTTGTCTTATTTCAAAGGTTTTTGGAATAATTTTCTTGTCATGCCAAAACTTCATTTTCTCTTTTTCTCTTACATTTTTCGAATAAGCTTCATTCCTAAATTCTTTTAATTCAATCAATTGTATTTTCCTATTTTTAGTAGCTTGATTTAAATTAGTGTTTAGAGTTTTTAATGCCCAATAAGCTTTATGTTCAATTTCAGCTAGAAAATGACAACTTTTTCCATATACTAGTCTAAAAGGTGACATACCTAAGTTTGTCTTATAAGCAGTTCCATAAGCCTAAAGTGCATCTATTAATCTATTATGTTAGGACCCTAGTATTTTGATAATGCAAAAACCTATGTGAGGAAACCAAATTGTATTTCATAGATATGACAGCTCAGCAAGGCAGACCAATAGATTTAGAAACTTACAGAAGATACTACTATAGAGCTACAGGAAAATCGAATAGTTATAGGTCTAAGTATCCGAAGAGCAAGTTTAAAGCAGCAACAACATTGTCGGACAATTAGATGAAATCCTTGTTTAACTATCTGAAATCATAAAACCTTCAGAGAGTTATGAAAGGCAGTTGGTTGAATGATCGGAGAGTTAAGAAGTTAACTATCCGAAAGCAAAAGGAAAATCGGAAAGTTAGAAAGGCTAACTATCCGAAATTTAAGTCATTCAATTTCCCACGTGTAGAAAGTTAGAACAGAAGCTTAAATGAGTTTTTGGAGAGTTAGAAAGCTAACTATCTGAAAAATAGGAAGTTTCGGTGAGTTGCAGTTATAACCATTTGAAACTTAAGTTATCTTATTATGCATGTGCAAAATTAAGAAGACAGTAAAAAGGAAAATTGGAGAGTCACTGTAGCTAACCATCCGAAAAGTCAAGAGAGTTTCGGTGAGTTACAGTTATAACTATTCGAACGTAAGTCTCATCATGTGTATGACTTAAAACTCATGTGACAAATGAACTTAAGTGGATTTTCGATGAGTTACGATCATCCTTCGGAAAGTTACATTGCTAACTATCCGAAAGTTTGAGAAAATTGGAAGGTTATCTTGAGATACCTTTTTAAACGGTAACTTACCATATTTGGATCTGCAAACTTAGCAAGTACAGCAAATAAATCCATTAAAGAGAAATTATGATCGGTTGATGTTCAAGCATAAATACAGACAGATCATTCAATATTCGGCAGAGTTGAAGTGTGAGATTACAGATACAATTATATATAGAGATACAGTATACATTGTAGATCAATTATTGATATAGAAGAAAGCTCAATTCAGTTCAACATAGAATCGATTGAAAGCTGGATTTACAAGAAGATTCTTAAAGCTCTCCATGCATTGAAAGTTTGATCCAAGAAGGATCATTTGGTTCGTGGCTTCAACTTGAAAGCTACATTAAAGCTATTGGTTTGAGTTTCAACCTGAAAACTCAAGAGGTTGGTTTTTTGGAGTTTATACCTGAAAACTTCTGAGTGTTGGTTAGAGCTACGGCCTGAAAGCTCAAGTGAATGGTTGGTTCTTGCTTCGACCTAAAAGCAAGTGTTTGTAAGCGTTGAGACACTTAGTGAAGCCTAAGTGATCCTTGGGGGTGGACTAGCCAAGTTGGTGAACCACCTAAAATTCCCTTGTGTTTCTTACCTTATTTCCGCCGTGCATGTTTATTTATATATGATTAGTACTTGTGCAAATTGATTAATCAAATTAGTTAGTAAAGTTAAAAATAGTCTTAAATTTACACTGATCACAATTCACCCCCCTCTGGTGAAGCCATACGTTCCTAACAATTAGTATCAGAGCAGGTTGATCTCTTTTATAGATTTAACCATCTGAGATCATGACATCTTTTCACAGAGATCATGACATCTTTTCACAGAGAGGGTCAGAACATCCATTGTCCTCCCCTGTTTGATAGTATTAACTATAATTATTGGAAAAATAGGATGGAATGTTTCCTTAGAAGCTCAGATGTGAGGTTATGGAAAATGGTTGTTCTAGGAACACCTATTCCACCGAGTCATGAGGATGACTAGACTGAGGAGGATGAGAGAATCATCCAAATGGATGCTCGAGGGCTGAACATTATCTATTGTGCCTTATCTGCTGAATAATATAATAAAGTTTCAGCTTGTAAATCTACTCACATGGCTTGGAACACTCTTCAAATAACCTTTGAAGGAACCAGCCAAGTGAAAGACATTAAAATCAGCATTTTTCTTAGAAAGCTTGAATTATTTAAAATGCTTAATGATGAAACTATCATTGATATGTTTTCAAGATTCATTGAGATTATTAATGGCTTAAGAGGTTTGGGAAAAGAATTTTCTGTCCGTGAACAGGTATAGAAAATCCTCAGAAGCTTAACTGTGGAGTGGAAGCAAAAGTCCACATCAATACAAGATTCCAAAGACCTCAACAAATACTCAGTAGAGGATCTAATGGGCAATCTACTGGCCCATGAAGTTCAAATGAAAGAATGAAAAGATGAGGAAGGTAGTGGTAAAAAGAAAACTGAAACAAAGAAAGAACTAGTCTTTCCATCAACACAGGAACTTCAAAGCTCGGATGATGATGAAGTTGTGCTACTAGCTAAAAAATTCAGAAAATGGATGAAGAAAAAGAATCAAACCAGCACATCAAAAAGCAATGTACCAATATGCTTTAAATGCAAGAAGTAGGGACATATACAACTTGATTGTCCACTGCAACAAGAAGAAGAAAAAGAAATGAAGAAGAAGAAGAGGAGCTACAAAAAGAAAATGGCATTGAAGGCTACTTGGGATGACAGTAGTTCTTCTAGTAGCTCATCTAGTTCAAATGAAGAGGTACCAGTAAACGTGTGCTATACAGCACAAGAGGTATGTTCCACTTCATCTCAAAGTGATTCTGATGTAGACAATGATAATCTAGATGTAAATATTCTTTTGTCTACTGTTGATAGTTTATATACTAAATACAAAAAGTATAAAAAGGAAATTAAGCATTTAACTACATGCTTAGAAGAAGCACATACTGAACTTGAAAATTTGCATGCTGAAGATACAAAATGCAATAATGATGAATTGATAAATGAAAATGAAAAATTGAAATCTAAAATCACTGATTTGAAAAATACTATGCATAAATTTACCAATGGATAGAAAAGATTAGATCAAATCATTGGTTCATAGAGACATGGCTCAAATAGATTTGGCCTAGGGTATGCTAGTCCACAGGAAATACCTTACTATGGTGGTGTTATCCGATCTTACGAAGATGGTACAACAGTGTTTGCCATCGAAAGAAGATCTGGATCAATGTGGCTACCAAAAGGCAATAAACTAAATATTGTCAGGACTAACACCTATGGACCCAAGAAAGTATGGGTACCAAAATCTACTGCTATTTGAATTGCAGGATTATATCAGTTAGTGGGAGTAGCTAGTTTATAGTTTCTAATCATTATCTACAAATGACCAATGACTGAAGATCAATGGAATGATCAATTAGAAAAGGCTAAAAATCAATTATGAGAGCAACTGTTTGGTATTACAAGAGAACACCATAAGTTGGTAGAAAGTGCTCATTTAGATTGAGTAGAAATCGTGCCTAAAATCTTGATGCTCAAGGAGAGCAAAATTTGCAACAGTTAGAAACAAGTGCAACAAAATTATCTACAAGGAAAAGCATGTAAGTAGGGGGAGAACCTACAATATGAAGGAAATTTAGAATGCTGTGTCAGTGCAAAAAGAAAGTATATAAAGAGGGCATGCATATAGGGGGAGAGCCTATAACTTGCTATTGAAAATCAGAGAACCTCCATATAGATAGGGGGAGAGAATGTGGCAGCAATTATAAATATTAACTACATATTTAAAAATTGCTACATTAACTATTGGCATTTCATTGTTTTTAGTTTTTACAAATGATGTAGTAATTAAACGAGACAAAGGAAGAAATATCACAAATCAGGAGAGCAATTACTGACTTTTTAGATGTTAGAATGTCAGTAATTGGTATCAAACAAGGATTAAGGAAATTGACACTTCAATTGATACTATGCTCGAATAAGAAAGAAGAAAAGTAGCACAACATCAAAGGAAAAGAAGAAAATAGACTGCAATGATGAAAGTATCTCAACAATTGAGATCTACACACCAATAGTCAACATTTGATGGAAAATAAAAATTGGTATTCAAAGATATTGATGTATTTGATTCTTTTCACAAGTTGATATCAGACAGGATTATAGAAATCAGAAAATTGGTATATCATCATATACCAATTTAATAACAAAAAGGGGGAGAAGAAAATTCAGCAAAAGAAAATTGTGGAACTCCTTTTATCTAATGATAAAAAGGAGGAGAAGAATATAGAAAATTACATAGAAGGTAGGGGGAGCATTCCCAGCACACAAATAGGGGGAGAATTTAACTTCATTGCATTATATTCATTGTAAATCTTTGCTTTACTTAGTTTCTGTGTGACTAAATGTATAGCAACAATCTAGGGAGTGAAATACATGTAATTTAATGTAAAGGATTTTGTCATTATCAAAAAGGGGGAGATTGTTAGGACCCTAGTATTTTGATAATGCAAAAACCTATGTGAGGAAACCAAATTGTATTTCACAGATATGATAGCTCAGCAAGGCAGATGAATAGATGCAGAAAGTTCTAGAAGATACTACTATAGAGCTATAGGAAAATCGGATAGTTACAGGTCTAAGTATCCGAAGAGCAAGTTTAAAGCAGCAGCAACATTGTTGGACAGTTAGATGAAATCCTTGTTTAACTATCTGAAATCATAAAGCCTTTAGAGAGTTATGAAAGGCAGTTGGTTGAATGATCAGAGAGTTAAGGAGTTAACTATCCGAAAGCAAAAGGAAAATCGAAAAGTTAGAAAGGCTAACTATCCGAAATTTAAGTCATTCAATTTCCCACGTGTAAAAAGTCAGAACAGAAGCTTAAATGAGTTTTTGGAGAGTTAGAAAGCTAACTATCTGAAAAATAGGAAGTTTCGGTGAGTTGCAGTTATAACCATTCGAAACTTAAGTTATCTTATTATGCATGTGCAGAATTAAGAAGACAACAAAAAGGAAAATCGGAGAGTCACTGTAGCTAACCATCCGAAAAGTCAAGAGAGTTTCGGTGAGTTATAGTTATAACTATCCGAACGTAAGTCTCATCACGTGTATAGTTATATTTTACTCTTGAAAAGAACAATTTCTTATCTTGTCTATTCCAATCCTTAGGTGTTAAACTAGTTAACTAAGTAATTAACTATGTCTGCATACTAAGGCATTGTGTTCATGGTCATTAACTATTCATCAGGAAAATTATCCTTAATTTCAATATTTGATTTTTCTATTGTAATCTTGATAAATGATCTGCTACTACATTCTCACAACCTTTTTTATCTTTAATTTCTAGATCAAATTCTTGTAATAATAATATCCATCAGATCAATCTAGGTTTAGTCTATTTCTTTGCTATTAGGTGTTTTAAAGTTGAATGATCCGTGTATACTATCACTTTAGCTCCAATCAGATATGATCTAAACTTTTCTAAGGCAAACACTATAGCTAACAGCTCTTTTTCAGTAGTTGTATAATTAACTTGAGCATCATTTAAAGTTTTGCTTGCATAATGAATCACTCTAGGAGATTTTTCTATCTTCTATCCTAGCACTGCTCCTACAGCAAAATCAGATGCATCGCACATTAATTCAAATGGATGGCTCCAATCAGGTGCTTGTATTATAGGAGTTGAAATTAAGCTAGTTTTAAGCTTGAAAAATGCTTCTTTGCAATTTTTATCAAAGTTGAATGTGACATCGTTTAATAGATTAGTTAAAGGTCTAGCTATTTTGCTAAAATCTTTAATAAATCTTCTATCAAATCCAGCATGTGCTATAAATGATCTAATATCTTTTACTAATTTAGGTTCTAGTAGATTAGAAATTACTTCGATTTTAGCTTTATCTACTTCCACCCCTTTCTTTGAAACAACATGTCCCAAGACTATTCCTTGTTTAACCATGAAGTGACATTTTTCCCAATTTAGAACCAGACTTTTTTCCACACAACGTTTTAATACTTGGTCTAAATTGTTTAAACACACTTCATATGAAGTTCCATATATAGTAAAATCATCCATAAATATTTTTAAAAAATCTTCAGTGATTCTAGTGAATATGTCCTACATACACCTTTGAAAGGCGGTTGGTGCATTGCATAATATGAATGACATTCTCTTAAAAGCATAAGTTTCATTAGGACAGGTGAAAGTTGTTTTCTCTTGATCCTCTAATGCTACTGGAACTTGGTTATATCTTGAATACCTGTCTAGGAAACAAAAATATTCTTGCCCTGCTAATTTCTCTAGCATTTAATCTATGAAAGGTAAGGGAAAATGATCTTTCCTAGTCACAACATTCAGCTTTCTATAGTCTATACACACTCTCCAGCCTAATTGAATTCTAGTAGGTATCAAGTCCTGACTTTCATTCCTAATAACTATTAATCCTGATTTCTTGGGAACTACATGGATTAGACTAACCCATGAGCTATTAGAAATCGAATAAATTATGTCATTATCTAACCATTTCACTATTTCCTTCCTGACTACTTTAAGATTTGAATTTAATCTCCTCTCAGGAATTCTATCTGGTTTAGAATTCTCTTCTAAATATATGTGGTGACAGCATAAAGTTGCACTTAACCATTTTATATCAGTCATAGTCCATCCTATTGCCTCTTTATAAGTTTTTACTACATCTTTTAATTTAGAAATCTGATCCTCTTTTAAATCTGAAGCAATAATGATAGGACATGTTACTTTTTCTTCTAGAAATACATAGGTTAATTCAGGAGGTAAGGTTTTAAATCTAAATGTTGACCATTAGAAGCTAGAGCTCCTAATTGAACATTTTCATTTTCTATATTAATCTCTTCTTGATCTCCTTCTACATTTATGCTTTCACTTACTTCTGAAGTTTCAAAATTTAGTTGCCTATTTAATTCTTCCTGAATCACATCATCTAGCATATCTCCTTCATCCTCTAAAAAGTCTATAATTTGTAAGGACATTTCTAACTCCTCAAACTTTTCTGGTTTGAAAATGTTTAATTGAGTATCCTCATTACCATATGCTAACTTCATTACTCCAGTTCTATAATTTATAACTGCCCCTGATGTTGCTAAGAATGGTCTTCCCAAAATTAAAGATGTATCATGATTTTGATGCTTAATTTGTTGGGAATCCAAAATTACAATATCAATAGGATATATGAAGTTTTTGATTTTAATTAAGACATCCTTTATTTTTCCTCTAGGGTATCTTATACTTCTATTAGCTAATTGAATAACAGTCCTAGTAGGAATTAAGCCTTCTAATCCTAAGGATGCAAATATATCACTTGGCATAACATTTATACCTGCACCTAGGTCTATTAAGGTTCTTTCTAGAATAGTATTTCCTATGATGTATGATATAACAGGGATTCTAGGATCAGATAACTTTTTAGGAATTTGTGGCAGAAATAGGGAACTGCTTTGTTCAGCTAAAAAGACTTTCCTTAAAACTTTTCACTCTCTTTTCTTAGTACACCAATCCTTAAGAAACTTAGCACAAGGTGGCATTTTATACAATAAGTCTAACAAAGGTATGTTAACTAGTAATTTTTCAAAAATTTCTCTAATTTTTTCTTGTTTCTTAGGAAATGTTTGTTGTAATCTTTCAAGATAGGGTACTAATGATTGTGATTTACAAGATTCTTTGTCTTTCATTTCATTTGTTTGATCATTTTTAGTCCCATTTTCAGATTCAGTTTTTTCTTCATTGATTTCTAAATTCTCAGATATTACATTTTCATTATCATTTTGAATTTTGTTCTTATCCACCTTCATATTACTTTCTTTTTGGATTCTTGGTGGTATATTAGTTCTAGATCTTAATGTTATACATACATCTTCCAGATTTTCATTACTTTCATGATATTCTTGTATTTCATTTTCATGATTATGATCTTCAACTATTTTCAGTTTTAAATTGCATTCTTTAAATTCTATTACATTGGTATTTTCTTTTGTCTGTATGTCTTGCAAATTATGCAAATCTATAACATTAAAATTTTCATTTGTGTTTTCTTATTGCATAACTTGTAATTTCATTGTAAATTCATCTAATGCTTGTAGTTTTCTTTCTAGATCATCTAATCTCATTGCATTCAATTTTTGATCAATTTTCATTATGTTTTTTTTAGTTTCGTAGATGATATCCATTTTAGGTTCTGAATATTCTTCCTTATAGTTTAATTGGTTGACTTCTTGTTGCTGACACATGTATTGTTCCAATTTGTCCATGTTTTGCTCTAAGCTACGCTCCAGTCTGTCATACCTATCTCAAACTTCCTTGTCTCTCAACATATTACACATTCTAAACTAACCATTAGTTAGGTAAACTATAGGATTCTCATACTCAACTCTATTATATTGAATATAATTCATTTGTTGTTCATATGATCTAACCATCTACAATCGTCTCAGTTTCAAACAATTAGAGATGTCATGACCTTCCCAAATTGTAGAATTCACATATGCTAACTATAGGTTTCAGAAATCTTTGAACGTAAGCATATGTCATATTCTCAATTAGAAAATAAAACACACAACACTCCTCTGTTATTAAAACAAAATAGCACTCACAGTTGCTTAGCTTCTCAATTCCCTAGCAACGACGCCAAAAAACTTGTTTGGGTTTTGTTTGGATCTCCAACACGACACTAGAAAACTTGATTGGTTACCCAACAACGTGCTAGAAAAACTTGGATTTGTTAACTTCTGTTTTTACTTAGTTAATTTATCTTTATGCCTATTCCTTTTTAGAAGTAAACAAACAACCTTTCACACAAATTAGATATTAATTCCAATTTGTATTTTAACTGCAAGTGCACAATATCTATTGTATTAGTGTGCAAGTACAGGTCGATCTCACAGGGAATTACTTAAGAATTGCGAACTGTTCCGTTTTTAACAATCAAATTTATATATTCAATAAGCTCTTTGTTTAGTTACAGTTAACTCAACAGACTAAGTTCGTTGAGTTATGGCTAACTCAACGGACTAACCTCATGGACTTAAGTTAACTTCACGAGCCTGCCTTTCCTATTTAATACTGCTATTTATAGAGGAATTCAACCAACCATTGAGCGGTTCCACAGATTGTAAATAACATCAATTAAGCTCTTTAATGTTAGTAAACACTGAATTTATCATTAGGCAATACTAACATTCAGATAATTCAAACAATAACCATTAAAATCTTTAAGTCTTTTGAACGAACTAATTTCAGTAAACTGTAAAACTAAAACAAACATAAAACAATCACAACACTGATAAAGATAACATTAATCACGATATAAAACAAACAATACAACACTCAAATACAAAATATAAACACAGATAAGTTGTTTTTGGTATTTTTGTTTTGATATGAGCATGGAAATAGGCGAAAGGTGAAATGTAAAGTAATCTCAGTCGACAGTAAATACTTCCATCACTACATGTGACACAATTACACCACTGAAAATTAAACCACATACAATTCTATCTCCTCTCCCTATAGAATCGCGAGTCTAGAATTGCAAAATGATCTCCTCTTCAGCATACATGCATCAACCCAAAGCCAAGGCTAGAAGCTTTACGATCTCCTAAAATATGAGTTGGCGCTTGGTGAAAATGGCTTCCCTTCCCGCGACGTGATCACTCCTCACAATAGTTGTCAAGCACTTTGTTTGGCTCGGAATCGACCCGACATCAGGAAAGTATCCTCACAGATCTCTGATGGTTGGTGATTATGGTGGTGGTGATGATGGTTGGTGTGGTACTTCAGAGAATTGACGATGTTGCCTACAGAAAGTTCGGTGATCCTCCTCTACACACACTGACCACACCCATCGACCACACCCTTTACTTCTTTTTCTTCTTTTCTTTTATATTTCTTTAGTGGTAACTGCTTCTGCTTGAATGGTCGGTTGGATTTCCTTCATTCATATCAACGACGATGATTTCTTCTCCCTTCGACAAGTGAATTCCTGCGTGATACGTGCGATCGTAGTTTTTTTCTTCCAACTGTCCTATTTCTGCAACTACTATAGTGACATATTAGAAAATAAATGGTCCGTGGAGTTACAGATAACTCAACAGACTTGCTTCATTGATTTAACTATAAAACACGTGCAATAAAGAAATAAGCTGCTAACATAACGCGTTACCTTAGTGTGTATTCATGTAACTCAACGCGTACAGTTATGCTAACTTAACGATTTAAACATGTGCATCTCACATGATATACTAAAGCATTTAAATTCAACACGTGCATAATTCTATCTTAACAAGTTCAAATATTTCGGACACTTACGAACCTAACTATCCGATGCTCAGATGCATTTCAGATAGTTACAGATAACCTTCCGAAAATCCACTTAAGTCATGCATTATGGTTTTGACATGTGTACTTCAGGAAATAATAAAATATTCTTTTAAAATATAACTGTTCGGTAATTTAAACATAACTCTTCGGTACATGTTTGGTACGTTAAACATAATTGTCTAAAATAATAGAAAATTCAGATACTTAAGAAATTCACAGCCTACAATTTACCGACAGTTCAGAAATGTACTAAATTAACATTAATTCCCTAGAATTATGTAGATTCTTTCATTAAAGCATATAACAGTGCAATTATAACATAATAGCTTAATTCTCATATGATAAGTTAAATATTATGCAATTAACCATCATTTAACCGTTAATATTATGCACTTTTTCATTCTAAACAGGTTTTTAGGCAGCACTAGAGAACTTGTATTAGTTCCCCGGCAATGATGCTAGAAAACTTGTATGGATTGTTAACTTCTATTTTTATGCTTATATTAATAATTGCTTTTAGAAGTAAACAAACAACCTTTCACACAAATTAGATATTAATTCCAATTTGTATTTTAACTGCAAGTGCATAGTGTATATTGTATTTGTGTGCAAGTACAGGTCGATCCCATAGAGAATTGAGTAAGAATTGTATACTGTTTCTATTTTACATTGGAGTTTATATGTGTTCAGTTAAGCACTCCGTTGAGTTATAGTTAACACAACGGACTTAGTTCGTTGAGTTATGGCTAACTTAACAGACTGACCTCGTGTACTTAAGTTAACTCCATGAGCCTATCTTTCTAGTTAAATACTACTATTCACAAAAGAATTCAGCCAACCATTGGGCGGTTCCATAGAATGTAAATAACATCAATTAAGCTCTTTAATGTTAGTTAATATTAGATTTATCATTAAGCAAAACTAACATTCAGATATTTCAAATAGTAACCATTAAAATCTTTAAGCATCTGGAATGAATCAATTTCAATAAACAATAAAACTATTTTCTATTTTCTAAATCAAACAAACATAAAACATTCACAATATTGACAATGATAACATTAATCACGATACAAAACAAATAATACAACACTCTAAACACAGATAATTTGTTGTTTTTGGTATTTTTGTTTTAATATGTTCTTGAAGATGAGTGAAAAGTGAAATGTAAAAATCTCTATTGACAATAAAAACTTCTATCACTACATGCGACATGATTACACCATTGAAAACTTAATCACTTACAATCCTGCCTCCTCTCCCTATAGAATCGTGAATCCAGAATTGTAAGATGATCTCCTCTTTAGTATATTGGCATCAACTCGAAACCAAGGTAAGAAGCTTTACAATCTCTTGAGATATGAGTCGGTGCTTGGTGAAAATGGCTTTCCTTCACACAATGTGATCACTCATCACAGTGGTTGTTAGTCACCATGTTTGGCTCGAAATCGACCCGACATTAGGAAAGTATCCTCACAGACCTCCGATGGTTAGTGATTTTGTTGGTGGTGTGGAGCTTCAGGGAACTTCTGATGCTTCCTACAATTAGCGTAGTTCTCCACCTCTGCACACACACTTTCTTCATCTTTCTCCTTTTCTTTTATATTTCTTTCAGTAGTAACTGCTTCTACTTAAATGATCGATTGGATTTCCTTCATTCATATCACCGATGATGATTTTTTCTTCCTTCCATGAGTGAATTCCTACGTGATACATGTAACCGTAGTTTTCCTTCGAATGTCTTGTTTCTGCAACTGCTATAGTGGCATATTAGAAAATAAATGGCCCGTGATACATGTAACCGTAGTTTTCCTTCGAATGACTTACTTTGTTAATTTAACTATAAAACACGTGCAATAAAGAAATAACAAGTTCAGATGTTTCGGATATGTACAAACCTTAACTCTTCGATGCTCAGATGCATTTCGGATAGTTACTAGATAACTTACCGAAAATCCACTTAAGTCATGCATTAATGTTTAAACATGTGTACTCTTGAAAATAATAAAATATTCTTTAAGCATTTAAAACATAATTGTTTGGTACATGCAATATAACTCTCTGAAATAACAAAAAATTTGAATAGTTAGGAATTTCAAACCTATAACTTACCAATAGTTCAGAAATATATTTAATTAATGTTAATTCCTTGAAATTATGCAAATTCCTTCATTAAAGCATATAATAGTGCAATTATAACATAATGGCTTAATTCTCAGATGATAAGCTAAATATTATGCAATTAACCATCATTTAACTGTTAATATTATGCACTTTTTCATTCTAAACATAACTCAATGGACTTACTTCGTTTATTTAACTATAAAGCACGTGCAATAAAGAAATAACTTATAAGCTTACTAACACAACGTGTTACCTTAGTGTATATTCAAGTAACTCAATGCATATAGTTATGCTAACTTAACGAGTTATACATGTACAACTCACATGACATAATAAAGCATTTAAATTCAACACATGCATAATTCTAACTTAACGAGTTCAAATATACAACTTACGATTTTTACTCACTAACTTAATGAGTTGTTACTTTGTACTTTTTACACCTTTAAGCCTTTAACTCAACGAGTTATTACTGTGTACCTGAATATTCTTTTAGCATTTAAAACATAACTGTTTGGTACATAAAATGTAACTCTTCGAAATAACAAAAAATTCGGATACTTAAGAATTTCAAAGCCTATAACTTACCGATAGTTTAGAAATGTACTTAATTAACACTAATTCCTTGAAATTATGCAGATTCCTTCATTAAAGCATATAATAGTGCAATTATAACATAATGACTTAATTCTCATAAGCTAAATATTATGCAGTTAACCATCATTTAACCGTTAATATTATGCACTTTTCATTCTAAACAAAACTCTGAACACTAATTTTAATCAAGTTACTAAAAATAGAAAGATGCAATTAATTAAATTAGAAGAATTTAGGAATGAAGCTTATTCGAAAACTATAAAAGAAAAAGAGAAAATAAAGTTTTGACATGACAAGAAAATTATTCCAAAAACTTTTGAAATAGGACGAGAAGTATATCTTTACATGACTAAACTTCATAACCATCTAAGAAAATTAAGATCTAGATGGGCAGGACCTTACATAATTCGAAATATTTATTCTTATGGTGCTATTGAAATTAAAAATCCTAAAAATCAGAATATAATTAAAGTAAATGGATAAAGACTTAAACCTATTCTGGAAATTCTAAAAAGTTCTTTTGGAATTATAGAAAGTAAGAGTAGAGGACTACTTGAGCTTTTTTAAGTAAGAAATAGATATATGTTAGTATTAAAATAATAATTAAAAAAAGTAAATTATTTTAAATATAGTAGTCCAATCGAAAGAAATTATCAGTTTGACCAAAACATATATTAAAAGAAAAATATTGTTACGGTCACACTGAAAGGATCCATCGGTTTGACCGAAACATAAAAATATAATATATATATTATATTAAGTAAAAATGTTGGTTTTACCGAAGTATGACATTAGTTCAACTGGAAGAAAAAAAAAAGTATTTAATTTCGGTTCAACAAAGGAAATATAATGGTTTGATCGAAATTCTAAAATATTGAAAAATTAAGAGTTGGTTAGACCAGAAATTCTTTGGTCTTGACTAAATTAAAAATTATTATTATAAGTATTTTTATTAGTTATAACTTTACGGAAAGTCCGTGGAGTTACGCTTAACTGAATGAACTTACTCCATTGAGTTAATTATAACTCAATGAAGTACTTAAGGTAAGTCCGTGGACTTAGTTCGTGGAGTTAACTGTAACTCCATGGAGTAGTATATGTAAGAAGCGATAGTTTGCATGAAAAAATGACCCGATTACTTGTTAAAAACTTAGGGTTTATTTATACTAAAACTTAGGATTTGGGGGATTATCCGCAGAATCATTTAGAACTTAGAATAGTAGAGATCAAAATCATTCCGTTCCGTAACGCCACGAAGATACAAGATGATGTGAGAATTCTAAGAAGTAGTTGACACTATATGATTTCTTAGGAAGTCAGAGGAATGGCATACATGACAAAAGATCAGGAATATGACACAAGAGAGAATTAGAAAAGGTAGAATCTGATATTTTCTACTAGAGAAAAATTTTGGTTGATTTAGATATTGGAATACCTTAGATAGTAGAAACGAGAATCAAAGTAGCAACAGAAGTGGTTGTAAATAGAGAAAGGAGAATTAGACCAAACAATGAGGTTGCCCTAGAGTTGATCTAGCGCAAGTCATGACTGTGGTTTGTGAGACATATTGCTGGACACACTTGGTGGGAAATTTGGGAGCAACAAAAGAAAGTAGTTGAAGAACCTATAGTTGAAGAGCCAGTTGCTAAAAAACCTATTACTAAGGAACAACAGCTAGGACCATCCATTCCACTACCAAGGCCATTAGAAAGAGCAACATTTTTGGGGCCATCAACATCAGAGGAATGGAGAGAATTCACAAAGCTTGTTAAAGTTGCCAAGAGCTAAGGAAATTCTGAAGATATGGCTGTGGCAAAGACACATTTACTGTATGATGCATTTTGCAAGAAAAGGGTTGAAGATAGGTTGAAGGCCCAATATAAAATTAAGGTAGAACAACATTCTAAAGTAGCTAGATCACTAGTTGCAAGAGAAATTGAGGTTGGTCCTTCGAGACCAGTAATTATAGAAATAATGAAACAGGAAGAGCCAATACCTGTGGCTCGAGGGCCTAAAGAGCCCATTTTTGTTGACTTAGTGTCAAAAGAAGAAGAAGAAGAAGAGGAAGATCAGACGTAGTTATTTAGAAGAAGAAAATGTGCCTGAGGCTGAGGAGATAGTAAAATCTGAGCCTAGACTATCAGTAGGGCCTAAAGAGCCCATTTTTGTTAGTCTGCTATTTGAATCTGAGGAGGAGGAGTAGTAGCAGTAGCAAAAGCAAAGAAGAGAGGAGAAACAAGCTAAAATTAGTTTGCAGCTTGAGGAATTAGAAATTGAAGTTAGGGTAGAAAATACTATGCCCGTAACTCCATCCCAATCTGCCTTAGAATAAAAAAGAATAGTAACTATGCAGATTGGTAGTTAGGATGAAGAAGAAAGAGAAGAAGCTGAGTAGGAAGATGAACAAGAAGAAAAGGATTCGACAGATTCCTTTGAAGAGAATGAAACTCTTTAGCAACTTATGGAGAAGATTCAAGATAAAAATGTGGGAAGTTCTGTAGGCTTTCCACAACAATTCAGAGCAAAAGAGCAGGAATCTTCAAATTATTTTTAGAAATAAATACAACAAGCTCAGCAACTTGAAGAAGAAATTCAAGAACAAACCCCTTTGGAGTAACAAATCCAAATTCCTAACTCGTCTAAAGCAACTATTCTAAATGAAGTTCACTTTTTGAGTCAAGAAGCATACAACAAGTATCATAAGATAAAGGGGTATGGTATTATATATAGTAGACCAGTAAACTGGGATGGCATGGAGGACATTAAAGAATTATTTGAGTTTCAGGGTCTATTGCAATTTATTTCATAGTAGAAAGGGCATGTAGTGTATGAAAATCTAGTGTCCTATTTTTATGCAAATTTAAGAGATGAGGAAAGAGGATTAATTTCCAATGTGGAAGAAGTTAATGTATTGATAACACTAGAGCTTCTCCACAATATTTTTGGGCTAAGGAATGAAGGAAAAGAAATTCTGAAAAATACAACTATAGTCGAGTGGATAGAATAGGAAATAAAAGACTATGTAGCTATCAATCCTAGTGTGCCATTATTAAACAGAATAGGAAATAAAAGACTATGTAGCTATCAATCCTAGTGATGCCTATTATTTCCTTAGAGAATTTAACGAAGTTTGTCAAATGATGAAAATGTCAAACATGAGTATTGATGCTATTAAACTTAGATATATCCCTTTTGCTTTAAAAGACACAGCTAAGAGATGATTATATACTTTATTGCTTGATTCAATTTCTGCATGAACTGAATTTTACTCTATTTTTCTAGAAATTATTATCCAACACATCAAACGATTAAAAAGAAAAATGAAATATTAATGTGTAGCCAAAAATAGGGAGAACCATTCTAGAAATATTTTGAAAGATTTAAAGATTTACTAACTTAATGTCCACATCATGCAATGAGCAAAGCACAATTAATAGGTATAATTTATGAAGGCATAGATGTTTCAACTAAATCTTTATTAGAATCTACTTGTCAGAATGGATTTTTAAAATTGTATAGTGAAGAAGCATGGGCATACTTAGAAAACTTTACAAAAAGAACTACATAGTGGGAAAACTCGGTTGAAACTATTACAGATAAAAGAATATTATCAAAGGGAATGCATGAAATAGATTCAAGCACTATACTTGAAGTTAAATTAATTGAGTTAACAAAGAAAATAGAAGAGTTATTTAATCAAAAGCTAGTAGAAAAGAATGCAAATATTAATGACTTAGATATTATTTATGCTAGAAACCAGAAAGATAACTTGAGAAATTCTTATAACCCTAATTGGAGAAATCACCTGAACCTATCTTGGAGAAATAACAATTTCCAAGGAGGAGAAAATATAAATGACAAAAATATAAGTTATGAAGCATTAATTGAACAAGGATATAGAATAGAGAAGTTAGAAAAGATAATTCAATAATTAAACAATTGTTTAGACCTTGTATTTGGAAATGCTACCATTCAGAATCATAATATGAACAGAAATATACCCCTTACATAGAAGGAATCAATAGAAGATAGACCTATTGGAGGATTGCCAATGCAAGCAGTGCCTAACCCTATTAATAGAACTGTTAATGAAATTGATACCTCCTATGGGAGAGAAGCTAAATGAAGCAGTATAACTGAAGCAACTATGTGTAATATAGTAAGTAGAAAAATATAAATATAAAAAGAAAAAAAATGTAAGTTTAATTATAGTTAGTAGTATCGTAGAGTTATTACTTAACTCAACGAACTTAGTTCATTGAGTTATGACCTAACTCGACGAGGATGTGTAAGTAGCTATGTTAATTTTATCTCTACTAAATTTTGTTTATGTTATATAGAATCACAACAGATGGAATTGATGAAATTACCATTGGATGCACTAAGGGAAGTACTGAGTAACTTATCAACTAAAGATCTATGCAAATTGTGTTGTGTGTCAAAGGAAATTAAAGAATGTGTTAGAGAAAAATATTTTCATGGACTACAAGCTACAAAAATGACTAATATTAGAGATGGATTTTTATGGAAGTCATTTAATCGTAGTTCAATCAGCTATGAATATCTGAATTTGGAAGAATCTGTTGGAATTCCACCCAATACATTAGAAGGAATAGATCATATTATGGGAATAGATGAAGGATTAATTATTTATAGAACCAAACCGAGGTATGTAATTCTGTTACGCGATATTTTGATTAGAAATCCTATTACTAGAGAAGAATGGAATAAAGGAAGGCCTAATAGATTTGAAGTACCAACTAAAAATTGTGGGTCAGCATTAACATTTTCTGATAAAAATTCGACCATTCCTAAAAAATTGTATTACTAGAGACCAACTAGAAATTAGGATGAGGATTTACGCTTAAGTGTGTATAATTTTCTGACTAGATTTTATACTGAAAATACTATGATATATTTAGGATAGAAAGCATTACTTAACAACATACATGTCATACTTGATGGATATGTATATCTAGTCATAGATATATCAATTGCATTTAGATCTAATGTATATATAGTAAGCATAGATAGTTATGATGATGACTTTATAGAAATATTGCTTGTACCTAGTGATATAGCTGAACCACCATCTATAGAACATGATAAAATTCAATTAGGATGTGGTATAATGAATATGATGATATTACTTTGTGTTTAGTAAGATGGTGGGATGAATTGATGAAATTTCAAATATGGATTATGAAAGACCTAAATGAATGGAAGTGGGAAGAGGAATATATTGAAATATATGTAGAAATAGAAACAACTACATTATCTTGGAACAGAAAAGGATCCCTTTCTGCATTTCAATTCATTAATGGTAATACACTTATATTTAGTATTGATAACATACTGCAAGTTTACAAGTTAAAAAAGAGAGCAGACTACATTAAAATAGAATTAATAGCAAGAAGAATTATGCCTAAAAAGTTTGCTTGGACTAACATGTTTATTCCATTTGTCACTACTTTTCAATCATGTTCTTAAATTGTGATTTTGTACTTTTAATGTCGTGTGTACTCTGCATTTATTTTGAAAAAAAAGAAAAAAACAAACAAAATATCAATCTAGTTTGTTGGTATCTGTATTGGGAAACCAACTAGCTTGCTTGTGAGCCACTAAAGGCATAGGAGCCTAGGTTCCACACAAGACATTGATTTAACAATTTATGTTTTGTTGTTAAGTTGTTATTTTGTTATATATTCTACTTTTATTTGTGAATGAAAAGTTTTTCAGAATCAAAAGTCGGAAGATGTTGGAGGAGATACAAAGAACAAGGTATGTAATTGATTACTTATCTTGAATTTACATTCAAACACAATTTGTGGAGTTATTCATTAACTCAATGAATTAAGTTTGTTGAGTTAGGTGCTAAGT
Source organism: Cymodocea nodosa (assembly GCA_036874045.1). NCBI lineage: Eukaryota > Viridiplantae > Streptophyta > Magnoliopsida > Alismatales > Cymodoceaceae > Cymodocea > Cymodocea nodosa. The sequence continues at coordinate 13,027,259 of CM072342.1, read as the reverse complement.
CAATGAAACAATGTTCATGCCTACTAACATTTACTATGTTTACTATAAAATCTTTTACATTGAGGACAATGCAAAATGTAGGTATCAAGGGGAGGTAATTAGATTAAAATCCAAGTAACCTTGTTAATTAGAGGAATTTGGATGGTGCTGCAAATTTCTATGGAAATAAATTTTTTTTTTTTATGAATTTGCTATAACTAACTGAAATTTCCTATAACTATTTGATAATTGAAATTGTAAAAAAACTATAATTGATTGAATGTTATATTTAGAGTCTTATATAAGATGCTACAAATTTTAATATTAATACAAATCTAGATATAGTATCTTATGTTTTTACTAAATTTTATGAGTTTAATAGTTTCATGATTTTAAGAAATCAAAATGCTTAACTAAAACTCAAGAAATTATTTGAAATCCTGAAAGAGTTGAAATGTTGATTTTTGGTTTAAATGAAATACATATGATTAATGATACATTTAATTTGATTGATTAAACTTGTAGAATGATTTACATATAAATCTTATTAAACTACAGAAAAAGTTAGAGCTTATTGATATGGATTTACGTTTTCAGTAAATTATAGAAGTAGGATTATATGAGATTTGTGTTTTATTGCATTTGTATTAATGAAATACTTATATATATTATGTTGAAAAGGAACAAGAGGAAAAAAAGAGAAAAACTTTGAGAGTTATTGATTTGTTTGATTACGAGCCTTTTGTACTTGAGTAGATAGGTATGTAAAGATTGTTGACTTGAAAAATGACTCTTTAAATTTGGCAACCTAAGATTCTAATTAGATTTGGGATTGTTAACTGAAAGCTCAATACATGGGTACATTAGAAAGCTCTTGTATGATTCAAACTTTTCAAATTAACTTTAAAAGTAAAAATATACATATACTGTTTGAAAATGATAAAAGTATTTTGTGAAAATACAAAAATCTTTTGAATTGAGTATATTTTCTGTTATTTATGATTACTAAAGTATGAATCTAGATTAAACTTTTGAAGTTGTTTATTTGGAATACAATTCATTATTCTTCTTGTTTTAATCATATTGAGTTGGATTATGTTTTGATTTGTATGTAGTTGAAATTTATTCTAGAAATTATATTGGAAAATTCAGGATAACAAATGTTTGAAAAAATGCTAATATAATTACTACCTATGTGATGCTAGTATATTTTGTATGTAATTTACATATGTTTAAATATATTTGTAGGTTGGAGAGGAGAAAACAATATTAAATTAGATTACTAAAAAATACAGAATATCTTTATATTAATCTAATCTTTGTATTCTGAAGATACAAAATGAAGAATTAGTTCTAGCACTTTAGAAAAGACCAATTAGTTAGATCTTAGTAGTTTGCTAAGGGACTAGCAAATGTTAAGTATAGGGGAAGTGTTTAGAATGAAAAGGTGCATAAAATTAAGGGTTAAATGATGATTATTTACATAATATTTAGCTTATCATATGAGAATTAAGCCATTATGTTATAATTGCACTGTTATTTGCTTTAATGAAAGAATCTACATAATTTCAAGGAATTAGTGTTAATTAAGTATATTTCTGAATTGTTAGAGAATTACAAGCTTTTTAATTCCTAAGTCTTTGAAATGTTAGTTATTTCAGAGAGTTACATTTTATGTACTAGACAGTTATGTTTTAAATGCTAAAAGAATATTCAAGTACATAGTAACAACCCGTTAAGTTATAAGTTTAAAGGTGTAAAAAGATCACATGAGAACTCGTTGAGTTAGTGAGTAAAAATTGTAAGTTGTATATCTAAACTCGTTAAGTTAGAATTATGCATGTGTTGAATTTAAATGTTTTATGATGTCACGTGAGTTGCACATGTTTAACTTGTTAAGTTAGCATAATTATACGCATTAAGTTACTTGAATATACACTAAGGTAATACGTTGTGTTAGTGTTATAGGCTTATAAGTTATTTCTTATTTGCACGTGTTTTATAGTTAAATCAACGAAATAAGTCTGTTGAGTTACACTAACTCCACGGACCATTTATTTTTAACATGCTACTATAGGAGTTGCAGAAACAAGAAATTTGAAGGAAAACCATGATTGCACGTATCACGTAGGAATTCACTCACAAAATGAAGAAGAAATCACCATCGTTGATATGAATAAAGGAAATCCAACCGATCATTTAAGCAGAAGTAGTTATTACTGAAAGAAATATAAAAGAAGAGGAAAAAGATGAAGAAGAGGGTGGTAGGAAGAGAGGTAGAGAACCGTGCTAACTATAGGAAGCGTCGGAAGTTCCCTGAAGCTCCACACCACCACCAAAATTACTAACCATCGAAGGTTTTTGAGGATACTTTTCAGACGTCAGGTTGATTCTAAGTCAAACACAATGACTAACAACTACTATGAGGAGTGATCACGTTGTAGGAAGGGAAGCCATTTTCACCAAGCATTGACTCATATCTCAAGAGATCGTAAAGCTTCTAGCCTTGGTTTTGGGCTGATGCTAGTATATTGAAGAGGAGATTAACTTACAATTCTTGATTCGCGATTCTATAGGGAGAGGAGGCAAGATTGTAAGTGATTAAGTTTTCAATGGTGTAATCACGTTGCATGTAGTGACAGAAGTTTTTACAATCGATAGAGATTTTTACATTTCACCCTTCGCTCATCTTTAGGAACATATCAAAACAAAAATACCAAAAACAACTAATTATCTGTATTTACATTTAGTATTAAAGTGTTGTATTGTTTGTTTTGTATCATGATTAATGTTACCATTGTTAGTATTGTGAATGTTTTATGTTTATTTGATTCAGAAAATAGAAAATAATTTTATTGTTTACTGAAATTGATTCGTTCCAAATACTTAAAGACTTTTATGGTTATTATTTGAAATATCTGAATGTTAGTGTTGCTTAATAACAAATCTAATATTAACTAACATTAAAAAGCTTAATTGATGTTATGTACATTCTGTGGAACCGCCCAATGGTTGGCTAACTTTCTCTATGAATAATAATATTTAACTAGAAAGGGCTCGTAGAGTTAACTTAAGTCCATGAGGTTAGTCCGTTGAGTTAATCATAACTCTATGAACTAAGTTCGTTGAGTTAACTGTAACTCAATGGAGTGCTTAATTGAACACATATAAACTCTAATATAAAAATAAAAATAGTATACAATTCTTACTCAATCTCTGTGGGATCGACCTGTACTTGCACACAAATACAATATACACTGTGCACTTGTAGTTAAAAATACAAATTGGATTTAATATCCAATTTGTGTGAAAAGTTGTTTGTTTACTTCTAAAAGAATTTATTAATATAAGCTTAAAAACAAATCACTCAAGTTTTCTGGCATTGCCTAATAGACAAGTTTTTGATTTAACTTTTCACAACAATACACAAGGCGTGGTAGAATGACAAAAGTGTAGAAAAGAGAGATGGAACTGTAGAAAATAGAAAGCAAGATCAACAACATTTACTCCAGGTATACTTTTTCAAATGAAGTACTACATGAAATTCGAAAAACTATTCAAGACGAGAAAAATTTCTATTGGAAATTCATTAGAAACTATGTTGAAACACAATTTAGACTAAAATAGACCGAACTTTTTGTGTTACAAATATGGAAAAAAACATTATAACCTAGCCTTGAGGTTGTTACAAGTTCTAGATAAGTACCTAAAAAATTGATATAGTCTATTACTTATTACGAAAAAAAATGGAGACTAACTACAGGTGTACAAGGTATATTGCAGCAAAAAGAAGAATCATTGAAAAATGGAAAACTTTGTTCCATTGCACAAGTTGGATAGGATTTTGTTTTAGGAATCCTTGCAGATGTGACAAATATCGGATTACAAGCATATACTTTAAGGTATTGTGTCACATTAGTTCATAATGTTTCTTTCAATACAATGAACAGTTTTTCATATCATGCTGCAAGCCACCATTCTTTTCCTATGAAAGTAGAAAATGTAGGAAATTTTGATGGTATATATATAGATGATATCAATTATGATAACATTTTTGATGACATAGACATTGAGTCTTTGAATTTTGAAGATATTTCATCTGAAGTGGAATTTATAGATATTTTTCCTCTTACTGTATCTCGAATAGAGACTTTTATTTTTTGGTATAGTTGCTTATACTACATTTTATACCTCTGGTTATGTCTGTTACAGTATATAGTATATTTGTTGATAATTGTATATAATCAGCAAACTACACAGTTACAAATAGAATATGACATTGCTGGTGTCTCATTTATAGAAATTTCAAAATTACAGAATGACTCTATCACACAGACAGATATAGAATATTCTTTAATACAAAGACAGTTGTTTCATAGATCACTTATAGAAATAAATGTTGCTGATACAGAGCATACTACATTGGTTATTGATAGTGATATAGAAATTTCAGTTGTTGATATGTTTGAAGAAGATCAAACAGAGGCAGTTCAGCGTGTTATTCATACGATCATACTAGATACTTTAGACATTTTTACAAGTTTTTATAGAAACTTCTCTAGTTCTAACAGATCTAAACATAACGATGCTATTGACAATATTGAAACAAGTCCTAGGTTAGAAAATCATGACAAGAAAGTACCTAATCCTAAATAGAATTTAGAAGAAAATACATTATTATGGTTTAGAAATAGATCCTGTTATGAAAAATTTCAAACATATAAAACTTTTAGAGTCTTATATTCAAGACTAGTAAAGTTTGAAGGGATGGCAAACATAAGAGAGATGTTTGAATTTTAAGGCCTGTTGACTCTACTTCCACAACAATCAGGCCATCTTGTTATACCAAAAATTGTAAGTTGCTTTTACTCAAACTTAATAGTAGAAGATGGTATTCTTGTTTCAAATATACAAGAATTAGATATATATTTGTTGAGTATTTTGTTTTGATGATGTGTGCTAAACAAATGTAATCATATTTACTCAATTACTATTGTTTGTGAAAGTAAATTAAGAACATCAATTAATATAGAAAAAGCTTATTGATATAAATATTTGTCTTTAATGGATCTGAAATTATATTAAGTTAAATAACTAGTCATTAAGTTATACTAACTTTTCATTTAACTAAACATTAAGTTAACGTGTGTTTTTATTGTAAAGCATGATATGTTTTAAAGTTATATTTTCTGTATCATGTATAGTGCACGTTAAAGACAACTCGTTAAGTTAGTGTGTTATTTGTATAAAGGTCACGTGAGAACTCATTGAGTTATAGGCTTAAAGGTTAAAATAGGTCACGTGAGAACTCGTTAAGTTAGTGAGCAAAAGGAAGAGATGAACTCATTAAGTTAGTATTGTACACGTGGTGAAATTAAAGTTTACGAATGTTATATTGTATCACGTGAGTTACACATATTTAACTTGTTAAGTTAACATAACTAAACACGTTGAGTTGCTATATTGAACACTAAGGCAATGCGTTAGGTTAGCATTATAAACTTAAAGTTATTATTATTACATGTGGTAAATACCTTATTGTAAAAACATTTTTTTATTACTAGATCGGTGAGTTAAAGTTTTTCAGAGACTTACAACCGTAACTATCCGAAACTTAAATTATTTTCGGTGAGTTAGCATTTGACCTTCTAAAAGATAACTTAAATCATGTTTTCAGGTCACGACACATGTCTCACTAGTTTTATGATAAAAAGATTTTTCAAATACTTAGAAAACTTAACTATTCGATACTTAAACTGCTTTCGGTGAATTAGCATTTAACCTTCTAAAAGAAAGGTTAAGCTGGTTCGTTGAGTTAACTATAACACCACGAAGCTAGTTCATTGAGTTAGCATAACACCACAGACTTAGTTTGTTGAGTTAGCTACAATACTTGTCATGTGATTTGGCACATGATGAACTTGTTGAGTTAGATACATTAAGTTATAAATCTACTTATTTTACTCATTTAGTTAACATTAACACAACAACTTGTTATTACACTTAATGAAAAATTTTGGACGAGAAAGTTTATTTTGTAGGAAATTTTTCAAAGATCTAGGATTGATGATTAAAGAAAATTTGAAAGGAAAGTATGGGTCAAAACGTGTGTATTTCGATGAAGGAAAAAGAGAAGACATGAAGAGTGGAAAATTGATAGTGATTAAACGTGGAGGATCTGCATGAAGTGAATATACAGTATAAAAGGCATAGAATTCTCATTGATCAATTATCCCTGCACACCAAACGAAATATATTTTCAGGGATCAAAAACACCTCTCCAGGGAAAAACTCTTAGATAGAAGAAAATTTAATGAAGTAGAGAAAGTCAAATATATGTCATTGAAGATCTGAAGAATCAGAAGAAAGCAAATTCGGTGAAGCAGAGAAAGTCAGATATTTGTCACTAAAGAATTGCAAGAAAAGAAGAAGAAGAAGAAGAAGAACAATCTCAAACAAGGAGAAACGTTTTAAATTTTGCAAATTAGTTTTCTTTGTTTGTAGTTATGAAATTGATTAGATGAAACATGGTATCGTTATATAATTGCATTTACAATTTCTAAGGAGAATTGAATTGTATATTGTAATTGAAACCTTGAATAAAATGATTTAATTAAAATAGTGTCTCGACTTGTTTTTAATTTTGAAGTTTCAATTATATTTAAATATGTTGAAAACCACAATTCACCCCCCTCTTGTGTAGCCATTTGATCCTACAATATTTAACTCCAGAAATACTTTATCAAGTACGTGGACTAAAAAATGATAGAGTTAAATTATTAGAAAGAAAGTAGGTCTATCAATTGGGATGAGACATTAAAAGTTTAGCCAAAGATCCGACTACCAACAATCAAATGAGATTATTAAATGATTTAAATGGCCAAGCACATTTTATTGCAAAGATATTGCATACTTCAATGTTTCAGAGGTTTGGTCATGGAGCAAAGGTTGGCAAATGCTATCTTTATACTACATATGCGTTGATTAACCATATACAAGTGAACTTGTATGATATTTTTACTTATCATATTTTAAACTTGCAAAGTAAATTATTTTATGGTGTATACTTTTAAGAATTGTGGCAAGTCAAATAGATATTACACCTTGGCCATAGAAAAGATTAAAGTCAAGATCCTTCTTTGCAAAAGAACTTCAAAAATACCAAGAAATAGATACACTTGTAATTTGACAGCAACAACAACAATAGAATAGGACAAATCAGTCATAGTGGCAACAACAACAGTCAACACATTTTTTAGAACAACAACAACAACATATAGTAGATGAACAACATACAGGTATACATACAGATACACATATAGATATAATATAGAATTCTTACAACAACCATCACAAGTTTCACATTCAGATTTAGATCAAGTAATAATTGATCAGATCAATAGAGTAAGTACAAAAATTGCAAAGCAAATTTTAGATATTCTCCTAAATATTTTTCGAAGAAAAAGAGGCTTGTGAAAATACACAAATTATGTATTGCATGATTTATTAACTGTAATTTGTTATCAAAAATTAATTATGTACAAAAATTGCATTATGTAAATTTTTTATTGAATTTAATGTCATACACTTGTTTTCGATAATTCTTGTTTAAAATAGTTTTTATTTAAATAGTTTATTCTTATCCACAAAAAGTTATGCATGTTTAAAAATTTCGTTTTGAACGATATATACTTAGCAAATTTCTTCCTTACATATTAATTACTTTTTTATAATGCCAAAAAGGGGGAGAAGTAAGATTATTTGACTTATTAGGTTTTGACATCATAAAAAAGGAGGAGATTGTTAGGAATTTTGTTTTGATGATGAATGCTTTATTAAAGTTTATAAATAAGTCTAAATAATATTTTCTAAGTATAATAGTCACGTAATTAAATGTTGACAAGTTATTGGAAAGTTTCATTTAAAATTTTAGATAGTTAACTTTCGGATAGTTAGATTTTCAAATAGTTAAAGTTTTTAGATAATTAGATTTTCGAATAGTTAAACTTTCGGATAGTTAATGTTTCGATTTAGTCGAAGAGTTATGTTAAAAACTCATATAGTTAAGTTATCTACACGTGTGTTTTTAATGTTTTAAGTTTTCATATGTTTTCCATGTGCGTTCGGTAATGAAAATTGAAGAGTTAGATAACTGTTCAAGTTTTTATACACATAGATAGATAACTATTTGAGTTTTATAAAATTGACTAATGAACAAATAAGTTTTCTTTGTTCAGTCACGTGTTTTGTAGGTGTAAGAATTCGAAGAGTTACAAATAAATGTTCGAGTTTTACAAGACTTAAAGGATAAGTGGTTGACTAAAATGATGACTTAAAAGATATTCTACAAATCTCCAAGAAGATAAAGTTTCGTGGATCTACGATATGAGATCATGGAAATTCAAAATGATAGTGGAGAAAGTGGAAATTTCAAAATAGAGAGTGGACATAGTGGAAATTCAAAAAGATAATGGAAATTGTGAAAAAATTGAATTCAAAATCAGTATGTGGATGAACATGCTAAACGTGAAGTCATAGTTTGACTACTATAAATAGTGAGTATGAGCTGCATTACGATCATCCCAATCCCTAATCATAATATGAAAAATCAAGTCTGAATATTCACTCATATTCAAATCCAGAAAAATTCTCCAACATCAGAAGAAGTTCGGAATTCCAAGCAATTTCAGAAAAAGGAACTATAAACATAAGAAGTTTGGAAATTTGACAACTAGAGAAGAAAAAGGGATACAAAAGCTGAGCAAAAAGAAGGAAAAGGAGCTACGTGCATAAAGATCAGGTTTTATACAATTCAAAATTAGTTTAGAATAAGGACTTCATTTTCTATTTGAATTGTATATCGGACTTTATTATATCAAAACCGACAAGAAGGGAATTGAGCTAAAAAGAAATTGTAAATTGGTTCTTTAAAGTTTATAAAGAATAGAATTTTATTTATGATTATTTTGTGCTCTTGTTTTATCTATTGGTAATATTAATTACTAAAAACACAATTCACCCCCCCTCTTGTGATACAACGATCCTATAGAACAATTTATTATCCTGTCTATTCCAATCCTTAAGTGTTAAACTTGTAACTAAATAATTAACTACGTCTACATATTAAGGCATTGTGTTTATGGGCATTAATTTTTCATTAGGAAAATGATCCTTGTTTAGAATGAAAAAGTGCATAATATTAACAGTTAAATGATGGTTAATTGCATGATATTTAGCTTATCATATGAGAATTAAGCCATTATGTTATAATTGCACTATTATATGCTTTAATGAAAGAATCTACAGAATTTCAGGGAATTAGTGTTAATTAAGTACATTTCTGAACTGTTAATGAGTTACAGGCTTTGAAATTCTTAAGTATCTAAATTGTCTATTATTTCAGAGAGTTACATTTCATGTACCAGATAGTTGTATTTTAAACACTTAAAGAATATTTTATTATTTCCTAGAGTACACGTGTTGTAACCTTAATACATGGCTTTAGTGGATTTTCGGTAAGTTATCTGTTAACTATCCGAAATGTGTCTAAGCATTAGATAGTTAGGTTTGCAAGTATCTGAAATATCTTTTTATCCTAAAACTTATTGAGGACTCGTGTCATGATTTGGAAACTTGATTTAAGTTATCTTTCGAAAGGTTAGGTGTTAACTATTCGAAATGCATATAAGTTTTGGATACTTATAGTTATAACTATCCGAAACATCTAAACTTGTTAAGTTAGAATTATGCACGTGTTTTATAGTTAAATCAATGAAGTAAGTCCATTGAGTTATACTAACTCCACGGACTATTTATTTTCTAACATGCCATTGCAATAGTTGTAGAAACAAGAAATTCAAAGGAAAACCACAATTAAACATATCATGTAGGAATTAACTCATGGAATGAAGAAGAAATCACAATCATTGATATGAATGAAGGAAATCCAATCGATCATTTAAGTAGAAATAGTTATTATTGAAAGAAATATAAAAGAAGAGGAGAAAGACGAAGAAAGTGTGATGTGGAGGACCACACTAACTATAGGAAGCGTCGAAAGTTCCCTGAAGCTCCACAACACCACCAAAATTACCAATCATCAGAGGTCTGTGAGGATACTTTCTGGATGTCGGGTCGATTTCGAGCCAAACACGGTGACTGACAACCACTATGAGGAGTGATCATGTCACATGAAGGAAAGCCATTTTCACCAAGTATCGACTCATATCTCAAGGGATCGTAAAGCTTCTAACCTTGGTTTTGGGTTGATGCCAGTATACTGAAGAGGAGATCAACTTACAAGTCTTGGTTCACAATTCTATAGGGAGAGGAGGCAAGACTGTAAGTGATTAAGTTTTAAGTAGTGTAATCACGTCGCATGTAGTGATGGAAGTTCTTACTTTCGATAAAGATTTTTACATATCACCTTTCACTCATCTTCAGGAACATATCAAAACAAAAATACCAAAAATAATTAATTATTTATGTTTACATTTAGTATGAAAGTGTTGTATTGTTTGTTTTGTATCGTGGTTAATGTTATCATTGTTAGTAACGTGAATGTTTTATGTTTATTTGATTCAGAAAATAGAAAATAATTTATTATTTACTGAAATTGATTCGTACAGAATACTAAAAATCTAAATGGTTACTGTTTGAAATATCTGAATGTTAGTGTTGCTTAATGACAAATCTCAGATTAACTAGCATTAAGGAGCTTAATTGATGTTATTTACATTTTATGGAACCCTTAAATGGTTGGCTGAATGCCTCTGTGAATAGCAATATTTAACTGACAATGTAGGCTCATGTAGTTAACTTAAGTCCATGAGGTTAGTTCGTTGAGTTAACCATAACTCCACGAACTAAGTCTGTTGAGTTAATAGTAACTCAACGGAGTGCTTAACTGAACACATAAAAACTCCAATTTCAAAATTGAAATAGTACACAATTCTTACTCAATCTTTGTGGGATCGACCTATACTTGCACACAAATACAATATACACTATGCACTTACAGTTAAAAATACAAATTGGACTTAATATCTAATTTATGTGAAAAGTTGTTTGTTTACTTCTAAAAGAATTTATTAATACAAGCATAAAAACAAATCAAACAAGATTTTCACACTGAACAAGTTTTAAGAATAAAGCTTCAGACTAGTATATAATTAATTTTCTACACTTATTACTTTATGTTAAGAGTTTAGAGCACATGGACACATTCTCTTAGCACTAGACGATTAGTAAGAACACTTACATAGGATTATTCAACACAAAGGCATATTGAAATATTTTCTGAATTGGACTTTAACAAAATCCTTAGGGGTGTAGTTAACCTTTCTTTAAAGGAGAACGAAGATATGGTTGCTCCAGTAGAAAAACCATTAGGGGAAATTCTGTATCCTAAATTAGTTGATAAACATTCATGTATTCGATTAACAAACTTTGAGGGAGATAGGTTTGAATTGAAATCTAATTATAGTAGTCAATTGCGACATTTCATGGATTAGAAAGAGAAGATGCCTATTATTTTCTTAGAGAATTTAACAAAGTTTGTCAAATGATGAAAATGCCGAACATGAGTATTGATGTTATTAAACTTAGATATATTTCTTTTGCTTTAAAAGACACAGCTAGGAGATGGTTATATACTCTATCACTTGATTCAATTTCTACATGGACTGAATTTTGCCCTATTTTTCTAGAAAAATATTATCCAACACATCAAACAATTAAAAAGAAAAAGGAAATATTAATGTGTAGCCAAAAATAGAAAGAATCATTCTGAAAATATTTTGAACGATTTAAAGATTTACTGACTCAATGTCCACATCATGCAATAAGTAAAGCACAATTAATAGGTATAATTTATGAAGGCATAGATGTTTCAACTAAATCTTTATTGGAATCTACTTGTTAGAATGGATTTTTAAAACTATGTAGTGAAGAAGCATGGGCATACTTAGAAAAGTTTGTAAAAAGAACTACTTAGTGGGAAAACTCGGCTAAAGCTATTATAGATAAAAGAATATTGCCAAGGGGAATGCATGAAGTAGATTCAAGCACTTGAAGTTAAATTAACTAAGTTAACAAAGGAAATAGAGGAGTTATCATTAAATCAGAAACTAGTAGAAAAGAATGCAAATATTAATGACTTAGATATTATTTATGCTAGAAATTAGAAAGATAACTTTGGAAATTCTTATAACCTCAATTGGAGATATCACTCGAACTTATCTTGGAGAAATAACAATTTCCAGGGAGGCGAAAATATAAATGACAAAAATATTAGTTATGAAGCATTAATTGAATAATGATCTAGAATAGAGAAGTTAGAAAAGATAATTCAACAATTAAACAATCGTCTAGACCATGTATTTGAAAATGTTGCCATTCAGAATCATAATATGAATAGAAATATACCCCATAGATAGAAGGAATAAATAAAAGTTAGACCTACTAGAGGATTGCCAATGCAAGTAGTGCCTAACCTTGTCAATAGAACTATTAATGAAATCGAAACCTCCTATGGGAGGGAAACTGAATGAAGTAGCACCATTATTAGCAACTATGTATAATATAGTAAGTAGAAAAATATAAAAAGAAAAGAAAATGTAAGTTTAATTATAGTTAGTAGTACTATAGAGTTATTACTTAATGAAATTAGTCCATTGAGTTATAACCTAACTCCATGAAGGTATGTAAGTAGCTATGTTAATTTTATCTCTATTTAAAATTTTGTTTATGTTATAGAGAATCACAATAGATGGAATTGATAAAATTACCACTAGATGCACTAAGGGAAGTACTGCGTAACTTATCAGTTAAAGATCTATGCAGATTGTGTTGTGTGTCAAAAGAAATTAAAGAATGTATCAAAGAAAAATATTTTCATAGGCTACAAGCTACAAAGATGACTAATATTAGAGATAGATTTTTATGGAAGTCATTTAATCGTAGTTCAATCAGCTATGAATATCTAAATATGAAAGAAAGTGCTGGAATTCCACCCAATATATTAGAAGGAATGGATCATATTATGTAGATAGATGAAGGATTGATTATTTACAGAACCAAACCAAGGTATGCAATTCTATTACCTGATATTTTGATTAGAAATCCTATCACTAGAGAAGAATGGAATATAGGAAGGCCTAATAGATTTGAAGTACCAACTAAAAATTGTGGGTCAACTTTAACATTTTCTGATAAAAATTCGACCATTCCTGAAAAACTGTATTACTAGAGACCAACTGAAAATTGGGATGAGGATTTATGTTTAAGTGTGTATAATTTTCTGAATAGATCTTGGAATGACAATACTATGATATATCTAGGACAAAAAGCATTAATTAACAACATATATGTTATACTTGATGGATATATATATCTAGTCACAAATATATTAGTTACATTTAGATTTGATTTATACATAGTAAGCATAGATAGTTATGATGATGACTTTATAGAAATATTGCCTATACCTAGTGATATAGCTGAACCACCATCTACGGAACATGATAAAATTCAATTAAGAGTGTGGTATAATGAATATGATGGCCCTATACTGTGTTTAGTATGATAGTGGGATGAATTGATAAAATTTCAAATATGGATTATGAAAGACCTAAATGAATGGAAGTGGGAAGAGGAATATATTGAAATTTATGTAAAAATAGAAATGACTACATTATCTTGGAATAGAAAACGATCCTTTCTACATTTCAATTCATTAATGGTAATACACTTATATTTAGTATTGATAACATATTGCAAGTTTACAAGTTAAAGAGGAGAGTAGACTGCATTAAAATGGAATTAATAGCAAGAAGAATTATGCCTAAAAAGTTTTCTTAGACTAACACGTTTATTCCATTTGTCACTACTTTTCAATAATGTTCTTAAATTGTGATTTTGTACTTTTAATGTTGTGTGTACTCTACATTTATTTTTAGAAAAGGAAGAAATTTTTTTTTAGTTTCTATTTTATTTATTCGTAGAAAAAGAAAAAAACAAACAAAATATCAATCTAGTTTGTTGGTAACTATTTTGGGAAACCAATTGGCTTGCTTGTGAGCCACCAAAGGCATTGGAGTCTAGGTTGCACACAAGACACTGACTTAACAATTTATGTATTATTGTTAAGTTGCTATTTTGTTATATATTCTGCTTTTGTTTGTGAATGAAAAGTTTTTCAGAATTAAAAGTCGGACGATGTTGAAGGAGATACAAAGAACAATGTAGGTAATTGATTACTTATCTTGAATTTACATTTAAACTCAACTTGTGGAGTTATTCATTAACTCAACGAATTAAGTTCATTGAGTTAGGTGCTAAGTCAACGAAACAATATTCATGCCTGCTAACATTTTCTGTATTTATTGTAAATCTTTTACATTGAGGGCAATGCAAAATGTAGTATGGGGGAGGTAATTAGATTAAATCCAAGTAACCTTGTTAATTAAAGGAATTAGGATTGTACTACAAATTTCTATGGAAATTGAAATTTTTTTATGAATTTGCTGTAACTAATTGAAACTGTCAAATTTTTAAGAACTTTAATTGCGTGAATGTTATATTTAAAATCTTATATAAGATGCTACAAATTTTACAATTAATACAAATTTGGATATAGTATCTTATGTTTTTATTGAATTTTATGAGTTTATTAGTTTCACGATTTTAAAAAGAAATCAGACTTACTTTGTTGATTTAACTATAAAACACGTGCAATAAAGAAATAAGTTGCTAACATAACGCATTACCTTAGTGTGTATTCATGTAACTCAACGTGTACAATTAAGGTGCATTTACACTTACTACCAAACATTGACTTCTATAAGAACTCTAGAGTTAACTGTGTTTGGGCAGGAGTAGAACTAGGATGGGTGACCACTTGGGAAGTTCTCGTGTAGTGCCTATAGGCAGTAGTGTTGGCTCTGCTCAAGCATTGGCAAGCTGTAGCTATGTGCATCACTCACCAAAGTGGGCCTAGCAAGGCCCCCTACAAGCTTTCGTCTCCTTGGATACTTCTGGTGTATACCAGGCCATTTGAGTATCCATTGAGACTCACATGTTATCACCTCCATGGATATTCCTGGTGTATATCAAGTTGTTTGAGTGTCCATAAAAAAAAAAAAAATGTGTACAATTTACCGACACTTCAGAAATGTACTAAATTAACATTAATTCCCTGAAATTATACAGATTCTTTCATTAGAGCATATAATAGTGCAATTATAACATAATGACTTAATTCTCATATGTAAGCTAAATATTATGCAATTAACCATCATTTAACCCTTAATATTATGCACTTTTTCATTCCAAACACTTCCCCCATACTTAAATTTTGCTAGTCCCTTAGCAAACTAAGATGTAACCAGTTGGTGTTTCTAAGTGCTAGAATTAATTCTTCATTTTGTTCTTCTTCAGAATAATAAATTAGATTACTATATAGATATTCTGTATTTTTCAGTAATCTATTTTAACATTGTTTTCTTCTCTTCAACCTGCAAATATATTTAAAACATATGTAAATTACATACAAAATATATTAGCATCACATAGGTGTTAATTATATTATCATTTTTTTCTTCTTTTCAACATCTGTCATCCTAAATTTTCCAATATGATTTCTAGAATAAATTTCAACAACATACAAATCAAAACACAATCCAATTCAATATGATTAAAACAAGTAGAATAATGAATTGTATCTCAAATAAACAACTTCAAAAGTCTATTCTAGATTCATACTTCAGCAATCTTAGATAACAGAAAATATACTTGATTCAAAAGATATCTGTATTTCATAAAACACTTTTTTCTGTTCAGAAATAGTATATGCATATTTGTACTTTGAAAGTTAATTTAACAAGCTTGAATCATACAAGAGCTTTCTAGTGTACCCATGTATCGAGCTTTCAGTCAACAATCCCAGATCTAATTAGGATCTTAGGTTACCAGATTTAAAGAGTCATTTTTCAAGTGAACAATCCTTACATACCTATCTGCTCAAGTACAAAAGGCTCATGATCAAACAAGTCAATAAACTCTCAAAGTTTTTCTCTTCTTTTTTTTTCTTTTCTTTCTTTTCAACATAGTATATATACGTATTTCATTAATATAGATGCAATAAAACACAAATCTCGTATAGTCCTGCTTCTATTATTTACTAAATATATGAATCCATATCAATAAGCTCATACTTTTTTTGTAGTTTAATAAGATCTACACATAAATCATTCTACAAGTTTAATCAATCAAATAAATGTATCCTTGATCATATGTATTTCATTTAATCCAAAAATCAACATTTCAGCTCTTCTAGGATTTCAGATAATTTACTGAGTTTCAGTTAAGCATTCTAATTTCTTTTTAAAATCGTGAAACTGTTAAACTCATAAAATTCAGCAAAAACATAAGATACTATATCTAGATTTGTATGAATAGTAAAATTTTGTAGTATCTTATATAATATTCAAGCAGTTATAGTTACAGTTCTTAAAAATTTTATAGTTTCAATTATCAGATAGTTACAGCAAATTCATAAAAAAAAAATTTTCAATTTCCACAGAACTTTGTAGTACCATTCTAATTCCTTTAATTAACAAAATTACATGGCTGTTACTTTAATTACCTCCCCCCCATACCTACATTTTGCATTGTCCTCAATGTAAAAGATTTTATAGTAAATACAGTAATTGTAGCAAGCATGAATATTGTTTCGTTGACTTAGCACCTAACTCAACGAACTTAATTCGTTAAGTTAATGAATAACTCCATGAACTGAGTTTAAATGTAAATTCAAGATAAATAATGAATTACATACCTTGTCCTTTTGTATCTCCTTCAATATCTTCTGATTTTTTATTCTGAAAAACTTTTCATTCACAAATAAAAGTAGAATATATAACAAAATAACATTTAACAACAAAACAGATATTGTTAAATCAATGTCTTGTGTGGAACCTAGGCTCCTATGCCTTTGGTGGCTCACAAGAAAGCCAGTTGGTTTCCTAGAACAGATACCAACAAACTGGATTGATAT
Source organism: Cymodocea nodosa (assembly GCA_036874045.1). NCBI lineage: Eukaryota > Viridiplantae > Streptophyta > Magnoliopsida > Alismatales > Cymodoceaceae > Cymodocea > Cymodocea nodosa. Next base: position 13,010,224 of record CM072342.1, on the reverse strand, counting down.
TTTGTTTTTTTTTCTTTCTTTCTTATAAAATAAAACTAAAACTAAAATTTTTCTTTTCTTTTTCTTTTTCTAGAAATAAATGAAAAATACACACAACATTAAAATTACAGAATCATAGTTTAAGAACATGATTGAAAAGTAGTAATAAATAGAATAAACGTGTCAGTCTATGCAAACTTTTTAGGCATAATTCTTCTTGCTATTAATTCTGTTTTAATGCAGTTTGCTTTCCTTTTTAGCTTGTAAACTTGCAGTATGTTATCAATACTAAAGATAAGTGTATTTCCATTAATGAAATGAAATGCAGACAGGGATCCTCTTCTATTCCAAGATAATGTAGCTGTTTCTATTTCTACATCTATTTCAATATATTCTTCTTCCCACTTCTATTCATTTAGGTCTTTCATAATCCATATTTGAAATTTCCTCAATTCATCCCACCATCTTATCAGACATAAAGTAGGATCATCATATTCATTATACTACATTCCTAATTGAATTTTATCATATTCTGCAGATGGTGGTTTAGCTTTATCACTCGGTATAGACAATATTTCTATAAAATCATCATCATGACTATCTATGCTTACTATGTATAAATTAGATCTAAATGCAACTGATATATCTATGACTAGATATATATATCCATCAAGTATGACATGTATGTTGTTAATTAATGCTTTTTGTCTTAGATATATCATAGTATTTTCAATCCAAGCTCTATTTAGAAAATTATACACACTTAAGCATAAATCTTCATCCCAATTTCCAGTTGGTCTCCAGTAATATAATTTTTCAGGAATGGTCGAATTTTTATCAGAAAATATTAAAGCTGACCCACAATTTTTAGTTGGTACTTCAAATCTATTAGGCCTTCTTATATTCCATTCTTCTCTTGTGATAGGATTTCTAATCAAAATGTCGGGTAACAAAATTACATACCTTGGTAAGGTTCTGTATATAATTAATCCTTCATATATCCCCATAATATGATATATTCCTTCTAATTTATTGGGTGGAATTCCAGTAGTTTCTTCTATATTCAGATATTCATAGCTGATTGAACTACAATTAAATGACTTTCATAAAAATCCATATCTAACCTTAGTCATTTTTGCAGCTTGTAGTCCATGAAAATATTTTTCTCTGACATAGTCTTTGATTTCCTTCGATACACAACCCAATCTACACAGATCTTTAGCTGACAGGTTACTCAGTACTTCCCTTAGTGCATCTAGTGGTAATTTCATCAAGTCCATCTATTGTGATTCTGTATAACATACACAAAAATTTAATAGAGATAAAATTAACATAGCTACTTACCTACCCTTGTGAAGTTAGGTCATAACTCAACAGACTAAGTTCGTTGAGTTAAGTAATAACTCTACGATACTATTAACTATAATTAAACTTACATATTTTTTTCTTTTTATATTTTTCTACTTACTATATTATACATAGTTACTTCAGTTATACTGCTTCATTCAGCTTCCCTCCCATAGGAGGTATCAATTTCATTAACAGTTTTGTTGATAGGATTATGTACTGCTTGCATTGGCAATCCTCTTGTAAGTCTAACTTCTATTGATTCCTTCTATCTAGGGGGTATATTTCTATTTATATTTTGATTTTGAATTGCAACATTTCCAAATACTAGATCTAGACGATTGTTTAATTGTTGGATTATCTTTTCTAATTTCTCTATTATAAATCCTTGTTCAATTAAAGCTTCATAACTTATATTTTTGTCATTTATATTTCGCCTCTCTAGAAATTATTGTTTCTCCAAGATAAATTCGGGTGATTTCTCCAATTAGGGTTATAAGAATTTCCAAAGTTATCTTTCTGGTTTCTAGCATAAATAATATCTAAATCATTAACGTTTGTATTCTTTTCTGCTAGCTTTTGATTTACTGATAACTCTTCTATTTTCTTTGTTAATTCAGTTAATTTAACTTCAAGCATAGTGCTTGAATCTATTTCATGCATTCCCCTTGGCAATATTCTTTTATCTATAATAGCTTCAGTTGAGTTTTCCCACTATGTAGTTCTTGTTGTAAAGTTTTCTAAATATGTCCATGCTTCTTCACTACATAGTTTTAAAAATTCATTCTGACAAGTAGATTCTAATAAAGATTTTGTTGAAACATCTATGCCTTCATAAATTATACTTATTAATTGTGCTTTACTTATAACATGATGTGGGCATTGAGTTAGTAAATCTTTCAAAATATTTCCAGAATGATTCTCCCTACTTTTGGCTACACATTAATATTTCCTTTTTCTTTTTAATCATTTGATGTGTTGGATAATATTTTTCTAGAAAAACAGAGCAAAATTCAGTCCATGCAAAAATTGAATCAGGCGACAGAGTATATAACCATCTCTTAGCTATGTCTTTTAAAGCAAAAAGGATATATCTAAGTTTAATTGCATCTATACTCATGTTTAGCATTTTCATCATTTGCATCTCAGATTTAATCTCTTCTTAATGTTCAGGCACTATCTCTTTTCCTTTCCTTCTTCTGATTAATTGTGCTTGGTCTTCCTCTTCTTCTTTTGACTTTAAATCTACAAAAATAGGCTCTATAGGCCTTTGAGCCACAGGTACTAGCTCTTCCTGTTTAACTTTTTCTATAATTGCTGGTCTCGAAGGACCAACTTTAGCTCCTCTTGTAGGTTTCGTAGTGGTTTCTTGATGCTATTCAATTTTAATTTTGTATTAGGCTTTCAACTTTTCTGCAGCCCTCTTTTTGCACTATGCATCAAACACTAGATGTGCTATAGCTACTACCAACTCTTCTAGTTCTCCTTGGTCTTTTCCAATTTGAACTAGTTCTTGAAATTCTCTTATTTCTTCCTTAGTAGAAGGCCACAAAATTGCTGCTCTTTCTAACGGCCTTGGTGGTGGAACTGAAGGTCTGGGCTGCTATTCCTCAAGGACAGGTCTTTCAGTAGTCGGTTCCTCTTGTTCTTCAGTTGCCTGTTCTTCATTTTCTTTCCTTTGTTACTCCCAAATTGCCCATTGAGCCCGTCTATCTATGCATCTTTTGAACCAGAGCTGGGACTTATGTTGGATCAATTCTAGGGCAACTTCGTTATTTGGCCTAATTCGTCTTTCTCTATTTACAGCAACTTTCGTAGCCACTTTGATTCTTGTTTCCATAATCTAAGGTATTTGTATACCTAAATCTACTAACACTTTCCTCCAATAGAAAAGGTCAAATTCTACCTTTTGTAGCTCTTTTTCCCTCGTCGTATTTCTAATCTTCTGTCTCGTATGCCATTCTTCCGTATCTTTAAGAAATTCTGACGTGTCAACAACGTCCTCCCAGAATTTTGGTATCATCTTTCTCATCGTGGAGTTACGAAATGGAACAGAATCGCTCTGATCTCTACTGTTCTAAGTTCTAAATGATTCTACGAATAATGCCCCCAAACCCTAAGTTTAGTATAAATAAGCCCTAAGTTTAGGCAGGTAATCGGGTCATTTCCTATGCAAAACTCTCGCTCTCTCATCTACCTCTTTGTGGAGTTACGGTTAACTCCACAGACTGTCTGTGAACTTAACTACGGTACTTTGTTGAGTTATAGTTTACTCAATAGGGTAAATTTGTTAACTAATCCTAGACTTAACGGAGTAAGTTCATTGAGTTAAGTGTAACTCAACGGACTTCCCGTAAAGTTATATCTAATAAAAATACTTAAAATAATAATTTTTACTTCGGTCAAGATCGAAGACTTTCTGGTCTAACCGACTCTTAATTTTTTTAACATTTTAGAATTTTCAGTTAAACCATTATATTCCTCGATTGAACCAAAATTAAATATTTTCTTTTTTTTCTTACCGGTTGAACCAATGCTATGCTTCAATAAAACTGACATTTTTACTAAATATAATAAATAGATTTTTTTTTGTTTTTATGTTTCAGTCAAACCGATAGATCTTGTTGGTTGAACCGCAACGATTTTTTTTTTTAAAATATGCTTCGATAAAACCAATAATTCCTTTTAGTTGAGCCGTGACTATGTTTAAATAATAATATATATATATTTTTTTTTTACTTAGAAAATTTCTTACTAAGTAAAGCTTAAGTAGTCCTCTACTCTTACTTCTTCTATAATTCCAAAAGAACTTTTTGGTATTTTCAAAATAGGTCTAAGTCTTTGTCCATTTACTTTAAATATATTCTGATTTTTAAGATTTTCAATTTCAATAACTCCATAAGAATAAATATTTTGAATTATGTAAGGTCCTGCCCATCTAGATCTTAATTTTTCTAGATGGTTATGGAGTCTAGTCATCTAGATCTTAATTTCACCCATCCTGGTGCTACCCCTACCCAAACACAATTAACTTTAAAGTTCTTACAAGAGCCACTACTTGATAGTAGATGTAATGCACCTACTTTATTATCATTAGTTTTTATAGGAATAGCTTCTATCCATTTAGATATATAATCCACCCCCAACAATATATAATTAAATTGATTAGACATAGGAAATGGACCCATAAAATCTATTCCCCACACATCAAAGATTTCAACCTCAGCAATAGGATTAAGAGGTATCATATTCCTCTTTGATATTCTTTCTATTTGTTGACATTTTAAACAACTTAAGCAATATTTATGAGCATCTTTGAATAGTGTTGGCCAATAAAAACTACATTGTAGAATTTTAGCAGTAGTTTTCCCTGAACAAAAATGCCCTCCACATGCTTGGTCATGGCAGAAAGACAATATGTTCTGATATTTAGTTTCTAGAACACACCTCCTTAAAACTAGATCAGGATATTTCTTAAATAAGTATGGGTCTTCCCAATAGTAATATTTTACTCTTGAAAAGAATAATTTCTTATCCTGTCTATTCCAATCCTTAGGTGTTAAACTAGTAACTAAGTAATTAACTATGTCTACATACCAAGGCATTGTGTTGATGTTCATTAATTGTTCATCAAGAAAATTATCCTTAATTTCAATATTTGACTTTTTTATTTGTAATCTAGATAAATGATCTGCTACTACATTCTCACAACCTTTTTTATCTTTAATTTCTAGATCAAATTCTTGTAATAATAATATCCACCGGATCAATCTAGGTTTGGTCTCTTTCTTTGCTATTAGGTGTTTTAAAGCTGAATGATCCATGTATACTATCACTTTAGCTCTAATAAGATATGATCTAAACTTTTCTAAGGCAAACACAACAGCTAACAGCTCTTTTTCAGTAGTTGTATAATTAACTTGAGCATCATTTAAGGTTTTGCTTGCATAATGAATCACTCTAGGAGATTTTTCTATCTTCTGTCCCAACACTACTCCTACAGCAAAATCAGATGCATCACACATTAATTCAAATGGATGGCTCCAATCAGGTGCTTGAATTATAGGAGTTGCATTAAGCTCGTTTTAAGCTTGAAAAATGCTTCTTTGCAATTTTTATCAAAGTTGAATGGGACATCTTTTAATAGATTAGTTAAAGGTCTAGCTATTTTGCTAAAATCTTTAATAAATCTTCTATAAAATCCAGCATGTCCTAGAAATGATCTAATATCTTTTACTGATTTAAGTTCTGGTAGATTAGAAATGACTTCTATTTTAGCTTTATCTACTTCCAACCCTTTCTTTGAAACAACATGTCCCAAGACTATTCCTTGTTTAACCATGAAGTGACATTTTTTCCAATTTAGAACTAGAACTTTTTCCACATAGCATTTTAATATTTGGTTTAAATTGTTTAAACACACTTCATATGAAGTTCCATAAATAGTAAAATCATCCATAAATATTTCTAAAAAATCTTCAATCATTCCAGTGAATATGCTCTGCATACACCTTTGAAAGGTAGCTGGTGCATTGCATAATCCGAATGGCATTCTCTTAAAAGCATAAGTTCCATTAGGACAGGTGAAAGTTGTTTTCTCTTGATCCTTTAATGCTACTAACCCTTCTATATCAACCATAGTCCATCCTATTGCTTCTTTATACGTTTTTACTACATCTTTTAATTTAGAAATTTGATCCTCTTTTAAATTTAAAGCAATAATGATTGGACATGTTTGTTTTTCTTCCAGAAATATATAGGTTAATTCAGGAGGCAAATGTTTTAATTCTAAATGTTGTCCATTAGAAGCTAGAGCTCCTAATTGAACATCATCATTTTCTAAATTAATTTCTTCTTGATCTCCTTCAATATTTATGCTTTCATTTTCTCCTAAATTTTCAAAATTTAGTTGCCTATCTAATTCTTCTTGAATTACATCATCTAGCATATCTCCTTCATCCTTTAAAAAGTCTATAGTATGTAAAGACATTTCTAACTCCTTAAATTTTTCTAGTTTGAAAATGTTTAATTGAGTATCCTCATTACCATATGCTAACTTCATTACTCTAGTTTTACAATTTATTACAGCCCCTGATGTTGCTAAGAATGGTCTTCCCAAAATTAAAGATGTATCATGATTTTTATGCTTAATTTGTTGGGAATCCAAAATTACAATATCAATGGGATATATTAAATTTTTGATTTTAATTAAGGCATCCTCAATTTTTCCTCTAGGGTATCTTATACTTCTATCAGCTAATTGAATAACAGTCCTAGTAGGAGTTAAGCCTTCTAATCCTAAGGATGCAAATATATCACTTGGCATAACATTTATACCTGCACCTAGGTCTATTAAGATTCTTTCTAGAATGGTATTTCCTATGGTGCATGATATAATAGGAATTCCAAGATCAAATAAATTTTTAGGAATTTGTGGCAGAAATAGGGAACTACTTTGCTCAGCTAAAAAGACTTTCCTTAAAACTTTTCCTTCTCTTTTCTTAGTACACCAATCCTTAAGAAATTTAGCATAATGTGGTATTTTCTGCAATAAGTCTAACAAAGGAATGTTAACTTGTACTTTTTCAAAAATTTCTCTAATATTTTCTTGTTTTTCAGGAAATGTTTGTTGTAATTTTTCAGGATAAGGTGCTAATGATTGTGATTTAAAAGATTCTTTTTCTTTCATTTGATTTGTTTGATCATTTTTAGTTTCATTTTCAGATTTAGATTTTTCTTCATTGATTTCTATATTTTCAGATATTACATTTTCATTATCATTTTGATTTTTGCTCTTATCCACCTTCATATTATTTTCATTTTGAATTCTTGGTGGTATATCATTTCCAGATCTTAATGTTATACATACATCTTCTAGATTTTCGTTACTTTCTTTATGTTCTTGTATATCATTTTCGTGATTATGATCTTCAACTGTTTTTAGTTTTAAATTGCATTCTTTAAATTCTATTGCATTGATATTTTCTTTTGTTTGTATGTCTTGCAAATTATGCAGATCTATAACATTAAAGTTTTCATTTGTGTTTTCCTGTTGCATAACTTGTAATTTCATTGTAAATTCATCCAATACTTTTAATTTTCTTTTCAGATCATCTAATCTCATTGCATTCAATTTTTGATCAATTTTCATTATGGTTTTTTCAGTTTTGTAAATGATATCAATTTTAGGTTTTGAATATGCTTCCTTATAGTTTAATTGGTTAACTTCTTATTGCTAACACATATATTGTTCTAGTTTGTCCATGTTTTGCTCTAAGCTACGCTCCATTCTGTCATACCTATCCCAAACTTCCATGTCTCTTAACATATTACACATTCTAAGCTGACCATTAGTTGGGTAAACCATAGGATTCTCATACTCAGATCTATCATAGTGAAGAAAATTCATTTGTTGTTCATGTGATCTAACCATCAGTAATCATCTCAGTTTCAAACAATTAGAAATGTCGTGACCTTCCAAATTGCAGAATTCGCATATCCTAACTACAGGTTTCAGAAATCTTTGAGCATAAGCATATGCCATATTCTAAATTATAGAATAAAACACACAACACTTCTCCTGCTATTAAAACAAAACAGCACTCATAGTTGCTTAGCTTCTCAATCCCTAGCAATAGTGCTAGAAAACTTGTTCTGATTGATAACTTCTGTTTGTTAGGTGGCACTAGAGAACTTGATTAGTTCCCTAGCAACGACATCAGAAAACTTGTATTGATTTGTGTTAGGAATTTTGTTTTGATGATATATGCTTTATTAAAGTTTTTAAATAAGTCTAAATAATATTCTAAGTATAATTCTCACGTAATTAAATGTTAATAGGTTATCAGAAAATTTCATTTTTATTTCAGATAGTTAACTTTTGGATAGTTAAAGTTTTTGAATAGTTAGATTTTCGATAGTTAATCTTTCGGATAGTTAACATTTCGTTTTTGTCAAATAGTTTATGTTAAAAACTCATATAGTTAAGTTATCTGCACGTGTGTTTTTAATGTTTTAAGTTGTCATGTGTTTTCCATGTGCATTCGGTAATGAAAATTGTAAGATCATCTGTATCATAAGAGGGGGGGTGAATTGTGTCTTTAGTAATTAAATACTAGCGAATAAAACAAGAGCACAAAACACTCGTAAATGAAATTCTATTCTTTTATTTCAAGACAGAATTTACAATATCTTTTCAGCTCAATTCCCTTCTTGACGGTTTTGATACAGTAATGTTCGATATACAATTCAATTAGGAAAACAAAGCTCTTATTCAAAACTAATTTTGAATTGTATATAACTTGATCTTTATGCACACAGCTTCTTTCTTTCTCTTTGCTAAGCTTTTGTATCTCTTCTTCTCTAGTTGTCGAATTTCTAGACTTCTTATGTTTGTAGCTCTTTTTCTAAAATTGCTTGGAATTTCGAACTTCTTCTAATGTTGGAGAATTTTTCAGAATATAAATATTCAAACTTAACTTTTCAGTTAGGGATCCGGATTGAATATTCAGGCTTGGTTTTTGAGATTGGGATCCTCTATTGTAATGTAGCTCGAACTTTCTATTAGTAGTCGAACTCTATTGTCTTTCACCTTCAGCATGTTCATCCACTTGATCCACAATCCATAATCCATAATCCACGTACTAATTTTCTCTTTAATCCAAATTACTTTCTATTTTAATTTCCACTTTCTCCACTAACATTTTGAATTTCCACGATCTCCACTTCGTAGATTCACCGAAACTTTATCTTCTTGGAGTCTTGTAGAATATATTCTAAGTCTTCAATTTAGTCGAACATTTATCCTTTAAGTCCTGTAAAAACTCGAACACTTATCATTTAACTCTTCGAGTTTTTGCACTTGCAAAACACGTGACTAAACAAAGAAACTTATCTGTTCGTTAGTCCTTGTATAAAACTCAAACAGTTATCTATCAATGCATATAAAAACTCGAACAGTTATCTAACTATTCGATTTTTCATTACCGAACGCACATGGAAAACATGTGACAACTTAAAACATTAAAAACACACGTGCAGATAACCTTAACTATACGAGTTTTTAACATAAAGTATTCGACAAAAACGAAACGTTAACTATCCGAAAGTTTAACTATCCGAAACATTAACTATTCGAAAGTTTAACTATTGCAAATCTAACTCTTCAGAAATTTTTAATTTATCCGACATAAAAATGAAACTTTTCGATAATCTGTTAACTATTATACTTAGAGAAATATACTTAGAGAATATTATGTAGACTTATTTAAATACGTTAATAAAGCATATATCATCAAAATTAAATACTTAACAATCTCCCCCTTTTTGATGATGTCAAAACCTAATAAGTCACATAATTTATATCTCCCCCTTTTTGGCATTATAAAAAAGTAAACAAACTATTTTCTCCCCCTTTAAGAAGTTAAACAAGTTAAATGTAAGGAAGGAAATCTTTCTAAGTATATATTAATCAAAATGATAGTTCCAAACATACATAGGATTTATGGATTGAGCATAAACTGTTTAATATCATAAACTGTGAAAAATAATCACGTAACATTAAAATCAGTAAACAGTTTACATAATAGTTTTGGTTACAAATTACAAAAAATAAATCATGTAATACATAATTTGTATAATCACAAGCCTCTTTGTCTTCGAAAAATATCAATCAGAGTATCTGAAATTTTCTTTGCAATTTCTATACTAACTCTGTTTATTTGATCAAGTAATGCTTGATCTAAAACATTTTGAGAAACTTGTGATGGTTGCTGTAAAAATTTAGTATGTATGTCTGTATCTATAACTGTATGTATTTCTATATGTATACCTTGTTGTATATTTGTATGTTGCTGTATTTCTGTAAATTGTGTGGATTGTTGCTGTTGTGGTTGTGACTATGTTTGCTGATCCTGTTGTTATTGTTGTTTGAGGATAGGTGAATTTGCTTCCTGGTATTTTTGGAGTTCCTTTGTAGAGAAAGATCTTAACTTTAATCTTTTCTGTGACCAAGGTGTAATATCTGTTTGACTTGCCACAATTCTCAAAATCATATCACCATAAAATAATTTACTCTGCAAATTTAAGATATGAGAAACAAAAATATCATACCAGTTCACTTGTATATGGTTTATTAATGTGTATGTAGCATAAAGACAACATCTGCCAACTTTTGCCCTAGGACCAAACCTCTAAAACAATGTAGCATGCAATATTTTTGTAATAAAACATGCTTGGCCATTTAAGTCATTTAGTAATCTCAATGGTTTGTTGGCAATTGGATCTTTGGCTAAACTTGTAATATCCCATCCTAATCGATACACCTATTTTCTTTCTGATAATTTAACTCCTCCATTTTTCAGACCAAGTACCTGATGAAGTAAATCTGGAGTTAAATATATGTCATTGTCTTGTATATTAGAAATAGGAATACCTTCTTCCACCGTTAAGTTTGAGTAAAAACAACTGATAAGTTCGAGTATAGCAAGATGGCCTAGCTGTTGTGGAAGTAGAGTCAACAAGCCTTGAAATTCAAACAATTCTCGTATGTGTGCCATCTCTTCAAACTTAACTGGTCTTGAATATAAAACTGTAAAAGTTTTATATGTCTGAAATTTGTCATAACAAGAATTATTTTTGAACCATAATAGTGTATTTTCATCTAAACTCTGTTCAAGATTAGGTATTTTCCTATCATGATGTTCTGATCTAGGACTTATTTCAATATTATCAGCAGCATCTATATTTTCAGATCTTTCAGAACTAGTGGAATTGCCATCAAAACTAGTATAAATGTCTGAAATATCTGTTATTGTCATATCAATAATCTGTTGAATTTCTTCTGTTTGTTCTTTGGAAACATTTCAGTAACAACAATCTTTGTAACAATCTGTATATCAGCAACATGTATATCTATATTTGATCTATTTAACTATCTTTGTATGAAAGAATGTTCTATATCTGTCTATGGAATAGAATCATCCTATATTTCTGAAATTTGTATATGTGAGACATTAGTAGTATCATATTCTATTTGTAACTGTGTATGTTGTTGATTATATACATTTATCAACATGTATACTATATACTGTAACAGACATAACCATATATATAAAGTGTAGTATAAGCAACTGTACCAAAATTCAAAAGTCTATGTTCGAGATACAGTAAGAGGAAGAATATCTATACATTCCTCTTCAGATGAAATATCTTCAAAATTCATAGACTTAGTGTCTATGTTATCAAAAATATCATCAAATTGGATATCATCTGTATATGTATCATCAGAATTTCCTACATTCTCTCTTTCCGTAGGAAAAGAATGTGTGCTTGTAGCATTGTGTGAAAAAATGTCCATTGTATTAAAAGATACATTACGCACTAATGTGACACAATACCTTAGGGTATATGCTTGTAAGCCAATATTTGTCACATCTACTGGGATTCCTGACAAAAATGTCTGTCCAGCTTCTACAATGGAGCATAGTTTTCCATTTTTCACTGATTCTTCTTTTTGATGCAATATTCCTTGTACACCTGCAGTTAGTCCAAAATATTCAATTGTCCTTTTCTTTTTTTGACTATATGTCTGCAGTGTTTTAGGTTGTTTAGCAGATTCTAAAATTGTCTTAATTTCTCTTGTTAAAGGCACCTAGGGTCTTTATGGTCCTTCACCATGATGCCTAGGTGGTAATAATGGAATATAGAGTTTTAAGCTCTCCACCTCTACCATTTTGAGTTGATAAACTCTTTGTCCTTCACTTCAAAGGCCTATTTTGCTAATGGCAGTTTTCTATTCATCTATATACTATTTAATATCATCTAAAATAGTTGGGGGAAAATAATGTTGGGAATACAAGGATTGTAATTCCCTGTTTGCATTTTCGATCATTGGTCCCCACTTCTTTCCATAATAGGTGATAGACTGTACCAATGTCTCTAGTACATGTCCAGAACTTATAACCGCAGGGTTAGGTTGTAAATTTCTTTTCCATAAATGCAATGCAGAAAGTTCAGTCTGTTTTAGTCTAAACTGTGTTTCAGCATAATTTCGAATAAATTTTGACCAGAAATTTTTCTCATCTTGAACAGCTTTTCTTACTTCGTGTGGTACTTCATTTGAAAAAGTGTACCTGGAGTAAATGTCATTGATTTCACTTTGTATTTTCTAAATTTCTAGCTCTCTTTTCTGCACTTTGGTCATTCTACCACGTCCTCTTCTACGTCCTGACATTGTCGATTAATCTTCGCTTTACACTATAGAACTTAGTGGAAGTAAAGATTGTGAAGCTAGGGTTGTACCAAGGTAGAAACACGAAAGGTTGTTAGTAAAACATTTATAACTCTTCGAGTTTATAAATGGATAAACATATTCAATCATTGAAATCATAAATATAAGATCCGTTACCGATAAATACCTCGAGTGCTTTCAATAACTGTACAAGTTTTATAACCAACAATTGCAGAATACTTAGCGTAACTGTTCATATAAAAAAAATAACTTCAGGCTAAGTGAAAAGTGAGAAAACTCGAAGACTTATGATAACTGTTCGAGTTTCTCGAAGGAATAGGTGTGAAAAGTCGAAAAGTTAAACATAACTGTTCGAGTTTCAATCGAGACATTATAAAGCAATGAAATTCAACACGTGCATAATTTGAACTTAAGGTGTTCAGAAAGTTTCAGAGACTTATAAACCTAACTATCTGATGCTCAGGTGCATTTCGGAGAGTTACAAATAACCTTCCGAAAGATAACTTAAGTTAATCTTTCAGATCACGACACGTGTACTTAAGTAGTTTTATAATAAAGAGATGTTTTAGACAGTTACAAATCTAACTTTCCGATGCCCAGACGCATTTTGGAGAGTTACAGATAACTTACCGAAAATCCACTTAAGTCAAGCATTATGGTTTCGACACGTGTACTTTAGGAAATAATAAAATAGTCTATTGAATGTTTTAAAACATAACTGTCCGATACTTGCAATATAACTTGCCGAAACAATAGAGAATTCGGATACTTAAAAATTAAAAAAACCTGCAAGTCACCGACAGTTCAGAAATGTACTTAATTAAAGTGTATTTCCTGAAATTTATGCAGATTCTTTCATGAAAACATATAATAGTTCATAAGAGATGAATTATTATATGAGAAATTGCTCCCCCTACATAAATGTAGTGTAAAGAATCTATGGCGTACTTAATGTGGGTTGCCAAGCCCTAAGTAGATTTGGCTTTAAAAGGTCAAATGGCTTACTTAAAGAGGATGCTAAGCCTTAAATAGATTTGAGTCTTTCCTTTTTCTTTTTCTTTTTCTTTTTCTTTTTAAATTAATTTGAATTAAATACATAAATAAGTAGTAGAGTTAACAATTTAGACTTTCTGGCTTTTATCTTATTCAGTTTACAAAAGATAATTCATAAAGATATACCTTCAGAAACTTAAAAAGAATTCAATAATGAGTACACAAACTTAAGACAATAAATATCGTACATTATGTGTAAAGAGTAGATAATAACAAAAAATAATAAGGATTATATGCATAGATTATGGCAGGATTGTTATAACACCTTGAAAGATAAATTAAGCTTGAGTACATTGCCCCTTTTTTTTTGTTTATATTCATATATATATTTTATGTATTATCTCCCATAATATCATCTTTTTATGTGATCACAATCCCTTGCTTAGGGGAAAGATAACCAGTTACTCAATGATAAGTGAGAACAAGTAATAATTTTTTTTTGATTTTTAAATATAATCTGAATTACTTGCAAAATGAGTTTTCAGTCAGCACATCCCAAACCAGTTGGTTTAAGTGACTAGGATTTAAGATCCCCCAACGGACTTAATTACTCAAGTAATTATAGACAAAAACAAACAAAAAATAAAACAAGATAGTAAATTAAATTAGAGGTTACCGCAAGACTTAATTTTTCTAACAGAATGTTAATAACTTTCCTTTAATAAAAAGTACATACTTTCTATGTATTTTCCTGTTAAAATCTCTATAATAGCATATACATAAGTAACAAAAATATAGTTGGCACTCATATTGAATCAATTTAACTATCCTTAAGTAATCTTTTCTGAATTTTTCTTAAATAAATTGACTTCAATAAAAATCAAAATTTCATAAATTCATAACTACTAGAAACTGTAATTCGAAAATAGATATTTTGTTTTGTTTTGTTTTTTTTTTAATGATAAAGACATTAAATTCTAAAACTACCTTATAACAAATCAAAATACAATGAACAGGACCATTTAAATATCAGATAACCTACAGATACCAAGTTCTAATCGTAATTTTGAGAAAGTATTTTCATCTAAGGGTTTTGTAAATAGATCTGCTAATTGTTCTGTGGTAGGAACAAAATTTAATACTATTTTTCCTTTTATAACATTATCCCTTAGAAAATGATGTCAAACTTCTATATGTTTTGCTCGTGAATGTAACACAGGATTTTTAGATAAACTTATTATAGAACTACTATCATATAAAATCTTAGTTGGTTCATAGTCTAAATTAAAATCTTTTAAGGTTTGTCTGATCCATAGGATTTGAGCATAGCAAAGTGCAGTAGCTATATATTTGGCTTTAGTTGTAGATAATGCTACATAATTTTGCTTATTGCTGAACCATGACACTAAAGAATTACCTAACAATTGACAAGTGCCACTGGTGCTTTTTCTTTCAGACTTACATCCTGGGAAATCAACATCACTATAACCTACTAAGTTTAAAGAACTGTGCTTAAAGTAAAACAGTCCCAAATTGATGGTTCCTAATAGATATTTAAAAATTCGTTTAATAACAAGTAGGTGTGATTCCTTAGGATTAGATTGATATCTAACGCAAGTACACACACTAAACATAATATCTGGTCAGCTAGCTGTTAAATAGAGTAATGAACCAATCATACTTCTATATTGTTTTACATCTACAATTTTTCCAGAGTCATCTTTATCCAACTTGGTGATAGTACTCATTGGTGTATTCTTTGTTTTAGTGTTGTCTAAACTAAACCTCTTTAATAAATCTTGAGTATATTTTTCTTGTGAAACAAAAGTACCCTGATCTAATTGCTTAATTTGTAAGCTTAGGGAAAATGATAGTTCACCCATCATACTCATTTCAAATTGATTAGTCATGTCTTTCAAAAAGGACTCAACTAATTTATCATTTGTTGCTCCAAATATGATGTCATCTACATAGATTTGAACTACTAATATATCTTTTTCGATCTTCTTGATAAAAAGAGTGTGATCTACCTTTCCCATAGAATACCCTTTTTCCATAAGAAATTTAAATAATCTTTCATACCAAGACCTAGGAGCTTGTTTAAGGCCATATAGTGCCTTCTTAGGTTGAAATAAAAATGAAATTTTCCGATAATCTGTTAACTATTATACTTAGAGAAATATACTTAGAGAATATTATGTAGACTTATTTAAATACGTTAATAAAGCATATATCATCAAAATTAAATACCTAACAAAAATCGAATAGTTTGATAGTTGTTCGAGTTTTTATACGCATGGATAGATAACTATTCGAGTTTTATAAAATGACTAACGAACAGATAAGTTTGCTATGTTCAGTCACGTGTTTTGCAAGTGCAAAGAACTCGAAGAGTTACAGATAAGTGTTTGAGTTTTTTACAAGACTTAAAGGATAAGTCTTCGACTAAAATGAAGAGTTAGAAGATATTCCACAAGACTCTAGGAAGATAAAGTTTCGATGAATCTATGAGTGGAGATCGTGGAAATTCAAAATGATAGTGGAGAAAGTGGAAATTCAAAAAGATAGTAATTTGGATTAAAAAAAAAATTAGCACGTGGATTATAGATTAAGTGGATGAATATGCTGAACGTGAAGACATAGTTCGACTACAAATAGAGAGTATGAGCTACATTACAACAGAGGATCCCAATCTCAAAAAAAAAAACCAAGTCTAAATATTCAATCCAGATCCTTAACTGAAAAGTTAAGTTTGAATATTCATATCTATAAAAATTTTCCAACATCAGAAGAAGTTCGAAATTCCAAGCAATTTCAGAAATGGAGCTGCAAACGTAAGAAGTCTGGAAATTTAACAACTAGAGAAGAAAAGATATAGAAGCTAAGCAAAAAGAAGGAAAGGAGTTGTGTGCATAAAGATCAGGTTTTATACAATTCAAAATTAGTTTTGAATAAGAACTTCATTTTTTTATTTGAATTGTATATTGGACATTGCTATATCAAAACCGTCGAGAAGGAAATTGAGCTGAAAAGATATTGTAAATTCTGTCTTTAAAGTTTATAAAGAATAGAATTTCATTTACAAGTGTTTTGTGCTCTTGTTTTATCTGCTGGTAATTTAATTACTAAAGACACAATTCACCCCCCCCTCTTGTGATACAACGATCCTACAACTGGTATCAAAGCTTTTATTATTGTCAAATTGCCTACACTCTGCTACATCTAGTATCAAAGCATTTGAAAAGCTTTCATTTCTCTAGTTAGAAATCGGTTTTTCCTATCATTTACTTAGGATCATCTGTTTAAAATGGATAATACTGAAATCTTAGTTATGACTGAAGGACAAACCACTAATCATCCTCCTATGTTCGAAGGTAGCAATTATGGCTATTAGAAATATAGGATGAAAGTATTCTTTTAGTCAATTGATTTCAAACTATTGCATACAATTAGCAATCCTATAGTGCTAGTTACGACTCCATATGATACTTGGACTTTTGATGAAAAGGAGCGAATGACATTGGATGCTAAAGGTTTAAACATCTTATTTTGTGCTTTATCTCATGATTAATTTAACAAAGTTTCTGCATATCAAACTACATATGAGATATGGCATGCATTAGAAGTTGCTAACGAAGGTACTAACCAGGTCAAGGAATCTAAGATAAATATGTTAGTACATAAATATGAGCTTTTTAAAATGCATGAAAATGAATGTATCTCTGATATGTTTTCCCGTTTTCTTGAGATTGTAAATTCATTAAAATCTTTAGGCAAGAAATTCGAGGAAAAAGACTTCGTAAGAAAGATCCTTAGATCTTTAATTAAAATTTGGGCTCGAAAGACAACATCTATTAAAGAGTCCAAAGATTTAAATACATATACTCTCGATGATCTCATAGGAAATCTGACAACTTATGAAGTACAACATTTAGATCTAAAAGGGAAAAATCCTAGAAGGGATCTGGCTTTCGAGGCTAATAAAGTCTCAGAAGTCACTAGTGATTCTGACGATGATTTACTATTGTTGACTAAAAAATTTAGAAATCTATTGAAGAAACATAGGAACTTTAGGTCAGCAAAGACATTTGGAGATATGGAGAAGAAGTCATTCATGAAAGACAAAATTATATGCTACAAGTGTAATAGACTAGGTCACTTTCAAACTGATTGTCTTCTCAACAAAGATAAGAAGAATTCGAGGAGGAATTTCAGGAGTAAGAAATTTAGAAAGAGAATGGCACTTAAAGTGACATGGGATGACTCTTCAACTTCACAAAGTGAAGAAACAAATGATTCAACATCAGACAATGAATCTTCATCAACATCAAATTCAAAAGAAAATCTGGCAAACGTATGCTTCATGGAAAAATCCAGTGAGGTATCCTCTGATCAAAATGCTAGTTTTGATAGTTTTGGTGGATTACTTGTTGAATACAATAAATTGGCTAGAAAATATAAGAAAGTAAAAATAGAAGGAAAGAACACTAGGAAAATGCTAGATGAATCTGAAAATAAGATTGGTTATCTATGTCATGTGAGGATTTTAAGTTGCTCACGTGAAATGTCAAATGATCGGAGACTTGTAGTTTTAACTCACCGAAAAACTCTTGACTTTCGAATAGTTAACTACAGTAACTCTTCGATTTTCCTTCTAAAGCTTCCGACTACTATCTCTTTAATTCTGCACGTGCATAAAAGAATAACTTAAGTTTCAGATAGTTAAAAATGTAACTCATCGAAACTTCCTGTTTTTCAGATAGTTAAAAATGTAACTCATCGAAACTTCCTGTTTTTCAGATAGTTAGCTTTCTAACTCTCCGAAAATTCATTTGAGCTTCTGTCTGGATTTCTGCACATGGGAAATTCAGTGACTTAAGTTTCGGATAGTTAAACTGTAACTCACCGAAACTCTTTTGAAATTTCGGATGGTTATCTAACTCTTCGATTTTTCCATTTAAGCTTTTAACTACCGTCTTCTCCATTCTGCACGTGCGTAATAAGATAATTTAAGTTTCAGAAAGTTATACCTGTAACTCACCAAAATCCTTCAAATTTCGGATAGTTATCTTTCTAATACTCCGAAAAGTCTTTTAAGCTTCTGTCCTGAAATTCTACACTTGGTAAATTGAATGACTTAAGTTTCAAATAGTTATACCTGTAACTCACTGAAAAAGTCGGATAGTTATCTTTCTAACTCTCCGAAAAGTCCTTTAAACTTTTGGATAGTTAACTCCTTAACTTTCCGATCATTCAATCTTTCTTAACTGTCCGATCATTTAACTCTCCGATTTTCTATAGCAACACATTCTGGGATTAACTTCAACCTGTTTGCTGCTTAGAATTGTCTGCCTTCTAATCTTTTGCTACACTAACTTATCTATGAAATACAATATGTTTCCTCACATAGGTTTTGCATTATCAAAATACTCGGGTTCTAACAATCTCCCCCTTTTTGATAATGACAAAATCATTTACATTTATTTACATGTATTTCACTCCCTAGATTATTTCTATACATTGAGTCACATAGAAATTAAGTAAAACAAGGATTTACAACGAATATACTATAGTGGTGAGATTCCTCCCCCTGACTTTGTGCTGTCTTCTCCCCCTATTTTTGTGCTGAGCTTTTCTTCCCCTTTTAAAACTTCTCTTTCTATTTGTATTGGAAATACTGTAAGTTTCCATATTCTTCTCTAATTTCCATATTCTTCTCCCCATTTTTGTCATTATATAAAAAGGTGACAACTTTAAAACTGATATTTAATATGTCCTGCACGAGTATAAGTTAGCAGAAAACAAGCTCCCTTATGGTGAGCTTTAAGGAAGAATGAATAAAAACATTTAAAGATCTTGTAATGAACATATGCCTAGATTTCTTCTAATATGATTAAAAGTTGATTCATTTAAAGGTTTGGTGAAAATATCTGTAAGTTGATTTTCTATTGGCACAAACTTGAGTGAGATGTTCCTTTTTTCCACATGATCTCTCAAAAAATGATGTCTGATCTCGATATGCTTAGCTCTAGAATGAAGTACTGTATTCTTAGATAAACTGATTGCATTGCTGTTATCACAAAATATGATTGTATTCTGAATCTTCAGTCTATAGTCTGCTAGAGTTTGCTGCATCCAAAGAATTTGAGCACAACACAGTCCTGCTGCAATATATTCGGCTTCAATAGTAAATAATGCAATACAATTTTGTTTCCTACTGAGCCAGGATATTAAAGAATTTCCAAGTAATTGGCATGTGCCACTAGTACTTTTTCTATCAGATCTGCTGCTTGCATAATTTGCATCACTATAGCCTGTTAATATCAAATTACTGTCAGCTGAGGAGAATAGTCTGAAATCTTTGGTGCCTTGTAGATATTTGAAAATTCTTTTGACTGATTTCAAATGAGATTCCTTGGGTGATGCTTGAAATCTAGCACACAAGCATACACTAAACATAATATCCAGCCTGCTTGCTGAAAGGTACAATAGGGATCTAATTATGCCTCTATATTGCTTTGGATCCACTGCAACACTTGAATCATCCATTTCAAGTTTAGTGCTTGAGCTCATTAGAGTATTTGCAGGTTTGATGTTTTCATAACCAAATTTCTTCAACATCTCTTTGCAGTATTTCTCTTGGTTGACAAAAATGTCATTTTGAACTTGATGAATCTATAATCCTAAGAAAAACTTCAATTCTCCCATCATGCTCATTTCAAACTTATTTTTCATCAAATTTTGAAATCCATGACAGAGTTCTTCTAAAGTGGCTCCAAAAACTATATCATCAACATATATCTGAACAATCAAAATGTGCAAATCAAAAGTTTTGATAAACAAAGTGTTGTCCACTTTGCCTATAGAGAAATTATTTTCAGTTAAGAACTTTTTCAATTTCTCATACCAAGCCCTAGGTGCCTATTTCAGACCATATAAAGCCTTTCTTAGTTTGTAGACATGATCTAGCTTGACTTCATCTTCAAATCCTAGAGGTTGTTTAACAAACACTTCTTCCTGAATTTCTCCATTTAAAAATGCACTTTTCACATCCATTTGAAATAATCTTATCTTCATACTACTTGCAAAAGCAAGCAACATTTTGATAGCTTCAATTCTAGCTACAGGTGCAAAAGTTTCTTCATAGTTAATACCTTCCTGCTGATTATAGCATTGTGCAACTAGTCAAGCTTTATTTTTGAGTATGTTACATTCTTCATCTAATTTGTTTTTGAAAATCCATTTAGTTCTAATGATGGATTTTCCTGTAGGTTTTTCTACAAGTTCCCAAACATTGTTTTTCTGGAATTGATTTAATTCTTCCTGCATAGCCATTGTTCAGTAGATATCCTTACAAGCTTCATCTACTGATTTTGGCTCTATTTCTGACACAAATGCATAAAAATTGCAAATATCTTGTGCTTTGCTTTGAGTTTGTACCCCTTTAGATATATTTCCAATTATTTGTTCCACGGGATGATCAGGTTGAACTTCCAACTATTATGCTTCTGAAACCTATGGTTATGATTATGGTTTGAAGCTTGGGATTTGAGTGTCTGCTTGCGGTTATCATCTTTAAAGTGTTCATTATCACTATCACTATTAATCTTCAAATTTTTGAAATTATGTATTAGATCTTCATCAAATTGAACATTGATACTTTCTTCTACTCTTCTGTCTTTAGCAAAATATACTCGGTAAGCTTTGCTTCTGGATGAGTATCTAACAAGTATGGCAAGTTCAAACTTGTCTTTAGCATTTCCAGTGTTTAAGACAAAGCATTTGCATCCAAATGTCTCAAAATAACCAACATTTGGAGTCTTATCAAACCAAATTTCAAATGATGTCTTCTTCAACATAGATCTAATGTGAGCTCTGTTGGAAATGTGACAAGCTATTCCTACAGCTTCTGCCTAGAGAAATTTTGGTAAATCAGTGGCATTCAACATAGTTTTAGCCATTTCTTACAATGTCCTATTTTTCCTTTCCACAACTCCATTTTGAGCTAGAGTTCTAAGACAGGAAAATTCATGCAAAATTTTGAATGAATTGCAAAGATTTTCAAATTCATAGTTTTCAAATTCTCCCCCATGAGCACTTCTGATTTTCTTCATTGTTAGTTCCTTCTGATTCTGAACTCTTATGCAGAAGTTTCTAAACTCATTGCAAGTTTCATTCTTGTGTGTCAAAAATATTACTCAAGTTAATCTAGAGAAATCATCAACAATAACAAAGGTATATTTTCAACCCCCAAGATTTGATACTTGAGAAGGGCCAAACAAATCCATATGTAGTAGTTCCAATGGCCTTTTGGTGGTAACTTCATTTTTGTTGTGAAGAGCAGTTCTCTTCTACTTCCCTAGCATACAATCACTGCACACACTATCTTTCCTAAATGAAAGTTTAGGCAGACCTCTGACAATATCACTCTTGGATAACTTTCTGAGAGTCTTCATATTGATGTGTCCAAGTCTTCTGTGCCACACCCAATCATCTTCACTAGAAGCTACCAAACAGGAATTGCTTGCAAAATTTTCATATAGAAAGTTTAATGTATAAATTGAGCAATTTCTAATACCAGTAAATTTTATTTCATTTGTAGTTGGATCAATAATGTGACAATTTTTAGTAGTAAAAGAGACTATATAACCTTTATCACATAATTTCCCTACACTTAATAAATTTTGTTTTAATCCATTTACATGCAATACATTTTCAATTATACCATTTTCAGATGTAATATTTCCTATTATAGTTATTTTACTCTTTTCATTATTACCAAATTTAACAGATCTTGAACTTAAGCTTTTACCAAAATCAAGAAAACTTTTCTCACCTGTCATGTGCTTTGAGCATCCACTATCCACAATCCATCTTGTTGTACGTACTTGGAGCTCCTTGTCATCCTGCAAATTATATTGAAATTAAGGCTTTTAGTACCCAAATCTTCTTAGGTCCAGTAGAGTTAGTCCTTAAAACATTAAATCTATTGACTCTTGGCAGCCACATATGACCTGATCTTCTTTTGATGGCAAATACAGTGGTACCATCTCTATATGATCGAATCATTCCACCACAATAAGGTATTTCCTATGGTATAGCATACCCTAGGCCATATTTACTTCCATTTGGTCATTGAGATCCAATAATTTTATTTAGCCCTTTTTGACCTTGAGTAAATTTACATATAGTGTTTTTCAGATCAGATATTGTGGTTACTAAGTTTTTATTTTCTTCTTTCAATTTACAATTATCACAATTATATTTATCCAAGTTTGATTTCAGATTTCTATTTTCAACTACAAAAGTTTCTAATTCAACTAAAGAATCTTCTAAGCAATGATTTAACCTTTTAATTTCTTTCTAAAATTCCCTACATTTAATATATAAATTATCTACAGTAGACAGAAGTCTATTAATATCTATTTCATCATGCTCATCTTCTGAACTGGAGGAAGAAGTGGAACATACCTCTTGAGCTGCAAAACACACATTTACTGCAGCTTCATCTTCAGAATCAGATGAACTACTTGATGAGCTATTGTCATCCCACATAGCTTTGAGTGTCATCTTCTTTTTGTCCTTCCATCTCTTCTTCTTATCTACCTGATCCTCTTCTGTCTAAAATGGACAGAAAGTCTGTATGTGTCCTTGCCTTTTGCATTTAAAGCAAGTAGGAACAGTTCTTTTAGAGGAGTTGGTCTTATTCTTTTTCTTCATGAACTTTCTGAAGTTCCTTGCTAGCAACATGATCTCATCATCATTTGAGCTTGGAGCTTCTTCTGTTGAAGGAAATGCTATTTCCTTTTTCTTCTCAGCTTTCTTTTCAACAGCTCCTTCCTACTCCTTCTAATCCTTCATTTGTACTTCGTGGGCCAAAAGATTGCCTAGCAGTTCTTCAACTATGTAATTGTTGAGATCCTTGGAATCTTGGATAGATGTGGACTTCTGTTTCCACTCAACAATTAAACTCCTTAGGATCTTCTATACTTGTTCACGAGAAGAAAATTCCTTTCCCAAGCCTTTCAGACTGTTAATAATTTCAGTAAACTTTGAAAACATTTCAATTATGTTTTCATTATCATTCATTTTAAACAGTTCTAATATTCTCAACAGAATACTAATTTTTGTATCCTTTACTTGGCTTGTACCTTCGTGAGTAACTTGAAGGATTTTCCAAGCCTCATGAGTAGACTTACATGTAGATACTTTATCATATTATTCAGTAGTTAGTGCACAATATATGGCATTCAGCCCTCTAGCATCCAACTAGATGATTCTCTCATCCTCCTTAGACCAGTTCATAACATCACTGGTTGGAAGTGTAGTTCCAAGAATAACAATCTTCCAAAGTTTTACATTAGAACTCCTAAGGAAACACTCCATTCTATTCTTCCAATAGTTATAATTGGAATCATCGAATAGAGGAGGTCTATGGATGTTTTATCCCTCATCAAATTGAGCCATAAATCTAGATGGTTAAATCTTATAGTGGATTAACCTACTCTGATACCAATTATTAGGATCGATAGGCTCACCAAAGGGAGGGTGAATAGTGAAGGTGTGTAAGTTTTCAAATCTTTTACCTTTGAATTGATTAATTCAACAAACGTGTGAGGAGATTAATTAAAAGAAAGCAAAACAGTAAGAAGAAAATAACACATAGCAAATTTTTAGGTGGTTCACCAACTTGGCTAGTCCACCCCAAAGATACACTTGGGCTTCACTAAGTATTCAAATACTTACAACACTTGCTTTCAAGTTAAAGCAATAACCAACACTTAAAGCTTTCAGGTATAAGCTCAATAACCAACCTTTCTTTATTGAGCTTTCAAGTTGAAGCTCTCAACCAATAATGAGTTTTTAGGTAGAAACTCACGAACCAATAGCTTTGAATCTTTCTATTAGAGTTTTGGCATACAGAGCTTTTTCTATAGTGAATCTTTTGAGTATACTTGACTGTTTGCAGACTTGAGAGTGTAACTAGAATTTGTGTAGCTTACTGTATATTGTATGATCGTTTTCTCTATGATCTTCTCTTAAACTTCTCATATTTATACCAAAAGGTATAACGATCACATTTTTCTTTCAACGGATGTATTCTGCTGTACTTGCTAAATAATCAGACCTAAATATGGTAAGTTACCGTTCTGTCTGATGTTCAATAAGTAACCTTTCAATTTCCTTTAACTTTCAGATGGTTATATGAATAACTCACCGAAGAGCGCCCATAACTTACTGATTCTTCACTTACATCCTGTTAACTATGTCACATGAGGATTTTAAGTTGCTCACGTGAAATTTCAAATGATCGAAGACTTGTAATTTTAACTCACCGAAAAACTCTTGACTTTCGGATAGTTAACTATAGTAACTCTTCGATTTTCCTTCTAAAGCTTCCAATTGCTATCTCTTTAATTCTACACGTGCATAAAAGAATAACTTAAGTTTTGGATAGTTAAAAATGTAACTCACCGAAACTTCCTATTTTTCGGATAGTTAGCTTTCTAACTCTCCGAAAATTCATTTAAGCTTCTGTCTGGATTTCTACATGTAGGAAATTCAGTGACTTAAGTTTCGAATAGTTAAAGTATAGCTCACCGAAACTCTTTCGAAATTTCGGATGGTTATCTAACTCTTTGATTTTTCCATTTAAGCTTTTAACTACAGTCTTCTCCATTCTGCATGTGCGTAATAGGATAACTTAAGTTCTGGAAAGTTATACCTGTAACTCACCGAAATCCTTCAAATTTTGGATAGTTATCTTTCTAGCTCTCTGAAAAGTCTTTTAAGCTTCTGTCCTGGAATTTTGCACGTGGTAAATTGAATGACTTAAGTTTTAGATAGTTATACCTGTAACTCATCGAAAAAGTCGGATAGTTATCTTTCTAACTCTCTGAAAAGTCATTTAAGCTTTCGGATAGTTAACTCCTTAACATTCCGATCATTCAATCTTTCTTAATTGTTCGATCATTTAACTCTGTGATTTTCTATAGTAGCACATTTTGGGATTAACTTCAACCTGTTTGCTGCTTAGAATTGTCTGCCTTCTGATCTTTTGCTACACTAACTTATCTATGAAATACAATATGTTTCCTCACATAGCTTTTGCATTATCAAAATACTCGAGTTCTAACAACAAAGACCAAGAACGGACAAGTTACCTTTGGAAATAAAAGTAAAACAAATATCCTTAGCAAGGTTTAGGTAACTGAGAAATGCTTTATAAATGATGTCTTATTAGTGGAAAACTTAGGTTTTAATTTATTGAGTGTTCCTGTTTTAATGAAGTTTTACAGAGTAATTTTTGAAAAAGATTCCTATAAAATTATAGACATGTCTACAAATGAAATTTTATTCACTACATACAAGAAAGGATCCGTTTGTATTCTGAATTTGTCTTCTGATATTAATAAAGACAATGCTTGCTTAGTTGAAAAATCAAATGAAGTTATTTTATGGCATAGAAGGCTAGGACACTCAAACTTAAAATTATTACAAAAGCTGTCTAAAAAGAATCTAGTTAGAGGTTTACCTAGTACTTAGTACTCGAAAGAGTTTATGTGTGATGCATGTCAACTAGGTAGATTACATAAAACTTCAACTAGGTTTACATAGTTTCAACTAGGTTATTCCATTAGAAGTAAGACATATAGAGTATATAACAAATCAATAAAAACCATTGAGGAAACCCTACATGTAAAATTTCATGAAAATTCTCATTTGGATTTTAGACATGCTGAAAACTTTAATTCAGAAATTCTCCCAGAAATAGTAGCAAATGATGTTGACAGAGAAATTGAGAGATTATCTGACAGAATAAGAAATATAAACTTAAATGATGAAGATTTAGAAGAAAATAATGTCATACCTATAGAAAATGTGGGACAACATAGAAATTGGCGTTATGCTTCATCTCATTCGATCAGATAATAGGCAATCCTAATCAAGGAGTTTGGACTAGGTCATCAGTAGTCAACATTTGTGGTTGTTACTCATTTATTTCTTTACTAGAACCTATGAAAATTGAAGATGCCTTAGAAGATGAATTTTGGTATTTAGCTATGCAAGATGAGCTAAATCAATTTATAAGAAATGAGGTATGAGATCTAGTTCCACCACCTGAAAATCAGTCCATAATAGGAACAATGTGAGTATTTAGAAACAAAGTAGATCAAGATGGACATATAGTTAAAAATAAAGCTAGATTAGTTGCTCAAGGTTACAAGCAAGAGGAAGGAATTGGCTATGATGAAACATTTGCTCTTGTTGCTAGACTAGAATCAATACGAATTTTGTTAACATATGCTTGTTATATGGATTTCAAATTATATCAAATGGATGTTAAGACTGCTTTTTTAAATGGATATATAAAAGAAGAAGTTTATGTAAAACAACCTCTAGGTTTTGAAGATTCAAAACATCTTGAGTATGTTTATAAGCTTAAGAAGGCACTATATGGCCTTAAACAAGCCCCTTAGTCTTGGTATGAGAGATTATCTAAATTTCTTATGGAAAAAGGGTATTCTATGGGAAAGGCATATCACACTCTTTTTATCAAGAAGATTGAAAAAGATATATTGGTAGTTCAAATCTATGTAGATAACATCATATTTGGAGCAACAAATGATAAATTAGTTGAGTCTTTTTCGAAAGACATGACTAATCAATTTGAAATGAGTATGATGGGTGAACTATCATTTTTCCTAGGCTTACAAATTAAGCAATTAGATTAGGGTACTTTTATTTCACAAGAAAAATATACTCAAGATTTATTAAAGATGTTTGGTTTAGACAACACTAAAACAAAGAATACACCAATGAGTACTATCACCAAGTTGGATAAAGATGACTCTAGAAAAACTGTAGATATAAAACAATATAGAAGTATGATCGGTTCATTACTTTATTTAAGAGCTAACCGACCAGATATTAAGTTTAGTGTGTGTACTTGTGCTAGATACCAATCTAATCCTAAAGAATCACACGTACTTGCTGTTAAACGAATTTTTAAATATCTATTAGGAACCATCAATTTCGGATTGTTTTACTTTAAGCACAGTTCTTTAAATTTAATAGGTTATAGTGATGCTGATTTCGCAGGATGTAAGTCTAAAAGAAAAGCACTAGTGGCACTTGTCAATTATTAGGAAATTCTTTAGTGTCATGGTTTAGCAAAAAACAAAATTGTGTACCATTATCTACAACTGAAGTTGAATATATAGCTGCTACACTCTACTGTGCTCAAATCCTATGGATCAGACAAACTTTAAAAGATTTTAATTTAGACTATGAACCAACTAAGATTTCCTATGATAGTAGTTCTATAATAAGTTTGTCTAAAAATCCTGTCTTACATTCACGAGCTAAACATATAAAAGTTTGACATCATTTTCTAAGGGATAATGTTATAAAAGGAAAAATAGTATTAAATTTTGTTCCAACCACAGAATAATTAGTAGATCTATTTACAAAACCTTTAGATGAGAATACTTTTTCAAAATTACGATTAGAACTTGGTATCTGTAGGTTATCTGATGTTTAAATTGTCCTGTTCATTGCACAACATTTTGGTTTGTTAAAAAGGTAGTTTTAAGAATTTAATTTGTTTATTATTAAAAAAAAACAAACAAAATATCTATTTTCGAATTACTATTTTCTAGTAGTTAAGAATTTATGAAATTCTGATTTTTATTGAAGTCAATTTATTTAAGAAAAATTTAGAAAAGATTACTTAAGGAAAGTTAATTTGATTCAATGTGAGTGTCAACTGTATTTTTGTTACTTATGTATATGCTATTACAGAGATTTTAACAAGAAAATACATAGAAAGTATGTACTATTTATTAAAGGAAAGTTATTAACATACTGTTAGAAAAATTAAGTCTTGTGGTTGACTCTAATTTAATTTACTGTCTTGTTTTATTTCCTTTTTTGTCTGCAATTACTTGAGTAATTAAGTCCGTTGGGAGATCTTAAACCCAAGTCACTTAAACCAACTAGTTTGGGATGTGATGATTGAAAACTCATTTTGCAAGTAATTCAGATTATATTTAAAATTTTTTTTTACCTGTTCTCACTTGTCATTGAGTAACTGGTTATCTTTCCCCTAAGCAAGGGATCGTGATCACGTAAAAAGATGATATTGTGGGAGGTAATACATAAAGTATATATATATATGAATATAAACAAAAAAAAAGGGGGCACTGTGCTCAAGCTTAATTTATTTTACAGGTGTTATAACAATCCTGCCATAATCAATGCATATAATCTTTGTTATTTCTCTTTATTATTATCTACTCTTTACACATAATGTATTGTATTTATTTTCTTAAGTTCATGTACTCCTTATTGAATTCTTTTAACTTGAAGGTATATCTCTATGAATTATCTTTTGTAAACTGAATAAGATAAAAGCTAGAAAGTCTAAATTGTTAAATCTACTACTTATTTCTGTATTTAATTCATATAAAAAAAAAGGGAGAGAGACTCAAATCTATTTAAGGCTTAGTAACCAACTTAAGTCAGCTATTTGACCTTTTAATGCCAAATCTATTAGGGCTTGGCAACCTAGTTTAAGTACGCCATAGATTCTGTAGACTACATTTATATAGAGGGAGAAATTTCTCATATAATAATTCAACCATTATGAACTGTTATATGCTTTAATGAAAGAATCTGCATAATTTCAGGAAATTAACATTAATTAAGTACATTTCTGAACTATCGGTGAAATACAGGCTTTTTAATTCTTAAGTATTTGAATTTTCTATTATTTCGAAAGGCTATATTGTATATACCGGACAGTTATTTTTAAATGATCAAAAGAATATTTTATTATTTCCTAAAGTACACGTGTTGAAGCCTAAATGCATATCTTAAGTGAATGTTCGTTAAGTTATCTGGTAACTCTCCGAAATGCATCTGAGCATCAAAAAGTTAGGTTTATAAATATCCGACAATATTTGAACTCCTTAAGTTAGAATTATGCACGTGTTGAATTTCATTGCTTTATTATGTCTCAAATTG
This sequence comes from Cymodocea nodosa, assembly GCA_036874045.1. Taxonomy (NCBI): domain Eukaryota; kingdom Viridiplantae; phylum Streptophyta; class Magnoliopsida; order Alismatales; family Cymodoceaceae; genus Cymodocea; species Cymodocea nodosa. The sequence goes on along the minus strand of CM072342.1, from coordinate 12,980,625 downwards.
AAACTCGAACAGTTATGTTTAAGTCTTCGACTTTTACGCATATCCATCCGAGAAACTCGAACAGTTAACTTAATATTATTATATTTTTTTGAGACTTAACTATGACAATAACTATTCTCATTTGTCGTATATGTAGGATCGTATGGCTACACAAGAGGGGGGTGAATTGTGTATTTTTAATATTTTCTGAAATATAATTGAAACTTTAAAACTCAAAAACAAGTCGAGACATTGTTTTCATAAAATCATTTTTATTCAAGGTTTCAATTACAATATATAATTCAATTCTCCTCAGAAATTGTAGATGAAATTATATTTCGATACCATGTATCATCTAAACAATTTCATAACTACAAATAGAGAAAACTAATTTACAGAATTTAAAACTTTTCTCCCTGTTTGAGATCTTTCTTCTTCTTCTTTTTCTTCTTCAGCAATTCTTCAATGACGAATATCTTGTCTTTTCATGCTTCACCGAATTTGCTTTCTTCTGATACTTCAAATCTTTAGTGATGAAAATCTTACCTTTTTATGCTTCACTGAACTTTCTTCCACTTGAGAGATTTTCCCCGAGAAGATGTTTTTGATCCCTGAAAAAGATTTTTCTTTTAGTGTGCAGGGATGGTTTGATCCTTCAAAAGATTTTTCGTTTTGTGTGCAAGGATAAATTGATCAACGAGAATTCTATGCCTTTTATACTATATCTTCATTTCATGCATATCCTTCACGTTTAACCACCACCAGTTCTCCACTTCTTCACATCTTTTCTTTTTCCTTCATCAAAACACACACGTTCTAACCCACGTTTATATTTCGAATTTTCTTTAATCATCAGTCTTGGATCTCTGAAAAATTTCCTGCAAAATAAACTTTCTCGTCCAAAAGTTTTTCATTAGTGTAATAAGAAGTCGTTACTTTAATGTTAACTAAACGAGTAACACAAGTATATATATAACTTAACGTTTCTAACTTAACGAGTTCCTCATGTGCCATTTCACGTGACAAGTACTGTAGCTAACTCAACGAACTATATCTGTGGTGTTATGATAACTCAACGAACCATCTCCGTTATGTTATGATAACTCAACGAACCAGTAATAAATAAATGTTTTTATAATAAGAATTTTACCACGTGCAAAAATAACAACTTAAGTTTATAATTTCACCATGTGTATAACACTAACTTAACGAGTTCGTCTCTTCTTTTACTCACTAACTTAACGAGTTACCACGTGTATAACACTAACTTAACGAGTTCGTCTCTTCTTTTACTCACTAACTTAACGAGTTACCACGTGTATAACACTAACTTAACGAGTTACCACGTGTATAACACTAACTTAACGAGTTCGTCTCTTCTTTTACTTCTATGATTGTACTGAGAATATGAATCAGTTTCAATAAGCTTATACTTTTGATTAACAGTTTAAGATGAGTTACATATAACTTATTCTACAAGTTTAATCAATTAAGTCAAATTTATGCATGATCATATGCATTTTCCTTGATTCAAAGAAAATATTTAATCAAAATTTCAGAATGTCAGAAGTATTTAACGTTTTTCATTTACACTTCCACTTAAAATCGTAAAAACCATTAAAATTGATAAACTACTTAAAATCAATAAGATACTACTATGATTTTACAATAAATACATAGTATCTTAAGCAGCAGTTTAGATATTACTTTGTATATTTATAATAAGTATATAATATCTATGAGGTGAACAACATCATCAATAATATTTATCTTTTTATGTGGAGTTTAAGCATTTTACACATCACATAGCCTACAAATACCTAAATTTAATCTAATGTTGCAGAATGTATTTTCGTCTAGAGGTTTTGTAAATATATCAGCTAATTGATTTTTACTAGACACAAATTCTAATTTAATTTTTCCTTTAATTACATTATCTCTTAGAAAATGATGTCTAACCTCTATATGTTTTGCTCTTGAATGTAATACAGGATTTTTGGAAAGATTTATTACAGAACTACTGTCACAATAAATCTTAGTTGTATCATAAGATAATCCAAAATCTTCTAAAGTTTGCCTTATCCATAGAATCTGAGTGCAAAATAGTGCAGCAGCAATATATTCAGCTTCTATAGTAGAAAGTGCTGCACAGTTTTGCTTTTTACTAAACCATAACACCAAATTATTTCCCAATAATTGACATGTGCCACTAGTACTCCTTCTATCAGATTTAGATCCTGCATAATCAGCATCAGTATATCCTATAAGATCTATTGAACTATCCTTAGAATAATACAGTCTGAAATTTTTAGTTCCTTGTATATATTTAAATATTCTTTTAACTGCAATTAAGTGTGATTCTTTAGGATTAGATTGAAATCTAGCACAAACACACACAGCAAACATAATATCAGGTCTACTAGCAGTCAAATAAAGTAAAGAACCAATCATACTTCTGTAATTTCTTTGATCTATAGATTTTCCTATGTCATCAATATCTAACTTTAAAGTAGTACTCATAGGAGTTCCTCGAATTCTTGAATCCTTAAAATTAAATTTCTTAAGCATTTCATCTACATATTTTTCCTGATTTAAAAATATACCTTTATCCATTTGCTTAATTTGAAGTCCTAGAAAATATGAAAGTTCTCCTATCATACTCATTTCAAACTGATTAGTCATCTCTTCAGAGAATATTTCTATCAACTTATCAGAGGTTGCTCCAAAGATTATATCATCCACGTATATTTGAACAACAATCTGATCTTTACCATCTCTCTTAATAAATAGAGTATGATCCACTTTTCCCATGATATAGCCTTTTTCTATTAAAAAAGTAGACAATCTTTCATACCATGATCTAGGTGCTTGCTTCAAACCAAATAAGACTTTCTTCAATTTATACACAAAGTCAGGATTTTTAATATCTTCAAATCTAGGTGGTTGTTTTACATAGACTTCTTCATTAATTAAACCATTTAGAAATGCACTCTTTACATCCATTTGATATAATTTAAAATCCATATAACAAGCATAGGCCAATAAGATTCTAATACTTTCTAACCTATCCACAGGAGCAAATGTTTCATCATAATCTAATCCTTCTTCCTGTGTATACCCTTGTGCAACTAATCTATCTTTATTCCTTATAATTTGACCAGTTTCGTTAGTTTTGTTTCTAAAGATCTACTTTGTACCTATTATGGACTAATTTTCTGGTGGAGAGACTAATTCCCATACATCATTTCTGATGAATTGATTTAGTTCTTCTTGCATTGCCACTATCCAATTTTCATCAGATAATGATTCTTGTATATTCCTTGGTTCCACCATAGAAACAAACATACACATACTATTTAAATTTACTGAAGCTCCAGTTTTAACTCCCTCATTAATATTACCATTGACTTGAGTAATGGGATGTGATGAAGAATAACGCCAATTTCTCTGATTTTCCTCAATATTCTCATCAACATCTGAAAGTCCATCACTTTCATCATTAGTTTGATCATTTAAGTTCATATTTTTGATTTTCTCAGATAAATCATCAATCTCTCTATTGATCTCTAACTCATTTGGAAAATTGATCAAGTCATCATTATCAGCTTTAGATTGAGATTCTCTAAGAGAATTTTCATTGAAGCTTACATGAAGGGTTTCTTCAATAGTCCTAGAAGTCTAGTTATATACTCTATAGGCTTTACTTCTAGTAGAGTAACCTACAAAAATTCCTTCATCCGATTTGGCTTCAAATTTATCCCTTTTATCCTTAGTATTAAGAATAAAACACTTGCAGCCAAATGGTTTCATATAGGAAATTTTTGGAACCTTATTAAACATAATTTCAAAAGGAGTTTTATTAACATGAGGTCTTAAATGACTTCTGTTAATAACATAACAAGCTGTATTTACTGCTTCAGCCCAAAGATTTTGAGGTAACTTATGTTCATTCAACATAATTCTGGCCATTTCTTGAAGTGATCTATTCTTTCTCTCAACAACACCATTTTGACACAGTGCTCTTGGAAAAGAAAATCTATGATCAATGCCATGCTCATTACAATAATTATCCATTTGATCATTATCAAATTTAGTTCTATGATCACTCCTACGTTTTTGAATAGAGACACTTTGCTCATTTTGAACAAAATTGCAAAACATTTTAAATTTTTCAAAAACTTATGTCTTAGATGCTAGAAAATATACCCAAGTGTATCTAGAGAAGTCATCTACTAAAACAAATACATACCGTTTACCACCAAGACTCATGATTCTTGTTGGTCCAAATAGATCCATATGTATAAGTTCTAAGACTCTCTTGCTTGAAATATCAGTTTTGGATTTAAAAGAGTTTTTGTGAAGTTTACCTAACTCACATGCATCACACATAAAGTTCTTTGAGTATTTAATCTTTGGTAAACCTCTCACTAAATGTTTTCTAGATAGTTTATGTAACAGTCTCATATTTATATGTTCAATCCTTCTATGCCATAGATATGCATCACTAGTTTCAACTAGCAAACATGAATTTAAATCAACTACACTAGAAGGTAAAGATAAAATACATACAAAACCTTTTCTTTTAGCAATAAACTTAATTTCATCTGTATTTTTATCAATTATTTTGCATACATTATCTTCAAACACTACATAATATCCATTTTCAGTTAGTTTTATGACACTCAGCAAATTAAATCCTAGGTTTTCTACATATAGTACATTCGAAATAACACAAGTAGGAGTTATTTGAACATTGCCCATACCTATGATTTTATCTTTGCTTTTGTTTCCAAATGTTACACTTCCTTTCATGGTATTTGTAAAATTTTGTAATAGACTTTTTTGTCTGGTCCTGTGACTTGACGCTCCACTGTCCAAGATCCATTTTGATGTTGTTTCCTCCTGTAACACAAATTAAGAAAAACTTTTTCTTGGTACCCAATGTTGTTGAGGACCAAGTTCATTAAACGCATATTTCTTCTATTTGTTTAAAAATAGTTTAACATTATCATTTATAATCTTATTAGTTGTAAGTACTATTGATTTATCATTAGCTACATACTCACATATTGATTTATCTTAGATTTACTTGAACTGCAACTAATAAATCATTTATTGGCTTGAGATTCAGGATATTCAGGATAATCAAATCCTAAGCCAAATTTATAAGACACCGCAGGGGTACTAGTTAGTTTGTCTAACTTAGTTTGACTTAAATTCCATTTCTCAAAGGTAGAATTTAAATCTTGCTCTCTCAGTTTTAATTTATCTATTTCTAATTCAAGTTCATTTATATTGTTTCTCAACATTTCATTTTCAGATTCTATCTTTAATTTTTCAGCATTTATATTCTGTATTTGTTCATGCAAGATACATTCATTAAATCTAAATTTTTGCAAATCTCTAGCATGACTTTCATTCACATTTAAACTTTTCTAAAGTAGTAGACAGGAAACAATTTTCTTCTTCCATAATGGATGAAGATTTTCTAATATTCTTATTTTTCAGTTTACATACTTTAAGTTTTTGTAATAATGCATGATAACCACATAATAATTCATCAAAGTTGAAATCTGAATGACTTTCAGGATCAGATATTATCTCAAACTCATCTGCCATGAACCACACATGAGCAACGTCTTTTAACTCTTGTTCTCCTTCTGAATGTGAAGATTTTGATGCTGATTCCTCAGATTCAGACTCTTCAGACGTGTCATCCCAAGTGACCTTCAAAGCCTTTTTCTTGTAAAACTTTTTCTGAGTTTTCTGAGCCGTCTTCTTCTGATTTGTCCTACTTTGCTTTTCATTTTTCCTCATAGGACAATCTGGAGAAAGATGTCCAGGTTTCTTACAGTTATAACATACATACTTTCTAGATGAAGAATTCTTGTCATTCAATGATTTTGACGTTGAGGGTTTATAATTTTTGTTCCTTTGCTGTTTCCTAGCTTTCCATGCTTTCTTGAATTTCCTAGTCAACAAAATCAAATCCTCGTTAGAATCAGTAGATATATCAGAATCTGAATTAATTTCGAAGGCTATTTCTTTCTTCATTTTTAGTTTGTTGTCATTTAGTGATTCATTTAATTGAACTTCATAAGCTGTTAAATTTCCTATAAGTTCATTCATAGAATAAACATTTAAATCTCGTGATTCCTCAATTGATGTTACTTTCTGAGACCATTTAGAACTTAGGGATCTGAGAATTTTCCTCACCAAATCCTTCTGTTCAAAATTCTTTCCTAAACATTTTAAAGAGTTTATGATATCAAGAAATCTGGAAAACATCTTAGAAATATTTTCGTCTTCATGCATCTTAAAGAGTTCATACTTATGAATCAACATATTTATTTTTGTCTCTTTAACTTGAGAAGTACCTTCATGTGAAACTTCTAATGCATGCCACACCTCATAAGCACATTTATATGCCGACACTTTACTGAACTGTTCATAACTCAATGCACAAAATAAAATATTTTAGCCCTTAGCATTTAGAGTTTCATTTTCTTTTTCAGTAATTGTCCAAGTATTATAAGGAGTAGTTAACGGAGTATATGGTTTAGAAATCATGAACCACAACTTATGATCTATACTTTGAAGAAAAATAGTCATCCTATATTTCCAATATTCAAAATGTATTCCATCAAATAAAGGAGGACAATTAAGATTTTGGCCTTCATATAAAGAAAAATTACCATTTCCAGTAGCCATTTTACCTTAGATTTTTCAACCTATTTGATTTTAAACAGTCTAAAAACTTTAAAACAACTTGAGCCTTAAATCAATAGAGTTAAATGTATGCTTAGATATTAATTTCTATTTAAAAACAAGGAAGGTAGAATAAGCAATGATATTAAATAACTTAGTATCGATTTTATATCAAAGATTATTAACAAAGCTCTGATACCACTTGTAAGATCGTATGGCTACACAAGAGGGGGTGAATTGTGTATTTTTAATATTTTCTGAAATATAATTGAAACTTTAAAACACAAAAACAAGTCGAGACATTGTTTTTATAAAATCATTTTTATTCAATGCTTCAATTACAATATACAATTCAATTCTCCTCAGAAATTGTAGATGCAATTATATTTCGATATCATGTATCATCTAAACAATTTCATAACTACAAACAGAGAAAACTAATTTACGGAATTTAAAACTTTTCTCCCTGTTTGAGATCTTTCTTCTTCTTCTTTTTCTTCTTCAGCAATTCTTCAGTGACAAATATCTTGTCTTTTCATTCTTCACCGAATTTGCTTTCTTCTGATACTTCAAATCTTCAGTGACGAAAATCTTACCTTTTTATGCTTCACTGAACTTTCTTCCACTTGAGAGATTTTCCCCGAGAAGGTGTTTTTGATCCCTGAAAAAGATTTTTCTTTTGGTGTGCAGGGATGGTTTGATCCTTGAAAAGATTTTTCGTTTTGTGTGCAAGGATAAATTGATCAACAAGAATTCTATGCCTTTTATACTGTATCTTCATTTCATGCATATCCTTCACGTTTAACCACCACCAGTTTTCCACTTCTCCACATCTTTTCTTTTTCCTTCATCGAAACATACACGTTCTAACCCACGTTTATATTTCGAATTTTCTTTAATCATCAATCCTGGATCTCTGAAAAATTTCCTGCAAAATAAACTTTCTTGTCCAAAAGTTTTTCATCAGTGTAATAAGTAGTCGTTACTTTAATGTTAACTAAACGAGTAACACAAGTATATATATAACTTAACGTTTCTAACTTAACGAGTTCCTCATGTGCCATTTCACGTGACAAGTACTGTAGCTAACCCAATGAACTATGTCTGTGGTGTTATGCTATCTCAACGAACCATCTCCGTTGTGTTATGATAACTCAACGAACCATCTCCATTGTGTTATGATAACTCAACGAACCAGTAATAAACAAATGTTTTTATAATAAGAATTTTACCACGTGCAGAAATAACAACTTCAGTTTATAACGCTAACCTAACGCGTTGCCTTAGTGTTCAATATAGCAACTCAACGCGTTTAGTTATGTTAACTTAACGAGTTAAACATGTGCACCTCACGTGATATAATACAACATTCGTAACTTATAATTTCACCACATGTATAACACTAACTTAACGAGTTTGTCTCTTCTTTTACTCACTAACTTAACGAGTTATCACGTGACCTATTTTAACCTTTAAGCCTCTAACTTAACGAGTTCTCACGTGACCTCTATACAAACAAAACTCTAACTTAACGAGTTGTCTAAACGTGCACTGTTCATGATACAGAAGATATAACATTAAAACATATCATGCTTTTCAATAAAAACACACGTTAACTTAACGCTTAGCTAAATGAGAAATTAATGCAACGAAACGACTAGTTATTAACTTCAGATCCAATACAGACAAGTATTTATATCAGTAAGCTTTTTCTATATTAATTGATGATTTTAATTTCTTTTCACAAGCAATAGTAATTGAGCAAATATGATTATTTTCATTCAGCACACATCATCAAAACAAAAATACTCAACACTTGCACACAAAAAGAAAAATCTTTTCAAGGATCAAACCATCCCTGCACACTAAAAGAAAAATCTTTTTCAGGGATCAAAAAGACCTTCTCAGGGAAAATTTCTCAAGTGGAAGAAAATTCAGTGAAGCATAAAAAAGTAAGATTTTCGTCCCTAAAGATTTGAAGTATTAGAAGAAAGCAAATTCGGTGAAGCATGAAAAGACAAGATATTCGTCATTGAAGAATTACTAAAGAAGAAGAAAGAAGAAGAAGAAAGATCTCTAACAGGGAGAAAAGTTTTAAATTCCACAAATTAGTTTTCTCTGTTTGTAGTTATGAAATTGTTTAGATGATACATGGTATCGAGATATAATTGCATCTACAATTTCTGAGGAGAATTGAATTGTATATTGTAATTGAAACCTTGAATAAAAATGATTTTATGAAAACAATGTCTCGACTTGTTTTTGAGTTTTAAAGTTTCAATTATATTTCAGAAAATATTAAAAATACACAATTCACCCCCCTCTTGTGTAGCCATACTATCCTACATACATGAAATTAGAAAAGCTGTTTAAGACGAGAAAAATTTCTGTTGAAAGTTTATTCGCAATTATGTTGAAACACAGTTTAGACTAAAAGAGATCAAACTTTCCACATTACAACTATGAAAATGAACTTTACAACCTAACCCTGTGATTGTTACAAGTTCTGGACATGTACCTGAAAATTTGGTACAATCTATCACTTATTATGGAAAGAAATGGGGACCAATGATAGAAAATGTCAATAGGGAATTAGAATCTTTGTATTCCCAACATTATTTTCCCTCGGTTGTTTTAGACGACATTCAACAATTTATTGATGAATAGAAAACTGCCATTTGGAAAATGGGCCTTCGAAGTGAATGACAAAAAGTTTATCAACTAAAAATGGCAGAGGTTGAGAGCTTAAAACTCTATATTCCATTATTACAACCTAGGCATCATGGTGAAGGACCATCAATACCACAAGTGCCTTTAAGAGGAGAAATTAAGAAAACTTTAGAATCTCCTGAACAACTAGAAACACTGCAGACATATAGTCGAAAAAAGAAGAAGACATTAGAATATTTTGGACTGACTGCAAGTGTACAAGGCATATTGCAGCAAAGAGAAGAATCATTGAAAAATGGAAAACTATGTTCCATTGCAGAAGCAGGAATCCCAATAAATGTGACAAATATCGGATTACAAGCATACACTCTAAGGTATTGTGTCACATTAGTGCACAATATTTCTTTTCATACAATGGACAGTTTTTCACATCATGCTGCAAGCACACATTCTTTTCCTACGGAAAGAGAACATGTAGGAAATTTTAAGGATACATATACAGATGATATCAATTTTGATGATATTTTTGATGACATAGACACTAAGTCTATGAATTTTGAAGATATTTCATCTAAAGAGGAATGTACAAATATTCTTCCTCTTCCTGTATCTCAGATAGAGACTTTTGATTTTTGGTATAGTTGCTTATACTACAGTTTATACATGTGATTATGTTTGTTATAGTATATAGTATATTTGTTGATAAATGTATATAATCAACAAACTACACAGTTACAAATAAAATATAACACTACCAATGTCTCAAATATAGAAATTTCAAAAATACAGAATGAATCTATTATAGAACATTCTTTCATACAGAGATAGTTGTTGTATAGATCAATCATAGACATAAATGTTGCTAATAAATAGATTAATACAGAGACTGTAACTACTAATATGTTTCAAGAAGATCAAACAAAGGAATTTCAGCAGATTATTGATACGATAATACTAGATAATTCAGACATTTATACTATCTTTGATGGACATTCCACCAGTTTTGAACGATCTTAAAATTTAGATGCTGCTGATAATGTTGAAAGAAGTCCCAAATCAGAAAATCATGACAGGAAAATACGTAATCCTCTATAGAATTTAGACGAAAATACATTATTATGGTTCAGAAATAGTTCTTGTTATGAAAAATTTCAGACATATAAAACTTTTACAGTTTTATATTCAAGACCAGTTAAGTTTGAAGGGATGGCACATATACGAGATATGTTTGAATTTCAAGGCTTGTTGACTCTACTTCCACAACAGCTAGGCCATCTTGTTATACCAGAACTTATAAGTTGTTTTTACTTAAACTTAACAGTAGAAGAAGGTATTCCTGTTTCCAATATACAAGACTACGATATATATTTAACTCCAGAATTACTTTATCAAGTACTTGGTCTGAAAAATGAAGGAGTTAAATTATCAGAAAGAAAACAGGTTTATCAGTTGGGTTGGGACATTAAAAGTTTAGCCAAAGATCTGACTGCCAACAATCCAATGAGATTACTAAATGATTTAAATGGCCAAGCATGTTTTATTGCAAAAATACTACATGCTTCAATCTTTCAGAGGTTTGGTCATGGTGTAGAAGTAAGTACAGAAATTGCAAGGCAAATTTAAGATACTCTAATCAATATTTTTCGAAGACAAAGAGGCTTGTGATTATACAAATTATGTATTGTTACCAAAAATTATTTATGTACAGAAATCGCATTATGTAAACTGTTTACTACACTTAATGCTCATGTGATTATCTTTGACAGTTTATGTTTAACAGTTTATGCTTAATCCACGAAAGTGATACATGTTTAAAAATATCTTTTTGAACGATATGTACTTAGCACATTTTTCTTCCTTACATTTTATTTACTTTTTTATAATGCCAAAAAGGGGGAGAAGATAGATTATTTGACTTATTAGGTTTTGACATCATCAAAAAAGGGGAGATTGTTAGGAATTTTGTTTTGATGATATATGTTTTATTAAAGATTTTAAATAAGTCTAAATAATATTCTAAGTATAATTCTCACGTAATTAAATGCTAACAGGTTATTAGAAAGTTTCATTTTTATTTCGGATAGTTAAAGTTTTCGAATAGTTAGATTTTCAATAGTTAAGCTTTCGAATAGTTAACATTTCATTTTTGTCGAATAGTTTATGTTAAAAACTCATATAGTTAAGTTATTTGCACGTGTGTTTTTAATGTTTTAAGTTGTCACATGTTTTCCATGTGCGTTCGGTAATGAAAATCGAATAATTAGATAATTGTTCAAGTTTTTATACGCATGGATAAATAACTATTCGAGTTTTATAAAATGACTAACGAACAGATAAGTTTGCTATGTTCAGTCACGTGTTTTACAAGTATAAAGAACTCGAAGTGTTACAGATAAGTGTTCGAGTTTTTTACAAGACTTAAAGGATAAGTGTTTGACTAAAAGGAAGAGTTAGAAGATATTCTACAAGACTCCAGGAAGATAAAGTTTCGGTGAATCTACGAGTGGAGATCGTGGAAATTCAAACTAATAGTGGAGAAAGTGGAAATTCAAAAAGATAGTAATTTGAATTAAAGAAAAAAATTAGTACGTGGATTATAGATTAAGTGGATGAACATGTTGAATGTGAAGACATAGTTCGACTACTAATAGAGAGTATGAGCTACATTACAACAAAGGATCCCAATCTCAAAAAAAAAAACCATGTCTGAATATTCAATCTAGATCCCTAACTGAAAAGTTAAGTTCGAATATTCATATCTAGAAAAATTCTCCAACATCAGAAGAAGTTTGAAATTCCAAGTAATTTTAGAAAAGGAGCTACAAACATAAGAAGTTTGGAAATTTGACAACTAGAGAAGAAGAGATACAAAAGCTAAGCAAAAAGAAGGAAAGGAGTTGTGTGCATAAAGATCAAGTTTTATACAATTCGAAATTAGTTTTGAATAAGAACTTCATTTTTCTATTTGAATTGTATATCAGACATTACTGTATCAAAACCGTCAAGAAGGGAATTGAGCTGAAAAGATATTGTAAATTCTGTCTTTAAAGTTTATAAAGAATAGAATTTCATTTACGAGTGTTTTGTGCTCTTGTTTTATCCGTTGGTAATTTAATTACTAAAGACACAATTCACCTCCCCTCTTGTGATACAACGATCCTACAATTTATCTTTATGCTTATATAAATAATTACTTGTAGGATCGTATGGCTACATAAGAGGGGGGGTGAATTGTGTATTTTTTATATTTTCTAAAATATAATTGAAACTTTAAAACTCAAAAACAAGTCGAGACATTGTTTTCATAAAATCATTTTTATTCAAGGTTTCAATTACAATATACAATTCAATTCTCCTTAGAAATTGTAGATGCAATTATAACTCGATACCATGTGTCATCTAAACAATTTCATAACTACAAACAGAGAAAACTAATTTGCAGAATTTAAAACATTTCTCCCTGTTTGAGATCTTTCTTCTTCAACAATTCTTCAGTGACGAATATCTTGTCTTTCTCTGCTTCACCGAATTTGCTTTCTTCTAATACTTTAAATCTTCAATGACATAAATAATACCTTTTTCTACTTCACTGAATTTTCTTCCACTTGAGAAATTTTCCCCAAAGAGGTGTTTTTGATCCCTAAAAAAAGATTTTTCTTTTGGTGTGCAAGGATAGTTTGATCCTTGAAAAAAATTTTCTTTTTGTGTGCAAGGATAGTTTGATCACCGAGAATTTTATGCCTTTTATACTGTATCTTCATTTCATGCATATCCTTCACGTTTAATCACTACCAGTTTTCCACTTCTCCACGTCTTTTCTTTTTCCTTCATCAAAACACACACGTTCTGACCTATGTTTAATTTCAAATTTTCTTTAATCATCAGTCCTAGATATTTGAAAAATTTCCTACAAAATAAACTTTCTCGTCCAAAGAATTTTCCATCAAGTGTAATAAGAAGTTGTTACTTTAATGTTAACTAAACGAGTAACACAAATATATATAACTTAACGTTTCTAACTTAACAAGTTCCTCATGTGCCATTTCACGTGACAAGTATTGTAGCTAACTCAACGAACTAAATCTGTGGTGTTACGCTAACTCAACGAACCAGCTTAACCTTTCTTTCAAAAGGTTAAACGATAACTCATCGAAAATAGTTTAAGTTTCGGATAGTTACGGTTGTAAGTTTTCGAAAAACTCTTTTTACCATAAAACTAGTGAGACACATGTCAAGACCTGAAAACATGACTTAAGTTACCTTTTGGATAGTTACGACTGTAAGTCTTTGAAAAACTTTAACTCACTGATTCAGTAATAAACAAATGTTTTTATAATAAGAATTTTACCACGTGCAAAAAATAACAACTTAAGTTTATAACGCTAACCTAATGCGTTGCCTTACTGTTCATTATAGCAACTCAATGTGTTTAGTTATGTTAACTTAACGAGTTAAACATGTGCACCTCACGTGATACAATACAACATTCGTAACTTATAATTTCACCATGTGTATAACACTAACTTAACGAGTTTGTCTCTTCTTTTACTTACTAACTTAACGAGTTATCACGTGACCTATTTTAACCTTTAAGCCTCTAACTTAACAAGTTCTCACGTGACCTCTATACAAATAAAACTCTAACGTAACGAGTTGTCTAAACGTGCACTGTTCATGATATAGAAGTTATAACTTTAAAACATATCATGCTTTTCAATAAAAACACATGTTAACTTAACGTTTAGTTAAATGAGAAATTAATGCAACGAAACAACTAGTTATTAACTTCAGATCCAATACAGACAAGTATTTATGCTAGTAAGCTTTTACTGTATTAATTGATGATTTTAATTTCTTTTCACAAGCAATAGTAATTGAGCAAATATGATTATTTTCATTCAGCTCACATCATAAAAACAACATACTCAACAGGGGTGAATTGTGTTTTTCAACATTTTCAAATATAATTGAAACTTTAAAACTCAAAAACAAGTCAAGACACTGTTTTCATAAACTCATTTTTATTCAAGGTTTCAATTACAATATACAATTCAATTCTCCTTAGAAATTGTAGATGCAATTATATATCGATACCATGTTTCATCTATACAATTTCATAACTACAAACAAAGAAAACTAATTTACGGAATTTAAAACATTTCTCCCTGTTTTAGTTCTTTCTTCTTCTTCTCTTTCTTCTTCAGCAATTCTTTAGTGACAAATATTTTGTCTTTCTCTACTTCATCGAATTTGCTTTCTTCTGATACTTCAAATCTTCGGTGACATAAATCTTACCTTTTTCTGCTTCACTGAATTTTCTTTCACCTGAGAGCTTTTCCCCAAAGAGGTGTTTTTGATCCTTGAAAAGATTTTTTCTTTTGGTGTGTAGGGATAACTGATCAACGAGAATTCTATGCCTTTTATACTGTATCTTCATTTCATGCATATCCTCCACGTTTAATCACTATCAGTCTTCCACTTCTTCACGTCTTTTCTTTTTCCTTCATCGAAATACACACGTTATGACCCACATTTATATTTCAAATTTTCTTTAATCATTAATCCTAGATCTCTAAAAAATTTCCTACAAAATAAACTTTCTCGTCCAAAATCTTTCATCAAGTGTAATAAGAAGTCGTTACTTTAATGTTAACTAAACGAGTAACACAAGTATATATAACTTAACGTTTCTAACTTAACGAGTTCCTCATGTGCCAACTCACGTGACAAGTACTATAGCTAACTCAACAAACTATCTTCGTGGTTTTACAGATAACTCAACGAACTATCTCCGTTGTATTACGATAACTCAACGAACCATCTCCGTTGTGTTACAAATAACTCAACGAATCAGTAATAAACAAATATTTTTATAATAAGAATTTTACCACATGCAAAAATAAAGACTTAAGTTTTCTAATGCTAACCTAACGCGTTGCCTTAGTGTTCAATATAGCAACTCAACGTGTTTAGTTATGTTAACTTAACGAGTTAAACATATGCACCTCACGTGATACAATATAACATTTGTAACTTATAATTTTACCATGTGTACAACACTAACTTAAAGCGTGCGCTATTCATGATATAGAAGATATAACTTTAAAACATAACATGTTTTTCCATAAAAACACACGTTAACTTAACGTTTAGTTAAATGAGAAATTAACACAATGAAATGACTAGTTATTCAACTTAGTATAATTTTAGATCCAATACAGACAAGTATTTATATCAGTAAGCTTTTTCTATATTAATTGATTATTTTAATTTCTTTTCACAAGCAATAGTAATTGATCAAATATGATTATTTTCATTCAGCACACATCATCAAAACAAAATACTCAACAATCTCCCCATTTTTTATGATGACAAAACCATATTAAATTAATTATGAAATATATTTAACTCAACAAAGCACCTTCAATGTGTTAACTTTTAATTCAACAAACAAGTTTGTTGACTTAAGTTCACATAAGCTTATTTCTATTGTTTGTGTAAATTTCACCTCTTAGAAATAAAACTTTCAGATATCAATAATTACATAAGTATCATTTCTCCCCCTTTCATTATATAATTTAATAACCATATAATTTTCTTTCAGATTACATTATCACCTATTAGATCACAATAACCACTTAAATATCATCTCCCTTTATAATATATGCAATTAAAATCATAATCATCTTCTTTTATAACATTTCTCCCCCTTTTTGTCATTAATGAAAAAGATAATTACATAGAATATATATATTAAGAGATATATTTACAACAATGCTTTCTGTAAACAATAATAAGAATTGTAAACATTTACAGAAAAATGTATTGTTCAATGAATCAAACAAGGAATACAAACATTACATTTTGTATACAAGCAAACAGACAGTTATGTATTCCTCCTAAGTATAGCACTTATAACATTACATATTTTATCTCCTAGATGCCTAATATCAATTCTGATGTCATTAAGCGCATCATCTAGGTCAGGAGGTAGCTGGGGTTGCTGTTCTGCTTGAACTGAATAACTTGGTTGTTGTTGTATATGGTCTGTACAATCAGGTTGTTGTTGTTGATGAGGTTGATGCATGGCCCAAAATTTTTGTAAATCTTTTACACTAAAAGCTCTCATGCCTTTAGTTTCAAAGGGCCAGTCGGATAAATCAATTGGCTTGCAAGGAGTCTACATACAACATCACCATAAAATAACTTTGAACTCATATGCTGTAGTTGAGAAGTAAAAACATCAAACCAATTGATTTGAATTCTATTCAGCAAACCATAAGTTACATATAAACAACTTTTGCTGACTTCCATATTGTGTCCAACTCTTTAAAATAAATTGGCATGCAATATATTTGCAATGAACCTTGCCTCTGCATTTAGATTTTCCATTAATCTCATTTTTGTATATACATTTGGAATTTTTAATAAAGACTGAATGTTCCATTCCAGTTGTCTAATCATGTCAAATCTGTTTGTAACAACAACACCTTCATTCTTTAATCTCAAAACTTCAAAAATTAATTCTGGAGACAATATTAACTCCTATTTATTTATTTGAGTTTTCAGTATATTTTCATTCTTGACTAGATTGCTATAAAAAGCTGCAATAAGCTCTATGTATTGCTTCCATTTCATTCTAATTGGCAAGAATTGAATGAGGCCTTGATACTCAAATAGATCTTTTATTTCCATCAAATTTCTGAATTATATTAGACGAGCATGAAGAATCTGACATGTAATCAGATTATTGTATTTCTGCACTGCTTCCTTAGATCTAAAATGAATTGTATTACCTTGAATTTGTAATACTGAAGCCGTGATTCAAAATTTAATTCATCTTCAGGAACTTCTTATTCAAAATGAATGTCATGTTGTTCCTCTATGAAAATATTTTCTTGAAGCTGCTCAGGTAAGCTTGATTCTTCAGCTTCAACAATGTAAGGAACATTTTCAATATGCTCAACATTCATCTGTTCAGTCTCTATAGAATGATCAGAGTTCAATTTTTCCACAAATTCTATAGCCAGTGTATCTGTCTGTAATTGTTCATTTTGTTCAACAAATATCTCCATTGATACATGCTGTAAATTCTCAGACTCTACTTCTATAAATTTTGAAGAAGACTGGTTGACATTTAGCTCTTCTAGAGTCTTAACTTTTTCAATATCTACTACTCCAAACAATTCAGCCTATGAATTAGTTACTACCTCAACATTGTCAATGATATCTACAATAACTTGTTCAATGTCAATTGCCTGATACTCTAATTTGTTAATTTCTACATCAAGACTTGTACTAATAGAAAAACTTGAGCTCATATTTGACTTGGATTTCTTCTCAAGTTTTCTAGCAAGGGAAAATAAAGTCTCATTATCATCATCAGTTTCAGTATGCTTGAAACTGATGAGTTTATCAGATGCACTAAAAGGTACAATGTCTAGACATACATTGTCCTTTGGAAATAAATCCTCATCTGATTTTTCTTTTTCAACAACAGTTGTTTTCTTAGAAACAATCTTTGTTTGCTTCATTTTCCTTAATCTTTTTCTCTTGTAGCAGGTCAACTGTTCTTTTACTATTGTTGCTATTTTCTTGTGAATTTGATTCAAAAAAGTTTTCTGTTCTAATTCTTCAAAGGCACTTTCTATTGCTATAGCCTTTCGAAGACTTTCAGCTTTTTCTTTATCGACAACAACATTTGGTTGTTTTTCTTTTGAATACAAGGGTGTAGGTATTGCGAAGTCATGTTCTTCCTCAAATTGTTGTAATCTAGTTCCATTTATGGGTGTTTGAGGAATTCTATTTGATGTACCTACTCCTTTTTCCAAATATCTAGCATATTGTTCCAGAAATGCAATTTCAGCATACTTCATTCTATATTCTTTATCATATTTACTTCGAATCCTCATGTACTTAATACTAGCATCTGTATTTTGAAGTTCTTGTCTAACTTCATCGAGTATTTCTTTAGAAAAGAAATAGTCACGATAAATTTCTACTAACCTTTTGTCTACTTGAAGTATTTTCTTGAACCAAGCTCGAGAAACTTCATCATGGTCTAGTTCTTTTCCTTTTCCATCTCCTCTGCTTTTGTCTTTTCCTCTGCCACGACCCTTGTAGAACTTAGAGACCATCATCGCAGGTTGTAACAGCAACAAGCGGGAAAGATTTTCTTGACAAAGGTTTACGAATAACCTAAGTGCCCATGTAATAAGTGTTTAAATAGGGTTTTTAGGTGAATAACTCAACATGTATAAGTCAGGTTTGGATGTTAAATGAGTATTGAATATAGTTTATTCAATCAAGGTACCCGAAAAATTCAAATATAACTCATTGATTTAACTAACCTAACAACTAAAACGCTGTCTAGAGGTAGTTTTACACGTTACCGTACATAACATAACGTTTAGTTAGTATACTTTAACAAAAGTTCGGATGGTTTCTACTAAAACTTTCCGAAGTCAACACACAAGCTATAATTAACATATATAAAACATCTTGAGAACATTGTAAACTATTCTAATATTCCTTTTATGAATCTAAAATAGTTTGTTTCTCTTTTAAATTACTTCATCAAGATCTTAAGACTAAAATTAGATTAACCAAGATATATATTCTAAATTATATTAATCTGTTTTGGACATTGTTAATCCTCTCCTATAAATATACTTCTCATATATTCAATAACATACAAAATATACTTGTATAACAATAGATGTTAAGTATAACTAGACTTTTAAATTTTCTTTTTAGAAACTTACGTTATTCTAAATTCATCAAAACTGATTTCCAGAATCAATTCCTACTGTATATGAATCAAAACACAATTTGAACTCAATAAGATTAATGCAAGGAGAATAAAAGAATGTATCTCAAATCAACATTTTCAAAAGTACTAATGTTGATTCAATAAATCAATAGTCATATTGGTAGAAACTATATTAGATTCAAAGATATCTATAATTAATAAAACAACTTTTTTTTTTCAAAATAGTAAATATTGATAATTTTCTTTAAAAGTTAGTTTGAAAAGCTTGAATCATACAAGAGTTTTCTAATGTACCTGTGTAATGAGCTTTCAATCAACAATCCCAGATCTGATCAGAACCATAGGTTGCCAGATTTAAAGAATCTTTTTTAAGGACAACAATCCTTACATACCTATCTGCTCAAGTACAAAAGGCTCGTGATCAAATTGATCAATAAACTCTCAAAGATTTTCACTTTATAAGCACTTTTTATTTTAAACACAGTATATATGTATTCCATTAATACAGATGCAATAAAATACAAATCTCATACAATTTTTACTTCTACGATTTTACTAAAAATATGAATCAGTTTCAATAAGTTCATACTTTTGGTTAACAGTTTAAGATGATTTACATATAAATTATTCTACAAGTTTAATCAATTAAGTCAAATTTATACATGATCATATGTACTTTCCTTGATTCAAAGAAAACACTTAATCAAAATTTCAGAATTTCAGAAGTATTTAATGTTTTTCATTTACAATTCCACTTAAAATCGTGAAACCATTAAAATTGATAACCTACTTAAATCAATAAGATACTACTACGATTTTACAATAAATACATAGTATCTTAAGCAGCAGTTTAGATATTACTTAGATATTTATGATAAGTATATAATATCTATGAGGTGAACAACATCATCAATAATATTTATCTTTTTGTAAAGTCTAAGCATTTTACACATCACATAGCCTACAAATGCCCAAATTTAATCTTATGTTGCAAAATGTATTTCGTCTAGAGGTTTTGTAAATATATCAGCTAATTGATTTTTACTAGACACAAATTCTAATTTAATTTTTCCTTTAATTATGTTATCTCTTAGAAAATGATGTCTAACCTCTATATGCTTTGCTCTAGAATGTAATACAAGATTTTTGGAAAGATTTATTGCAGAACTACTATCACAATAAATCTCAATTGTATCATAAGATAATCCAAAATCTTCTAAAGTTTGCCTTATCCACAGAATCTGAGTGCAACACAGTGTAACACCAACATATTTAGCTTCTGTAGTAGAAAGTGCTACATAGTTTTGCTTTGAACTAAACTATGACACCAAATTATTTCTCAATAATTGACATGTGCCACTAGTACTCTTTCTACCAGATTTAGATCCTACATAATCAGCATCAGTATATCCTATAAAATCTATTGAACTATCCTTAGAATAATACAGTCTGAATTTTTTAGTTCCTTGTATATATCTAAATATTCTTTTAACTACAATTGAGTGTGATTCTTTAGGATTAGATTGAAATCTAGCACAAGCACACACAGCAAACATAATATCAGGTCTACTAGCAGTCAAATAAAGTAAAGAACCAATCATACTTTTGTATTTTCTTTAATCTATTGATTTTCCTATGTCATCAATATCTAACTTTAAAGAAGTACTCATAGGAGTTCCTCGAATCCTTGTATCATTAAAATTAAATTTCTTAAGCATTTCATCTGCATATTTTTCCTAATTTAAAAATATACCTTTATCCATTTGCTTAATTTGAAGTCCTAGAAAATATGAAAGTTCTCCTATCATACTCATTTCAAACTAACTAGTCATCTCTTCAAAAAATATTTTTATCAGTTTATCAAAAGTTGCTCCAAAGATTATATCATCCACATATATTTGAACAACAATCTGATCTTTACCATCTCTCTTGATAAATAGAGTATGATCTACTTTTCCCATGATATAACCTTATTCTATTAAAAAAGTAGATAATCTTTCATACCATGATCTAAGTGCTTGCTTTAAACCATATAAGGCTTTCTTCAACTTATACACAAAGTCAGGATTTTTAATATCTTCAAATCCAGGTGATTGTTTTGCATAGACTTCTTCATTAATTAAACCATTTAGAAATGCACTCTTTACATCCATTTGATATAATTTAAAATCCATATAACAAGCATAGGCCAATAATATTCTAATACTTTCTAACTTAGTCACAAGAGCAAATGTTTCATCATAATCTATTCCTTCTTCCTATGTATACCCTTGTGCAACTAATCTAGCTTTGTTCCTTATAACTTGGCTAGTTTAATTAGTTTTGTTTCTAAAGATCCATTTTGTACCTATTATTGATTGACATTCTGGTGGAGAGACTAATTCCCAAACATCATTTCTGATGAATTGATTTAGTTCTTCTTGCATTACCACTATCCAATTTTCATCAGATAATGCTTCTTCTATATTCCTTGGTTCCACCATAGAGACAAACATACACATACTATTTAAATTTACTGAATCTTTAGTTTTAACTCCCTCATTAATATTACCAATGACTTGAGTAATGAGATGTGATGAAGAATAATGCCACTTTCTCTGATTTTCCTCAATATTCTCATCAACATCTGAAAGTCCATCACTTTCATCATTAGTTTGATCATTGAAGTTCATATTTTTGATTTTCTCAAATAAATCTTCAATCTCTCTATTGATCTCTAACTCTTTTGGAAAATTGATCATATCATCATTATCAACTTTAGATTGAGATTCTCTAAAAGAATTTTCATTGAAGCTTACATGGAGGGTTTCTTCAATAGTT
Source organism: Cymodocea nodosa (assembly GCA_036874045.1). Lineage (NCBI taxonomy): Eukaryota > Viridiplantae > Streptophyta > Magnoliopsida > Alismatales > Cymodoceaceae > Cymodocea > Cymodocea nodosa. Next base: position 12,958,676 of record CM072342.1, on the reverse strand, counting down.
CTAGAAGTCTTGTTATATACTCTATAGGCTTTACTTCTAGTAGAGTAACCTACAAAAATTCCTTCATCCGCTTTGGCTTGAAATTTGTCCCTTTTATCCTTAGTATTAAGAATAAAGCACTTGCAGCCAAATGGTTTCATATAGGAAATTTTTGGAACCCTATTAAATATAATTTCAAAAGGAGTTTTATTAACACGAGGTCTTAAGTGACTTCTGTTGATAACATAACAAGCTATATTCACTGCTTCAGCTCAAAGATTTTGAGGTAACTTATGTTCATTCAACATAGTTCTGGCCATTTCCTGAAGTGATCTATTCTTTCTCTCAACAACACCATTTTGAGATGGTGCTCTTGAAAAAGAAAATCTATGATCAATGCCATGATCTATACAATAATTATTCATTTGATCATTATCAAATTCCATACCATGATCACTCCTAAGTTTTTGAACAAAGACACTTTGTTCATTTTGAACAAAATTGCAAAACATTTTAAACTTTTCAAAAACTTCTATCTTAGATACTAGAAAATATACCCAAGTGTATCTAGAGAAGTCATCTACTAAAACAAATGCATACCGTTTACCACCAAGATTCATGATTCTTGTTGGTCCAAATAGATCCATATGTATATGTTCTAAGACACTCCTACTTGAAATATCAGTTTTAGATTTAAAAGAGTTTTTGTGAAGTTTACCTAACTCACATGCATCACACATAAAGTCCTTTGAGTATTTAATCTTTGGTAAACCTCTCACTAAATGTTTTCAAGATAGTTTATGTAACAGTTTCATATTTATATGCCCAATCCTTTTATGCCACAGATATGTATCACTAGTTTCAGCTAGCAAACATAAATTTAAATCAACTACACTAGAAGGTAAAGAAAAAATACATACAGAACCTTTTCTTTTAGCAATAAACTTAATTTCATCTATATTTTTATCAATAATTTTGCATACATTATCTTCAAACACTACATAGTATCCATTCTCAGTTAGTTTTATAACACTCAACAAATTAAACCCTAGGTTTTCTACATATAGTACATTCGAAATAACACAAGTTGGAGTTACTTAAACATTACCCATACCTATGATTTTATCCTTGCTTTTTTTTCCAAATGTTACACTTCCTTTCATGGTATTTGTAAAATTTTGTAGTAGACTTTTCTGTCCGGTCATGTGACTTGATGCTCCACTATCTTAGATCCATTTTGATGTTGTTTCCTCCTGCAAAACAAATTAAGAAAAACTTTTTCTTGGTACCCAATGTTGTTGAGGACCAAGTTCATTAAACACATATTTCTTCTTTTTGTTTAAAAACAGTTTAACATTATCATTTACATTTTTATTAGTTGTAAGTACTATAGACTTATCATTAGTATCATACTTACTTATAGCATTATTGCTCTTATAATCATTCTTTTTGTTTTCAGATGTAGTATAACCAAGACCAATCCAATTTTTATCAGATGTTAATTTATTTTGGTCATGCTCATACATTTCAATAAGTTCATACCAAGATTTTGTCCTTGTATTTGAATTTTCAATACATACAAAATCTTTTTCTACACAAGAATTTTCAGATTTATCACATGTAGAATGAGTAATTGGTCTAACACTAGTGTTTTGAATTATATGCTCGGGTTTCTAAATTTTCAATTTACTACAATTGTTTGAAATTTTAGAAACATTAGAAACTAAATTTCCAAAACAAGAAACAAGATTTTTAGAAACATTAATAGTCATGTTAGAAGTACATTTAAACAAATCACATTGATTTATATTATTACTGCATGATTCATCCCTTGAATTACCTACTTCTACGTATTTATTACATTGTTTCATGATAAAAGGAATTTTAGTTTTAGATTTACTTGAACTGCAACTAATAAATCTTTTATTGGCTTGACATTCAGGATATTCAGGATAATCAAATCCTAAGCCAAATTTATATGACACCGCAGGGGTACTAGTTTGTTTGTCTAACTTAGTTTGACTTAAATTCCATTTCTCAATGGTAGAATTTAAATCTAGCTCTCTCATTTTTAATTTATCAATCTCTAATTCGAGATCATTTATATTTTTTTTGAACACTTCATTTTCAGATTCTATCTTTAATTTTTCAGCATTTATATTCTGTATTTGTTCATGCAAGATGCATTCATTAAATCTAAATTTATGCAAATCTCTAGCATGATTTTCATTATCACATTTAAACTTTTCTAAAGTAGTAGACAAAAAACACTTTTCTTCTTCCACAATGGATAAAGAGTTTTTGATATTCTTATTTTCCAGTTTACAAACTTTAAGTTTTTGTAATAATGCATGATAAGCACATAATAATTCATCAAAGTTAAAATCTGAATAACTTTAAGTATCAGATATTATCTCAAACTCATCTGCCATGAAGCACACATGAGCAACATCTTCTAACTCTAGTTCTCCTTCTGAACGTGAAGATTTTGATGATGATTCCTCAGATTCAGACTCTTCAGACGTGTCGTCCTAAGTGACCTTCAAAGCCCTTTTCTTGTAAAACTTTTTCTGAATTTTATGAGCTATTTTCTTCTGATTTGTCCTACTATGCTTTTCATTTTCCTTATAGGACAATCTGGAGAAAGATGTCCAGGTTTCTTACAGTTGTAACATACATACTTTCTGGATGAAGAATTCTTGTCATTCAGTGATTTTGACGTTAAGAGTTTATCATCTTTGTTCCTTTGCTGTTTCCTAGCTTTCCATGCTTTCTTGAATTTCCTAGTCAATAAAATCAAATCCTCGTCAGAATCAGTAGATATATCAGAATCTGAATTAATTTCAAAGGTTATTTCTTTCTTCATTTTTAGTTTGTTTTGACTTAGTGATTCATTTAATTTAACTTCATAAGTAGTTAAGTTTCCTATAAGTTCATTCATGGTATAAACATTTAAATCTCATGATTCATCAATTGATGTTACTTTTTGAGACCATTTAGAACTTAGGGATTTGAGAATTTTCCTCATCAAATCCTTCTGTTCAAAATTCTTTCCTAAGCATTTTAAAGAGTTTATGATATCAAGAAATCTAAAAAACATCTTAGAAATACTTTCGTCTTCATGTATCTTAAAGAGTTCATACTTATGAATTAACATGTTTATCTTAGTCTCTTTAACTTGAGAAGTACCTTCATGTGAAACTTCTAATGCATGCCACACCTCATAAGCAGATTTATATGCCGACACTTTACCGAACTGTCCATAACTCAATGCATAAAATAAAATATTTAAGCCCTTAGCATTCAGAGTTTCATTTTCTTTTTTAGTAATTGTCCAAGTATTATAAGGGGTAGATAACAGAGTATATGGTTTAGAAATCATGAACCACAACTTATGATCTATACTTTGAAGAAAAATTGTCATCCTATATTTCCAATATTCAAAATGTATTCCATCAAATAAAGGACGACGATCAAGATTTTGGCATTCATACAAAGAAAAATTACCATTTCCAATAGCTATCTTACCTTAGATTTTTCAACTTATTTGATTTTAAACAATCTAAAATGACAAAACAATTTGAGCCTTATATCAAGAAGGTTAAACGTATGCTCAGATATTAATTTCTGTTTAAAAACAATGAAGGCAAAATAAGCAATGATATTGAATAAGTTGGTATCAATTTTATATCAAAGATTATTAACAAAGCTACCACTTGTAGGATCATATGGCTACACAAGAGGGGGTGAATTGTGTTTTTCAACATTTTCGAATATAATTAAAACTTTAAAATTCAAAAACAAGTCGAGACACTGTTTTCATAAACTCATTTTTATTCAAAGTTTCAATTACAATATACAATTCAATTCTCCTCAGAAATTGTAGATGCAATTATATATCGATACCATGTTTCATCTATACAATTTCATAACTACAAACAAAGAAAACTAATTTACGAAATTTAAAAAATTTCTCCTTGTTTGAGATCTCTCTTCTTCTTCTTCTCTTTCTTCTTCAACAATTCTTTAGTGACGAATATTTTGTCTTTCTCTGCTTCACTGAATTTTCTTTCTTCTGATACTTCAGATCTTCAATGAAATAAATCTTACCTTTTTCTGCTTCACTGAATTTTCTTGCACCTAGGAGCTTTTCCCTGAAGAGGTGTTTTTGATCTATGAAAAGATTTTTTCTTTTGGTGTGTAGGGATAACTGATCAACGAGAATTCTATGTCTTTTATACTGTATCTTCATTTCATGCATATCCTCCACATTTAATCACTATCAGTCTTCCACTTCTTCACGTCTTTTCTTTTTCCTTCGTCGAAATACACACGTTCTGACCTACGTTTACATTTCGAATTTTCTTTAATCATTAATCCTAGATCTTTGAAAAATTTCCTGCAAAATAAACTTTCTTGTCCAAAATCTTTCATCAAGTATAATAAGAAGTCATTACTTTAATGTTAACTAAACGAGTAACATAAGTATATATAACTTAACATTTCTAACTTAACGAGTTCCTCATGTGCCAACTCACGTGACAAATACTGTAGCTAACTCAACGAACTATCTCCATGGTTTTACAAATAACTCAACGAACCATCTCCGTTGTGTTACGATAACTCAATGAACCATCTCTGTTGTGTTACAGATAACTCAACAAACCAGTCATAAACAAATATTTTTATAATAAGAATTTTACCACGTGCAAAAATAACAACTTAAGTTTTCTAACACTAACCTAACGCATTGCCTTAGTGTTCAATATAGCAACTCAATGCATTTAGTTATGTTAACTTAACGAGTTAAATATATGCACCTCACGTGATACAATATAACATTCGTAACTTATAATTTTACCACATGTACAACACTAACTTAACAAGTTCATCTCTTCTTTTACTCACTAACTTAACGAGTTCTCACATGACCTATTTTAACTTTTAAGCCTTTAACTTAACAAGTTCTCACGTGACCTTTTTACGAACAAAACTCTAACTTAACGAGTTGTCTAAACATGCACTGTTCATGATATAGAAGATATAACTTTAAAACATATCATGCTTTTCAATAAAAACACACATTAACTTAACGTTTAGTTAAATGAGAAATTAACGTAATGAAACGATTAGTTATTCAACTTAGTATAATTTCAAATCTAATACAGACAAGTATTTATATCAATAAGCTTTTTCTATATTAATTGATGATTTTAATTTCTTCTCACAAGTAATAGTAATTGAGCAAATATGATTATTTTCATTCAACACACATCATCAAAACAAAATACTCAACATTACTTTTAGAAGTAAACTAACAACCTTTCACACAAATTAGATATTAATTTCAATTTGTATTTTAACTGCAAGTGCATAGTGTATATTGTATTTGTGTGTAAGTACAAGTCGATCCCACAGAGATTGAGTAAGAATTGTGTACTGTCCTGATTTTTATATTGGAGTTTATGTGTGTTTAGTTAAGTACTCTGTTGAGTTACAGTTAACACAACGGGCTTAGTTCGTTGAGTTATGGATAACTCAACGGACTAACCTCGTAGACTTAAGTTAACTCCACGAGCCTATCTTTCCAGTTAAATACTGCTATTTACAAAGGAATTCGGCCAACCATTTAGCGGTTCCACAGATTGTAAATAACATCAATTAAACTCTTTAATGTTAATTAATATTAGATTTATCATTAAACAATACTAACATTCAGATATTTCAAATAGTAACTATTAAAATCTTTAAGTATCTAGAATGAATCAATTTCAGTAAACTGTAAAACTATTTTCTATTTTCTAAATCAAACAAACATAAAACACTCACAATACTGACACTGATAACATTAATCACGATACAAAACAAACAATACAACACTTAAATACTAAATGTAAACACAGATAAGTTGTTGTTTTGGTATTTTTGTTTTGATGTGTTCATGAAAATGGGCAAAAGGTGAAATATAAAAATCTCTATCAATAGTAAATACTTCTATCACTACATGCGACGCGATTACACCATTGAAAACTTAATCACTTACAATCCTGCCTCCTCTCCCTATAGAATCGTGAGTCCAGAATTGCAAGATGATCTCCTCTTCAGCATACTGGCATCAACCTGAAACCAAGGCTAGAAGCTTTACGATCTCCTAAGATATAAGTCGATGCTTGGTGAAAATGGCTTCCCTTCCCGCGACGCGATCACTCCTCATAGTAGTTGTCAGGCACCGTGTTTGGCTCAGAATCAACCCAACATCAAGAAAGTATCCTCACAGACCTCCGATGGTTGGTGATTTTGGTGATGTTGGTGATTTTTGGTGATGGTGTGAATTTTTGGTGATGGTGTGGAACTTCAATGAACTTTCGATGCTGCCTGCAGTTAGCGCGGTCCTCCACCTCTACACACACAACCAACCACACTTTCTTCATTTTTCTCCTCTTCTTTTATATTTCTTTCATAGTAACTGCTTCTACTTAGATGATTAGTTGGATTTCCTTCATTCATATCAACGATAGTATTTCTTCTTCCTTCCACGAGTGAATTCCTGCGTGATACATGCAATCGTGGTTTTCCTTCAAATGTCCTCTTTCTGTAACCGCTATAGTGGCATATTAGAAAATAAATGATCTGTGGAGTTATAGATAACTCAACGGACTTACTTCATTGATTTAACTATAAAACACGTGCAATAAAGAAATAAGCTGTTAATATAACGTGTTACCTTAGTGTGTATTCATGTAACTCAACGCGTACAATTATGCTAACTTAACAAGTTAAACATGTGCATCTCACGTGATATACTAAAGCATTTAAATTCAACACATGCATAAATCTAACTTAACGAGTTCAAATATTTCGAACACTTACGAACCTAACTATCTAATGCCAAAATACATTTCGGATAGTTAATAGATAACTTACCAAAAATCCAATTAAGTTATGTATTACGGTTTCAACACGTGTACTCCAAGAAATAATAAAATATTCTTCTATAGTCAAAAACATAACTGTCCGGTACCTGCAATATAACTCTCCAAAATAACAGAAAATTTGGATACTTAAGAATTTCACAGCCTGCAATTTACCGACAATTCAGAAATGTACTAAATTAACATTAATTCCCTGAAATTATGTAGATTCTTTCATTAAAGCATATAACAATGCAATTATAACATAATGGCTTAATTCTCATATGATAAGCTAAATATTATGCAATTAACCATCATTTAACCCTTAATATTATGCATTTTTTCATTCTAAACAACTATTGATAGAAAATTTTTTACATTTCACCTTTCGCTCATATTCAGGAACATATAAAAAAAAATTTCAAAAACAACAAATTATATGTGTTTGCATTTAGTATTAAAGTGTTGTATTGTTTGCTTTGTATCGTGATTAATATTATCATTGTCAATATTTTGAATGTTTTATGTTTGTTTGATTCAGAAAATAGAAAATAATTTTATAGTTTACTGAAATTGAATTGTCCTAGATACTTAAAGATTTTAAAAGTTACTATTTGAAATATCTGAATGTTAGTATTGCTTAATGATAAATCAAATATTAACTAACATTAAAGAGCTTAATTGATGTTATTTACATTCTATGGAACCACCCAATGGTTGACCGAATTCCTCTGTAAATAATAGTATTTAACTAGAAAAATAGGCTCATGGAGGTAACTTAAGTCCACAATGTTAGTTCATTGAGTTAACTATAACTCCATGAACTAAGTTCGTTGTGTTAACTGTAACTCAATGGAGTGCTTTACTGAACACATATAAACTCCAATATAAAAATCGAAACAGTACACAATTCTTACTCAATCTCTATGGAATTGACCTGTAATTGTACACAAATACAATATACACTATGCACTTGCAGTTTAAAATACAAATTAGACTTCATATCTAATTTGTGTAAAAGGTTGTTTGTTCACTTCTAAGAGAATTTATTAATATAGGTATAAAAAAATCAAGCCAATTTTATGATTTAACCTTTTACAACCCAAACAATACATAAGTCTCATCAAAATCTATGCCTCTTTCTTGATAATTTGGGGAAGAGGGAGATGGGTTAACAAATGTTAATAATATTTTTATGGATTAGGTTAGGGTTCTTAGATTAGACTTACAAAATTACTGCCACGTCATTCGTTATGCATGGAGATAATTTGAGACAGGGAGAGATAGTTCTAAATCATAGAGAAAAGTCATTTAAAATCTTAATAAGTCTAGTTTTAAGAAAATATTAAAACAATATATTTGGGGTTGATCTAAGATGTAGTCACTATTGTAGTTTCAATGTGCATGCTTAATAATAGATGACCCATTCATAATTAGTGTTGAGTTTGAAAATTTGAAACTCCCTAATTACTTGATGGAGTGGTGTGATTTAACTTAGAAATGAAAGATTAGCAAACACTATCACGAATCTATTTGGTGCTCCTAGATTCTTTAAATGGTTTGCACCTGTTAATCACTTAAATGTTTTCACTACATATTTTTCTTGGATTTTAGACTCAAAGTGCTTTAATCTAGAAGTATTTTCATAATTTTTTGATGAACACACTTTTTGTGGTGATTTTTTGGATCTACATGTTTCTATGGACACCTCATCAATTAAAGGGACAACATTCCATAGTCTTTATAATTGCATGCATGCTATATGTGTGACTGATTATTTGATTGAATGGTTATATAATGTTTATGTGATATGTTTGATTGCTAATTCATGTTTGACCACATTTGTTCCCTTAATTATTTTGCTACATCACATGTCATGCAATATTATCTCATTTGCATTATTACTCGTGAAAACATCTTGCTTAGAAATCATATTTAGATTTTCATTAGACAACATGTAAACCAAATCAAATTATGTTTTTAAGTCAAATAGAATGACATGATTTAGAATCTGGAGAACACTCTTATTTTGCTTTTTATGTGTGTAGCTAAACTTGAGTGTGAAGTTACGTGTATCACCACTTTTATCATTATATACTTGTTTTTCAAAGCTTTATAAACTTTTATCACATGCAATTAGACTTGAGAATGAAGTCACACGTGTCACCCATTGTTGTACACTTCAAACGATATTTCATGTCATTACACCAAACACATTTAAAACATAACATATAGAAGGTGCATTATGTCATATGTTAAAGAGCTTCCATGAATGTTTTCTATAAATAATAACTATTCATGCACTTTTTACATTTTTAACCCCTAATTCCTACACAATGATAAAAATATAATTTCCATGTAATTTCAATTAATAACTTATAATATGCATCATTCAAAATTTAATATGTATAAATTATTATATTCTAAAATGCACAAATTAGTACTTTATAAAAGGCAAGCCTACTTAAAGCAAAACTATAAATGATAAATGACACTTCTAAACGTTTTCTCATCTTTGAGATTAGTGAAATCCCATAAGTCTATGAACATAAATGCATTAAGGCCATTCCTCTTAGTTAAGCTATGCCCATAGGAATGCAATTGGCACTTCATATAGAACAAAGATTTCATGCATGCACATATCTTAACTTCTTTTCTCATCTCTTTGGTGGAATTCTATAATTCCTCATTCTTTAGATTATCACTAGACTTTACATTAAATAAGTGATGATACACTAATCATGTTAAAATTTATCAAGATAATCTCTCTTGAAGGGTATGAATGGACATATCCATTCTACATGTCCCAAAGTCATCTTGCATCCACATCTTACTCTTACTTGTTTGTTTGTTTGTTTAGCTACACCATGTCAAGACATTTAGACTAAGGCTATATAGAGCTCATTCCCTATTCACTACACGAGTGAGAGGATATTTACATGACCCTCTCCTAATCCTTAAAATGAATTATTCAAAATGTATGATAATAAGAGTATTTTTGAAATGTTCTCTAGATTCTTAATTATGATCAACTCTTTAAGAGCATTAGGTAGGGAATGTCCAAAAGATGAATTAGTCAAGAAGATCCTTCGCTCCCTCACTATTGATTGGAAATGAAAGGCAACCACTATAGAGGAAGCTAAAGATCTCAATAAATACTCTCTAGATGAATTCATTGGAAATCTATGTATTAAGTACAACTAAAGGTTGACCAACAAGAAGCAAAAGACAAGCATTAGAGAAAGAAAGAACTAGCATTTAATGTAAGTTCTAATTCTAACTCCATTTGTGATTCTAACGAAAATGTTTTGTTGTTAGCTAGAATCAATGATTCAAGAAGAAAACATGAAACATAATGTGTATAGTTCAATTTTCAAATTTAAAATTGAAATGGAAGATGTGAAGAGTGGATATTAATCAAGTCATAGATGAACATGAGAGATATGCATATGTTGAAAATTAATTATTTAAGACATAGTTTTCGTTCATCAGATATACATCTTTTAGATAGGAAGAAACACAAATACATACACCGATAAATCTCTCGAAAGGAAAAAAAGTTTTGCAACTTCAATGAAGATTAGAAATTCAAAAAGTCAATCACTAAAGTGTTACAAAAAAGAAGAAAAGGAAATTCATGAATAGAGAGAAAAAATTTAAATTCTACATTTTTTGTTTTCCCTTTTTTAAGTTAAAGTGAATTGCTTAAAGTGTGTTTTAATTGTCAAATAATTACACTTAGAATTCTAGAGAATTTTTGAATTGTAAATTGTGATTGAAACTTTGTAAATAGAATATTTGAAAAAAGATTATTACAGATTGTTTATATTAGAATTTTAATTATCATTTAATTTTTAAAAATACAATTCACCATCCTCTTATGTAGCCTTCAATCATTTTCATTATTCTTGCAACATAGTTAACTATGTTGTTGATCAACATGACCTATACAAGCTCATGCCAATAAGACATGTCATGACTTTGGTAGTTGCAACTCAACATGGTCCAACCAAACATGAAGTGTTTCGGCTACTATCAAGCCATGTTGGACTGACATAGTCCATTAACACCTTTAATTTGTATCCATTACTTGCCTTAATCTATCATGTTTAATATGATACTAACATCTTCATTTTTCATGAATCTAGTTTTGATAATGTCTCACTAATGGGGATGGTGATCATAGGAAAATATTTGTAAGAGCTTTTAAAAATTGTATGTTACATAAAGTCATCTACCTCATCCCCTAACTAAATCGTCGATCATTCTAGTTCTTATAAATAAGCTACATTAATTTAATTGACTAGAAACAATGGAACATGTAACTTCACTTTAAATCATGATGAACACAAATTTCCATTATCAAATGAAACCATTCTTGTTCTTGTTAGTATTGAAGAGAATCTTCCATCAACAAAGCAAAAGTGTTGAGTGCTCGCTTTTGAGAGGTCCCTTTGTCCACACCGCCATTTCAATTTGTTGCTCCTATTTTCCGAAGTGGGTCTTGGGATTTGATAGGCATCATCCTAAAATGATGAAATTTTCCAAGGATGAAAAAGATACGTAGCTCATGATCTCACACAGCCTTCGTTTTGTTTTATCAAGAGTCCAGATGGCCACCTCATGCCAAATTAAACAAAGATCTATAAGACTGAAGATGCCTTCAATACTAGCAAATGCAAGCTCACTTACATTAATGTTGAACAAAAAACACCATTCAAATTTAGAAAGAAGCATTCAGGAAATAAGCGTATCCTGGATTCCATAATATCCCAATAGATAGCGAAATCATAAGAGTCAACAGTGTTCACTTTTATTCCAACATGAACCATGAATTGAATTACACCCATCAATTTTCAAGAAATTAGAATATAATCAAACCACTTAAAGCTCAAAATCAAATTGAACCATTCAAAACCCCTGTTGATTTTGATTTGATTCTAGGTTTTCAAATTAAATGAAATAAAAATTTGGTTCAAATTTAAATATAAGATAAACTAAAAAATTATTCATATCATATATTACATGACAGATCAATATATCAAATTTGAATCCACATTTTATTTTCAATTAAAAGTCATGTAATATAATCTAACTTTTAAAATTACAAATCAATTAAACCCAACTGTATTTATGAGCAAGAGAGAACAAGAATTCGATGAGTTAATGAGTTCTCTTCAGTATACAATGTTTTTGGTCAAAAAATATTACAGAAAAAAATCTGAGATTTTTTTTTCTACATCCATCATAATAAAGCACCATTGTCTATATATATTTAGATTCTGAAAAAACAGTTTACAATGTTTCTAAAGATTTAGACCACCATCATAATCATATGAATTGAATCAAAACATCAAAAATTGGTCAAATCAATTCAATTTGTCAATTCCATGTGCACCCTTTAATCTCAAAAATTTATTCATCGTTGTCAAGATCTTGTTTACTAGGAATTTTATTATGCATTGAACCAAAACGATTGACATTGTACATGATACTTTGCTATACCAATTAGCCAAAAATCTAGCTCTCAAGCCTCATTATTAACTGTGTAATACCAACTTTTTGTGGAAAATAAGCCCGAAGAAGATGAGTCCCATGATAATTTCTCTTTACCTTGTATTAGTTGATGACACCTTGAGATATTTTCAAAAAAAAAAGTTTTGTTAGTGATATTTATAGGTGGATTCGCAAAAGGTGTCCTATGTTCAATAGTTTGAATGGAATTTGTAAGAAAGATTTTTGTCCTTTGCAAGCCTATTTACCACTCTAGCTTCATTGCATGTAACATCTAAAAGCCCAGACCTGCCATCTTCAACATCTAGAAGGGTTACAACAATAAGATAACATAGATGATATTTTCCTTTATTTCAAACAAAGAAGTGTTATGTTCAAATACAAGTACTACCATCATAAAACGGAAATTTTAAATGAAATGGCATCAAAGAAAAGATTGCCCATGTGCAACACTAGCAAGGCTAGATACTCTAGAAACTGTCAAATGGACAGAGAAGCATTTTTTTTTTAATTATAGTATTTTTTACGTTTTCAAGTTTTGAATTTTAAAAAACACTACAAGCATCACTGTCATACGACCAATATCACTGCCTACGAATATCACAAATTCTTTTATAGTAACTTGCCATATTGGGGGTACCAATAAAAAAGTGGTGCCAGCATGAAATGGTAAGAATTTGACTAGTATCTGAGTATGAAAATGATAAATTTTGTGCCTGTATTGAGTGAACAATGAATTCTGGGTTTCCCATTGTCAACAGGAAAGAAAACAATCACTTTGTGCCCTATTGCATGGCAAGAAGCAAGTGAGCAGGCAATGATTAGTAAACCATACACATCTACTACTGTCTGCGAGCTTATATTCAACTTAACTAAATGGTTCTCAAGAACCTGGAGCTCGTTTCAAATAAGCGTGTCAAGCATGCTTGTCTCACATGTAATCTCCAACATTTTCCAGCTTTCCAAGGATAATGCTTTTCTGCTTGGCATCTAACGTTATGATCAAGGACATAGCACAAGATAAGAACAGATTTTCAAGCCTTAAAAGTGTTTATTCTAATGATTGATGTTTAGAAATGATTTAGTTATAATTGTAGCAAATCAAAGGGAAGTATATATGTTTGGAATCATGGCAACGCAGCAGTACAACAATCATAATAGCTGTTACATCGAACAGATCCTTCACAACTGCTATGATTCCAGCCAAGGTCTAAATACTAGTTATCCATTTTTCGTTCTGGAAAGGAACGTGAAGGATACTACGGTTATTGGCAAGGTTGTTAAAGCACCAAGGCACCTAGGCATTTTTCTATTTTTTAATTCCTATACATATAGTTCTTTACGTATTTTACAATATGTATGTGTGTGTATATATTAAAACAGGAAAACAAACAAAATTTTTAAGTCTTTAAACAACAAAATTATAATAACAAGTCCACAATTTATTTCATATACTCAACATGAAAACAAACAGACAAGTCTTTAACTAAATCAAAAGTGCTACAGTTTCTTTCGTAGTTGAAGGTCTTGCAACATAATCCACGTATGCAGATCGCAAGCTTCTAGAGTTCAAGAGCAAGGAATCCATATGAGTCCCACCATGAAACTAAAACATAACCATATATTTAAAAACAGTAATTAAAGCAGATATATAAATAATAATAATTAAAGGAAATTATGTACTTGGTTGTTGGAAATAGATGGCATATTTGCCAATGAGGTGCCAAAATTTCTTCTCCTTTATTTGTAGGTCTCTACTCCCACCATAATTTCAGTGTGTTCTTATTGTTGTTGAGCATTCTTTCCACCACATCTTAGAAGGCCGATTCATAAACATTGACATATGCTGATCATTTTTCTCTTTCAAGGTAATAAACACTAGTGGAGGATGATTAAGAAGCAAACTCCAATGACAATCAATGGCAGGAATGGGCTCACAATCCTTTGACTCATGCTGAAAATCTTCCAAAATTTTTTCTCTTGCATATTTGAATGTGCAAGGTAACCCATAATTGGCTTTTCATCACAATCGACCTAATCTCAGCAAAACAATAATTGGTTGTGAGGCTTTAAGACAATTTTCCAATACATCAAAGAAGTCCATTGAAAGCACAACATTCATGATTTGTCTTCCTTGTGGAGTTGTTGCTCCAGTAGATTCATTTCATACATTTGAGACAAACTGCTTTAATTTTCCTTTCATATCATGCAAACTTGGAGAGTAAGTAATGCAGTAGTAAATAGTGTCGTCACCTCAAATAAGTTCTCTCCCATTTGACATGCTAATGAAGGCATTCTGAAGATGAATGTGAAGCTAGATGAATGATGTTATTCTACTACCCATGGCAATGACCTTGAACCTCCCATGTTTCCTAATAACTCCAAGCATGAGAGCAAAACAGCAGGCAGCACGTAGAATCCAAAACACAATTGATTTCTTTCCATTAATTTTTTTCCAGCAAGGACATAATTTGCTGCATTATCAGTCTATACTTGAACCACATTTACTTTTCCAACATGCCCCATAGCTTGCAAAATAAGCTGCAACAAATAATCACCATCTTTTCATGTCCAAAGTGAATCAACTTAATAGAGATCAAATATACCTTCTGTACGATTGGCTAAGAAGTTTATCAAACTTCTTTGCTTTTTATCTGTCCATCCATCCATCATAAATGTAAGATCATATTTCTTCCAATGCACCTGATACTCTCTTCTCATCTGTACAGTGACCTCAAATTTCTTCTTCACAATTGACCTTCTAATAGTGTGATTAGGAAGCTTTAAGAGAGGTGTACAATTGGAAAAGAGAGGTGCATTTAATTACATTTAGAAATAGTTCAAATGCTAGTCAAATAGATTTTTAGAGAAGTATAAGCTAGCAAAAATGAATGTTAAAAGGTTGTTAGTAAGGTTAAAAATCAAGCCTACAAGGAATTATATGATAATTTGAACACAAAATAAGGAGAAAATAGAATATATAATTTTGCTAAAACTAGAAATGAAACTTTAGAAATTTGACTCAAGTGTATTAAAGAGTTAGGAGAGGGGATAAGTGTAGAAGAAACTAAAAGAAATAGAAGAAGGTTTGAAACTGTTTGATTAGAGATTGCGAGAAAAAATCTAAATTTATATAATTTAACCATCGATAAAAATACATAGAAAAAATAATTCATGTGGTTAGCCCCATGTAGTGGGATTATGACTTAAATTGTTGCTATTATTGATATTAGTATATATTCTTAAGAAGCATTAATGGATAGAGATATGGTGAGCATCTGAACATTGTCAATCTCTTATAGAAATAAGAATTGGAAACAAAGAAAGAAAAAGTTGCTACAAAGGATACATTCCTGATCTGGATTTTCAGAAAAATTTGAGTGCAAAGCATTTCCAACATTGTCGACGATAGCAGATGTCGTCATTGAAGATTCAATACAAAGAATGGCAGCAATTGCATCAAGTTGAGTGACCTTATTTCTGAACATTAGTCTAGCATGTGCTGCAGTGTGGGTAAACCAAGAAAATCAGGAGATTAGAAGAAAACTATGGATAAACTGAAGGGACTAAATGTTACCTTGAGCTAATCGAATCAAACTTTCAAGCATACGAACAGTGGTCCGAGCTGCAAAAGCAGAATCCTATCAGAATCTAGATATCAGGAATTTACGTCAGAAAACAGTCTGCAAGACAAACCTGCATTTTCTGTTGCTGATCTTCGTTGCAGTTGGTAATAACTTGAGATAATTTGTTCAGATTCCACCGTCAATGTAGGTCTAAAATGTTCTTTCACATAGTGAATGTACCTGTGATATTGTTTTGATTCAATAGTATTACCTAAATAGTCATGGTGACATGGATAAAAGAAAATAAGAAATGTGACCTTCTTAGCATTGGAAGTGGCAAAAAATTAGGTAAGTCTTCATCGTCATTGCTTTGCTTCAATTCTTCTTTCTATTTTTAATGCCATCAGAGTATTAGAAATAGCTTATAATATTAGCTTTACAAACGTACCTATGAGATGCACATACAGACAAACTAAAATTATCAAAATAACCAAAAAACAAATCTTATTAGAATATGGATCATTAAGAGGATATTGATTAAATAATTCGGTTATCCAACATACACCCACATACATACTATTATAAAAAGAATAATTCAGAAGGGTTACTTTTAGATGCACTGAATCAAATTAGGTATTGATATATTCACCTGTGGGGTGCAAAATCATGTCAGTGCCCCACACTACACAATAACTTTCTTCTGAAAGTGCAGGAAACCCTTTGTGTGGCAGGGAGCTTCTTTCAAAAACAAATTCACATTTGGTGAGGTCTAAATGTAGGTCATGAGGTTTATGTTATAGAAAATATATATTAGCTTTAAAGTTTTTTGTGTTCATCTTCTAAATCTTTTACTTTGTTATCTAAATTATAATTGTCTCTCATTCTTCAAATTATCTTCTGAATCTTTTTCTTTGATATTCATTTCAATTTTTACTCTTTAAACTTTTATCATACTTTACAATATAAAATTTATATGCACAAAAATATTTCTCATGTGCAAATTGCACATGTTTCTGTTAGAAAAAATCCTCTTTAATAGTTTTGATGGCAAATACTATTAAGGGAAAATCACGTTCCTTATTGCCCTAATTACAGTATTACAAATACATATACATCTAGATGGGCCTATTAGGCCTAATGCATAAATACATTCTAGCAGTTCCTCAAACTAGAGCATAAATATCTAAGAAATCCAACTTGTTACATACTTCACTAAACCAAACTAACTCTTAAGGTTTTTGTAAAGATATATACGATTTGCTCAAAGGACTTGATATAAAGAGTAGAAATAACTCCATTCACAACAAAATTACAAATATAATAATAGTAATTAATCTCTGTGTGTTTAGTATGATCATGAAATATATGATTGCTAGTTATATAATTCGTGGCTTGATTCTTATAATACATGAACATAGGTTGACGAACCTGTACACCTAAAACTCAATCAACAAGGATTTAAACCACACTATCTCAGTAGCAATTTGAGACAGCTCAAGATTCTACTTCAACACTTGATTTGAAGACAACATTCTATTTTTTACTCCACCAAGTCACTAAATTTCTGCCATGTCTTAAGTAAATTAGCCTTTTACTTGAACTTCCTTTAATATAGGATAAGACTCTTATTACTCTATTCCAATACACTTATCTAAATTCTTACATAATTAGCTTAGAACCCCTACCATATATGCAATATCAAGTAATTATAAGATAAATAAGTTTTTTAATAAGCCTTCAGTATTGTTTAACATCTTGATAGATCTTCGATGTGGTATCCTAGAAAGGTGAATTTTGTTCTATAGGTGTGAACTCAATGTTAGAGTTGTCTTATATGTGTGTAAATATAATGTGTAAGTACAAAATTCCTTATACGTATTTCTTGTAATCCTATTTGATTATTGAAAATACAATCTTCATTTTCTACTAAACTCGATATCAGAGCATTCTCTCTCCAAACCCTAACTCTAACATCAGCACACCTCTCAAACCATCTCCACACTTGCCAAACATCCACTAACATCTCCTAGAAGTGACTCATCCTCTTTGTGTGCAACGACCCATCTTCTGTAATGAAGAGCTTCTCTAATGTTCTCACCATCTTGCTCTTTGTTTGCAATCCCCTTCTCTAGGGCCGAGCTTGCTCACCTCTCTTGCACATTCTTGTGCATCTCTTGATAGGAAAAATCGCTTGTCTACTGCACACCTCTCTTAGGCATTCTTGACTCATCCATTTTCTATGCAACCCTCATTAGGAAGATTTGCAACTTCAACTAGTTACCAATAAATGCTTGCCTTCATCTCCTAGGGTCAACCTACCTTTGTCTACTTGCCATTTGATGAGAGAAAGATTTGTTGTTGATCATTAAGGTGCTTCAAAGTTAGATCAAACCTCCCTCTCTCTTTTGGACGTCTCAACTATTCTTGACCCAACTAGTAGCTATTACTTCAACAATAGAATCTGTAGACAATTTTTTTCAAGAGCCTTGGTGGTTTTCCTAAATAGTTGAATGGGTGAAACTATCTACTCTAGGTAAATAGTTTCACTAATTTCCTTTTCATTCATCACTATTTAAAGTATGTTACTCATCCAACACCTAACCCTAAAAATGCTGGTTATGAGGACTAGTGTGTTACAAATGTTGTAGTTATATTATGGATGACCAATAGTATGGAATTATCTATATCCCAAAGTGTTGTGATGTTTAGGCCTACCAGGAAGATTTGTGATACCTTACAAATGACTTATGGATATGACAAGAATATCACATGTGTTTTTGAAGTATATGAATAGATTTTCAACATCAAACAAGAGGTTCACTCACTTCAAGATCATTTCACTAACTTTTGGACTTTAACTAATGAAATTGAAGCACTCTAACCTCTTGTATTAGATCCTCAAACTCTATATAGGTATCGAAATAAACTTTATGTGGCTACCTTTCTTTGTAATCTCAACCTCAATTTAGAAGATAAGCTATGAACATAAGTTTTAGGGGCAGATCAAGTCTTTAGATTTATTGTCAACATTCTCTAGGGCATTGAAGATTTCTCCATCCATGTGTAGTTCATCTATTGACCATTCAATGATAGCTGCATGTAAACAAGTCAAAGGACAGTTACACCATAGCAATCGCAACAAGTTTTTTCATGTTCATTGTAGACACATAAATCCTCTTATCAAGAAGTGTTAGAGAAAGTTTTCTTTATTATATAGTTTTTGTTGATGACCATTCTCGTGTGTCTTAGGTATACCTATTAAAGGAACGTCAAAATATTGTATCCATAGCTCAAAATTTTATTATTCAAGTGAAAACTCAATTTTCTATTTCTCCCAAATATTTACATACTGATAATAAATACTTTAGAATTTATAAGTGCTCAATTTCAAAATTTATATACTTCTCATAATATTATTCATCAAACCACATGTACTCATACTTTCCAATACAATGGACTTGTAGAATGCAGGCATCATCACCCTTTGAATATTACTCATACTCTTCTTCTTCAAATGAACATGTCAAAATATCTCTAGTTCAATGCTATTCTTATTGTGATCTATTTTGTAAATTACATGCCCTCAACTACACTTGATGAAGAGGTTCATTTTCATCGCCTTTATCTTAATAAAGAACTTTTTACTTTCACTTTGCATGGTTTTAGGTGTATTGTATTCATCCAACACTTAACACTTAGATTAGATAAACTCTCGGCTAGGGCTATTAAATGTGTCTTTATTTTAGAACTCAAAAAGGTTATCGTTGCTTTTATCCTTCCACTAAGTAGTACTATACTTCAACAATTCTCACATTCTTTAAAAATTAACCTTTTTTCTAAGGATCACAACACCCTTAATCCTAATTCACCTGCTACTTTTATTTCTATGTCTCATCCTGTTATTATTGGTGATAATTCTCTTAATGACTGTAGTACTATAGATCAACCTTTACAGATGTATTATTGATGTCAGCATCCTTCACCATTGTTACTAATTTCTTTCGATAAGTCTCTAAATGTAGATCCCACTCCTTCAAGTGCGCCTACCCCTTAACTTGATACCAACAAGAATCACCTTATTGCCATAACAACCATATCTATATGATACAATTTGGTTGTTAAAAAAAGATTGAGTCATGGTATTTTTGTATCCATTCATAACAAGTTAGGTATGACAAACATATTCTCATCAATTTGAAAGGTAGTGTGAATATTAGTGAATTACTTGGATATCTATTTAAGGATCTATTTAACTTACTACAGTATATATGTGTATAAACCTCTATTCCATTAATCTAATCTCTCTTTTACCCTAATTACTTGTAGATAGGTATGTTAGAGAATACATGTTTAATTGAAGTGATTCTACCTTAAGGAGATAGTAATTTAACCCTCCACAGAGCCAACTTTTAATGAAGTTTAAGAATGAAATTCATAAAATAGAGACTTTTAGCTATTCCCTTAAAAATAAGACATCCAAGATACTTAAAAGGGAATTCTCCCCTACTAAAAGTAATAACATCTACAATATATTGGATCTGAGAGAGGAAACTCATTTTAAATGTGATAAAAAAGCTTTTCTCCTTATTAATCTTCTATCCTAAAAAATCCTAGTAGTCTTGCAAAAGTTTCAAGGCATTATCAAGGTTAGATTTTGTTGAGTATTATATTTTGATGATGTGTACAAAATATAAATAATCATATTTAATCAATTAATGTTGTTTGTGAAATTAAATTAAGAATTATGAGTATTATGTTTTGATGATGTATGCTAAACAAATATAATTATATTTACTCAATTACTATTGTTTGTGAAAGTAAATTAAAAATATCGATTAAGACAAAAAAAATTTACTGATATAAATACCTATCTGTAATAGAACTGAAATTATGCTAAGTTAAATAACTAGTCATTAAATTATACTAACTTTTCATTTAACTAAACGTTAAGTAAACGTATGTTTTTATTGTAGAATATGATATGTTTAAACGTTATATTTCTGTATCATGTACAGTGCACGTTTAGATAACTCGTTGAGTTAGAATTTTATTTGTAAAAAAGTTACGTGATAACTCGTTGAATTATAGGCTTAAAGGTTAAAATAAATCATGTGAGAATTCATTGAATTAGTGAACAAAGTGTTAAAATGAAGAGACGAATTCGTTAGGTTAGTATTATGCACATGATGAATTTAGAGTTTACAAATATTATATTGTATCACATGAGTTGCACATGTTTAACTCGTTAAGTTAACATAACTGCATGTATTAAATTGCTATATTGAATACTAAGACAACACGTTAGGTTAACGTTATAAACTTAAAGTTATTATTTTTACACGTAGTAAATACTTTATTGTTTAAAATATTTATTTATTACTAGTTCGTTAAGTTATCAAAAGGTGTTTTGAATACCTACAAACATAACTATCTAATACTTAAACACATTTTGGATAGTTAACATCTAACCTTTCGAAGGATAACTTAAGTCACATTTTCAGGTCATGACATGTGTCGCATTAATTTTTATGGGAAAAAGGTATTTCGAATACTTTGAAAACATAACTATCCAATACTTAAACACATTTCGAATAGTTACCATCTAACCTTCTAAAAGACAACTTAAGTCATGTAACACAACAAAGTTAATTTGTTAAGTTAGTGTAACACCACAGACTTAGTTTATTGAGATAGCTACAGTACATGTCACATGAATTGATACATGATAAACTCATTTAGATACATTAAATTATAAATCTACTTATTTTACTCATTTAGTTAACATTAACATAATGACTTGTTACACACTGGATAAAAAATTTTATACAAGAAAGTTTATTTTGCATGAAATTTTTCAAAGATTCAGGATTGATAATTAAAGAAAATTCGAGAGGAAAATGTAGATCAGAACGTATGTATTTCGATGAAGGAAAAAGAGAATA
The DNA here is from genome assembly GCA_036874045.1 of Cymodocea nodosa. Lineage (NCBI taxonomy): Eukaryota > Viridiplantae > Streptophyta > Magnoliopsida > Alismatales > Cymodoceaceae > Cymodocea > Cymodocea nodosa. The sequence continues at coordinate 12,936,764 of CM072342.1, read as the reverse complement.
CATGAATAGTGAAAGAATAATTATAGATAAACGTGGAAGATATGCAAGAAGTAGAAATAAAATATAAAAGGCATAGAATTCTTATTGATCATTTATCCCTACACACCGAATAACACATTTTCAAGGATTAAATACCTCTCTAGAGAAAACCTCTCAAATAGAAGAAAATTTAGTGAAAAAGAGAAAGTCAGATATATGTCATTAAAAATTTGAAGAATCAAAAAAAAGCAAATTCGATGAAGCAGAGAAAGCCAGATATTAGTCACCGAAGATTTGCATAAGAAGAAAAACAAAAAGTTTCAAACAAGGAGAAATGTTTTAAATTCTGTAAATTAGTTTTATCTATTTGTAGTTATAAAATTGATTAGATGAAACATGACATCGTTATATAATTGCATCTACAATTTCTGAGGAGAATTGAATTGTATATTTTAATTGAAACTTTGAATAAAATAATTTGATTAAAACAGTGTCTAAACTTGTTTTTAATTTTAAAGTTTCAATTATAACTAAAAATATTGAAAAACACAATTCACCATTCTCTTGTATAGTCATTCGATCCTACAAGTGGTATCAAAACAGATTAATAATCTTTAATATAAAATTGATACCCACTTAATTAATATCAAAGTATATTTTACCTTCTTTGTTTTTAAACAGAAATTAATATCTGAGCATAAGTTTAACTTTGATGATTTTAGGCTCAAGTTATTTTCAAAAGTTTTAAACTGTTTAAAATCTTATAAGTTGAAAAATCTAAGGTAATATGGTTACTGAAAATGGTAAATTTTCTTTGTATGAATGTCAAAATCTTAACCATCTTTTATTTAATGAAATACATTTTGAATATTGAAAATATAGAATGACAGTCTTTCTTCAAAATATAGATCACAAGTTATGGTTCATGATTTTTAAACCATATAATCTGTTAACTACTCCTTATAATACTTAGACAATTACTAAAAAAGAAAATGAAACTCTAAATGCAAAAGGCTTAAATATCTTATTTTGTACATTGAGTTATGAACAATTCAGTAAAGTGTTGTCATATAAATCTGCTTATAAGGTATGACATACATTAGAAGTTTCATATGAAGGTACTTCTCAAGTTAAAGATATTAAGATTAATATGTTAATTCATAAGTATAAACTCTTTAAGATGCATAAAGACAAAAGTATTTCTGAAATGTTTTCCAAATTCTGAGATATCAAAAATTCTTTAAAATACTTAGAAAAAAATTATGTAATGAAGGATTTAGTGAAAAAAATTCTCAAATCTCTAAATTCTAAATAGTATCAGAAAGTCACATCAATTGAAGAATCACGAGACTTAAATATTTATATTATAAATGAACTTATAGAAAATTTAACTGCTTATGAAGTTTAATTAAATAATTCACTAAGTCATAACAAATTAAAAATGAGGAAAGGAATAGACTTCGAAATTAATTCAGATTTTGAAATATCAATTGATTCTGATGAGGATTTGATTTTGCTGACTAAAAAATTCAAGAAAATATGGAAAGCTAAGAGACAACAAAGGAATAGAAATGACAAACTCTCAACATCAAAGTCTCTAAATGAAAAGAATTCTTCATTCAAAAAGTATATATGTTACAACTGCAAAAAAAACTAGACATCTTTCTCTAAATTGTCCTATAAGAAAAAATGAAAAACAAAGTAGGACAAATAATAATAAAAAGGTTCAGAAAACTCAGAAAAAGTTTTAAAGAAAATGACTTTGAAAGTCACTTGGATAATATGTCAAAAGAGTTTAAATCTAAACAATCATCATCAAAATCTTTACATTCAGAAGAAGAACAAGAGTCAGAAAACGTTGCTCATGTATGCTTCATGACAGCTGAATCTGAGGTAACATCTAATTCTGAAAATCATTCAGGTTTTAACTTTAATGAATTATTATGTACTTATCATGCATTATTACATAAACTTAAAGCTTGTAAACTAAAAAATAAGAATATTAGAAATTTCATGTCCATTATGGAGGAAGAAAATTGTTTCCTCTCTATAACTTTAGAAAAATTTAAATGTAATAATGAGAACTATGCTGTAGATTTGCATAAATTCAGATTTAATGAATGTCTTATGTAAACAAATATAAAATATAAATACTAAAAAATTAAAGATAGAATTTGAACATGAAAAATTGAGAAACAACATAAATGATCTTAAGTTAGATATTAATAAACTAAAAATGAGAGAGCTAGAGTTAAATTCTACCATAGAGAAATGGAATTTAAGTCAAACTAAGTTAGACAAGCTAACTAGTACCCTTACGATATCATATAAATTTGGTTAAAGATTTGATTATCTTGAATACCTTGTATCTCAAACTAATAAAGGATTTATTAGTTGTAGTTCAAGTAAATCTAAGACTAAAATTCCTTTTATTATAAAACAATGTAATAAATATGTAGAATTAGGTACTTCAAGGGATGAATCATATAGTAATAATATAAATCAATGTAATTTATCTAAAGGTACTTCTGACACGACTATCAATATTTCAAAAAATCTTGTTTCTTGTTTCAAAAATTCAGTTACTAATGTTTCTAAAATTTCAGACAATTGTAATAAACTAGAAAGTCAAAAACCTAAGCATGAAATTCAAAATATTAGTATTAGACCTATTACTGGTTCTACAAGTTCTTTATCTGAAAATTCTTGTACAAAAACAGATTTTGTATGTACTGAAATTTAAATACAAGTACAAAATCTTGGTACGATCTTACTAAAATGTACAAGCACGACTAAAATAAATTAACATCTGATAAAAATCTATTTGGTTTTAGTTATACTACATTTGAAAATAAAAAGAATATTAATAAAAGTAATAATTCTATAAGTGAGTATAAAGTTAATGATAAATCAATATTACTTACAACAAATAAGAATATAAACGAAAATGTTAGACTATTTCTACGTAAAAAGAAGAAATATACTTTTAATGAACTTGGTCCTTAAAGACATTGGGTACCAAGAAACAATTCTTCTTAATTTGTTTTATAGGAAAAAACATCAAAATAGATTTTAGATAGTAGAGCAATAAGTCACATGACTGAATAAAAAAGTCTACTGAAAAATTTTACAAATACTAAGAAAGGAAGTGTAATATTTGGAAACAAAAACAAGCATAAAATCATAGATATGGATAATATTCAAATAACTTCTACTTGTGTTATTTCGAATGAATTGTACGTAGAAAACCTAAAATTTAATTTGTTAAGTATTATAAAACTAATTGATAATGGATACTATGTATTATTTGAAGATAATGTATGCAAAATTATTGATAAAATTACAGATGAACTTAAGTTTATTGTTAAAAGAAAAGGTTTTGCATGTATTTTATCTTTACCTTCTAATGCAATTGATTTAAATTCATGTTTATTAGCTAAAGCTAGTAATGCATATCTTTGACATAGAAAGATCGAGCATATAAATATAAAACTATTGCATAAATTATCTAGTAAAAATTTAGTGAGAGGTTTACCAAAGATTACATACTCAAAGGATTTCATATATGATGCATGTGAATTAGGCAAACTTCATAAAAACTCTTTTAAATCTAAAAATGATATAGCAAGCAAGAGAGTTTTAGAACTTATACATAAGGACCTATTTAGACCAACAAAAATTATAAGTCTTAGTGGTAAACGGTATGTACTTGTTTTAATAGATGACTTCTTTAAATACACTTGGATAAATTTTCTAGCATCTAAGACAAAAAATTTTGAAAAGTTTAAAATGTTTTGCAATCTTGTTCATAATGAAGAAAATATCTCAGTTCAAAAACTTTAGAGTGATCATGATACTAAATTTGAAAATGATCAAATGAATAACTACTGTAAAGATCATGGTATTGATCACATATATTTTTTTCCTAAAGCACCTTCTTAAAATAATGTTGTTGAGAAAAATAATTGATCACTTCAAAAAATAATCAGAATTATACTAAATGAACATAATTTACCTTAAAATTTTTAGGCTGAAGTAATTAATATAACTTGTTATATTATTAACAGAAGTTACTTAAGACCTCTTGTTAATAAAACTTCTTTTAAAATTATGTATCTTAGGGTTCCAAAAGTTTCATATATAAAGTCATTTAACTATAAGTGTTTTATTCTTAATGCTAAAATGAAAGAGATAAATTTCAAGCCAAAACGGATAAGGGAATTTTTACAGATTACTCTATTAGAAGTAAAGTTTATAAAGTTTATAATAAGACTTCTAAAATCATTGAAAAAACCCATCATGTGAACTTCAATGAAAATTCTTTTAGAGAATCAAAATTTAAAGCTAATAATAATGATATGATTAATTTCCTAAAAGAATTAGAGATTAATAGAGAAATTGAAGATTTATCTAAGAAAATCAAAAATATGAACTTAAATGATTAGACTAATCATTAAAGTGATAAACCTTCAGATGTTGATGAGAATATTAAAGAAGATCATAGAAATTGGTGTTATTCCCTATCACATCTCATTACTCAAGTCATTAATAATATTAATGGAGTTAAAACCAGAGCTTCAGTAAATTTGAACAATGTATATATTTCTACGGTGAAACCAAAGAATATAGAGAAAGTCTTATCTAATGAAAATTGGATAGTGGCAATGCAAGATAAACTAAATCAATTCATAAGAAATGATGTTTTAAAATTAATTTCTCTACCAAAAAATCAATCTATAATAGGTACAAAATGAATCTTTAGAAACAAAACTAATAAGATTAGTCAAGTTATTAAAAACAAAGCAAGATTACTTGCACAATGGTATACACAGGAAGAAAGATTTGATTATGATGAAACATTTGATCTTATGGTTAGGTTAAAAAGTATTAAAATAGTATTGGCCTATGCTTGCTATATCGATTTCAAACTATAACAAATGGATGTCAAGAGCATTTCTAAATTATTTAATTAATGAAGAAGTTTATGTAAAATAACCACCTAGATTTGAAAACATTAAAAATTCTGACTATATGTTTAAACTGAAGAAAAACTTACATTATTTGAAACATGCACCTAGATCATGATATGAAAGATTATCTACTTTTCTTGTAGAACAAAGATATATCATAGAAAAAGTAGATCATACTCCTTTTATCAAAAAAGATGATAAAGATCAGATTGTTAATCAAATACATGTGGATAATATAATCTTTATAACAACTTTTGATAAACTGATAAAAATATTTTCTAAAAAAGCAACTAACTAGTTTGAACTGAGTATAATAGGAAAATTTTCATATTTCCTAGAACTTTAAATTAAGCAAATAGATAAAGGTATATTTTTAAATCAGGAAAAATATTCGGTTGAAATGCTTAAGAAATTTAATTTTAATGATATAAGAATTTAAGAAACTCATATGAGTACTTCTTTAAAGTTAGATATTGATGATATAAGAAAATCAATAGATCAAAGAAAATATAGAAGTATGATTGGTTGTTTACTTTATTTAACAGCCAGTAGACCTGATACTGTGTTTGTTGTGTATGCTTATGCAAGATTTCAATCTAATTTTAAAGAATCATACTCAATTGCTGTTAAAAGAATATTTAAATATATATAACGAACTAAAAATTTCGAACTGTATTATTCTAAGATTAGTGCAATAGATCTTATAAAATATATTGATGTTGATTACATAGGATTTAAATCTGATAGAATACCAGTGATACATGTCAATTATTAGAAAATAATTTAGTGTCATAATTTAGTAAAAAGCAAAACTATATAGTACTTTCAACCATTAAGGTTAAATATATTGCTGCTGCATTGTGTTATAATCAGATTCTATAGATAAAGCAAACTTTAGAAGATTTTGGATTATCTTATGATACAACTGAAATTTATTGTGACAATAGTTATGCAATAAATCTTTCTAAAAATCCTATATTACATTCTAAAGCAAAATATATAGAGATTAGATATCATTTTCTAAGAGAACATAATTAAAGGAAAAATGAAAACTTGAGAATTAATGTAAATGATCTTGAGTTATAAATTGAAAAACTAAAACTGAAAGAGAAAAAATTAATTATCCTAAATACCTTGAATCTCAAGTCAACAAAGGATTTATTAATTACAATTCAAGTCAATCAAAAACTAAAATTCATTTTAATATAAAATAAAGTAATAAATATATAGAAGTAGGTACTTTAAAGGATGAATCATGTAATGATATAAATCAATGTAATTTATCTAAATATACTTCTAACATGATAATTAATGTTTCTAAAAATCTTGTTTCATATTCTAGAAATTCGGTTACTAATGTTTCTAAAATCTTAAATATTTTTAGTAATCTGAAAATTCAAAAACTTAAACATGAAATTCAAAATATTGGTATTAAACACATTAATGTTTCTACATGTTCTTTATTTGAAAATTCTTATGTAGAAAAAAAATTTGTATATACTAAAAATTTAAATACATATACAAAATTGTGGTATGATCTTATAAAAATGTATGAGCATAACCAAAATGAATTCACATCTAATAAAAATCAATTTGATCTTGGTTATACTATTAAGAGCATTAATTCTAAATGTAAGTATGGAACTAACAATAATAATTACAGAAATAATTACATATCAGTAATAATTACATATAATAATATTATAAATGACAAAATTAGACTATTCTTAAATAACAAGAAGAAATATATTTTTAATGAACTTGATCCTCAAAAACATTAAGTACCAAAGAACAGTTCTTAATTTATTTTACAAGAGAAAACATCAAAATAGATTTTAAATAGTGAAGCATCAAATCACGTGACCGGACAAAAAAGCCTAATGGAAAATTTTACAAATGCTAAGAAAGGAAGTATAACATTTAAAAATAAAAATAAAGACAAAATAACAGGTATAAGTAATGTTCAAATAACTCCTTGTGTTATTTCGAATGTATTATATATAAAAAATCTAAAATTTAAATTATTAAGTGTTATACAACTAATTGATAGTGGATACTATATATTGTTTGAAGATATGCAAAATTATTAATAAAATAAATTTATATGAAATTATGCAAAATAATAAATGAAATTAAATTTATTGCTAAAAGAAAATTTCTATATGTATTTTATCTTTACCTTCTAGTGTAATTAATTTAAATTCTTATTTATTAACTGAAACTAGTAATGCATATCTTTGTCATAAAATGATCGAATATATAAATATGAAACTGTTGTATAAATTATTTAATAAAAATTTAGTAAGAGATTTACCAAAGATTAAATACTCAAAGGACTTTATGTGTAATGCATATAAGTTAGGTAAACTTCATAAAAACTCTTTTAAATCTAAAAATAATATATTAAGCAAGAAAGTCTTAGAACTTATACATATGAATTTATTTAGTAGATAAATTTTAATGGTAAATAATATGTATTTGTTTTAGTAGATGACTTCTCTAAATATACTTGAATATATTTTCTAGCATCAAAAACAAAAGTTTCTGAAAAGTATAAAATATTTTACAATCTTGTTTAGAATGAACAAGGTATCTCTATTCAAAAACTAAAAAGTGATCATGATACTGAATTTGAAAATAATCAAATAGATTATTGTAAAAATCTAGGTATTGATCACAGATATTCTTTTCCAAGAACACTATCTCAAAATAGTGTCATTAAGAGAAAGAATCGATCACTTTAAGAAATGACCAGAAGTATGTTAAATGAACATAAATTACTCCTAAATCTTTGGACTAATATGACTACTGATTTTTGAATCTAAACTATTACTTTTGAAAGTGTTTAGTTAAGATACATTTCATTATTCTTTTTGTTTTAATCATATTAAGTTTAAAGTTGTGTTTTGCTTCATATATGGTTGAAATTGATTCTAGAAGTTATCTTTGAAAAATTCAAGATAACAGATGTTTCTAAAAAGACAAATTTAAAGTATAGTTATAATTAACATCTATCTTATACAAGTATATTTTGTATATTATTAAATATCTTTGAAGTATATTTGTAGAGAGAGAAATAACAATATTTGAAATGGATTAATATAATTCAAAATATAAATTTTAGTTAATCTAAGCTTAGTCTTCTTAAAATATTGAATAAATCATTTAAAGACAAACAAACTATTTGGTCCTATAGATGATATCTTAGAATAGTTTACTAGATCTTTAAGTTAGCTAAGTTTGTTGAGGCTAGTAATACTTCAATTGGAAACCTTCCGATTTGTGGTAATTTTTGGAGGCTTTTAGCTAAAACCATTCAAAACTTTTTAAGATAATTTCATTGTTTAAGTATACTAATTAGTCATTATGTTATATAAGGTAACATGTAAAACTACCTCTAAATAATGTTTTACTCGTTAAGTTAGGTAACTCAACAAGTTATGCTTTATATTCAGAGACTTTGATTAAATAAAGTTTATTCAATATGGATTTAAAACTCAAACCTGACTAAAAAACTCATTAAGTTATAGTTTCAAAAATCTTATTTAAATACTTATTACATAGAAACTTAGATTATCTCAAAAAATCATTTTAAAAATCTTAACACTCATTTTTTCCTATAACTACTTGTGACGATGTATTCAAAGTTCTACAAACATCGTGGTAGAGGTAGAGGAAGAGATAGAGGACAAGATAAAGAAAAACAGATAGATGAAGATGAAGTGCTGCATACATAATTTAAGAAAATACTTCAAGTTGATAAAAGGTTAGCGAAAATCTATAGTGTATTTCTTTTCAAAAGAAATACTAGATGAAGTTCGTTTAAAACTGAAGCATACTACTAAGAGTATACAATTTATAAGTATATGAAATAAATTTAATAGAGTATCGAATGAAATGTGCTGAAATAGTATTTTTAGAATAATATGTACAATACTTGGAAAAATGTATAAATTCATTGAGTAGAATTCCTCAAATACCTATAAATGAAACACAACTTAAATCATTTAAGAAAAAACATAAATCTACTATAACTACACTACTATTTTCAACAAAAAAACAAACAAATTACTATTAATAAAGAAAAAATTGAAGGACTTAAAAAGCAATAACAATAGACAGTGTCTTCAAATAATTAAAGTAAAAAACATTTTTGAAAAAGATACAAAAGAAAATAGTAAAAATACAAGAAGAAAAACAGACGACTTGTTCTAAAAAAAAAAGAGTTAGAAAAGTGAAGTAAAAGAAAATTATTTCTGAGGAAATAAATTTATTTGAAAAAGAAAAATCAGATAAAGATACAATTCTAAAAGACAATGTATGTCTAGACAGTGTACCTTTCATTGCATCTAAAAAGATAGTCAATTCAAAGTATACTAAAATTAATAATGATAACGAAACGTTATTATCATTTACTAGAAAACTTGAAAAGTAAAAGCAAAAAATTAGTTCAAGTTTTTCTATTGAATTAAACTTTGATGATAAGAAAACTGAACAATCAGAGCATCAGACAAATGATATTGAATAGATTATTGCAGAAATTAATGAAAATATTAACACAATAACTAATTCAAAAGTTAGATTGTCTAACGTGAAAGCTATTAAAAAAGAAAAGATTTGAGAAGAGCTTAATGTTAATCAACCTGTTTCAAAATCTATAGATATCAGGGCTGTTGAATTTAAGGAAAATGAAAATTCTAAATACTATAGAAACTGAATTAAAGGATGTTGAAAATATTGATAACATTCCTTACATTGTTGAAGCTGAAAAATCAAACTTATCAAAACAACTTCAATAAAATATTTTGACAGAGGAACAATATAACATTCATTTTGAAGAAGAGATTCTTAAAGAAAAATTAAATGCAAAATCTAAACTTCAAGTATCACCTTCTGAATATAGAATTCTAGATATTCAAGGTAACTTGTTATATTTTAGATCTAATATAACATTACAGAAATACAATACTTTGATTACATGTTAAGTTCTGCATGCTAGACCTATTAAATTCTAAAATTTAATGGACATCAGAGATCTATTTGAGTATCAAAGTTTAGTGCAATTCTTACAAGTTGGAACTAGATAGAAACAATACAAAAAGCTTATTACAGTTTTTTACAGTAATTTGATACAGAATGAAAGTATTTTGAAGACTCAAATTAGTCAACAGAAGTTTACTTTATCTCTTGAATTGATTTTTAAAGTTTTAGGCTTATAGAATGAATGTGTTGTTACCAACAGATTTGATATAAATAGACAACTAAAATGGGACATTCAGTCTTTATCATAGATTCTAAATGTATATTGTGAAATGAGACTTATGGAATATCTAAATGCAGAAGTTAAGTTTATTGCAAACATATTGCATGTAAATTTATTTCAAAAGTAAGCAGAAGCTGTTTATATACAACTTATGGCATACTTAACAGAATTCAGATTAATTAGTTTGACGTTTTCACCTATCAACTACAGTATATGAGTTCAAAGTTATTTTATAGTAATATTATATGTCGAATTATTGCAAGCCAATTAAATTTATCTAAATGACCATCTAAAAGAAGAGTGACCATTATAGTGGATTAGGTGTTCAACCCATTCTCTTTTTCTCCTTTTTATTTTATTTTGTATGCCAACTATATTGTAATCAAACATCATATGTTAATTTATCTAAAAATCTATGTTAATGGTTTTATATTTGGTTGTTGTATGTTTGCATAAATGTAAGGTTTTGCATGTCTATTTTGTGTTTGCAATAGTAAGAATATAATTTGACTCCATGGTAATTAAAAATTGAATTTATGTTTTTAATAGATAATTAAAGTTAAGCATAAACAATCATTGATCAATCTCTATGGAATTGACCTGTATTTGCCAAGTATTATTCTGTACACCATGTACTTGCAGTAAAAAGGTGTAGATTAAGATTGTTAATGTGCTTTAGTTTTATATGGTTCCTATTTTTATATGCATCTTAAGATCCATTTAACCTTGTATATATTTGGGTGTTTACCCAAATTAGAGCAAATGAAAATTATTCCTCCTTTCCAAGCCCTAATTCTTAAGTAACTTGGTATTAGAGTTGATTATCTCTTCCTTCTCTCTCTCTCTCTCTCTCTCATCTATAACCGAAGACCAACAATCCTTAACCATCGTTTGAGCCCCTCCGCATGCATACACATCCACATTTGCAGTCACATGACGCGTTCTTCGATTATGTAGTTGTGGGTCGCAACTTTGTTTGTTCAAGAGTCATTGCCTATTCTTGATCAAGAGTTGCATGGGGCCTTGATGATGTGCTAACAACGTTCCACATATTGCGTTTGTCCAACCGTGAGTACTTCGTGAGGAGTTACTAGTAAATCCATTCCAAAATAGCTATACCTTTTGAATATTTTTGTTGTTGCCTGCCTCATGGAGTATGTTACTATTTTGGACAATGTTTGTTGTTAGTTTGGACAGTATTTGTTGTTCTAACTAGAGAACTACTATTAATTTTGTTTGTTCATCCAATAGTAGTTTTCCAATCTTCCAACAGTAGTATCTAAACAGTAGTATCACATTATGGCCTCTTCATTGAAGAGACGTGGTAGTGACCTATTGATTCGCAATTTTCTTGAAATTTCAAAAAGATTAAATGACTCCAACTATCTACTTTAGGCACAAACTTTTTGAGAGAATTGTCGCTACCTACCATCACTTGTCCCACCTCAATTTTTCTTCACCTGACATTAAAAGTGATCAATATAAGGATTGGTATACAGATGATGATGCTATCAACTCATGGATGTTCACCAATATGAAACCTTATATCACCTATGGTGTATCTATGATAAAGATTGCAAAGAAGATGTGGGACAACTTACATCAGACATACAAGCATGACAAAATATTTCTACGATTCTTCAAGTGTATGAAGGCTTGTTTCAGACAAAATAAGGAGATAGAAGTCCTTAACATCACTACAACATAATCAAAGGGGTAATCAATGAATTAAACTTATACCAACCTCCTACCTCTGACATTGCCACTTTCTAGAGATATTGTAAAGAACTTGCAGTCATCATTTATTTGACTAGTCTTAACTAAAACATTGCATCACAGATTTGAAGGCAAATTTTAGAAGTTGATAACATGTTGGACCAAGCTGAAACCATTACCAAAGTAATGCACATCTCAACTTTAACTACCAACGTGTTAGTTCCATCAACTATAGATCAATCAACATTAATTACTTCTGGTAGACGAGGTCGTAGTCACAACACAAGAGAACACAATGATCAATAAAGACCAAAATGTTAGTGGTGTGGCAAGGTAAGACACAAATCTAAAAAGTATTGGGATAAATTCTCCCATTTACACCCTTCTTAACATGACAATGTTAGTTTGGAAACTAGATCTACTATCTCCATCTTATAAGTTGATTATAAGTGTTTCCTACAGTTACAAGGATAGAGTTCCAATGCCATGAGTGCTCAAGAGCCTTCTATACTTCCAAGTATAAGTATCACCTTGATTACATTCGATAGTGAGTCCTAGATCATAGACTCTAAGGTATCTTCTCACATTTCAGGTAATTCTATTCTATTTGACCGTCTATCCACCGTACAATATAAGACCTCTACAACCAAAGCTTATGGTCATTCTTACTCTATAAGACCTCTATCAAACATCAATTTACAATATTACGAAGATATATGTTATTTTCTTTCACAACTCAAGTAAAAATAGTTTTAACATGTTTTTCAATTTACAATTCTATTCATAAAACAGATAAAATAGATTTACTTTAAGATCTTAAGGATGAACTACAAGAATAAAGGCAATATAACATTAGAAGACTACAAATATAGAACGACAAAAAAAAAAAGTTAATACTATTGGTAATAGCACTCAAAAGTAAAAGAAGGAAATTACTGATAAATTTTGTAAAAATATCAAAAATGCAATGTAGGATGATCATAAATGACAATTTATTTATGTGTTTGTATTGAATCTATTATCAACTTTTATATTAAAAATTAGCAAATATTCTTGTTTGGACCACCATGTTACTCTTTTCTTCACTATTAAAGATATTCTTGTTTAAAGCACCATATTAATTGATAAATGATATATAAAGATCTAATTATATTATTATATAGCTTGTTAATTGATTAATGTAAGTAATTCATTCATTGATTAATATATTTTAACTAATTACTTCAATTCATTAATTAAAAACTTCATCAATAAATTTATTACAAATAATTATATTATATTATATTATTATCATAAACAAATATAAATTTCAATTCTATCATATGCACAAACATCTAAATTTTAATTTTCATCAAATTCTTTAATATACATAAATATTTGAATTTTAAATTTTATTTCCATTAGAATTCAAATTCCGTCAAATTCAATTCCAAGTGCACAAATAGACCATAAATATTACTTTTGTTGTGGAATTGTTCTCTTAGTTTATGCAACATCCAAGATAGATCTATTGGAATAACATAATTTGGGTTCTCTCTTATATTAAAGAAAGTCCTAGAACAAGCTTAATTTATGAGCAACTTTAAGTCAAGGCTTTATTGAAAGTCCACCTTAGGTTATTGCACATATATTAGAGGAAATCTAGTAACAAAACAAAGCAACAAACAAAATGTAATCTCACTATTTAGAGCAAAAGTACATTATTGATCTATGGTTAAAACTAGCTATAAGATAATGTAAATAAAGTCATTGTTCAAACTGAGTTTTGTCACTACTACCTTTATAGAGATGCATTATGACCATCAAGTAGCCATATACATTGCATATAATCTCACATTTCATAAGAAGACTAAACATATTGAAGTGAACTAGCATTATATTAAAAATCTTATTATGGGTGATAAAGTATCAACTCCTTACATTTCATTATTAGATCAACTTGTTGATATCTTCATAAAAAGACTAAGTAGTTGTGGCTTTCAAAGATTATGTAACAAGTTAGGTATGTTTGATATATTTACTCTAACTTAAAGGAAAGTGTTAAAATTATCTTATATGTGTGTAAATATAGGGGTGTAGATGTAAATGTCTTATGTATGTATTTCTTGTAATTCTATATGATTATGGAATACAATAACTCATTTTTCAACTCAACTATCTCCTTGGTGCTGTAGTATCATGTTGTGGGAAAAATATGTGCGTTGAATTGTAAGAGGTCCCAACATAAATATATCTCCATTAACCTAATTAACCAACTAACAATGTACTTTGAGATTACCCTAATAAGGAAATTGTATTGTTTCTCAAATATTATAATGCTATACTATTCTGAATTTCTTACAAGAAATTTAAATATATGAGCAGGTAAACAAAATAAAGATCCATATAATCACAATTCACAACAAGTAACTTGCTCTTTAAAATATGGTATACCTCAGCTAGAATATGAGATGAAACAACAGCATCCCAATCTGGATTTTTTGTATCAAGGAGTACAAGGACTATATCAAATCTGCTCAGTAATGGCCCAGAGATTGTTGTATTTATAGATAAAGCTAAAAATGAAGACGGAATAATTAGAATATCAAGTTTAACAATATGCAAAGTTGTGATCCACCATATTAAGTTTCTAGAAAATCAGTTAAAATAATTTGATTTAAAGAGCATGCTTAGTATTGTGTTTCATGAATCAAAATCAACAACAATCATCTGAATTCAAGAAAAAAGGCCTTTACATAATCCACAGCATAAATTTGTGAAAAGTGTTGAGCCACCAATTAGACCTTGTAGTTCCCAACTGAATCATCTATTTTATGTTCAACAATAGGTCCTATTCTACAGCTGGCAATGCTAAATGTTAGTTGAGTTTGTGACCCAGCTCCAATAACATGTCACGTTGAGAGAAGAGAAAATTATTCTTAGATAAAGATTACATACTTATAGTGGGTTATTAGTTAGGTTGTAAATTGATCCATAAGCTCCTTCCTTCAAGGATAATGCAACACAAGAGGGGTTGCTAAGGGATGGATGTTCGGTGGAGTCAATTGAGGTAATGGGAGTGATAATGGAAAAATGAAGGCAATGAGTGGACCAACATGGTTGCCTTGCCTAGGATTCACTTCCTTCACTAAGAACACAATAACTAAGAAATGGACTAGAATTTTGAACTCAAATGTTATTGATGAGAAATAATGAAAGCTACACCAACTACAAGATGTATGTTGTGAATTGACAAGACTCCTTTGAGGACCATAGCAACAAACGAGAAATTTGCAATGAAAGAAATTCAACCAACAAAACATGCGACACTTAAAACTTGCACTCTGACTTGTAAGAAAAGAAGATAGAAAAGAAGGAATGAAGTACACTAAGAATTTTACATGATTCGACAACTGCTTATGTCTATAGATCTCTCTCAATCCACTAATCTTCACTCAACTGTCACACGAGTGACTTTTTCTTTCACTTAGGATTATAGTTTCAAGTCCCTTGAGAGCTCTTTTATAAACATCTCTTAAGGTACAAGATTACTATAGTAATTTTCAGTTACAAAATAGTGTTGTCACAACTGCTTGCTGATTGTCCAAACATACTTGGACAATTAGAGTCTAGCCTTTCAAATCCAATTGAACTCAATGCCTAAACTCTCTAAACATCAACAAACACTTAACTATAACATTTCAACTCCTTCAGACACTTACATCTTTAACTCTTTGAAAGTCTTCTACCTAACTTACTGATGACCTTTAAACACTTGTGACTTAATGCTCCAAATTTCTTTTCAGACTCTTAGAACTTAAGAGGGATTTGTGCTTACTAAGATTTCTCGAAAAAGAAAGAAATAAAAGTCAAAAAAAAATTATACCTATTTGTGAAGACCTAAAAACTTGGAAAAGTCAAAAAATTTTCCCAAATATAAAAGGAAATGTTTTCCAGGATTTCGAAAGGCCCCCCTCTGAAACCCAAGAAAAACACAACTTTTCTCATTTGACCCTTGCCCAAAGCTTAGCTCGACCTTACCCTCAACCTCATTGGACTACCAACTACTCAACCTAGCTTAACCTCCACCAACCTCGCCTGACCTTGCTCAACCTCCATTAACCTCATTCAACCTCAGAAAGGAAAGCTTGCTCAACCTCCACCGACTACTCAACTTCAAATGACTTCTACTTGACCTTGACTGATGATGAGGATTGAAGACTACACAAAAGGGAGGTGAATTATGTATTTTAAAAATTTAATAATAATTGAAACTTCAAATTAAAATAATTTACAATAATTGTTTTATTCAAAACTTTTATATACAAAGTTTCAATTATAATTTACAATTCAAATCTCCTCTAAAAATCTAAGTGAAAATAGATTACAAAAAACAATCACTTAAATCAATTTACTCTAATACACAAATAGTGAGAAACAAAAATGCGGAATTGAAAAATAATTCTCCCTATTTGTGAATTCCCTTTCTTCTCCTTCTTCTATAAATCTTTAATGACAGATTTCTAAAATGTTGTTCTTCACTGAAATTACTAAATTCTCCTTCTTCTGAGAATTTTATCCTAAAAGGTGTATGGTGTAGATGTAAGGTGTTGTATATATTGATCAATGAGAATTGTATGTCTTTTATAATCAATGTTCATCGTATTTATAACATCCACGTTTGTGCTTGACTTAATCAATATCCACTCTTCACGTATTTTTGTTTTAATTTCAAATTCAAAATTTGAAATACACACGTTGTGTTCTATGTTTTCTTTTCAAATTTTTTTGAATCATCGATACTGGATATTTTAAAATTTTCCTATAAAATAAACTTTTTTGTCTAAAATTTTCATCAAGTATAATAATAAAATGTTATGTTAATGTTAACTAGATGCGTAAAATAATATAAAATTGTAACTCAATGCAACTAACTCAACAAGTTCAATATGTAACTTATGTGTGACATAAATCAAATGTTTAATCAATAATAATTTTATCACGAGTAAAAATATTAACTTTTTAAGTTTATAATGCTAACCTAACATGTTGTCTTAGTATTCAATTATATAATCCAATGCATACAATTATGTTAACTTAACGAATTAATCATGTACAACTCACATGATACAGTATAACATTTGTAAATTTAAAATTCAATACGTGTAAAATATTAACTTAATGAGTTATTTCATACAACTTAATGTTTCGTTAACTAACTCAACGAGTTACATGACTTTTTTACAAAAATACCGCTAACTTAATGAGTTACTCACGTGATATGTAACATAACATTGTATTAACTTAATAAATTGTTACCGTACATTGTACATGATACAAATATATAAAATTAAAATATATTATCTTTTAACATTATAAAACATACATTAACTTAACGACAAGTTATATAAAAAGTTAGTATAACTTAATAACAAGTTATATAACTTAACATAATTTCAAATCCATTACAGACAAGTATATAACTTTAAACTTTTTCTATATTAATCGATGTTTTTAATTTACTTTCTTAAATAACAAAATTAATTGATTAAATATGATTATTAATCATTTTGCACACATCATTAAAACATAATTTTCAACAATTAACCTTACTCGACCTCAACTGACCTTGCCCAACCTTCATTGACTGGAAAACCTCACTAAACCTACACTGACTACTCGACCTTTGCAAAACCTATTTCAATAGGTTTTTTATCATTTTTAGGTTGTTTTTCAATTTGTCTTTATGTTGTGTTAATTGTTGCAATTTATTTCAGGCCAATTTATTGTTTGTGTTAAAGCAGTTGAGTTCTTGTTTAACACAAAGTGGAAAACGAGTTACTTTAATTTTTTTTGTTATCGTTGTAGTTTGGATTAGCCTCAATTGACTATTGACAAATCATTAGTATAAATTCTGTGTATAATAATTCCTGCAAATTTCAATTAAGAAGATTCACTTCTATTTAGTTAGACAGGATGTGATATTTTACATAAAATCAAGCAAAGATGTGATGTTTGAATTCAATTGAAGTTTTACTTGAATTTAAAATAATTTCAACATGAACATTGATGAACTAATGCTGCAAGTTTCTTGTTATTACTTTTAGCAAGCAAATAGTATTTGATGCAGATTTTTCTTCACATTGTTGTAGTTTAGTGAATCCAGAAATTTTTAGTCTGATTAGTTGCAACTTCCAAGTGAAACTAGATGCATCTTTTATTTGAACTTGTGGCAGATACTATTTAAGT
Source organism: Cymodocea nodosa (assembly GCA_036874045.1). Taxonomy (NCBI): domain Eukaryota; kingdom Viridiplantae; phylum Streptophyta; class Magnoliopsida; order Alismatales; family Cymodoceaceae; genus Cymodocea; species Cymodocea nodosa. The sequence goes on along the minus strand of CM072342.1, from coordinate 12,918,608 downwards.
TTTCTATTAGTGATCCTGCATTATTCCTCATGTAAAGGTTTGCTATTTCATCCTATCAGTAGGTGGTTAAATTAGCTTTGCATTAGTAGTGATGTTGAGATTTGTATTAGTCGAGAAAGTTGTGTAAGATATGTTGTTCAAGTTTTATAAGTAACTTGTCAACTACTACAGCAACATGAATTTGCATTTTGTTCTTGAAATTCCAGATATGCTTTCATGTTTATTTCCATATGAATATTTTATTAAATTGTTTTGAAGGTGTAGACAATGACAAAATAGCATTAAGATACTTACAAATTCACCCAAATGGGTTAGAGTTACATGTTATTCAAGTATACAAATTCACCCATATATTAATCCATGTAATATGCTCCTGTTTATTATTTCATTCTCTTGTTTATTTCATTCTCCTATTTATGCTCAAATTTGTTGATTTTGCTATTGCATTCTCCTGTTTGTGTTGCTTTTTGTTGTAATTTATGTTATTAGAAAACAATGTGTACTTGTGCAAGAAATACCCAATGTAAAATATTCTCTGCTTATGAACTTTCATTTGAGTCCTTAAACATTGTCATTTGATTTTTGTGCATATAGTTACAAATAATTGAATACAAGGGTGTCTACTGAATTTCCATGTAGGGTGAGTTCTTGATTGATCTATTTTCCAGCAAATCTGCTATTACTTGAATTATTGGATTTGCATTTTGAGATTTTTCCTTGAAAGTATGCTTCCTCACCTTTCATCTCAGTATTTACATGCTTCAAAAGGATTTAAATGCTTTTCTATGGAATTTCTTGAAGTGTGGATGCCAACATGAATTAAGCACTTGATGAGTTGTGATTTAGGTTGAATTGATTATTGGTTATTTATAATTGACCATGACATGCCATGTGCTAAGTCTGAATTTATACTATATTGTAATGATGTACGGTTCAAGTATTAGTGCTTCTATTAATGGAATATGAGACACTTGTGATGAAAGTGAATTTTCCTCTTGTGACATTCTAAGAAAAAAATAATTACAAAACAGGAAATGTTATGTTCAACCATTCACCATCCATTATTCAAACTATTCATCACAACTATTTCAAATGGATTACAGCATGCACTTCTTTGCTCAAATTTCTATTACACCCCCTTATTGTTACTACAAATATTTTATTTGAATAGTTAATCTTCCTTTGTTGTTACATTATTTTGGCATATTAGCTACTTCTTTTGATATCTTTAATGTGCATTTGAAATAGTACATGTAAATATTTTGATTTATATGTATGTGTTGTAAATTAGATATAGCTAATACAGAAAATATAATACAATGTAAACAAAGATCTTATATTAGTTGAAATGCAAAAGTAAATGTCATATTTTTTGTTATATTAGAAGATGTTTTAAAAAAAGGGAATGGAAAGACACATGATAAAAAAGTCAAAGTGGAAACATGAAACAAGATAATAGAGAAATATAACAAAAATACAAATACAAGTATCAAAAAAAAAATGTTGATAGTTGAATTAAAATATGATGACAGATGTATAAATAAAAAGATTCCAATGCCCATTTTCATTCTATCAAGATATCTCTACTGCACTTCAACTTAAATCTCTGAAGTAGACCAGTTACCAAGTCCCTAACCTACCTGGCCTACCTTCTCTAGATGGTTCCCTGACAGGTAGAAATATGTACGAGAGTGAAAATTAAATTTCTTGGTGAAATAGTTTTTCAATTTTCTTAAATGATACTTGCAAATGGAATTTTCAAGCATTGAGATGTATAGTAAATCCTAATGTAAGAGCCACTGGTTAATAGATGTCTAAGCGAAATAAATGAAGGGCTAAGAGAAATAATGTTATCTTCAAAAATGTTTCTTAAGTAGAACAAGTTAAAAAGTGCATACATTGATTAGGATCATATTGGCCTTTTGGATTTGTGGCACCAATTACAGTCGTTCTTGTGCTAAGGGTTGTTACAAGTCCAGCCTGCAATGAAACATTATTAGTTTGAAGTTAGGTGCTTAACCATCTAATAATGCTCCAAACAGATTCTAGACCTAACAAAGAAACGTAATTAGGAAAATAAAACAATTATTAACATAAAATCTCTTAGCAAAACCCCAAACCCTAAGATCTCCTAGCTAAAATCTGAAAGTAACTTCAAAGCATTTATTAACAATTTAACAACTTTAACCAAATAAAGGCATATGACTGATCCAAAGATTCATAAGTAATCACCCATCAAAACAGATTCCCAGAATCCCAGGAGATTTAAAATTATATATGTTCAGCTGCTAAAAATAACTTATATAAAAGGGTGGTAAATTCTAATGTGTAACTGATTAATCTAAAATTGACGTTGGTTTTTGAAACACCAGGACCCTGAAGTTGGACATGATTGTGCTCCTTTAAGAATGCTCACTTTCCTTCCCTATGCTAATTCACCAAAGATATAGCCATAATGCACAACTTCCGTAAGAAATTCCATTCTGCTCCAGGACTCTTTCAAAGCTCAAAAATGTTTGAGAAATCTTTGATGGCAAATCATCTTATGTGCTAACTAATTTTGACGGCTTATATGAGTTTATGGTATCAAATACTATTACAGCACTATGATGAGCCACCACCTTCCCATTGTCTTCAGGTGGTGACAAGTGTCACAGTGAATAAGAAAGAAGGAAAAGAGAGAGAGACAGTTGGAAGAGAAAGTCAGAAAATAGGATGCACAAGCACAGGCTCTATTCACAGGTTTGGGTATTTTCATTCATCCACATCAGTTCTTATACAACTTGTCTTTAGCTTCCGTACATACATAACATGTTCTTACATTAAATGCAATGATAGTTCGATAATTAATGTCACTGAAGTCTAATCTCTTCAATCTGATCATGCCCACTAGAGCACTTGGGTTCCCCTTGCTCTTGAGATTCCAATCACCTAAGGCATTGTATCTGTAATAACTCCCTCCCACTGCAGATAAGGCTTGTCCTCAAGCCATAAAGTAGGGAACTTAACAATGAAATCTTGATAATCTTCCCACATGGCATCCTCACTATGCTCTCCCTACCATTGGATCACTAATTAGGTAATGGTAACAATTCAAATTTTTGATAATAATTGGTTGGTGAAGATGGCCTCATGATCGCTAACAATTATGATTGGTGCTCCATGAAGACTAATGATGTTACTGATGAAAGTGTGGGCAACCAAACAAGTGGTATAAGGGTGTTTAAGGGTTATGAAGTGCTTGTATTTGGAAAGCCAGTCAATGATGACCATGATGACAGTAAAGCCTTTGGAATTTGGCAATCCAAAGCTGAAGTCCATGGAGAGAGCACTCCATGGTTTGTCTAGAATGAGAAGGGGTTGTAGAAGTCCCCTCTTGAATTCCACCATGAAATCAAATCTCATAAGCTTGGCACCATTAGTTAATCATTGCTCAAGAATATACTTAAGGCTCTCATGATCCATGCAGATCATGAATGATGACCCTAAGTGGTTGTGCCACTATTGAACTGCCATTGTGAAAGCCTCCAATTCTTGTTGATAAGTGGGCAGCTTCCGTTGGCAATTCTTGAAGGGCTAGCAAAGATAAGCAACCACACATCCTTGTTGCATTAAGACTACTCCCACCCCCAACCCACTAGTGTCACAATCAATCGTGAAAGATTGGCTATAGTCTAGAAGAGTGAGCATAAGACCAAGTGTCAACACCTCCACGAGTCATACAAAAGTTTGTTCCAAAAGTCTTTTCCACAACTGTTTTTCTTTAGGGATATTAAAGGGGTGGGAATCCCTAAGAAATAGGTATACAGTAATATCCTACAATCTTAGGAAGCTCCAAGTCTTTAACCATGCATGCAATTGGCCACCGAGCAATGGCATTGAGTTGTTAGTCCTCAATAGCAACCCTTCAATGAAGATAGCATGCCCTAACTAGTGGATGTGTTGCACTCCAAAGAAACATTTTGACCACTTAGCCCAAAGCTCCTACTGTTGCATGATGCGAAGCACTGTCTAGAAGTGTAGTAGATGTTCATCCAACAACAAATTGTAGATAAGTAAATCATCAAAGAAAACTAGTAAGAATTTCCATAAGATATCTTTCAATACCTCATTCATCAACACTTGAAATGTGGAAGGAACATTGACGAGGTTGAAAAGCATGATGAGGTATTCAAAATGCCCATGATGCATCCAGAAGGCTGTCTTGTAGATGTCTTCATCCTTTATGCAAATTTAGTAATAATCAGAACATAGGCTGTGTTTGGTAGCACTAGCTCCAGCTGCTTAACTTTGGAAGACATGTTGGCTCTAACTCTAGCTCTTGAGGAGCTCCTAGAAGTCGTTTAGTTGGGACTACTAATGTCTTAGCTCTTACTTTTATTTTTTTTAAACTAATGTTATATCTTTTGATGATTATATCCTCACTATTTGTATTTAAATAAATATGGTGTATCAAAACATCTAAATATTGTTTAAATAAATATAGATGCTAAATATTATTTGCTTAAAACATATATATTGAATTTCATATACATCTAAACTAGAGATGTCAATGGGTCGGGCTAAAAATCACACTAAAATCATTCCAAAAAATTCCAAAAATACTAGACAATAAATCTACACAAAAAATCATTCAAAATTGCATCAAGAAACTCTCAAAAACTTCACTAAAAACTTAACTTTCAAATGAATTAAGTTTCACTCAGTTAACTCAATGAACTTAGTTCGTTGAGTTACTGACTAACACAACAGACCTAGGTATAACTCTACGAACCTGGTTTGTTGAGTTATAAGATAACTCTATGGACCTAGAGCTTAAGTTTACGGACTTGGTCCATTGAATTACGAGAAAACTCTACGAACTTGGACTTAACTTTATAGACCTAAGGTTAAGTCTACAGACCTAGAACTTAAGTTTACGACTTGAGTTATGAAGTTTTTTTTTTTTTTCATTGGTCTCACTAAAGTTTGACTTCAATCCGACTAAAATTTTTTATTTTTTTCTTCAGTTCAACCAAGCAAAGTGTTTTACTTTTTTTATTTTTTCCTTCGATCTAACCAAAAAATTTTACTTTTTTATTTATGCATCGATCTCACCAAAGTTTGGCTTCAATCTAACTAATCGAAGTTTTTTATTTTATTCTTCGGTCTAATCGAAGCCCAACTTCAGTCTAACCAAAGTTTGTTATTTTTTCATTGGTCTAATCGAATCTCACCTTCAATTAGGCCGATATAATTTCGTAAATAGGATAATTCAAATATATGCACAAATAGGATAGTTAAGTTCAAATATAATTGTATGAAACTGATAAAAAGTGATTTTAATTAAAAACCATTCAAATAAATTAGTGATTGAAAACATTCAAATAAAAATAAGCATGATTCAGATGACTCCCATCAATAAAAATATAGTTACCATATTCATTTAATAAAAATAAGTAAACAGCAGAACTTAATGAACTTGTATGTCCTAATAATTTATCAATAAGTTCATCATAATCCTATAATTTATCTACTTACAACAAGCGAACTATAAATCATATCATCAACATTCTAGTCTCTAAAATGTATCTATCATTTAAGGTATTATTATCACGTCTAATTTTAAAATTTAGTACACATTAATATGCTAGCATATACCAATACTACATTTATTGATTAATCATGTCTATCGTGTAAATTATATATGTATGGCTAATGTTTTTAAATTACAAGTGGATATGGCACAATTAGTATAAATCCATGATTAGAAAAAGTAAATTTTCTAATCGTGGATTTGAAAAGTAAATTATAAATGCAGCTACAGATCGAGTGAGAGGCTTCACTTGCTGAAAACAACCTGAACAGAAGACCTAGGTCGTCAAACCATCCTCCTTCATCAAGATCTTCAACAAGCTCTACTTCAAGGAGAATGCCACAGATTTCTTGCCTTAGAGGTGGAGGGAAGTTGTAGATCAGCATAGCGATAGACAAATAGCAGAAAAAATATACGTGACAGTCACAGATCATCACAATGGTAGATGAATAGCAGAGAAAAAATATCTACAACGGTCGCAGATCGACGAAAGAAAAAATCAGGTGAAAGAGAAACTTACTCCATTGCAGATCTGGTGAAAGTCGTGAAGGCGGAGGCGCTATTTAGGGTTGCGAAAGTGACGAAGCAAATGGTATTCTAGACTTTCGATCAACGACGCCTTCAAGGAGCTAGGAAAATATAACACCTGAAAATACACTATGTTAGCTGTCGCTCTAGCTCCAATGCTTTTAACGTCAATGAAGAGCTAGGTTGTTTGTTTAAGGCACACTCCTAACGTGCCTTCCAAGGCAAAGGCACACTCCAATGTCTCTACCAAATGCAGCCATAGATTCAACTTGGAAAATTTTAGTGTGGCTTTTACAGGGCCTATAGAATGTAGAGATAGGCCAACCCTTCAGTTGTCTATTAACCAACCACCTAAGTTAGACTTAAAACCATTACCTAAAAATCTAAAATGTGTTTTTAGGAGAAAATCAAGAATTACCTTTTATAATAGGGGTAGAGATGAGAGAAGATCAAGAGAGTAGGTTGATTAATGTGTTAAAAGAAAATAAAGTAGCTTTAGGATAGACTATGGTTGATATAAAAGAAACAAGTTCAACCATAGTTCAACATAAAATCAATTTAGAAAATGAACTACATGCTGTAAGAGAACCATAAAGGAGTTTAAACCCTAAGATGAAGGAAATAGTTAAGAAAAAAATCATAAAGTGGCTTAATAATGGAGTAATCTACCTTATTAGTGATAGCAATTAGGTGAGTCCAAAACATGCAGTAAAAAATTAGGAATTACAGTAATTGCTAATGAAAGTAATGAATTAATTCTTACGAGAGTACATTCAAGGTGGAGAGTGTACATTGATTATAAAAAATTAAATCTAGCCACTAAGAAAGATTACTTCTCTCTTTCTTTCATGGACCAAATGTTGGAAAGGCTTGCAGGGCATAATTTTTACTCTCTTAGATGGTTATTCTAATTATAATCAAGTTCTCATTGTCCCTGAAGACCAGGAAAAAACTACAATTTCTTGTTCATTTGGTACATTTACTTTTAAAATGATGCTTTTTAAACTTTGCAATGTACCTATTACATTCCAAAGATACATGCTTAGTATTTTTTCTGATATAGTAAAAGAATTTTTAAAAATATTCATAAATGATTTTTCAATTTATGAATATACTTTTGATAATTGTTTGCATCATTTAAACTTGGTCAAAGAAAAAATCATGTACTAAATTGAGAAAAATGTCATTTTATAGTAAGGCAAGGTATAATCCTAAGGTATGTGATTTCTAAAAGAGAAAAAGATAGACAAAGCTAAGGTTGAAGCACTAGCCAATTTACCATAACCTTCGCCTATTAAAGAAATTAAAGGTTTTTTAGGGAATATTGGATTTTACAAGAGATTCATTCATGATTTTAGTAAAATTACTAGGCCTCTTACAAACTTATTAATTAAAGATAGTCCTTTTGCATTTAATGAAAAATGCATCATTACTTTTAATACACTTAAAGATGCTTTAAGCTCCTCCCCCAATCATTCAAGTATCGATTTGGACTGAACTTTTTGACTTAACGTGTGATGTTTCTGATTTTACTGTTGATATTATTTTTAAACAAAGAATTGAAAAGAAACTTCATGTCATATATTATACTAGTAAAATTTTAAATGAAACTCAAATTAATTACCCCACAATCAAAAAAGAGTTTTTGGTTGTAGTATTTACCTTAGATAAATTTAGATCATACTTAGTAATCACATCATCATTCATACAAATCATACTACATTAAAGTATCTTCTTGCAAAAGAAGATACTAAGCTAAGGCTCATTAGATGAATTTATTATGATAGAAATTTGACTTGGAAATTAATGATACAATAGGAAGTAAAAATTTTTTTACTAATCATCTATTTAGATTAGAAAATATCCCTATACAAGAAAAACAAATAAATGAAAATTTTCTTGATGAACAATTGTTTAGTGTCTCCACGACACCTTGGTATGCTAATTTAGCTAATTTTCTTGCTACAAGCCAATTTCCTTTAAATTAGAATTATACTAAAAGAAAATGTTAAAAGCTTTATCTAAAAATTATTTCTAGTCTAATCCATTTTTATTTAAATATTATGCTGATCAAATCATACATAGGTATATGCTTGATGATGAAATTAAAAGTGTCTTGTCTTTTTGCTATGATCAAGCATGTAAAAGATACTTTAGTTTTAAAAAGATTGCTGTACAAAAATTTTACAATGTGATTTTTACTGACCCTCTTTATTTAAGGATGCTTTTGAATATTGTAAAAGTTGTAATAAATGTTAAAGAATGAGAGAGAGTACTAAGAGAAGCATGATGCTCCTCAATCCTATAGTGGAGGTAAAGTTTTTGATGTATAAGAGATAGATTTTATGAATCTATTTCCTAACTTTTATGGATATTCCTATATTTTGCTAGCAATTGATTATGTTTTCAAATAGATAGAGGCGATTCCAACCAAATCAAGTGATAAAAGAGTCGTGATTGAATTTATCAAATCATATATGTTCTCTAGGTTTGAAATGCCTAAGACTATTATTAATAATAATAGTTCTCATTTTGCAACAAAACTTTTAAAACCTTAATGAGGAAATATAAGATTACACATAAATTATTCACTTTTTATCATCCTCAAACTAATGGTCAAGTAAAAGTATCTAATAGGCAAGTAAAACAAATTCTTGAAAAAATAGTGAAACCACATAGGAAAGATTAGGCAATAAAATTAGATGATGTCTTGTCAATGTATAAAACAACCTTTAAGACTATTTTAGGGATGTCTCCATATAAGGTACTTTTTGGAAAAATTTGTCATTTACCTATTGAAATTGAACACAAATCTAATTTAGCAATTCAAGAGTGTAATTTAAATGAAAATGATGCTAGAAAATTAGGGAAATTGCAATTAAATGAAATTAGAAATGAAGTTTATGAAAACACTAAGCTAAGGAAAGAGTTTAGATTTTTCATGATAGAAAAATCCTTAGAAAGTATTTTCTTTCAATTCAAGAGGATTTGTTATATAATTAAAAAATGCATATCCATCCTGGAAAATTAAAATCAAGGTGGAGTGGGCGATATGTAGTAAAGTATGCATATAATCATAAGGCTATTGAATTGGATAAGAAAAAGGATAGGGGATCTTTTATAGTTAATGGAAAACGTCAAAAATTATTTTATAGAAGAGAACATGAACAAGAGAGAGAAGTATTAAGTGTTAATCTAACTGACCCTGCATATAGCTAAGTGTTGATAATTTTGAATTGCAGTTTCAATTTTTGTTAGTTAATTTTGTGATTGCCTTTTTTTTCTTTTTCTTATTTCTTGTGCAACAGTAATTTTAAAGTGGATACATGATAATTTTTGCATTGTGCATACCTTAAAAATAACAGACCCTCTACATGCTACTGAATAAATTTTTTTATTTTCAGTATAAATTGTTGCAATTAACTTTTACACTACATGGATACTAACTCTTGATTTTAATTGAGTGTAGAGCACAAATCAGAGAAATTCAGTTGGTACATGCAACGTTGGACTAGAGACAATTCAAATAGGCTTCAAAAGAATTGAGATACCAAGAAAAGAAAGGAAAGAAATGGGTGAAAATGTTAAGCAACTGAGAGAACAAGGGCTAACAATTGTAAGGTGTAATGCATCCAGAGAAACACCACAGTGAGGTTGACGATTCCAAGAATGAAAAAAGGGGAAGAGGGTGAGAAAAGGAAGAAAGAAAAGGGAATAAGAGAAGAAAGAATAAAAGAAAGAGGGAGAGGAAGAGGAGAGGAGAGAAGATAAAAGAGAAATAGAGTCATCAATTAATTTGTTAAGGAGAAAACTAAGAAAACTAGAAAGGAAAAGGATCCTCTTGTAAAAGATAGGCTAATGGTCTGCATCAGAGATTCTAGATAAGTATTTGAGATACAAGATGGGAAGGTATTAAGAACCTACCTTATTTGACCAAAGGTCAACCTCTCAAGTGTTTATGGAATAGGATTTTGGTTAAACTATAATGTTCAGCATGATGATGATGCAAAGGACGTATAGTAAAATGGTAGACCTCCAAGGATTCATGTGAGCTATAGACTGGAGTGATGAGATGAACTACAAGAGTTCATGCAGTGAAACTAAGGTTAAGTAAAACAAGATAAAATGCAAGGGAGTGTACAAGGATTCATGCAGAGACTCTAAAGGAAAGTAAATATGGACTGCAAGGATTCATGTAAGTCACAAAAACTAATGGCTAAAGCTAAACCTATAAGAATCCATATACATACAAGAGATTAAATGATGCAACAAACTTGTAAGGATCCATGTAGATTCAAGATCGTATAATAAAGGATAGACAACAAGGATTCATATTATCATCTAGATCATGAATACTAACTTATTGAATGCATGTATGATAGGCTAACTACAAGGATTCATGCAACAATTGATTGGAATTAAGACGATGGTTGATGAGAGAGTTAGCTATAAGGATCCATACAGCCACTTAAGGATTCTCCTAGTTATCTAAGCTAGATGAGAATCCCCTCCCCACATGCTACATGACTTCCAACGTTCTAAGATGTTTCCTTTCTTACCTATGTGATCATGAGTACCAGGGAGTTCTGAAAGCAAGACGTGTTCTTGCTGGAAATAGAGGTGTTCAGTGGGTTCAAATTCTATCATTCGAGTGTTGAAAGCTACAAATTGCAAGAATTCCAAGTGCTCAAAACCAAGGGGTATCAATAGGGATTTGCTCGTTGATTCCCCTATTCCTTATATTTTTCCTCTACTGACTATGATTCTCTCTCCAAAAATCTTTCTCACATTCTTCACTTTTTGACATTTTTCTTTTGTTCTCACCTTTCTGTCAATGTACTTTTCTTGCATTAACACAGTGATAGGAATAAAAGGTGGCTATTTCATTTTCTATGCTTCTACAACTTGTGTCATGCTCCAACCAATGCTACAAAGGGACAAATTTGTGATTCACAAAAAAAGCTTTGGTGCTCCCTACATGTACGCATATGGGTGCAGAGGCAACTACAAGGATGTTTAGGGAAAGGACTAAAGATGGATGTCAGGTAGATTCAACCGACAACCTGCAATCATCAAGTGAATGGTCTAATGAAGCAGTTCAATTTGACTAGGTGCAAACACAATCTAACTAAAGTGACGAAGTTGGAAGGTTTCACTCAACAAAATGAAAGAAGTTGGATTTTAAGGAACCTAATGAGAGACTAAATGTCAATGTCAAAATAATTCATTCGACATAGGTGAAAAGTCAAGTGCAAACACTCGAAAGGAAATTAACGACAGATGTTGGGTGAGTTCACCTGACAAAGAAGAAAAGTCGAGTCCAAAGACTAAAAGAAAGATAAAGGAGAAATGTCAAAAGGATTCATCCGACAATTAGCAATCATCAAGCAAAAGTCCAACAAAAAAGGTTTGATCTGGTCAAGTGCAAATATGGTTTGACTAAGAGGATGGAAAGGATGAAGTCGAGAGGATTTACCTGACAAAAAAGAGAAGTCAAGTCGTAGAACTCACAACACAACTAAGGATAGATGTCGAGTAGATTCACTTGACAAAGAAGAGTTAGATCTATAGATCTGAAGAGAGATAAGAAAGAAATGTCGAAAAAATTCATTTGACAAATCCCAAGAATCAAGTGACGATCACCAAAATAGATGTTAAGTCTAGAAGTCAAGTAGATTCACCCAACAACCAAGAAAAGTCAAGTCCCAAGACCTAAAGGAGAATAGCTGAAAATGATGGAGTTAAAACTAAAGGAGTGTGGTGAGTTAATGCCTAAGTTGTTGGATAGGTCAACAAGTTAAGGCTTGAGTCACCAAAGGAGTCAACAAGTTACCACTTAAGTTGTTGATAGAGTCAACAAGTCATCAACTAAGGATCCAAAGCGAGATGTTAAAAGGATTCATCTAACAATCCCCAAAAGTTGGGTGACAATCACTTGAAGAGAGGTTAAGGATAAATGTCAGGTGGCTTCACTCAACAACCAAAAAAAGTCAGGTCTAAGGACCCGAAAAGAGATAAGGTAGAGATGTTGGAAGGATTCATCCAACAATCCTCAAAAGTTGAGTGACGACCACCCAAGTAGAGGTTAAAGATGGTTGTCAGGTAAAGCCACCCAATAACCAAGAAAAGTCGAGTCTTTAAACCCAAAGAGAGATAAGATAAGGATGTCGAAAGGATTCATCTAACAATCCCTAAATGTCAAGTGACAATCACCTAAAGAGAGGACAAGGATGAATGTCAGGTGGCTTCACCCGACAACCAAGAAAAGTCAGGTCCTTAAGAGATGGACTAGGAATAGCTAAGCAAAGAAAAGATTGCTTGAATTGGATGCAAGATATCAATATAACGCAAGAGAGGGTTAAATTAAATGATAAATTCTATCCTGTTCAAAAGCATAGGCCCACTTGTTTTCAATTGTCAACCTATGAAAGGGATCGTTTTGTGTTAAAGTCCCATTATATTACATAATTGCCAAAATTTTTGAGGATCGAGGATGAAGACGCATATTGGTTTTTAGATGACTTTGAGGATGTTTGTCATCTGTGGGGGGTTTGTGCTTATAATAAATCTAAAGAAACCTTGGAAAAAGAAACCTTAAGAAAAGGTTTTATAAGGTTTCTTGTGTTTGTGCATGATGGAAACCTTGGAAAAAGATTTCCTAAGGTTTCCCAACACATTAATTTTCCTTTCCTCCCATTGTTGATCCCCCCCCTCCAAAACAAGGGGAAAACTTTGGAATCCCCCCCTATTCGAGCATCGTGATACTGAGGCCCCCTTGGAACTCTAGAATCCACCCCTATTTGAGCGTTGTGATCCCAAGCCCCCCTTTACATGCATCACCTACTGCATCCACCGCCATCTTGCCTGCCTAGTTCATCACTCGCCTGGTTTGTTGGCTCTCATGTCAGCCTAGTTCGTTACTCACTTGCTTCCAGTTTGCACAATTCATTACTCGCTTACTTCCAATTCATGTGGTTCATTGCTCACCTAGTTCTCTATTTGCACAATTTTGATTCTCTATCCAAGTACATAAATATTGTCAAGACAATGCTTCACTCATCTCTTCTTCTTGTGATCTAACGGGTGGAAGCCTCCATCACCTCCTCTTGAGCCTACTATGAAGACCATTTAATTTTTGGTCAGCTTGTTTAAGTATGACAGTGGTCTAATTTTGGTATTTACAGATAATGGTCTGATTTGATTGTTGGCTATTGATTTAACCAAAAATAATGGTATTCAATAACCTAGAGAATGGCAAAAGCTTCAGCCAATAATAAAAGCTTTAGCAATCAACGACGAAGGTGACAACACATAGATAAATCAATTTAACCTTCGACAATTCAAAAACATCTCTAATTCTAATGATCTCATAAACAACAATCATGAAAGGAACATTCAAACCCTAACAATACCCAAAATAAATATTATTTTGGTGTCATTAATCTAAAAATACAATCCAAATTAGCAAAAAATACTGATCCAGATCAATTTTTTAATCCTTGATCTGAGTGTAGGGTATAGATATTGTGTTCTTCATCATTATATCTCATAAAACATAACAATCAAATTCTGTGTTTGGTCTACTCATCATAAGTAGGATTGCTGGTATGTCTTCTAATTTACACTTGAAGAGTTTTGTCTTTTGTAACAAGTCTAATACATATTTTCATTTCACAAAGAAAGCCTCCCCATGAAGTATACAAACTCAATTATTATAAAATACTTAAGTTTGCCCATATGCTTGTAACAGCATGTTTTCTTAGGTACTCCTTTATATCAATTATGATTGCATTATCACTACCTTAAGTTTTAATATTAAAGTTGCCTAAAGAAAAGAGCATAAGACACTAGAAAAATGTGATAGATCCTCGTCATGACATGAAGGCATTAAAGAGAAAAAATAGTCAAAAATATGGAGCTAAACACTATGCCACCATATGAACTTGAACAAGTCATCTTAGATGCTGCATATCATATTGGTCTAACTTTCAAAAAAGAAAGTTTCAAGGGCAACATAGCTTCCCAATACATGTTTGACATAAGCCAACTTAGTTCCTTATTAAACAATTCCTAAATCCAAACACAAACTGATCATTTGAAACATAGAATGTGTTAGCCAAATCAAGCAATCATGACCCAATGATCTTAATTAGTCTTCCTAGACCATTTCATCCTCAACTATTTCTTCATCACTACCATTTCCAACATAAAGACTAAAGAAAACATCAAAAAACTACAATTTTGAAACCAAAGAATAACAACAGAAGAAAAACAGTGTGTAACCTTAAAGTGCGACTAAAGCAACAATTAACACTGACCAATTTAAGCAAAAGAAATTCAAATAATAAAATAAAGTACCTTGGCGACACTAATAGTTTGTTGCTCCATTGCTTCATGAATGGTTGCCATGTCATGCTGCCGCATGCTAAAAATATAAAATTTATAACCAAATAACAGTCATGTGTATATCCTTATCTAAATGAAATTTCTATTACTTAAGTGGTGTTTGTACTCTTAGAAAATGAGGAAAAGAAAATTCCATAAAAAATTTCATGATTTGCTAGCACATAAAAGGTGAAGTTTTCCAAATTTTCCAACCTTACACTCTTACAATTCATTTTCCATCCACAATCTAAATTAGACAAATCGAGTGCCCAAGGGTTCCATTTGTGCAACGTCGAGAGTTCAATATGTGCAACTTAAGCACCTGAAGGTTCAATTCGTGCAACACCAAGGATTCAATATAGGCAAATCAAGCGCCCAAGAATTACAAATTAGGAGCGATTAAATTAAATGATTAGATTTAAATTGGATTTAAGGATTTAATCAAGTGATTAAGGATTTGATTATAAATTAAAAATAAGTAGATTAGGGATTACTCATGAGATTACATTAAGTAATGTGAATAATTTAATTAGGTGATTCAAGTAATTTAAGTATTTTAATTAAGTAATTTAAGGATTAAATTAGATAATTTTCTACTACATGTATAAACACTCAAATTTCAAATTCTAGTATTTTCATTAAGTACACAAACATCAAGAAAACGACAAAAATGAAACTAGTTTCTATCATTCTTTTCCATCATTTTCAAAATTTTCTTTATCTTCCATTTCTCTTGTTTTTCAAGTAGGCAAATGAGTCCTTAGTCCTCAACTAAAAATACACCTAATCAGAAATAATTAATATATATTCTTACTTATATGAAATTTCCAAAACTTAGTCCTCAACTAGATTTACAACCAAACATAAATAATTTATAAAACCAATCAAATGAAAGAAACCAATTTGAACATCCAACTTCCCCTAAATTCAGGGAAAAGTTAAATAATTAAAATCTATAAAGCAAATTTCTTGCCAAAGTAGTTTCTCTTTGGCACTGTTGTTAATTAAGCTATCTTTCAAAAAATTGGGAATAATTGTATTTTTAGAAATGACCCTTATAATGAAGAGGGGCATGTAAACCTACATGAAGTCTGTATAAGAACTGGAAGTATATGGTACCATGCAATGGGCTTTGAGGTCCATAGAATTTTATTAGAGGTATTTTTTCCCATGTTTCCATCAACATGTCACATTGTCAAAATTTTATTGATATACACCACTTTCTAAACTCACCAAAGTTTGACAAGAAATTCAATTTGAATTTCTTATCAGCATGTTGCTCGAGTTATTAATCTCCAATTTATCTCAAACGAACCTTATTAATTAATAAGATTCAGCTTACTAGAAAGAAGTTGCAAACGGTTTGGAGACCACTCTCAAAGATGACACTATGAACTGACGTTATATCAACAAAATATGGATATCCTTTCAACAGGCAAGTTCACCATAAGCCAACTAGATGGAAGACCTTGTAGGTTGCTTGGTGTCAGGTAGCACAATCTGCCAAGTGGATTGGAGGATTGGGACACATCAACTTCTAAAAGAGTGGTGGATCCCTTCGGGTATTATCTCTAATTTTGTGGACATAGTGGTTGGACTAGAAGATTTGACAGTGGTTGATGTGGCATTTGACAACAACGTGCTAGATAGTATTCCCCTCCCCAACAATATCACCTAGGAAATTCACAACAGCCTTCGACTCCTCATTAATGAGGATGAGGACTTCAAATAGATCTAGACTGACAATGACAAACTCAGTTAAATCAGCATAAGAAGCCACTAGGAAAAAGAGGGAGCTGATTTGATAGAATGAGTTTATGGATCAGATTTATATTCCTTTGGAGATTTCTACACTCTATCCTTCTAGCAGAGATTAACATTCAAAAGAAAGGATTTTAGCTAGCATCATGCTCCAAGTGCTGCAACTTTTAGAAATGAGAGAATTCCTCCCACCACCTTTGCTTTAAATGAGAACGGACAATCTTAAGCAAAATGCAGATTAACCAAAAGCCTAAGATTCAACTTGCAAAGTTAGATAGATTAGGAGTGTTTTGTCTTAAGCTCCCTGGTCAAAAAAAGCAAGACTCTATCGCACAATGCAGTGAAGTTCTTAGTGGCTAATGTTCTGTAGGAGTGCTAGAAGGAGAAGTGTTTACTGGTTTTTAAGAATAGCAAAGACTCTTTCAATAAGATTAAGTACAAAGTTAAACCTACCATAAATATCCTTTCCCATATGTCCAACAAAATTAGATACCAAATGGACGCAATGATTCTACATAAGGGGCTTGGTTTTAAGAATTTAGACACCAAAGTGCCCAATGTTGAGTAGATTGGTTGGGAAAAACCTTTGCAACCATGGCTAAAGCTTATGGTAGGGTCAATTTGGACAAAATTGCAATGGGAGGAGGCTTATTACAAGATGCTGATAGTGACCTCGTGATGACTTTTTACAAGACCTATAAGCAAACCAATGTGTTAATTGCTAAGTGTTACGCCCCACATAAAGTTAACTCACAAGTAGTGAGCCAATGAGATTAAGGGTTGATGGGTGTGAAGAGTCACAAATGAAGGGGAGCCTTCACCTACAATACAATAACATTGATGAGAGTTGGTCTACCAACCAAGAGGACATCAAGTGGAGCATCAACGGTTACAAAAGATTGAAGGTTGCATGCAAGTGACTAAAAATAGAGACAGCCAAAGGAGCACGTCCATTAGCACGTAAAGTCAACACATACTAATAAGAGCACTGTTGGAGAGACCATTACAAAAGACAAACAATCACACCAAGTGTAACAATAAAGGTCAAGAGACATAGCTCCTCAATGAGAGTTGAGTGTAGCCTATATAAAGGACTCAAAGTGGCAAAGCTGGAACACACTATCACACACAACCAAAGACTCTTCATAAGTAAAGGTGAGTCACTGAACATTAGAAAGCAAGTACTACTGTGCAAAAATTCTATAGGTAGATGAGGTCATTGACTTTTCAAACAAGGAGTTCAAAACAAGCTAATTGAAGATCAAGATCTCTAATACCGATGGGTTTCCATCAACTCACAAGAAAAACCCCATGACACTAAGCTCCAAGCTTAATACCATGGTTTAAACATGTGCAGGGATTTAGGTTTCAATATAGAGCTCATAGAGGATGAGATCGACTCTCCTTCCCCCTTTACTATCATTCAAAACAATCAATGCATAGCAAAGTAGGCTTTGTCAATCTAGCCTGATCTTTATGGGCTTGTCAAGCAAGTGCACCCCTTTCAACAAGTGGCTTAAGAAGCCAACCAAGTTTTAGACTCCCTAACTAAGCAAAGGTTCAAGGATGGACAAAGAAGACTCTTCAAACACATGTGAGATCTTTTGATGGAGTCACAAAGGCAATAGTAGATGGATAGGATGGATGTTCCTAATAGTAGAGTTTGCTAATGGTTTTATTTAAGGTATCGTATTTTTATAGTGTTCAAGTGAAGGGGTTTGTCCCCTTTTGTAAATCTCCTTATGTTTTGGCCCTCACCACGTAAATAGATCAGGAATTTAGATCAAATAATAATAATATAAGATTCAACCCATTCATTTTCCAAGAAAAAAGGTTCCCTTAAGATTTTTTGTAATCTTTGGTCACCATCCAAAATCTTCCCTTGCAATATTTGATTGCAAAAAAATTCCTTGGTCACTCAAATTTCAATATAAAACTTCAAGATAATCTAAAATCTTCAAATTATACTTGAAAAAATAACACAATAAATTATAGGGTCTATATGCTTGTAAAAAACCACAAAACCAAACAACAAAACATAGAAAAATAAGGCATGACTTAACTTCTTTTGAAAAAATATAATTCAATACCATGAAAAGTGTTTAAAGGGTCATAAGCATTGTTATTGCCTCCTAGATGCTATCAACATACTTTCCTTAACCATATCTCATACTTTCCTTCCATTCAACAAAATGATTCCATGACATGATGGTGTCATAACATCTTTGATGATCTATTACTATCCCACAATATTCAATATCAAGCACATACTCAAGATAGCCAAAATGTAAATAATGTTATTCATACTTTTCAAGCTTTTTCACCATTTCATCATATATCTTCATCCCTTCTCATTAATGGATGAGGTGACCTCCATGACTTTGATGACTAGTGACTCTAGCCATTTTAGTGACTTTGATGACTTAGAGCAAAAGTATATCTAACATTGCTTCATAAACTCTATTAATAATAATCAAACTAAGATACTCATTCTCCCTATTGACTATAATAGGTATGTATCTTTTGCATTTGCCTATGGTTATTTTTCTCTTCTTCTATAATGGTAAGAGAATGGTTGATATCTAAGTTATCTTCTTGCTCCATGATCATCATCTTCTATAAAATGTGCAAAATATTACTACTCGATAAGGGATTAAGCATCCTTTATTCTTTTTCATCATTATGTTCTCCAAATCATTGTTTGTCTCCATCTCCTTCACCACTACCATTGTTGTCATCATTGTCCATATCAAATAATATCATAATTCGCCAACTTAAAAACAACCTAAATCAATCAATCCTAACCAAAACTAAATAATAATTCGTCCAAAATGTGATTGGAACCAATAATGTTATAGGATTAAATCAATCAAGACAAAAATAGATACATATCACTAAAATTTTACTAATACAAATCAAAATAGAACACCAAGGTTATGCATCATCCTCAACATGGCAAATCCAATGCCCCACCACTTCAATTGTGATGCACCATGAAATGCCTACCAATAAACTTCTCCATACCATTGGATTTCCACTACATGAACCAACTTCCGTTGGGCATAGGAGATGTCATCTAAGCTTGGAACGCTTGACCAACCACCCATTAAAGTATTTTTTATATAAGGTCCTTGGCCATGCAATCTCTAGCATATGATGAAAGTCCCTTGTCTTTAAAGGAAAAGGAGGCCCAAAGTGGCACCTAAACACAATCATGAGTGATCCAACCTTGATAATGCCAAGAAAACTAAAGGTCTATGGTGGAAGAAGAGGAACATTGGATGAAGTGGTGAAATCTAAGGTTTCTTCACTACTACTTTCAAGAGGCAACTCTCTCCAAAACACAGACAAGCATACCTGACAACCTCTACACGAATTCACCTCACAAATAAACTTTGCAGTAGGGAGAGAACATCAATAGGATTCAGTAGTTGTCCTTTATAGAGTAGGAATGCTACCTTATACACGTCGACAAAGGATGCACCCGCACGTTCAATGCATCGATAGGTTCAACGCAAGGGTTACATTGGAGACACCCTCAACAGACATGTCGGTGGAGGTGAACGGGGAGTGATACACAGTTGACAGAGCAATGGTGAACAGGGTGGACAAAATCAACAGAGAAGTCCCTACCTCATTACTCTAATACCATATGAGATTAGGGTTAATCCATAAAAGAGAAAGGAGATTGTTATTTCTTGATCAAGGATTAAGTACACTATTTATATCCTAATAGGGATAGATGGATCCATAATCAGATCCTATCGAAAACCTACATTACAATAGTTATAAAAACTTTTATTTACTTTCTGTATTGTACACAAATAGTCTTTCAAGGGGAATATTAGATTTTTCCTGATTTTCTATAATGTATACAAACAACTTTTTTTTTACTTTTCTAACTTTTTATTTCCAAACATTCTAAACATTTTATTTCCTATATTTTCTAACTTTTCAACATTTACAAACAAACCCTCAATAGTAGACATCTTCCATCAATTTTTTCAAGAGTTAGAAGATGTTTTCTATTAGAATACTAGACATGATGGAAGTGAATTATTATTCATGAGCAAAGATATGACTTCTATTTATAAAGATTACATAAAAAAGATAAAATACACTTAAACAATGTGAAATTAAACTTATGATACACAAATAATCTAATACATCATTTATTCTAACACTCAATCTCAAGTTGGAGCATCTAACTTACAATAAGCCCATACATAAACAAATTATAACAAAATAAACTATGATAATAAACAAGCATAACTAGTAGTAGCAATGTTATACAAGCAAAACAAATGATCAAATCTTAATTGACTATAATAAAACAACTATAAACATTAATACATTGTTAACATCATTAAACTTGATCAACGTACATGTTGGAGTTATTATTATATGAATGGTGTAAATGGGTAAACAAACCTTAAGGATCCATTTAGTCATGTACTTATATGCTTGATTGTGTAATGAAAACCCTAATGATCATTATGCCCTAATTAACATGGTATAAAGAGTACAAGACTATTAGCCTTCTCTAGCAGCATTTTAAGCTCTCCCTCCCACCATGTCCCTCTCTCTTTCAACATATGATAACTCCACTAGGGCTGTTGAAGAAAGCACATATGCCCTAACATAGTGCACATCCTCTCTTCTAACATATGACTCCACCAATGTCATCAAATAGAATGTGTCTATCCTCATAGCTTGTTCGCCTTCTTGCGAACATGGGTTTCCAAGGGGCACTCAATGTACAATGTGTGACAAATGTAGATGAGCATCTCAATGCTCATAACACCAAAGAGGTTAAGAAGCTATAGTGGAATATGAAACTAGTAATATGCTACATTTGAAAGGTAGTGGCTCTCCTTAAGGTTACAATTCACAATACACAATTGTTTTCAAAATTACAAACAATAGAAATATATACAATAGGATGTTTGGACACCTAGATGGATACCCCAAACATCTAGATGGAAACCTCAAAAACCTAGACCTAGAATATCCAAAAATCTAGATGGTGAATACTCAAATGAACACCTAAATGACTAGACAATGAACTAGGTTGGAAAATTAAGCCAATTTGTCTAACTTCCTATTACATATTCTCCCCTCAAACCCAATCTTGCCCTTAAGGTTTGGAAATTGCACTAGTAGTTTGTCATAGTCCTCCCACATAGCTAATGATGCTTCCTTACTCATCCATTGTACCAATATTCATGTGATGGTTACATTGCCTTGCTTGTCCATTTGTTGCTTCAAGATCTTGTATGGTTCCTTACTAATAACTAGATGTGTAATGGGTACTTCTAGACTAGTCATTGTCTTTATCAATCCCACTTATCTATGTTACAATGATACATAAAATACAGGACGAATTCTAGACTCTAATGGCAACTTGAGATGGTAAGCTACCTTCCAAACATGTGCTTTCACTTGGAATGGGCCATAGAAACAAGTGGCTAACTTCCAAGATGAACTAGAGCTAATGTTGTGCTAGTGGTACAATTGTAATTTCAAGTAGACTCAATCACTCTCCTAGAACTCATCTTCTCAATGATGGCTATTTGGCATGTTATAACTTCTTGAATAATTCATCAGAACTCCTTAGTTCCTCATCAACTATTGCCACTCTCATGGTGTCTAGTATGTACAACAACAGGGTTGGTGCCAAATTTGAGAATAATTCTAGATGCACCAACCAACTTGTTGTCATACTAACCATGTCTATATTTGTGGTAAAAACCAACTTCATTTAGTTAAGTTTTCGAGGGTGCCAAGATGTCACCATAAATAAGGTGTTTACTAGAAAATCACCTTGTGATAGTTTCTTTCCAGATTGGTTCCCAAATTTCTGATATTCCCAAAGCAAAATTCTAGACACCTAGAAAAGCATTCCCAAGTAGTCTACTGCTAACTTCCACCGCTTAGCCAAACCATAGTTAATACTAGATTTTCTGCATTTCCCAAGGCGACATTTTGGACACTTGAAACAAACATTTCAGGTATTCTGCTAAAGACCTCCACTACTTAGTCAAGCTGTAAATGATTTCGAATTGATTCCTAAGGCAAAATCCTAGACACTTGGAACAAACATTCCAAGTAGTTTGTTGGAGGTTTTCACTATTTAATCAAGCTGTAATTGACTCTGGATTTTCCAGATTCCCAAGACAAAATTCCAAGCACCGAGACAGACATTGCAGGTAAACTACTAGAAGTTTCCACTACTTAGTCAAACTGTGATTGACTCCAAATTTTTTGAATTCCCAAGGTGGAACTTCAGACACCTGGAACAGATATTCCAGGTAATCTGGAGGTTTCTACTACTTAGTTAAGTTGTGGTTAACTCTAAATTTTATAAATTCCCAAGGTAGAATTCCAAACACCTAGAACAGACATTCCTAATAATCTAATAGAAACTTCCACTACATAAGTTAAGCTATAGTTGACTTCGAATTTTCTAAATTTCCTTAGGCAAAATTTTGAACACTTGGAATGGACACTCTAGGTTGCTCATAAGAACTTTTTGCTACGTAGTCAAGTGGTGGTCATCTCCAAATATTCTAGACCTCCAAAGACAAACTTCTAGCTATTTCAAATGGATGTTCCAGAGTTACCTATTGAAAGTTTCTCTTGCTTAACCAAGTAAGCACAATCCCCAGAAACTCTAATTATTCAATGTAGATACTTCGGGTCTCCTAAGTGAAGTTTTGTATATCTTGGTTGGAAGTTTCGATTTATTGTAAAAGGATGGTTGAGATTTTATATGACCCTTCATTTCCCAAACTTTTTGAATGCTCAACATGGAGTTTTGAATTATAGCTATAAAGTTTCTAATCATTTTCCTGGAAAATTCTCTCCTCCTCCTTTTCAATAGTAAGGACACCCTTCTGTGTTTTCCTTTTTTGCTAATGTATGTGTTAGAGTGTTATTATGTATGAAGTTGTGTATGTTAGGTTAGTTGGGTATATGAATCCTTATATGGATCCATCCTCCTATATATATATTTATTTATTGTACTTCCTAAAAAAATACAATGCAAGTGAAGGCTTCTTCTCTCCTTCACCACCACTTCAACATGGTATAGAACTAGGTTTCCTTTTTTTCGGTCCTATTTGGAGGAAGGAACACACACATCTGAGGAAGGAACGTGCACGTCTCTGCCTGAGGAACAAGCCCAAGGAACTCGACCAGTCGTTTTGCATGAACTCACGTGACCTACGCATGTCTAGCACAACGTCAACCATGCCCACGCGACCAGCATGTCAACCGCACTTGACCTACGTGCATCCTGTGCACGTCCTGCACGTAGTTACGCATCCTACACGCCTGAAGGGGGAATGTCCGTGCATGTCTTGCACATGTCTAGTGTGCATCCTACGTTCTTCTTGTTATGCTTCCTTGCATACCTTTGATTTCTTAAGAACTTCAGATCCATCTCTTTTATGGAGGTGTGTCTGCATTTTGTACGACTGGTTGTGCGCCATATGGTTCTTCGACTTCGCCATTTAGGTAGTGAAGAACACGAAGAACAAGGATCAAAGATGAAAACATGCCTCACTATAGTGACTACATGCTGATTGTGACTAGTGGAGGATTCTAGGTGCAAAAAGTGACTGTTAAATCCATTGGTGTTGCAAAAGGTGGCTATTGAACCTACAATCTTGTTTTGGGATGGCTTTCAAGGAATCGATGATCCGTCCCTTATCTAGACCATCAGTGAAACTCAATGAGCTTAATTATCATACATGGTCCTTGAGTTTTCTTACATTTGTAGCTGCACAAAGAAAGAGCAAGCATCTTACTCAATCACCGGTGAACATCAAGGATGTTGCATATGATGACTGATTTGCTAATGATGCCACTGTCATCATTTGGTTGGAAAACAATATGGAATCATCAGTTGCCAAAGGTGTAATGATGCTTCGTCCAGCCAGGTTAATCTAGGACACTCTCAGGCAGATGTATGCAGAGGAAAGAAATATTCTGAAGGTTTATAACATCTACAAGAAGATTTTCACACTCAAGATAGGTGGTCAGTCTATGCAGGAGTACTATGAGACTATGAAGTCTCTCTTTGAGGAATTGAATGTCCTTCAACCACCGACCACCAACCTGGCGACATTGCAATACTACAGGAATGACTTACAGGTGGCTGTCTTCTTGTTTGGCCTTCCCTAGGAGTTAGTGTCCTAAGTCCAAGGCCATCTGCTAGGGGGAGATACTACACTTGATCTAGGATCAGCTTTTGCTAAGGTTTTACACATATCCAAAGCTAGAAATCTAACAAGTACTGAAACTCAGAACAACTCTACTTTGGCAATTAAGGGAACACAGAATAGACAGGATAGTCGTCCCAACTCAGGATCTGGTCAGGAAGGCATTGGGCGACGTTGGGTTCCTTGCATCTACTACGGGAAAGTCAATCATTGGTTAGAAAAATGCTGGGAAAAGTTTGATAAACTTGCTTGGGCAAGGGCAGTGACAAAGTTCCATAATACGTCAGCAGAAAGTAGTACCTCTAATGAAGCTTCTGTGGTGATCACTCAGTAGGAATATGAGAGATTAAAGCAGGCACAGGACTCCAACCCCCCTACTGTTACGTCCTTGGCTTCTACTTTTGACATGGTTGTGTGCACAAGTGAGGCACCAACTTGAATTGTTGATTCAAGTGCATCTCAACACATGACAGGCTACCCTTCTCTTTTCTCCCGCCTCCAAAAAATTCCCAACCTTCAAAATGTCACTGTAGCTGATGGTCACTCATGCCCAATATCAGAGCATGCCACAGTTGATGCCACTACTGATATCCGGTTTGAGAATACCCTTCTTGTCCCTAAGTTTTCTATAAATCTACTATCTATTAGTTCTATCACAGTTCAATTACACTATTTTGTGACTTTCTTTCCTTTCCATTACACCTTTTAAGATCTACAAATGAGGATGAGAATTGGTTTAGACCATAAGAGAAGCACTAAGGAGTATATTCTTGCTCAAGATGCGCTTTCACGTGGTCTTGTTACCTCGTTGTCCTCTATTACCGAGTCATCTCTTCTCTAGCATCAACAGTTTGGTCATCCCTCCATCCACAAACTTCGGTAGACATTACCATGAGTCGATGTTTCTGAGTTTGAGTGTGAATCTTGTCAACTGAGCAAACATTGTTGTTCATCTTATCCTCATGTTTCTCTCACTAAAAGTCTTGCTATGTTTGATTTAGTCTATTGTAATGTATGGGGTCCTAGCCATATAACTTCTTCTCATAGTTATCGGTACTATCTTGTTATTATTGATGATTTCTTGCAGGTATGTTAGGTGTATCTTTTAAAGGATAGAAAGAACATTGTTATATCTATTGAGACTTTTGTTCGTGAAATTAATACTCAATTTTTTGTTACACCAAAATGTCTTAGAACTAATAATGTTCTTGAGTTTGTTAGTATTCAGTTCCAAAACTTTTGTACTTCTAATGGGATTATTCACCAGATGATGTGTCATTACACCTCTCAACAAAATGGGATGGCTGAGAGGAAACATCGTCATTTGTTGGATATCACACGGACACTTCTCATCCACGTGAATGTTCCTAAATATCTTTGGGCTGACATTATCCTTACCGTAGCCTTTCTGGTTAATCGAATGTCCTCTTATCTCCTTGGAGGGAAAATTCTTTTACATCGTCTCTATCTTAAGGGTGAGCTTTTTACTCTAACTCCTAGAGTATTTGGGTGCACTGCCTATGTTTAGGATCTTAGTCTTGGCCTAGACAAGTTTGATGCTCATACACTCAAGTATGTGTTTGTAGGATACTCTAGAACTCAAAAAGGGTATAGGTGTTATCACCCTCCTACAAAATGCTATTATACCTCTTCTGATGTCACCTTCTCTGAGGATCAGCCTTACTTCTCCCAAAGGGCCAAGTCTTCAGCAGATCAAAAATTATCCAACTCTTTTTTGCCGTGTTCTACTCTTGTCTATCTTGATGATCCTACTGTGGTTGAGTCCCTTATTATTGTTAAAGAGGACCATGGTGTTACAGAAAGACCACTGCAAGTGTATCAAAGGTGATAGCGACCCGAGGTTGACTCATCGGCTCCACCAAGGACCTCCTTGAATGCAAATCATACAACACCCTCAAATGAATTGCTCATTTCCCTACGCAAAGGTACACGTACTTGCACACAATACTCTATCTCACAATTTGTTTCCTATGATCACCTTACTTCTTCCTATCATTGCTTTACCTTATCTATCATGTCTAAGATTGTACCTAAGACATATCAAGAAGTCTTGCAGTGTCCCACTTGGAAACAGGCCATGGACCAAGAAATGTAAGCTCTGTGGTCACACGGCACATGGGAGCTGATTTCATGTTCTGCTGATGTCAATCTAGTCTCTTGCAAGTGGATCTTTACTGTGAAGTTTAAACCTCATAGTACAGTGAAAAGGCATAAGGCACATCTTGTTGCAAAGAGGTTTACTCAAGAGTATGGTATTGATTATGCTAAAACCTTCTCACTAATGGCTCGTCTCAATTCTATCAAAATGTTACTATCTGTGGCAGTCAGCAGGGGGTGAGAACTCCATCATCTTGATGTGAAGAATACTTTTTTATATAGAGATCTAGCTAAAGAGGTGTACATGGCCCAACCCCTAGGGTATGTTACCCAAGGTAGGCAAATGGTTTGCAGACTAAAGGTTATTTATAAGTTGAAGCAAAGTCCACAAACTTGGTTTAAAAGGTTGAGTGGTGTCTTATTTACTAGAGGATTTCGAAGATGTGCTATTGATCATTCAGTTTTTATTCACAGATTTGACAAAGGGTATATTATTCTGAGTATATATGTTGATAACATTCTTGTCACAAGTGATGATAGTGAGGATATTATCAAAATCAAGGCACATCTTGCCAAAGTCTTTGAAACTAAAGACTTATGACAACCAGGATACTTTCTAGGTGTTGAGTTTGCATTTTCCAAAAGGAAGATGATGTTGTCGCAGAGGAAATATGTTCTTGATTTGTTAACAGAGACAAGTAACCTAAGGTGCAAGCCTATGGCCACACCAATTGAGCAAAGTTTCATTTTTTGGAATTCTTCATCAGAACAACTACCAAATCTCAGTAGCTACCGGAAGTTAATAGGCAAACTCATTTATCTTATTCTTATTAGGCCTATCATTGCATACACTGTAGGATTGTTTAACTAATTTATGCATCAACCTAGAATGGTGCATTAGCAAAAGGCCCAATGGGTGTTTGCCTATATCAAAGGCTCTCTAGGGAAAGGATTGT
The DNA here is from genome assembly GCA_036874045.1 of Cymodocea nodosa. Classification (NCBI taxonomy): domain Eukaryota; kingdom Viridiplantae; phylum Streptophyta; class Magnoliopsida; order Alismatales; family Cymodoceaceae; genus Cymodocea; species Cymodocea nodosa. The sequence continues at coordinate 12,891,060 of CM072342.1, read as the reverse complement.
TGTATCAGGATCATAAACATCTCAAGGTTGAAGCTTACTCAAATGTCGACTTTGCAGGAGACAAAGGAGATAGGAAATCTACTTCGGGGTATGATATCCTACTCTAGTGCAAAGGTCGAATATAGAGCTATGAGATTTACTGGATGTAAAATGGTATGACTTAGTTCTCTATTAAAAGAACTAAGACTAAAGGTTAAAGAACCAATCATTATGCACTGCGACAACCAAGCTACTATTTATATTGCCAAGAATAAAACCTTCCATGAACGCACCAAGCACATTGAAATAAACTGTCATTACATCTAGGATTTGATCACAAAAGAAGTTGTTCACACACCTCACATATCCTTCATTAAAGAACGTGCAAACATTCTTACTAAGGCACACATTGAAGAACGTGCAAACATTGAACTATAATTTGGATTTTATTGAAATGTAACCTAAATTTTTAATCATTTTCAGTTATTTATACATGATTTAGGACTTTTCCCATACATACAACTACTATATCTTTATCTAATTGATATTTTATACATAATAATTGTCTAAAAGAATTATCAAAGTATTTTTATATACTTATCATAACTTATTTTATCTTATCCTTAAGTTTCAAATTGAAATTTGAAGTTTTTTAGTTATTTCCACAGAAGTAATGTGTTTCCACCCATACGATCATCAATCCTCAATATGTTTTTTTTTTCAAATGACTGATCCTTTATACGATATTGATATTTGAATCATCAGCCAATTGCACAATAATTTCCAAAATACTCAACAATGTAAAGGACAATAATTTCCTAAATACTCAACAATGTAGAGGACATTGCCCACTTAATTTCTCCCCTCCATCTAGCCAAGTGCATCTAAGATACCTTGCACACAACTTATAAGAATAGGTAATATATTTCCCACGTTTTTGAGGCATACAAGCACTCCTTCACTTACTAACAAGGGGACAATACAGTGCACGAGTATTACAACTGTAATGCAAGTGTTGCTTGATGAACACAAAGTATACCAATCATTCATTGCAAATGTTACAATGATTAAATGCTACAGGGAGGAACTTGTTGTTGCCATCTTCCTCGTCAACCTTTGCCTTAATCTCACTTCACAAATCTACAATCAAATATTTAAGTTGAACACTATACCATCTCTACAAACAAACATTTAACCAAATACTTCACATTTCCACTGCTACTCCATCTTCCTCCATTTGTGATGCAACAAACCAAGCAAAAACCTCTAGCAATTAATGTAGTCATAGTTCGTCCTCTCCTTTATAGGACCAAGGGCAATTCAGCAATCACGTACACAATCCCTGTATTCACTATGGAAGAAAAAATGGTTCATCTGAGAAAATTCAGGAGGTCATTGTCAACTAAAGTTTTCTCGAACAACCAAATTGTGGAGACCGACAATTCTTGTGCATCTTAGCACACAATAAATAACTCCTAGGCTGCTGATTATAACAAGTATCTTCTTTTTCATACCCAGCAAAATGAACCCACTATAATTGCTTATGTGATGTCCTCTAGTATATTTACCTTACACACACTAGCCCTAATGATTTGTAGATTTTTAATTCAAGAATATGACGAAGAGCAATAGTGGTGACTTCAACAAAGCCATCAGCAATGGTAGTTGGGAGGAGAGTGTAAGGCTTTTCTCCTACCTACCAAGATTTCTTACACTTAATGAACTCTTAAAACTTGAGCTCTAATACTATATTGGAATATTAAAAATGATGGAAGTGAATTATTATTCATCAGCAAATATAAAATCATTATTTATAAAGGCTACATTAAAAAGATATGACACACTTAAACAATGTGAGATTAAACACACAAAACACAAATAACCTAATACACCATTTATTTTAACACATTCACACAAGGAAGAAAACTCTTCATCCCTTTTATATTGAGTCAAACAAATCAGGCAAACCATTTGATGCATCTTACCAAGTGATCAAATGATTGTAGGCAAAGAGGAACCTAGCCATTGCCTAGACAACACCAAGCACTTGCCCTATTAAAGGCCAACACCTCTCATTTTCTAAGGTGATGACCCCAAATTTTGCCTCATCAATATGCCACAAATGACCACCTTGGCAACGCTAATTTTTTCTAGTCCCTCATGACATGGAAAGTCCCAAGACTCCATTAATCCCCCTTATTCCCATGTGGCAACAAAACATGCATGCGTGTATGGAATACATACCCATTTATATGCAATAAGTATAAAATTCTTAATCAAATATTATAACATCGAAGCATCCTACCTTTTATGATCTCATCCCAGCACTTTAGGATGCCTAGTTTCTTTCCAATGAAAAAGTTGAAAGGGCCGCCAATTGCTACAGTACAATTAAGTGAATTAATAGATATAACATAATCAATTTATAGAATAGCTCATGACTTCATTCCTAACTGGGCAAATCTTTTTTAAGATTTTTTCTTCCATTAGAAGAGATAAAAATATAGAAAATAAGGGAAAGTACGAATTGAATTATGGGCAGAAGGGCTATTTACCTTAGTTGAAGTGTAAGAAGGGCATCAAAGACCAAAAAAAACTGCACCAATAATGTACGACAATATAGTATTGTGTATACAACCATACATATTTGTATCTTACATTGATGCATTCAAAAAGAACACACATACTTGCAACCTAATTTCAGAAAATTGAGGTATTTGCACACAGCCATACACCTTTACAACTGCAATGTAATAATGTTCAAGCATTATAATCCTCTCCATCTTGAATATAATCAAGTTGTATATAAACCATAATACAATTCTAAGCCAATGATTGAACCAATGGCGCCATACAGTTAGACAACACTTAACCATGTTTTTGAAAAAATTGTAATGGACGGACACACCTGGTCATGAAGGGACTGAAGTGTGTGGTCACCCATTCCCAATCTAAATTACTATTCAAAAAAATTCTAATCTAAATTTCATAGAACGAATGAAACAGAAAAGGCTTGCTCACAATAAGGGTCCTACGTTCAAATCTTAATTAGATATTTCATCCTATAGAGATATGATTTAGTGGAACAAAAGTATTCGACAATGGCTTCTACTCACCTAGATGGATGCAGAAAAGATTAAAAAAAAAGAAAATTCTGTAATTTACAGGTTACTTGGCAAGATGCAAGAAAAATGTGATTATAACTAAACTACCTAAATATTAGCTCTTAGTATAATATACACTAACGATCAGAAAAAAAAAGTTATATTTCAAGAGACTGCATTGTTCACTTTCTTTGTTATTAAATAAATTTTCTTAAAAAGTAAAGTTAAAAAAGGTATAAATTCACACGGCACACACTTACATACGTGGGAATCAACAAATGCAACAGAATTCATTTCACATTGACCACAAGCATTTTAAAGAGAAAAAATAGCATTAACAAAATTGAGTTCTAAAATGAGACGTCATTGTTGGCTAAAAACTATAGTATTTCAGATCAAAGTTTACCTGTCAAATTCATCGATGCAACAGAGACCACCATCAGCTAAAACAAGAGCACCAGCTTCTAGCATCCATTCCCCTGTTTTTCAGGTACAGAAGTGACTGAGCTAGGTTTCATTTGATATCAAATTACACTTAGTGCTATGCAAGTAATAAGCACATTTAATGTTTCAATATTTCTCTTTTTTATTTTTTTCCCTTTCCTGGAGGAAGACAACATAATTCATTACAGGGAATGAAGAAGGGTACATAATTTGTCACCAAAAATTCAATGTCATGTGTATAGATACTTAGCATGCAGAACACAAATTGTGCATAATTTGTCACATTATCATGTTCCTTGCTCCAAAAAAGATGGGAGATCTTGAAGAACATATGTGGTAATGAGAAGAATAACTCCAGAGTTTATGACATCTGTTAATATTTTTTTACTCAGTAAGGTGATCAGTCTATTCAAGTATCAATAATTATCAGTTTGACAAAAATACTAAATCTTGAAACACACACAAACAACAAAGTATACAGTAACTATCATGTAGGAAACATCACCCCCATCCTTGACAGCAGTGACAGTTAAACCAGCACTAGTACTTCCCAGTCCGGTAGTAATCACTGATCGATTGCTCAACTTAGCAGCAAATTTCAGGAATTGTGACTTTCCTGTCCCTGTATGAGCAAGTAGCAAAATTAGTAACTCCATTGATAACATGTTATCAATATTACACCAGAAATATAATCCAAAAAAATTAGTGGTTTCATAATCATCATATAATGCCACTTCATATCTGATATTAAGCTTCTTCATCAGAATATTGTACTCAAAATCTGAAACATCTCAGGATCAAATATTGTCCTGCTCTTTTCGGTAGGATGCAGAGATGGACTGAGAGGACTCTCATTTTATATAGGAAACATTTATGAAGATGTCTATATTAAACTCTAATGCAACCTTAGTTTCAAAGAACCTAAATGAGAGTTAGAGCATACCACATTAAATGTGAGGGAACCCAACAAAAGCACAATAGACCTTAAAGCAAATTTATCAAGTCTTGAAATTAAATCATAGACAAAGTAACACAACCAAATACTTTATGAGAAATAACAAACAACTTTGTATTTGGAGAGAGATGCCTAGGAATTTCTCCTCCTCAAAATGAAGATGTCATATGATTAATTAAATAAATAGCAATTAAAACTACATTCGACCACCTTTCTGGAAATCCCTCGGACAACAAAGCTGATAATTATGCAACTTGAAGAGCATCTGATGCAATCGTTGTTTCTTAGCTCTTCAACAATGTGGAAGAGTACATTATGCATGAGTCTATCCTACTCGTCACATTTTAGAGAACCTTTAAGCCACCTACAGGAATGAACAAAACATCTCTCGATTTTGTGATGTTTGTGAGTCACCTTTCACCCACAAACAAGGAGATGGATCTATTCCCACATTCTTCAGTTAACTTAAAGGGTTCTTGATAAATTGGATGTATATTAGCCACCAATTCCTGATGTGCCCACATAGAGGTGTTATCATGAAAAACTTGGAGTTGCATTATTTCTTGCTAATCTTCGTTCTGACATTTCTGCATAGGTTTGCAGTCAAATTCTAGCTGCAGATATGTTGCCTTCCCTACAAGTAACCTTCAACAAGGTCATGTGTGTTGCTACAAAATCTGAATCCTCCACCAAAAGCCTTTGCACTCACTATTACTTCAAGAGGACAAGGTTCATCTGAGTGCAATAGAAGAAAATCAAGAGGACATGGTCCTCCCCGTCCACCGTGTACTCGTTGTGACAAAAAAATTCATACTTCTAATAAGTCGTGGATAAGTTTGGTCGTCCAACTACTCCACTTGTATTTGCCAATGCTATAACAACTCAACATTTCTAAGATTCTATTGATAGATCAAGTTCTGATGCTACTATCCAAATATCCCAAGTAGATTTTGATGAATTGATGATCTATATGACCTAACAACAAAATGAGGCAATAGCCAATCATGTTATCCAATCTAGTAATCCTATATTATCCACTTTCACCTCTAATGCTACTTAAATAATCGATTTTGGCACATCTAACCATATTGCAAGTGATTCTAGCTTTTTTACCAGACTTTTTGAAATCTCTAATACAGAATCTGTTGCTCTAGCTGATAGGTGTAAGTGTTCCGTCATTGGCAAGGGCACCACTCCCATCAATCACAATATGACCCTTAATTATGTACTTTTTGTTCTTGAATTTTTTGTTAACCTATTAGCAAGATAACAAAACAACTTCATTACAGTGTAACCTTCTTTCTTTTTCACTATCTTTCAAAATCTAGAAACGGGGAAGAGGATTGTTATGAACCATGAGTAGGGATGTGACGTTTAAGAAAGATGTTTCACAAGGTCTTGTCACTATGGTGTCATCTGGTGATTTGTCTCTCTTTTGGCATTGTCGTCTTTGACAACTATCTTATCAAAAGCTCTAGGAAACACTACCTTAGGTATCTCTTAAGTCTTTTCAATGTCAGTCTTGTATTTTGAGTAAACACTTTCGCACTACTTTTCCTCCTCAAGAATTAGTATCGACTTCTGGTTTTCGTTACTATATAGTATTTGTTGATGATTTTTCTCATATTTCTCATACCTCTTGAAGGATCATTACTCTATGGTTGATGTTATCAAAATGTTTGTTAATAAAATAAAAACTCAGTTTGTCGCTAATCTAAAAATTCTTCATACTGATAATGCACTTGTGTTTACTCAGTCTATTGTTGCTTTTCTTTATACTAACCATGGCATACTTCGTTAGACTACTTGCGCACATACCTCCCAACAGAATGGTATTGTTGAGAGTAAACATCAATATATTTTAGATGTTGCCCACAACTTTCTTGTTGAGATGAATATGTCAAAATAATTTTGATCTAATGTTGTATCTATAACTACCTTTTTGATCAACCATATGCCTTCATAACCTTTAAGAGGAATTATCCCACTAAGGAGATTATATTCCGATAAGGAATTATTTCCTCTCCCTCCTAAGGTGTTTGGGTATACTACCTTTGTTAAAAATTTCTCCCGATCTTGATAAATTGTTTTCTCATTCTATTAAGTGTGTCTTTGTTGGTTATCTACATAATCAAAAGGAATATTAATGTTACCATCCTCCTACATGCCCATACTTCACTTCTGTTGACAAATCAGTCGCCTCTCCTCCTTCTACAGATCAGTCATTTCTTGACTTACCTATTACCCGAAGAAAAGGTACATGTGTTTACACTGATCATCTTATTATCAATTTTGATAACCTCAATTCTACATCACTTATACCTATTTCTAAATCGATTCCAAAGCATTACCAGGAAGCACTTACACTTCCTACTTGGAAGCATGTTATGGATGTAGAAATGCAAACTTTATGTAATAGACATATATGGGAACTAGAAACTAAGCCTCAAGAAGCTCTTATTATCAGTTGTAGGTGGGTCTTTACAAATAAATACAAACCAGATGGTTCCCTAGATCGTCACAAGGCAAGACTTATTACTTAGGGATTCACACAAATTGAAGGCATTGATTATCAAGGAACTTTTGCTTTGTATGCACACCTCAACTCTATCAGGATTATTCTCTTCATTGCAGTCACTAAATTATGGTCTCTCTCTCAACTTGATATTGGCAATGCTCTTCTCTATGGTGATCTTAAGGAGAAAGTATTTATAGAGCAACCTCCTATATATATTGCTCAAGGTCAAGATAGACACAAGCTTGTCGACTATGACAATCACTCTATGACCTAAAGCAAAGTCTACATGTTTGGTTTACTAAACTCAACTCTGTTATGTTGGTTCATGGCTTCAAAAAATGTGTGGTAGAGAATTTTATTTTTATTCAGTGAAGCTCATCTAAGATCACTATTATAACAGTTTATGTTGATGATATACTTCATACCAAAGATGATGTTAAAGGAATAGACTCTGCCAAAGTCATCCTTGCAAAGAATGTCTCTCCGAGACATGGGTCAACCTCGATGTTTTCTTGAATTGACTTTGTCTAACCTTGAGAATTCAACTAACTAGTATTTTTACAAACTAAATACCAACCTCTACAAGAGTCTCTAAACTCTTACAATAGTGTTTTATGACTACACACCTAACTACATTAGTGTTTCCTAGCTATACACTCAACCAAGTACAATGCACCAGCTTCGTACATGCACACAGAGGACACTAATCCTATGTAGAACAAGGCACTTACCTTGTTTGGATGAGACTCCAACCTCACCAATTTCTCAAATCATTGAACTTGAAAAATCACCTCACCATAATCCGGTAAGAAAGGTTTTTCACAAGTCAAATTTTATTGAAACTATCAAAATTCAACATGTAAGCATTCAAATTTATTGTAAGAACGTAATTCACAAAAGAACAAAAAAGGCACAAAAACTCAAATCAATGATTAAATCTCAATTCTTCTCCTTGTGGAATGCTCTAATGTCATCTCTGCAACTTCTCTCTCTAAGAGTTGAATCACCATAATTTTGATTCTAGAGTCCTATGTGCCTAAAACTTGTCATCGTCTTATTTTGCATGCATGTGTAACTTTCAGTTTTGTTCAACATTAATTCTTGATTATGGGAACTTTGATTTCATCCTTGATTTTTGCCAATTTTGAATGTATCGATCTGTCATTCCATCTTTCTATTCTCTTACCTTAAGATGAATCTACAAATAGAAATCTACAAAAATCACTTCTGGATTTTGAATTATATTTGATAAGTTAATATAAATCTTCAATAGAAAATAAGATAAGTAACCAAAATATACTTTAGATTTGGTATATTATTTGTACATGAGTGCTCTTTCATTGGACATCTTAATTACTTAAATCTTTAAGTTGTCGAATTTCGATGACTTACAAGATAAGTTATCACATGAATGCATAAAAAACAATAAAGAATAAAGATTTAGAGCATTGTTTTAAAAACTCACTGAGTATCGAATGCAAAAGTATAGTATATCAAGTCACATGCTTACTTAAGTTTGTCATGTGCTACATAACTCTACAAGTTTTGAGAGAATAAATTGTCAATTTTCATGATAGGTTATCACTTAACTTTTCAAGTCCTTTATTTTGTTCATTCATATTTCAAAGTCATAAATCCTATCTTAATCTACCGATAAGCGACCAATAAATGCAATAACTATCTGAGAGTCTGTTAAATAAGATTTTCAATTAACGTCAAGGTTTTTCATCATTAAAACAATAATTTAAGCATTATGATTCAAAAGTACGATTTAGGAAATAAAATTCTTAACAATCTCTCTATTTTTTATGATGACAAAACTATTTGAAAATTATACTTCCCTAGAGATATGCTCTCCTTAAAATATCCAAACTTTAAGATCAATAGTATATTTTCCTCCTTTTTTGTCATAATCAAAAGTTTGGAATAGGAATGCAATTGAAATAATCATTCATATATAGAATAAAAAGTAATAGGGCAATGAAATTGTATTGAAGTAGTTCTAAGTTTAATACAAAAAATGCAGCCAATACAGACAGACAATACATAGAAAATAGCAAGCAACACCCTATATCTATTGTGAAGTTAAGAAATCAGCAAGCTTCTAATGTAGCTCAATGTACTATAACTCCAAGTGAAAATTATGTTTCATAAACAAGAAATTTTGATGATTTAATTGTTGAATCTACTCTAATAATTAGACATTATGCTGAAGAAGCGAATAATTCTACTCAACTAAATCTACTGAAGCTCCTAAAAGTGTTGAAAGGTGTTCAAGCTCAAAGTAAATTATTGTTAGGAATTTATTTCCTAAATCCTACTTTTGAATCGTAATGCCTAAATTATTGTTTTGATGATGAAAAACTTTAGTCTTAGTTGAAAATCTTATTTAGCATACTTTCAAATAGTTATTATATTTACTAGCCATTTATTGGTAGATTAAGATACGACTTATGACTTTGAAATGTAGATGAACAAAATAAAGAATGACACGAAAAGTTAAATGATAACCTATCACGAAAATCAGGAACTTATTCTCTGAAAACTCGTAGAGTTACGTAACATATGATAAACTTAAGTAAACATGTGATTTAACATACTATATTTTAGCGATCGTTGCATGGTGAATTATAAAAATAACTCGTTGAATCTTTATGCTTTACTATTATTCATACATTCATGTGACAACTTATCTCAATAAATTACCAAAGCCCAACAACTTAGGAGGAATTTGTGCAAGGGAGAAACCATGGGAAATGAAAAGAAAAGAAATGGAGGAAAATCATTTCCCATAGTCTCTCCTATTTGTGCATAAAGGAAATAATGGGAAAAAATTTCCTCCTATTACCTTGATATAGAAACTCATCTTCTTTTCGTTTCCCCCCTCTCCCCTTCCGAAACATCTAAAAAAATCCCTAATTCGCGTCGTCACCCCTGAAACTCACGAATTGTCACCCTTGAAACTTGCTCATCGTTGTCCCCAAAACTGTCGCTGCTCAAAACTTGCTCATCATCGCCTTCAAAATTGTCGTCGCACGAAAGTCGTCGTCGTTGCCCTTGAAACCCGCTCATTGTCACCATCAAAATTGTCGTTGCCCAAAACTTGTTCATCATCACCCTTAAAATTGTCATCACCCAAAAGTCATCGTCATTGCATTTGAAACTCTGGTGCAATTGCTTCTCCCTTGCGGAAATCGAGTTCCAAAAACTCATAGGTGCGATGTTAGTTTTTCATTTTGTTTGCTTTTTTGTTCACCGAAATCAAGAGCCACCTATTAGTTTTTCATTTTGTTTGCTACTAGCATTTGATCTTTTCTCCAAATGATCATTCCTCGTGACCGTCCTTAAAAATGTAAACGTCAAATCAAAATTGGATAACAAAAAATCAGTGATAAATATGTCAGTGTGAATCATGATGAACAAACATGTCAATATGAAATGTGTGAAGAGCTCTATAGGATCAATGAGAAGAATATGTTTGTCTTGGTGCATATACCACTATAAAGGACCATGAACTATTTTTTGATTGATCCAATAGTGCATCTTGCAAGCTAAACGAGGATCAACTCATGAGGTTTTACAAAGCTTAAAATGAAACATTTGTCTGGTTATTTTATTGTCATTTGGCAAGATATTAACCTTGCATTTGATACATATCCTAATTCTGGTTAGAAATAGAAAACTGAAATCAATCATTTCTTTTGAAATGGAAGTGGATCAATTTTTTGCATGGCCACCTGTGGTGCTACTGTGATATGTTTCTAATTTTAATATTAGCTGAAGGTGGAATCCTATCAGGTGGACAAGTGCACTGTCGTTCAACTTAGTGGTAATAAGCCAAAAGTAGATAGATCTGTTACCTGTAAGACAATTGTTGTGTTAACTTCTGCATATGTATAAGCAATCATCTGCTTCTGTCGTAAATAACATTTGAACTACTTCTAAATGTAATTAAATGTTCCACTCTTTTTCTAAGATAAGTGTTAGCTATTAAAAAAGCACAAATTATGTTAAAGTTACAAATTAGGTATGCCCTAATGAATTATCTTTAAAGTTTATGTTCACGAGGAGTTGATAAATTCTTACAATGGTTGTTTATATATTTCTAACCCTCCTTATCTAGGTTTGAGATTGTTTACGAAGGAATAAACAGATAGAGTTAATGCTCTAATTTATATAATTAGCCATATTATATCATTTTTTTCCCTGTAGGTATTTTCTCCATATTTGAGTGAATTATAACAGTTAAAAAGTAAGTTATTTTATGCTAGCCATACTTTTGAACCATTTCTGCTAATGTTTTTTTTTCACCCTTTTGTATTCTTTAAATATTTGTGCTTGAATGTTGCAAATTTTTACTAGTTTCTTACTCTTTTACATTTATTTTGCATTCAAAACTACATTCTGGTGCTCTTTAATGTTCAATTATTTTCTCATTAATGCAATGGTCATTCTGATGCTTAAATTATCTTTAATGTTCATTTGAAAATTTGTCCATAATGTTTTGTATAAATTCTAGTACCCTTTTGTATAAATTTTTTCTATTGAATTGTGGTGACCTAATTTTACTTGCACATAAATCTTCCATAAATCATAATGTTATTTATGCATGGCAATAGCAAGATATGATAGTCTTCTATCATAATGTTTTTTTTTTATAACTACAAAATATAATTTCTCATTTGAAAATTTATCTCATAAAAATTTTATTTTGTAATTCTAACTTTGTTAATAAACATAATACAGGAATATGACTTCTGAGAGAAAGAAATACGTGAAATTTTTTTAAGTACCTTAACATCAGAAATAAAAGAAGGAAATGCTAAAACACACAATAGGAAGATCAGAGTTGAGACATGGTAAAAAGTGATTGTTGAATACAATGATAAAATTAATGCTAGTGTTGAGAAAAAACATGTAGAAAGTAGAATAAAAACATAGACGACAATGTATAAAAATTATATAAAAATTTTCAAACAAAGTGGATGAGAGTGAGACTACATCTGTGGACATACTGACATTCTCAAATAAATTTGAGATAAATTTGTGTAAGTATGTTATTTTATTTGACAGTATTCATTTATTTCTTTTAACTTTCATATATTAAGTAATTTCCTTCATTTATTTCTTATAGCAACATCTAAAATGTAAAGCATACTAAAAAAAGTCATGTACAATATACGATGATCTATATACAATATTTGATGAAAATATGACAACTGAAGTAATTTGTCAAGTTCCCTAAGATTTTAAAAAATCACATGTATAACCCCAAAAACCTATGGACACCTTCCCTATATTCAGTACTCAAGTTTCTTCAATACTTCTTAATAATAGAGATGATGAACATACGCCAATGCCTTATATAGGTAAAAATTTTGATAAAAACTCAAGGAAAATAGTCCAACTACATATTGAATCATCTCAATCAATTACTATATCAATAAATGAACTAAGTAAAAGTATGTAGAAGATTGCAGAAAATGATAAGAAAGAGAAGAAATCAGAACTCAAGAAAGAAATAGATAAAGTTATCCTTCAAATCCTTGATATTAAAGGTCTTACAAATGTAAAGATAATATTGGATCTGGAGTTGCTAGAACACCTTGTGAAATAGCTATTTTTTTAGAATTACCCTCTAATGTTATGTGAGTTAAGTGGTTAAAACATTATATTGAAAAATGTGAACTACCATCTGTCATGTTTTTCTCTATTTGAACATTTTATTATGATATTGTAATAATTTGTAGTTGGATTTTGTTGTTGGTTGTTTATTGCATTCAAACATTGTTGTTATCATTAAGTATTTACCTTCTTTGCTTTATTGACTTCTTTGATCGATTGTACACTCTACTTTTATTGTTAGGTACTTCCATTTGATTGATTTTTGATATATTTCACATATTTGTTCTTTTACATGTAGTTATTCTCTACATGAACAACTACGATGAAAGTTCCTAACGACGATTAGAAAAGCGAAGATAAAGGTAGATATGCAACGTAATTACTCAAGTGTATAGAGTAGTTGCACAAAATATACACATATTAGAAATCATTCTACTAAACGAATATATAGTAGAGAAGGAGAACGATATATTAGGACATTATTAGATTCATCAATACCTCACCAATCACATAACTATCGAAAAATATATCACATGAGTCAAACTATTTTTATGGAATTTTGTGAGTTACTTAAAAGAGAAAGAGTTATACAAGATAACTAAGGTATAAGTGTAGAAGAGAAATTGATCATTTTTCTTGTTACAGTTGGTCAGAACCAACAATATAAAGTAACTACTAAGCATTTTAGGAGATCTGTTTGAACAATTAGCATATATTTTAATAAGATTGTCAATACTATAATCATATTACATGATATACTTATAACAAAACATTCATCATCAATATTAAGTAGAATTTGTAATGATCCAAATGTATATCTATATTTTAAGGTAAAATGTAAATTATATTATGTTGTTCTTTTGTTTCATTGACTGTATTTTTCATAAATGTTTGATAATATATTTTTTACATATTCTCAATATAGGATTGTATTAGCACTATCGATGGTACACATGTCAATGCTACAATTTATAGACAAGAAATTGCTAAATATAGGAATAGAAAAAGAGAATTAATACAAAATGTATTAGCAACTTATAATTTTGACATAGAAACCACGTATATTATTGTTGGTTAGGAAGGATCAACTGCAAATGCAAGGATATTACAATATGCGACTTTTCGACCACATAGACTTGAAATACCACCTAGTATGGCATTACTTTCATTTACATTATTTGTTTACATAAATGTAAATAATAGAAAGTGTTAAATGTTATGTATATTGTGCAAGTAAGTATCATCTGGTAGATGCAAGATTCTCAAATCATCTAAAATTTATTTCTCCATTTCAAGGTATATGATATCATCTATCAAAATATGATCGAAATCGAGTTCCAAGTAACACAATAAAGAATTTCAATTACAGACATTCTCAATTTAGAAATGTTATAAAACGTATATTTGGAATGATTAAGCATCGATTTGCAATTTTATAAGGTTGCATGTCATATCTATTTAAAATACAAGTTAAAATTGTTTTGGCATGTTTTCTTGTCCATAATTTCATTAGAAGAGCAAATCGAGAAGACTTACCGCAAGATCTAACAAATAAATTACATGAAGAAAATGTATTGAATGAGGAATTTATTAACAATGTTGAAAAAAATAATGTACATTATTCTGCTAATCTGAGTTTGAAACGAAGGAAAATAGTAACTAATGTAATACGTGAAAGAATTATGTATTCTATGTAGAAAAGAGATAATATGTAAAAAAATGTATTCAATGTAGTTCTAATAAATTTTACTTTTAATGAAAAAGTTATTTCATATGTGCAATTAAAATTTTACTTTTGTATAATTATTTGAAGTTAATACATCAAAAATTTAGAAAAATTCTTAATATATATTTTAATATTTTATAAAAGTAAATTTAAAATTTTAAAAAAAAATTCTTGTCATTTCATATCATTTCCTAGCATACACAAATATCTCAACTTTCCTATCATTTCCTATTATTTCCTAGTGTGCACAAACAATATTTTATTTCCTATCGTTTCTTCTCTTTTCTATCTCACCATTTCTTAGATCTCCCATTGTTTTATTTTACGACAAAAAATATGCATAAATAGGGTCTTAAAAACTTAAGTAACCGAGATGTCTAACGAAAGAACGCTCAGGTACAAATAATCTACCGAATCTAAAGGTATATTTTCATAACTTATCTTATTACTTACTGAAGATTTATACTAATGTACCAAATATAATTCAAAATCCAGAAGTGATTTTTACAGATCTATAAATTTTTGTTTTGTGAAGAAATTAGAGTAAATCATAGATATCCATTCCTTAGAGTTCCTTTATAAAATAGAGTTGTGGAAGAAAAAAACAGATTTTTTCAAGAAATGATCAGAACTATGTTCAATGAATATCACACTATATATTATTTTTGGACAAAAGCTAAATACTGTTTACTATGTATTAAATAGAATTTCTATCAAAAACATTTTGGAGAAAATCTCTTATGAGATTTGAAATGGAAGAATACCTAAAATAACTTACTTTAAGAGTTTTGGTTGTCCTTACTATATTTTAAACGTTAAGGATAATAAAGAAAAATTTGAAGTCAAATCTAATGAAAAAATATTTTTTAATTATTTCCAAAAAAGCAAGGCATATAAGGTATTTAACAAGACTAGTAAAACTATTGAAGAATCAAAGCATATCACATTTGATAAAACTTTAACAAACATTTCTGTTAAAATAGAAGAAGTAATTCAAGATTCTGACAATGAAGAAGAGATTATGCAAGAAGAACCACAAGAAAACACACATTCCACTAGTCAAACTAGATTTCACTTATATCATCTAAAAAAACTAATCATTCGAGATATTCACAAGGGTGTACAAACTAGATCAAGAATAAATTTATTTAGGTGTTATGCATTTATTTCAGAAATTGAATCCAAAAATGTAAATAAAGTAGTAAATAATGAATTTTAGATTAATGCAATGTAAAAAGAACTAAATCAATTCAAAAGAAATGAAGTATAGAATCTTGTACATAAACTTGATAGACAATCCATAATTGATACAAAATAGATTTTTAAGAATAAATCAGATGAATCTGGAGTGGTAGTGTGAAATAAGACTAGATTAGTTGCTTAAGGATATAACCAAGAAGAAAGAATAGATTTGATGAAACATTGCACCTATAACAATGCTAGAATTAAACAAAATGTTATTAGTCTTTACTGCACATATAGATTTCAAGTTATACCAAATAGATGTCAAAAGTGTATTTTTAAATGGATTAATTAAAAAAGAAGTATATGTAAAGCAATCGTCCGAATTTGAAGATCCACATTATCCAAATTATGTACTCAAACTGAAAAAGGTCTTGTATAAATTAAAACAAACACTAAAAACTTGGTATGAGAGACTAAGGATTTCTTCTTAGATAATAATTTCTTAATGGGCTAAGCAAAAAATATCCTATTTTAAAGAAGAATAAAAAGGATTTACTATTAGTCTAAATTTATATGGATGAGATAATTTTTGGCTCTACAAAAAAAAAATAATGTAAGAAATTTACAAAAATAATGAAGAATCAATGTGAGATGAACATGATAAGTGAGTTGAATTACTTTCTTGGATTACAGGTAAAACAAATGAAAAATAGTATATTTATATCACAAGAAAAATACACTTATCAGTAAAAGAAATTTAAAATGAAAACTAGTAAATCTTCTAATACACCTATCAGTACAAATGCAAAATTAGACAAAAATGAAGATGGAAAAGATGTAGAGATAATCAACTATCATAGAATGATTGAATCTCTACTTTGCTTAACTGCTAGCAGGCCGAATATTATGTTCAATGTTTGTGTCTATACTAGATATCAAGCAAAACGTAAAGAATCACATCTAACTATAGTGAAGAAAATTTTCAAATATCTTCAAGATATTCCAAACTATAGATTAATGTATTTTAAGGATGGTAGTTTAGAACTTCAAGGATTCAGTAATGTTGATTATGCTAGATATAAATTTGACAAAAAGAACATTAGTAGAATAGTCTCATGGTTCAATAAGAAGCAAAATTATATTACATTATCTATTATAAAAGTAAAATATGTAGCAACAATATTATGTTGTGCATAAATTTTATAGATAAAACAGACTATGAAAAACTTTTAACTTAATTTCAAGGAAGTAGTTATCAACTATAATAGTAACAATACTATCAAAGAATCTAGTACTTCACTTAAAAGCAAAACATATTAAAGTTAGACATCATTTTCTTCAAGATAATATAAGAAAAGGTCATATTCAATTGAAATACAAACCCACCAAAGAGCAATTGGCCAACATATTTACCAAGCCCTTAGATAAATCCTAATTTATCAAACTTAGAAGAGAATTGGACATTTGTTGTTTAGATGATATTTGAACTTATTAATAAATATATATATTGATATTGAGACTTACTATTTTACTTCCTATTTTTGTTTCATTTTGATTTATGCTTGCCTTATGACTATTAAGGGAAAGAAAGAAAAATATATATATATGAAAAGAGACAATATACTTAAGGTAATACACTTAAGGTTATTTCACTAAATACATATATAACTAGCAAAAAATAAAGATATGTTTGACTAATTCAAGAACCAATAATTCTAAGGAATTCATATAAATTTAATAATTGAGAAGATTCAATGAAAAATAAGGATTCATACTCTTTACGTCTTAGTCAAGTGAAATAATTAGATTAGAGTGCAGAATCTAAAATCTTAGCAACAAATTAAAATTTCTAAAAACTTCAATATCAGATTTTTCATGAAATTTTTATGCTTACTTTCCTTGATTTTCAATAATTTTACCAAGACTTTTAAATTTTCCTTGAAAGTTTCTATGCATAGAAGTAAGGGGAGTCTAGGTCTATCACGTAAGATTACATTTCTTTGACCTATTGTTTGAATTCTACCTAATCGGTCTTTTATTGTTTAACTCACCGAATCTTGTTTAATTATTCGACACACCATTTGATAGCTCATCGTCTATGTTTAAATCCTATCTTTAAGGTCAAATCCTTACTAGAAAATCCTTCCTGATTTTTCTAAATATTAGACGTTTTTTATTTATCTTCCAATCACTTCTTATTTAAAACCTCTTCTCCTACACGACTAATTATTCTTTCTGATCATTCTGTTTTCAAGCTCTAGCCTTTCAATCTTCAACAGCTTCTTTCTTAACCCACATTTCCTACATCTTCTTCAATAAATACATCATGAGAAAAAGGTAGTCAACTCAATCTGTGGACAACAAAGACCAAGTTTCTCAAAGCATTAGACACGAAAAGACTAACAGATAAATAAGTTCGTCTCATTCATGTTGAAGGACATAACACTTATACTAAGCTTAGAAATTTTGAATATTCTCATGAAGATGTCATAGTTTATAAACTGCAAAAGAAAGAACATTTGCATTCCACACTTTTACATGATTCTAAAGACAAACCTTCTACTGAGGAACCTAAATCCAAGAGTGGTTCTTCATTTAAGAATAAAACAAAGGGAAATGGAAAATTAAGGCCAAAAAGACTAAGAACACTAGTCTTCCTAAGTTTCCAAAGGATCTGAGAGTACAACATCCTCGTACAAAGACTGACACCACCAAAATAAGGAGCTCAAGATGGATTGTGGCTATCACTATACCAAAAGTTCGCGTTAATAGTGATGACACATCATATCCTCTTATAGTATTACATAGCCCTGGTAGGGAGTTCAAGTTGAGACTAGTTACGTGCTTCCCACAAGTGAGACATTGGTCTCATACCCAACAATCCTCCCCTATAGTATGTCAATTACGACATGACTTAAGGCCTCAAACCTGCAAGCATCTAGGTTCTGATATCATAGGGCGGATCGTGGCTACCACTACACCAAAAGTTTGAGTTGATAGTGAAGACACATCATATCTTCTTATAGCATTACATAGCCCCAATAGGAAGTCCAAGTTAAGACCAATTATGTGCTCTTTGCAAGTGAGCCTAACGTCTCATATCCAACAATATGTACTAAGTCATTGAATAATAGAATCAATTTTTTTAGCTTTTTTCCCTAATCCCTTGTCAATACTCTAATTGTACTATAACAATAGCCACTAATAGAAGAAACTTGAGTAGGACATCAAATGTCACAATAAACAATATCAAAAGAACTCTAACTGGACACAAGACAAGATCAATGAAAGATAATATGATAGTACTTACCTAACATGACTCACAATCAAAAATAAAAATAGGAACCCACAACAACACCCACTAAAGTTTATGAAAGGATGTCAAAATTGATAATGCCACAAAAGAGACAACTCAAATTTAGTCACTAGATATACCAATCCTTGAGGAATATTGTCTTAGGCAAGAGTGTACACACCCTACTTTGTTTTACAAGCCAAACCAATTCAAATTTTTGTCAAGTCTTGATAAACATAATGGAAATGAAAAAAAGGTTACAATGCAATAAAGATTTTCAATAATGATACCTATAGATAGAAAGTTAACTAAAAAATCAAGTACAAACAAAATACAGTCAAGAAATAAGTCTCAGGAAACTTAAACAACTCCTTCACCAGAAACAATACAAGTTTGCCATTAGCAACAATAACAAAATTAAATAAGAAGGAATAAAAAAGTCAGAGGTATCTATTATATGTAAAGAGTCTCCAAAATCTACAATCCAATATTCAATTTGTAATGATAGAAACTTATTGCTCTTGTAGCTACAGAAACTCAACATACTTGTATCAATGCAACAGTAAACAGTCCACCTAAATACAACTAAGCAAATTCAGGTTTTCCAAACTTTTGCCAACACTTGTCAGACTAATAATTGGTGCATCTACAATGTTCATGAAAGACTTTTCCACGGCCTCCTTGTCCACGACCTCAACCTCCACAACATCCACGGCCTCTTACAACTATGGCTGATTGATTTGCAACCAATTGTGAGACTAAAGTAGATAGATGAAACACCATAGAAAATGTTGTTTGAAGATTTGGAATAGTGTCAATGCCAAGAACCTGAGTATGCACTGGCCTTGCAATATCTGAATTAAGGTAACAAAGATATGCAGCAACTAATAGTTCATCCCTGTACTGACAATTCATATGTATACCAGTAGTAATGGGCTGATGCAACTCAATTTCATCTACAAGAGTGCAAAAAGCAAAAAATTATTCTTGTACTATATGTCCACCTTGACATCCAATAAAAATCTATTCATAAACCTTAAACAATCTACTGATATTTTTCCCATCACCGTAGGTAATCTGTAAAGTGTCACAAATTTTCTTTGTAGGTTCAAGAAACACCATGCTTCTAGCCACTTCAGATTCTAAGTTATCGAGCATCCAAGATTTTACTGCTGCATCAGCAACACACCATTCCTTGTAGATGATGTGTTTCTCATCAAATGATGGCTGAGTTAGATGCTGTAACTGAGTTATCAAAAAAGTATTAACACTATGTGACCACTGAATATAATTTTTTTCATTGAGTTTCTATAAGTTTCCACTAGGATTTTCTGTAAACTCATCAATAGAATCCATAATTTCCCATAACAAGTAGATGGACCAAGAAAAAAGGAATAATAACTAGGGTGGATCACCTTAAAGAATGACCAAAACAAGGTGTTGCACCAAGAACTACATCAACAATGAGCTACCATCCACACCTTCATCTATGCTTCTTGATATCCTCCACATTTGAAAAACGCAAGTAGGGAGAAGCCTACCAATAGCAAGATCAACAATAGACTATTAGGCTAGTGGCCTAGCAAATTGAGCGGTAGTCAAGCCCACAATCAATGCAAACATGAATGTGAGCAAATACATTCAACAATTGCAGGATGGATGCTGACGACAACTAACCCTGATGCCAAGTGAAAAATGGTCATGAAGAAGATTAACAGTGAAAAAGGAAGAGAAAGATGCCAGCTCTATTGATCAATCAATATAGGACATAATCCTTAAGTACTTAGGATTAACCCCTTACATAATGAAATGACATAACTACCAATAAACTTAACATAGATCAAAGGGTGAGCATAATCTACACCATACTCTTAGGGCCAATAGCATGGCTTGACGCATGCATGGCATTTAAAACCACCTCAGGTAGAGAAGTATACCTATTTATTTTGTCCATACAAGAGCATCATGACATTATACAAAAAAACTATTTGTAACAAAGCAAAAATGGCATAATACTGTATTATAGAGTTTTCAAAAAGTAAACTTGACAGTTTCATGATTTCGTAACAGTAAGTATGAATTAGCATTGCATATAATAGATTTACCTGGATCACCAACTAAAAGCAAATGGGACTCTCCACGGATTTTCATCCCAGACCCATCAACATGTTGCACTCCTCCAATTAATGTCAATGCAACTACAATCAATCACAAGCTTCAACAAGATTAGAAATAGCACCACCATGCCTTACAAGGGCCAAAGGGGTATTACAATATTGTCAGCAAATTGCATTTTTGAATGGAAATATTGTCATCAAATTTTGTATGTCAGAGTTTTTTGCTATGAATACCTGCAAGTTTCACAGTAAAAAGTCCAAACACCTGAGGGCAAATTCCTCGCAAAATAGCATTTCGACCTTCAAGATATTGAGCCAGAATATTACAAACTATTACATAACATGTTGCTGGATAAAATAATCTAATATTTAAAATAATAGCCCAAAAACCTTTCAGTGGCATATCCTTGAATCTACACCAAAACAGCTCAAATTTCTTGATAACATCATCTGGAATATCAAGATCTGACTTTATCTCATTGGTTCTCCTAAAGAAATCATACAGATACATGTAAATTTTTGGAAATTGGTAATTGGCACTATTACTGTAAATAATGGATCGTGGCATAAATAACGTAACTTTTACTGAGCAAGGAAGCTTACAGATTAAAAGAGTTTCAACAAGTTAGGGAAAAAATGGTCACAAAATATGCATCAAGTGAAAAACATTTTCCTTAGCAAGACCTTCTAAGTGTTCCAGATTTTAACTTCTCACCTCACATGGTTAGCAAGCAAAATTGGATCAAGATCACAACGAACAAACTTTAAATCTGGAGACCATTTTGCAGAGAGAACCCCGGTAACAATGACATCATCTGAAAAAATATTATATTAAATTTCAGCCAAAAAAATTTAAAGTACATCAATAATAGTGCAACAATTTTTAAGCAAATACATCTAAGAGACATAAGAGTAGTTATCAACAAATATGATATAATAACGATGACCACCAATAGACTTAATACGACTAAGATCCCAAATATCACAATGAAATAAATCAAACAAATGTGAGATCGACAATAGACTTGAAGATAGTATGGATGTGCTTCCCAAGCTAACATCACTCACACTAAAAGGAAGACACCAAACTCCATGAAAGAGCTTGAGGAAGCTTGTCCCAAGAAGGATGACCTAAACAATAGTGCTAAAGGATGGAAGACCAAAGCCTAAGGAATGCAATCACGAGCCAAAATGTAGACATCATTACTACATTTATACTTCAAACAAACCTCTGACTCATCTGTAAGTCCTGAAAGGTGAAATGAAATGAGAAAAAGATTATGCAACAAGATAATTATTCAGTAATAGCACTAAAGGATAATAGGCTAAAAGAAAGATCAAGGACATAAGACATTGATTAACTACATCTAAGAGGAAGATTGGACCTCCTCTTTACCAAATATAGGGTAGGACTAGCCATTGGCAATGATTAAAATAGATTGATCAGAAAAATGAGATAATCGATCAAAAAAGGCAAGTTACCTAATATTTGGAAAAAGACTCTAGAGTCAATTACCCAAAGATCACCACTTGAGGCAAGGACAATGCTAGTAGCAATACCTAAGTTGGAAGAGGAGTTGTGAATACTTATAGCAATGGAATCTAATCTCTGTGATTGAAGAAAGCGTTCATAATCTACCTATGAGATGGTAATCGAATGTCCTCTTGAGGTATCAATGGTCTACTAGGAAGAAGACTCAATGCTAACATTAACTATTGTTGGGGGTTTTCTCCACTTGTCATAACACTTATCTGACTTGTGGCCAAGTTGACCACGCCACTAGCATTTTGAACATTGTCAGTTACCTTCGCATCCTAATCATCATTTTCACCGACTGCCTGAAACGATGAGAGCAGATTATTAGCTAGTGGGAGTGTCAAATGTCAGTGTAGAAACACATAGAACTTGGGAGGAATCTCCCTTAAATTAGGTATTGACTCAACACCAAGAATAGATCCATAGATTTAGGATGCAACATCAGGGTTGACACTAGCCAAATAACCTGCAACAACAAGCTCCTCACAATATTGACGAAATGTGGCCAAATCTATAGTGGGAGGTTGATAACAGTTGAGTACATCAAGCAGGCTTTGAAAAACACTATAATGTCCCTAACATGTTTAGTCACCTTATTTCAAGCTAAAAGTCTATTCATATACTTGAAAAATCTTGGAAATGTTTTTGTTATGCCCATAGCTTTTTCATAGACCATCCTAGATTCTCTTGGCAAGACACAACATGGCTACTCCTCTTGCAATGGTTGGCTTCATGGTTGAGAGCATCCAAGAGATAATGACTACATCATCTACCTTCTAGTCTTTGTAGGTATCATCCTTGGTATCTGATGGTGGGTTGTAAAGGTGGTCTTCTCAATGGTAACCCTCTAGAATGGTCTCAAAGCTTTGAGCCTATAAGAAATAATTCAGTCCATTGAGCTTCTCTGAGATTCTAGGGAAGTTTTTGCTAAACAAATCTCTTGAAGCCATGGAGGAAAGATCACAGTAGCTTCACAATCACACTCCACATGGGCAATTGCACTCCATAGGAAAGATGAGCTAGCTGAGGATAGGAGAGACAACACTGGCAGCACAAGTGAAGGTGGTGAGGCTTAGATTGAACGCACACATCTTTACATTGGGAAACCCAACAATAGTGAAGACAATAAGAGGAAGAAGCTGCTCAATGAACTTCACTATCAGTAGAGACAGAGTTGTGTGGATGCACAAAAGAGTAGTAGAATGAAGTTGCAATGGAATTAAAAGGTAGGCATAGTCACAACAGAGGATGTGTAGCTCAGACAAACGTTGAAGGGTCACAAAGTTGGAGATGATCAAATTAAAGAGACAATGGAGGATCAATGGGCTAATCGCTTTGATACCAAGTTGAGTGTTAAACCCTAATCCACTATAATTAACTTTGTTAAAAAAGTACAAATGAGGTATCTTACAATTATATACACTTGTGTTGGATCACTATAAGGAAAGGTAATCCTAATGCACATTATACAAACACATACTTATTTACATGATAATTAGGATTTCTTGCCAGATAGATGATACTTTGACTATCACTAAACAATACATTGTTATCTTCTTCCCTATGCAACTCCTTCAAGAAACCTTTCAACCATTACGTTCTTGGCCAATTCTTTAATGGTAATCAACTTTGCTTCCATTATAGAGAGTGAAAAATACCTTTGCACCTTTGACACCCAACTAATTATTGTATTGTACAGAGTGAAAATGTACCTAGAAGCATTTTTTATCTTATCTAAATCATTGCCCATATTTGAATCACAAAACAATTCAAAAGAATTAATAATTTGAAAATTCAACAAAAGTCATCTTTATCTAAAGTTTTATTATGCTCACTTTTATTATGATTATAATATATTTTTATAACTTCTTTATAAGAAAGACAACTTTTTAACATTAAATATAAAGAATTCTACTTATAAGGAATATTAAAAGTAAAAATTTTATGTAGTTGTAACACTATTAATCACAGAACAATCAACAAAGACCCTAAGAAAAATGGAGTCGTTCTCTAATCTAATCTAATCTAAGGGAAGACTAAGAGAAATCTATATCCAATGTGTAAATGCATATAAAGTAGAAGAGTTTGTAAAATTTGCTAGCCAAAGAATTTAGATAAATATTCCAAAAATGCTTAAGGAAGATGTTAGGCACCCTATGTGCCTAATTTTTTCGCCTATCAGATATCCTTAAGTATGAAATATAAATGATATATATGAATGTCTACTTGTGTAAAAAATAAAAAAGATGAGAAAATAGATATTTATTCCTATATAGAAAAATAGAAATAAAAGCCTAAAAGAGAGTTATATAAACATCTCTCTACTTGTGTAATGAGTGGAGAATACATCCTACATGATTCTAGTCTAAATGTCCTAACATAATGTAAGTAAAACAAACATGCAAAGTAAACAAAGTAAGCAAAGCATGATGCAAATGCAAGTTAATTTAGGATATGTAGAATAGAAACATTTAGTCATGCCCTTCTAAAGAAATATCTTAATGTATTTTAAGATGATATTAATTGGTTATCACTTGTATAATGTAAAGTTTAGTGATAACTTAAAGAAATGAGAAATTATGAAATTCCACTCAAAAGATGACAAAAGAAGCTGAAGTATGTGAACATGACTTTAATTCTATATAAGGTGTCAAATGCAACCCTATGGCTCACTTTAACTAAAGGAGATGGTCCTAATGTAAACTATATTCTTAAACTTGTAGGATTTTACCAATCTTGAATATGAGGAGTAATTTAGAAATGTGTCTATCCTACAACAATTTTGTTATAAACAAGTTTAACTTCTATATGTTGTATTTTAAAATTGTTGACAAAATAGCATAAAGTATTATCCAAAATACATAACGATAAGCAACACACACAATTTTACTCTCAAGTCTAACCACATGTGATAAAAGTCGATAAAACTATGAAAAGGACAAGTATATATGTTGATAAAAATGATGGTGCACATGACTTCACATTTGAGTCTAACTATATACATAAAAAATAAAACATGCACTTCGAATTCTAAATCATATCATTCTATTTAGATTAAACCATAACTTAATTTAGTTTACATGTTAACTAATGCAAAACTAAAGTAATTGCTAAGCAAAAGCATTTTAATGAAAGACATGATGTATATTTTTACCTGTACTTACCTATCATTGATTTAAATCAAGGAATGCAAATATACAATACTTACATGCATAAGTAAAAAATTAAAATAAAGTAAAAGAAACAAGTAAATCTCCCAAATATTTACACTTAAAGCAATAAACAAGTTCAATGATGAACTACACAATCATTAGAACACTAGAAATTCTACATATTTTCACATAATGAAAAACAAACAAAAAACATTCATTCATTGGAATCATTTCAAATAATCATAACATGCATGTGAGTAACACATTAGTAGATGATATTTAATTAGTCAATTGGTTATTTTATTTAAAATCTAGGATGTCGTTATTGAATTTGCTAAGTCTTAAAAAGTTGTAGAGTTAAGAGTTTTGTTCATTAAAAAGTTGAAGACTTAACTTTAAAACTCGTAGAGTTAAAGTTGATCATGTAAATAACTTAAAGATTCACATAAAGTTTAGAAGGTGAAAACTTAAGATACGTTGTGGAAAATTTTGTAGACTTAAGTCACATGAGTAACTTAAAGTTTCACGTGAGTTCTATTAAAAGGTCATCGATTTAATGTTAACCCATGAGTTTTATGTATAAATTATTGATAACTCAATGAGTTCTTTTCATAAACTCTTGTTAGGAAAATAGTTATGTTTTAATGATAAAAAATTATGTTCTTAGTCAATTACTTAAGAAATTAAGTATCTGTATATCTCATTTTGTAAGGTGACTCTCTAAATTATTAGGTGAACTATTTGAAAATTTATGGATTATCTCATTAAAATGTTCAATCACTTAAAAGATTAAGATTTCATGACCTATGTTTAAATGTTTGTCTTTTGTTGATCAGTAACTTAAATTATTTACTATCCAAATATTTCAATAACTTATTGTGCTTACTGTCTAAATATTTAAATATTGAACAATCCTATACTTTTATATCTCACTGAACTTAAATAACCTTCTGATTAGTTATTTTAATTATCATTCAATGACTAAACTAAAAGAAGATTTAACTTACTATTTATTATTCAAGAATTGATTATTTATATTTACATTGCAAATTCGGGTAACTATTTTGCAAGTTGATCTTAAAAATCTGTTTATGCCACCTAAAAAGTTAGAAAACTCAAAAAACAGAAAGTCAGAAAAGTTAAGAATTAGAAAATCAAAAAAGTTAGAAATCAAAAAGTTGGGAAAGTAAAAATTGAAGGTATTTGTATCATCAACGAAAAGTTAGGAAAATTATATAGTTGTTAAAATTTTTAGATTAATTTACTTATAATACATATTTGAAATCAAAAATAAATTAATTTGACATTATATATTTTAATAATCATAAAATATATATTTTAAATGAACAAATCAGATCGGGATTGGAAACATTTGAACAAATCTAACCTAAATTGGGAAAAAGATCTAATTATAAAATATAAAATTTTGGAAGAATGTATGGCAAAAGCTAAGAATTAAATTAGTAATAAAAGACTAGGGTTCAAATTTTGGAACTTCTTGATTATGAACAATTGAGATTATCTATGTTAGACATGGTAGGAAAAGTTTTGCTAATTTTCCAATACTATGCTTACATTAGGTAATAAAAAATAAATTTTGATTGGGAGAAAACAGGAAAGTAAATATAAAATTAATAAACGTAAATATATGTTATCACTAAAATTTTCATAGTTTTTAAAACAAAGAAAGGGCAGAATGGGGGCGACAAAAGGACACCATCACCCCATGCTTTGCTCGACTACTTGATTCCATTAGCACTTCCATTGGTCTCCTACAAGTATCCAATGCCTATGCCTATTCCAAGCATCATGTGGCTCCATCCAACTTGGAGCTTCATCCACTCATCTCCTTCATTACTTGCGATGCCTCCACTTCTGAGATGTCATCTCTACTTCTTCTAGAGCATTCAGTTGATGCCTATGTGAAAGACGATGGTAGAAAAGAGAAAGAAGCTCTTGATCTCAATCACCCACCACCTCATCCCCAAAAACCTTGTTGTGACAGCCTGAAAATGGGATTCCCCAATTGCACCACTATCTACACACCTCTGAACTCTCTCCAGACAGCCTAAAATCAACAACAAACAAAGTGGTCTTCGTTTGGATGCCTAACGAACAATGAAGGACCATCAACTTTCTCCGCTTGTATGTGAGGAAGGGAAGCATTGACGCTCCTATGACAAGGCCCTAAACTCCCACTCGCATACACAAACAAGACATTTTCCTCCTCGCAAGCTCCCATGAGCATACAAACAAATGAATGTGGCTAACCTCTCACATATAACACAAATAGGATGGTAACCGACATTTTCCCCCTCACACATGGCACGAATGGGACAATGGTTCCCTCGTGTGGTCACCTTGGAGATGAGCGTTGTCGCCTTTCAGTGGTTGCCTTGGAGGAGTCAGGTTTTAAGACTTTCAGATCGAATGAGATTTGAAAGTCTAGAAAACCTTGGGTTTTATATCCTGAAAAGTTAAAATAAATTCTCAACTTTCCAAGATGGCACAAACATCAAAATGTTGAAAATCAATTTCCAACATTCTAATTCTCAACATTCTAAGTAGCACAAACCCCCCTTAAAAGAAGAAAGCAGAAATGGAAAGAGCAATCAATGTACTCAATTTAATAGTATGACAAATTGTGATAATTAATGATGCAAATTGAATGTTATGGAGTTTCCAAAATCAGAAAATGAGAACAAACAAAAAGAAAAATCATAAACACACACATGAGAATATTTATTGAAAAATTAAACACATAATTATCTACAACCAGGATTTTGCTAACACATCTCTCGAAAGGAAAAAGTACAAAGACAATGTTGGAACATTCCATAAGGAGAACAACCAAGGTTCACATCATGGTTTGAACTTGTTTTGTTCTTTTGTGAATTATGTTGTATTGCAATAATAGTGAATGTTTGTGTGCTAAAATTTTGGTAGTTTAATAGGTTTTTATTTGAGAAAAACCTAACTCACCAAGGTGTGGTGAGTAACCTTCTCAAATTTGGAGATTTGAGAAGAATGTGAGGTTAGTGTCTCATCTATATAAGGTAGTTATCTTGTAGACATAGAATTGTGGTCCTATGTGGTGCACAAAGTAGTACTTTTTGTAATGTGATTTGGTGTGTATTCAAGAAAACACCATTGTAAGAGTTTATAGACTCTTGTAAAGGTTGGTATTGAACCTTAAAAATACCAAATTAATGAAAATCTCAAAGTTGGAGCATTAAAGAGTGACTAGTCTGTTTGAGTGAATAATATAAAAAAATTTTCTATGTTCCTTATTATTTTATTTCTATAGTAACTTTATTTATTGTGATAAGTGTGTTCTGTTAGAAATATAAAAAAAATCTGATAACTCTAATATAAAAAATTGAAGTGAGTTAAAAAAAATCAATAAAGCTATTAAGAGAACTCACTATTCACCTGCATCTAATGAGCTTCAATCCAATAACAATGATTGATTAAATTGAACTTGATCAAATTATAAATTCCATTTAACTGAAGAAAGTTTCAATTCGACTGAATGACACATCTGGTACAATTGAGAAAAATATAGTAAAACCGAAAAAACATCATTTGATCATTAAATAGCAGAATTGAGTCTAAATAAAATCAAAATCAATCAAATTGAAAGTATAGTACGGTCTAACCAAAAAGAATTCGATTAAATTGACTCTAAAATTCAATCTGACCAAAAAAATTCAGTCAAACCAAAAAAAGGTAGACAATGGGGAATTTTTATTTTTAAAAAAAAAAATTTAGACCTAACAAAGGTGGGTCATTTTTGGCTCAAATAAAGAAACCAATGAGCATTTTGAGCTCCAAAAAAAATAAAAATAATCCCTAGAGCTCAAAAAAGGAAAATTATACATCATGAAATGCACAAAAAAATTACAAATCATAAAACCTATAAAGGAATTGACATGTCGTAAGAGCTTACACCCATGAGCAACTAGACTTTTTTAGCCAAAGAGAAATAGACCCTTAGACCCAGAAAAGAAATAAAATGGATTTTAAACTTAGATAAGGGATAAAATGAGTCACGAGACCTAAAAGAAAAGATGTTGGATTAGAGGTAATTTGAAAGTATGAGTGTCAATAGTAGTAAATCAAATGAACTGCATATATAATTAAATTCTTGTTGACATTTACCACTACTTGTAATATAAGTTAATGCTAATCTAATATTTTCAATATAATCTCTTATTTCTCCAACATCAACTTGAAATATAAGATTAATTTATAACACATACATTTTTGATGAAATAAATTAAAACCATGTGATGGACTTAATCTACTTCTAAATATGAGAATGATCGTACTGTTGCTAGAAATATTATCAAAAGTAATGCTACTTACTTTATCTTTAATACAAAAAAATTCAAAATATCCATAATTACAAAAAAAATATTTTCAACAATATGAGGATAAGCAATTTTTTTAAATCCTATTAATCTCTTTTGTAAAATTTAATCATTAACAATAAAATGTGCAATAACAGTAGTATATCCTACTTTAATTCTTCTCTCTCAAATATCAAATGTATAAGTAATTGAACTATTTATAGAACTTATCACATTAATTAGTTCAAGTCTAATCTAAGTCTTTGACCTCAGTACCTAAGTCTTTGAGGTCCATCAAATCCACCACATAGGTAGAAGTCGACAAAAGTTGTGGGCCCCTCCCTTGACATCTGTTAGGGGGAGAAATGGCAATCGATAATAGTCTCGACAAGTGAGTCCCACATGTCAGGTGAGGTGTCGTCGTGCGGTTGGTCCATGTGATCGAGGTGGTTAGATGTCGACTTCCACGTGACAGCGCAAGAAGGCGGCACGTGGCACCTGTGTCATGTGACCAAAGTTAGGTAAGGGTTCTCCCTAGGTAATTCGAATATGCTAAATTTAGAGGATAAGATGCTTTGTAACTACTTGTAACTATCATGAGGATATCATGGAATCCATTCCATGATATCCTCATCATAGTTATTCCTTTGATTTGACGGATTTGGCATCTCTGTTTTGGAAATCAAATCTATGATACAATTTCTTAATTATAAATAACAATAAATTTAGTATGAAGGTCCCTAACCTTTTTAGCATCATAATACTATAAAGAAATACTACCCTTAAAAGTAAAACTAAATTAAGTTTGAATAATTTTATCTTGATGTAAAAATTTAGATTCACAATTAGTTAAATATCTATTTAAATGACTTGTACTGTTAAAACTCTTGCAAGAGAAGTCTACATTGTAAATATTGTAGTACATCTTCTCCATCATAATATCATCCTCCATGATTTTCATCTTTATTGTAAACTTAAATCATATTGAAATTTTTCTTTTAGATTTAGCTATATTTGAAGATGTTCCAGTTTCCATGGATTAGGTACTTTTTAACAAAAATTCATCAATAAAGTTGTACATCATTGTAATAGCTTGAAATGAATTTCTTGATAGCAAGAAAGAGTGATTTGATTTGTGAATAAGAGATTAAAAAACTAGAGAGAGGATTGTAATTTATAGAGGGGAAGATTGAGTTGTAATTTATGAATTTATGATAAAAAATGAAAATCTTGGGTTAATTTATAGCATTTTAGAATGATGACCATCAGCCACCCTCACTCTTGCCCATTGCCATCAACTCACCACTCAAAAGTCGCTCTCACCTGTTGCCACCTACATGTTACACCTCAACCCTTGCTCTACCCATTGCCCACCTACACCTTGATCTCTACCTTACCTATTATCACCCTTAACCAATCGACCCCTCAAACCCATTGCCCATTACCACTTATAATGCCTCAACCCCTACACCCTACTTGCCCATTATAATCTCAATCATGCCCCTTTCATGTCATGCCTCTAACATGACAAGCTATGTTGGCATGGCCTATGAATTATACCCTACCAATACAACACATTTCACAAATCCCCCAATCCAACACGATTCATTGAATAATGCTAGGTCATTAACCAACACAGCCAACTCATGTTAAGCCGAACCAACTTGAGTTGACTCGACCCAATTGACACCTTTAAAGATAAATAAATGGCATGGAAATATATAGCTTGATCGGCCAAGTGAATAGGAGATAAGGGTGATATCAATTTTTAGAGGGACTGGTAGATCCCTTCTAGGATATTATGATATAGGAAATTCAAAATAATCTTAATCATGTCTCAACTATAGATGATTTCAAGTGGAGCTAAACCTCAACTAGAGATCTCATTGTTAAGACTACTTTGGAGGCAATTTGGAAATGGCAACACCCTATCGATTGGGGTAAGGGATTATAGAATCAATTCTTACCTTCTAAAATCTCTTTTTTCCTCTTGAGAATCTTTCATTCCATTCTACTTACAGAAGTCAATGCACAAAAGAAAGGCTTTCATATGGCCTCACACTATAATTGCCATCTTTGGATACCAAAGGTAGATTGCTCTCACCATCTTTGCTTTAAAGGGGACTAGGCCATCTTGAATAAAATCTAGATAAACAAGAGGTTGAGGCTCCATCTTTGAGAACAAGCAAGTGGCTATGTTTTGTCAAGGGTGTTCTATTCAAGAAAGCAAAAAACTCTTAATCAATACTATGAAATTTATGTTTGCTAGTAGTTGGGAGTGCTGAAAGTAAAGGTGTAATGTATTTTATGAGAATCAGAATGTGTCATCTAATAATGTGTCCTTTGATAGAATCAAGAGTAGGGTTGAATTTGGCCTTGAAATCTTTACTCGTACCTTTAACAATCTAGTTATTGCTTGGAAGAGTCCAATCTCTTAACTAATCTACATTTCAATTCCTTAATGACTAGAAGGCCTAAAATCTAGTGGATCACGTGAAAGAAACCTTCCACTACAAAGTTAAAACTTAACTCTAATGGAGCAATGGATCAAGAGAGGCATGGTGCAAGGGGCAAAGCCATTAAGGATGACAACAACAACCTAATTCTAGCTTTCCATGAATGGTTTGGTCTATCCATCACTTTCTTGGCAAAATTCCAAGTCTTGTATCAAGCCTTGATCATCTATAAAGACATAAGTCTAACCTTGGAGCAACTGGAGGTGGAGATTGACTCTCTTCCCTTTTTCAGCACCATTAAATATAGGAATTGTATGGTGAGACAAACTCAACTTATCTAGTGTCATCTTTGTATATATTGGGCCATGTACACTATTAGCCATGTTATGCAGGAAGAGTATATAAGCAATAGGAGGATCTTCCTTTAAAGATCCACAAAATTCTACTTCTGGATAAAATGGTGATTCCTAGCTATCACAAGCTCTAATTGAACTCTTTATTTCTTCTTGTGTGTTTCCTTTTGTTGTTCTAACTTAATTCTTGTCTACATCCTTCCATACTTGTAATACTTCCTTTTTGATCGGCCCCCACCTCAATAATAAATTGGGGATTATTAAAAAAGACAAAAAAATGCATCTATTCTCACTTTTAGTTATCCTTTAGTTTTTAGTTGTATATATATTTATTTCAAGTTAGATGTCCTAACCAAAGATTCAAATATTAGTATCATATCAAGAATCGATCCTCTAAAAACAAAAAACATAACAAAGATCAAGAATTGTACTGATAGAAACATCATACTTTTGTAGAAATGACTAAAAAACTCTAAATTTCAACTTAAAACTTAGGAATAAGATAAAATAAGCTATGATAAGGATATAAAAATATCTAGATAAATTTTCTAGACAATTATCATAAATAAAATATCAATAAATAGATAAATAATAGCTACATGCATGAGAAATGTCTTAGATCATGTACAAATAATAGAAAAAACTCATAATAACAATTGATTTCAAATTTAAGTTATATTTTAGTAAAATTCAAGTTATAATTGAACATAATCCAATTTATAGTTCAATATATTTCAGTTTATATTTCAATATATATTAGATTATATCACAATAGAATCCATATTACAATTTAATATTTATCATGTTACACTTCAATAGAATTTAAATTACAATTCATATATGGAACATAAATTAATAAGACTATGCACAATGCAAGTGAATTTCCATAATTTTGATAATTAAAAAATTTAACTATAAGATTTTAAAGTAAATTATAAATTTTTATTCCTATAATGTAGTTAATATCTTTTAAAAAATTTTGTATGAATTAATTAATATAGA
The DNA here is from genome assembly GCA_036874045.1 of Cymodocea nodosa. NCBI lineage: Eukaryota > Viridiplantae > Streptophyta > Magnoliopsida > Alismatales > Cymodoceaceae > Cymodocea > Cymodocea nodosa. The sequence continues at coordinate 12,857,260 of CM072342.1, read as the reverse complement.
AAATAAAGTTTATATGAATATAAGAGATAGGTTGAAAAGGAACATTATTTATGGGCAAACATGATTTTTTAAAAACTTTAAAAAATATCAATATTTTCATGATTTTTATACATCCACCATTTTTAATGTAATGACTTTTTTCTTTTCTCTTCCCTTCTCTTTTTTTTCTTTTTTTCTTTCCCTTATCTATAATGTCAATAATTTAAATTTTAATCAATTATAAGAATTTAGAGTAAATTATAAATTTTTATTCATATAATGTTACTAATATCTTTTTTAAAAAATCTTGCATAAAGTTTTCATAATCTCCATAATTAAAAATTTTATAAATTATAAGATTCTAGAGTAAATTATAATTTTTTATTCCAATAATGTAATTAATATCTTTTTAAAAATCTCACATGAATTAATTAAAACAGAAAATAAAGTTTGTAAGAATATAAGAGAGGTAGAAGAGGAATATTATTTATATGCAAACATGATTTTTTTTTAATTTAAAAAATCAAGATTTTTCATAATTTTTTTAATACATTCACTATTTTATGTTTTTTTTTCCATTTTTCTTCTCTTTTTCCTTTTTTTTCTTTCCCTTCTTTATACTCAATAATTAAAAATTTAATCAATTATAATGTAAATTTTTAATATCTTTTTAAAAAAATCTACAAATTTATAAATTTTTATTCTTATAATGTAATTAATATCTTTTTTTAAAAATCTTGCGTTAATTAATTAAAGAAATAGAAAATAAAGTTTGTAAAAGTACAAAAGATATGTAGAAGATGAATGTTATTCACAAGCAAACATAATTTAAAAAAGTTTTAAAAATTAAAACCTTTTGTGATTTTTTTGATACTTTCATTTTTTTAACATAATTATTTATGCAATAATTTTTTCCTTTTTTTCTTTTCTCTTACCTTCTCTTTTCTTTTCTTTTCCTTTCACATGCATCAACCACTCCTTCCTCCCTCCACCTCTCATTAGTTCCTCAATCTCAATTGCAAAATCCTAATGGGTTTTAGTGGAGGATAGCAACGATTCAACACTCTAACAAAGACTTTGACACTTGACGAAGGCTCCAATGCTTGATCAACTAATCCCTTCCATAGATAAATTGATCCATCCTTTGGGAAGTTCAAAAAAGGGCTAAAACTTAATGATCCTAAATGTAGGATCGTTTGAACCATGATATTTTCAAAAATACCACCTATTTCAGGATCAACCAAATCAAAAAATCGACCCAAATCACTGATATTTTGTAAAACTAAATCAATTTTTTAATTGATGGTTCTAACTTCAAGAAGAGCATTAGAGTTACGTAATAATAGTAGGTTTTATTTCCACTTATGTAATAATAGTAGGTTTTATTTCCACGTTGCTCACATGTAATAGTCCTCTCTATGTAACCTTTATTGATAGAGATCCTAGTAGTGGTTAATAAAACATCAATCTTCCACCTTTCCTTATCTTCACGAATAGAATCCAGAAAAAAAAAACTCCTAAAGTGGAATGGAAAGCATTTTTGTTGGGGCGGTAGACTGACCTTGCTGTTTTAAAGAAATGGTGAATGTCATTAAAAGAATAATAAAATGCATCCAAGAGAAGAAGAAAGATTTACCAAAATGGTAAATCAAAGAAGAGAAAACTGCATGAGTAAATGAAAGATTAGCAAAGCTTGAACCAAGAGGCTGACAAGTCCTTAGCTAGGCTGATGATCTCTCCCAAACAACACTGGTCGGCATTAAAAATAATCTGGTTCCTAACTCTCCAAATATACCCACAAACTGTGCGAACATGTAGCATCAGTTTTTACTTGATTTCCTTCACCTTTCCTTTCAGTAATGAACTCGAGACTTGCCAAAATTGCTGCATGCTTCCAAAGAACAGGCCTCCCTGAACATAATCTTGCAACACCAAAGCTACCAACTTACAGAGCAAGTAAGAAACAGGTGGTTCACAGTTTCCTCCAACACACAGGAAGCACAAGAGATTAACATTAGGCATCCATTTACTTCATTACAACTTTGTAACTAACCCTTCATGACAAAGGAGTCCCTTATGCACTTTAACCTTTAGTGGAGACCTGGCTTTCCACACAATTTTAAAAACTACCAAGTTATATCCCTCCTTCACAGTCCATTGTAAACGTCTTTGGCAATGAAGACTCACTTGCTGCTAGAATTCCAAAAATGTTTATCTGCCCTTGTTGAGGATCTGGTGCATCCTCCAACAGGTTCAGAAGAAATGTAATGTCTTTAGGGCTCAATGGATGTTACCAACTTTGACCTAATTTCAAAGGATGTTAGCCCAAGCTTGTACAATAGTATAAGTTTAAAACTTTAAGTGTGTATGAAAAGGCCAATGATGAGGGTATAACCATAATATGTGGTAAACACACATATTATGGCAGGCCAGCTGTTTCTGGAAGTCCAGATGTCCATGTTTAATTTTTGTTTTCTTAGACATATTTTTTGATAGGGTTTTGATCTAGTACCCCCATCCTGTATTGTTTCATTTTTGGGTCTCTTCCCCTTGAATAGAATGGAGACTTTCAATAAAAGAAAATGTGATAAACACACTTTAGGCTGCCTTATGAAATCTCCAAAACTAAATTTTGAAATTGATCGAAATAAATCTAGTTCCATGCTTAAAATCCCTAACATGGAAATCATCATGATAAAGGGGAACATGAACCATTTAAATTCTCTCTTGAATTAATTGTGTCACTATAATTTCAATTGAATTGCTAGATTCTAAACTCTAACTCAACTATATAAACAAAAGTACAGGCATGCAACCACCATTCAGCCATTCAGCCATTTAGCCATATTCAAATATTGTAATCATGCATTTAATACACCATTCTTATTGAATATAAAAATAATTACAAACAAGTACCTCCAGCCTTGACAATGTCTACAAGGTCATCAATTAGAAGAACAGGAATCGAACGAGGTATAGACCCAACACACAAATGTTGTGTGCTTTCTTGAATCTTAATCTCTTGATAATCATGGCATGTGATGCTGCCTTCAATAAACTGAAAATTATTTCCTTCACAAAACCGGGTACCCTAATAGAATGAAGAAACAATAATGAAATTATGACATATCCATTTGCAGGAACAAACAATAGTATGGAACTTCAACAAATTTGCAATTATTTATATTAGTTAAAATCAACAGTGAGAAGGAACATCCATAAGATTAATTCTTTAAAAATAGAAAGATTACAATATAAGCTTAAGTTTAGATTATCTAATTTACATGGAACTCCTCCATCTTGAATAAATGACATAAAGTAGCATCCAATGCTTGAGGTCTAATGGACATAAAAGGCCTAGCAGAAAGAATAAATCTTAAACAATAATAAAGTATGTTTGTCCCAATCTTTTCCCCTAAGAGGTACTAGTTTGTTACTAAAAACGTATGCAGTGCAACACAGTGAACAACTTCTATATGGACATGAAAAAAGAACTTATCTAGAAAAGATTAGCTATCTTCTCATCCTGCAGAGAAACGCTAAGTTATATCATTAGAATCCACAACTGACCTTGGAAGGGCAGGACGTTGGTAGCCTTATGGAATTTCCTGTTTCCAACTCTGGATAAACTTTGAACCTAGATACAGAAAAATTTTCAGACACTGATGAATGATATCATAATAGTAACTGGTGATGCTGATGGTGGTGGTCACTGGTAATAGATCAGATTCACTTGGCTATGACTAGTGTTACAAGAAGGTTTTTATTGAAATATGAACATCTAACTCAAAACTAATTGACTATGAGTAGAGAGGTCCTTTTCTATATTAACCATTTTTCATCTTTTACTAAATATATGTCAGAATATTTCTCAACTCTCCCTCTCACTTGTAGAATTCTTTAGGTTCTACAAGTATTTCCTTTTTTTGGGTAGATATGTGAGTCTACTAGAATCTTTCTACTCTAATACCACATTAAAATATAGTCATTTAACTTAAAACCAATTGACTATGAGTAGAAAGGTCTTTTTCTATATTAACCATTTTTCATCTTTTACATAATCCACGTGGGACTATATTTCTCAACTGTTTCTACAGAATGAGAATATTACTGTGGTAAATCATTCATGTGGGAAGGCAATTACCATCCTTTCCATTTTTTATTTATTGAAAATAAGGTCAACAATAAAGAACTTGCCTTCTTTTCCTTGCATCCCAGTGATCAAACAGCCAAGAAGATTGACAGAGTACTGAGACAAAAACTGGTGGCGAAAAGGGCTACTTGTTTTTCCCCAATCCAGTTGTGTGCTATCTAAATTATTTGAAGCAGTGAAAAGGGGACATATTACAAAAGAAAAGAGAGGGTATTTGTCTGTGTGGGGAGGTGGATTACAACTGTAAACAAAAGAGTCAAGAAAAAGAATAAAAGCTTGAGAAGAACTCCACATCATGAACCAAAAAAAAGCATCACAACAGTAAACAAAGCCGTCCAGGGCCAAAAGACAATCACTGCATTGGAGAACAACTCTTGCTCATTCCACAACAATACTACAAACTTGTTTCTTCCTTCTCTTGGACCATGCCAATGTTTGCCCTTGAAAAATCCTTCTATTCCTTTTGAGTAACCTATCCCACCAAATAGCCAACAGAAGTAGACCACAAGTTCTGAAGCTTCAACTGAAGCCGTCCCCTTTTGGACTACATTTCTCAAAAGTCTTCTACACCCCATGACAAGATTGTCCATCCATTGTTGTGACAAAAGGAGGCAACCAAAGGAATGATGCCACCAATCTTTGTTATGGGATAAGCAAAGAAACACCTGCTTCCAAATTCAAATCCCTTTTAGGAGAGTTACCTCTAGAAGAAGGGCCTTTCAATACAATAGCCATGCAAAGAATTACACTTTTGATGAAGCTTTCCCATTCCATATCAACTTATTGACAGCCCAAACATGTTCCACAACCACTGGAGCCATTGTACAGGGATTTCACCAAAAAAATTTCATCATTGCTCCACCACCAAAGCTGTGAATCAACTCAAAAAGAAAAAGACAAGGAGCTATGGATCTAAAGAGCAGATGATCTAGAAACTCTACATCATCAATATCCCTTTGAAATCTTACATTCCAAACAATCCTTTTCTCAGAATTCCAAAAAACTCTCAAATAACCTCACCTGGGAATTGGATGCTACCCCAGCAAATGATGGAAAAGCCTCTTTCAAAGGGATCAAGCCAACCCACAATTACTGCCAAAACTAAATTGATTCACACCCCCACAAAAACAAAAACAAAACCACAGTTGAACCGCTCCTCACCACCACTTCTGCCTCTAAAAAACTTTAGTCTAGATCCCTCACACCCCATCAATATGCTCCCCCACCAATCTACCCCAATACTGATTACCTTCAACCACTCTCCTTCATAGTGCTCCCCCTCTAACCCCTATCTTGGGAAATCTCTAGATTCTAATCTCAGAAGCTTCTCAATCTCAAGCCACATTCTTGGATTTCTGACATTTATTCCAAGAAACCAAGCTGTATCCACTTCTTTGTAATTTCTTGACTCACAATCTATCCCAACCAATTACCACCAAAATTGAGATTTTGAAAATTGACAAGTGGTAGATCAGCAAATTAGACAAAATAGAGAAAGTCAATATGAGCTCTTGCCGCCTGATGACAAAAAGTCATCAGCTCATTCAAAGGGCATGGAATTAAACATGTCAGCAAAATTTCAACAATACATGTTATTTTTTGACTTGTCAAAATGACATATAAAGCAATGTCAACTTGGTAATTCATTATCACAAAGTGATTTTCTTTATTATATCTCCACCAACATAACAAGTTTTTACTTCAACTAACCAAAGCCCAACACAAGTTGAATACCTTGCTAAAGAGTATCAACTCAAAACTGTCACTCATTGGTCTCCAGTCCTTGGCCAAAATAGACTTCCAAGACAACAGGTGCCCCAAGTATTTAGTTGGGAGGTTGCCCACTTTACAGCCCAAATAAGTTGTTTCGCTTTCTGCCATCTACTAAGCTCAAATTCCAATCAATGTGGATTTTTGAAGTAAATTGACTTGCAGTCCTGTGATTGTGTCAAACAAAGCAAGGATGATCACCACAGTTCTGACATGCTGGTAAATTCTGACTTGCCAGTAGTTGGCAGGTATCATCAATATATTGTCAGGTAAACTTGACAAGACACATCTCAGTTTGAAAACCCTGATTACTCTAACCTCATCAGTTCTAGGACAAAGTTACCTGAAAACTAGATACACAAGAAAAATTTCCATTTGAGAAGCAGATAACCAATATAGAGACTCTTACAGAGATGATGTAGTGCTCCATTCAATCTCTCCATTTTTTTCTAAAAGCCCATGCAAATCATAATACCCACCAAACAAATCTAACTAGCCCTATTGTATGCTTTTTTCATATCCAATTACTAGAGAATACTTGATTGTCCAACAATATTTTGATTCATTGTATTTGTTGTGCGAGGGAAAAAAAGAAACGATAGAAACTAATCACACAAAATCAAAATTTACGTGGTTCCCCAACTTGGGTACGTCCACGAATGGAGAGGGATTTGATTTTCTTATTCAAATGGAGTACAAAAAAAATCAGCAACCCTCATGAGTGCCCTAGGTCCATGCTTAAATAGTATGGACAATACAATTGGTCAAATAACCAAAATATCCTTACACTAATTTAAGTCATATATTCAACAATCTCCACCTTGACTTGAATTATATCTCCACCTTAAGTAAAGTTCTCCGTCACAATGACCCATGAAGGGTCAGCAACATCCATATATGTTGAGCAAGTCAAGACAATGCTTAAATTTACTCTCAATCACCTCTTTTGTGAACATATCAGCTAGATTGTCTTTAATGTTGATCTTCAAAATCTTTATTTTGTCTTCACTTCTAAGAAAGTGATATCTGACATCAATGTATTTTGTACGATCATGAAACACATTGTCTTTTGCCAAACAAATAGCACTGAGACTATCGCAGAAGATATCAGCTCTGTCGACTTGTAATCCAAAGTCTCCTAGTAGCCCTTTTAGCCAAATTCCTTCCTTTGCAGCTTCAGTCATTGTCATGTACTCAGCCTTGGTAGTGGAGAGCGAAACTGTAGGCTGAAGTGTAGATTTCCAACTGACAACTGAACCTACCACTGTAAAAACATATCCTGTTAAAGATCTTCTCTGGTCAACATCTCCAGCAAAGTCTGAATCTGAATATCCTAGCATATTGCAGCTTTGTTTAACACCATATATCAGTCCAACATCTGGAGTTCCTTTCAAGTATCTGAAAATCCTCTTTACAGTCTGCCAATGGATCTTCCCTAGATTTGACATAAATCTGCTTACCACACTAAGAGGATAAGCCAAATCTGAGCGAGTACATACCATTGCATACATCAAGCTCCCAACAACCTGGGAGCAAGGAACGCGCTGCATGTATTCCTTTTTTGATTGTGTTTGAGGTGTCATAGCTGAAGATAATCGGAGATTCCTATCATAGGGTGTTCCAATAGCTTTACTAGAAGTCATTCCAAATCTATTCAAGATCTTCTGTACATAGCTGTGCTGATAGAGAAACAGTTTTCTAGCACTTCTATCACGATGTATCTCCATCCCTAGGATCTTGCCTGCAGCTCCTAAGTCTTTCATTGCAAATTCAGACTTCAAGGTATTCTTCAAATCCTGTATAACATTGATATCTTTGGATGCTATTAAGATATCATCAACATATAAGAGCAAGTATACATGTGTGTCATGATTTAAGTGTTTGATATACACACATGAGTCAAAAGAGCTGCGTAGAAAACCAACTTTGGTAATAAAAAAATCAAATCTTTTATACCATTGTGTTGGAGATTGCTTAAGTCCATATAAGGACTTCTTAAGCTTGCAGACCAAATCTAATCTTCCTTTCTTTGCAAAACCAATTGGTTGTTCCATCCATATTTCTTCTTCTAAATCACCATGTAGAAAGGCTATTTTCACGACAAATTGTTCAAGTTCTAAGTTCTTTGTTGCAACAATGACCAAAAGGACTCTAATAGACGTGTGTCTGATGACTGATGCAAATACTTCATTGTAATCAATGCCTTCCTGCTGAGAATAGCCTTTTGCCACCAGTCTTGCCTTGAATTGTGTCCCGAGATTGCCTTGTGTTCCAACTTTTCTTTTAAACACCCACTTGCAATCTACAACATTCTTATCTTTTAGGCGCTTCACTAAATCCTATGTCTGATTTTTCTGAAGGGATTGAAGCTCTTCTTGCATAGCTTCCATCCAATGAGTAGCATCTGAATCCTTCATAACAGCATCATATGTTGGAGGATCAATAGCTTCCTCCAGCTCACTTGCAGCCTGCAAGGCAAAAGCAATCATATTGCTAAAACCATACTTCTGCGGTCGTTGAGGAACCCTTCTAGGTCTGTCTCTAGCAACACATCTCTCTTGTGATTCCTCTTCAGGTTGATCTGCATTTTCATCTGAGTCCAAATGCTGGTCTTTATCTGAAGCTATTTGTTTCGGGACAATCTGACATGATAAGTCAAACTCCACCTGCTCAGAAGTGTTGGATTCTTCTGACACTATTGGCAACTCTCCATTTTGCATCAAAATGGCCTCATCAAAAGTAACATTACGATTGTGAATTACTTTTCTTGTCTCACTGTCAAAGATTCTGTAACCTTTGACTCCAATGTCATATCCAACAAAAATATCCTTTCTGGCACGTGGTTCTAACTTGCCATTATCTACATAATAGTATGTTGTACAACCAAAAATCTTCAATTTGGAGTAATTTGCAGCCTTATTCATCCACACTTCATAAGGTATCTTGTCACCTATACCACTGGAGGGAGATCTGTTGACAAGATAAGATGCTGTGTTCACAGCCTCAGCCCAAAATTTCTTCTCTAAACCGGCATGAGAAAGCATGCACCTTACTTTTTCCAACAACGTGCGGTTCAGACGTTCTGCTACTCCATTTTGTTGTGAAGTGCCTCTAACTGTGTAGTGTCTTGTGATACCAACTTCTTTACAAAAGTTGTCAAACTCATGAAAGCAAAATTCCAAACCATTGTCAGTTCTCAAATATTTCACCTTCCTACCAACTTGGTTTTCAACTTGAGTCTTCCACTACTTAAAGCTCTTGAAAGCCTCACTTTATGTTTTAAAATGAAAACCCATGTCATACGTGAATAGTCATCCACTATAGAAAGGAAATATCTGGAACCTGCTAGGGAGGGTTGTTGACAAGGTCCTCAAGAATCTGCGTGGACATAATCTAATGCCCCTTGAGTGGTATGCTCTGTTGTTCCAAACTGCACACATTTTTGCTTTCTATAGATGCAATGTTTGCACAATTCTACATCAATGAATTTGTGCCCATTCAGTCTGTCCAAACTATTGAGTTTCTGCATTCCTCTCTGCCCTAGATGACCCATTCTTGAGTGCCAAATTGCAGAAGTGGTTTGCTGATCACTCATAGCTGCAACAGCATCTCCTACAACTGAAGAACCTTGCAGAATGTATAGAGGCCCATTTTTTACTCCTTTCATCACTACCAATGAGCCTTTTAAGACCAACAGTTTACCTCCTCCTAAATACTTGAAACCCTTGGAATCAAGTGCCATCAAGGATATCAAGTTTTTGCCCAGCTTAGGCACATGTCATACATCTTCAAGGATTCTCACCGTGCCATCATACATCTTGAATCTAATTGTACCAATGCCAGCTCTTAAACAAATATCATCATTGGCTAATCTAACTTGTCCTCCATCAACAGTCTGATAAGTATAAAAATACTCCCTATTGGGAGTCATATGATGAGATGCTCTAGAGTCTAAAATCCAATGCTGATCTGTATATGCACTACAACAAACAGTCAAAGAAAAATCACCTTCAGACGTTGAATCTTCTTTTTCAGCTACTGACGCACTTCCTTTGGATTTCAATTTAGGACAATTTACCTTCTAATGTCCATTTTCTTTGCAATAATTGCAAGTATCCTTAGAGTACTTGCCTCTAGATTTACTCATTCTTCTATGCCTGTTATTGCTGTTTTGTTTCTGTTGACGTCCCCTACTATCTCCCTGATGTACGGACAAACCAGATGCACTTGCATCATTGCTCCCATGTGTAACCATATGCCTAAGTTCTCTTGAATGAAGACTGGACCTCACTTCCTCTAATGTGATAGTGTCTATGTCAACTACAAAAGACTGCACAAAATTTTCAAATGACAGTGGAAGTGAAACTAGTAAAATGAGAGCAGCATCCTCATCTTCAACAGTTACACCAATGTTGCGTAGCTTCATAAGAATAGTGTTTAACTGATCCAAATGTTGCTTCAACGGTGTACCTTCCTTCATTTTTAAAGAGAACAACCTCTGCTTGAACAATAATTTATTAGTAAGGGATTTTGTCATGTACAGAGTTTCCAACTTGTTCCACAACCCAGAAGTTGTGGTCTCATCAGCAACTTCAATAATGACCTCATCTGATAGGCATAGTAAAATAGTGGAGTGAGTCTTTTCTTCTTGTTGTTCATATTCCACAGATTTTTTATCCATAGTCGACTTCTTGTTTAAAGGTGTCCAAATGCCCTGTCGCTTCAACAAAGCTTTCATTTTTATTTGCCAAAGGCTAAAACTATTTTTGCCATTAAACTTATCCACTTTCAAAGCCGGTGTTGACATCACAAAAAAGTATAAATTCTATGCAAAAATCACTGTTTATCTTCAAAAACAGACCAAAAAAGGGCCAACCTTGTGTACTGACTTGTACGCACAGTGTTGTTGTGCGTCGGACTGAAGATACCACTGTGGACAACGCACGAAGAGGGCAGACGCACGGCTGGCAGTCTCGCGGATGGCAGGCGAGCAGACATGCAGCCGGCAATCGTACGAGCGCAGACAGGAGTCGCGCGGGCGCTGGCGGAGGCAGACGCAATCACGTGGGTGCTGGCAGAGGCAGACGCAGTCGCATGGGTGCTGGCGGAGGCAAACACAATCACGTGGGTGCTGACGGAGGCAGACGTAGTCGCGGGAGTGCTGGCTTTCAGACGAATGCGCACAGACAGATGCACGGACGTATGCGCGCAGGCAAACGTGCAGACGTACATGTGCGGACAGATGCTGAGTGACAAACACGTGGACAGATGCTGAGTGACGAACGCACGGACGGGCGACTGTCGGAGATGGCGTGAGCAGATGCGTGTGTGTGCAAACACGCGGTCAGCGGCTGCTATTCTTCCGGCTGATTTTCTCCCAAAAATAATCTCTCTTTTCTCTTCCAAAGAAACCCTAGCTCTGATACCAATTGTTGTGCAGGGGAAAAAGAGAAACGATAGAAACTAATCACACAAAACCAAAATTTACGTGTTTTCCCAACTTAGGTACGTCCACGGATGGAGGGATTTGGTTTTCTTATTCAAATGGAGTACAAAAGAAATCAACAACCCTCATGGGTGCCCTAGGTCCATGCTTAAATAGTATGGACAATATAATTGGTCAAATGACCAAAATACCCTTACATTAATTCAAGTCATATATTCAACAGTATTATATACTTATAGGAAACAACATAGGATTTAATGATCCTCCACAAAGGCAACTTTATTGTCTGCAATTAACGATGGCACCAACAACTTAAGTCTTTCCACAATGACTTTGCGATCATTTTGTAGACTTCATTGGAAGGCTTATCAGCAAAGAACAAAGTTTTGGTATCATATCAAGTATTGATCTTTCAAAAAAAGAAAATGTATTGAAGATTGTGAAAGGATTGATGCCTTCTCTAAAGGGGAGTAAATAGGGAAGTTTATAAATTAAAATTAACTACTAATAGATTTGATGTGACAATGGGAGTTAAATTGAAGAAACTATATGTAGTTAACCATAATAATTTTCAATTAACCAACCCAAAATCAGTTGACCAAATCTATACAGACCTCTATATGCATGAATTAACTTATGCTCATCAATTAATAATGATTTTATATCCCTTAAACATCTAATTTCACTAAGATATCTTATATGGCCCTACTACTTTGTATTTCTTGCAATAGTCTTGGTCTATACAATTTTGCATTTATTATTAAATTTTACATCATTAAAACCAATTGAGAAAGATTTCTCTAACAATCTCTTTTTTTATGATGACAAAATTTAATGAGAAGAGTTTAAAATAATAAGTAACAACCCTTAATTCTCTCCCTCTATTGTCATAATCAAAAATATCCCCTAATACATAAGATCATTAAGAAAATAATGACCCCAATAGAAACTTATGGTGGTAAAATCATCACACGAATTTATCAATAAGTATGCATATAAATGATTTGCAAAATGCTACCCAATCATACAATCTAGATAGTTATATCGAATTTTCTTCATCATCAAAGAGAAAGATTTACCATAAGCACAATTCATGAGCAAATAAACAATAAGGGCTTTCTCTCACACTTATGTGATTGATTAAAATTTTTATTTCAAAAGTCTCCCTATATTCATGCAAGATAAATTATGAGATTTCTCCCCCTATCACAGAAATTCTTCCGTATTGAACTAATATATGTCAAGCAAGAATATCTACTCAACATATCCAATATAAACAATTCAAATAGAGAAATTACATAGAAAATGTGCATGCAGTTTGGTTTAAAAACCAATTTTCAGTAGTTTGATCAATGAAATAAACCCAGATCAGTTGACCATTCTAGGTCAGTGAACCAATCACACTGCTGTCATAAATTTGAGAAAATTGACTCATTTTCAACCAATCCATACAAATAGAACAGACACAGATCAACAAACCAAAAATAACCAATTGACCAATTTTCTCCAAACGGTAATCAAAAATGCATCTCAAATACACAAAATTATACAATTAACTCCCCCTATCATTAACAAATGATTGAAATCATGGCCAATAATCTAACTCTTCCTTAAGCTTAAATAAAAACAAAATTCAAGTAAAACAACCACTATTATCAAAATAAGTCAAATTACAATAAAATATACTAACATGATTTTCAATTTCAGCACTATTTTTCAAGCAACCACACTACGTGAAGCAAGTATAGAACTCATGCAGAGCTTAAGGAGTGGATGTATCTCTAGTTTAAGGTAAACTACTATAAATATTTCATATTCTTGTGGCTCGTGCATTGATTTATCATTTTCATTTACATTGAACATTTAATTTTGCATTTTTTCAATTGATAACATTAATTTACATGTAAATAGATTGTTCTTTACCATTCACCCTCCTTTAATAAAGTCAATCGATCCTAACACCTGTAAATTATGTGGATAAAATGATAATTAGTAAATTTGATATTATGTTATCCCTCTATTTAAGAAGATTAGTCTTCATTTTTTGCCCTATTTTCTGCACACAAATAGATCCCATGGGATCCAATTAACTAAATAAAAAATTAGTAATAAAATTTAACAAAAATCTATAAATCAGGAAAAGTAAGAACCATGGAATCTAGTACTAGAGAAATTCTACCTTTGCCATATCAAGCAATACAACCATCAAAATAAGTAATTTCCATTTATTATTTGAAACAACAAAAATTAGTGCACTTAAACAATATCACATAATCCTCTCCTCCATATAGCAAGAATACATTTACAATATATTACTAGAAGGTAGCATGCTTAAATCTATGTAGCAACACTACAAAATGACGTATTTAAAGACTTAGATGAACTACCAACAATGGGATGGTGCAATTGAATTTCTACTTCTTTGTGAAAGAAAACATCAAACCAAGAAAAAACACTACCATCATAAACCAAAGACCCAAATGAACAGAAAATAGGGGGACTGGAATAACCCATTCTTGCAAACAATAGTGTTATTGGTCTTCTCTCATCTTATAAGACCTTTGAGGGAAGAAAGTATTGAATTGAACTCTACACAAAAACGTTACCAATGTCAGAAAAAGGATAACCTGTTCTTGCACTTCATGCACATGTAATCCCTCTTACCCTCAATCATCTTAATGGAGCCTGACCTAATGACGGTCCCCTTTACTGTGACAAGGATCCCCCGATGCTTCACTCTCAACCTTCCTATGCTCGGAAATGCCTCTATATTGAATAAAAACAGATCAAAATCAAACAACAAATGCAACTATTATCTACCCCTTAGAAGATCAATGAAGAGGACACACCAGCACATTCCAGGGGAGAACCAGCGACACTAATCCGGACGTGCACGAACTTCTTGATGCACGAGCCCTTTCCTGAGCCCTCCGATTCTTCCAATACTATCTTCTACAAACTTTAACGCATTTCTAAGAACAATGATGACGGATGGAAAGATAGAAATGGGCAATAAGACTGAGGATCACCTGTGCGAGGTGGGCGGCCTCATTGAAGGCAGGGAGAAGCTCCGATGGTCGGGAGAAGAGAAGCTCAGCAAGCAAGAGGTTGTAGTCTAGAAACTCCGCAAAACTGCAAAGTGAGAGATGGAGTACGTTAGAGAAGAGAAAATAGGAAAGGGATAAAGATGGACGAGAAACTCACTCGACGACGAGAGGGTAGTGGAGGTCGGGGTCAGGGGAGAGGAGGATGGAACGGAAGTCCGCAGCGTGTTGACGAACGAGGAAGGTGGAGATGACGTCGATGTGGTTGGAGGGCTTACCTGCGTACGTCTCCATGGTGAAAAAGAGGAGGTCAGGAGGACGAACGGAGGGATGGTTCTTTGGAGAGGAGGGATTCCAGAGAACTAAAGAGCGGAAGGGTATTTTTGGCGGGAGGAGAGTTATAAAATCTAGAGGAGAGTTATAAAATCTAGAGGAACATGTCGACTCCGTCTTTATTTTCTAACAGCGTCCTTTTTTCCGTAAAAATTTCAAGGATTTCAGACTCTGTTTTCTTCGGAATCAAGCAGAGAGTTTTTAATAATTCTATACATGATCTTATTTTTGCACGACGGAAATATCGATCGTAAAGAACAGGAAAAGTTTGAAACGATTGGAAACAAAAGTCTAAAAAGTCAAAAAAATGTATAATTTTACTTTAATCTAAAGTATTATTATTTTAATCATTTAAATTATCTAAGTTTACGTTTGGTAGAGAAACTACATTTAGTAGAGGAGTGGAGTCGTACTTTTGCATTGTAACGTATGTCAAGAGTGTGCTTTAAATAAATAGTTGAGTTTTTCGTCGACATTAAAAGCATTGGAACTACGATGACAGCCAACAAATTATATTTTTGGGTACTGTATTTTCTCAACTCTAGCAAAGCATCGCTAATCGAAAGTCCAAAATATCATCGTCATCTTTGCAACCTTAAATAGTGCCTCTACGACTTTCACCCTAAACAATATCTTCGCCAATCTACAATGGAGTAAACTCCTCTTTCACTTGATTTTTTCTTTTAGTGATCTGCGACCATCGCATTGAAAAAACACATTACATTGAAAATAATATATTATCCTTTCTCTACTGTATTTGGATTATATTGCTTTGTCATTTGACGTTAAAGCTTTTTTTTTCTCACCAAAAGGGGTTCTTAAGTTAATAAAATCCTTATGGTTGAATGCATCTCTTCTCGCATGTTTCTTCTCAACTTCCTTTGATCCAGTCAATGCCTTTTACTTTTCCTATAAAGTATGAGTGAAAATGAAAAACAAATCAGAATATTTAAAAAAAAAATTCTACAATACCTTTTATAATTGTATATCATCAATCCAGGTTAATTTCAAATATGGAAATAATGAAGCATTGGGAATGATATATTACCCTTTTTATACTACATTTGGATTATATTCTTTTACCATTTGACGTAAAAGTTTTTTTTTCTCACCAAAAAGGGTTTCTAAGTCAATAAATCAACTCTACCTTGAGCTCACCAAAAGGGGTTTCGCTTACCTTTTATTTTTGGGTCCATATATTTCTAAACTCTACTTGAAGTTTCAAAGCTTCAACCTTCTATGTAACTTTGAGCTTTTTTAGCTCTTTCTCCTTTGCTTGAGAGGAGAAATATTTTAGACAATAAGAAAAAGAAATAGTAGTGGTAGTAGTAGTAGAAAAAAAAGTCCATGAACTAGATAAAAAATCTATGCAACTTGTAAAATTTTGAGTTCTGTTGTTTTCTTATTGTTATGCCAAGATCAATGTAGAAAAGGAGGAGCTTGGATTCGTGGAGAAGGAGAAAGAGAAATAAGAGGCAAATCACACACAAAAACAAGAGAATTTACGTGGTTCCCCAATTAGGTACGTCCATGGATGGAGGCTTAGCCAATTGGTTATTCACTAGGTGATCAACAAATGGGATACAAGATTCATACATCTATGCATACACATTGGGAGCCTATTTATAACTTTGAGCATCTGATGTAGTCAAAGGACCAAAATACCCCTACGTATACAACTAATTAATTCAAGACACATATTAACAATCTCCTCCACCTTATCTTGAATTTACAAACTCCACCTAGAACTAAAAAATACTCCATCACAAAGACCCAAAGGGTCAGCTATATGCAAAAACATTTAGTAGGTCCAAGTAATGCTTGAACTTACTTTCAATGACGCCCTTTGTAAACATATCAGTTGAGTTGTCATGAGTGTTGATCTTCAATATCTTCACGTGGTCTTCAGTCCTAAGGAAGTGATAACGAACATCAATGTGTTTTGTCCTGTCATGAAACACATTATCTTTCATTAAGCTAATGGCACTAAGATTGTCACAAAATATTTCTACCTTATCATATCGCAGACCAAAGTCTCCAAGTAATCCCTTCAACCAAATACCTTCTTTTACAACTTCTATCATTGCCATATACTCAACCTCTATGGTGGATGGATAAAGAAATTGTTGGCTATAAAGTAGATTTTCAACTAATAATGAAATCTGCCACTATAAAAACATATCCTGTAAAAGACTTATGTTGATCAACATCACTTGCAAAATCTGAGTCTGAATATTCAGCCACATTATAGTTATGCTTCACTCTATAAATTAGTCCTACATCAAACATGCCCTTCAAGTACTTAAAGATCCTCTTCACAACTTGCCAATGACTCTTCCCTAGATTTGACATAAACTTGCTTACAACACTAAGAGGGTAAGCAAGGTTTAGATGAGTACATACCATGGCATACATTAGATTGCCAATTGCCTGTGAATATAGAACTTTCTTCATGTACTCCTATTCTAACTGTGTTTGAGGTGTCATAGCAACTGATAATCGTAAGTTCCTATCATAAGGTGTCCCAATGGCTTTGCTTGAAGTCATGCCAAACCTGCTTAAAATTTTCTAAGCATAACTATGCTGATGGAGAAATAACCTTCTAATATTCCTATCACAATAAATCTTCATCCCAAGGATTTTACCTATTGGTCCTAAATCCTTCATTGCAAATTTAGACTTCAATGTGTCTTTCAAAAACTGTATTTCATTGACACCTTTGATTGCAATCAAGATGTCATCCACATACAAGAGCAAATAAACAAATTCATCATCTTTAATTTGTTTAATGTAGACACATGAATCAAAATTACTATGAACAAAACCAATATCTGTAATAAAAGAATCAAATCTTTTATACCATTGCCTAGGAGACTATTTTAGGCTATACAAAGATTTCTGCAATTTACAAACAAGGTTTGATTTACCCCTTTTTGCAAAATCTGTTAGTTGTTCCATCCAAATATCTTCTTCTAAATCACCATGCAAAAAAACTATTTTCACATCTAGTTACTCAAGTTCTAAGTCCTTTATTGCAATAATTGCCAAAAGGACTCTAATGGAGGTGTGTCTCACTATTAGTGCATAGACTTCATTGAAGTCTACACCCTCCTTCCGTGAAAAACCTTTTGCTACCAATCTTGCCTTGTATTGAATTCCATGGTTGCCTTGTGTTCCTAATTTCTTTTTGAACACCCATTTGCAACCAACAACATTCTTGTCCTTGGGATGCTTTACCAATTCCCAAGTCCTATTCTTATGCAAAGATTGAAGTTCCTCTTGCATAGCTCCTATCCAATGCATGGCTTCTGATTTGCTAACAGCAGCATCAAAATTAAGTGGATCAACATCTTCCACCTCACTAGCTACCTGTAAGGTAAATGCAACCATATTGTTGTAGCCATACCTTTGTGGAGGTTGGACATCCCTCTTAGGACGATCCCTGACAACAAACCTTGGATGTGTGTCCTCCACAAATTTGTCTCCATGGTCATCTTCCAAAATCAAGCGTTGCTCTGCATTACTTGAAATAGACTAATCAGAAGTCAAAGGTTAATTTAAATCAAGCTCCACCTGCTTAGGAGTACTAAGTGGATCAGAAATTGTTGGCTTCTCTTTCACATGCTGTTGAGTATTTTGTTTTGATGATGTGTACTAAATGAAAGTAATCATATTTGCTCAATTACTATTGCTTGTGAGAAGAAATTAAAATCATCAATTAATATAGAAAAAGCTTACTGATATAAATACTTATCTATATTGGATCTAAAATTATACTAAGTTAATAACTAGTTGTTTCGTTGCATTAATTTTTCATTTAACTAAACATTAAGTTAACGTGTGTTTTTATTGAAAAGCATGATATGTTTTAAAGTTATATTTTCTGTATCATGAATAGTGCACATTTAGACAACTCGTTAAGTTAGAATTTTATTTGTATAGAGATCACATGAGAACTCGTTAAGTTAGAGGCTTAAGGTTAAAATAGGTCACATGAGAACTCATTAAGTTAGTAAGTAAAAGAAGAGATGAACTCGTTAAGTTAGTATTATACACGTGGTGAAATTATAAGTTACGAATGTTATATTGTATCACGTGAGGTGCACATGTTTAACTCTTTAAGTTAACATAACTAAACGCATTGAGTTGCTATATTGAACACTAAGGCAACGCGTTAAGTTAGTGTTATAAACTTAAGTTGTTATTTTTGCACGTGGTAAAATTCTTATTATAAAAATATTTGTTTATTACTAGTTCGTTGAGTTATTTGTAACACAACGGAGATAGTTCGTTGAGTTATCTTAACACAATGGAAATGGTTTGTTGAGTTAGCGTAATACCACAGAGATAGTTCGTTGAGTTAGCTATAGTACTTGTCACATGAGTTGGCACATGAGGAACTCGTTAAGTTAGAAACGTTAAGTTATATATATACTTGTGTTATTCGTTTAGTTAACATTAAAATAACGACTTCTTATTATACTTGATAAAAGATTTTGGACGAGAAAGTTTATTTTGTAGGAAATTTTTCAGAGATCCAAGATTGATGATTAAAGAAAATTCGAAATGTAAACGTGGGTCAAAACGTGTGTATTTCGATGAAGGAAAAAGAAAAGACATAAAGAAGTGGAAGACTGATAGTGATTAAATGTGCAGGATATGCATGAAATGAAGATACAATATAAAAGACATAGAATTCTCGTTGATCAGTTATCCCTACACAAAAAATGAAAAATATTTTCAAGGATCAAAAACACATTTCAGGGAAAAGCTCTCAGGTGGAAGAAAATTCAATGAAGCAAAAAATGTCAGATTTATGTCACTGAAGATTTAAAGTATCAGGCAAAAGAAAATTCAATGAAGTAGAAAATGTCAGATTTATGTCACTGAAGATTTGAAGTATTAGATAGAAGAAAATTCAGTGAAGCAGAAAATGTTAGATTTATGTCACTAAAGATTTGAAGTATCAGATGGAAGAAAATTCAGTGAAGTAGAAAAAGGTAAGATATACGTCACTGAAGATTTAAAGTTTTAGAAGAAAATGTCAGATTTATGTCGTTGAAGATTTAAAGTATCAGGCGAAAGAAAATTCAATGAAGTAGAAAAGGTCAGATTTATGTCACTGAAGATTTAAAGTATTAAGCGAAAGAAAATTCAATGAAGTAGAAAATGTTAGATTTATGTCATTGAAGATTTGAAGTATCAGATGGAAGAAAATTCAGTGAAGCATAAAATGTTAGATTTATGTCATTGAAGATTTGAAGTATCAGATGGAAGAAAATTCAGTGAAGTAGAGAAAGATAAGATATTCGTCACTAAAGAATTGCTGAAGAAGAAAAGAAGAAGAAGAAGAAGAACAATCTCAAACAGGGAGAAATGTTTTAAATTTCACAAATTAGTTTTCTCTATTTGTAGTTATGAAATTGTATAGATGAAACATGGTATCGATAAATAATTGCATCTACAATTTTTGAAGAGAATTGAATTGTATATTGTAATTGAAACCTTGAATAAAAATGATTTTATGAAAATAGTGTCTCGACTTGTTTTTGAATTTTAAAGTTTCAATTATATTCGAAAATGTTGAAAAACACAATTCACCCCTCTCTTGTGTAGTCATACGATCCTACAAGTGGTATCAAAGCTTTGTTAATAATCATTGATATAAAATCGATATCAACTTATTTAATATCATTGCTTATTCTGCCTTCCTTGTTTTTAAACATAAATTTATATCTGAGCATTCGTTTAATTTTCTTGATTTAAGGCTCAAGTTCTTGTAAAGTTTTAAACTGTTTAAAATCAAATAGGTTGAAAAATCTAAGGTAAGATGACTACTGGAAATGGTAATTTTTCTTTGTATGAAGGCCAAAATCTTAATCATCCTTGTTTATTTGATAGAATACATTTTGATTATTAGAAATATAGAATGACAGTTTTTCTTCAAAGTATAGATCATAAGTTGTGGTTCATGATTTCTAAACCATATACCCTGTTATCTATCCCTTATAATACTTGGACAATTACTGAAAAGGAAAATGAAACTCTGAATGCTAAGGGCTTAAATATTTTATTTTGTGCATTGAGTTATGAACAGTTTAGTAAAGTGTTGGCATATAAATCTGCTTATGAGGTGTAGCATGCATTAGAAGTTTCACATGAAGATACTTCTCAAGTTAAAGAGACAAAAATAAACATGTTGATTCATAAGTATGAACTCTTTAAGATGCATGAAGATGAAAATATTTCTGAGATGTTTTCCAGATTTGTTGATATCATAAACTCTTTAAAATGTTTAGGAAAGAATTTTGAACAGAAGAATTTGGTGAGGAAAATTCTCAGATCCCTAAGTTCTAAATGGTCTCAGAAAGTAACATCAATTGAGGAATCACGAGATTTAAATGTTTATACTATGAATGAACTTATAGGAAATTTAATAGCTTATGAAGTTCAATTAAATGAATCACTGAATCACAACAAACTAAAAATGAAGAAAGAAATAGCCTTCGAAATTAATTCAGATTCTGATATATCTACTGATTCTGATGAGGATTTGATTTTGCTGACTAGAAAATTCAAGAAAGCATGGAAAGCTAGGAAACAACAAAGGAACAAAAATGATAAACCCTCAATGCCAAAATCATTGAATGACAAGAATTCTTCATCCAGAAAGTATGTATGTTACAACTGTAAGAAACCTAGACATCTTTCTCCAGATTGTCCTATGTGGAAAAATGAAAAGCAAAGTAGGACAAATCAGAAGAAGACGGCTCAGAAAACTCAGAAAAAGTTTTACAAGAAAAAGGCTTTGAAGGTCACTTGGGATGACACGTCTGAAGAGTCTGAATCTGAGGAATCAGCATCAAAATCTTCACATTCAGAAGGAGAACAAGAGTTAGAAGACGTTGCTCATGTGTGCTTCATGGCAGATGAGACTAAGGTAATATCTGATCCTGAAAGTCATTCAGATTTCAACTTTGATGAATTATTATGTGCTTATCATGCATTATTACAAAAACTTAAAGTATGTAAACTGGAAAATAAGAATATTAGAAAATCTTCATCCATTATGGAAGAAGAAAATTGTTTCCTGTCTACTACTTTAGAAAAGTTTAAATGTGATAATGAAAATCATGCTAGACATTTGCAAAAATTTAGATTTAATGAATGTATCTTGCATGAACAAATACAGAATATAAATGCTGAAAAATTAAAGATAAAATCTGAAAATGAAATGTTTAGAAACAATATAAATGAACTTGAATTAGAGATAGAAAAATTAAAATTGAGAGAGCAAGATTTAAATTCTACCTTTGAGAAATGAAATTTAAGTCAAACTAAGTTAGACAAACTAACTAGTACCCCTGCGGTGTCTTATAAATTTGGCTTAGGATTTGATTATCCTGAATATCCTGAATCTCAAGCCAATAAAGGATTTATTAGTTGCAGTTCAAGTAAATCTAAGACTAAAATTCCTTTTATTATGAAACAAGGTAATAAAGATGTAGAAGTAGGTACTTCAAGGGATGAATTATGCAGTAATAATTTAAATCAATGTGATTTGTCAAATTGTACTTTTAACATGACTATAAATGTTTCTAAAAATCTTGTTTCTTATTCTGGAAATTAAGTTTCTAATGTTTCTAAAATTTCAGACAATTGTAGTAAACTGAAAATTCAGAAACCTGAGCATGTAATTCAATACACTGGTATTAGACTAATTACTCATTCTACATGTGATAAAACAAAAAATTGTTGTGTAGAAAAAGATTTTGTATGTACGGAAAGTGTTAATACAAGTACAAAATCTTGGTATGAACTTACATAAATGTATAAACATGAACAAAATAAATTAGCATTTGATAAAAATCTGTTTGGTCTTGATTATACTACATCTGAAAACAAAAAGAATGATTGTAAAAGCAATAATGCTATATGTGAGTATGAAGCTAATGATAAATCAATAGTACTTACAACTAATAAGAATATAAATGATAATGTTAAACTATTTTTAAACAAAAAGAAGAAATATGCGTTTAATGAACTTGGTCCTCAACAACATTGGGTACCAAGAAAAAGTTTTTCTTAATTTGTGTTGTAGGAGGAAACAACATCAAAATGGATCTTGGACAGTGGAGCGTCAAGTCACATGATTGGACAAAAAATTCTATTACAAAATTTTACAAATACCATGAAAAGAAGTGTAACATTTGGAAACAAAAGTAAAGACAAAATCATAGGTATGGGCAATGTTCAAATAACTCCTACTTGTGTTATTTCGAATGTACTATATATAGAAAACCTAGGATTTAATTTACTGAGTGTCATAAAACTAACTGAAAATGGATATTATGTAGTGTTTGAAGATAATGTATGCAAAATAATTGATAAAAATACAGATGAAATTAAATTTATTGCTAAAAGAAAAGGTTCTGTATGTATTTTATCTTTACCTTCTAGTGTAGTTGATTTAAATTCATGTTTGCTAGCTGAAACTAGTGATGCATATCTATGGCATAGAAGGATTGGGCATATAAATATGAGACTGTTATATAAACTATCTAGAAAACATTTAGTGAGAGGTTTACCAAAGATTAAATACTCAAAGAAATTATACACTATGGGATCTGTGGGATCGACCTATACTTGCACACAAATACAATATACACTATGCACTTATAGTTAAAATACAAATTGGAATTAATATCTAATTTATGTGAAATGTTGTTTGTTTACTTCTAAAAAGAAATTATTGATATAAGCACAAGGATAAATTAACCAAGTAAAAACAGAAGTTAACAAATGCAAGTTTTCTAGCGATGTTACCTGTGAACTAAACAAGTTCTCTAGTGCCGCCTAAAGCTAACCCAAACAATACTTTCTAGCATCTAAAATAGATGTTTTTGAAAAGTTTAAAATATTTTGCAATCTTGTTCAAAATGAACAAAGTGTCTTTGTTCAAAAACTTAGGTGTGATCATGACATGGAATTTGATAATGATCAAATGGATAATTATTGTAATGAGCATGGTATTGATCACAGATTTTCTTTTTCATGAGCACATTCTCAAAATGGTGTTGTTGAGAGAAAGAATAGATCACTTCAGGAAATGGCCAGAACTATGTTGAATAAACATAAGTTACCTCAAAATCTTTGGGCTAAAGTAGTGAATACAGCTTGTTATGTTATTAACAGAAGTCACTTAAGACCTCGTGTTAGTAAAACTCCTTTTGAAATTATGTTTAATAGGGTTCCAAAAATTTCCTATATGAAATTATTTGGCTACAAGTGTTTTATTATTAATACTAAAGATAAAAGGGATAAATTTCAAGCCAAAGCGGATGAAGGAATTTTTATAGGTTACTCTACTAGAAGTAAAACCTATAGAGTATATAACAAAACTTCTAGAACTATTGAAGAAATCATCCATGCAAGCTTCAATGAAAATTCTTTTAGAGAATCTCAATCTAAAGTTGATAATGATATGATCAATTTCCCAAAAGAGTTAGAGATCAATAGAGAGATTGAAGATTTATCTGAGAAAATCAAAAATATGAACTTAAATGATCAAACTAATGATGAAAGTGCCTTTAGATGTTGATGAGAATATTGAGGAAAATCAAAGAAATTGGCGTTATTCTTCATCACATCTCATTACTCAAGTTATTGGTAATATTAATGAGAGAGTTAAAACTAGTGCTTCAGTAAATCTAAATAGTATATGTATGTTTGTTTTTATGATGGAACAAAGGAATATCGAAGAACTGCCTTGATAGCATGAAGGTTAGCATAAGGTAACGTGTAAAACTGCCTCTAGATAGCATTTTACTCATTAGGTTAGTTAACTCAACGAGTTACACTGGAATTTTTTTTGGGGTACCTTGATTGAATAAACTATATTTGATACTGATTTGAAATGCAAACCAGACTTATATATGTTGAGTTATTCACCTAAAACACTATTTAAACACTTATTACACAGGCACTTAGGTTATTCGTAAACTTTGTTAAGAAAATCTTTCTTGCTTGTTGCTGTTACAACTTGCGACGATGGTCTCCAAGTTCTACAAAGGTCGTGGCATAGCAAAAGGCAAAAGCAGAGGAGATGAAAAAGGAAAAGAAATCAATACTGATGAAGTTCCATGCACTTGGTTCAAGAAAATACTTCGAGTAGACGGAAGGTTAGTAGAAATTTATAGAGATTACTTCTTTCCTCAAGGTATATTAGATGAAGTTAGACAAAAACTTCAAAATACTGATGAAAATATTACATATATGGGTATTTGAAGTAAATATGATAGAGAATACAAATTGAAATGTGTTGAAATTGCATTTTTAGAACAATATGCACAATATTTGGAAAAAGGTGTAGGTACATTAACTAGAATTCCTCAAATACCTATAAATGGTACTCGACTACATGCATTTGAGGAAGAACATGACTCAGCTATCCCTACTCCTTTGTATTCAAAACAAGTAGAATCAAAAATTACTGTAGATAAAAGAAAAGTTGATAGTCTTCGAAAGGCTATAGCAATAGAAAGTGCTTTTGAAGAATTAAAGTAGAAAACTTTTATGGAGCAATTTGAAAAGAAAATAGCAATACTTGAAGAGGAGAAATAGAAATTTTATAGAAGAAGGAAAATCAAAAAAAATTATGTCTAAGGAAACAAAGTCTGTTGAAAAAGGAAAATCAAATGAGCATTTATTTCCAAAGGACAATGTATGTCTAGACATTATACCTTATGGTGCATCTGATAAACTCATTAGTTCCGAGCATACTGAAATTGATGATGATAATGAGACTTTATTTTTCCTTATTAGAAAACTTGAGAAGAAATACAAGTCAAATATGAGCTCGAGTTTTTCTATAAGTACAAGTCCTGATGATGTAGAAATTGAAAAATCAGAGCATCGGACAACTAACATTGAACAAGTTATTGTAGATATAATTAAAAATGTTGAGGCAGTAATTAGTTCATAGGTTGAATTGTCTGAAGTAGCAGATATTGAAAAAGTTAAGACTCTAGAAGAGCTAAACGTCAACCAACCTTTTTCAGAATCTATAGAAGTAGAGTCTGAGAATTCACAACATGTATTAATGGAAATTTCTATTGCACACAATGAACAATTACAGATAGATACACCAGCTATAGAATTTGTGGAAATATTGAACTCTGATCATTCTATAGA
The DNA here is from genome assembly GCA_036874045.1 of Cymodocea nodosa. Taxonomy (NCBI): domain Eukaryota; kingdom Viridiplantae; phylum Streptophyta; class Magnoliopsida; order Alismatales; family Cymodoceaceae; genus Cymodocea; species Cymodocea nodosa. Next base: position 12,831,342 of record CM072342.1, on the reverse strand, counting down.
GACTAAACAAATGAATGTTGAGCATAATGAAAATGTTCCTTACACTGTTGAAGCTGAAGAATCAAGTGTACATACGCAGCTTCAAGAAAATATGTTCACAAAGGAACAACATGGCATTCATTTTGAAGAAGAAGCTCCTGAAGATGAATTAAACTCTAAATCACGGCTTCAGGTATCACCTTCTTTGTGTACAATATTACAAATTCAAGGAAATTCAATTCATTTTACATCTAAGGAAGCAGTGTAGAAATACAATACTCTGATTACATGTCCGATTCTGCATGCTAGACCAATAAAATTCAAAAATTTGATTGATATGAGAGATTTATTTGAGTATCAAGGCCTCATTCAATTCTTGCTAGTTGGAACGAAATGGAAGCAATATAAAGAGCTTATTGCAGCTTTTTATAGCAATTTGGTCAAGAATAAAAACATACTGAAAACTCAAATAAATAAATAGTAGTTAATATTGTCTCCTGAGTTAATTTTTGAAATTTTGGGATTAAAGAATGAATGTGTTGTTGTTACAAACAGATTTGACATGATTAGACAACTAGAATGGGACATTCAGTCTTTATCACAGATTCTAGATGTATATACTGAAATGAGACTCATGGAAAATCTAAATGTAGAGGCAAGATTTATTGCATGCCAATTTATTTTAGAGAGTTGGACACAATATGGAAGTCAGCAGAAGTTGTTTATATGCAACTTATGGTCTGCTGAATAGAATTCAAATCAATTGGTTTGATGTTTTCACTTCTCAACTACAGCATATGAGTTCAAAGTTATTTTATGGTGATGCTATATGTAGAATCCTTGCAAGCCAATTGAATTTATTTGATTGGCCCTCTGAAACTAAAGGCATGAGAGCTTTTAGTATAAAAGATTTGCAAAAATTCCAAGCCTTGCATCAACCTCAACAACAACCTAATTGTACAGACCATATACAACGACAATGATAAAGTTATTCAGTTCAAGCAGAACAGCAACCCCAGCTACCTCCTGACCTAGATGATGTACTTAATGACATCAGAAATGATATTAGGCATCTAGGAGATAAAATATGTAATGCTATAAGTGATATACTTAGGAGGAATAGATAACTATTTGCTTGCTTGTATTTGAATACAAAATGTAATGTTTGTATTCCTTGTTTGATTCATTGAACAATACATTTTTTTCTATAAATGTTTACAACTCTTATTCTTGTTTACAAAAGTGTTGTTGTAAATATATTTCTCGTTTATATATTGTGTGTAATTATCTTTTTGATTAATGACAAAAAGGGGGAGCAATGTTATAAAAGAAGATGATTATGATTTTAATTGCATATATTATAAAAGGAGATGACATTTAAGTGGTTATTGTAATCTAATAGATGATAATGTAATCTGAAAGAAAATTATATGGTTATTAAATTATATAATGAAAGATAGAGAAATGATACTTATGTAATTATTGACATTTGGAAGTTTTATTTCTAAGAGGTGAATTTTACACAAATAATAGAAATAAGCTTAAGTGAACTTAAGTCAACAAACTTGTTTGTTGAATGAAAAGTTAACCCAACGAAGGTGCTTTGTTGAGTTAAATATATTTCATAATTGATTTAATATGGTTTTGTCATCATCAAAAAGGGGGAGATTGTTGAGTATTTTGTTTTGATGATGTGTGTTGAATGAAAGTAATCATATTTGCTCAATTACTATTACTTGTGAGAAGAAATTAAAATCATCAATTAATACAGAAAAAGCTTACTGATATAAATACTTGTCTGTATTGGATCTGAAATTCTAGGACCGTATGGCTACACAAGAGGGGGGTGAATTGTGTTTTTTTCAATATTATCGAATATAATTGAAACTTTAAAACTCAAAAACAAGTCGAGACATTGTTTTTATAAAATCATTTTTATTCAAGGTTTCAATTACAATATACAATTCAATTCTCCTCAGAAATTGTAAATGCAATTATATCTCGATACCATGTATCATCTAAACAATTTCATAACTACAAATAGAGAAAACTAATTTACGGAATTTAAAACATTTCTCCCTATTTGAGATATTTCTTCTTCTTCTCTTTCTTCTTCAGCAATTCTTCAATGACAAATATCTTGTCTTTTTATGCTTCACCGAATTTACTTTCTTCTGATACTTTAAATCTTCAGTGACGTAAATCTTACCTTTTTATGCTTCATTGAATTTTCTTCCACTTGAGAGATTTTCCTCGAAGAGGTGTTTTTGATCCCTAAAAAGGTTTTTCGTTTGATGTGTAGGGATAATTTGTTCAACGAGAATTCTATGCCTTTTATACTGTATATTCATTTCATGCATATCCTCCACGTTTAATCACTATCAGTTTTCCACTTCTTCACATCTTTTCTTTTTCCTTCATTGAAATACACACGTTCTGACCTACGTTTACATTTCGAATTTTCTTTAATCATCAATCCTAGATCTCTGAAAAATTTCCTGCAAAATAAACTTTCTCGTCTAAAATTTTTCATCAGTGTAATAAGTAGTCGTTACTTTAATGTTAACTAAACGAGTAACACAAGTATATATATAACTTAACGTTTCTAACTTAACGAGTTCCTCATGTGCCAACTCATGTGACAAGTACTGTAGCTAACTCAACAAACTAAGTATGTGGTGTTACGCTAACTCAACGAACCATCTCTATGGTGTTACAATAACTCAACGAACCAGTAATAAACAAATGTTTTTATAATAAGAATTTTACCACGTGCAAAAATAACAACTTAAGTTTTATAACACTAACCTAACGTGTTGCCTTAATGTTCAATATAGCAACTCAACGCGTTTAGTATGTTAACTTAATGAGTTAAACATGTGCACTTCACATGATACATTATAACATTCGTAACTTATAATTTCACCACGTGTATAACACTAACTTAACGAGTTGTCTAAACTTTTACTCACTAACTTAACGAGTTCGTCTCTTCTTTTACTCACTAACTTAACATTTAGTTAAATGAGAAATTAATGCAATGAAACGACTAATTATTAACTTAGTATAATTTCAGATCTAATACAGATAAGTATTTATATCATTAAGCTTTTTCTGTATTAATTAATGATTTTAATTTCTTTTCACAATCAATAGTACTTGAGCAAAATATGATTAATTTCATTTAGCACACATCATCAAAACAAAATACTCAACAATCTCCCCCTTTTTGATGATGACAAAACCATATTAAATCAATTATGAAATATATTTGACTCAACTAAGCACTTTCGTTGGGTTAACTTTTAATTCAACAAACAAGTTTGTTGACTTAAGTTCACTTAAACTTATTTCTATTGTTTGTGTAAATTTCACCTCTCAGAACTAAAACTTTTAGATGTCAATAATTATATAAGTATCATTTCCCTAATTATCATCTATCAGATTACAATAACCATAAATATCATCTCCCTTTATATTATATGCAATTAAAATCATAATCATCTTTTTATAACATTTCTCCCCCTTTTTTTCGTTAATCAAAAAGATAATTACAAAGAATATATATATATAGTAAGAGATATATTTACAATAACGCTATCTATAAACAATAATAAGAATAGAATGCATTTACAGAAAAATGTATTGTTCAATGAATCAAACAATAAATACAAACATTACATTTTGTATTCAGATACAAACAAAAACAGTTATCGACCCCTCCTAAGTATATCACTTATAACATTACAAATTTTATCTCCTACATGCCTAATATCATTTCTGATGTCGTTAAGTACATCATCTAGGTCAGGAGGTATCTGGGTTTGCTGTTCTACTTGAACTGAATAACTTTGTTGTTGTTGTTGTATATGGTCTGTACAATCAGGTTGTTGTTGTTGAGGTTTATGCATGGCCTGGAATCATTGCAAATCTTTTAAACTAAATGCTTTCATGCCTTTAGTTTTAGAGAGCCAATCAGATAAATTCAATTGGTTTGCAAGAATTCTACATATAACATCACCATAAAATAACTTTGAACTCATATGCTGTAGTTGAGAAGTAAAAACATCAAACCAATTGATCTGAATTCTATTCAGTAGGCCATAAGTTGCATATAAACAGCTTCTACTAACTTCCATATTGTGTTCGACTCTCTAAAATAAATTAGCATGCAATATATTTGCAATAAACATTGCCTCTACATTTAAATTTTCCATTAATCTTATTTCAGAATATACATCTGGAATTTTTGATAAAGACTAAATGTTCCATTCCAGTTGTCTAATTATGTCAAATCTGTTTGTAATAACAACACCTTTATTCTTTAATCCCAAAACTTCAAAAATTAACTCAAGAGACAATATAAACTCCTATTGATTTATTTGAGTTTTCAGAAAATTTTCATTTTTGACCAGATTGCTATAAAAAGCTATAATAAGCTCTATGTATTACTTCCATTTTGTTCCAACTGGCAAGAATTGAATGAGGCCTTGAAACTCAAATAGATCTCTTATTTCTATCAAATTTCTGAATTTTATTGGATGAGCATGCAGAATCGAACATGTAATTAGATTATTGTATTTCTGCAATGCTTTTTCAGATCTAAATTGAATTGAATTACCTTGAATTTTTAATACTGTATACATAGAAGGTGATACTTGAAGCCTTGATGCAGAGTTTAATTCATCTTTAGAAACCTCTTCTTCAAAATGAATGTCATGTTATTTCTCTATGAAAATATTTTCTTGAAGCTATGTATGTAAGCTTGATTCTTCAGCTTTAATAGTGTAAGGAACATTGTCAATATGCTCAACATTCATCTGTTTAGTCTCTATAGAATGATCAGAGTTCAATTTTTCCATAAATTCTACAACCGGTGTATTTGTCTGTAGTTGTTCATTTTGTTCAACAGATATCTCCATTGATACATGTTGTGAATTCTTAAACACTACTTCTATAGATTTTGAAGAAGTCTGGTTAACGTTTAGCTCTTCTGGAGTCTTAACTTTTTCAATATCTGCTACTCTAGACATTTCAACCTGTGAACTAGTTACTGCCTCAACATTGTCAATTATATCTGCAATAACATGTTTAATGCTAGGTGCCTAATGCTCTGATTTTTCAATTTTTGCATCATCAGGACTTGTACTAATAGAAAAACTTGAGCTTATATTTGACTTGTATTTCTTCTCAAGTTTTTTAGCAAGAGAAAATAAAGTCTCATTATCATCATCAGTTTTAGTATGCTTGGAACTAATGAGTTTATCAGATGCACAATAAGGTACAATGTCTAGACATACATTGTCCTTTGGAAATAAATTTTCATCTGATTTTTCTTTTTCAATAGACTTTGTCTTTGAAGACAATTTTTCTAACTTTCCTTCTACTATAAAATTTCTGTTTCTCCTCTTCAAGTATTGCTGTTTTCTTTTCAAATTGCTCCATAAAAGTTTTCTACTTTTATTCTTCAAAGGCACTTTCTATTGCTATAGTTTTTCGAAGACTGTCAACTTTCCTTTTATCTATAGCAATATTTGATTCTACTTGTTTTGAATATAAATGGGTAGGTATAGCAGATTTATGTTCTTCCTTAAATGGTTGTAGTCGTGTACCACTAATAGGAGTTTGAGGAATTCTATTTGATAAACCTACACCTTTTTTCATATATTTTACATACTATTCTAAAAATGCAATTTCAGCACATTTCATACGGTATTCTCTATCATATTTACTTCGAATCCCTATGTATGTAATACTAACATCAGTATTATGAAGCTCTAATCTAACTTCATTCAGTATACCTTCAGGAAGAAGTATTCATTGTAAATTTTTGCTAACCTTTTGTCAACTTGCAAAATTTTCTTAAACCAAGTGCATGGAACTTCATCATTCTCTATTTCTTTTCCTTTTGCATCTCCACTGCTTTCTTTTACCTTTTCCTCTGTCACGACCTTTGTAGAACTTGTAGACCATCATCGTAGGTTGTAACAGCAACAAGTAGGAAAGATTTTCTTGACAAAGTTTACGAATAACCTAAGTGCTCGTGTAATAAGTGTTTAAATAGGGTTTTAGGCGAATAACTCAACGTGAAGAGAAGGCGGGTTTAGATATTAAATGAATATTGAATAAAATTTATTCAATCAAGGTACCCAAAATATTCAAGTATAACTCGTTGAGTTAACTAACCTAACGAGTAAAACGCTGCCTAGAGGCAGTTTTACACGTTACCTTATCTAACATAACATCTAGTTAGTACACTTAAAACAATTTTCGGATGCTTCCAACTGAAACGTTCCGAACACATCACAATAGCTATACCTTATTATTTTCTTGAGAACAATGTAAACTATTCTAACATTCCTATCTTTTGAATCTAAAATAGTTTGTTTGTCTTTGTAAATTATTTCATCAAGCTTTTAAGAGGACATTAATTCAGATTAACCAAGATTTGTATTCTGAATTATATTAATCTATTTTGGACATGTTAATCCTCCCCCTACAAATATACTTTATATATATATTCAATCAAAATACAAAATATACTTGTATAACAATAGATGTTAAGTATAACTATGTTAAATTTTTTTTTAGAAACTTCCGTTATTCTGACTTCATCAAAAACGATTTCCAGAATCAAGTCCTACTGTATATGAATCAAAACACAACTTTGAACTCAATATGATTAATTCAAGGAGAATAAAAGAATGTATTTCAAATAAACATTTTCAAATGTACTAATGTTGATTCAATAACTTAGTAGTCATATTGGTAAAAACTATATTTGATTCAAAGATATCTGTAATTAATGAAACAACTTTTTCTTTTCAAAACAGTAATTATTGATAATTTTCTTTAAAAGTTAGTTTGAAAAGCTTGAATCATACAAGAGCTTTCTAATGTACTCGTGTAATGAACTTTCAATCAATAATCCCAGATCTTTCATTAATATTAGATTTGTCATTAAGCAACACTAACATTCAGATATTTCAAACAATAACCATTAAAATTTTTAAGTATCTAGGACGAATCAATTTTAGTAAACAATAAACTATTTTCTATTTTTTGAATCAAATAAACATTCACAATACTAACAATGATAACATTAATCACAATACAAAATAAACAATACAACACTTTAATACTAAATGTAAACATAGATAATGAGTTGTTTTTGATATTTTTGTTTTGATATGTTCTTGAAGATGAGTGAAAGGTGAAATGTAAAAAATCTCTATCGATAGTAAAAACTTCCGTCACTACATGCGACGCGATTACACCATTGAAAACTTAATCACTTACAATCTTGCCTCCTCTCTCTATAGAATCGTGAATCAAGAATTGTAAGATGATCTCCTCTTCAGCATACTGGCATCAACTCGAAACCATGGTTAGAAGCTTTACGATCTCCTAAGATATGAGTCGGTGCTTGGTGAAAATGACTTCCTTTCCTGTGATGCGATCACTCTTCACAATAGTTGTCAGTCACCGTGTTTGGCTCGGAATCGGCCCGACATCCGGAAAGTATCCTCACTGACCTCCGATGGTTGGTATTTTTGGTGGTGGTGTGTGTATGATCGTATGGCTACACAAGAGGGGGGTGAATTGTGTATTTCAATATTTTCGAATATAATTGAAACTTTAAAACTCAAAAACAAGTCAAGACATTGTTTTCATAAAATCATTTTTATTCAAGGTTTTAATTACAATATACAATTCAATTCTCCTCAGAAATTGTAGATGCAATTATATCTCGATACCATGCATCATCTAAACAATTTCATAACTACAAATAGAGAAAACTAGTTTGCGGAATTTAAAACATTTCTCCCTATTTGAGATCTTTCTTTTTCTTCTTCTTCTTCTTCTTCTCTTTCTTGTTCAGTAATTCTTCAGTGACGAATATCTTGTCTTTTTATGCTTCATCGAATTTGCTTTCTTCTGATACTTTAAATCTTCAGTGATGTAAATCTTACCTTTTCTGCTTTACTGAATTTGCTTCCACTTGAGAGATTTTCCCCGAAGAGGTGTTTTTGATCCCTGAAAAGATTTTTCATTTGATGTGCAGGGATAGTTTGATCCTTGAAAAGATTTTTCATTTTGTGTGCAAGGATAATTTGATCAACGAGAATTCTATACCTTTTATACTGTATCTTCATTTCATGCATATCCTCCACGTTTAATCACTACTAGTTTTCCACTTCTTCACGTCTTTTCTTTTTCCTTCATCGAAATACACACGTTCTGACCCACATTTACACTTCGAATTTTCTTTAATCATCAGTCCTGGATCTCTGAAAAATTTCCTGCAAAATAAACTTTCTCGTCCAAAATTTTTCATCAATGTAATAAGAAGTTGTTACTTTAATGTTAACTAAACGAGTAACACAAGTATATATATAACTTAATGTTTCTAACTTAAGGAGTTCCTCATGTGCTAATTCACGTGACTAGTACTGTAGCTAACTCAACGAACTAAGTTTGTGGTGTTACGCTAACTCAACGAACCATCTTCGTTGTATTACGATAACTCAACGAACCAGAGATAAACAAATGTTTTTATAATAAGAATTTTACCACGTGCAAAAATAACAACTTAAGTTTATAACGCTAACCTAATGCGTTGCCTTAGTGTTCAATGTAGCAACTCAACGCGTTTAGTTATGTTAACTTAACGAGTTAAACATGTGCACTTCACGTGATACAATATAACATTCGTAACTTATAATTTCACCATGTGTATAACACTAACTTAACAAGTTCGTCTCTTCTTTTACTCACTAACTTAACGAGCCCTTATGTGACCTATTTTAACCTTTAAGCCTCTAACTTAACGAGTTCTCATGTGACCTCTATACAAATAACACTCTAACTTAATGAGTTGTCTAAATGTGTACTGTACATGATACAGAAAATATAACTTTAAAATATATCATGCTTTTCAATAAAAACACATGTTAACTTAACGTTTAGTTAAATGAGAAATTAATGCAATGAAACGACTAGTTATTAACTTAGCATAATTTCAGATCTAATACAGACAAGTATTTATATTAGTAAACTTTTTCTGTATTAATTGATGATTTTAATTTCTTTTCACAAGCAATAGTAATTGAGCAAATATGATTATTTTCATTTAGCACACATCATCAAAACAAAATACTCAACAGTGTGGAGCTTCAGGGAACTTCCGACGCTTCCTATAGTTAGCGCGGTTCTCCACCTTCACACACACACTTTTCATCTTTCTCCTCTTCTTTTATATTTCTTTTAGTAATAACTACTTCTGCTTAAATGATCAGTTGGATTTCCTTCATTCATATCAACGATGGTAATCTCTTCTTCATTCCACGAGTGAATTCCTGTGTGATATGTGCAATTATGGTTTTCCTTCAAACTTCTTATTTCTACAACTACTACAGTGACATGTTAGAAAGTAAATAGTCCGTGGAGTTAGTGTAACTCAACGGACTTACTTTGTTGATTTAACTATAAAACACGTTTAATAAAGAAATAATGAGTTCAGATGTTTTAGATAGTTATAACTATAGGTATCCGAAACTTATATGCATTTTGGATAGTTAGCACCTAACCTTTCGAAAGAGAACTTAAGTCAAGTTTCTAGATCGTGACATGTGTCCTCAAGCTGTTTTATGATAAAAAGATATTACAGATACTTGCAAACCTAATTATTTGATGCTTAGACACATTTCGGATAGTTAGCAGATAACTTACCGAACATTCACTTAAGTCATGCATTAATGTTTCAACACGTGTACTCCAAGAAATAATCAAATATTCTTTAAACATTTAAAACATAACTGTTTGGTACATTAAATATAACTCTCCAAAATAATAAAAAATTTGAAGACTTAGAATTTAAAAAGCTTGTAATTCTCTAACAGTTCAAAAATGTACTTAATTAACACTAATTCCTTGAAATTATGTTCATTCTTTCATTAAAGCATATAACAATGCAATTATAATATAATGACTTAATTCTCATATAATAAGCTAAATATTACGCAATTAACTATCATTTAACCTTTAATATTATGCACTTTTTCATTCTAAACAAACACTTGACTCTCCCTCGCATCTTGTCTTCCTCTTCCTCCTGTGCCAAACTCTTACCCAATCATCTCATCGGCTCACGTCTCCATCAATCATTCTCCCTTGATCGTCATTCCACTTGTTCGCATGGTTGGCGTCCTCTACGAGCTCTAACCTCTTGATTTCAAGGTACATTCCTCTTCATTGTCGAGATCTTCAAAATTTTAGTCTATTTTCAATACTATTTCATGTCTTCCTCTTCTCTCATCTTGATTTTAGTACTATTTTGCATTTGGGTACTATTTAGAATGAAAAAGTGCATAATATTAACGGTTAAATGATGGTTAATTGCATAATATTTAGCTTATCATATGAGAATTAAGTCATTATGTTATAATTGCACTATTATATGCTTTAATGAAAGAATCTACTTAATTTCGGGGAATTAATGTTAATTTAGTACATTTCTGAACTATTGGTAAATTGCAGGCTGTGAAATTCTTAAGTATCCAAATTTTCTGTTATTTCGGACATTTATGTTTAACATACCGGACAATTATGTTTAATGTACCGAATGGTTATGTTTAAATTACTAAACAATTATGTTTTAAAAGAATATTTTATTATTTCTTGATGTACACGTGTCGAAACCGTAATGCATGACTTAAGTGAACTTTTGGTGAGTTATCTCTAAGTATTTGAAATTGTAGTTGGGCATCGGATAGTTATATGTGTAACTCTCTGAAATCTCCTTTTATTATAAAATTGTTGATGACACGTGTCATGTCCTAGAAGAATGACTTAAGTGGATTTTCGGTGAGTTATCTCTAACTATCCGAAATGCATCTGGGCATCGGATAATTAGACTTGTAACTCTCTGAAATATTTATTTATTATAAAACTACTGATGACATGTGTCATGATCTAGAAGATTGACTTAAGTTATATATCGGTGAGTTATCTGTAACTATCCGAAATGCATCTGAGCATCGGATAGTTAAGTCTGTAACTATCTGAAATGCATTTGCGCATCGGATAGTTAAGTTTGTAAGTATCCGAAATGCACTTAAGCATCAGATAGTTAAATTTATGTATGTGTTTTATAGTTAAATCAACGAAGCAAGTCAATTGAGTTATCTATAACTCCACGGACCATTTATTTTCTAATATACCATTATAGCGGTTGCAGAAACAGGACAGTTGGAAGAAAAAAATCACGATCGCACGTATCACGCAGGAATTCACTCATCGAAGGGAGAAGAAATCATCATCGTTGATATGAATGAAGGAAATCCAACTGACCATTCAAGTAGAAGTAGTTACCACTAAAGAAATATAAAAGAAAAGAAGATAAAGAAGTGTGTGTGGCCGATGGGTGTGGCCAATGTGTGCAGAGGAGGATCACCGAGCTTTCTGCAGGCAGCGTCGGTAATTCTATAAAGTACCACACCAACCATCTCCACCACTACCATAATCACCAACCATCAGAGGTCTGTGAGGATATTTTCTTGATGTCGGGTCGATTCCAAGCCAAACATAGTGCTTGACAACCACTGTGAGGAGTGATCCCGTCGCGGGAAGGGAAGCCATTTTCACCAAGCGCCGACTCATATCTTAGGAGATCGTAAAGCTTGTAGCCTTAGCTTCGGGTTGATGCCTGTATGCTAAAGAGGAGATCATTTTGCAATTCTGGACTCGCGATTCTATAGGGAGAGGAGACAGAATTGTAAGTGGTTTAATTTTCAGTGGTGTAATCATGTCGCATGTAGTGATAGAAGTATTTACTATCGACTGAGATTACTTTACGTTTCACCTTTCGCCCATTTCCATGCTCATATCAAAACAAAAATACCAAAAACAACTTATCTGTGTTTATATTTTGTATTTGAGTAATGTATTGTTTGTTTTGTATCGTGATTAATGTTATCTTTGTCAATGTTGTGTTTACTTTATGTTTGTTTTAGTTTTACAATTTACAGAAATTAGTTCGTTCAAAAGACTTAAAGATTTTAATGGTTATTGTTTGAATTATCTTAATGTTAGTATTGCCTAATGATAAATCCAGTGTTTACTAACATTAAAGAGCTTAAAGGATGTTATTTACAGTCTGTGGAACTGCCTAATGGTTGGCTGAATTCATCTGTAAATAGCAGTATTAAATAGGAAAGGCAGGCTCGTGGAGTTAACTTAAGTCCACAAGGTTAGTCCGTTGAGTTAGCCATAATTCAACGAACTTTGTCTGTTGAGTTAATTGTAACTCAACGGAGAGATTATTGAATATATAAATTTGATTGTTAAAAATAGAATAGTTCGCAATTCTTAAGCAATTCTTTATGGGATTGACCTGTACTTGCACACTAATATAATAGACACTATGCACTTGTAGTTAAAATACAAATTGGAATTAATATCTAATTTGTGTGAAATGTTGTTTGTTTACTTCTAAAAAGGAATAGGCATAAAGATAAATTAACTAAGTAAAAATAGAAGTTAACAAATCCAAGTTTTTCTAGCACGTTGCGGGGTAACCAATCAAGTTTTCTGGTGTCGTGCTGGAGATCCAAACAAGTTTTCTAGTGCCATTGCCAGGGAACCAATCAAGTTTTTCTGGTGCCGTGTTGGAGATCCAAACAAGTTTTCTAGCGCCGTTGCCGGGGAATTCATATAAGCAACTGTTAGAGCTGTCTTGTTTTAATAGCCAGAGTGTTGTGTGTTTTCTTCTATAATTGAGAATATGGCATATGCTTATGCTCAGATTTCTGAAACCTGTAGTTAGCATATGTGAATTCTGCAATTCTGAAGGACATGACATTTTTGACTATTTTAAACTAAGACGTTTGTAGATGGCTAGATTCCATGAACAACAAATGAATTATCCTCAATATAATAGAGCCGAGTATGAGAATCCTATAGTTTACCCAACTAATGGTTAGTATAGAATGTGTAATATGTTGAGAGACACGAAAGTTTGGGATAGGTATGACAGACTAGAGCATAGTATAGAGCAAAACCTGGACAAACTAGAATACTTTATGTGTTAGCAACAAGAAGTCAACCAATTAAACTATAAGGAAGCATATTCAGAACTTAAAATGGATATAATTTACGAAACTGAAAAAACTATAATGAAAATTGATCAAAAATTGAATGCAATGAGATTAGATGATCTAGAAAGAAAACTAAAATCATTGGACGAATATACAATGAAAATACAAGTTATGCAATAGGACAATGGAAATTATAATGTTATAGATCTGCATAATTTGCAAGATACACAGCCAAAAGAAAATACTAATGCAAGAGAATTTAAAGAATGTACTTTAAAACTAAAAACAATTGAAGATCATAATCATGAAAATGATATACAAAAACATTATGAGAGTAATGAAAATCTAGAAGATGTATGTGTAACATTAAGATCTAGAACTAATATACCACTAAGAACTCAAAATGAAAATAATATGAAGGTAGATAAGAGTAAAAATCAAAATGATAATGAAAATGTAATAGCTGAAAATCTAGAAATCACTAAAGAACAATCTGAATCTACTAATGAGGCTAAAAATAATCAAACAAATCAACTGAAAGAAAAAGAATCTTTTAAATCACAATCTTTAGCACCTTATCTTGAAAGATTACAACAAACAATACCTGAAAAACAAGAAAAAATCAGAGAAATTTTTGAAAAAGTATAAGTTAACAAATCCAAGTTTTTCTGGCGCGTTGTTGGGTAATCAATTAAGTTTTTCTGGTGCCGTGCTAGAGATCCAAACAGGTACTGTTTGCATTTTCAAAACAAGTTTCTTCTTCATTGAGGTGGATGGAATCATTTCCCATGTTGCTTGAAATGGTTTCCTCTTCCAGGTTGCTTGATCTACAAATAATGTTTATATGATAAGAAGAATTTACCTTGATGTTTAAATAATGTTTCGTTTCTAGCACATTGTCAACTAATTAATAAGATTTTGAAAAAAGCATGAAATATTGATTCGGAAAGGTTTGTAGCACACCTTTTGCCAAAACTAATCACCCACAATAAACATATATTCTGTAAGAGATTTCGCACGAATGACTCCCATTCAACCAATACTTAAAGCCTTGAGTTCATACCACTGATCTACATAAGATTAGTTTGGGTAATAGGAGAACCACATTCTAGACATTGTACTTCCTCATTAATTGTCTATCTCAATGCATCATAGTTAATCATAAAAGTGTTGTAAATCAAATTGGACCTTCATTGATGACACTCAGGCACAATTCTTAAAGTTCACCTTTCAAACTCACCAAAATTGTAGAGTGAAGAGAAGTAGAAGAAAAATAGCATGCACAAGAAGACAAGATTTACGTGGTTCGACAACTGCCTATGTCCACGGGAGTTGAATGTTCTTCTATGAGCTTTGGCGTAATCAATTGTATGTTTTACAATCTATGTTTAGATATGATCTAAACTTTTCTAAGGCAAACACTACAGCTAACAACTCTTTTTCAGTAGTTGTGTAATTAACTTGAGCATCATTTAAGGTTTTGCTCGCATAATGAATCACTCTAGGAGATTTTTTTATCTTCAGTTCCATCATTGTTCCTACAGCAAAATTAGATGCATCACACATTAATTCAAATGGATGGCTCCAATCAGGTGCTTGCATTATAGGAGTTGAAATTAAGCTAGTTTTAAGCTTGAAAAATGCTTCTTTGCAATTTTTATCAAAGTTAAATGGGACATCTTTTAATAGATTAGTTAAAGGTCTAGCTATTTTGCTAAAATCTTTAATAAATCTTCTATAAAATCTAGCATGTCCTAAAAATGATCTAATATCCTTTATTGATTTAGGTTCTGGTAGATTAGAAATTACTTTTATTTGAGCTTTATCTACTTCCAATCCTTTCTTTAAAACAACAGGCCCCAAGACTATTCTTTATTTAACCATGAAGTGACATTTTTCCCAATTCAGAACCAGACTTTTTTCCACACAACGTTTTAATACTCGGTCTAAATTGTTTAAACACACTTCATATGAAGTTCCATAAACAGTAAAATCATCCATAAATATTTCTAAAAAATCTTAAGTCATTCTAGTGAATATGCCTTGCATACACCTTTGAAAGGTGGTTGGTGCATTACATAGTCCAAATGGCATCCTCTTAAAACATAAGTTCCATTAGGACAGGTGAAGATTGTTTTCTCATGATCCTCTAGTGCTATTGGGACTTGGTTATATCCTGAATACCCGTTTAGGAAACAAAAATATTCTTACCTTGCTAATTTCTCTAGCATTTGATCTATAAAAGGTAACGGAAAATGATCTTTCCTAGTCACTACATTCAATTTTCTATAGTTTGTACACAATCTCCAGCCAGATTGAATTCTAGTAGGTATCAAGTCTTGGCTTTCATTCATAATAATTGTTAATCTTGATTTCTTGAGAACTATATGGATTGGACTAACCCATGAGCTATCAGAAATCGGATAAATTATGTCATTATCTAACTATTTTATTATTTCCTGCCTGACTACTTCTTTAAGGTTTGGATTTAATCTTCTCTTAGGAATTCTAACAGGTTTAGCATTCTTTTCTAAATATATGAGGTGACAGCATAAAGTTGCACTTAGCCCTTTTATATCATTCATAGTCTATCCTATTGCTTCTTTATAAGTTTTTACTACATCTTTTAATTTAGCAATTTGATCCTCTATTAAATCTGAAGTAATAATGATAGGACATGTTCGTTTTTCTTCCAGAAATATATAGGTTAATTCAGGAGGTAAAAGTTTTAATTCTAAATGTTGCCCATCAAAAGCTAGGGCTCCTAATTGAACATCATCATTTCCTAAATTAATTTATTCCTGCTCTCCTTCTATATTTATCTTTCACTTTCTTCTAAAGTTTCAAAATTGAGTTGCTTATTTAATTTTTCTTGAATCACATCATCTAACATATCTCCTTCATCCTCTAAAAAGTCTATAGTATGTAAGGACATTTCTAATTCTTCAAACCTTTCTAGTTTGAAAATGTTTAATTTAGTATTCTCATTACCATATGCTAACTTCATTACTCCAGTTTTACAATTAATAATAGCCCTTGATGTTGCTAAAAATGGTCTTCCCAAAATTAAAGATGTATCATGATTTTATGCTTAATTTGTTGGGAATCCAAAATTACAATATTAATAGGATATATGAAGTTTTTGATTTTAATTAAGACATCCTCTATTTTTCTTCTAGGGTATCTTATACTTTTATTAGCTAATTGAATAACAGTCCTAGTAGGAGTTAAGCATTCTAATCCTAAGGATGCAAATATATCACTTGGCATAAAATTTATACCTGCACCGAGGTCTATTAAGGTTCTTTCTAGAATAATATTTTTTATGGTGCATGATATAACATGAATTCTAGGATCAAATAACTTTTTAGGAATTTATGGCAGAAATAGGGAACTACTTGCTTAGCTAAAAAGACATTCCTTAAAACTTTTCGCTCTCTTTTCTTAGTACACCAATCCTTAAGAAATTTAGTACAAGGTGGCATTTTCTACAATAAGTCTAACAAAGGAATGTTAACTTGTACTTTTTCAAATATTTCTCTAATTTGTTCTTATTTTTTAGGAAATGTTTATTGTAATCTTTCAGGATAGGGTGCTAATGATTATGATTTAAAAGATTTTGTTTCTTTCATTTGATTTGTTTGATCATTTTTAATCTCATCTTCAGATTTAGATCTTTCTTCATTGATGTTTATGTTTCTAGATATTACATTTTCATTATCATTTTGATTTTTGTTCTTATCGACCTTCATATTATTTTCTTTTTGAATTCTTGATGGTATATTAGTTCCAGATCTTAATGTTATACATACATCTTCCAGATTTTCAATACTTTCTTGATGTTCTTGTATATCATTTTCGTGATTATGATCTTCAATTGTTTTTAGTTTTATATTGCATTCATTAAATTTTATTACATTGGTGTTTTCTTTTGTTTGTATGTCTTGCAAATTATGCAGATCTGTAACATTAAAGTTTTCATTTATGTTGTCTTGGTGCGTAACTTGTAATTTTATTGTAAATTCATCTAATATTTTTAGTTTGTTTTCTAGATCATCTAATCTCATTGCATTCAATTTTTGATCAATTTTCATTATGGTTTTTTCAATTTCGTAAATGATATCAATTTTAGGTTTTGAATATGCTTCCTTATAGTTTAATTGGTTGACTTCTTGTTGTTGATACATAAATTGTTCTAGTTTGTCCATGTTTTGCTCTAAGCTACGTTACAATCTGTCGTACCTATCCCAAACTTCCTAGTCTCTCAACATATTACACATTCTAAGTTGAGCATTAGTTGGGTAAACCATAGGATTCTCACACTCAACTCTATTATAGTGAAGATAATTCATTTGTTGTTCATGTGATCTAACCATCTGCAATTGTCTCAACTTTAAACAATCAAAAATGTCGTGACCTTCCAAATTGCAGAATTCACATATGCTGACTACAAGTTTCAGAAATCTTTGAGCATAAGTATATGCCATATTCTCAATTAGATAAGAAAACATACACACTCCTCTTGCTATTAAAACAAAACAACACTCACAATTGCTTAGCTTCTCAATCTCTCCCCGGCAACGGTGCTAGAAAACTTGTTTGGAGTTTGTTAACTTCTGTTTTTATGCTTATATCAATAATTACTTTTAGTAGTAAACTAACAACCTTTCACACAAATTAGCTATTAATTCCAATTTGTGTTTTAACTACAAGTGCACAATGTATATTGTTAGGACCTTAAGACTTACCAGAGGGGGGGTGAATGGTAATAATTCGTTTCTTAACCTTTTAGAAGTAGTTTAATGTAAAGAGATAGCAAGCACACAATAAAGAGTTCACATAGGGATTTTTAGGTGGTTCACCACTAACGTCTAGTCCACCCCCAAGGGATACTTGGGCTTCTCTAAACTCTTGCAAACTTACAATCACTTGCCTTAAGGTTTAAGCAAGAACCAACCAACCATTCACTTGAGCTTCCTTGTCGAAGCTTCAATCAATCTTTTCTCTGAAGTTTCGATCTGTGTACTTTAGTAAACAGTAGCTTGTGAACAACAGAGTTGAGTGCGTGATGAACTTCTGAACTTCAGTCTGTAAATGTTGAAGATGATTTGATCTCTAAAGCTTTTCTTCTATTGAGCTTGGTGTAAGTGTGTATATGAGTAAAAAAGCTATCTACATCCGTTGTATGTACCTTGTATATATACCAACCATTTGTAACGATCATATTTTCTTCCAATGGATGTATTCTACAGTACTTGATTAGACTTCAGTCCCAAATACGTAAGTTACCGTTCAGAAAGTTATTTCAAGATGTTCTTTCAATTTTCTTAACCTTTCAGATAGTTAATTGTGTAACTCTATGAAGAATATCTGTAACTCACCGAAAGATCACTTAAACTTTCTGCCATGTAGGATTCCAGAATATATACTACAAGCTGTCATTCAATCGGATACTTATAACTGTAACTTACCGAACAGTTATTTAACTGTCGGATAGTTGGCTACAGTAACTCTCCGTTAACTTTTCGATTGCTTTAATTCAGCACGTGCATAAAAGACTAACTTAAGTTTTAGATGGTTATCCCTATAACTCACCGAAATGCTTCAGGGTTTCGGATAGTTATCTTTCTAACTCTCCGAAAACTTATTTAAGCTTCTCTCTAGAATTCTACACATGGGAAATTCAATGACTTAAGTTTCGGATAGTTAAACTGTAACTTACCGAAACTCTCTTGAATGTTCGGATAGTTATCTTTCTAACTCTCCGAAAACTTATTTGAGCTTCTCTTTGGAATTCTACACGTGGGAAATTCAATGACTTAAGTTTCAGATAGTTAAACTGTAACTCACCAAAACTCTCTTTGAGATTTCGGATAGTTATCTAATTCTCTGATTTTTCCTTTAAGCTTTTGATTGCCGGCTTCTCCATTCTACACGTGCGTAATAGGATGACTTAAGTTCCGAAAAGTTATACCTATAACTCACCGAAAAACTCAAATAGTTATCTACCTCTTCGAAAAGAAAACTCGGATAGTTATCTAACTCTCCGACACGTACTTTAAGCTTCCTTTCTGTATTTCTTCACGTGATTAATTGAATGACTTAACTTTCGGATAGTTATACCTGTAACTCTTCGGAAAGTCCTTTAAGCTTTCAGATAGTTAACTCAACTATCTGATCATTCAATCCTTCTTATCCTGAGAAATACAATTCTTAACTGTTTGATTTTCGACAGCAGCACATTCTGAGATTTACTACAATCTATTTGCTGCTTAGGATTGTCTGCCTTCTGATCTTTTATTGCACTGACTAAACCTGAGAAATACAATTCAAAACCTCACATTGATTTTTGCATTATCAAAATCTAGAGGTCCTTTCAATCTCCCCCTTTTTGATAATGGCAAAAACTTTACAATGTATTACATGTATTTCTCTCCCTATATATCTATACAGAAAAGCACACGAGGAATACAAAATAATTTAAATTTAAAGACTCCCCTTGATTTTCTGAAATCACTCCCCCTGAATTTCTCCCCTTACTTTATTGTAGCTTTGCTTACCAAACAATGATATTTCTCCCCCTTTTTTGCCAATTGTCAAAAAGAAGTGAGAAGTCAGATACTAAGATGGTGGAGCAATTATAGCCGAGTATCAAAATGTCTAAGTTGCTATAAAACAGAGATGTTAGTAGAACAAACTCCTAGTTGTGAGCTTGGATATGAAATTATAAATCATATAAAGAACAAATTCCTAAATTTCATCTAATATGATTAAATGCAACTTCAGATAATGGTTTGGTGAAGATATCTGCAAGTTGTTCTTTATTAGAGACATATTCTAAGGAAATATAACCTTTTTCAACATGGTCTCTTAAAAAGTGGTGCCTAATCTCGATATGTTTTGCTTTAGAGTGTAGGACTGTATTCTTGGAGAGATTGATGGCACTGTTGTTATCACAGTAAATAATGGTATTTTGAAAATTTAGCTTATAATTTGCTAGAGTTTGTTGCATCAATAAGATCTGTGCACAACATAGGCCTGCTGCCATATATTCAGCTTCAGTGGTGGATAGAGCTATAGAGTTTTGTTTCCTGCTGAACCAAGAAACAAGTGAATGACCAAGCAATTGACATGTCCCACTAGTGCTTTTTCGATCTGATTTGCATCCTGCATAATCTGCATCACTGTATCCTGCTAAAGTCAATTGATTCTATGAAGAATAAAATAAGCCAAACTCTTTGGTACCTTGTAGATATTTAAATATACGTTTAACTGATTTTAAGTGTGATGCTTTTGGAGAGGTTTGATATCTTGCACAAGTGCAAACACTAAACAATATATCTGGTCTACTGGCTGTTAGATACAGAAGTGATCCAATCATACCTCTGTATTTCTTTTGATCTACTGGAATGCCAGAAATGTCCTTATCAAGTTTTTCATTTGAGTTCATAGGAGTACTTGCTACTTTGGATTTATCCATACTAAATTTTAAGAGAATCTCTTTGTAAAATTTTTCTTGATTCAGGAAAATACCATGTTGAAGTTGATGAATTTGTAATCCTAGAAAGAATTTTAATTCTCCCATAAGACTCATCTCAAATTCATTCTTCATTAAGATTTGAAAATCATGACAGTTTCTCATGTGTGGCACCAAAAATGATATCATCCATGTAGATTTGAATAATTAACATATGAGAACCTTCAAATTTGATGAATAAGGTGTTGTCTGTAGTTCCTATGTTAAACTGATTCTCAAGAAGGAAACTCTTCAGTTTATCATACCATGCACGTGTGCTTGCTTCAAACCATAGAGAGCTTTATTCAGTTTGTATACATGGTTTGGATTTTCTTCATCTTTAAAACCTGGTGGCTGTTCTACATATATTTCTTCTTGCAGAATGCCATTAAGAAATGCACTTTTAACATCCATCTGATAAAGCTTGATTTTCATATTGCTTGCAAAGGCAAGTAACATTCTAATTGCTTCAAGTCTTGTAATAGGTGCAAAAGTTTCTTCATAGTCGATCCCTCCTGTTGGTTGTATCCTTGAGCAACAAGTCTAGCTTTATTTCTGATAATACTACTATTATTATCAAGTTTATTCTTAAACACCCATTTAGTACCAATAATTGATTTTTCGATGGGCATTTCAATCTAGTTCCAGACTTCATTTTTCTTGAACTGATTTAGTTCCTCTTGCATGGCCATGATCTAGTATTCATCATTGTAGGCATCTTCAACTATTGAAGGTTCAAGTTCAGACACAAAAGCACAATAATTACAAATATTTTGAATTTTACTTCTTGTTTGAACACCTTGATTTATATTCCCAATAATTTGTCCAATGGAATGTTCATACTTTGTCTTCCATGCTTTTTCTATCTCAGTAGGTGTAGGCAGTGTTGACTTATCCTTTTTCTAAGGAATTTTCTGATTTATTAATTCATTTTCACTTTCACTGTCTATTGTTAGCCTCTTCAATTTTCTTATTATGCCTTCATCAAAGAATACGTTTATTGACTCTTCTCTTCTTTCATGTTCAAAATAGACCTTGTAGGCCTTGCTTCTTGAAGAGTATCCAACAAGTAGAGTAGGATTAGATTTTGCATCAAATTTGTCCTTTTGATCCTTAGTGTTAAGCACAAAGCATCTTGATCCAAAGACCTTAAAATATCCAACATTTGGTATTTTACCATACCATAGTTCAAAAGGTGTCTTATGTAGGATAAGTCTAAGGTGAGTTCTGTTTATAGAATAACATGTAGTATTTACAACTTCAGCCCATAGAGACTTTGGTAGATCAGATGCATTAAGAATTATCCTTGCCATTTCTTGTACTGATCTATTCTTCCTCTCTACAACTCCATTCTGAGCAGGAGTTCTTGGACATGAGAATTCGTGCAGTATGTCAAAAGAATTGCATAATTCTTCAAATTCTAAATTTTCAAATTCACCTCCATGATCACTTCTGATCTTCTTCACGGTTGATTCTTTTTCATTTTGAATTCTAATACAGAGATGTTTGAATTCATCACAGGCTTCATTCTTGTGTGTTAAGAAAATAACACAAGTGAATCTTGTATAATCATCAACTACCACTAAGGTATATTTTCTTCCTCCTAAACTAGCTATCTGTGTAGGACCAAACAGGTCCATATGCAATAGATCCAATGGTTGACGTGTGGCAATGTCTTCAATACTCTTGTGTGCTGATTTCTTTTGTTTTCCAATTGTATAGTCACTGCACAATTTATCTCTCTTGAACTTGAGCTTAGGCACACCTCTAACAAGATCATGTTTGGTCAATTTTCTTATAAGTCTCATGTTTGCATGATTTAATCTTTTATGCCATAATCATTCATCTTCATTAGAAGCAACTAAACATGCATCACTAGATATAATATCACATGAAAATTCCAAAGTATAAATTGAATTATTTCTATATCCAGTAAATTTGATTTCATGTGTATCCTATTGTAATATAAAACAGTTTTCTACTGTAAAAAGTATATTGTAACCTTTGTCACATAATTGACCTACACTTAGCAAATTCTGTTTTAAACCATTTACATGTAAGACATTTTCTATTTTTCCATTTTCAGATGCAACATTTCCTATGACAGTAATTCTACATTTTTCATTGTTACCAAACTTAATAGATCCTGAATTTATTGATTTAACAGATTCCAGAAGTCTTTTCTTACCTGTCATATGCTTTGAGCAACCACTATTAATGATCCACTTGGACGTTTGAGCTTTCTTGTCCATGTAGTCCTGCAAGTCATGTTGAAATTAAGACTTTTGATACCCATATCTTCTTGGGTCCATCATTGTTAGTCCTCTGTATACTAAACTTGTTGCCTTTTGGTAGCCAAATAGACGTAGATCTCTTCTTAATGACAAACACAGTTGTGCCATCTTTATAAAATCTAATTTTTCCACCATAGTAAGGGGTTTCGTGTGGTACAGCATACCCTAGGCCAAATTTGCTTCTTCCTATTCTTTGAGATCCTATGATTTTGTTTAAGTTAATTTCACCTTTAGTAAATTTACATACAGTTTTCTTTAAATCAGTAACTTTAGATAACATATTTTTATTTCTTCTTTCAGATCAAAATTTTTACAACTATAGCTATCCATTTTAGTTTCAAAATTTTTACAACTATAGCTATCCATTTTAGTTTTTAATTCCCTATTATCTACTAAGGCTTTTTCTAGTTCAGCAAAAACATCTTCTAGATAGGAATTTAAACTCTTTAATTCTTTCTTGTACTTCTTACATTTTATATATAAGTTATCTACTATATAAAGAAGACTATCTATATCTACATCATCATTTTTTTTTTTTGAGCAATAGGGAGATGTAAAGCATACCTCTTGTGCAGCAAAGCACACGTTTGCAGATGCCTCCTCATCTGAGTCTGATGAGCTGTTGGATGAACTGCTATCATCCCAAGTGACTTTCAAGGACATCTTTTTCTTATTCTTCCTTTTCCATTTTTGTTTGTCCTCCTCCTATTGAAAATGACAGTAAAGTTGAATGTGTCCTAGTTTCTTGCACTTGTAGCATGTAGGGACTTTGGGTTTTGAGGAGCTGGCTTTGCCTCCTTGTCTCATCATCCTTCTAAAGTTCCTGGCCAGTAGTAACACTTCATCCTCATCCGAGCTTAGTTGATCTTCTATTAAGGGAAAAGCTAGTTCTTTCTTTTTCTCTGCTTTTATTTCAGTGACTTCTTCTTCTTCTTTCCATTCCTTCATTTGGACTTCATGGGCTAGAAGGTTTCCCAACAGATATTCAACTGAATAGTTATTCAGATCCTTTGAATCCTGTATGGAAGTAGACTTCTACTTCCATTCGACTATCAGGCTCCTTAGGATCTTTTGTACCTGTTCACGATTAGAAAAACTCCTCCTAAGGCCTCTTAGTTCATTCACAATTTCTGTGAATCTAGAAAACATTTTAGTGATACTTTCTTTTTCAAGTATTTCTTAACAAAATGCTGATTTTAGTATCTTTAACTTGGCTGGTTCCTTCATATGTAATTTGAAGGATCTTCCAAGCTTCATGGGAGAATTTACAAGCAGATATTTTATTATACTGTTCATCAGTTAGTGCATAGTAAATGGAATTAAGCCCACGAGCATCCATCTATATGATTTTTTCATCCTCCTCAGTCTAGTCACTTTCATGACTGATTGGAGTTGGTGTACCATATACAACCATTCTCCAAAGTTTCACATCTGTACTCTTGAGAAAGCACTCCATCCTATTTTTCTAGTAGCTATAATTGCTACCATCAAAGAGGGGAGGTCGATGGATATTCTGACCCTCTGTAGTATGGAAAGCCATGATCTCAAATGATTAAATCTATTAGCGAGATCAACCTCACTCTGTTACCAATTGTTTGGAGGCTTACTAGAGGGAGGGTGAATGGTAATAATTCATTTCTTAACCTTTTAGAAGTAGTTTAATGTAAAGAGATAGCAAGCACACAATAAGAGTTCACATAAGGATTTTTAGGTGGTTCACCACTAACAGCTAGTCCACCCCCAAGGGATACTTGGGATTCACTAAACTCTTGCAAACTTACAATCACTTGCCTTAAGGTTTAAGCAAGAACCAACCAACCATTCACTTGAGCTTCCTTGTTGAAGCTTCAATCAATCTTTTCTCTGAAGTTTTGATTCGTGTACTTCAGTAAACACTAGCTTGTGAACAATAGTGTTGAGTGCGTGATGAGCTTTTGAACTTCAGTCTGTAAATGTTGAAGATGATTTGATCTCTAAAGCTTTTCTTCTATTGAGCTTGGTGTAAGTGTGTATATGAGCAAAAAAGCTATCTACATCCGTTGTCTATATATTGTATATATACTAACCATGTGTAACGATCATATTTTCTTCCAATGGATGTATTCTACAGTACTTGATTAGACTTTAGTCCCAAATACGGTAAGTTATCGTTTAGAAAGTTATTTCAAGATGTCCTTCCGATTTTTTTAACCTTTTAGATAGTTAGCTATGTAACTCTCTAAAGAATATATGTAACTCACCGAAAGATCACTTAAACTTTCTGTCATGTAGGATTCTAGAATATATACTGCAAGCTGTCATTCAATCGAATACTTATAACTATAACTTACGGAACAGTTATTTAACTGTCGGATGTGTTGGCTATAGTAACTCTCCGTTAACTTTTCGATTACTTTAATTCAGCATGTGCATAAAAGACTGACTTAATTTTCTGATGGTTATCCCTGTAACTCACCGAAATGCTTCTAGGTTTTGGATAGTTATCTTTCTAACTCTCTGAAAACTTATTTGAGCTTCTCTCTAGAATTCTGCACGTGGGAAATTCAATGACTTAAGTTTCAGATAGTTAAACTGTAACTTACCGAAACTCTCTTGAATGTTCGGATAGTTATCTTTCTAACTCTCCGAAAACTTATTTGAGCTTCTCGTTGGAATTTTGCACGTGAGAAATTCAATGACTTAAGTTTCAGATAGTTAAACTGTAACTCACCAAAACTCTCTTTGAGATTTCGGATAGTTATCTAATTCTCTGATTTTTCCTTTAAGCTTTTGACTGCTGGCTTCTCCATTCTGCACGTGCGTAATAGGATGACTTAAGTTCCAGAAAGTTATACCTATAACTCACTGAAAAACTCGAATAGTTATCTAACTCTCTAAAAAGAAAACTCGGATAGTTATCTAACTCTCCGACAAGTCCTTAAAACTTCCTTTTTGTATTTTTTCATGTGATTAATTGAATGACTTAACTTTCGGATAGTTATACCTGTAACTCTCCGGAAAGTCCTTTAAGCTTCCAGATAGTTAATTCCTTAACTATCCGATCATTCAATCCTTCTTATCCTGAGAAATACAATTCTTAACTGTCCAATTTTCTACAATAACACATTCTGAGATTTACTGCAATCTGTTTGCTACTTAGGATTGTCTGTCTTCTGATCTTTTACTACACTGACTAAACTTGAGAAATACAATTCAAAACCTCACATTCATTTTTGCATTATCAAAATCTAGAGGTCCTTTCATATATTGTATTTGTGTGCAAGTATAGGTCGATCCCACAGAGAGAGATGGAATAAAAATTTTGTATTGTTTTGATTTTTATATTGGAATTTATGTGTTCCGTAAAACACTCTGTTGAATTACAGTTAACACAATGGACCTAGTTCGTGGAGTTATGACTAACTTGACAAACTAACATCATAGACTTAAGTTAACTCCACGAGTCTAACAATATTGTTAATTACAAAGAAATGTGGCCAACCATTGGGCGATTCCACAAATTGTAAATAATACCAATTAAGCTCTTTGATGCTAGTTAAGATTAGATTTATCATTAAGCAACACTAACATTCAGATATTTCAAACAGTAACCATTGAAATCTTTAAGTATTTGGAACGAATCAATTTCAGTAAATTGTAAAACTATTATCTATTTTCTGAGTCAATCAAACATAAAACATTTACAATACGGACAATGATAACATTAATCACAACACAAAACAAAGAATACAACACTTACATACTAAATGTAAACACAAATAAGTAGTTGTTTTTGGTGTTTTTGTTTTTAATATGTTCCTGAAGATGAATGAAAGGTAAAATGTAAAAATCTCTATTGATAGTAAAAACTTCTGTCACTACATGCGACGTGATTACACCATTGAAAATTTAATCACTTACAATCCTGTCTCCTCTCCCTATAGAATCGCGAGTCTAGAATTGCAAGATGATCTCCTCCTCAGCATACTGGCATCAACTCAAAACCAAGGCTAGAAGCTTTATGATCTCTTGAGATATGAATTGGTGCTTGGTGAAAATGGCTTCCCTTCCTGCGACACAATCACTTCTCACAGTGGTTGTTAGACACTGTGTTTGGCTTGGAATTGACCCGACATCAAGAAAGTATCCTCACAGACCTCCGATAGTTGGTGATTATGGTGGTGGTGTGATGATGGTGGTGTGATGATGGTGGTGGTGTGGAGCTTTAGGGAACTTCCGACGCTGTCTGTAGTTAGCGTGGTTCTCCAACACACTTTGCACACACTTTTTCTACGTCTTTTTCATTTCTTATAGTAGTAACTGCTCTCGCTTAATTGATCGTTTAGATTTCCTTCACTCATGTCAACGATGGTGATTTCTTCTTCATTCCACGAGTGAATTCCTACGTGATATGTGTAATCGTGGTCTTCTTTCGAATGTCTTGCTTCTGCAACTACTACAGTGGCATATTAGAAAATATATGGTCTGTGGAGTTACAGATAACTCAAAGTACTTACTTCATTGATTTAACTATAAAACTCGTGCAATAAAGAAATAAGCTGCTAACATAACGTGTTACCTTAGTGTGTATTCATGTAACTCAACGCGTACAGTTATGCCAACTTAACGAGTTAAACATGTGCATCTCATATGATATACTAAAGCATTTAAATTCAACACGTGCATAATTCTAACTTAACAAGTTCAGATATTTCAGACACTTACAAATCTAACTATCTGATGCTCAGATGCATTTCAGATAGTTAACAGATAACTTACCGAAAATCCACTTAAGTCAATGTATTCAGGTTTCAACACGTATAATTCAAGAAATAATAAAATATTCTTTAAAACATAACTGTCAGGTACATTCAATATAACTCTCCGAAGTAATAGAAAATTCGAATACTTAAGAACTTTACAACCTATAATTACTAACAGTTCAGAATTATTCCAAATTAACATTAATTCCCTGAAATTATGTAGATTCTTTCATTAAAGCATATAATAGTGCAATTATAACATAATGGCTTAATTTTCATATGATAAGCTAAATATTATGCAATTAACCATCATTTAACCATTAATATTATGCACTTTTTCATTCTAAACACTTCCCCCAAACTTAAATTTTGCTAGTCCCTTAGCAAACTAAGATTTTACTAGTTGGTCTTTCTAAAGTGCTAGAATCAATTCTTTATTTTGTTCTGCTTCAGAATAACAAAATTAGATTACTATATAGATTTTCTGTATGTTTCAGTAATCCATTTTTAACTTTGTTTTCTCCTCTTCAACCTGCAAATATACTTAGAATATATGTGAAATACATACAAAATATATCAGTATCACATATGTGTTCATTATATTATCATTTATTCTTCTTTTCAGCATCTATCGTCCTGAATTTTCCAATATGATTTCTAGAATAAATTTCAACAACATACGAATCAAAATACAATCCAATTCAATATGACTAAGACAAGTAGAATAAAGAATTGTATTTTAGATAAACAACTTCAAAAGTATATTCTAGATTCATACTTCAGTAATCTTAGATAATAGAAAATATACTCGACTCAAAAGATATCTGTATTTCACAAAATACTTGTATCTTTTCAGAATAGTATATGCATATTTGTACTTTAAAAGTTAATTTGACAAGCTTGAATCATACAAAAGCTTTCTAGTGTACCCATGTATCGAACTTTCAGTCAACAAGCCTAGATCTGATTAGGACCTTAGGTTGCTAGATTTAAAGAGTCATTTTCAGGTCAAAAATCCTTATATACCTATCTGCTAAAGTACAAAAGGCTCGTGATCAAACAAGTCAATAAACTCTCAAAGTTTTTTTTTTTTTTTTTTTTTTAACTGTAAACACAAATAAATAGAATATATAAGTATTTCTTTAATACAACAACGATTTCTGTAAACAAGAATAATAATTGAACACATTTACAGAAAAATGTATTGTTCAATGAATCAAACAAGTAATACAAACAATACATTTTGTATTCAGAAACAAACAAAAACAGTTATCGACCCCTCCTAAGTATATCACTTATAGCGTTACATATTTTATCTCCTAGATGCCTAATATCATTTCTGATGTCGTTAAGCACTACATCTAAGTCAGGAGGTAGCTGGGTTTGCTGTTCTGCTTGAACTGAATAACTTTGTTGTTGTTGTTGTTGTATATGGTCTGTATCAGGTTGTTGTTGTTGTTGTCGTTGAGGTTTATGCATGGCCTGGAATTTTGGCAAATCTTTGATACTAAATGCTCTCATGCCTTTAGTTTCAGAGGGCCAGTCAGATAAATTCAATTGGCTTGCAATGAGTCTACCTACAGCATCACCATAAAATAACTTTGAACTCATATGCTGTAGTTGAGAAGTAAAAACATCAAATCAATTGATTTGAATTCTATTCAGAAAGCTATAAGTTGCATATAAACAACTTCTGCTGACTTCCATATTGTGTCCAACTCTCTGAAATAAATTTGCATGCAATATATTTGCAATAAACCTTGCCTCTGCATTCAGATATTCCATTAATCTTATTTCAGAATATACATCTGGAATTTTTGATAAAGACTGAATGTTCCATTCTAGTTGTCTTATCATGTCAAATCTGTTGGTAACAACAACACCTTCATTCTTTAATCCTAAAACTTCAAAAATTAATTCAGGAGACAATATAAACTCCTGTTCATTTATTTGAGTTTTCAAAAAATTTCCATTCTTGACCAGATTGCTATAAAAAGCTACAATAAGCTCTGTGTATTGCTTCCATTTCGTTCCTACTGGCAAGAATTTAATGAGGCCTTGAAACTCAAACAAATCTCTTATGTCTATCAAATTTCTAAATTTTATTGGACGAGCATGCAGAATCTGACATGTAATCAGATTATTGTATTTCTGCAATGCTTCTTCAGATCTAAAATGAATTGTATTACCTTGAATGTTTAACATTGTACACAAAGAAGGTGATACCTGAAGCCGTGATTCAGAGTTTAATTCATCTTCAGGAACCTCTTCTTCAAAATGAATGCCATGTTGTTCCTCTTTCAAAATATTATCTTGAAGCTGCTCAGGTAAGCTTGATTCTTTAGCTTCAACAGTGTTAGGAACATTGTCAATATGCTCAACATTCATCTGTTCAGTCTCTATAGAATGTTCAGAGTACAATTTTTCCACAAATTCTACAGTCGGTGTATCTGTCTGTAATTATTCATTTTGTTCAACAGATATTTCCATTGATTCGTGCTGTGAATTCTTAGACTCTGCTTCTATAGATTTCGTAGAAGGCTGGTTAACTTTTAGCTCTTCTGGAGTCTTAACAATTTCAATATCTGCTACTCCAAACAATTCAGCCTTTGAACTAGTTACTGCCTCAACATTGTCAATTATATCTGCAATAACTTGTTCAATGTCAAGTGCCTGATGCTCTGATTTGTCAATTTATGCATCATTAGGACTTCTACTAATAGAAAAACTTGAGCTTATATTTGACTTGGATTTCTTCTCAAGCTTTCTAGCAAGGAAAAATAAAGTCTCATTATCTTCATCAGTTTCAGTGTGTTTGGAACTGATGAGTTTATCATATGCACAATAAGGTACAATGTCTAGACATACATTGTCCTTTGAAAATAAATTTTCATCTGATTTTCCTTTTTCAATAGACTTCGTTTCCTTAGACATAATTTTTTTGACTTTCCTTCTTCTATAACATTTTTGTTTCTCCTTTTCAAGTATTGCTGTTTTCTTTTCAAATTGCTCCATAAAAGTTTTCTGCTTTAATTCTTCTAAGGCACTTTCTATTGCAACGGCCTTTCGAAGACTATCAACTTTTGTTTTGTCTACAGCAATATCTAATTCTACTTGTTTTGAATATAAAGGAGTAGGGATAGTTGATTTATACTCTTCCTCAAATGCATGTAGTCTTGTACCGTTTATAGGAGTTTGAGGAGTTCTATTTGATGAACCTACACCTTTTTCCAAATAATTTGCATACTGTTCCAAAAATGCAATCTCAGCACATTTCATTCTGTATTCTCTATCATATTTACTTCGAATACCCATGTATGTAATACTTGCATCAATATGTTGAAGTTCTTGTCTAACTTCATCTAATATATCCTGAGAAAAGAAGTAATCTCTATAAAGTTCTTCTAACCTTTTGTCCACTCGAAATATTTTCTTGAACCAAGTACGTGGAACTTTATCATTCTCTATTTCTTTTCCTTTTGCATCTCTTCTACTTTTGCCTATTCCTCTGCCACGACCTTTGTAGAACTTGGTGACCATCGTCGCAGGTTGTAACAGCAACAAGTGGGAAAGATTTTCTTGACAAAGTTTACAAATAACCTAAGTCCCCGTGTAATAAGTGTTTAAATAGGGTTTTTAGGCATATAACTCAACGTGAAGAGAAGTCGGGTTTAGAAATTAAATAAATATTGAATAAAGTTTATTCAATCAAGGTACCCGAAATATTCAAGTATAACTCGTTGAGTTAACCAACCTAACAAGTAAAACGCTATCTAGAGGCAGTTTTACACGTTACCTTATTTAACATAACGTCTAGTTAGTACACCAATTTTCGGATGCTTCCAACTGAAACGTTTTGAAAACAACACACATGCTAAACTTAACATTATCTTGAGAACATTGTAAACTATTTGAACATTTTGTCCTTTGAATCTAAAATAGTTTATTTGTCTTTTTAAATTATTTCATCAAGATTTTAAGAGGACATTAATTCAGATTAACTAAGATTTGTATTCTAAATTATATTAATCTGTTTTTGACATTGTTAATCCTCCCCCTACAAATATACTTCAAATATATTCAATCAAAATACAAAATATACTTGTAGTGACAATAGATGTTAAGTATAACTATACTTTTACATTTTCTTTTCAAAGACATCAGATATCCTGACATCATCAAAAATGATTTCCAGAATCAATTCCTACTGTATATGAATCAAAACACAACTTTGAACTCAATTTGATTAATTCAAGGAGAATAAAAGAATATATCTCAAATAAACGTTTTCAAAAGTACTAATGTCGATTCAATAAATCAGTAGTCATATTGGTATAAACTATATGCGATTCAAAGATATCTATAATTAATGAAACAACTTTCTCTTTTCAAAACAGTAAATATTGATAATTTTCTTTAAAAGTTAGTTTGAAAAGCTTGAATCATACAAGAGCTTTCTAATGTACCCGTGTAATGAGCTTTTAGTTAACAATCCCAGATCTGATCAGGACCTTAGGTTGCCAGATTTAAAGAATCCTTTTTCAGGACAACAATCCTTACATACCTATCTGCTCAAGTATAAAAGGCTCGTGATCAAACTGATCAATAAACTCTCAAAGATTTTCACTTTGTAAGCACTTTTCATTTTAAGCATAGTATATATGTATTCCATTAATACAGATGCAATAAAACACAAATCTCATACAATTTTTACTTCTATGATTGTACTGAGAATATGAATCAGTTTCAATAAGCTTATACTTTTGATTAAGAGTTTAAGATGAGTTACATATAACTTATTCTACAAGTTTAATCAATTAAGTCAAATTTATGCATGATCATATGCATTTTCCTTGATTCAAAGAAAACATTTAATCAAAATTTCAGAATGTCAGAAGTATTTAATGTTTTTCATTTACACTTCCACTTAAAATCGTAAAAACCATTAAAATTGATAAACTACTTAAAATCAATAAGATACTAGTATGATTTTACAATAAATACATAGTATCTTAAGCAGTAGTTTAGATATTACTTTAGATATCTATGAGGTGAACAACATCATCAATAATATTTATCTTTTTATGTGGATTTTAAGCATTTTACACATCACATAGCCTACAAATACCTAAATTTAATCTAATGTTGTAGAATGTATTTTCGTCTAAAGGTTTTAAAAATATATCAGCTAATTGATTTTTACTAGACACAATTCTAATTTAATTTTTCCTTTAATTACGTTATCTCTTAGAAAATGATGTCTAACCTTTATATGCTTTGCTCTTGAATGTAATACAGGATTTTTGGAAAGATTTATTGTAAAACTACTGTCACAATAAATCTCAGTTGTATCATAAGATAATCCAAAATCTTCTAAAATTTGCCTTATCCACAGAATTTGAGTGCAACACAGTGCAACAGCAACATATTCAGCTTCTGTAGTAGAAAGTGCTACACAGTTTTGCTTTTTACTAAACCATGACCCCAAATTATTTCCCAATAATTGACATGTGCCACTGGTACTCTTTCTATCAGATTTAGATCCTACATAATCAGCATTAGCATATCCTATAAGATCTATTGAACTATCCTTAGAATAATACAGTCCAAAATTTTTAGTTCCTTGTATATATCTAAATATTCTTTTAACTGCAATTAAGTGTGATTCTTTAGGATTAGATTGAAATCTAGCACAAACACACACAGCAAACATAATATCAGGTCTACTAGCAGTCAAATAAAGTAAAGAACCAATCATACTTCTATATTTTCTTTGATCTATAGATTTTCCTATGTCATCAATATCTAACTTTAAAGTAGTACTTATAGGAGTTCCTCGAATCCTTGTATCATTAAAATTAAATTTCTTAAGCATTTCATCTGCATATTTTTCCTAATTTAAAAATATACCTTTATTCATTTGCTTAATTTGAAGTCCTAGAAAATATGAAAGTTCTCATATCATACTCATTTCAAACTGATTAGTCATCTCTTCAGAGAATATTTCTATCAACTTATTAGAGGTTGCTCCAAAGATTATATCATCCACGTATATTTGAACAACAATCTGATCTTTACCATCTTTCTTAATAAATAGAGTATGATCCACTTTTCCCATGATATAGCCTTTTTCTATTAAAAAAGTAGATAATCTTTCATACCATGATCTAGGTGCTTGCTTTAAACCATATAAGGCTTTCTTCAATTTATACACAAAGTTAAGATTTTTAATATCTTCAAATCCAGGTGGTTGTTTTACATAGACTTCTTCATTAATTAAACCATTTAGAAATGTACTCTTTACATCCATTTGATATAATTTAAAATCCATATAACAAGCATAGGCCAATAATATTCTAATACTTTCTAACCTAGCCACAGGAGCAAATGTTTGATCATAATCTAATCCTTCTTCCTGTGTATATCCTTGTGCAACTAGTCTAGCTTTATTCCTTATAATTTGACCAGTTTTGTTAGTTTTGTTTCTAAAGATCCACTTTGTACCTATTATGGACTGATTTTCTGGTGGAGAGACTAATTCCCATACATCATTTTTGATGAATTGATTTAGTTCTTCTTGCATTGCCACTATCTAATTTTCATCAGATAATGCTTCTTGTATATTCCTTGGTTCCACCATAGAAACAAACATACACATACTATTTAAATTTACTGAAGCTCTAGTTTTAACTTCCTCATTAATATTACCAATGACTTGAGTAATGGGATGTGATGAATAATAACGCCAATTTCTATGATTTTTCTCAATATTCTCATCAACATCTGAAAGTCCATCACGTTCATCATTAGTTTGATCATTTAAGTTCATATTTTTGATTTTCTTAGATAAATCATCAATCTCTTTATTGATCTCTAACTCATTTGGAAAATTGATCATGTCATCATTATCAGCTTTAGATTGAGATTCTCTAAGAGAATTTTCATGAAAGCTTGCATGGAGGGTTTCTTCAATAGTCCTAGAAGTCTAGTTATATACTCTATAGGCTTTACTTCTAGTAGAGTAACCTACAAAAATTCCTTCATCCGATTTGGCTTGAAATTTATCTTTATTATCCTTAGTATTAAGAATAAAACACTTGCAGCCAAATGGTTTTATATAGGAAATTTTTAGAACCCTATTAAACATAATTTCAAAAGGAGTTTTATTAACATGAGGTCTTAAATGACTTCTGTTAATAACATTACAAGCTGTATTTACTGCTTCAGCCCAAAGATTTTGAGGTAATTTATGTTCATTCAACATAGTTCTGGCCATTTTTTGAAGTGATCTATTCTTTTTCTCAATAACACCATTTTGACACGGTGCTCTTGGAAAAGAAAATCTGTGATCAATGCCATGCTCATTACAATAGTTATCCCTTTGATCATTATCAAATTCAGTTCCATGATCACTCCTAAGTTTTTGAATAGAGACACTTTGCTCATTTTGAACAAAATTGCAAAACATTTTAAATTTTTCAAAAACTTCTATCTTAGATGCTAGAAAATATACCCAAGTGTATCTAGAGAAGTCATCTACTAAAACAAATACATATCGTTTACCACCAAGACTCATGATTCTTGTGCACTAGAAGGTAAAGATAAAATACATACGGAACCTTTTCTTTTAGCAATAAACTTAATTTCATCTGTATTTTTATCAATTATTTTGCATACATTATCTTCAAACACTACATAATATCCATTTTCAGTTAGTTTTATGACACTCAGCAAATTAAATCTTAAATTTTCTACATATAGTACATTCGAAATAACACAAGTAGGAGTTATTTGAACATTGCCCGTACCTATGATTTTATCTTTGCTTTTGTTTCCAAATGTTACACTTCCTTTGATGGTATTTGTAAAATTTTGTAATAGACTTTTCTGTCTAGTCATGTGACTTGACGCTCCACTGTCCAAGATCCATTTTGATGTTGTTTCCTCCTGCAACACAAATTAAGAAAAACTTTTTCTTGGTACCCAATGTTGTTGAGGACCAAGTTCATTAAACGCATATTTCTTCTTTTTGTTTAAAAATAGTTTAACATTATCATTTATATTCTTATTAATTGTAAGTACTATTGATTTATCATTAGCTTCATACTCACATATTGATTTATCTTAGATTTACTTGAACTGCAACTAATAAATCCTTTATTGGCTTGAGATTTAGGATATTCAGGATAATCAAATCCTAAGCCAAATTTATAAGACACCGCAGGGGTACTAGTTAACTATCCGAAAGCTTAAAAGACTTTTCGGAGAGTTAGAAAGATAACTATTTGACTTTTTCAGTGAGTTACAGGTATAACTATCCGAAACTTAAGTCATTCAATTTACCACGTGCAGAATTTCAGAACAGAAGCTTAAAGGATTTTTCATAGAGTTAGGAAGATAACTATCCGACTTTTTTGGTGAGTTACAGGTATAACTTTTCGAAACTTAAGTTATCCTATTACGCACGTGCAGAATGAAGAAGACGGTAGTTAAATGCTTAAAAGGAAAAATCGAAGAGTTAGATAACCATTCAAAATTTCAAAAGGGTTTCGGTGAGTTACAGTTTAACTATCTGAAACTTAAGTCACTGAATTTCCCACGTGCAGAAATCTAGATAGAAGCTCAAATAAGTTTTCGGGGAGTTAGAAAGCTAACTATCCGAAAAATAGGAAGTTTCGGTGAGTTACATTTTTAACTATCCGAAACTTAAGTTATTCTTTTATATAGAGATAACGATCATACAATATACAGTGAGCTACACAAATTCCAGTTACACTCTCAAGTCTGCAAACAGTCAAGTATACTCAAAAGATTCACTACAGAAAAAACTCCGTGTGCCAAAACTCTGATAGAAAGACTCAAAACTATTGGTTCATGAGTTTCTACCTGAAAACTCATTGTTGGTTGAGAGCTTCAACCTGAAAGCTCAACAAAGAAAGGTTGGTTATTGAGCTTATACCTGAAAGCTCTAAGTGTGGGTTCTTGCTTCAACCTAAAAGTAAGTGTTGTAAGTATTTGAATACTTAGTGAAGCCCAAGTGTATCTTGGGGGTGGACTAACCAAGTTGGTGAACCACCTAAAAATTTGCTGTGTGTTATTTTCCTCTTACTGTTTTGCTTTCATTTAATTCATCTCATCCCACTTTTGTTGAATCAATCGATTCAAAGTTAAAAGATTTAAAAACTTACACACCTTCACCATTCACCCCCCACATTCTCGCCTATGCGATCGCCCGCGTTCTTGCCTGCGGGTTCGTCCACATCTTTGCCCGTGCCAACGTCCATCTACGATCGCTCGCATCCTCGCCCGATGCCAATGCCCGCGTGCATTCGCCTGCGCCAACGCTTGTGCGCGACCACTTGCGTCCTCACCCGATGCTAGCGCCCGCATGCATTTTCTCGCGTCTTCATCCGTGCCAACGTTCGTGAGCGATTGCCTGCGTCCTTGCCCGACGCCAACGCTCCCGTGCCATTGCTCGTGTTGTTCACTTGACGCCAACTCTTGCGGTTTGCTCACGCGATCTTTGCTCGCGACTTGTGTTCGCGACAAGCATCGATGATTGGAGTTCTTTTGTTTGACGCTCGTGATCTTGAATCTTGTCAACGTGCACTTGGACATCTGTTGTTTCCTCGTTATTGAAACAAGTAGTAAGAATTCCTATCATAACTTTTGAAGTTGTGATTCTACGAAATTCTTTTTCGGCTTTTTCGAATAGACCAAGTGTGACCAGTTCTTTGGAATTCTTTTGATGTTCTTTGGAATTCTTTGGAAGTTCTTTGGGAATTCCTTTTGTTTCTTGAGGCAATACGTGTGATCTTGGCTCATCTTTGTTTTCTTAGGATTCTTTGGGAGTGATCTTTTGAATTCGGTAGCTGCATTTGTTGGTTGGGATATTTTGAATGAAAAATTCGTCTACAACTTTGGGATAAAAAATTTTATGCTTGTTTGTTGTCTAAATTCTTTGGTATTTGCTTGTTGTATTTGTGTTGTTCTATTGTCATGGCATCTTCAGCCTTGAAAGTTGAGAAGTTCAATGGCAAAAACAACTTTAGCTTGTGGCAGATTAAGATGAAAGTACTTTTGAAACAGTAGGGTATTTAGGCTCCTTTAAATGTGGAGACAACCCTAGATAAGAAGTCCGCCGAATTTGAACAGCAAGAGGAGAAGGCACATTCGACTATTCTGTTATGTTTATCAGATGAGATAATCATTGAGGTAGCAGACAAAAATACAGCTTTGGGTCTTTGGAATAAGTTAGAATCTCTGTATATGACTAAGTCTCTTACGAACAAGCTATTGTTGAAGCAAAGGTTGTTCTCTCTCAAAATGAAGGAAGGTACACCATTGAAGCAACATTTGGATCAGCTCAACACCATTCTCATGGAGTTGAGGAACATTGGTGTTACTGTGGAAGATGAGGATGCTGCTCTCATCTTATTGGTATCTCTCCCTCTCTCTTTTGAGAATTTTGTGCAATCTTTTGTGGTTGGCAAAGATACTATTACCTTGGAGGAGGTAAGATCGAGTCTTCATTCTAAAGAATTGAGACATTTAGCTACTCATGGTAGTAATGATGCTGGCGGATCAGGTTTAACAATGCATCATTTAGAGTCTAGAGGACGGTAGAGTAGAAGAGACAACAGGCGCAGAGGTAGAAGTAAGTTCAGAGGTAGAATTTCCAAGGACACTTGCAATTATTGCAAGGAAAAGGGGCATTGGAAGGTGAATTGCCCTAAATTGAAGACTAAGGGAAATGTAACAGTTGCTGAAAATGGAGACTCAGGGTCTAACTGTGATTTCTCCCTTACTGTTTGTTGTAGTGCCTACTCTGATCAGAGTTGGATTATGGATTCTGGTGCATTACATCATATGACTCCCAACAGAGAATATTTCCATACATATGTGG
Source organism: Cymodocea nodosa (assembly GCA_036874045.1). Lineage (NCBI taxonomy): Eukaryota > Viridiplantae > Streptophyta > Magnoliopsida > Alismatales > Cymodoceaceae > Cymodocea > Cymodocea nodosa. The sequence goes on along the minus strand of CM072342.1, from coordinate 12,792,808 downwards.
AGGTAGATGGTGGACAGGTCACTTTAGCAGATAATGATGTTTGTGACAGAGCAGGTATTGGATTTGTCAGATTCAGGATGCATGATAGGACAGTCAAAGTCTTGGAGGATGTTTGGCATGTGCCAAGATTGGGCAAGAGCCTTATTTTGTTGATGACTCTTGATTAGAAAGGTTTTAGTTTTTTAGGTGGAGGAGGTAAACTCCACATTTTGAAAGGTTCCCTAGTAGTGATGTAGGGAATCAAGGATGGACCTTTATACATTCTTCAGGGCAAACCTATCATTGGATCAGTAGCTGCGACAATAAGTGATCAGTAGTCTATGTCAGCTATTTGGCATTCCAGGTTAGGACATTTGGGTCTGAAGGGAATGTAGAAGCTTAGCTCACTTGGCAGGTTAGATGGTTATATCTTTACAGATATTGATTTATGCAAGCATTGCATCTATGGGAAATAGAAACATGTTTCTTTTGGAAGAGCAGAACATTCCACCAAAGGGAAGTTGGATTATGTCCATGCAGATTGTTGGGGACCATCTCAACAACTTTTCTTAGTAGGTTCTAAGTATTTTCTCTCCATTGTTGATGACTTTAGTCATATGACTTGGGTTTTCATTATGAAGCACAAGAGTGAGGCCTTCAAGAACTTTAAATAGTGGAAGGCTATTGTTGAAAACTAAGTCGGGAGGAAAGTAAAATACTTGAGAACAGATAATGGATTAGAATTTTGCTCAAATGAATTTGATATTTTTTGCAGAGATGCAGGCATAACTAGACATTATATTATCAGGGGAACTCCACAACAGAATGGAGTTGCAGAATGTCTTAATAGGACGTTGTTAGAGAGAGAGCAAGGTGTATGCTCTCATATGTTGGGCTGGAAAAATGTTTTTGTGTTGAAGCTGTTAACATAGCCTCCTATTTGGTGAATAGGTAGCCATTTAATGCAATTGGCGACAAGATTCCTTATGAAGTATGGATGGATAAAGCAGTGAACTACTCCAAATTGAAAGTATTTGGATGTCCTGCGTATTACCATGTGAATCATGATAAATTGGAGCCGCGTGCCAAGGAAGACATCTTTGTGGGATATGGAATGGGAGTAAAAGGTTATAGAATATATGATAAAGAAACAAGAAAGGTCATTCATAGTAGGGATGTTGCCTTTGATGAGGTTTCTTTGAAGCATGAGAAAGAAAAGCCAACAGTCTTGGATCCACCTAGTACTCCTAAGCAGGTGGAGCTTGATTTGAATCAACTGTTGATTTCTAATCAGTTTGTTCCTGTTGATACTGATCAACATTTCATTTCTAAAGATGGCTGTGGAGATGAGTTCGTTGAGAACATACGTCCAAGGTGTGTTGCCAGAGATCGTCCTAGGAGGGATGTTCACCCTCCATAGAGGTATGGCTACAATAATATGGTCGCTTTTGCCTTATAGGTAGCTAGTGAGGTGGAGGATGCTGATCCACTTAATTTTGTTGCTGCTGTTGGTGGACCAGAAGCCGTACATTGGATGGGAGCTATGCAAGAAAATTTTTGCATAAGAACAGGACTTGGGAGTTGGTAAAACGTCTCAAGGACAGGAATGTTGTTGGTTGCAAATGGGTGTTCAAAAGGAAATCATGAACACAAGGCAATCATGGAATTCAATACAAGGCAAGATTGGTAGCAAAAGGTTTTTCACAAATGGAGGGTGTGGACTTCAATGAAGTCTTTGCACTAGTAGTTAGACACACCTCCATTCGAGTCCTTTTGGCAATTGTTGCAGTAAAGGATTTAGAACTTGAACAGTTAGATGTGAAAATAGCTTTCTTGCATGGTGATTTAGATGAGGACATCTGGATGGAATAACCAACAGGTTTTGTAGAAAGAGGTAGATCAGACTTCACTTGTAGGTTGTAGAAATTTTTGTATGGGCTGAAACAATCTCCCAAGTCGTGGTATAAAAGATTTGATTCTTTTATCACAGATGTTGGTTTTGTTCGAAGTAGTTTTTGATTCATGTGTCTATGTTAAACAAATTAAAGTTGAATTTGTTTACTTGCTCTTGTATGTGGATGACATCTTGATTGTAGCCAAAGATGTCAATGAGATACAGGTTTTGAAAGACACATTGAAATTTGAATTTGCAATGAAGGATTTAGGATTAGCAGGTAAAATCCTTGGGATGGAGATTTATTGTGATAGGAAGATTGGAAGATTATTTCTCCATCAGCACAGTTATGTTCTGAAGATTCTGAGCAGGTTTGGTATGGCTTCAAGTAAGGCCATCAAAACACCCTATGATAGGAACCTGCAATTATTAGTTGCTACGGCACCTCGGATGTAGTCAAAGAAGGAGTACATGAAGAAAGTTCCATATTGACAGGTAGTTGGCAATCTTATGTATGCCATGGTTTGTACTTGCCCAGATCTTGCTTACCCTCTTAGTGTTGTAAGCAGGTTTATGTCGAATCCAGGGAAGAGTCATGGGCAGGCCGTGAAGAGGATCTTTTGGTACTTGAAGGGCACATCTGATGTAGGACTGATTTATGGAGTTAAGCACAACTGTAGTATGGTTGGATATTCTGATTCAGATTTTGCAGGTGATGTTGATTAGCAAAGATCCTTAACAAGATGTCTTCACATTGGTAGATTCCATTATCAGTTGGAAATCTACTCTACAGCCTACTATATCATTATCCACCACCGATGTTGAGTATATGGCGATGACAGAAGCTGCAAAAGAAGGTATTTGGCTGAAGGAGTTACTTGGAAACTTTGGTCTATGATATGATAAGGCAGAAATTTTCTGTGATAGTTGTTTAGAATGAAAAAGTGCATATTATTAACGGTTAAATGATGGTTAATTGCATAATATTTAGCTTATCATATGAGAATTAAGCCATTATGTTATAATTGCACTGTTATATGCTTTAATTGAAGAATCTGCTTAATTTTGGAGAATTAATGTCAATTTAGTACATTTCTGAACTGTCGGTAAATTGCAGGCTGTGAAATTCTTAAGTATCTGAATTTTCTGATATTTCGGATAGTTATGTTTAACATACCGAACATATTTCAGACAGTTATGTTTAATAGACCGAACATGTCGGATAGTTATGTTTATATTGCCGAGCAGCTATGTTTTGAAAGAATATTTTATTATTTCCAGAAGTACACGTGTCGAAACCATAATGCATGACATAAGTGAACTTTCGATGAGTTATCTATAACTACCCAAAATTGCAGTTGAGCATCAGACAGTTATAGGTGTAACCCTCTGAAATCTCTTTTATTTATAAAATAGCTGTGGACACGTGTCATGTTCTGGTAAAGTGACTTAAGTGGATTTTCGGTGAGTTAGCTGTAACTATCCAAAATGCATCTGAGCATCGAATAGTTAGACTTGTAATTCTTCGAAATGGGTATTTTATTATTAAACTGCTGTTGACACGTGTCGAGATTTGGTAGATTTACTTAAGTTATATATCGGTGAGTAAGTTGTAACTATCCTAAATGCATCTGAGCATCGGATAGTTAAGTTTATAAGTATCCAAAATGCACCTGAGCATTGGATAGTTAAATTTATGCACATGTTTTATAGTTAAAATAAACGAAGAAAGTCCGTTGAGTTATCTGTAACTCCACGGACTATTTATTTTCTAATATGCCACTATAGCGGTTGCAGAAATAGGACAATTAGAAGAAAAACCACAATTGCACGTATCATGCAGGAATTCACTTGTCGCAGGGAGAAGAAATCATCGCCGTTGATATGAATGAAGGAAATCCAACCGATCATTCAAGCAGAAGCAGTTACTACTGAAGAAATATAAAAGAAAAGAAGAAAAAGAAGTGCGAGTGTGTGATCGATGGATGTTTAGAATGAAAAAGTGCATATTATTAACGGTTAAATGATGGTTAATTGCATAATATTTAGCTTATCATATGAGAATTAAGCCATTATGTTATAATTGCACTGTTATATGCTTTAATTGAAGAATCTGCTTAATTTTGGGGAATTAATGTCAATTTAGTACATTTCTAAACTATCGATAAGTTGTAGGCTGTGAAATTCTTAAGTATCCTAATTTTCTTATATTTCGGACAGCTATGTTTAACATACCGAACATATTTCAGACAGTTATGTTTAACAGACCGAACATGTCAGATAGTTATGTTTATATTACCAAACAGTTATGTTTTGAAAGAATATTTTATTATTTCCAAAAGTACACGTGTCAAAACCATAATGCATGACTTAAGTGAACTTTCGGTGAGTTATCTATAACTATCCGAAATTGTAGTTGGGCATCAGACAGTTATATGTGTAACCTTCTGAAATCTCTTTTTATTTATAAAACTGTTGTTGACACGTGTCGAGATTTGGTAGATTTACTTAAGTTGTAACAATAGCATATTGTTGTTGAGATATTGCTTGCTATTGTGTACCTTGCCACAGAATTGTGTTTGCTAAAATCACATTGTATCTTGTGTGTATTGCTAGTTGTTTGTTGTTTTGAAAACATGAATACTTTGGGGTTGAAGATAGAAAAGTTTGATGGTAAGAATAGCTTCAACTTATAGCAAATTAAGATGAAAGCACTTCTAAAGCAACAAGGTATTTGGGCTCCTTTAAATAAGGAAACTACTTTGAACAGAAATACGCCAGAATTTGAATTACAGGAGGAGAAAGCTCACTCCACCATCTTGTTGTGTTTATCTGATGAAGTTATAATAGAAGTTGCTGATGAATCTACCTCGTTAGGTCTTTGGCAGAAACTTGAGTCATTGTATATGACTAAGTCTTTAACAAACAAATTGTTGTTAAAGTAGAGACTGTTCTCTTTAAAGATGATAGAAGGTGTACCTCTTAAGCAACATTTAGATCAACTAATTGCTATTCTGATGGAACTCAAGAATATTGGAGTAATCATAGAAGATGAAGATGCAGCTCTTATCTTGCTTTGTTCACTCCCATTGAGTTATGAAAACTTTGTTCAGTCATGTGTAGTTGGAAGAGATTCAATTACATTAGAAGAAGTGAGGTCCAGCCTTCATTCCAGGGAGCTCAGGCACATGGTGCATGGTAGAAACGAGGCAAGTAGTGTTGGCCTCTCAGCTCAGCAGCAAGAGAATAGGGGAAGAAGCCAGAGACAAGGTGGAGGGAAGAATAGAAGCAGAAGCAAGTCAAAGGGCAAGTACTCTAGGGATACTTGCCATTACTGTAAGGAGAAAGGACACTAGAAATCACATTATCCCAAGCTTATGAACAAAGGAAAGGATGTAGTGGCAGAAACTAGTTTTGCATCAGGTGATGACTTTTCACTTACAGTTTGTTGTAGTGCCTATTCTGATGATCATGGATTATGGACTCAGGAGCTTCACATCATATGACTCCTACTAGGGAGTATTTTGACACCTACGAGCAGGTGGAGGGTGGTCAAGTGACTTTGGCCAATGATGATGTGTGTTCTAGAGTTGGTGTGGGCACTATAAAATTTAAACTGCATGATGGCATAGTTAGAATTCTGGAGGACGTTTGGCACATCCCAAAGCTTGGAAAAAGTCTGATCTCACTGATGGCCCTTGATGCTAAGGGTTATAGATATACAGGTGGTGAGGGGAAGATCAGCATACTGAAAGGCTCGTTAGTTGTTATGAAGGGAACCAAATTTGGTCCCTTATACATTTTGCAGGGTACTCCAATTGTTGGCACAGCTACATCAACTATATCTGGTCAGCAAAATTTTTCTGTCATGTGGCACTCAAGGATGGGCCATTTGGGGCAGAAAGGAATGCAGAAACTGAGTAGTCTGGGCAAGTTTGATGGACACAAGGTTGCTTGTATTGACATGTGCAAGCATTGTGTCTTTGGCAAACAAAAAAGAGTGTCATTTGCATGCAATCAGCATAGCTCCAAGGGAATTCTTAATTATATTCATGCTGATTGTTGGGGGCCTTCACGTCAGCCTTCTATTGCAAGTTCCAGATATTTTCTTTCTATCATTGATTGTCATTCAAGGATGAACAGGGTTTTCTTTTTGACACACAAAAGTGAAGCTTTTTCTTGCTTCAAGCATTGGAAGAAGCAGGTAGAAAATCAAACAGATAGAAAGGTAAAATATCTTAGAACTGATAATAGTCTTGAGTTTTGTTCTCAAGAATTTGATAACTTTTGTAAAGATGAAGGCATTACACGGCATAACACTGTTAGGTATACCTCTCAGCAAAATGGAGTGGTTGAAACATTGAATAGAACACTCCTAGAAAAGGCACATTGTATGCTGTCTCATGCAAGTTTGAGCAAGAAGTTTTGGGTAGAGACTGTTAACATAGCTTCCTATCTGGTGAGCAGATCCCCTTCTAGTGCCTTAGATGGGAAGATACCTCTTGAGGTATGGTTGAAAGATTTGCTAGTTATTCAAAGCTCAGAATTTTTGGGTGTCCAACTTACTATCATGTGAACAATGGCAAGCTGGAACCACGTGCCAAGAAAGGCATATTTATGAGCTATGGTGTTGGTGTAAAGGGATATAGGATATATGATATTGAATCTCACAAAGTAATATATAGCCATGATGTTACTTTTGATGAGAATTCTCTTTTGCAGGCAACAGATAAACTAGTAGGTGAAATACTAGAAATTGAGCACACCTTTCCTGAACAGATGGACATAGATGACGCACAGCAGCCGCCTATCATTGATCAAGTTGAAATTAGAGAAATCTCATCTGAAACTCAGGAAAATGAAGTTGAGGAGGAAGAGGTGGAGCAACCACCATCAAGAACCATTAGCAAAGATCATCCTAGAAGAGACGTTAGACCTCTAATTAGATATGGCTACGACAGTTTGGTTGCTTTTGCCTTAAAAGTTGTAGTTGAGGTGGAGGATTCTGTTGATCCACCTACTTATGAAGCTGCAATAAAAGATTCAGAAGCTAGTCTTTGAATGCCTGCTATGGAAGAGGAACTCCAATCTCTCCATAAGAACAAGACTTGGGAACTAGTGAAACGTCTAAAGAACACAAATATTGTTGGTTGTAAATGGGTCTATAAGAAGAAATACAGACAAATATTTATATCAGTAAGCTTTTTCTGTACTAATTGATGTTTTTAATTTCTTTTTACAAGCAATAGTAATTGAGTAAATATGATTACTTTCATTCAGCACACATCATCAAAACAAAATACTCAACAGTATTTGTAAAATTTTTCAGTAGGCTTTTTTGTCCGATCATGTGACTTGATGCTCCACTATCCAAAATCCATTTTGATGTTGTTCTCTCCTGCAAAACAAATTAAGAATAACTATTTCTTGGTACCCAATGTCTTTGAGGACCAACTTCATTAAAAGCATATTTCTTCTTTTTGTTTAAAAACAGTCTAACATTATCATTTGTATTCTTATTGGTTGTAAGTACTATTGATTTATCATTAGCTTTATACACATAGAATTATTGCTCTTATTAATATTCTTTTTTTTTTCAAATGTAGCATAACCAAGACCAAACTAATTTTTATTAGATGTTAATTTATTTTGGTCATGCTCATACATTTCAATAAGTTCATACCAAGATTTTGTACTTGTATTTAAATTTTCAATACATACAAAATCTTTTTTTGCACATGAAATTTCAAATAAAGAACATGTAGAGCTAGTAATTGGTCTAATACTAGTGTTTTGAATTTCATGCTCAAGTTTCTGAATTTCCAGTTTACTTCAATCGTCTAAAATTTTAGAAACATTAAGATCTGGAACTGATATACCACCAAGGACTCAAAATGAAAATGATACGAAGGTGGATAAGAGTAAAAATCAAAATGATAATGAAAATGTAATAGCTGAAAATCTAGAAATCACTAAAGAACAATCTGAATTTGCTAATGAAGCTAAAAAGGATCAAACAAATCAAATGAAAGAAAAAGAATCTTTGAAATCAAAATCTTTAGCACCCTATCCTGAAAGATTACAACAAACAATACTTGAAAAACAAGAATAAATCAAAGAAATTTTTGAAAAAGTACAAGTTAACATTCCTTTATTAGATCTATTACAGAAAATGCCACCTTGTGCTAAATTTTTAAAGGATTGGTGTACTAAGAAAAGAGAGCGAAAAGTTCTTAGAAAGGTCTTTTTAGCTGAGCAAAGCAGTTCCTTATTTCTGCCACAAATTCCTAAAAAGTTATCTGATCCTGGAGTTCTTGTTATATCATGCACCATAGAAAATACCATCCTAGAAAGAACCTTAATAGACTTAGGTGCAGGTATAAATGTTATGCCAAGTGATATATTTGCATCCTTATGATTAGAAGGCTTAACTCCTACAAGTACGGTTATTCAATTAGCTGATAGAAGTATAAGATACCCTAGAGGAAAAATAGAGGATGTCTTAATTAAAATAAAAAATTTTATATATCCTATTAATATTGTAATTTTGGATTCCCAACAAATTAAGCATAAAAATAGTGATACATCTTTAATTTTGGGAAGACCATTTTTAGCAACATTAGGGGATGCTATAAATTGTAAAACTAGAGTAATGAAGTTAGCATATGGTAATGAGGATACTCAATTAAATATTTTCAAACCAGAAAGGTTTGAGGAATTAGAAATGTCCTTACATACCATAGACTTTTTAGAGGATGAAGGAGATATGTTAGATGATGTGATTCAAGAAGAATTAAATAGGCAAATCAATTCTGAAACTTTAGAGGAAAGTGAAAGCATAAATATAGAAGGAGATTTGGAAGAAATTAATTTAGAAAATGATGTTGTTCAATTAGGAGCTCTAGTTTCTGATGGGCAACATTTAGAATTAAAACCTTTACCTCCTGAATTAACCTATATATTTCTGGAAGAGAAACGAACCTGTCCAATCATTATTGCTTCAGATTTAAAAGAGGATCAAATAACTAAATTAAAAGATGTAGTAAAAAGTTATAAAGAAGCAATAGGATGGACTATGACTGATATAAAATAGTTAAGTTCAACTTTATGCTGTCACCACATATATTTAGAAGAGAATGCTAAACCTGTTAGAATTCCTAAGAGGAGATTAAATCCAAACCTTAAAGAAGTAGTCAAGAAGGAAATAGTGAAATGGTTAGATAATGACATAATTTATCCGATTTCTGATAGCTCGTGGGTTAGCCCAATCCATGTAGTTCCCAAGAAATCAAGATTAACAGTTATTAGGAATGAAAGTCAAGACTTGATACCTACTAGAATTCAATTAGGCTGGAGAGTATGTATAGACTATAGAAAGATGAATGCTGTGACTAGGAAAGATCATTTTCCCTTACCTTTTATAGATGAAATGTTGGAAAGATTAGTAGGGCAAGACTATTTTTGTTTCCTAGACAGGTATTCAGGTTATAATCAAATTCCAGTAGCATTAGAGGATCAAGATAAAACAACGTTCACATGTCCTAATGGAACTTATGCTTTTAAGAGAATGCCATTCGGATTATGCAATGCACGAGCTACCTTTCAAAGGTGTATGTAGGGCATATTTACTGGAATGACTGAAGATTTCTTAGAAATATTTATAGATGATTTTACTATATATGGCAACACATATGAAGTTTGTTTAAGCAATTTAGACCAAATATTAAAACGCTGTGTGGAAAAAAATCTGGTTTTAAATTGGGAAAAATGTCACTTCATGGTTAAACAAGGAATAGTCTTAGGGCATGTTGTTTTTAAGAAAGGGTTGGAAGTAGATAAAGCTAAAATAGAAGTAATTTCTAATCTACCAGAACCTAAATCAGTAAAAGATATTAGATCATTTCTAGGACATGCTGGTTTTTATAGATGATTTATTAATGAATTTAGCAAAATAGCTAAACCTTTAACTAATCTATTAAAAGATGTCCCATTTAACTTTGATAAAAATTGCAAGGAAGTATTTTTCAGACTTAAGACTAGCTTAATTTCAACTCTTATAATTCAAGCACCTGATTGGAACCATCCATTTGAATTAATGTGTGATGCATTTGATTTTGTCGTAGGAGCAGTGTTAGGATAGAAAATAGAAAAATCTCCTAGAGTGATTCATTATGCAAGCAAAACCTTAAATGATGCTCAAGTTAATTACACAACTATTGAGAAATAACTATTAACTGTTGTGTTTGTCTTAGAAAAGTTTAGATCATATCTGATTGGAGCTAAAGTGATAGTATACACGGATCATTTAGCTCTAAAACATCTAATAAAGAAAAAAGAGACTAAACCTAGATTGATCCGATGGATATTATTATTACAAGAATTTGATCTAGAAATTAAAGATAAAAAAGGTTGTGAGAATGTAGTAGTAGATCATTTATCAAGATTATAAATAGAAAAATCAAATATTGAAATTAAGGATAATTTTCCTGATGAACAATTAATGACCATCAACACAATGCCTTGGTATGCAGACATTTATCTAAAACCTATGGTTTTGGGGGCATTATCAGATAAATCATTTAGAATCTAGAATAGTAGAAATCAGAGCAATTCCGTATTGTTGTGTAACTCCACGATGAGGAAAATGACGCTTGAATTCTGTGAAGATGCAGTGGACATCGCACAGTTTCTGAAGGAATCTGAAGAATGGCACATGCGGTAGAAGATCAGAAATACAACTAGAGAGAAAGAGCTACAATAGGTAGAATCAGAACTCTTTAACTTAAGGAAAGTTTTAGTTGAGTTAGAAATACAAATATCACAGATAATGGAGACACAGATTAGAGTGGCAACTGAAATTGCAGTTAGCAAAGAAAGAAAAATCAGCCAAACAATGAAGTAGCCCTAGAGCTAATTCAACGTAAAGCCAGATTGTGGTTTAAGAAACGCATTGTTGGTTGAGGAAGCTGGGCAATATGGGAGCAGCAACGAGCAAGAGAACAGGAAGAATCGACTGCTGAATGACCTGTTCCTGAGGAACAGCAGTCAAGACCTCCAGTTCAGCCAACAAAACCTTTGCCACGATTAGCATTTGTTTGGCTAAGAACTGAAGAAGAAGAGAAAGAATTTACTAGCTTGGTCAAAACAGCAAGAGACCAAGGTGATACTCAAGAAATAGCTATGGCTGAGGCACATATTTTATATGATGCCATTAAGAGAAAAAGGGTCGAAGAAAGGATAAGGGCCCAATACAAAATAAAAGTTGAACAGTATCAGGTAGCAGCTATTGCCAAACTTGCTACAAAAGGAGATGAAGCTGGTCCTTCGAGACCAGTAATTCTAGAAAAAGTTAAACAGGAAGAGCCAGTACCTGTGGCTCGAAGGCTTGCAGAGCCTACTTTTGTAGATTTAATTTCAGAAGATGAAGAGGAAGAATAGGCACAACTAATCAAAAAAAAGAAAGGAAAAGAAAAAGTGCTTGAAAATGAGGAAATTAAATCTGAAGTACCAATTTTTACAAGGCTTGTGGAGCAAATTTTTATAAACCTGCTATCCAATTCTAAGGAGGAGTAGGAGGAGCAGCAGCAGCAGGAGCAAAGAAAAGAAGAAAATCAGGCTGAAATTAGTCTACAGCTTGTACAAGAAGAAACAAAAATTAGGGCAGAAACTGAATTGCCCGTGACTCCATCCCAATCTGTTACAGAATCAGAAAGAACAGTAACAAAATAGATTAGTAGTTAGGAGGAAGAAGAAAGAGTAGAAAATGAAGAGAATGAAAGAAGCCATTTGGACAAAAATAATTTCATAAATTCCACTAAAGAGTAAGAAACGCTTCAACAATATATGGAAAGAATTTAAGACAGAGTGGAGAGTTCTGTCGGCTCACCACCATAAACAGAAACAAAAATTCAGGAATCTGTAGAAAATGTTCAAATGCAGCCTATGTTAGAGGAAGAGCAAGTACAAACCCCTTTGGAACAACAAAGTCACCTTCTTTACCCGACTGAAACAACAATTTTGAATGAAGTACATTTTTGTAGTCAGGAAGCTTATACCAAATACCAAGAAATAAGGGGTTACGATATTATTTACAGTAGACCAGTGAATTGGGATGGAATGCAAGAAATCAAAGATCTATTTGAATCTCAAGGTCTATTGCAATTCATTTCTCAAGAGAGAGGCATGTAGTATATGAGAATTTAGTGCTCTGTTTTTATGCAAATTTAAGAGAAAGAGAAGGAGGATTAATTTCCAACGTGGAGGAAGCTGATGTACAGATAACACCAGAGCTTATCTACAACATTTTTGGATTGAAGAATGAAGGAATAAAAATTTTGGAAGATACAACTGTTGTCGAGTGGACTGAACAGGAAATTAAAGATTGTTTAGCTATCAATCCTAGTGTACCTTTATTAAACAAATTGAAGCATTTAAGTGGTAAGGCACACATGGTAGCTAACATTCTGCTTAAAAATGTCTATCAACGATAGGGCTAAGACATAGAATTAAGTTAATTTGTCAAATGGGCTACATATGCAGTTGTAAACAGGATTCAAATAAATTGGTCTGCAGTTTTTATCTCCAAGCTAAAAGCATTCAAGAAAAAATTGTTTTATGGAGATTTGATTCCATTATTGATGGTGGACTGTATCGATTTCACTAAATGGACATTAAAAATGATCAAATCAAGAACCATTTCAGTGAAAGAATACAGAAATTTTGTAGCTGTAGAGATAGTTATACCTTCTGAAGGCATTATAGGAGTTGTAGAGAGAATTAATCAATTAGAACTTCAATTAGAAAAACTCCAGTAGGAAGTAGATGAACTTAGGAATAGAAATTAAATTGTATTGTTCGTCTACTTGTGTAAAATTGTATGAAATTGTATGATGTACTAGTAATGTAATTGATTCATATTAATGAATATAATTTTTCAGATGCAATTTTCATACGTGTTTTGAATATGAAATGAATGGAACTTTTTGAATATTATGTAATTTGTGAAACTTTATGAATGAATATGTAACAGATTTACAATTTGCTAAATGACAGGATAAATGCTTAAAATTTTTTGCATGTTTCAAGGTAAAATGTAAATTCTACATAATACAAAATAACTTGCAAGTTAAATCTTTATATAATGTTCAGATTTAAATGAATTTTCATTAGAATGATGCATTAATGACATAGATTTAACTTTATTTCAGTTAGCAGAATGAAATAGAAAAAAAACAGAGAGGAATTTACGAGAGTAAACTTAGAGTTGCCAAGTGTTAACTCAACGAAGTAAGTTTGTTGAGTTAATCGTAACTCCACGAGGTCAGTAATATAATATAAGGTCACTCCGTTGAGTTATCTATGACTCAACGAAGTTAGTCTGTGGAGTTAGCAACAGTAACCGACTGTGTTCCATTGAGTTATCTGTAACTCAACGAGGCTAGTTTGTGGATTAAGCAGAACAATTATTCTTTTAACCAGGAACGAAACTTCATTGGTTTAGTGGTTACCAAAATTTAAAATTAATAGTGGTATACGTACCCATAAAAATAGGAACCACGATACACGTTGCAAGATCGTGTCTTGCAACGAGATTTATTCACTTTATGGATGTACTTTATATATATAAATCAGAATGTTATTTACGAGTTACCAGCACTTTTAAAAGAAAGGAGAATGTGTTGGAGAAACTGGAAGGAGAAGTAGTTGATTCAACTTCATCTAACAATAAATATTTATTGAATGGAAAGCTTCAGACTGGTATGTAATTAATCTTCTGCTATTTATTTATGAGCACATGGACTCGTTCTCTAAGCACTAAGCGATTAGTAAGAACACCTACCTAGGAATTTTCATTGCAGAGGAGTACTGAAAAATTTTCTGTACTGAACTTTAACGAAATTCTTTGAGGTGTAGCTAACCTTTCTTTAAAAGAGAACGTAGAGATGACTATTCAAGTAGAAAAACCATTAGGAGAAATTCTGTATCCGGAATTAGTTGATGAACCTTCATGTATTCAATTGCCAAACTTTGAGGGAGATAGGTTTGAACTGAAATCTAATTATATTAGTTAATTGCCACATTTTCATGGATCAGAAAGAGAGGATGCCCATTATTTTCTTAGAGAATTTAATGAAGTTTGTTAAATGATGAAAATGCCGAACATCAGTATAGATGCTATTAAACTTAGATATATCCCTTTTTCTTTAAAAGACACAGCTAAGAGATGGTTATATACTCTGTCGCCTGATTCAATTTCTACATGGACTGAATTTTGCTCTATTTTTCTGGAAAAATATTATCCAACACATCAAATGATTAAAAAGAAGAAAAATCTTAATGTGTAGCCAAAAATAGGGTGAATCATTCTGGAAATATTTTGAAAGATTTAAAGATTTATTGACTCAATGTCCACATCATGCAATGAGTAAAGCACAATTAATAGGTATAATTTATGAAGGCATAGATGTTTCAAGGAAATCTTTATTAGAATCTACTTGTCAAAATGGATTTTTAAAGTTATGTAGTGAAGAAGCATGGGCATATTTAGAAAACTTAGCAAAAAGAACTGCACAATGGGAAAATTCGGCTGAAGCTATTGTAGATAAAAAAATATTGCCAAGAGGAATGCATGAAATAGATTCAAGTACTATGCTTGAGGTGAAATTAAATGAATTAACAAAGAAAATAGAAGAGTTATCATTAAATCAAAAGCTAGTAGAAAAGAATGCAAACATAAATAATTTAGATATTATTTATGCTAGAAACCAGAGAGATAACTTGGGAAATTCTTATAATTCTAATTGGAGAAATCACCCGAATTTTTCTTGGAGAAATAACAATTTTCAGGGAGGAGAAAATGTAAATGAGAAGAATATAAGTTATGAAGCATTATTGAAACAAGGATCTAGAATAGAGAAATTAGAAAAGATAATCCAACAATTAAACAATCGTCTAGATTTTGTATTTGGAAGTGCAGCAATTCAAAATCAGAATAGAAATATACCACTTAGACAGAAGGAACCAATGGAAGGTAGACTTACTAGAGGATTGCCAATACAAGCTATACATAATCCTGTCAATAGAATGGCCAATGAAATTGATACCTCTTCTGGGAGGATAGCTGAATGAAGCAGCATATCTGAAGCAACTATCTATATGTATATATGTTTTTATTTTTAGTTAATAGTATCGTAGAGTTAGTCCTTAACTCAACGAACTTAGTTCGTTGAGTTATTCCTTAACTCCACGAGGGTGTGCAGTAGTTATGTTAATTTTTGTCTCTACTAAATTATTGTTTATGTTATACAGAATCAACAAATGGAATTGATGCAATTATCGTTGGATGCACTAAGAGAAGTACTGAGTAACTTGTCAGCCAAAGATCTATGCAGGCTGTGTTGTGTATCAAAGGAAATTAAAAACTTTATTTAAGAAAAATATTTTCAGAGACTACAAGCTGCAAAAATGATTAAGATTAGAGATGGATTCATATGGAGGTCATTTAATCGTAGTTCAATTAATCATAAATATCTGGCTATGGAAGAAACTACTGGAATTCCACCCAATGCATTAGAAGGAATAAATCATATTATGGGGATAGATGAAGGATTAATCATGTACAAGACGAGACTAAGGTATGCAAGTTTATTATTACCTAATATTTTGATAAGAAATCCTATAACAGGAGAAGAATGGAATATAGGAAGACCTAATAGATTTGAAGTACTAACTGTAAATTGTGGGTCATCTTTAATATTTTCTGATAAAAATTCTGTAATTCCTGAAAAATTATATTATTGGAGACCTACGGGAAATTGGGGTGAAGATTTACGCTTAAGTGTATATAATTTTCTAAATAGATATTGGAATGAAAATATTATGGTATATCTATGACAGAAATCATTAATTAACTAAACACATGTCATACTTGATGGATATATATATCTTGTCACAGATATTTCAATTGCATTTGGATCTGATTTATACATAGTGAGCATAGACAATTATGATGAATATATAGAAATTTTACCTATACCGAGTGATATAACTAAACCACCATTTGCAGAATTTAATAAAATTCAAATAGAAATGTGGTATAATGAAGAAGATGATCTTACTTTATGTCTGATAAGATGGTGGGATGAATTGATGAAATTTCAAATATGGATTATGGAAGACATTAATGAATGGAAGTGGGAAGAGAAGTATATTGAAATAGATGTAGAAATAGAAACTGCTACATTACCTTGGAACCAAAAAGGATCCCTTTCTGCATTTCATATCATTAATGGTAATACACTTGTATTTGGAATTTATAATATATTACACGTTTACAAATTAAGAAGGAGCAAGAACTGCATGAAAATAGAATTAATAACAAGAAGAACTATACCTAAAAGGTTTGCTTGGACTGATACATTTATTCCATTTGTTCCTACTTTTCAATCATGTTCTTAAGCTGTAATTTTGTGTGTTTAATGTTGTGTGTATTCTACGTTTATGTATAAAAAAAATAAAATAAAATATCAATCTAGTTTGTTGGTATCTGTTCTGGGAAACCAACTGGCTTGCTTGTGAGCCACCAGAGGCATAGGAGCTTGTGTTCCACACAAGACACTGATTTCTTAATATTTGTTAAGTGTTATTTCATTTTATATTTTGCTTTTATCTGTGAATGAAAAGTTTTCAAAATCAAAAATCGGAATATGCAGAAAGAGATACAAATGGAACAAGGTATGCAACCAATTACTTACCCTGAATTTTAAATCAAACAAAACTGTATTCATGCCTGCTACAATTACTGTACTTATTGTCAAATCTTTTACATTGAGGACAATACAAAATATAGGTATGGGGGGGGGGAGGTAATTAAAGTAACAACGATGTAAGTTTGTTAATTAAAGAAATTAAAATGGTACTGCAAAGTTGTGGAAATTGAAAATTTTTATGAACTTACTGTCACTATCCGATAATTAAGACTATAAAATTTGTAATCTATAACTGCTTGAATGTTATATTTAGAAGGTTATATATGATGCTATAGAATTTATTATTTATGCAAATCTAGATATAGTATATTATGATTTTTCTGAATTTCATGAGTTTAACAGTTTCACGATTTTAAAATGAAATCAGAATGCTTAATGAAAAATCAGTAAATTATCTGAAGTCCTGAAAGAGCTGAGATGTGAATTCTAGATTAAATGAAACACATATGATTAAAGATACATTTAATTTGATTGATTGAACTTGTAGAATGATTTATGTGTAGATCTTATTAAATTACAGAAAAAGTATGAGCTTATTGTTATGGATTCATATTTTCAGTAAATGATAGAAACATGACTATATGAGATTGGTGTTTTACTTCATCTGTATTAATGAAATACGTACATATACAGTATGTGATTAATGCTTTGTTTTGTGTGTATTTTGATTGAAAAAAAAAGAAAAAAGAAAAAAGAAAAAGAAAAAGAGAAAAAATTGAGAGTTTATTGACTTATTTGATCACGAGCCTTTTGTAGTTGAGTAGATAGGTATGTAAGGATTGTTGACCTGAAAAGGACTCTTGAAATCTGGTAACCTAAGATCCTGATTAGATCTGGGATTGTTGACTGAAAGTTCGTTACATGGTTACATTAGAAAGCTCTTATATGATTCAAGCTTGTTAAATTAACTTTTAAAGTACGAAAAAAAAAAAAGAGAAAAAGAAAAAATATATACATATACTGTTCTGAAAAGATACAAGTGTTTTATGAAATACAGATATCTTATAAATTGAGTATATTTTCTGTTATCTAGAATTGCTGTAATATGAATCTAGAATTGACTTTTGAAGTTGTTTTAATGGAGATATAATTCTTTATTCTACTTGTCTTAATCATATTGAATTAGATTGTACTTTGATTCGTATGTTGTTGAAATTTCTTCAGAAATCTTATTGGGAAATTCAGGATGGTAGATGATGAAAAGAAGAACAAACGATAATATAATTAACACTTATGCAATGATGATATACTTTGTATGTAATTGACATATATTCTAAGTATATTAGTAGGTTGATTACTGAAGCATACAGAATATATATTTTTATGTTGAACAGAAGAAAAAAAGAAGAAGAGGAATTAATTCTAGCACTTTTTGAAAGACCAATTAATTAGATCTTAGTTTGCTAAGGGACTAGCAAAATTTAGGTATGGGGGAAGTGTTTAGATTGAAAAAGTGCATATTATTAACGGTTAAATGATGGTTAATTGCATAATATTTAGCTTATCATATGAGAATTAAGCCATTATGTTATAATTGCACTGTCATATGCTTTAATTGAAGAATCTGCTTAATTTTGGGGAATTAATGTCAATTTAGTACATTTCTGAACTGTCGTAAATTGCAGGCTATGAAATTCTTAAGTATTCGAATTTTTTGATATTTCGGACAGTTATGTTTAACATACCGAACATATTTCGAACAGTTATGTTTAACAGACTGAATATGTCGAATAGTTATGTTTATATTGCCCAGTTATGTTTTGAAAGAATATTTTATTATTTCCAGAAGTACACGTGTCGATACCATAATGCATGACTTAAGTGAACTTTTAGTAAGTTATCTATAACTATCCAAAATTGCAGCTGGGCATCAGACAGCTATATGTGTAACCCTCCGAAATCTCTTTTTATTTATAAAATAGCTATGGACATGTGTCATGTTCTAGTAAAGTGACTTAAGTGGATTTTCGGTGAGTTAGCTGTAACTATCCAAAATGCATCTGAGCATCGGATAGTTAGACCTATAACTCTCCGAAATGGGTATTTTATTATTAAACTACTGCTGACACGTGTCGAGATTTGGTAGATTTACTTAAGTTATATATCGGTGAGTTAGTTGTAACTATTCGAAATGCATCTGAGCATCGGATAGTTAAGTTTATAAGTATCCGAAATGCACCTAAGCATCGGATAGTTAAATTTATGCACGTGTTTTATAGTTAAATCAACGAAGAAAGTTTGTTGAGTTATCTGTAACTCCACGGACTATTTATTTTCTAATATGCCACTATAGCGGTTGTAGAAACAGGACAGTTGGAAGAAAAACCATGATTGCATGTATCACGTAGGAATTCACTCGTCATAGGGAGAAGAAATCATCGCCGTTGATATGAATGAAGGAAATCCAACTGATCATTCAAGCAGAAGTAGTTACTACTGAAGAAATATAAAAGAAAAGAAGAAAAAGAAGTGCAAGTGTGTGATCGATGGATGGTCAGTGTATACAGAGGAGGAGCACCGAGCTTTATACAAATAGTATCAGTGATTCTCCGAAGTATCACACCAACCATCGTTACCACCACCATATCCACCATAATCACCAACCATCGGAGGTCTGTGAGAATACTTT
The DNA here is from genome assembly GCA_036874045.1 of Cymodocea nodosa. NCBI lineage: Eukaryota > Viridiplantae > Streptophyta > Magnoliopsida > Alismatales > Cymodoceaceae > Cymodocea > Cymodocea nodosa. Next base: position 12,773,538 of record CM072342.1, on the reverse strand, counting down.
CTTGATGTCGAGTCGATTCCGAGCCAAACGTAGTGCTTGATAACCACTGTGAGGAGTGATCGCGTCGCGAGAAGGGAAGCCATTTTCACCAAGCGTCGACTCATATTTCAGGAGATCATAAGGCTTTTAGCCTTGGCTTCGGGTTGATGCCTGTATGCTGAAGAGAAGATTATCTTGCAATTCTAGACTCACGATTCTATAAGGAGAGGAGACAGAATTGTAAGTAGTTTAATTTGCAGTGGTGTAATCGCATTGTAAGTAGTGTCGGAAGTATTTACTGTCTAGTAAGATTACATTTCACCTTTCGCCCATTTCCATGTTCATATTAAAATAAAAATACCAAAAACAATTTATCTATGTTTGTATGTTGTATTTGAGTGTTGTATTGTTTGTGTTGTATTGTGATTAATGTTATCTTTGTCAGTGTTGTGATTGCTTTATGTTTTTTTTAGTTTTATAGTTTATTGAAATTGGTTCGTTCAAAAGACTTAAAGATTTTAATAGTTACTGTTTGAATTATCTGAATGTTAGTATTGCTTAATGATAAATCCAGTTTTTACTAACATTAAAGAGCTTAATTGATGTTATTTACAATCTGTGGAATCGCCTAATGGTTGGCCGAATTCCTCTGTAAATAGCAGTATTAAAAAGAAAAGATAGGCTCGTGGAGTTAACTTAAGTCCACGAGGTTAGTCTGTTGAGTTAGTCATAACTCAACGAACTTTATCCATTGAGTTAACTGTAATTCAACGGAGAGCTTATTGAATATATAAATTTGATTGTTAACAAACAGACAGTTCTAAACTTTTCAGCAATTCCCTGTGGGATCGACCTATACTTGCACACTGATACAATAGACACTATGTACTTGCAGTTAAAGTACAAATTGGAATTAATATCTAAATTGTATTAAAGGTTGTTTGTTTACTTCTAAAAGAAAGAATAGGCATAAAGATAAATTAACTAAGTAAAAACAGAAGTAACAAATCCAAGTTTTTTATGGCGTAGTGCTGGGAAAATACCAAACAATAGTCTTAGTGCCATCAACTTAACGAAGGACAATGTGTTTCATGACAAGACAAAGGACATTGATGTTCATTATCACTTTCTTAGAATAGAAGATCGCGTGAAGACTTTGAAGATCAACACACATGACAATCCAATCGATATGTTTACGAAAGGCGTTCTTGAAAGCAAGTTTAAACATTGCTTAGACTTACTTAATGTGTTTGCTTATAGATGACCCTTCAGGTCGTTTGTGATGGAGATTTGTTTTTTGTTTGGTTCTAGGTGGAGTTTGTAAATTCAAGATAAGGTGGAGATTTTTATTATGTGTCTTGAATTAAGTTTGTTACACATAGGGGTATTTTTATCCTTGGCCACTTGAGGTGCTCAAATGTTATAAATAGGCCCCCAACGTGTGCTTTAGAATGATGATGAATCTTGTATCTCTTTTGTGATCACCTAGAGAAGAATCAATCAGCTAAGCTCCATTCGTGAACGTACCTAATTTCGGGAACCATGAAAAACCTTGGTGTTTTCGTTGTTGTTTCACACGTCTACACCTCTCTTTGTCTTTTTCTTTCTTCTCCACGTGTCCAAGCTTCTCACTTTCCACATTCTCTCTTCGCATAACAACACATGCAATAAAGAAATAAGCTGCTACCATAACATGTTACCTTAGTGTGTATTCATATAACTCAACGTGTACAGTTATGCTAACTTAACGAGTTAAACATGTGCATCTCACGTGATATACTAAAGCATTTAAATTCAACACGTGCATAATTCTAACTTAACAAGTTCAGATATTTCGGACACTTACAAATCTAACTATCCGATGCCTAGATGCATTTCGGATAGTTAACAGATAACTTACCGAAAATCCACTTAAGTCAATGTATTCAGGTTTCAACACGTATAATTCAGGAAATAATAAAATATTCTTTAAGACATAACTATCCGATACATTCAATATAACTCTCCGAAGTAACAGAAAATTCAGATACTTAAGAACTTCACAGCCTATAATTTACCGACAGTTCAGAATTATACCAAATTAACATTAATTCCCTGAAATTATGCAGATTCTTTCATTAAAGCATATAATAGTGCAATTATAACATAATGGCTTAATTCTCATATGGTAAGCTAAATATTATGCAATTAACCATCATTTAACCATTAATATTATGCACTTTTTCATTCTAAACAATAAGTGTTCGACTAAAGTAGTGACTTAGAAGATATTCTACAAATCTCCAAGAAGATAAAGTTTCGGTGAATCTACGTGTGGAAATTGTGGAAATTTCAAAATGATAATGGAGAAAGTGGAAATTCAAAAAGATAGTGGAAATCGTGGATAATTTGAATTAAAAAAAAATTAGTACATGGATTATGGATTAAGTGGATGAACATGTTGAACATGAAGTCAAAGTTCAACTACTAAAAATAGAGGATACGAGTTGCATTACAATCATCTTGATTACAATCCCTAATCAAGATCAAGTTTGAATATTCAATCCCAAATCTCAAATATCTAATTTGAATATTCAACTGCATATCAAATCTAGAAAAATTCTCCAACATCAGAAGAAGTTTGGAATTCCAAGTAATTTTAGAAAAAGAGCTGCAAATGCAAGAAATTTGGAAATTCGACAACTAGAGAAGAGATACAGAAGCTGAGCAAAAAGAAAGAAAAGGAGCTACATGTATAAAGATTAGGTTTCATACAATTCGAAATTAGCTTTGAATAAGGACTTCATTTTTATTTGAATTGTATATCGGACATTTCTGTATTAAAACTGTCAAGAAGGGAATTGAGCTGAAAAGATATTGTAAATTCTTTCTTTAAAGTTTATAAAGAATAGAATTTTATTTACAAGTATTTTTGTGCACTTGTTTTATCCACTGGTAATTTTAATTACTAAAGACACAATTCACCCCTCCTCTTGTGATACAACGATCCTACAAATACTTTGCAACTTGGATCTCTAGCTTATTGTAGTACTTCCTATGTAGAATACATAACCTAAAGTACTTCTACTTTTATCCACCTCTCCTCCCACCTCATCATCACAATAGCCAATCAATACAACTGGTCCTTTCTTGAAGTTCAGATCTATGTCTAGGGAATATCTAAGATATTTGAGTATCTATAGTACAACAAACCAATACTCAACTCCTAGATTTGCCATCTATCTGTTGGCAACTCTCACTGCATGGGATATATCTGGTCTTGTGCATATCATGGCATACATAAGACTTCCCACTACTGAAGCATATGGTATTCTAGACATTTTTGTCCTCTCTTCTTCAGTCTTAGTAGATTGATCTTTAGACAACTTGAATTGGGGTTTGAGAGGCAATTTAGTTCTTCTCTCATTTAAGATGTTGAATCTTTTAAGCACCTTTTCTAAGTACTTCTTCTAATTCAACCTTAGTGTATCTACCATTGTATCTTAGATGATTCTCATACCCAACATTTGTTTGGCTTCTCCTAAATCCTTCATGTCAAATTTTTTTGACAATTGTCTCTTTAATTGCTTAATCTGTTCTATACTTGATCAAGCAATTAATATATCATCTACATAAATCAGTAGAATGATAAAGTAGTCATCAAGCAATTTTATGTAGCAACAATAGTCTGTATCACAACTCTTGAAGCTTAAGGTACAAATAAAGGTATCAAATCTCTTGTACCATTGTCTTGATGCTTACTTCAAGCCATACAGACTAATTGGTAATCTACATACTATCTTTGCTTCTTGCCAATTACTGTAAATCCTTCTAGCTGCATCATGTAAAGCTCTTCCTCCAAGTCTCCATGTAGGAATGCTATCTTTACATTCATTTGCTCCAAAAACAAATCTTCTACAGCAACAATACTCAAGACTATTCTTATAGTATTCATCTTCACAATTGGTGAAAATACTTCAGTATAGTCTATATCTTGAATTTGCTGAAAACTCTTAACAACAAGTCTAGCTTTATATTTTTTATTGTCATCTAGTTATTCTTTCATCCTGAACACCTACTTGTTTCCTAGGATTTTCTTCCCTTCTGGTAATGGAGTTAGCTTCTAGGTTTTATTCTTTTCAAGGGATCTTAGTTCCTCTTTCATTGCTAACTCTCATTCATGTACATCACTTGCAATGACTACTTCCTGATATGTTCATCCTCCTAGTTGTCTAGATATTTTTGCTGTTCAGCCTCTAGAAGCTGAATTTCTTCTATTGGTTACTTCTGAACCTATATTTTCTATAGCCTCTTTTCTAGTCCATAAATCTTTAGAGTTTTTAAGCTCCATTGGAACAAATGGTCCTCTATTTATTAGATAGGCAACTGTATTGACAACTTCTGCTTAGAATATTTTGGGAAAACTTACATGTAGTCTCATGCATCTTGCTCATTCATTCAAGGTCATGTTCATTCTTTCAGCAACTCCATTTTATTCTGGTGTTCCAGCTACGGTCCTCTACCTTTTAGTTCCTTACTCTTCACAATAGATTTTAAATTCTTGGCTATCATATTCTCCTCCATTATTTGACCTGATGGATTTAATTTTCCTCCCACTCTAATTTTCCACTTCTGCCTTTCATTTCTAGAAGACTTGGAAAACTTTAGACTTCTATTTCAAAAAATAAATCCATACTTTCCTAGTACTGTCATCAATGAAGGTGACATAGTAAAGAGCACCTCCTAAAGAACTGATAGGGTAGACCCCCACACATCTATGTGAACTAGCTCCAATTTTTGTGACTTTGGATCATGAGGAGTCTTGGCAAAGCCAACTCTCTTCTACTTTCCCTAAATTAACATTCTTCAACTTAGGGATTTTCCCTTCTATCACTAAAACTTTCAGTCCTTTCTCACTATGGTGTCCCAATCTCTTATGTTATAAGTTAGTGTCTTCAATTTCATTGATTGCTACAATAGTGTCATCTTGATCTGATGTTAAATACAAGGTGTCAGTCCTCTGTCCTAAGGTAACAACTTTTGCACCTTTGGTTACCTTCCATTTGCCCACACAAAAGCCAATTTGGTAACCATCATTATCTAGGGAGCTTATGGAAATTAATTGTTTTGCAAGATCAGGAACATATTTGACTTCTTGTAGTTTCCATATCTCTTATTTTGTTTTTATGTGTACCTCTCCTCTTCCCAACACATCCAAACCAGTGTTGTTGGCAAGATATACTTTCTTTACAGCAGTTACACGATAATTGTGCAACAAATCCTTCTTGTAGGTAGTGTGGAATGAAATTCCTAAATCTAGTATCTATGAGTCAATGGAACTATCCACACAACATACTAGGGCATCATTTAAATCATAGGAGACAACATTTGCTCTTGCTCCTTCAGATCCCTTCTCTTTTCTATCTTTCTTGGGAGACTTACACTATGACTTGAAGTGCCCCCATTGATTACAATTCCAACATTTAACATTTGACCTCACTTTGCTAGTACCTCTAGACTTTGACCTTCCTTCAAATTTAAGTTGTTTTGATTTACTTCTCCCTCTACTTTCAACATTAAGGGCAGAAGTTAAATTTAACAATTCACTTTTTCTATGAATGTCTTCACTCAAAATTAAATCTTGGATGTCACTCATTTTGAGCCTTTCATGACCTAGTGAACTACTTACATCAGTCACAATAGGAGACCAACTTTTTGGTAGTGTAGATAACAAAATCAAAGCCCTGACTTCATCATTAAATATTATGTTTACTGAATGCAGTTGATTCAATATAGTATTTAGCTCATTAACGTGGTTTGTTACATTTCCACTTTTATGCATTTTCAAATTAAATAATCTATGCATGAGCAATACCTTGTTGGTGGCTGATGGCTTCTTGTTTAGAATGAAAAAGTACATAATATTAATGGTTAAATAATGGTTAATTGCATAATATTTAGCTTATCATATAAGAATTAATCCATTGTGTTATAATTGCATGAGTATATGCCTTAATGAAAGAATCTACATAATTTTAGTGAATTAGCGTTAATTAAGTATATTTATGAACTATTAGTGAGTTATAGGCTTTTTAATTCCTTAGGTATTTGAAATGTCTGTTATTTCAGAGAGTTTTATTTTATGTACTGTATAGTTGTGTTTTAAACACTTAAAAGGTATTTTATTATTATTTTAAGGACACATGTCGTGACCTGGAAACTTGACTTAAGTTGTCTTTCAGAAGTTTTGAGGTTAACTATTCGAAATGTGTTTAAGCATCAGATAGTTATGTTTTCAAAGTATCTGAAATACCCTTTTATAGGTTTAAAAGTGAAAAAATTATTACATGCAAATTCGTAAAGTTACTCATGTAAGGTTATGGAACCTTTGTAAAGTTTCAGTGAAGTTTATGGATCCTCATAAGCTTTCGAAATTAAGGTTATGGAACATCGTTAAGTTAGAATTAGACACATATGAATTTAAATGTTTTATTATGTCACGTAATTTACACATGTTTTATATTAAGTTCGTTGAGTTAAGTTTTACTCAACGAGGGAAGTCCGTTGAGTTAACAGTTAAGTCAATAGAGTAAGTCCATTGAGTTACACTAACTCCATGGACCAGTTATTTTCTAATATGCCATTGTTAGTAGTTGTAGAAATAGGAAATTCGAAGGAAAACCACGATTGCACATATTACGTAGGATTTAAATCGTGGAATGAAGAAGAAATCACCATCATTGATATGAATGAAAGAAATCCAATTGAGCATTTAAGCAGAGTAGTTACTACTAAAAGAAATATAAAAAGAAGAGGAGAAATATGAAGAAGGGGGTGGAAAAGTGTGGAGAATCGTGCTAATTACAAGAAGTGTCGGAAGTTCCCTAAAGCTCCACAACACTACCACAATCACCAACCATCGAAGGTCTATGAGGATACTTTCTGAATGTTGGGTCAATTTCGAGCCAAACATGGTGACTGACAACCAATGTGAGGAGTGATCGCGTCGTAGGAAAGATAGCTATTTTCACCAAGCACTGACTCATCGCTTAGGGATCATAAAGCTTCTAGCCTTGATTTCGAGTTGATGCCAATATACTGAAGAGGATATCAACTTACAAGTTTTGGTTCACAATTCTAAGGAGAGGAGGCATGACTGTAAGTGATTAAGTTTTTAGTGGTGTAATTGTGTCGCATGTAGTGACGAAAGTTTTTACTGTTGATAGAGAATATCTACATTTCACCTTTCATTCATCTTTAGGAACATATCAAAACAAAAAATACCAAAAACTAATTATCGGTGTTTATAGTTATCATTTATGTGTTGTATTGTTTGTTTTGTATTGTGATTAATGTTATCATTGTTTGTATTGTGAATGTTTCATATTTATTTGATTTAGAAAATAGAAAATAGTTTTATTGATTACTAAAAGTGATTCGTACAAAATACTCAAAAATCTTAATGGTTACTGTTTGAAATATCTGAATGTTAGTGTTGATTAATGATAAATATCAGATTAACTAACATTAAAAGCTTAATTGATGTTGTTTACATTCTGTGAAACCGCCCAATAGATGGCCAAATTCTTTTTTGAATAGCAACATTTAATTGGAAATTACAAATTAGGCTTATAGAGTTAACTTAAGTCCACGATGATAGTCCATTGAGTTAACTGTAACTCCACGAACTAAGTTTGTTGAGTTAGTAGTAAATCAATAGAGTGCTTAATTGAACACATATAAAACTTCAGTTATAAAAATCAAAATAGTACATTATTCTTACTCAATCTTTATGGGATCGACCTGTACTTATACACAAATATAATAGACATTGTGCACTTGTAGTTAAAATACAAATTAGACTTAATAGCTAATTTGTGTTAAAAGTTGTTTATTTACTTCTAAAAGAAATTATTAATAAAAACATAAAAGCAAACCAAACAAGTTTTCCCAAATACTTCTCATATATGTTGGACAGTGCTTTCATCAAATCAGTTGTTGTTCTCTCTTTAGCAACATTCAAGTGAACATTCCTTGCCAACGACAACTTGACGAGACCTAGTGCTTTTCTATCTAGCAACTCCCACTCTTCTTGTTTCATCTTCTCTAGTTTTCTTCTGAACAAAGATTGATGAAGATCATTCTGATACAAACAGTCTTCTATTTGAGACCTCTAATATCTGAAATCCTTTCCATCAAACTTCTCGATTCTGAACTTTCTATTGTTTACCATTTTGTCAATTTGAAACCTTTGACTCTAATACTAGTTGTTGGAAATGAAATTGGACCTTCAACGATGACACTCAGGCACGATTCTTAAAGCTCACATCTTAAACTCATCAAAACTGTAGAGTGAAGAGAAGAAAAACAACATGCACAAGAAGACGGGATTTACGTGGTTCGGCAACTACCTATGTCCACGGGAGTTGAGTGTTCTTTTATGAGCTTCAACGTAATCAATCGTATATTTTACAATATCATAAAGGTTTATATATTACCCAAACTTAGGGTTAATAAACTTTTAATTACAATAGAGCCATTACAATAACAAATAAACACTTCGGAGAAGGAAGACTCATTTTTGGAACCTTTCTTCCTAACCCTCCGAAAAAATCTACATTTTGAATAGTTGTTGGCCTTAACTATCTGAAGGAATTCTTTCTCTCTATGTCTATCAGAACGGTTAGATACTATGGTAGGCTAACTGTCTGAAGAGATCCTATCTTTCTAATAGTTACTGTCCTAACTATCTGAAAATCCACTTAAGTCTCTCTAAGTATTTTCAAAAGGTTTTGACTGTAACCTTTTGAAAATTCTTGGCTTTCGGGTAGTTATTGTTTTAACTATCTAAAGATTCACTTAAGTCCCTATAGGATCGTATGGCTACACAAGAGGAGGGGTGAATTGTGTATTTTTAATATTTTCTGAAATATAATTGAAACTTTAAATCTCAAAAACAAGTCGAGACATTGTTTTCACAAAATCATTTTTATTCAAGGTTTCAATTACAATATACAATTCAATTCTCCTTAGAAATTGTAGATGCAATTATATTTTGATACCATGTATCATCTAAACGATTTCATAACTACAAACAGAGAAAACTAATTTGCGGAATTTAAAACTTTTCTCCCTGTTTGAGATATTTCTTCTTTTTCTTTTTCCTCTTCAGCAACTCTTTAGTGACGAATATCTTGTCTTTTCATGCTTCACCGAATTTGCTTTCTTCTGATACTTCAAATCTTCAGTGACGAAAATTTTACCTTTTTATACTTCACTGAACTTTCTTCCACTTGAGAGATTTTTCCCGAATAGGTGTTTTTGATCCCTGAAAAAGATTTTTCTTTTGGTGTGCAGGGATGGTTTGATCCTTGAAAAGATTTTTCTTTTTGTGTGCAAGGATGAATTGATTAACGAGAATTCTATGCCTTTTATACTGTATCTTCATTTCATGCATATCCTTCACGTTTAACCACCACCAGTTTTTCACTTCTCCACGTCTTTTCTTTTTCCTTCATCGAAACACAAACGTTCTAACCCACGTTTATATTTCGAATTTTCTTTAATCATCAGTCTTGGATCTCTGAAAAATTTCCAGGAAAATAAACTTTCTCGTCCAAAAGTTTTTCATCAGTGTAATAAGAAGTTGTTACTTTAATGTTAACTAAACGAGTAACACAAGTGTATATATAACTTAACGTTTCTAACTTAACGAGTTCCTCATGTGCCATTTCACGCGACAAGTACTGTAGCTAACTCAACGAACTATGTCTGTGGTGTTATGCTATCACAACGAACTATCTCCGTTGTGTTATGATAACTCAACGAACCAGTAATAAACAAATATTTTTATAATAAGAATTTTACCACGTGCAAAAATAACAACTTAAGTTTATAACGCTAACCTAACGCGTTGCCTTAGTGTTCAATATAGCAACTCAACGCATTTAGTTATGTTAACTTAATGAGTTAAACATGTGCACCTCACGTGATACAATACAACATTCGTAACTTATAATTTCACGTTAAGATTTTCTTGACAAAGTTTACAAATAGCCTAAGTCCCCGTGTAATAAGTGTTTAAATAGGGTTTTTAGGCATATAACTCAACGTGAAGAGAAGTCGGGTTTAGAAATTAAATAAATATTGAATAAAGTTTATTCAATCAAGGTACCCAAAATATTCAAGTATAACTCGTTGAGTTAACCAACCTAACAAGTAAAACGCTGTCTAGAAGCAGTTTTACACGTTACCTTATCTAACATAACGTCTAATTAGTACACCAATTTTCGGATGATTCCAACTGAAACATTCCGAAAACAACACACATTCTAAACTTAACATTATCTTGAGAACATTGTAAACTATTTGAACATTTTGTCCTTTGAATCTAAAATAGTTTATTTGTCTTTTTAAATTATTTCATCAAGATTTTAAGAGGACATTAATTCAGATTAACTAAGATTTGTATTCTAAATTATATTAATCTATTTTCGACATTGTTAATCGTCCCCCTACAAATATACTTCAAATATATTCAATCAAAATACAAAATATACTTGTAGTGACTATAGATGTTAAGTATAACTATACTTTTACATTTTCTTTTTAGAGACTTCAGATATCCTGACATCATCAAAAATGATTTCTAGAATCAATTCCTACTGTATATGAATCAAAACACAACTTTGAACTCAATTCGATTAATTCAAGGAGAATAAAAGAATGTATCTTAAATAAACGTTTTCAAAAGTACTAATGTTGATTCAATAAATCAGTAGTCATATTGGTATAAACTATATGCGATTCAAAGATATCTGTAATTAATGAAACAACTTTTTCTTTTCAAAACAGTAAATATTGATAATTTTCTTTAAAAGTTAGTTTGAAAAGCTTGAATCATACAAGAGCTTTCTAATATACCCGTGTAATGAGCTTTCAGTCAACAATCCCAGATCTGATTAGGACCTTAGGTTGCCAGACTTAAAGAGTCCTTTTTCAGGACAACAATCCTTACATACATATCTGCTCAAGTACAAAAGGCTCCTGATCAAATTGATCAATAAACTCTCAAAGATTTTTACTTTGTAAGCACTTTTCATTTTAAGCACAGTATATATGTATTCCATTAATACAGATGCAATAAAACACAAATCTCATACAATTTTTACTTCTATGATTGTACTGAGAATATGAATCAGTTTCAATAAGCTTATACTTTTGATTAACAATTTAAGATGATTTACATATAACTTATTCTACAAGTTTAATCAATTAAGTCAAATTTATGCATGATCATATGCATTTTCCTTGATTCAAAGAAAACATTTAATCAAAATTTTAGAATGTCAGAAGTATTTAATGTTTTTCATTTACATTTCCACTTAAAATTGTAAAAACCATTAAAATTGATAAACTACTTAAAATCAATAAGATACTAGTATGATTTTATAATAAATACATAGTATCTTAAGCAGCAGTTTAGATATTACTTTAGATATTTATAATAAGTATATAATATCTATGAGGTGAACAACATCGTCAATAGTATTTATCTTTTTATGTGGAGTTTAAGCATTTTACACATCACATAGCCTACAAATACCTAAATTTAATCTAATGTTGCATAATGTATTTTCGTCTAGAGGTTTTGTAAATATATCAGCTAATTGATTTTTAATAGACACAAATTCTAATTTAATTTTTCCTTTAATTACGTTATCTTTTAGAAAATGATGTCTAACCTCTATATGCTTTGCTCTTGAATGTAATACAGGATTTTTGGAAAGATTTATTGTAGAACTACTGTCACAATAAATCTCAGTTGTATCATAAGATAATCCAAAATCTTCTAAAGTTTGCCTTATCCACAGAATCTAAGTGCAACATAGTGCAGCAGCAACATATTCAGCTTCTGTAGTAGAAAGTGCTACATAATTTTGCTTTTTACTAAACCATGACACCAAATTATTTCCCAATAATTGACATGTGCCACTGGTACTCTTTCTATCAGATTTAGATCCTGCATAATCAGCATCAGTATATCCTGTAAGATCTATTGAACTACTGTTAGAATAATATAGTCCGAAATTTTTAGGTACTTGTATATATCTAAATATTCTTTTAACTACAATTAAGTGTGATTCTTTAGGATTAGATTGAAATCTAGCACAAACACACACAACAAACATAATATCAGGTCTACTAGTAGTCAAATAAAGTAAAGAACCAATCATACTTCTGTATTTTCTTTGATCTATAGATTTTCCTATGTCATCAATATCTAACTTTAAAGTAGTACTCATAGGAGTTCCTCGAATCCTTGTATCATTAAAGTTAAATTTCTTAAGCATTTCATCTACATATTTTTCCTGATTTAAAAATATACCTTTATCCATTTGCTTAATTTGAAGTCCTAGAAAATATGAAAGTTCTCCTATCATACTCATTTCAAACTGATTAGTCATCTCTTCAGAGAATATTTCTATCAACTTATCAGAGGTTGCTCCAAAGATTATATCATCCACGTATATTTGAACAACAATCTGATCTTTACCATCTCTCTTAATAAATAGAGTATGATCCACTTTTCCCATGATATAGCCTTTTTCTATAAAAAAAGTAGACAATCTTTCATACCATGATCTAGGTGCTTGCTTCAAACCATATAAGGCTTTCTTCAATTTATACACAAAGTCAGGATTTTTAATATCTTCAAATCCAGGTGGTTGTTTTACATAGACTTCTTCATTAATTAAACCATTTAGAAAATGCACTCTTTACATCCATTTGATATAATTTAAAATCCATATAACAAGCATAGGCCAATAATATTCTTATACTTTCTAACTTAGCCACAGGAGCAAAAGTTTCATCATAATCTAATCTTTCTTCCTATGTATACCCTTGTGCAACTAATCTAGCTTTATTCCTTATAATTTGACTAGTTTTGTTAGTTTTGTTTCTAAAGATCCACTTTGTACCTATTATGGACTGATTTTCTAGTGGAGAGACTAATTCCCATACATCATTTCTGATGAATTGATTTAGTTCTTCTTGCATTGCCACTATCCAATTATCATCAGATAATGCTTCTTATATATTCCTTGGTTCCACCATAGAAACAAACATACACATACTATTTAAATTTACTGAAGCTCTAGTTTTAACTCCCTCATTAATATTACCAATGACTTGAGTAATAGGATGTGATGAAGAATAACGCCAATTTCTCTGATTTTTCTCAATATTCTCATCAACATCTGAAAGTCCATCACTTTCATCATTAGTTTGATCATTTAAGTTCATATTTTTGATTCTTTTCAGATAGATCATCAATCTCTTTATTGATCTCTGACTCATTTGGAAAATTGATCATATCATCATTATCAACTTTAGATTGAGATTCTCTAAGAGAATTTTCATTGAAGCTTGCATGGAGGGTTTCTTCAATAGTCCTAGAAGTCTTGTTATATACTCTATAGGCTTTACTTCTAGTAGAGTAACCTACAAAAATTCCTTCATCCGATTTGGCTTGAAATTTATCCCTTTTATCCTTAGTATTAAGAATAAAAGACTTGCACCCAAATGGTTTCATTTAGGAAATTTTTGGAACCCTATTAAACATAATTTCAAAAGGAGTTTTATTAACATGAGGTCTTAAATGACTTCTGTTAATAACATAATAAGCTGTATTTACTGCTTCAGCCTAAAGATTTTGAGGTAACTTATGTTCGTTCAACATGGTTCTGGCCATTTCTTGAAGTGATCTATTCTTTCTCTCAACAACCCCATTTTGACACGATGCTCTCGGAAAAGAAAATCTGTGATCAATGCCATGCTCATTACAATGGTTATCCATTTGATCATTATCAAATTCAGTTCCATGATCACTCCTAAGTTTTTGAATAGAGACACTTTGTTCATTTTGAACAAAAGTGCAAAACATTTTAAATTTTTCAAAAACTTATGTCTTAGATGCTAGAAAATATACCCAAGTTTATCTAGAGAAGTCATCTACTAAAACAAATACATACCGTTTACCACCAAGACTCATGATTCTTGTTGGTCCAAATAGATCCATATGTATAAGTTCTAAGACTCTCTTGCTTGAAATATCAGTTTTGGATTTAAAAGAGTTTTTGTGAAGTTTACTTAACTCACATGCATTACACAAAAAGTTCTTTGAGTATTTAATCTTTGGTAAACCTCTCACTCAATGTTTTCTAGATAGTTTATGTAACAGTCTCATATTTATATGCCCAATCCTTCTATGCCATAGATATGCATCACTAGTTTCAGCTAGCAAACATGAATTTAAATCAACTGCACTAGAAGGTAAAGATAAAATACATACAGAACCTTTTTCTTTTAGCAATAAACTTAATTTCATCTGTATTTTTATCAATTATTTTGCATACATTATCTTCAAACACTACATAATATCCATTTTCAGTTAGTTTTATGACACTCAGCAAATTAAATCCTAGGTTTTCTACATATAGTACATTCGAAATAACACAAGTAGGAGTTATTTGAACATTGCCCATACCTATGATTTTATCTTTGCTTTTGTTTCCAAATGTTACACTTCCTTTCATGGTATTTGTAAAATTTTGTAATAGACTTTTTTGTCCGGTCATGTGACTTGACGCTCCACTATCCAAGATCCATTTTGTTGTTGTTTCCTCCTGCAACACAAATTAAGAAAAACTTTTTCTTGGTACCCAATGTTGTTGAGGACCAAGTTCATTAAATGCATATTTCTTCTTTTTGTTTAAAAATAGTTTAACATTATCATTTATATTCTTATTAGTTGTAAGTACTATTGATTTATCATTAGCTTCATACTCACATATAGCATTATTGCTTTTACAATCATTCTTTTTGTTTTCAGATGTAGTATAATCAAGACCAAACAGATTTTTATCAGATGTTAATTTATTTTGGTCATGCTTATACATTTCAGTAAGTTCATACCAAGATTTTGTACTTGTATTAACACTTTCCGTACATACAAAATCTTTTTCTGCACAAGAATTTTTTGTTTTATCACTTGTAGAATGAGTAATTGGTCTAATATCAGTGTATTGAATTACATGCTCAGGTTTCTGAATTTTTAGTTTACTACAATTGTCTGAAATTTTAGAAACATTAGAAACTGATTTTCCAGAATAAGAAACAAGATTTTTAGAAACATTTATAGTCATGTTAGAAGTACAATTTGACAAATCACATTGATTTATATTGTTACTGCATGATTCATCCCTTGAAGTACTTACTTCTACATATTTATTACCTTGTTTCATAATAAAAGGAATTTTAGTCTTAGATTTACTTGAACTGCAACTAATAAATCCTTTATTGGCTAGATATTCAGGATATTTAGGATAATGAAATCCTAAGCCAAATTTATAAGACACCGCAGGGGTACTAGTTAGTTTGTCTAACTTAGTTTGACTTAAATTCCATTTCTCAGTGGTAGAATTTAAATCTTGCTCTTTCAGTTTTAATTTATCTATCTCTAATTCAAGTTCATTTATATTGTTTCTTAGCATTTCATTTTCAGATTCTATCTTTAATTTGTTAGCATTTATATTTTGTATTTGTTCATGCAAGATACATTCATTAAATCTAAATTTTTGCAAATCTCTAGCATGATTTTCATTATCACATTTAAACTTTTCTAAAGTAGTAGACAGGAAACAATTTTCTTCTTCCATAATGGATGAAGATTTTCTAATATTCTTATTTTCCAGTTTACATACTTTAAGTTTTTGTAATAATGTATGATAAGCACATAATAATTCATCAAAGTTGAAATCTGAATGACTTTCAGGATCAGATATTACCTCAGACTCATCTGCCATGAAGAACACATGAGCAACGTCTTCTAGCTCTTGTTCTCCTTCTGAAAGTGAAGATTTTGATGCTGATTCCTCAGATTCAGACTCTTCAAATGTGTCATCCCAAGTGACCTTCAAAGCCTTTTTCATGTAAAACTTTTTTTGAGTTTTCTAAGCCGTCTTCTTTTGATTTGTCCTAGTTTGCTTTTCATTTTTCCTCATAGGACAATCTGGAGAAAGATGTCCAAGTTTCTTACAGTTGTAACATACATACTTTCTTGATGAAGAATTCTTATCATTCAATGATTTTGACGTTGAGGGTTTATCATTTTTGTTCCTTTGCTGTTTCCTAGCTTTCCATGATTTCTTGAATTTCCTAGTCAGCAAAATCAAATCCTCGTCAGAATCAATAGATATATCAAAATCTGAATTAATTTCGAAGGCTATTTCTTTCTTCATTTTTAGTTTGTTGTGACTCAGTGATTCATTTAATTGAACTTCATAAGCTGTTAAATTTCCTATAAATTCATTCATAGTATAAACATTTAAATCTCATGATTCCTCAATTGATGTTACTTTCTGAGACCATTTAGAACTTAGGGATCTAAGAATTTTCATCACCAAATCCTTCTGTTCAAAATTCTTTCCTAAACATTTTAAAGAGTTTATGATATCAAGAAATCTAGAAAACATCTCAGAAATATTTTCGTCTTCATGCATCTTAAAGTGTTCATACTTATGAATCAACATGTTTATTTTTGTCTCTTTAACTTGAGAAGTACCTTCATGTGAAACTTCTAATGCATGCCACACCTCATAAGCAGATTTATATGCCGACACTTTACTGAACTGTCCATAACTCAATGCACAAAATAAAATATGTAATCCCTTAGCATTCAGAGTTTCATTTTCTTTTTCAGTAATTGTCCAAGTATTATAAGGAGTAGTTAACAGAGTATGTGGTTTAGAAATCATGAACCACAATTTATGATTTATACTTTGAAGAAAAATAGTCATCCTATATTTCCAATATTCAAAATGTATTCCATCAAATAAAGGAGGACGATTAAGATTTTGGCCTTCATATAAAGAAAAATTACCATTTCCAGTAGCCATTTTACCTTAGATTTTTCAACCTATTTGATTTTAAATAGTCTAAAAACTTTAAAACGACTTGAGCCTTAAATCAATAGAGTTAAACGTATGCTCAAATATTAATTTTCGTTTAAAAACAAGGAAGGTAGAATAAGCAATGATATTAAATAAGTTGGTATTGATTTTATATCAAAGATTTTTCACAAAGCTCTGATACCACTTGTAGGAACGTATGGCTACACAAGAGGGGGGTTGAATTGTGTATTTTTAATATTTTCTGAAATATAATTGAAACTTTAAATTTCAAAAACAAGTCGAGACATTGTTTTCATAAAATCATTTTTATTCAAGGTTTCAATTACAATATACAATTCAATTCTCCTCAGAAATTGTAGATGCAATTATATTTTGATACCATGTATCATCTAAACAATTTCATAACTACAAACAGAGAAAACTAATTTGCGGAATTTAAAACTTTTCTCCCTGTTTGAGATATTTCTTCTTCTTCTTTTTCCTCTTCAGCAACTCTTCAGTGACAAATATCTTGTCTTTTCATGCCTCACCGAATTTGCTTTCTTCTGATACTTCAAATCTTCAGTGACGAAAATCTTACCATTTTATGCTTCACCGAACTTTCTTCCACTTGAGAGATTTTTCCCAAAGAGGTGTTTTTGATCCTTGAAAAAGATTTTTCTTTTGGTGTGCAGGGATGGTTTGATCCTTGAAAAGATTTTTCTTTTTGTGTGCAAGGATGAATTGATCAACGAGAATTCTATGCCTTTTATACTGTATCTTCATTTCATGCATATCCTTCACGTTTAACCACCACCAATTTTCCACTTCTCCACGTCTTTTCTTTTTCCTTCATCGAAACACACACGTTCTAACCCACGTTTATATTTCGAATTTTCTTTAATGATCAGTCTTGGATCTCTGAAAAATTTCCTACAGAATAAACTTTCTCGTCCAAAAGTTTTTCATCAGTGTAATAAGAAGTCGTTACTTTAATGTTAACTAAACGAGTAACACAAGTATATATATAACTTAACGTTTCTAACTTAACGAGTTCCTCATGTGCCATTTCACGTGACAAGTACTGTAACTAACTCAATGAACTATGTCTGTGGTGTTATGCTATCTCAACGAACCATCTCCGTTGTGTTATGATAACTCAACGAACCAGTAATAAACAAATGTTTTTATAATAAGAATTTTACCACGTGCAAAAATAACAACTTAAGTTTGTAACGCTAACCTAACGCGTTGCCTTAGTGTTCAATATAACAACTCAACGCGTTTAGTTATGTTAACTTAACGAGTTAAACATGTGCACCTCACGTGATACAATACAGCATTCGTAACTTATAATTTCACCACGTGTATAACACTAACTTAACGAGTTCGTCTCTTCTTTTACTCACTAACTTAACGAGTTATCACGTGACCTATTTTAACCTTTAAGCCTCTAACTTAACGAGTTCTCACGTGACCTCTATAAAAACAAAACTCTAACTTAACGAGTTGTCTAAACGTGCACTGTTCATGATACAGAAGATATAACATTAAAATATATTATGCTTTTCAATAAAAACACACGTTAACTTAACGTTTAGCTAAATGAGAAATTAATGCAACGAAACGACTAGTTATTAATTTAGATCCAATACAGACAAGTATTTATATCAGTAAGCTTTTTCTGTATTAATTGATGATTTTAATTTCTTTTCACAAGCAATAGTAATTGAGCAAATATGATTATTTTCATTCAGCACACATCATCAAAACAAAAATACTCAACAGTCCCTAACTTTCAGATACTTAGCTTCTTAATTATTTGAAGATCCACTTAAGTCCCTAACTTTTGGATAAGTAGCTTCTTAACTATTTGAAGATACACTTAAGTCCCTCTTAAGTCATTTTGGAAGGTTCTAGTTGTAAGCTTCTAAAAAACTCTTAACTTTCGGGTAGTTAGATTTGAGCTTTCCGACTGCTCTATTGATTTCAAATACTTCAAGTTGATAACCTTTCGATTGTGCCTGGGCAACTTGTGGCATACTCCACACCTGATCTACTTGCCTTAACAAAAAGATGGTTTTCTTCTATGTTTAACATGCATGCTAATTAAGTGACTGGTAATTCATTTTTCAATAAACTTTACTCCTTTCCGAATGTTCTTTGGAAATCAGTTGATGGTCTTCAAATAATTACATTTTTGTGTTATGATGATATTCTACTTAAGTTCATATTTAAGTTATCTTTTCTTAAAGTGCAATAGAAGATTAACTATACAAAAAGCTTTATATTCCTTGTGTACGTGTTAAGTATTTTAATGAAAGCTGAAAGCATCATGATTAGTATGTTGACCATAAAGATGATGTTTTCTGAATTGGTGAGAAGATGTAGTCATTAATATTTTTTCTCTTGGAAGTAAAAATATAATTAAAATGTTTGAATATGATAACTAATCAGCATTTAAATCAAAAATAAGAAAGAATCAAATTGTATAAATCAAATCTCTTTTTTTATTTAAATGCTCAATTTGTTAGTTTATTATTTTACAGGTTAATTTTGATGATGAAAAACTGAAAGCTAAATTGTTAGATCATATGTTGTTTGCATTCATTTTAAAATACTTGTGACTGTCTAATTGTTTTATGAGTAAATCTTCAAAAATAGGTTTTGAAAGGTTTTCATGATACTTAGGTACATTATTAGAGAGTTACATTGGAAGTCACCAGAGATCCAAGTAAATCGAACAATTTTCCATTCACTTTGTATGTTAGAAGAGTTTCCTTTGAAACTATCTGAAAATATTTAACTATCGATGAGTTTCAGAATTCTTATGTTCGGATTGTTTTATCTTTAAGTATTCAAAATGTCTTCTATTTTTGGAAGGTTTCATTTTATGTTCCAGACAATTTGGTTTTTAATGGTTTAAATGTATTTGTTTAGAATGAAAAAATGCATAATATTATTGGTTAAATGATGGTTAATTGCATAATATTTAGATTATCATATGAGGATTAAGTTATTATGTTATAATTGCACTATTATATGCTTTAATGAAAGAATCTGCATAATTTTAGGAAATTAACGTTAATTAAGTACATTTCTGAACTGTTGGTAAGTTGCAGGTTTTTAATTCTTAAGTATCTAAATTTTCTATTATTTTGGAGTGTTATATTGCATGTATCAGACAGTTATGATTTAAATGCTTAAAGAATATTTTATTATTTCCAGGAGTACATGTGTTGTAACCATAATACATGACTTAAGTGAATGTTCGGTAAGTTATTTGTTAATTATCCGAAATACATTTGAGCATCGAATAGTTAAGTTCGTAAGTATCTAAAATATCTGAACTCGTTAAGTTAGAATTATGCATGTGTTGAATTTAAATGCTTTATTATATCACGTGAGTTGCACATATATAACTCGTTAAGTTAGAATAACTGTACGTGTTGAGTTACTTGAATATACACTAAACTAACACGTTGTGTTAGTGTTATGCAGAAATAGGAAAAGTAAACTTTCGGATAGTTAACATTTCATTTTAGTCGTAGAGTTATGTTAAAAAATTGTATAGTTAAGTTATCTGCACGTGTGTTTTTAATGTTTTAAGTTGTCATGAGTTTTTCATGTGCGTTTGGTAAGGAAAATCGAAGAGTTAGATAACTATTCAAGTTTTTATATGCATGGATAGATAACTGTTCGAGTTTTATAAAATGACTAATGAATAGATAAGTTTTCTATGTTCAGTCATGTGTTTTGCAAGTGTAAAAACTCGAAGAGTTACAGATAAGTGTTTGTTTAGAATGAATAAGTGCATAATATTAATGGTTAAATGATGTTTAATTGCAGAATATTTAACTTATCATATGAGAATTAAGCCATTATGTTATAATTGCACTATTATATGCTTTAATGAAAGAATCTGCATAATTTCCAAGAATTAGCATTAATTAAGTACATTTCTGAAATGTCAGTGAATTACAGGTTTTTAATTCTTAAGTATCCAAATTTTCTATTATTTCGGAGAGTTATGTTTAATGTACCAGATAGTTATGTTTTAAATGAATATTTTATTATTTCCTGGAATACACATGTTGAAACCTGAATGCATGATTTAAGTGGATTTTTGGTGAGTTATCTGCTAACTATCTGAAATGCATCTGAGCATCGGATAGTTAAGGTTTGTAAGTATCCGAAATAGTAAATGCTAAAAGAATATGCAGGTATACAGTAACAACTCGTTGAGTTAAAGACTTAAAGATGTAAAAAGTACAAGTAACAACTCGTTGAGTTAGTGAGTAAAAATTGTAAGTTGTATATCTAAACTCATTAAGTTAGATTTATGTACGTGTTGAATTTAGATGCTTTATTATGTCACGTGAGTTGCTCGTGTATAACTTGTTAAGTTAGCATTACTGTACACGTTGAGTTACATGAATACATATTAAGGTAACGTGTTGTGTTAGTAGCTTATTTCTTTATTGCACGTGTTTTATAGTTTAAGCAACAATGTAAGTCTGTTGAGTTAACTATAACTCAATGGAGTGCTTATTGTACACACATAAACTCCAATATAAAAATTAAAACAGTACATAATTCTTACTCAATCTCTATGGGTTCAACCTGTACTTGCACACTAATACAATATACACTATGCACTTGCAGTTAAAAACATAAATTAGATTTAATAGCTAATTTGTGTGAAAGGTTGTTTGTTTATTTTTAGAACTAATTATTGATAAGCAAGTTTAAATAGAAGTTAACAAACCAATATAAGTTTTCTAGCACCGTTGTTGGGGATTGAGAAGCTAAGCAACTGTGAGTGTTGTTTTGTTTTAATAGTAGAGGGAGTGTAGTGTGTTTTATTTTATTGAGAATATGATATATGCTTATGCTCATAGATTTCTAAAACTTGTAGTTAGCATATGTGAATTCTGCAATTTAGAAGGTCATGACATCTCTGATTGTTTGAAACTTAGACGATTGTAGACGGTTAGAGCTCATGAACAACAAATGAATTAGATTCAATATAATGGAGTTGAGTACGAGAATCCAATAGTTTACCCAACTAATAGTCAGCTTAGAATGTGTAATATGTTGAGGGATAAGGAAGTTTGAGATAGATATGACAGATTGGAGCGTAGTTTAAACTAAAACATGGACAGACTAGAACAATATATGTGTCAGCAACAAGAAGTCAATCAATTAAACTATAAGGAAGAATATACAGAACCTAAAATTGATATAATTTACGAAACTGAAAAAATTACAATGAAAATTGATCAAAAATTGAATGCAATGAGATTAGATGATTTGGAAAAAAAATTAAAAGTATTGGACGAATTTACAATGAAATTACAAGTTATGTAACAGGAAAACACAAATGAAAACTTTAGTGTTACAAAAGTGCATAATTTGCAAGATATATAGACAAGAGAAAATATCAATGCAATAGAATTTAAAGAATGCAATTTAAAACTAAAAACAATTAAAGATCTAAATTATGAAAATGAAATACAAGAACATCATGAAAGTAATGAAAATCTAGAAGATGTATGTATAACATTAAGATTTGGAGCTGATATATCACCAAGAATTCAAAAAGAAAATAATATGAAGGTGGATAAGAACAAAATTCAAAATGATAATGAAAATGTAATATCTAAAAACGTAGAAATCAATGAAGAAAAATCTGAATCTGAAAATGAGACTAAAAATGATCAAATGAATGAAATGAAAGACAAAGAATCTTCTAAATCATAATCATTAGCACCCTATCTTGAAAGATTACAACAAACATTTCCTGAAAAAAAAGAAAAAATTAGAGAAATTTTTGAAAAGGTATAAGTTAACATTCCTTTGTTAGACTTATTGTAGAAAATGCAACCTTGCGCTAAATTTCTTAAGGATTGGTGTACTAAGAAAAGAGAGCGAAAAGTTTTAAGGAAAGTCTTTTTAGCTGAGCAAAGTAGTTCCCTATTTCTGACACAAATTCCTAAAAAGTTATCTGATCTTGGAATCCCTGTTATATCATGCACCATAGGAAATACCATTCTAGAAAGAACCTTAATAGACCTAGGTGCAGGTATAAATGTTATGCCGAGTGATATATTTGCATCCCTAGGATTAGAAGGCTTAATCCCTACTAGGATTGTTATTCAATTAGCTGATGGAAGTATAAGATACCCTAGAGGAAAAATAGAGGATGTCTTAATTAAAATCAAAAACTTTATATATCCTATTGATATTGTGATTTTGGATTCCCAACAAATTAAGCATAAAAATCATGATACACCTTTAATTTTGGGAAGACCATTCTTAGCAACATCAGGGGTTATCATAAATTGTAAAACTAGAGTGATGAAGTTAGCATATGGTAGTAGGGATACTCAATTAAACATTTTTAAACTAGGAAAGTTTGAGGAGTTAGAAATGTACTTGCATACTATAGACTTTTTAGAGGATGAAGGAGATATGTTAGATGATGTGATTCAAGAAGAACTAAATAGGCAACTAAATTCTGAAACTTTAGAAGTAAGTGAAAGCATAAATGTAGAAGGAGATCAAGAAGAGATTTATATAGAAAACGATAATGTTCAATTAGAAGTTCTAACTTCTGATGGTCAACATTTAAATTTAAAACCTTTACCTCCTGAATTAACCTATATATTTCTGGAAGAAAAACGAACATGCCCAATCATTATTGCTTCAGATTTAAAAGAGGATCAAATTGCTAAATTAAAAGAAATAGTAAGAACTTATAAAGAGGCAATAGGATGGACTATGGTTGATATAAAAGGGTTAAGTGAAACTTTATGCTGTCACCACATATATTTAGAAGAGAATGCTAAATCAGTTAGAATTCCTAAGAGGAGATTAAATCCAAACCTTAAAGATGTAGTTAGGAAAAAAATAGTGAAATGGTTAGATAATGATATAATATATCCAATTTTTGATAGTTCATGGGTTAGTCCAATATATGTAGTTCCCAAGAAATCAGGATTAATAGTTATTAGGAATAAAAGTCAGGATTTGATACTTACTAGAATTCAATCCGACTAGAGAGTGTGTATAGATTATAGAAAGTTGAATACTGTGACTAGGAAAGATCATTTTCCCTTACCTTTTATAGATCAAATGCTAGAGAAATTAGTAGGGCAAGAATATTTTTGTTTCCTAGACGGGTATTCAAGATATAACCAAGTGCCAGTATCATTAGAGGATCAAGAGAAAACAACTTTCACATGTCCTAATGGAACTTATGCTTTTAAGAGAATGCCATTCGGATTATTCAATGCACTAGCCACCTGTCAAAGGTGTGTGCAAAGCATATTCACTGGAATGACTGAAGATTTTTTAGAAATATTTATGGATGATTTTACTGTATATAGAACTTCTTATGAAGTGTGTTTAAACAATTTAGACCAAGTATTAAAACGTTGTGTGGAAAAAGTCTAGTTCTAAATTAGGAAAAATGTCACTTCATGGTTAAGCAAGGAATAGTCTTGGGACATATTGTTTCAAAGAAAGGGTTGGAAGTAGATAAAGCAAAAATAGAAGTAATTTCTAATCTACCATAACTTAAATTAGTAAAAGATATTAGATCATTTCTAAGACATGTAAGATTTTATAGAAAATTCATTAAAGATTTTAGCAAAATTACCAAACCTTTAACTAATCTATTAAAAGATGTCCCATTCAACTTTGATAAAAATTGCAAAGAAGCATTTTTCAAGCTGAAAACTAGCTTAATTTCAACTCCTATAATTCAAGCACCTGATTGGAGCCATCCATTTGAATTAATGTGCGATGCATCTAATTTTGCTGTAGGAGCAGTGCTAGGACAGAAGATAGAGAAATCTTCTAGAGTGATTCATTATGCAAGAAAAACATTAAACGATGCTCAAGTGAATTATACAACTACTGAAAAAGAACTGTTAGCTATTGTGTTTGCTTTAGAAAAGTTTAGATCATATCTGATTGAAGCTAAAGTGATAGTATGCACAGATCATTCAGCTTTAAAACACCTAATAGCAAAGAAAGAGACTAAACCTAGATTGATCTCATGGATATTATTATTACAAGAATTTGATCTAGAAATTAAAGATAAAAAAGGTTGTGAGAATGTAGTAGCAAATCATTTATCAATGTTACAAAATAGAAAAATCAAATATTGAAATTAAGGATAATTTTCCTAATGAACAATTAATGACCATCAACACATTGCCTTGGTATGCAGACATAGTTAATTACTTGGTTACTAGTTTAACACCTAAGGATTGGAATAGATAGGATAAGAAATTGTTCTTTTCAAGAGTAAAATATTACTATTGGGAAGACCCATACTTATTTAAGAAATGTTCTGATCTGGTTTTAAGGAGGTGTGTTCCAGAAACTAAATATTAGAGCATATTGTCTTTCTGCCATGACCAAGCATCTGGGGGCATTTTGGTTCAGGGAAAACTACTACCAAAATTCTACAATGTGGATTTTATTGGCCAACACTATTCAAAGATGCTTATAAATATTGCTTAAGTTGTTTAAGATGTCAACAAATAGGAAAAATATCAAAGAGGAATATGATGCCTCTTAGTCTTATTGTTGAAGTTGAAATCTTTGATGTGTGGGGAATAGATTGTATGGGTCAATTTCCTATGTCTAATCAATTTAATTATATATTATTGGGGGTGGATTATGTATCTAAATAGATAGAAGCTATTCGTACAAAAACTAATGACAACAAAGTGGTAATACAGTTTATAAGAACTAATATAATTGCTAGATTTGGAATACCTAAAGCTATTATTAGTGATAAAGGAACTCATTTCTGTAATAGAAGTTTTGAAGCTTTAATGAAGAAATATGGAGTAAAACACAAAATTGCAACATCATATTACTCACAAACAAGTGGACAAGTAGAAAGTGCAAACAAACAAATTAAGTTAATCTTAAAAAAATTAGTAAATCTTACTAGAAAAGATTGAGCTAATAGATTAATAGATGCATTTTGGGCTTATAGAACTGCTTATAAGACAAGTTTAGGTATGTCACCTTTTAGGCTAGTATATGGAAAAAGTTGTCATTTACTTGCTGAAATTGAACATAAAGCTTATTGGGCATTAAAAACTTTGAACACTAATTTAAATCAAGCTGCTGAAAATAAGAAAATGTAAGCAATTGAATTAGAAGAATTTAGGAATGAAGCTTATTCGAAAACTGTAAGAGAAAAAGAGAAAATGAAGTTCTGGCATGACAAGAAAATTATTCCAAAAGCTTTTGAAATAGGACAAGAAGTATATATTTACATGACTAGACTCCATAACCATCTAGGAAAATTAAGATTTAGATGGATAGGACCTTATATAATTCAAAATATTTATTTTTATGGAGCTATTGAAATTGAAAATCCTAAAAATTAGAACATATTTGAAGTAAATGGACAAAGACTTAAACCTATTCTGAAAATTTCAATAAGTTCCTTTGGAATTGTAGAAGAAGTAGGAGTAGAGGACTACTCGAGCTTTACTTAGTAAGAAATTTTTTAAGTATATACTAAAATAAAAAAAACTTAGTAGAAATTAGTCATGGTTCAACCGAAAGAAATTATTGGTTTGACCAAAACATATATTAAAAGAAAAAAATTGTTGCGGTTCAACCGACAAGATCCATTGGTCAAACTGGAACATAAAAATATAAAAAAATCTATGTATTATATTAAGTAAAAATGTTGGTGTTATCGAAGATAGTATCGGTTCTACCAGAAGAAGAAGAAGAAGAAGAAGAAGAAGAAGAAGAAGAAGATATTTAATTAAATGATTGAAAAGAAGAGGAAGGAGAAACCTCAAAGAAGGTTGAAAAGAAAAAGAAGCTTACTTTGAAAGCTTAACAACCAATTGAAGAATTTGCAAATGAATTTTCAAAAGAATTGGCCTATGTTTTCTGGAAATACAGAAAATTCTTGAAGAAGGGAAAAGGCCATGACAAGGGGTAAATAACATTTGGTCATTATTTGTGTTTTCCTAGCAATACACTAGAAAAACTTGGATTTGTTACTTCTGTTTTTACTTAGTTAATTTATCTTTATGCCTATTCTTTTTCTTTTAGAAGTAAACAAACAACCTTTAATACAATTTAGATATTAATTCCAATTTGTACTTTAACTGCAAGTGCATAGTGTCTATTGTATCAGTGTGCAAGTATAGGTTGATCCCATAGGGAATTGCTTAAGAGTTTGAGAACTGTCCATTTGTTAACAATCAAATTTATATATTCAATAAGCTCTCTGTTGAATTATAATTAACTCAATGGACAAAATTTGTTGATTTATGGCTAACTCAACGGACTAACCTCGTGGACTTAAGTTAACTCCACGAGCCTGTCTTTTCTTTTTAATACTGCTATTTACAGAGGAATTCGGTCAACCATTGGGCGATTCCACAGATTGTAAATAACATCAATTAAGCTCTTTAATGTTAGTTAACATTGGATTTATCATTAAGCATACTAACATTCAGATAGTTCAAATAGTAACCATTAAAATCTTTAAGTCTTTTGATCGAACCAATTTCAGTAAACTGTAAAATTAAAACTAACATAAAACAATCACAACACTAATAAATATAACATTAATCACGATACAACACAAACAATACAACACTCAAATACAACATACAATAGCAGATAAGTTGTTTTTGGTATTTTTGGTTTAATATGAACATGGAAATGGGCGAAAGGTGAAATGTAAAGTAATCTCAATCGATAGTAAATACTTCCGTCACTACATACGATGTGATTACACCACTGAAAATTAAACCACTTAGAATCCTGTCTCCTCTCCCTATAGAATCGCGAGTCTAGAATTGCAAGATAATCTCCTCTTTAGCATACAGGCATCAACCTGAAGTCAAGGCTAGAAGCTTTACGATCTCTTGAAATATGAGTCAACGCTTGGTGAAAATGGCTTCCCTTCCCGAGAAGAAATCACTCCTCACAGTGGTTGTCAAGCACTGTGTTTGGCTCGGAATGTATTCGACATCTAGAAAGTATTCTCATAGACCTCCGATGGTTGGTGATTGTGGTGGTGATGGTGGTGATAACGATGGTTGGTATGGTACTTTGGAGAATTGCTGATACTACCTGCAGAAAGCTCGGTGCTCCTCCTCTGTACACATTGGCCGTCCATCGATCACACCCTTTTCTTCTTTTTCTTCTTTTCTTTTATATTTCTTCAGTAGTAACTGCTTCTACTTGAATGGTCGGTTGGATTTCCTTCATTCATATCAACGACGATGATTTCTTCTCCCTACGCAATACATGCAATCGTGGTTTTTCTTTCAAATGTCCTGTTTCTACAACCGCTACAGTGGCATATTAGAAAATAAATAGTCCGTGGAGTTACAGATAACTCAACGGACTTACCTCGTTGATTTAACTATAAAACACATGCAAAAATTTAACTATCCGATGCTTAGGTGCATTTCGGATGCTTATAAATTTAACTATCCAATGCTTAGATGCATTTTGGATACTTATAAATTTAACTATCCGATGCTCAGATGCATTTCGGATACTTATAAATTTAACTATCCGATGCTCAGATGCATTTCAGATAGTTACAAATAACTCACTGATATATAACTTAAGTAAATCTACCAGATTTCGACACGTGTCAACAGTAGTTTAATAATAAAATACACATTTCAAAGAGTTACAGG
Organism: Cymodocea nodosa; assembly: GCA_036874045.1. Lineage (NCBI taxonomy): Eukaryota > Viridiplantae > Streptophyta > Magnoliopsida > Alismatales > Cymodoceaceae > Cymodocea > Cymodocea nodosa. The sequence continues at coordinate 12,744,911 of CM072342.1, read as the reverse complement.
TCTAACTATCTAATGCTCAGATGCATTTCGGATAGTTACAACTAACTCACCGAAAGTCCACTTAAGTCACTTTATCAAAACATGACATGTGTCCACAGCTATTTTATAAATAAAAAGAGATTTCAGAGAGTTACACATATAACTGTCCGATGCTCAGCTGCAATTTCGGATAGTTATAGATAACTCACCGAAAGTTCACTTAAGTCATGCGTTATGGTTTCGACATGTGTACTTCTGGAAATAATAAAATATTCTTTTAAAACATAACTGTTCAACAATATAAACATAACTATCCGATACATGTTCAGTATGTTAAACATAACTATCCGAAATATGTTCAGTATGTTAAACATAACTGTTCGAAATATCAGAAAATTCGGATACTTAAGAATTTCATAGCCTGCAACTTATCGACAGTTCAGAAATGTACTAAATTGACATTAATTCCCCAAAATTAAGCAGGTTCTTTAATTAAAGCATATAACAGTGCAATTATAACATATTGGCTTAATTCTCATATGATAAGCTAAATATTATGCAATTAACCATCATTTAACTGTTAATAATATGCACTTTTTCATTCTAAATAGTCATCCATTGGGTAATTCCATAGAATGTAAATAATATCAATTAAGCTTTTAATGTTAGTTTATACAATATTTATCATTAATAAACACTAACATTCAGATATTTTTCAGTATGCTTCTATGTTAAATAATCATATGTAAGTGTTCTGACTAATAATTTAGTGTTAGGAGAACAAATCCATTTGCTCATAAAATCTCAATATATAGTAAATTCCAGAAAGTTAATTACATATCAATTTGACATTTTGTTTTGAATGTGTAAAAGTTGTTGGCAGGTGAAGTTGAATTAACTGCTTCTCCTTCTAGTTTTCCTAATGAGTTCTATTGTCTTTACTCAATTGCTAGTAACCAGTAAATAACATTCTATTTTGTTTTTATAATACACGTCCATATTGTAGATGCATCTCGTTGCAAGAATGTGTCTTGTAACATGCGGTATGATTCCTATATTTATGGATACATGTTTTATTTTTTTAATTTAAATTTTTGGTAACCACTAAACACACAATCTCGTTTGTTGAGAAAAGAATAACCATTTAGCTAACTTTACGAACTAACTTCATTGAGTTATAGATAACTCAATGGAGTGACCTTGGTTACTATTTTTAACTTAACAAATTAACCTTGTTGAGTTACAACTAACTTAATGGACTAGTCGAAGCTTCTATTTGCTAACTCAATAGACTAGCCCAAGCATCTATTTGCTAACTCCACGAAGTAACTTCGTTGAGTTACAAATAACTCAACGAAGTGACGTTATATTCTATTACTGACTTTGTGGAGTTAAGGTTAACTCCACAAACTAACTTCGTTAAGTTAACACATAGGCAAATTTTCCTAAAAAACCTGCTTCTCATATTAACTTCTAAATTTCTTTCTTGTATATTATCAACTTGAATATAGTTAAATACATAGAATTAATTTAGTATTTAGATTCAAATTTAGTCAAACTCAATTAATTCCAAACATATATGTATATTTAACTCAACATTCATTTCTTGTTATGCAGAAAATAGAATTTTCTTCTTAGTATGCACATATATTGATATGTTTTCCACATCCTTTGGCATTTAATCATTTCATTCATAATCATAATTTTTAAAACTTCTCCTACAAAGCTTCAAACAAATATATATATGTTCAAGATTTCAATAGAACTTTGACTAAATTTAGTCATTCTCAATCATATCATTTCAACATCATATTGATTCTCAAATAGCATATATATATAAATTGTTTTGAATTACAGAGGATTTAGTCATTATACATTACAAGTTCCATCATTCTCCTCTCTTTAACTCATCAACTTCCTTTTAGAGTTTTTCTAATTACAATTCTAATTGATTTATACATTCTAAGGCTCTTGTAGATTCTCTAGAAGGTCCAATAATAGAAGTTTCAGTAGTAGTAGGAGTATAGTTTCTATATTCTTTCATAGAAATGGTTCTAGATCTAATCTTCTTGGATGTCCATTTTTTGAAATCGATTCCTTCCATCATTAGTCCCCAAAGAACAATTTCTTCTTTCCAGATCTGATTTTTGATAAGAAAACTTAACACCGGTTCACTTGAATTTTATTTACAACTGCATACGTGGCCCATTTGACAAACTGACTAAGTTCAATATCATGGTTATGCCTCTGATAGACAGTCTCTACTAAAATATTGGCCATCATATGTGCCTTCCCTTTCAAGTACTTTATTCTGTTTGGAAGTGACACACTAGGGTCAATGGCCGAACACTACTTGATTTCTTGGTCTGTCCATTTAGTTGTAATTGTATTTTCAAGAATTTCAATCCCTTTACTTTTCAATCCGAATATATTGTGGAGAAACTTCAGTGTTATCTGTATATTAACTTTCTCCACATTTGAGATTAAGATTCTATCTTCCTCTCTCAAATTTGCATAAAAGCTAGGTACTAAATTTTCATAGATAGCATGCCTATTTGTCTTTGAAATTATATTCAGTAGACCCTAGAATTCAAATAGTTCTCTAATGTCTTCCATTCTAGTCCAATCAATTGGCCTACTATATATGATATCATACCATTTTATCTTTTGGTATTTTTTGTATGCTTCTTGACTCTAAAAATGAATTTCATTCAAAATTGTTGCTTCAAACGGGTCAAGAATCTAAATTGCCATTTCATGCTCCAGAGGGGGTTGTTCTTCAATTTCTTCCTAAATTTGCTGCTGTGGAGGTTGGTCTAGAGGTTCCTAAGTTTGTACTTCTCTTTCCTATGGTGGAAAGCTAACCATACTCTCCACACTCTTCTCCTTTAGTTTGTCGAGAAGTGCTTGGAGTGCTTGGAGTTTGTTGAATCTTTTGAATCCTCCTTATCAGTCAGTTCTAGTGCAGCTTCTTTTAATTCTTTTTCCTCCTCTTCTCCAATCTCCACTATTAATGTTTTTTCTGAATCAGTGGCCGATTGGGATGGAGTCTCGGGCTCAATAGATTCTACCCTAATTTCTTCTTCTTTAGATTCTTTAGGCTACAGCTCTATTTTAGCTTATTTTTCTTCCTTTTACTGTTGTTCTTGATCTTCTTCTTCTTCAGATAATAAATCTATATATTCAGGCTCTTGTGGCCCTTTTGTAAAAATTATAGGCTCCTGTTTCACTTTTTTAGCCTCAAGCACAGTTTCCTTTCCTTTTTTTCTTCTAATTAACTGTGTTTATTCTTCCTCTGATACTAAATCAATAAAAATGGGCTCTTGTTGCTCTCAAGCTATAAGTTCTAGTTCTTCTTGTTTTACTTCTTGACTTCTTGAAGGATCAACTTTAAATTGTTCTTTTGAAGTGGCTGGTGTCATTCCAACTGCTGTTTGATGTTGTTCTACCTTAATTTTATACTAAGCTTTCAACCTTTCTACAACCCGTTTCTTTTGCATGGCATCATATAAAATATGTGCCTTAGCTAAAGCCATTTCTTCTTCTTCACATTGTTCTTTCCCTAATTTAATTAAATCTTCAAATTCTTTTCTTTCCTCTTCAGTTCTTAGACAGAAAAGTGCAACTTTTTCCATTGGTCCTACTGATTGAACTGAAGGTCCTAGCTATTGTTCTACTATTGCAGATGCTTATGGTTGTTGATGTTCCTCTTGCTGTTGTTGTCTATTTATGTATTCTCCAACAAGATAAGATATCTTCTTCAAAAACCATAGTTTGGATTTACGCCTACTTAGTTCTAAGGCAACTTCGTTATTAGGGCATATCCTTCTTTCCCTATTAACGACTATTTCAAATGCCACTTTTATTCTGGTTTCTATAATACTTGGTATTCTAACATTTAAATTTACTATCCTTTATGTAAAATGAAAAATGTCTTTTTCTACCTCTTGCAGCTCTTTTTCCTTGGTCGTGTTTTGAATCTTCTTCCATGAATGCCAATCTTCTAAACGTCTAAGGAACTCTATAGCATCGATTTCATCCCACCAATTCTGAGCCATCCTCAACTTCACGGTGTTACAGAATGGAACTGAATGAATTTTTACTATTCTAAGTGCTAAATGATTTTTGTGGATAATGCCCTCAATCCTAAGTTTAAGTTTAAATAAACCATAAGTTTTTGGTAGGTGATCGGGTTATTTCTCACATAATTTTTTGCTCTATCACTTACTACTCCATGGAGTTATAGTTAACTCTATAGACTAAGTTCGTAGACTTATCTTAGACTCAACAGAGTAAGTTCATTGAGTTAAGCTTAACTTAACGGACTTCTCGAAAAGTTATATCTAATAAAATAATATAAATATAATATTTTTATTCAATTAAAATCGAAGAATCTCTAATCTGATTGACTCTTAATTTTACTATTTTTCTTAATTTCGGTTGAATTAGCCAATTTTCTTAGATAATAGGTGTAAAGTTAAGATTTGTGCATTTTATTATATGTTAAAGCATGCATTTTATGGATTTCAATTGCATATCACATGATATTTATATAAGATTACATGAAAACTATATTTTTAGGCTATGCATGTTTTTATGTATTAAAATTTAGTTAATGCACAAATTTACCTTTAATAAAATTAATGTCAAGTTACTAGCCCATGTGTAGACACTTAGTTGTTGGGAATAAACCATTTATCACACATTTCAATTGCACACATGCATAACGTAAGTGTTATATATGCTTTTCAGTTGAATATTATTATCAACGGAAATCATTGGAATGATGTAAATAATAAGTCCCATTTTATTGATGGTTAAAATCAAGATCTAATATCAATTTTTACTACATCTATTTTATGTTCTTGTTATGTGCTAAGTATTCTCCAAGTTTCATTTTAATAGGTGGCATCTGTTGGAGCTTAAAAGATGAATTAATCTTCACCATTGGATGGAGATTTTAAATCTTATATGGTTGGATTAATCCCAACCATTGGATCAAAACTTACCCTTAATAAAAAGGACCACGAGCATCCATGCAAGGCATCTCTCCATTTCAGGCAACTCCATTCATGCAAGGGCTGCAGCCGTTTCTTCCATTCCAGCATCGAGAGTGGAGGTGGACGGTCGTTTCCAGCAATTCTCCATCATTTCCAGTAGCCTCCCTTCTCTTCTAGGGACGTGGACCAACTAGTTTCCCAAGAAAGGTGAGCATTTCTACGTCTTCCTCCTCCATTGAAGATATTTTCTCCTTTTTTAGGGCGAAATCTTAGGCATAAGGAGCTTCACGGGTGGTTTTATGGTGGATTGGAGGAGAGAAGCCATATCGGAACGTTCAGAAATAAAGGAGGACGTGTTTTACAATGGACAGTGAATAGGGAGCATCTTCTTGGCTGGAGACAGCATGAGTTTGTTGCTTTGGAGACTTAAGGACGTGCAACTCGCTTCTTCCATCGCATACCTAGGCGGATCCCTTCAAAAACGCAATCTAGAAGTGGTGACAGTCTTGTGGAGAACTAATGGAAGTGGTATACAACCAAATAGGATGCATATGTGAGGAACCAAGTGAAGACTTCATGGTAAAAATGGAGAGGAGAGATCATCATACACATTTCTTTGTTGTTATTGCCTATATGTATGAGTATTGGACGTGTGTGTGGATATATGGAATTCCATGTTTGTTTTATTTATTTACTTGTTTATTTTTAGATTGCAGAAGTTATTTCGATACTGGATGATGGTTAATATGGTTTTTCAATGTTTATATGTGAATATCATAGTTATAGATCTAGTGTTTTAAGAAATAGTTGTGTATATAAATGGAGAAATTCATGTAGAGAGTTTTATCCATTTTGTTTAATTGATTTCTGTCAGCTCCGATGATGGTTTTGATCAAATCTTGAGGCAATCTCATATGGTTTTAAGTCTACTTTCCAACAGATGTTATTTCATAATTTTTGGATGTCGTTTGAGTGGTTTTCATGAATTAATTCTCAATAAGTGCATCTGACCTAGAATGTAGGTTCACGTAGAGATTTTGTGCATTTTTTATCATTGATTTCTTTGAGTACAGATCAAGTTTTCATGATTTATAAATTGGGTTTTCAAGATGAAGAAGTCAGTTTGCGATGAGATTTTATTTCACACCATTTCGTAAAGATTCTAGAAAGTTATGGATTTTCTTGTAAAGACGTGTGTTTTGTGATTTGATATCTGCATTTTATGCTCTCTTGGTAGATTTGTTGTTAATAACTCTTGGGTTTGAATTAGACTGCAAAATTATGCTAGATTTTAGATCTTTAAAAATCTTTTCCAAATTGTATTTTTACGTGAATTTTCAATGTATATTTTGGAAGGAATAAGTTTTACAAGTGGAAGCCATTTCTGTAATTTCGAGAGCTATAATAGAGTTATAGGTGAGATTGATTTGGAGTTGATTTTTGTTTGTATATTCGTGTATTTGTTCCAATTTAACTTTTAACCTCAAGTCTAACCATTGTTTAAATAAATTAAGATGCAAAGAAATTTTTATAGTTGTTTTAGGATATTAATCAAATAATCAATCTAATAAAAGTCATTTAGACAATCTCCTTGTAGAAATGACCCGTACTTGCACTGCTTAATATAATAAGGCACCGTGCGCTTGCAGTTAAATTATAAATGTAAAACTTGTGCTTTTAACGACACATGTTTCAACCCTACAAGTTTTTGGCACCGTTGCTAGGGAGTTTTGGTGCTAAAATGATTTATTAGATGATTTGCAAGATTTAATATCCTTTATATTATTCTAGTTTTGTTTGTTTTCTTGTTGAGTTATTATTTTTCTTTGTTTGTTTGGAAGGAAATGGATACATGGATTGGCTATTCTATGTATTCAATTCTTTGTTATCTGAATTGATTGTTACATGTTTAATTCAAGTATATAATTTGGTGACAAGTAGCTTAATGGAGTAATGATAATCTTTGTGTACAAATTATTAAGACATAATCTACCTATTTGGGAAATTTAAATTTTTGATGTGCACGAGATTAGAACTCATTTTTATGATATTTTTCCTGAAATACTCGGTTTCTGAGATTTCTTTTGAGTACTTATGCATAAAATTCTGATTAGTATGTTAAAAGATAAAAATCTTAGAAAACAGGGATGTTTTACAGAATTCTGGATAGGTTTCTGCTAATGAATTTTGAAAATATGATTACCTTTCCAACGAGTATTTACATGTTTCATTTGGAGTTGTGTAGAATTATGTGTGAATTTTTAAAGTTGGCATATTAGATTTAACCAATATTATGAAAATCAGATAGTTAAGGGTATAACTATCCGACCCTCATGGAAAAATTGGATAGTTATAACTATAACTATCCAATCCTTTTCCTGACCAGAGAGTTACACCCATAACTCTCTGATTGTATAGTAAAATCGGATAGTTAGGGTGAGCTATCCGATATTTATTAGATGGTTATTTTTTGGTGTAGAACAGTTTTATCTGAACTCTTATATTTGAAACTACAGATACATGTTTGAATAAAACTTATTTTTGAAATTTTTTCATGAAACTACAAGAGTTTACCTTTCCAACAAGGTATTATATGTTGTATTTGGACTTATATACATTTATGGAGAATTTTTCTAAGATGATATGTTCTGCAGATTACGAATTTGAGTTGTCTGAAGTTTTACATAATTTTGATAATATTTCAGTTTTGAAAATTTTTGTCTCTGATTTTTCTTAGAAACTAGAAGTAATTAACTTTCAGAAAAGTATTTATTTGAAAATTTTGGGACTGTATAAATTTCTGTGTGATTGTTTTAAGTTGAGATATTAAGCCTTCAACCAAATCGGAAGGTTTGAGAGAAACTAGCTAACCATTTCCATTTCAGAAGGTTAGCTGGCTAACCTTCCAAAATCTTCATATTTTGCTCTTCTTCAGAAGGTTAACCAGTTAACTAGTTAACCTTCCGAAACTTTTGCCTTTTCGGAAGGTTAGGTGGCTAACCTTCCAAACTCCCTTTGGCTGCAATTTTTTCTAGTATTTCTTTTTATCTACAATCTTATAATCAAAACTACAATTAAATGTTGAGTTAAAAATTATTTTTATAATTTTCCTTGAAACTACAGTAGTTTATCTTTCAAACAAGGTATTATACGTTGTATTTGAATTTATATACATTTCTAGAGAATTTTTATAAAACGAGCTATTCTGCAGGCTACGAATTTTAAGTCACCTAAGTTTCACATGATTTTGATGATACTTCAGTTTTGAATATTTTTGTATCTGATTTTTCATATAAACTAGAAGTAGTTATCTTTCAGATGAATATTTATTTTTGAATTTTTGAGCTGTATGAATTTCTGGAGATTTATTTGAGTTAAGGTAGTGCAATTTGAATTCTAGGAATGTTGCATTTATACATTAGAAATGAAACTCAAATTAGATAGGATTGTTGTTAATTGAATATATGATGTTTTATGTGAATTTTAGTGGCATGAACTTAGAAAATTTTAATTAAATGAATGTAAAGAAATTTAAGCCCCAATTGAAATTAAAGAGTAATTGTTTTCCAATTCTTTTACTATATTGCAGATTTGCTTAAATTGCTTGAAGATAGTGCTTGATTGAATACATTCGGTTCGTTCATTTAGCTACATATTGAAGGCCATTATGGATGATTATTTAGATTACAATATGGATGAAGTTAATTTTGATTTGACACCTACATACTCTAAATGTAAATTGAATAATCATGTTGATGCTGATTGCCCTTCTATATGTTAAATGATGTAGGTGCATGTTCTAATTTTAATGTTAGTTCATCTCTATCAATTTTAAATGTTAATGCTGATATTTATGACACTAGTGGCTATAGTTATGAAACCAAAGTGGAAAAGCCTATAGGTAGTAACCCTTCTGCTGAGCCTTCAATCAATTTAGCTAAGACAATTGATGAACTTAATGCTTCCATGGAGTTTTAAACTTAGCAAAAGCCTCTAGTGTTCCCATTGACATAGATGGTTATGAAAATATAGATTCAGGTTCAACATCCTTTGTTGAGAATGAGTCGATTGAAACATTTGTAACACTAAGGTCTAGAAGAGAGGTGAGCACTCCTGAATGGGAAACTCCTCTTGTACTGTTAGGTGTTCCTTTAGATAACGTAAACTCATCTCAATTAAATAGAGAAATTGAGACTAATCAACCCATGGGGTTAGAAAAAGGTAAAAATATAGAAGTTGAGGTTAGTGATTCTTTAGAAGACCAGCCTACACCTTTTCCCCATAGGTTGAGAATTACACAAAAGGATGGTAATCAAAATGATATTCCATTATTAGATGCAATAGAACAAATACCTGCCTATGCTAAGTTTCTTAAGGAGTTATGTACAAGAAAGCGAGCTAGGAAGACTCCTAAAAAAGTTTGCTTAGCTGAAGTTGTTAGTACTTATTTCTACCAACTTATGCCTAGGAAGTATAGTGACCCAAGTACTCCTACTATTTCTTGTACAATAGGAGACATTTATTTTGAGAGGGCATTGATAGACTTGGGAGCTGGAGTAAATGTTATGTCGTCTAGTGTGTATGTGAACCTAGGATTAAATGGTATTCAACCCACTAAGGTCCTCATTCAGCTAGCCGATCATTTTTTTAGGACTCCATTTGGTGTTGTTGAAGATATTCTCATTAAGGTTAAGGATTTTGTTTACCCCATAGATTTCATTGTGTTAGAAAACCAACCTTCATCAAATAGGAAAAAGAATGTACCTTTAATTTTAGGTAGACCTTTCCTTGCAACTATAGATGCATATATAGGATGAAGAGAGGGGTCTATGGAAATATCGTATGGTGATGATAAGGTTGAACTAAACATTTTTAAAACTCACCCAAAACTTGAGAATACAGTTACTATGAGTTTTAATGTGAGTTTCATAGATGTTATAGAAGAGGGTGAGGGGGTAGATGACTTTAATTTGACAGATGACAAAGATTATCTACCTATAGAATATGAGGTTGATCTAGCACATATTTATGGCTTAGATGATAACATTGGTGAGAGTGATAGTATTTTTGAATTAAATTATATAGAGCCTTTAGAAAGAGATTTAGGAGAGATTAAGAAACCATCTATTGTAGAACCACCTTCTCTTGAACTAAAACCCTTGCCACAAGACCTTAAGTATACCTATCTTGGGGAGCAAAATACTTTGCCAGTCATTTTATCTTCCCACCTTTCTAGTGAGCAAGAGAAGTTGTTAGTGGTTCTTAGCAAACATAAGGAGGCCATTGGTTGGATCATGGCCGACATTAAGGGAATTAGTCTTGATGTATGTCAGCATAGAATTCATTTAGATAGTGATATTATTCCATCTAGGATCCCATAGAGAAGATTGAATCCTAATATAAAATATGTGGTTAGAAAGGAAATTATTAAGTGGCTAGATTATGATATCATTTATCCTATTTCTGATAGTCCTTGGGTTAGCCCTGTGTAGGTTGTCCCAAAGAAATTAGGTATTACTATTGTGGAAAACAACAATCATGAGCTAGTAGCCACTAGAGTGCAAGCTGGATGGCGTGTATGCATTGATTATAGAAAACTTAATGCCACCACTAGGAATGATCATTTTCTCTTGCCTTTTATGGACCAAATGTTAGAAAAATTAGCAGGGCAAGAATATTATTGTTTCTTGAATGGTTATTCTAGATATAACCAAATTCCTATTGCACTCTGTGATCAAGAGAAAACCACATTTACATGCCCTTTTGGTACTTTTGCATTCCGACGCATGTCCTTTGGTTTATGTAATGCTCCTGCAACATTCCAAAGGTGCATGATTGGAATCTTTTTGGACATGTTTGATAGATTTCTAGAAATTTTCATGGATGATTTCTCTATAGTAGGACCTTCCTTTGATGTTTGTCTTAAGAATCTAGAGTTAGTTTTAAAAACATGCATAGATAAGAATTTAATATTAAATTGGGAGAAATGTCAATTCATGGTGCAACAAGGTATTGTGTTGGGCCATGTTGTATCTAAGAAAGGGTTAGAGGTAGATAAAGCTAAAGTAGATTTAATAGCCAACCTACCACCTCCTAAATCAATTAAAGACATAAGAGCATTTTTGGGTCATGCTGGGTTTTATAGACGGTTTATTAAAGATTTAGTAAGATTGCTTGTCCTTTGACTAGTTTATTATCAAAGGATAATAAATTTAAAGTCTCTAAAGAATGTCTAAAAGCCTTTGATGAGCTTAAGGGAGCCCTCACATCTACACCTATTGTACATCCACCTGATTGGTCTCTTCCATTCGAGTTGATGTGTGATGCGTCGGATTACGTGATTGGTGCTGTGTTGGGGTAGAGGATTGACAAATCACCACAGGTAATTTACTATGCAATTAAAACTCTTAATGCAACCCAATTGAACTATACAATAACCGAGAAAGAATTTCTTGCTATAGTCTTTGCTCTTAAGAAGTTTAGACCTTATTTGCTAGGTTCTAAGGTTGTTGTTTTTACAGATCACTCTGCTATTAAATATTTATTAGCTAAAAAGGATGCTAAGGCTAGATTGGTTAGGTGGATTCTTCTTTTACAAGAATTTGATTTAGAAATAAAAGACAAGAAAGGATGTGAGAATGTAGTTACCGATCACTTGTCTCGTATTGTCACAACTCAAGGGGAGTCACCCATTAACGATTCATTTCCAGATGAACAGTTAATGGTGATCACTCTAGTACCTTGGTTTACGGATATTGTAAATTATCTTGTGACAAAACGATTACCTAGCAATTAGTTTAGACAAGACATTAAGAGATTTTTAGCTAGGGTCAAAGAATTTTATTGGGATGATCCCTATTTATATAAATCCGACCCTGATTTGATTCTACGGAGATGCATTCCAGATGATGAGGTTTACAGCGTGATATCATTTTGTCATGACCAACTAGTAGGTGGTCATCTTAATCCGAGTAAGACTGCAGCTAAAGTTCTTCAATGTGGTTTTTTCTAGCCCACATTGCATAAAGATGCATACTCCTATGTGAAAAACTGTCTTAATTGTCAACAAGTGGGTAGATTGACTAGAAGAAGTATGATGCCGCTTAACACAATCATTGAAGTTGAAGTGTTTGATGTATGAGGTATTGATTTCATGGGACCCTTACCTAATTCTAGAGGTTTCATGTATATTTTATTAACCATTGACTATGTTTCAAAATGGGTCGAAGCTATTCCCACCCGCACTTATGACTCTAAGGTAGTTATTAATTTTCTAAAGAGTAACATTTTTGCGAGATTTGGCATTCCTAGAGTAATTATTAGTGATAGGGGAACTCATTTCAACAATAGAAATTTTGAAACGTTGATGAAAAGATATGGAGTAACGCATAAAATGACAACCCCCTATCACCCACAGACGAATGGACAAGTAGAGAATGACAATAAATAGATTAAACAAATATTAGAGAAAATAGTGGGGAAAACTAGAAAAGTCTGGGTAGAAAAGTTAGATGAGGCATTATAAGCTTATCGGATTGCATATAAGTCAGTTTTAAATATGTCTCCTTATAGAACTATTTTTGGAAAAGCATGTCACTTACCAGTAGAGCTTGAGCATAAAGCTAGATGGGCCATTCAAAGACTTAACCTGGATTTAATAGCTGTTGGTAAGAAAAGGAAATTTCATTTGAATGAGTTGGAAGAAATAAGACAAGAGGCATATGAAAATTCGAGAATAGCGAAGGAAAAAAGCAAAATATTCCACGATAGTAAGCTTTCTCGCAAGGATTTTAGAGTAGAGCAGGAAGTATTATTGTATAATTCTAAGTTGCATCTATTTCTTGGGAAGTTGAGATCACGGTGGATCGGACCATTTGTAGTAATGAACATATTTCCTCATGGAGCAATAGAAATTGAAAATCCTAAGACTAGGGAAGTCTCTAAGGTCAATGGACATCATTTAAAACCATTCTTACAGTAGAGATCCCTTGGACCTGGAGAGAAGATCACTTTGATCGATGTTGTCAATACTGAAACTGTTAGCTAGTGTGTTGTTTTTCTTTCTCTTTATTATTGTTGAATTTATTAGTTAGTTTTTATTTCTATATGTTTTTGTGTTATGTAAGTATTTATTTTCAGTCATTTTACTTACCTATCATATATGCAGGTGTTGGGATTCAGAGATCATTTTCGCTCTAAGTGTCACATTTATTTTCTTTGCATGCATATTATTTCTTTTATAGTTGTGCAGGTGCATGCAACCTCCTAGGTGGGTGAGAGATAGCTCATCTAGATTAGTTAGACATTCCATTGCATACGAGGAAGTTAGAATTCCAACAGAACATTTAAGAATGGAAGATCAAGGAAGGAATCTGCAATTACCTTCTCTCGAGGATATCTACTATCCTCAAGTTCATAGTCGACCTTCTTGTCTCTCCATTGCACCAATCAATGGGCAGAAATTTGAATTGCATATGAATTACATGAGTCAACTGCCTAAATTTCATGGATTGGAGAATGAAGATGCATATGCATTTTTAAATGACTTCAATGATGTCTATAACATGGTTAATATACTTGAAGTACCGATAGATGCCATTAAGTTAAGATTCATACCTTTTGCTCTTCGCGATGATGCGAAGTTATGGCTTCATACCCTACCAGCAGATTCCATTCATACTTGGACTAAATTTTCTGGCTTGTTTATCAAGAAATTTCACCCCTTGTACAAGACTATCCAAGCCAAGAATGCAATTATAAATTTGCAATAAACCTTGCCTCTGCATTCAGATTTTCCATTAATCTCATTTCAGAATATACATCTGAAATTTTTGATAAAGACTGAATGTTCCATTCTAGTTGTTTAACCATGTCAAATCTGTTTGTAACAACAACACCTTCATTCTTTAATCCCAAAACTTCAAAAATTAACTCAAGAGACAATGTGAACTCCTATTGATTTATTTGAGTTTTCAGTAAGTTTCCATTCTTGACCAAATTGCTATAAAAAGCTACAATAAGCTCTGTGTATTGCTTCCATTTCGTTCCTACTGGCAAGAATTGAATGAGGCCTTGAATTTGTAATACTGTACACAAAGAAGGTGATACCTGAAGCCATGATTTAGAGTTTAATTCATCTTCAGGAACCTCTTCTTCAAAATGAATGTCATTTTGTTTCTCTGTCAAAATATTATCTTGAAGCTGCTTAGGTAAGCTTGATTCTTCAGCTTCAACAGTGTTAGGAACATCTTTAATATGCTCAACATTCATCTGTTCAGTCTCTATAGAATGATCAGAGTTCAATGTTTCCATAAATTCTACAACTGGTGTATCTGTTTGTAATTGTTCATTTTGTTCAACAGATATTTCCATTGATTTATGTTGTGAATTCTCAGACTCTGCTTCTATAGATTCTATAGAAGGTTGGTTAACTTTTAGCTCTTCTAGAGTCTTAACATTTTCAATATCTGCTACTCCAAACAATTCAGCCTGTGAACTAGTTATTGCCTCAACATTTTCAATTATATCTGCAATAACTTGTTCAATGTCAGGTGTCTGATGCTCTGATTTGTCAATTTCTACATCATCAGGACTTGTACTAATAGAAAAACTTGAGCTCATATTTGACCTGTATTTCTTCTCAAGCTTTCTAGTAAGGGAAAATAAAGTCTCATTATCTTCATTAGTTTCAGTGTGTTCGGAACTAATGAGTTTATTAGATGCACAATAAGGTACAATGTCTAGACATAGAATGCCCTTTGGAAATAAATTTTCATCTTATTTTCCTTTTTCAATAGACTTTGTTTCCTTAGACATAATTTTTCTGATTTTTCTTCTTCTATAACAAGTGAATCGCTCTTCTTAAAGTATTGCTATTTTCTTCTGAAATTGTTCCATAAAAGTTTTCTGCTTTAATTCTTCTAAGGCACTCTCTATTGCTACGACCTTTCGAAGACTGTCAACTTTTGTTTTGTCTACACCAATATTTGATTCTACTTGTTTTGAATATAAAAGAGTAGGGATAGCTGATTCATGCTATTCCTTAAATGCATGTAGTCTAGTACCGTTATTGGTATTTAAGGCGTTTTAGTTGAAGTACCTACACCTTTTTCCAAATATTTTGCATACTGCTCGAGAAATGCAATCTCAGCACATTTCATTCTGTATTCTCTATCAAATTTACTACGAATACCCATGTATGTAATATTTGCATTAGTATTTTGAAGTTCTTGTCTAACTTCATTCAGGATACCTTCAGGAAAGAAATATTCACTATAAATTTCTGCTAACCTTTTGTCCACTCGAAATATTTTCTTAAATCAAGTGCGTGGAACTTCATCATTCTCTATTTCTTTTTCTTTTGCATCTCCTCTACTTTTGCCTTTTCCTCTGCCACGACCTTTGTAGAACTTGGAGACCATCGTCGCAGGTTGTAACAGCAACAAGCGGGAAAGATTTTCTTGACAAAGTTTACAAATAACCTAAGTGCCCGTGTAATAAGTGTTTAAATAGGGTTTTTAGGTGAGTAACGTAACGTGATAGAAGTCGGGTTTAGATATTAACTAAATATTGAATAAAGTTTATTCAATCAAGGTACCCAAAATATTCAAGTAGAACTCGTTGAGTTAACTAACCTAACGAGTAAAACGCTGTCTAGAGGCAATTTTACACGTTACCTTATCTAATATAACGTCTAGTTAGTACACTTAAAACAATTTTCGAATGCTTCCAACTGAAATGTTTTGAAAACAACACACATGCTAAACTTAACATTATCTTGAGAACATTGTAAACTATTCGAACATTTTTGTCCTTTGAATCTAAAATAGTTTGTTTGTCTTTTTAAATTATTTCATCAAGATTTTAAGAGGACATTAATTCAGATTAACCAAGATTTGTATTCTGAATTATATTAATCTGTTTTCGACATTGTTAATCCTACTCCTACAAATATACTTCAAATATATTCAATCAAAATACAAAATATACTTGTAGTGACAATAGATGTTAAGTATAACTATACTTTTAAATTTTCTTTTCAAAGACTTCTGTTATTCTAACATCATCAAAAATGATTTCCAGAATCAATTCCTATTATATATGAATCAAAACACAACTTTAAACTCAATATGATTAATTCAAGGAGAATAAAAGAATGTATCTCAAATAAACGTTTTCAAAAGTACTAATGTTGATTCAATAAATCAGTAGTCATATTGGTAGAAACTATATGCGATTCAAAGATATCTTTAATTAATGAAATAATTTTTTTTTTTTTCAAAATAGTAAATATTGATAATTTTCTTTAAAAGTTAGTTTGAAAAGCTTGAACCATATAAGAGCTTTCTAATGTACCCGTGTAATGAGCTTTCAGTCAACAATCCCAGATCTGATTAGGACCTTAGGTTGCCAGATTTAAAGAATCCTTTTTCATGACAACAATCCTTACATACCTATCTGCTCAAGTATAAAAGGCTCGTGATCAAACTAATCAATAAACTCTCAAAGATTTTCACTTTGTAAGCACTTTTCATTTTAAGCACAGTATATATGTATTCCATTAATATAGATGCAATAAAACACAAATCTCATACAATTTTTACTTCTATGATTGTATTGAGAATATGAATCAGTTTCAATAAGCTTATACTTTTGATTAGCAGTTTAAGATGAGTTACATATAACTTATTCTAGAAGTTTAATCAATTAAGTCAAATTTATGCATGATCATATGCATTGTCCTTGATTCAAAGAAAACATTTAATCAAAATTTCAAAATGTCAGAAGTATTTAATGTTTTTCATTTACACTTCCACTTAAAATCGTAAAAACCATTAAAATTAATAAACTACTTAAAATCAATAAGATACTACTATGATTTTACAATAAATACATAGTATCTTAAGCAGTAGTTTAGATATTACTTTAGATATTTATGATAAGTATATAATATCTATGAGGTGAACAACATCATCAATAAAATTTATCTTTTTATGTGGAGTTTAAGCATTTTACACATCACATAGCCTACAAATACCTAAATTTAATCTAATGTTGCAGAATGTATTTTCGTCTAGAGGTTTTGTAAATATATCAGCTAATTAATTTTTAATAGACACAAATTCTAATTTAATTTTTCCTTTAATTACGTTATCTCTTAGAAAATGATGTCTAACCTCTATATGCTTTGCTCTTGAATGTAATATAGGATTTTTGGAAAGATTTATTGTAGAACTACTATCATAATAAATCTCAGTTGTATCATAAGATAATCCAAAATCTTCTAGGGTTGGCCTTATCCACAGAATCTAAGTGCAACACAGTGCAACAGCAACATATTCAACTTCTGTAGTAGAAAGTGCTATACAATTTTGCTTTTTACTAAACTATGACACCAAATTATTTCTCAATAATTGATATGTGCCACTGGTACTCTTTCTATCAGATTTAGATCCTGCATAATCAGCATCAGTATATTCTATAAGATCTATTGAACTATCCTTAGAATAATACAGTCTAAAATTTTTAATTCCTTGTATATATCTAAATATTCTTTTAACTGCAATTAAGTGTGATTCTTTAGGATTAGATTGAAATCTTGCACAAACACACACAGCAAACATAATATCAGGTCTACTAGCTGTCAAATAAAGTAAAGAACCAATCATACTTCTGTATATTCTTTGATCTATGGATTTTCCTATGTCATCAATATCTAACTTTAAAGAAGTACTCATAGGAGTTCTTTGAACCCTTGTATCTTTAAAATTAAATTTCTTAAGCATTTCATCTGCATATTTTTCCTGATTTAAAAATATACCTTTATCCATTTGCTTAATTTGAAGTCCTAGAAAATATGAAAGTTCTCCTATCATACTCATTTCAAACTGATTAGTCATCTCTTCAGAGAATATTTTTATCAACTTATGAGAGGTTGCTCCAAAGATTATATCATCCACGTATATTTGAACAACAATCTGATCTTTACCATCTCTCTTAATAAATAGAGTATGATCCACTTCTCCCATGATATAGCCTTTTTCTATTAAAAAAGTAGATAATCTTTCATACCATGATCTAGGTGCTTGCTTCAAACCATATAAGGTTTTCTTCAATTTATACACAAAGTTAGGATTTTTAATATCTTCAAATCCAGGTGGTCGTTTTATATAGACTTCTTCATTAATTAAACCATTTAGAAATGCACTATTTACATCCATTTGAAATAATTTAAAATCCATATAACAAGCATAGGCCAATAATATTCTAATACTTTCTAACCTAGCCACAAGAGCAAATGTTTCATCATAATCTAATCATTCTTCCTATGTATACCCTTGTGCAACTAATCTAGCTTTATTCCTTATAACTTGACTAGTTTCGTTAGTTTTATTTCTAAAGATCCACTTTGTACCTATTATGGACTGATTTTTTGGTGGAGAGACTAATTCCCATACATCATTTCTAATGAATTGATTTAGTTCTTACATTGCCACTATCCAATTTTCATCAGATAATGCTTCTTGTATATTCCTTGGTTCCACCATAGAAACTAGCATACACATACTATTTAAATTTACTGAAGCTCTAGTTTTAACTCCCTCATTAATATTACCAATGACTTGAGTAATGGGATGTGATGAAGAATAACGCCAATTTCTCTGATTTTCCTCAATATTCTCATCAACATCTGAAGGTACATCACTTTCATCATTAGTTTGATCATTTAAGTTCATATTTTTGATTTTCTCAGATAAATCATCAATCTCTCTATTGATCTCTAACTCTTTTGGAAGATTGATCAAATCATCATTATCAGCTTTAGATTGAGATTCTCTAAAAGAATTTTCATTGAAGCTTACATGGAGGGTTTCTTCAATAGTCCTAGAAGTCTTGTTATATACTCTATAGGCTTTACTTCTAGTAGAGTAACCTACAAAAATTCCTTCATCCGATTTGGCTTGAAATTTATCCCTTTTATCCTTAGTATTAAGAATAAAACACTTGCAGCCAAATGGTTTCATATAGGAAATTTTTGGAACCCTATTAAACATAATTTCAAAAGGAGTTTTATTAACATGAGGTCTTAAATGACTTCTATTAATAACATAACAAGCTGTATTTACTACTTCAGCCCAAAGATTTTGAGGTAACTTATGTTCATTCAACATAGTTCTGGCCATTTCTTGAAGTGATCTATTCTTTCTCTCAACAACACCATTTTGACACGGTGCTCTTGGAAAAGAAAATCTGTGATCAATGCCATGCTCATTACAATAATTATCCCTTTGATCATTATCAAATTCAATTCCATGATCACTCCTAAGTTTTTGAATAGAGACACTCTGTTGATTTTGAACAAAATTGCAAAACATTTTAAACTTTCCAAAAACTTCTGTCTTAGATGCTAGAAAATATACCCAAGTGTATCTAAAGAAGTCATCTACTAAAACAAATACATACTGTTTACCACCAAGACCCATGATTCTTGTTGGTCCAAATAGATCCATATGTATACGTTCTAAGACTCTCTTGCTTGAAATATCAGTTTTGGATTTAAAAGAGTTTTTATGAAGTTTACCTAACTCACATGCATCACACATAAAGTCCTTTGAGTATTTAATCTTTGGTAAACCTCTCACTAAATGTTTTTTTGATAGTTTATGTAATAGTTTCATATTTATATGCCCAATCCTTCTATGCCACAGATATGCATCACTAGTTTTAGCTAGCCAACATGAATTTAAATCAACTACACCAGAAGGCAAAGATAAAATACATATAGAACCTTTTCTTTTAGCAATAAACTTAATTTTATCTGTATTTTTATCAATTATTTTGCATACATTATCTTCAAATATTGCATAATATCTATTTTCAGTTAGTTTTATGACACTCAGCAAATTAAATCCTAGGTTTTCTACATATAGTACATTCAAAATAACACAAGTTGGAGTTATTTGAACATTTCCCATACCTATGATTTTATCTTTGCTTTTGCTTCCAAATGTTACACTTCCTTTCATGGTATTTGTAAAATTTTGTAGTAGACTTTTCTATCCGGTCATGTGACTTGACACTCCATTGTCCAAGATCCATTTTGATGTTGTTTCCTCTTGCAACACAAATTAAAAAAAACTTTTTCTTGGTACCCAATGTTGTTGAGGACCAAGTTCATTAAATGCATATTTCTTCTTTTTGTTTAAAAATAGTTTAACATTACCATTTACATTCTTATTAGTTGTAAGTACTATTGATTTATCATTAGCTTCATACTCACATATAGCATTATTGCTCTTATAATCATTTTTTTTGTTTTCAGTTGTAGTATAACTAAGACTAAACCGATTTTTATCAGATTTTAATTTATTTTGGTCATGCTCATACATTTCAGTAAGTTCATATCAAGATTTTGTACTTGTATTAACATTTTTAGTACATACAAAATCTTTTTCTGCACAATAATTTTCAGATAAAGAACATGCAGAACTAGTAATTGGTTTAATACCAGTGTATTGAATTATATGCTCAGGTTTTTGAATTTTCAGTTTACTACAATCGTTTGAAATTTTAGAAACTGAATTTCCAGAACAAGAAACAAGATTTTTAGAAACATTAATAGTCATGTTAGAAGTAAAATTTGACAAATCACATTGATTTATATTATTACTACATGATTCATCCCTTGACGTTCCTACCTATACATATTTATTACCTTGTTTCATAATAAAAGGAATTTTAGTCTTAGATTTACTTGAATTGCAACTAATAAATCTTTTATTAGCTTGAGATTCAAGATATTCAGGATAATCAAATCCTAAGCCAAATTTATAAGACACCGCAGAAGTACTAGTTAGTTTGTCTAACTTAGTTTGACTTAAATTCCATTTCTCAATGGTAGAATTTAAATCTAGCACTCTCAGTTTTAATTTATCTATCTCTAATTCAAGTTCATTTATATTGTTTCTCAACATTTCATTTTCAGATTGTATCTTTAATTTTTCAACATTTATATTCTGTATTTGTTCATGCAAGATACATTCATTAAATCTAAATTTTTGCAAATCTCTAGCATGATTTTCATTATCACATTTAAACTTTTCTAAAGTAGTAGACAGGAAACAATTTTCTTCTTCCATAATGGATGAAGATTTTCTAATATTCTTATTTTCCAGTTTACATACTTTAAATTTTTGTAATAATGCATGATAAGCACATAATAATTTATGAAAGTTGAAATCTGAATGACTTTCAGGATCAGATATTATCTCAGACTCATCTGCCATGAAGCACACATGAGCAACGTCTTCTAACTCATTGTTCTCCTTCTGATTGTGAAGATTTTGATGATAATTCCTCAAATTCAAACTCTTCAGACATGTCATCCCAAGTGACCTTCAAAGCATTTTTCTTGTAAAACTTTTTCTTAGTTTTCTAAGCCGTCTTCTTCTGATTTGTCCTACTTTGCTTTTCATTTTTTCTCATAGGACAGTCTAGAGAAAGATGTCCAGGTTTCTTACAATTGTAACATACATACTTTTTGGATGAAGAATTCTTGTCATTTAGTGATTTTGACGTTGAGGGTTTATCATTTTTGTTCCTTTGCTGTTTCCTAGCTTTCCATGCTTTCTTGAATTTCCTAGTCAACAAAATCAAATTCTCACAGAATCAGTAGATATATCAGAATCTGAATTAATTTCGAAGACTATTTCTTTCTTCATTTTTAGTTTGTTATGACTTAGTGATTCATTTAATTGAACTTCATAAGCTGTTAAATTTCCTATAAGTTCATTCATAGTATAAACATTTAAATCTCGTGATTCCTCAATTAATGTTACTTTCTAAGACCATTTAGAACTTAGGGATCTGAGAATTTTCCTCACCAAATCCTTCTGTTCAAAATTCTTTCCTAAGCATTTTAAAGAGTTTATAATATCAAGGAATCTGGAAAACATCTCAGAAATACTTTCGTCTTCATGCATCTTAAAGAGTTCATACTTATGAATCAACATATTTATTTTAGTCTCTTTAACTTGAGAAGTACCTTCATGTGAAACTTCTAATGCATGCCACACCTCATAAGCAGATTTATATGCCGACACTTTACTGAACTGTTCATAACTCAATGCACAAAATAAAATATTTAAGCCCTTAGCATTTAGAGTTTCATTTTCTTTTTTAGTAATTGTCCAAGTATTATAACGGGTAGTTAACAGAGTATATGGTTTAGAAATCATGAACCACAACTTATGATCTATACTTTGAAGAAAAACTGTCATCCTATATTTCCAATATTCAAAATGTATTCCATCAAATAAAGGACGATTAAGATTTTGGCCTTCATATAAAGAAAAATTACCATTTCCAGTAGCCATCTTACCTTAGATTTTTCAACCTATTTGATTTTAAACAGTCTAAAAACTTTAAAACAACTTGAGCCTTAAATCAAGAAAGTTAAACGTATGCGCAAATATTAATTTCTGTTTAAAAACAAGGTAGAATAAGTAATGATATTTAATAAGTTGGTATCAATTTTATATCAAAGATTATTAACAAAGCTCTGATACCACTTGTAGGATCGTATGGCTACACAAGAGGGGGGTGAATTGTGTTTTTTTAATATTTTCTAAAATATAATTGAAACTTTAAAACTCAAAAACAAGTCGAGACATTGTTTTCATAAAATGATTTTTATTTAGGGTTTCAATTATAATATACAATTCAATTCTCCTCAGAAATTGTAGATGCAATTATATCTCGATACCATGTATCATCTAAACAATTTCATAACTACAAACAGAGAAAACTAATTTGCGGATCCTCATGCATATCCTCCATGTTTAACCACTACCAATTTTCCACTTCTTCACGTCTTTTCTTTTTCCTTCATCGAAATACACACGTTCTGACCCACGTTTACATTTCGAATTTTCTTTAATCATCAGTCCTAGATCTATGAAAAATTTCCTACAAAATAAACTTTCTCGTCCAAAAATTTTTTCCATCAAGTGTAATAAGAAGTCGTTACTTTAATATTAACTAAACGAGTAACACAAGTATATATATATAACTTAAGGTTTCTAACTTAACGAGTTCCTCATGTACCATTTCACGTGACAAGTACTGTAGCTAACTCAACGAACTAGCTTAACCTTTCTTTCGGAAGTTAAACGATAACTCACCGAAAATAGTTTAAGTTTCGGATAGTTACAGTTGTAAGTCTCCGAAAAACTTTAACTCACCGATTCAGCAATAAACAAATGCTTTTATAATAAGAATTTTACCACGTGCAAAATAACAACTTAAGTTTATAACGCTAACCTAACGTGTTGCCTTAGTGTTTAATATAGCAACTCAATGTGTTTAGTTATGCTAATTTAACGAGTTAAACATGTACACCTCACGTGATATAATATAACATTCGTAACTTATAATTTCACCACGTGTATAATACTAACTTAACGAGTTTGTCTCTTCTTTTACTCACTAACTTAATGAGTTCTCACTTGACCTATTTTAACCTTTAAGCCTCTAACTTAACGAGTTCTCACGTGACCTCTATACAAACAAAACTCTAACTTAACGACTTGTCTAAATGTGCACTATTCATGATACAGAAGATATAACTTTAAAACATATCATGCTTTTCAATAAAAACACACGTTAACTTAACGTTTAGTTAAATGAGAAATTAATGCAACGAAACGACTAGTTATTAACTTCAGATCCAATATAGACAAGTATTTATGTCAGTAAGCTTTTTTTGTATTAATTAATGATTTAATTTCTTTTCACAAGCAATAGCATTTGAGCAAATATGATTATTTTCATTCAACACACATCATCAAAACAAAATACTCAATGTTTGTGTTTGGCCAGCACGACACCAGAAAACTTGTTTGGATCTCCAGCAACGCACCAAAAAAACTTGGATTTGTTAACTTTTGTTTTTACTCAGTTAATTTATCTTTATGCCTATTTTTTTTTTAGAAGAAAACAAACAACCTTTCACACAAATTAGATATTAATTCCAATTTGTACTTTAACTACAAGTGCACAGTGTTTATTGTATTAGTATGCAAGTACAGGTCGATCCCATAGGGAATTGTTTAAGAATTGAGAACTATTTGTTTGTTAATAATCAAGTTTATATATTCAATAAGCTCTCCGTTGAGTTGCAGTTAACTCAATGGACAAAGTTCGTTGAGTTATGGTTAACTCAACGGACTAACCTCGTGGACTTATATTAACTCCACGAGCCTGTCTTTTCTTTTTAATACTGCTATTTACAAAGGAATTCAGCCAACCATTGGGTGGTTCCACATATTGTAAATAACATCAATTAAGCTCTTTAATGTTAGTAAACATTGGATTTATCATTAAGCAATACTAACATTCAGATAATTCAAACAGTAACCATTAAAATCTTTAAGTTTTTTGAACAAACCAATTTCAGTAAACTGTAAAACTAAAACAAACATAAAACAATCACACACTAACAAAGATAACATTAATCACAATACAACACTTAAATACAAAATACAATCGCAGATAAGTGTTTTTGGTATTTTTGTTTTAATATGAACATGGAAATGGGCGAAAGGTGAAATGTAAAGTAATATTAATCGACAATAAATACTTCTGTCACTACATACGACGTGATTACACCACTGAAAATTTAACTACTTACAATTCTGTCTCCTCTCCCTATAGAATCATGAGTCCAGAATTGCAAGATGATCTCTTCTTCAGCATACAAGCATCAAGCCAAAGTCAAGGCTAGAAGCTTTACGATCTCTTGAAATATGAGTTGGCGCTTACTGAAAATGGCTTCCCTTCCCGCAACGTGATCACTCTTCACAATGGTTGTCATGCATTGTGTTTGACTCGGAATCGACCCGACATCAGGAAAGTATCCTCACAGACCTCCGATGGTTAGTGATAAAGTGATGATAATGTGGTTATGGTGGTGGTAATGATGGTTGGTGTGGTACTTCAGAGAATTGCCGATACTGTCTGTAGAAAGCTCGGTGCTCCTCCTTTGTACACACTGGCCATACCCGTCGATCACACACACTTTACTTCTTTTTCTTCTTTTCTTTTATATTTCTTTAGTGGTAACTGCTTCTTCTTGAATGGTCGGTTGGATTTCCTTCATTCATATCAACGACGATGCTTTCTTCTCCCTTCGATGAGTGAATTCCTGCGTGATACGTGCGATCGTGGTTTTTCCTTCCAACTGTCCTGTTTCTGCAACCGTTATAGTGGCATATTAGAAAATAAATAGTCTGTGGAGTTACAGATAACTCAACGGACTTACCTCGTTGATTTAACTATAAAACACATGCATATATTTAACTATCCGATGCTTAGGTGCATTTCGTATACTTATAAACTTAACTATCCGATGCCTAGATGCATTTTGGATACTTACAAATAACTCTCTGATATATAACTTAAGTAAATCTACCAGATCTCGACATGTGTCAGCAATAGTTTAATAATAAAAGAAACATTTCGGAGAGTTACAAGTCTAACTATTCGATGCTCAGATGCATTTCGGATAGTTATAGATAACTCACCGAAAATCCACTTAAGCCACTTTCCTAGAACATGACACGTGTCTTCAGCTATTTTATAAATAAAAGGAGATTTCAGAGATTTACACATATAACTAACCGATGCCCAACTACAATTTCCGATAGTTATAGATAACTCACCGAAATTTCACTTAAGTCATGCGTTATGGTTTCGACATGTGTACTTCAGGAAATAATAAAATATTCTTTTAAAGCATAACTGTTCGGCAATTTAAACATAATTGTCTGATACATGTTCGGTATGTTAAACATAACTGTCCGAAATATCAAAAAATTCGGATACTTAAGAATTTCACAACCTACAATTACCAACAGTTCAGAAATGTACTAAATTAACATTAATTCACCGAAATTAAGCAGATTCTTTAATTAAAGCTTATAACAATGCAATTATAACATAATAGCTTAATTCTCATATGATAAGCTAAAAATTATGCAATTAACCATCATTTAAACGTTAATATTATGCACTTTTTCATTCTAAACACTTACCCCATACCTAAATTTTACTAGTCCCTTAGCAAACTAAAATATAATTAATTGGTCTTTTTAAAAGTGCTAGAATTAATTCTTCTTCCTTTTTTTTCTTCTGTTCAGCATAAGAACTAGTATTATCATATAGATATTCTGTATGTTTCAGCAATTAACCTATAAATATACTTAGAATATATGCAAATTACATACAAAGTATATCATCATCACATAGGTGTTAAATTATATTATTGTTTGTTCTTCTTTTCATCATCTGTCATCCTAAATTTTCCAATAAGATTTCTAGAAGAAATTTCAACAACATACGAATCAAAGTACAATCCAATTCAACATGATTAAGACAAGTAGAATAAAGAATTGTATCTCCATTAAAACAAATTCAAAAGTCAATTCTTAGATTCATATTTCAGCAATTCTAGATAACAGAAAATATACTTGATTCATAAGATATCTGTATTTCACAAAACACTTGTATCTTTTCAGAACAGTATATGTATATATATTTTCTTTTTTTTTGGCTTTTTCTCATTTTTTTTTTGTGTACTTTAAAAGTTAATTTGACAAGCTTGAATCATACAGGAGCTTTCTAATGTACCCATGTAACGAGTTTTCAGTCAACAATTCCAGATCTGATCAAGATCTTAGGTTGCTAAATTTCAAGAGTTCTTTTTTTTAGGTCAACAATCCTTACATACCTATCTGCTCAAGTACAAAATGCTCATGATCAAACAAGTTAATAAACTCTCAAAGTTTTTTTTTTCTTTTTTCTTTTTTTTTTCAAAATACAATAACAAAACAAAACATTAATCACATACTGTATATGTACGTATTTCATTAATGCAGATGCAATAAAACACCAATCTCATATAGTCCTACTTCTATCATTTACTGTAAATATGAATCCATAACAATAAGCTCATACTTTTTCTGTAGTTTAATAAGATCTACACATAAATCATTCTACAAGTTCAATCAGTCAAATTAAATGTACCTTTAATCATATGTGTTTCATTTAATCTAGAATTCACATTTCAGCTCCTTCAGGACTTTAGATAAACTTTTTTTTTTAAGCATTCTAATTTCATTTTAAAATCGTGAAACTGTTAAACTCATGAAATTCAGAAAAAACATAAGATACTATATCTAGATATAAATAGTAAATTCTATAGCATCTTATATAGCCTTCTAAATACAACATTCAAGTAGTTACAGTTTATAAAAGTTTTGCAGTCTCAATTATCAGATAGTTACAGCAAGTTCATTAAAATTTTCAATTTCCACAAAACTTTGCAGTGCCATTTTAATTCCTTTAATTAACAAACTTACATGGCTGTTACTTAAATTACCTCCCCCCCATACCTACATTTTGCATTGTCTTCAATGTAAAAGATTTGACAATAAATACAGTAATTGTAGCAGGCATGAATACAGTTTCGTTGATTTAGCATCTAACTCAACAAATGAGTTTAAATTTAAATTCAAGATAAGTAATCAGTTACATACCTTGATTTGTTTGTATCTCCTTCTGCATATTTCGATTTTTGATTCTGAAAAACTTTTCATTCATAGATAAAAGCAAAATATATAACAAAATAACATTTAACAGATATTGATAAATCATTGTCTTCTGTGGAACCCAAGCTCCTATGCCTTTGGTGGCTCACAAGCAAGCTAGTTGGTTTCCCAAAACAGATACCAACAAACTGGATTGATATTTTATTTTTTTTAATTTTATAAAATAAACTAAAAGTAAATGCAGAAAACACACAACATTAAATACATAAAATCACAACTTAAGAACATGATTGAAAAGTAGAAACAAATGGAATAAACGTGTCAGTCCAAGCAAACTTTTAGGCATAATTCTTCTTGCTATTAATTCTGTTTTAATGCAGTTCTTGTTCCTTCTTAATTTGTAAACATGTAATATATTATAAATTCCGAATACAAGTGTATTACCATTAATGATATGAAATGCAAAAAGAGATCCTTTTCAGTTCCAAGGTAATGTAGCAGTTTCTATTTCTACATCTATTTCAATATATTCCTCTTCCTACTTCCATTCATTTATGTCTTCCATAATCCATATTTGAAATTTCATCAATTCATCTTATCAGACATAAAGTAGGATAATCATATTCATTATACCATATTCCTATTTAAATTTTATCAAATTCTACAGATGGTGGTTTAACTATATCACTCGGTATAAGTAATATTTCTATAAAATCATCATAACTGTCTATGCTCACTATGTATAAATCAGATCCAAATGCTATTGATATATCTATGACTAAATATATATATCCATCAAGTATGACATGCATGCTATTAATTAATGATTTCTGTCCTAGATGTATCATAATATTTTCATTCCAAGATCTATTCAGAAAATTATACACACTTAAGCGTAAATCTTCATCCCAATTTCTTGTAGGTCTCCAATAATATAATTTTTCAGGAATGGTCGAATTTTTATCAGAAAATATTAAAGCTGACCCACAATTTACAGTTGGTACTTCATATCTATTAGGTCTTCCTATATACCATTCTTCTCTTGTTATAGGATTTCTTATCAAAATATCAGGTAATAGACTTGCATACCTTGGTCTCGTCCTGTATATGATTAATCCTTCATCTATCCCCATAATATAATCTATTCCTTCTAATGTATTGGGTGGAATTCCAGTAGTTTCTTCCATAGCCAAATATTCATGGTTAATTGAACTACGATTAAATGACCTTCATATGAATCCATCTCTAATCTTAGTCATTTTTGCAGCTTGTAGTCTCTGAAAATATTTTTCTTCAATACAGTCTTTAATTTCCTTTGATACACAACACAACCTGTACAGATCTTTAGCTGATAAGTTACTCAGTACTTCCCTTAGTGCATCCAACGGTAATTGCATCAATTCCATTTGTCGATTCTGTATAACACACACAAAAATTTAGCAGAGACAAAAATTAACATAACTACTGCACACCCTCGTGGAATTAGGGCATAACTCAACGGACTAAGTTCGTTGAGTTAAGGACTAACTCTACGATAGTATTAAGTATAAATAAAAAACATATATATACAGATAGTTGCTTCAGATATGCTGCTTCATTCAACTAACCTCCTAGAAGAGGTATCAATTTCATTAACAGTTCTATTGACATGGTTAGGTATTGCTTGTATTGGCAATCCTCTAGTAGGTCTAACTTCCATTGATTCTTTCTGTCTAAGTGGTATATTTCTATTCTGATTTTGAATTGCAGCATTTCCAAATATAAAATCTAGACGATTGTTTAATTGTTGGATTATCTTTTCTAATTTCTCTATTCTAGATCCTTGTTTCAATAATGCTTCATAACTTATATTCTTCTCATTTACATTTTCTCCTCCCTGAAAATTGTTGTTTCTTCAAGATAAATTCGGGTGATTTCTCCAATTAGGATTATAAGAATTTCCAAAGTTATCTTTCTGATTTCTAGCATAAATAATATCTAAATCATTAATGTTTGCATTCTTTTCTGCTAGCTTTTGATTTAATGTTAACTCTTCTATTTTCTTTGTTAATTCATTTAATTTTACCTCAAGCATAGTATTGAATCTATTTCATGCATTCCTCTTGACAATATTCTTTTATCTGCAATAGCTTCAGTCGAGTTTTCCCACTATGTAGTTCTTTTTGCAAAGTTTTCTAAAAATCCATTTTGACAAGTAGATTCTAATAAAGATTTTGTTGAAACATCTATTCCTTCATAAATTATACTTATTAATTGTGCTTTACTCATTGCATGATGTGGACATTGAGTTAGTAAATCTTTAAATCTTTCAAAATATTTCCAGAATGATTCACCCTGTTTTTGACTACACATTAATATTTCTTTTTAATCGTTTGATGTGTTGGATAATATTTTTCCAGAAAAACAGAGCAAAATTCAGTCCATGTAGAAATTGAATCAGGCGACAGAGTATATAACCATCTCTTAGCAGTGTCTTTTAAAGCAAAAGGGATATATCTAAGTTTATTAGCATCTATACTCATGTTCGGCATTTTCATCATTTGACAAACTTCGTTAAATTCTCTAAGGAAATAATAGGCATCCTCTTTTTCTAATCTATGAAAATGTGGTAATTGACTAATATAATTAGATTTCAGTTCAAACCTATCTCCCTCAAAGTTTGGCAATTGAATACATGAAGGCTCATCAACTAATTCAGGATACAAAATTTCTCCTAATGGTTTTTATACTAGAGCAGCCATCTCTACGTTCTCTTTTAAAGAAAGGTTAGCTACACCCCTAAGAATTTCGTTAAAGTCCAATTCAGAAAATGTTTCAGTGTGCCTCTGTGTTTAATATTCCTAGGTAGGTGTTCTTACTAATCGTTTAGTACTTAGAGAACGAGTCCATGTACTCATAAATAAATAGTAGAAGATTAATTACATACCAGTCTGAAGCTTTCTATTCAATAAATATTTGTTGAAGGATGAAGTAGAATCAGTTGATTCACCTTCCAGTTCCTCCAACGCTTTCCTTCTTACTTTTAAAAGTGCTGGTAACTCGTAAATAACATTCTATTTTATATATATAATGCATATCCACAAAGTGAATAAATCTCATTGCAAGAACGTGTCTTGCAACGTGCAGCATGGTTCCTATTTTCATGGGTACGTGTACCACTTTTAATTTCAAATTTTGGTAACCGCTAAACCGATGAAGTTTTGTTCATGGTTAAAAGAATAACCATTCTGCTTAATCCACGAACTAACCTCGTTGAGTTACAGATAACTCAACGGAATAATGTCGGTTACTACTGCTAACTCCACGAACTAACTTCATTGAGTTATAGATAACTCAACGGAGTGACCTTATATTATATTACTGACCTCGTGGAGTTAAGCTTAACTCAACAAACTTACTTCGTTGAGTTAACACTTGGCAACTTCTAAGTTTTACTCCTCGTAAGTACCTCTCTACTTTTTTTTCTTTTTCATTCTGCTAACTGAATTAAAGTTAAATCTTTGTCATTAATGCCTCATTCTAATCAAAATTCATTTAAATCTAAACATTATATAAATATTTAACTTGCAGGTCATTTTATGTTATGCAAAATTTACATTTTACCTTGCAACATGTAGAAATTTTCAAGCATCTATCCTATCATTTAGCAAATTGTAAATGTCTTAAACATTCCTTCATAATGTTTCACAAATTATATAACATTCAATAAATTCTATTCATTTCACATTCAAAACACGTATGAAAAGTAGATCAGAAAAATTTATATCCATTAATATGAATCAATTACAGTACAAATACATCATACAATTTTCATACAATTCTATAAGTAGATGAATAATACAATTAGTCTCTATTCCTAAGTTCATCTACTTCCTTCTGAAGTTTTTCTAATTGAAGTTCTAATTGATTAATTCTCTCTATAGCTCCTGTAATTCCTCCAAAAGGTACAGTTATTTCTGCAGCTATAAACTTTCTGTATTCTTTCACTGAAATGGTTCTTGATTTGATCCTTTTTAATGCCCATTTCGTGAAATCAATACAATCTACCATCAATATAGGTATCAAATCTTCATAAAACAATTTCTTCTTTACTGTTCTCAGCTTGGAGATAAAAACTACAGACCAATTTATTGGAATTCTATTTACAACTGCAAATGTGGCCCATTTGACAAATTGATTTAATTCTATGTCATTGATAGACATTCTTAATCAAAATGTTGGCTATCATGTGTGCTTTACCATTTAAATGCTTCAGTCTGTTTAATAAAGGCACACCAAGATTTATAGCCAAACTGTCCTTGATTTCCTGTTCTGTCCATTCAACGGCAATTGTACTTTCCAAAATTTCCTGCCCTTCATTCTTTAACCTAAAAATGTTGTGGAGAAGCTTTGGTGTTATCTATACATCTGCTTCCTCGACGTTGGAAATTAATTTTCCTTCTTCTTCTCTCAAATTTGCATAAAAATAGGGCATTAGATTCTCATATACTGCATGCCCTCTTTCTTGAGAAATAAACTTCAGTAGACCTTGGAACTCAAATAAATCTTTGATTTCTTGCATTCCGTCCCAATTTACTGGTCTACTGTAAATAATATCATAACCCCTAATCTCTTGATATTTATTATAAGCTTCCTGACTCCAAAAATGTACTTCATTTAGAACTGTTGTTTCAGTCGGGTCAGGAATGTTACTTTGTTGTTCTAGAGGGGTTTGTTCTTGATCTTCCTCAAACATAGGCTGCACTTGAACATTCTCTATAGATTCCTGAATTTTTGCTTCTGCTTCTATTTGTGGTGGTGAACCGGCAGAACTCTCCACTCTGTCTTGAATTCTTTCCATAAATTGCTGAAGAGTTTCTTGCTCTTCAGTGGAATCTGCAAAATCATTTTTGTCCAAATGGCTTCGTTCAGCTTCTTCTTCATTTTCTGCTCTTTCTTCTTCCTCTTGACTACCAATCTGCACTATCACTATTCTTTTTGATTCTGTAACAGATTGGGATGGAGTCACGGGCAATTCAGTTTCTGCCCTAATTTCTGTTTCTTCTCCTTGTACAGGCTATAGACTAATTTTAGCTTGTTTTTCTTCTTCTCTTTGCTCTTGCTGCTGTTGCTCCTTCTCCTCCTTAGAATCGGATAGCAGGTTTATAAAAATTGGCTCCACAGGCCCTGTTGACATTGGTACTTCAGATTTAATCTCCTTTTGACATTCAGGAGCTATCTCTTTTCCTTTCCTTCATGTGATTAATTGTGCCTAGTCTTCCTCTTTTTCATTTGAGATTAAATCTAAAAATAAAGGCTCTGCAGGCCTTCGAGCCACAAGTACTGGCTCTTCCTGTTTAATTTTTCCAATAATTGCTGGTCTCGAAGGACCAGCCTCAGCTTCTCTTGCAGCACTTGATTTAGCTACTGCCTGATGTTGTTCCACCTTAATTTTGTACTAGGTCCTCAACTTTTCTTTGACCTTTTTTCTTTTAATGGCATCATATAAAATATGTGCCTTAGTTGTAGCTATTTCTTCGTTATCACCTTGGTCTCTTGCTGTTTTGACCAAGCTAGTAAACTCTTTCTCTTCTTCATCAATTCTCGGCCAAGCAAATGCTACTCATGGCAATGGTTCTGTTGGCTGAATTGGAGGTCCTGACTACTGTTCCTCAGGAACAGGTCTTTCAACAGTCGGCTCGTCTTGTCCTTCAATTGCCTATTCTTCATTTTCCTTCCTTTCTTGCTCCTAGATTGCCCATTTAGCTCGTCTACAAATTCGTCTTTTGAACTACAGCTGGGACTTACGTTGGATTAATTCTAGGGCAACTTCGTTGCTTGGCCTTATTTTTCTTTCCTTGCTTACAGCAATTTCTATTGCTACTCTGATTCGTGTCTCCATTATCTGAGGTATTTGTATACCCAAATCTACTAAAACTCTTCTGAAGTTGAAAAGTTCTGATTCTACCTTCTGTAGCTCTTTTTCTCTTGTTGTATTCCTGATCTTCTACCACGTGTGCCATTCTTTTGACTCTTTCAGAAATTCTAATGTGTCAACAACATCTTCCTAGAACTCAGGTGTCATCTTCCTCATTGTGGAGTTACACAACAGCACGAATCGCTCTGATTTCTACTATTCTAAATTGTAAATGATTTTCCGGATAATGCCCCTAAAACCCTAGGTTTTAGTTTAAATAAGCCCTAAGTTTAGGCAGGTAATCGGGTTATTTCCCGAACCAACTATTACTCTCTCAATTGCGGTCTTAGCTACAGTACTCCATTGAGTTACAATTAACACAACAGAATAAGCTCATTGACTAACTCAAGACTCAACGAAGTAAGCTCGTTGAGTTAAGCATAACTCAACGAACTTCCCATACAAATAGATATAATAATAAAAATACTTAAGATAATTGTTTTTCTGTTTTTACCGGTTTAACCGATACTATGTTTCGGTTAGACCTAATTTTTTTTCCCAATTGAACTGATACTCTGTTTCAGTAAAACCAACATTTTTTTTCTGAAAATTAATATACATATTTTTATGTTCCAGTCATATTGATGGAAACAGTCGATTGAACCGTAATGATTTTTTTTATATTTAAAATGTTTTTTATTTACAAAAATAAAATAAAAACTAATTTCTTACTAAATAAAGCTCGAGTAGTACTCTACTCTAACTTCTTCGATAATTCCAAAGGAGTTTTTTGGTGTTTTCAGAATAGGTCTAAGTCTTTGTCCATTTACTTTAAATATATTCTGATTTTTAGGATTTTCTATTTCAATAGCTCCATAAGGATAAATATTTCGAACTATGTAAGGTCCTGCCCATCTAGATCTTAATTTTCCTGGATGGTTATGGAGTCTAGCCATATAAAGATATACTTCTTGTCCTATTTCAAAGCTTTTTGGAATAATTTTTCTATCATGCTAGAATTTCATTTTCTCTTTTTCTCTTACAGTCTTCGAATAAGCTTCATTTCTAAATTCTTCTAATTCAATTAATTGCATTTTTCTATTTTCAAAAGCTTAATTTAAATTAGTATTTAGAATTTATTGCCTAATAAGCTTTATGTTCTATTTCAACTGGTAAATGACAACTTTTTCCATATACTAGCCTAAAAGGTGACATACCTAAGCTTGTCTTATAAGCAGTTCTATAAGCCCAAGTGCATCTATCAATCTATTAGCCCAATCTGTTCTAGTAGGATTTATTACTTTTTCTAAGATTAACTTAATTTGTTTGTTAGCACTTTCTACTTGTCCACTTATTTGCGGATTATATGATGTTGCAATTTTGTGGTTTACTCCATATTTCTTCATTAAGGCTTCAAAACTTCTATTACAGAAATGAGTTCCTCTATCACTGATAATAGTTTTAGGTATTCCAAATCTGGCAAATATATTGATTCTTATAAATTGTATTACCACTTTGTTGTCATTAGTTTTTGTAGGAATAGCTTTTATCTATTTAGATACATAATCCACCCCCACCAATATGTAATTAAATTGATTAGACATAGGAAATGGACCCATAAAATCTATTCCCCACACATCAAAGATTTCAACTTCAACAATAAGATTAAGAGGCATCATATTCCTCTTTGATATTCTTCCAATTTGTTGACATCTTAAACAACTTAAGCAATATTTATGAGCATCTTTGAATAGTGTTGGCAAATAAAACCCACATTGCAGAATTTTTGCAGTAGTTTTCCCTAAACCAAAATGCCCTCCACAAGCTTGCTCATGACAGAAAGGCAATATGCTCGGATATTCAGTTTCTGGAACACACCTCCTTAAAACTAGATCAAGACATTTCTTAAATAAGTATGAGTATTCCCAATAGTAATATTTTACTCTTGAGAAAAATAATTTCTTATCCTGTCTATTCCAATCCTTAGGTGTTAAACTAGTAACTAAGTAATTAACTATGTCTGCATACCAAGGCATTGTGTTGATGGTCAATAATTGTTCATTAGGAAAATTAACCTTAATTTCAATATTTGATTTTTCTATTTATAATCTTGATAAATGATCTGCTACTACATTCTCACAACCTTTTTTATCTTTAATTTCTAAATCAAATTCTTGTAATAATAATATCCATCGAATCAATCTAAGCTTAGTCTCTCTTTTTTTTATTAAGTGTTTTAAAGCTGAATGATCCGTGTATACTATTACTTTAGCTCTAATCATATAAGATCTAAACTTTTCTAAGGCAAACATAACAGCTAATAATTCTTTTTTAGTAGTTGTATAATTAACTTGAGCATCATTTAAGGTTTTGCTTGCATAATGAATCACTTTAGGAGATTTTTCTATCTATTGTCCCAACACTACTCCTACAGCAAAATTAGATGCATCGCACATTAATTCAAATGGATGGCTCCAATCAGGTGCTTGAATTATAAGAGTTGAAATTAAGCTAGTTTTAAGTCTGAAAAATGCTTCCTTGCAATTTTTATTAAAGTTAAATGGGACATCTTTTAATAGATTAGTTAAAGGTCTAGATATCTTGCTAAAGTCTTTAATAAATCTTCTATAAAAACCAGCATGTCTTAGAAATGATCTAATATCTTTTACTGATTTAGGTTCTGGTAGGTTAGAAATTACTTCTATTTTAGCTTTATCTACTTCCAACCCTTTCTTAGAAACAACATGCCCTAAGACTATTCCTTGTTTAACCATGAAGTGACATTTTTCCAAATTTAAAACCAGATTTTTTTCCACACAGCGCTTTAATATTTGGTCTAAATTACTTAAACAAACTTCATATGAGTTGCCATATACAGTAAAATCATCCATAAATATTTCTAAAAAATCTTCAGTCATTCCATTAAATATGCCTTGCATACACATTTGAAAGGTAGTTGATGCATTGCATAATCCGTATGGCATTCTCTTAAAAGCATAAGTTCCATTAGGACAGGTGAAAGTTGTTTTCTCTTGATCCTCTAATGCTAATGGAATTTGATTATAACTTGAATACCCGTCTAGGAAACAAAAATATTCTTGCCCTGCTAATCTTTCCAGCATTTGATCTATAAAAGGTAAGGGAAAATGATCTTTCCTAGTCACTACATTCAGCTTTCTATAGTCTATACATACTCTCCAGCCTGATTGAATTCTAGTAGGTATCAAGTCTTGACTTTCATTCCTAATAACTGTTAATCCTGATTTCTTGGGAGCTACATAGATTGGACTAACCCACGAGCTATCAGAAATCAGATAAATTATGTCATTATCTAACCATTTCACTATTTCCTTCCTGACTACTTCTTTAACGTTTGGATTTAATCTCCTCTTAGGAATTCTTACAGGTTTAGCATTCTCTTCTAAATATATGTGGTGACAGCATAAAGTTGAACTTAACCCTTTTATATCAGTCATAGTCCATCCTATTGCTTCTTTATAACTTTTTACTACATCTTTTAATTTAGCTATTTGATACTCTTTTAAATCTGAAGCAATAATGATTGGACAGGTTCATTTCTCTTCCAGAAATATATAGGTTAATTCAGGAGGTAAAGGTTTTAATTCTAAATGTTGCCCATCAGAAGCTAGAGCTCCTAATTGAACATCATTATTTTCTAAATTAATTTCTTTTAGATCTCCTTCTATATTTATGCTTTCACTTTCCTCTAATGTTTCAGAATTGATTTTCCAATTTAATTCTTCTTCAATCACATCATCTAACATATCTCCTTCATCCTCTAAAAAGTCTATGGTATGTAAGGACATTTCTAACTCCTCAAACATTTCTGGTTTGAAAATATTTAATTGAGTATCCTCATTACCATATGATAACTTCATTACTCCAATTTTACAATTTATAACAGCCCCTGATGTTACTAAAAATGGCCTTCCCAAAATTAAAGATGTATCACTATTTTTATGCTTAATTTGTTGGGAATCCAAAATTACAATATCAATAGGAAATATAAAGTTTTTGATTTTAATTAAGACATCCTCTATTTTTCCTCTAGGGTATCTTATACTTCTATCAGCTAATTAAATAACCATACTGGTAGGAATTAAGCCTTCTAATCCTAAGGATGCAAATATATCACTTGGCATAACATTTATACCTGCACCTACGTCTATTAAGGTTCTTTCTAGAATGGTATTTCCTATGGTGCATGATATAACAGGGATTCCAGGATCAGATAACTTTTTAGGAATTTGTGGCAGAAATAGGGAACTACTTTGCTCAGCTAAAAAGACCTTTCTAAGAACTTTTCACTCTCTTTTCTTAGTACACCAATCCTTTAGAAATTTAGCACAAGGTGGCATTTTCTGCAATAGATCTAACAAAGGAATGTTAACTTGTACTTTTCAAAAATTTCTCTAATTTTTTCTTGTTTTTCAGGTATTGTTTGTTGTAATATTTCAGGATAGGGTGCTAAAGATTTTGATTTAAAATATTCTTTTTCTTTTGTTTGATTTGTTTGATCATTTTTAGCAGATTTAGATTATTCTTCAGTGATTTATAGATTTTCAGCTATTACATTTTCATTATCATTTTGATTTTTACTCTTATCCACCTTCATATTATTTTCATTTTGAGTTCATGGTGGTATATCAGTTCCAGATCTTAATGTTACACATACATCTTCTAAATTTTCGTTACTCTTATGATGTTTTTGTATATCATTTTCGTGATTATGATCTTCAATTGTTTTTAGTTTTAAAGTGCATTCTTTAAATTCTCTTGCATTAATATTTTCTTTTTGCTGTATATTTTGCAAATTATGCAGATCTATAACATTATAATTTTCATTGTCCTATTGCATAACTTGTATTTTCATTGTATATTCGTCCAATGCTTTTAGTTTTCTTTCCAGATCATCTAATCTCATTGCATTCAATTTTTGATCAATTTTCATTATGGTTTTTTCAGTTTCGTAAATTATATCCTTTTTAAGTTCTGAATATGCTTCATTATAGTTTAATTGGTTGACTTCTTGTTGCTGACACATAAAGTATTCTAGTTTGTCCAGGTTTTGCTCTATACTACACTCTAGTCTGTCATACCTATCCCAAACTTCAGTGCCTCTCAACATATTACACATTCTATACTAACCATCAGTTGGGTAAACTATAGGATTCTCATACTCGGCTCTATTATATTGAGGATAATTCATTTGTTGTTCATGGGATCTAACCATCTACAAACGTCTTAATTTCAAATAGTCAGAAATGTCGTGACCTCTAGAATTGCAGAATTCACATATGCTAACTATAGGTTTCAAAAATCTTTGAGCATAAGCATATGCCATATTCTCAATTACAGAAGAAAACACACAACTCAGGCTATTAAAACGAAACAGCCCTAATAGTTGCTTATAATAATTCAATTCAATTCAATTCCCCAGCAACGGCGCCATAAAACTTGTTTGTGTTTGGCCAACACAACACTAGAAAACTTGTTTGGATCTCCAGCAACGCATCAGAAAAACTTGGATTTGTTAACTTCTGTTTTTACTCAATTAATTTATCTTTATGCCTATTCTTTTTTTAGAAGAAAACAAACAACCTTTCACACAAATTAGATATTAATTCCAATTTGTACTTTAACTACAAGTGCACAGTGTCTATTGTATTAGTGTGTAAGTACAGGTCGATCCCACAAGGAATTGCTTAAGAATTGAGAACTGTTCGTTTGTTAACAATCAAGTTTATATATTCAATAAGCTCTCCGTTGAGTTGTAGTTAACTCAACGGACTAACCTCGTAGACTTATATTAACTCCACGAGCCTGTCTTTTCTTTTTAATACTGCTATTTACAAAGGAATTCGGCCAACCATTGGGCGGTTCCATAGATTGTAAATAACATCAATTAAGCTCTTTAATGTTAGTAAACATTGGATTTATCATTAAGCAATACTAACATTCAGATAATTCAAATAGTAACCATTAAAATCTTTAAGTCTTTTGAACGAACTAATTTCAGTAAACTGTAAAACTAAAACAAACATAAAACAATCACACACTGACAAAGATAACATTAATTATAATACAACACAAACAATACAACACTCAAATACAAAATACAATCGCAGATAAGTGTTTTTGGTATTTTTGTTTTAATATGAACATGGAAATGGGCGAAAGGTGAAATGTAAAGTAATCTCAATCGATAGTAAATACTTCTATCACTACATACGACAGGATTACACCATTGAAAATTTAACCACTTACAATTCTGTCTCCTCTCCCTATAGAATCGCAAGTCCAGAATTGCAAGATGATCTCCTCTTCAGCATACAGGTATCAACCCGAAGTCAAGGCTAGAAGCTTTACGATCTCCTGAAATATGAGTCGGCGCTTAGTGAAAATGTCTTCCCTTCCCGCGACGTGATCACTCCTCGTAGTGGTTGTCAGACACTATGTTTGGCTCGGAATCGACCCGACATCAAGAAAGTATCCTTACAGACCTTCGATGGTTGGTGATAAGGTGATGATAATGTGGTTATGGTGGTGGTAATGATGGTTGGTGTGGTACTTCAGAGAATTGCCGATACTGTCTGCAAAAAGCTCGGTGCTCCTCTTCTGTACACATTGGCCTTACCCATCGATCACACACACTTTACTTCTTTTTCTTCTTCTTTTTTATATTTCTTCAGTGGTAACTACTTCTACTTGAATGGTCGATTGTATTTCCTTCATTCATATCAATAACGATGTTTTCTTCTCCCTTCGACAAGTGAATTCCTGCATGATACGTGCGATCGTGGTTTTTCCTTCCAACTGTCCTGTTTATGCAACCACTACAGCGGCATATTAGAAAATAAATAGTCTATGGAGTTACAGATAACTCAACAAACTTACTTCGTTGATTTAACTATAAAACACATGCATAAATTTAACTATTTGGTGCTCAGGTGCATTTCAGATACTTATAAACTTAACTATCCGACAGTTCAGAAATGTACTAAATTAACATTAATTCATCGAAATTAAGCAGATTCTTTAATGAAAGCTTATAATAGTGCAATTATAACATAATGGCTTAATTCTCGTATGATAAGCTAAATATTATGCAATTAACCATCATTTAAATGTTAATATTATGCATTTTTTCATTCTAAACACTCAACAACTACTTAAAAGCAACTTTATCCATGTTTAGGAAACCAAGAGCATATTTTTGTAGTTTTTTGTCTTTCATTTGTGTTGTTTTATGTTTTGTTTTGGATTTTGTGGGTATATCTGTTAAAAACCCTCTAGAGACACAACTCCACCACTAGGGTGATGTTTAGAATGAAAAAGTACATAATATTAACGTTTAAATGATGGTTAATTGCATAATATTTAGCTTATCATATGAGAATTAAGCCATTATGTTATAATTGCACTATTATATGCTTTAATTAAAGAATCTACTTAATTTCGGTGAATTAATGTTAATTTAGTGTATTTTTGAACTATCAGTAAGTTGCAGGCTGTGAAATTCTTAAGTATCCGAATTTTCTGATATTTCGGATAGTTATGTTTAACATACCGAACATGTATCGGATAGTTGTTTAAATTGCCGAACAGTTATGCTTTAAAAGAATATTTTATTATTTCCTGAAGTACACATGTCGAAACTATAATGCATGTCTTAAGTGAACTTTCAGTGAGTTATCTATAACTATCCGAAATTGCAGCTGAGCATTGGATAGTTAGACCTGTAACTCTCTGAAATGTTTCTTTTATTATTAAACTGCTATTGACACGTGTCGAGATCTGGTAGATTTAATAAAGTTATATATCATTGAGTTATCTGTAACTCCACGGACTATTTATTTTCTAATATGCCACTATAGTAGTTGCAGAAATAGGACAGTTGGAAGGAAAAACCACGATTGCACGTATTGCACAGGGAGAAGAAATCATCGTCGTTGATATGAATGAAGGAAATCCAACCGATCATTCAAGTAGAAGCAGTTACCACTAAAGAAATATAAAAGAAAAAAGAGAAAAAGAAGAGTGTGTGATTGATTGGTATAACCAATGTGTATAGAGGAGGAGCACCGAGCTTTCTACAAACAGTGTCAGCAATTCTCTGAAGTACCACACCAACCATTATCACCACCACATTATCACCACCTTATCACCAACTATCGGAGGTTTGTAAGGATACTTTCCTGATGTCAAGTCGATTCCGAGCCAAACATAGTGTCTAACAACTACTATGAGGAGTGATCGCATCACAAGAAGGGAAGCCATTTTTACCAAGCACCGACTCATATTTCAAGAGATCATAAAGCTTCTAGCCTTGGTTTCGGGTTGATGCCTGTATGCTGAAGAGGAGATCATCTTGCAATTCTGGACTCGCGATTCTATAGGGAGAGGAGACAGAATTGTAAGTGGTTTAATTTTCAGTGGTGTAATTGCGTCGCATGTAGTGACAGAAGTATTTACTATCGACTGAGATTACTTTACATTTCACCTTTTGCCCATTTCCATGTTCATATTAAAACAAAAATACCAAAAATAACTTATCTATGTTTGTATTTTGTATTTGAGTGTTGTGTTGTTTGTTTTGTATCGTGATTAATGTTATCTTTGTCAGTGTGTGATTGTTTTATGTTTGTTTTAGTTTTACAGTTTACTAAAATTGGTTTGTTCAAAAGACTTAAAGATATTAATGGTTACTATTTGAATTATCTGAATGTTAGTATACTTAATGATAAATCCAGTGTTTACTAACATGAAAGAGCTTAATTGATGTTATTTACAATCTATGAAACCGCCCAATGGTTGGCCAAATTCCTCTGTAAATAGCATTATTAACTAGGAGATGTAGGCTCGTGGAGTTAACTTAAGTCCACGAGGTTAGTCCGTTGAGTTAGCCATAACTAAACGAACTTTGTCCGTTGAGATAACTATAACTCAACGGAGAGCTTATTGAATATATAAATTTGATTGTTAAAAAATGGAACAGTTCTCAATTCTTAAGCAATTCCCTATGGGATCGACTTGTACTTGCACACTAATACAATAGACACTGTGCACTTGCAGTCAAAATACAAATTGGAATTAATATCTAATTTGTGTGAAATGTTGTTTGTTTTCTTCTAAAAAAAGAATAGGCATAAAGATAAATTAACTAAGTAAAAATAGAAGTTAACAAATCCAAGTTTTTTTGGTGCGTTGTTGGAGATCCAATACATGTTTTCTAGTGTCGTGCTAGCCAAGCAAACAAGTTTTATGGCGCCGTTGCCGGGGAATTAATATAAGCAACTGTTAGAGCTGTTTCGTTTTATTAGTCAGAGTTGTGTGTTATCTTCTGTAATTGAGAATATAGCATATGCTTATGCTCAAAGATTTCTGAAACCTGTAGTTAGCATATGTGAATTCTGCAATTCTGAATGTCACGACATTTCTGACTGTTTAAAACTGAGACATTTGCAGATGGCTAGATCCCATGAACAAGAAATGAATTATACTCAATATAATAGAGTCGAGTATGAGAATCCTATAGTTTACCCAAGTAATGGTCAGTATAAAATATGTAATATGTTGAGAGACACTGAAGTTTGGGATAGGTATGACAAACTGGAGCGTAGTATAGAGCAAAACCTAGACAAACTAGAATACTTTATGTGTCAGCAACAAGAAGTCAACCAATTAAACTATAAGGAAGCATATTCAGAACCTAAAAAGGATATAATTTATGAAACTGAAAAAACCATAATGAAAATTGATCAAAAATTGAATGCAATGAGATTAGATGATCTGGAAAGAAAACTAAAAGCATTGGACGAATATATAATGAAAATACAAGTTATGCAATAGGACAATGAAAATTATAATGTTATAGATCTGCATAATTTGCAAAATATACAATAAAAAGAAAATACTAATGCAAGAGAATTTAAAGAATACACTTTAAAACTAAAAACAATTGAAGATCATAATCACGAAAATGATATACAAAAACATCATGAGTAATGAAAATCTAGAAGATGTATGTGTAACATTAAGATCTAGAACTGATATACCACCAAGAACTCAAAATGAAAATAATATGAAGGTGGATAAGAGTAAAAATCAAAACGATAATGAAAATGTAATAGCTGAAAATCTAGAAATCACTGAAGAACAATCTGAATCTGCTAATGAAGCTAAAAATGATCAAGGAAATCAAACGAAAGAAAAAGAATCTTTTAAATCACAATCTTTAGCACCCTATCTTGAAATATTACAAACAATACCTGAAAAACAAGAAAAAATCAAAGAAATTTTTGAAAAAGTACAAGTTAACATTCCTTTGTTAGATCTATTGCATGAAATGCCACCTTGGGCTAAATTTCTAAAGGATTGGTGTACTAAGAAAAGAGAGTGAAAAGTTCTTAGAAAGGTCTTTTTAGCTGAGCAAAGTAGTTCCCTATTTCTGCCACAAATTCCTAAAAAGTTATCTGATCCTGGAATCCCTGTTATATCATACACCATAGGAAATACAATTCTAAAAAGAACCTTAATAGACTTAGGTACTGGTATAAATGTTATGCCAAGTGATATATTTGCATCCTTACAATTAGAAGGCTTAATTCCTACTAGTACGGTTATTCAATTAGCTGATAGAAGTATAAGATACCCTAGAGGAAAAATAGAGGATGTTTTAATTAAAATCAAAAACTTTATATATCCTATTGATATTGTAATTTTAGATTCCCAACAAATTAAGCATAAAAATAGTGATACATCTTTAATTTTGGGAAGGCCATTTTTAGCAACATCAAGGGCTGTTATAAATTGTAAAATTGGAGTAATGAAGTTATCATATAGCAATGAGGATACTCAACTAAATATTTTCAAACCAGAAAGGTTTGAAGAGTTAGAAATGTTCTTGCATACCATAGACTTTTTAGAGGATGAAGGAGATATGTTAGATGATGTGATTCAAGAAGAATTAAATAGGCAAATCAATTCTGAAACATTAGAGGAAAGTGAAAGCATAAATATAGAAGGAGATCTGGAAGAAATTAATTTAGAAAATGATGATGTTCAATTAGGAGCTCTAACTTCTGATGGGCAACATTTAGAATTAAAACATTTACCTCCTAAATTAACCTATATATTTCTGGAAGAGAAACGAACATGTCCAATCATTATTACTTCAGATTTAAAAGAGGATCAAATAGCTAAATTAATAGATGTAGTGAAAAGTTATAAAGAAGCAAAAGGATGGACTATGACTGATATAAAAGGATTAAGTTCAACTTTATGCTATCACCACATATATTTAGAAGAGAATGCTAAACCTGTTAGAATTCTTGAGAGGAGATTAAATCCAAACCTTAAAGAAGTAGTCAAGAAGGAAATAGTAAAATGGTTAGATAATGACAT
The DNA here is from genome assembly GCA_036874045.1 of Cymodocea nodosa. NCBI lineage: Eukaryota > Viridiplantae > Streptophyta > Magnoliopsida > Alismatales > Cymodoceaceae > Cymodocea > Cymodocea nodosa. The sequence goes on along the minus strand of CM072342.1, from coordinate 12,700,002 downwards.
AATTTATCTGATTTCTGATAGTTCATGGGTTAGTCCAATCCATGTAGTTCCCAAGAAATCAGGATTAACAATTATTAGGAATGAAAGTCAAGACTTGATACCTACTAGAATTCAATCAGGTTGGAGAGTATGTATAGACGATAGAAAGCTGAATAGTGTGACTAGGAAAGATCATTTTCCCTTACCTTTTATAGATCAAATGCTGGAAAGATTAGCAAGGCAAGAAAATTTTTGTTTCCTAGACGGGTATTCAGGTTATAATCAAATTCCTATAGCATTAGAGGATCAAGAGAAAACAACTTTCACCTGTCCTAATGGAACTTATGCTTTTAAGAGAATGCCATTCAGATTATGCAATGCACCAGCTACCTTTCAAAGGTGTATGCAAGGCATATTTACTGGAATGACTGAAGATTTCTTAGAAATATTTATGGATGATTTTACTGTATATGGCAACTCATATGAAGTTTGTTTAAGCAATTTAGACCAAATATTAAAATGTTGTGTGGAAAAAGATCTGGTTTTAAATTGAGAAAAATGTCACTTCATGGTTAAACAAGGAATCTTAGGGCATGTTGTTTCTAAGAAAGGGTTGGAAGTAGATCAAGCTAAAATAGAAGTAATTTCTAATCTACTAGAACCTAAATCAATAAAAGATATTAGATCATTTCTAAGACATGCTGGTTTTTATAGAAGATTTATTAAAGACTTGAGCAAGATAGCTAGACCTTTAGCTAATCTATTAAAATATGTCCCATTTAACTTTGATAAAAATTGCAAGGAATCATTTTTCAGACTTAAAACTAGCTTAATTTCAACTCTTATAATTCAAGCACCTGATTGGAGCCATCCATTTGAATTAATGTGCGATGCCTCTGATTTTGCTGTAGGAGCAATGTTGGGATAGAAGATAGAAAAATCTCCTAGAGTGATCCATTATGCAAGCAAAACCTTAAATGATGCTCAAGTTAATTACACAACTACTGAAAAAGAATTATTAGCTGTTGTGTTTGCCTTAGAAAAGTTTAGATCATATGTGATTGGAGCTAAAGTAATAGTATACACGGATCATGTAGTGTTAAAACACCTAATAGCAAAAAAAGTGACTAAGCCTAGATTGATCCGATGGATATTATTATTACAAGAATTTGATCTAGAAATTAAAGATAAAAAAGGTTGTGAGAATGTAGTAGCAGATCATTTATCAAGATTACAAATAGAAAAATCAAATATTGAAATTAAGGATAATTTTCCTAATGAACATGTTGAGTGTTTTTGTTTTGATTATGTGTGCTGAATGAAAATAATCATATTTGCTCAATTACTATTGCTTGTGAAAAGAAATTAAAATCATCAATTAATACAGAAAAAGTTTACTGATATAAATACTTGTCTGTATTGGATCTGAAGTTAATAATTAGTCGTTTTGTTGCATTAATTTCTCATTTAGCTAAACGTTAAGTTAATGTGTGGTTTTATTGAAAAGCATGATATGTTTTAAAGTTATATCTTTTGTATCATGAATAGTGCACGTTTAGACAACTCGTTAAGTTAGAGTTTTGTTTGTATAGAGGTCACGTGAAAACTCGTTAAATTAGAGGCTTAAAGGTTAAAATAGGTCATGTGATAACTCGTTAAGTTAGTGAGTAAAAGAAGAGACAAACTCGTTAAGTTACTGTTATACACGTGGTGAAATTATAAGTTACGAATGTTGTATTGTATCACGTGAGGTGCACATGTTTAACTCGTTAAGTTAACATAACTAAACGCATTGAATTGCTATATTAAACGCTAAGGCAATGCGTTAGGTTAGCGTTATAAACTTAAGTTGTTATTTTTACACGTGGTAAAATTCTTATTATAAAAACATTTGTTTATTACTAAATCGGTGAGTTAAGGTTTTTCGGAGACTTACAATCGTAACTATCTGAAAGGTAACTTAAGTCATGTTTCTAAGTCTTGACACGTATCTCACTAGATTTATAATATAAAGAGTTTTTCGGTGACTTACATCCGTAACTATTCAAAACTTAAACTGTTTTCGGTGAGTTATCGTTTAACCTTCCGAAAGAAAGGTTAAGCTGGTTCGTTGAGTTAGCATAACATCACAGACTTAGTTCGTTGAGTTAGCTACAATACTTGTCATGTGAAATGGCACATGGTGAACTCGTTAAGTTAGAAACGCTAAGTTATATATATATACTTGTGTTACTCGTTTAGTTAACATTAAAGTAACGACTTCTTATTACAATGATGAAAAATTTTTGGACGAGAAAGTTTATTTTGCAGGAAATTTTTCAGAGATGCAAGACTAATGATTAAAGGAAATTCGAAATATAAACGTGGGTTGGAACATGTGTGTTTTGATGAAGGAAAAAGAAAAGACGTGGAGAAGTGGAAAACTGGTAGTGATTAAACGTGGAGGATATGCATGAAATGAAGATACAGTATAAAAGGCATAGAGTTCTCGTTGATCAAACCATCCTTGCACACAAAAAGAAAAATCTTTTCAAGGATCAAACCATCCATGCACACCAAAAGAAAAATCTTTTTCAGGGATCAAAAACACCTCTTCGGGCAAAATCTCTCAAGTGGAAGAAAATTCAGTGAAGCATAAAAAGGTAAGATTTTCGTCACTGAAGATTTGAAGTATCAGAAGAAAGCAAATTCGGTGAAGCATAAAAAGACAAGATATTCGTCACTGAAGAATTGCTGAAGAAGGAAGAAGAAAGATCTCAAACAGGGAGAAATGTTTTAAATTCCGTAAATTAGTTTTCTCTGTTTGTAGTTATGAAATTGTAGAGATGATACATGGTATCGAGTTATAGTTGCATCTACAATTTCTGAGGAGAATTGAATTGTATATTGTAATTGAAACCTTGAATAAAAATGATTTTATGAAAACAATGTCTCAACTTGTTTTTGAGTTTAAAGTTTCAATTATATTTCAGAAAATATTAAAGATACACAATTCACCCCCCTCTTGTGTAGCCATTCGATCCTACAAGTGGTATGAAAGCTTTGTTAATAATCTTTGATATAAAATCTATACCAACTTATTTAATATCATTACTTATTCTACCTTCCTTGTTTTTAAACATAAATTAATATATGAGCATACGTTTAACTTTCTTGATTTAAGGCTCAAGTTGTTTTAAAGCTTTTAGACTGTTTAAAATTGAAAAATCTAAGGTAAGATGGCTACTGGAAATGGTAATTTTTCTTTATATGAAGGCCAAAATCTTAATCGTCCTCCTTTATTTGATGGAATACATTTTGAATATTGGAAATATAGGATGACTGTTTTTCTTCAAAGTATAGATCATAAATTGTGGTTCATGATTTCTAAATCATATACTCCGTTAACTACTCCTTATAATACTTGGACAATTACTGAAAAAGAAAATGAAACTCTGAATGCTAAGGGCTTAAATATTTTATTTTGTGCATTGAGTTATGAACAGTTCAGTAAAGTGTCGGCATATAAATCTGCTTATGAGGTGTGGCATGCATTAGAAGTTTCACATGAAGGTACTTCTCAAGTTATAGAGACTAAAATAAACATGTTGATTCATAAGTATGAACTCTTTAAGATGCATGAACACGAAAATATTTCTGAGATGTTTTCCAGATTTCTTGATATCATAAACTTTTTAAAATGTTTAGGAAAAAATTTTGAACAGAAGGATTTGGTGAGGAAAATTCTCAGATCCCTAAGTTCTAAATGGTCTCAGAAAGTAACATCAATTGAGGAATCACGAGATTTAAATATTTATACTATGAATGAACTTATAGGAAATTTAACAGCTTATGAAGTTCAATTAAATGAATCACTAAGTCACAACAAACTAAAAATGAAGAAAGAAATAGCCTTCGAAATTAATTCAGATTCTGATATATCTACTGATTCTGACGAGGATTTGATTTTGTTGACTAGGAAATTCAAGAAAGCATAGAAAGCTAGGAAACAGCAAATGAACAAAAATGATAAACCCTCAACGTCAAAATCATTGAATGACAAGAATTCTTCATCCAGAAAGTATGTATGTTACAACTGTAAGAAACCTAGACATCTTTCTCCAAATTGTCCTATGAGGAAAAATGAAAAGCAAAGTAGGACAAATCAGAAAAAGACGGCTCAAAAAACTCAGAAAAAGTTTTACAAGAAATAGGCTTTGAAGGTCACTTGGGATGACACTTCTGAAGAGTCTGAATCTGAGGAATCAGCATCAAAATCTTCACATTCAGAAGGAGAACAAGAGTTAGAAGACGTTGCTCATGTGTGCTTCATGGCAGATGAGTCTGAGGTAATATCTGATCCTGAAAGTCATTCAGATTTCAACTTTAATGAATTATTATGTGCTTATCATGCATTATTACAAAAACTTAAAGTATGTAAACTGGAAAATAAGAATATTAGAAAATCTTCATCCATTATGGAAGAAGAAAATTGTTTCCTGTCTACTACTTTAGAAAAGTTTAAATGTGATAATGAAAATCATGCTAGAGATTTGCAAAAATTTAGATTTAATGAATGTATCTTGCATGAACAAATACAGAATATAAATGCTAAAAAATTAAAGATAAAATCTGAAAATGAAATGCTGAGAAACAATATAAATGAACTTGAATTAGAGATAGAAAAATTAAAACTGAGAGAGCAAGATTTAAATTCTACCTTTGAGAAATGGAATTTAAGTCAAACTAAGTTAGACAAACTAACTAGTACCCCTGCGGTGTCTTATAAATTTGGCTTAGGATTTGATTATCCTGAATATCCTGAATCTCAAGCTAATAAAGGATTTATTAGTTACAGTTCAAGTAAATCTAAGACTAAAATTCCTTTTATTATGAAACAAGGTAATAAATATATAGAAGTAGGTACTTCAAGTGATGAATCATGCAGTAATAATATAAATCAAAGTGATTTGTCAAATTGTACTTCTAACATGACTATAAATGTTTCAAAAAATCTTGTTTCTTGTTCTAGAAATTCAGTTTCTAATGTTTCTAAAATTTCAGACAATTGTAGTAAACTGAGAATTCAGAAACTTGAGCATGTAATTCAATACACTGGTATTAGACTAATTACTCATTCTGCATGTGATAAAACAAAAAATTCTTGTGCAGAAAAAGATTTTGTATGTACAGAAAGTGTTAATACAAGTACAAAATCTTGGTATGAACTTACTGAAATGTATAAGCATGACCAAAATAAATTAACATCTGATAAAAATCTATTTGGTCTTGATTATACTACATCTGAAAACAAAAAGAATGATTGTAAAAGCAATAATGTTATATGTGAGTATGAAGCTAATGATAAATCAATAGTACTTACAACTAATAAGAATATAAATGATAATGTTAAACTATTTTTAAACAAAAAGAAGAAATATGCGTTTAATGAACTTGATCCTCAACAACATTGGGTACCAAGAAAAAGTTTTTCTTAATTTGTGTTGTAGGAGGAAACAACATCAAAATGGATCTTGGACAGTGGAGCGTCAAGTCACATGACCGGACAAAAAAGTCTATTACAAAATTTTACAAATACCATGAAAGGAAGTGTAACATTTGGAAACAAAAGCAAAGATAAAATCATAGGTATGGGCAATGTTCAAATAAATCCTACTTGTGTTATTTTGAATGTACTATATGTAGAAAACCTAGGATTTAATTTGTTGAGTGCCATAAAACTAACTGAAAATGGAAATTTTGTAGTGTTTGAAGATAATGTATGCAAAATAATTGATAAAAATACAGATGAAATTAAGTTTATTGCTAAAAGAAAAGGTTCTGTATGTATTTTATCTTTACCTTCTGGTGTAGTTGATTTAAATTCATGTTTGCTAGCTGAAACTAGTGATGCATATCTATGGCATAGAAGGATTAGGCATATAAATATGAGACTGTTACATAAACTATCTAGAAAACATTTAGTGAGAGGTTTACCAAAGATTAAATAATCAAAGAACTTTATGTGTGATGCATGTGAGTTAGGTAAACTTCACAAAAACTCTTTTAAATCCAAAACTGATATTTCAAGCAAGAGAGTCTTAGAACTTATACAGATGGATCTATTTGGACCAACAAGAATCATGAGTCTTGGTGTTAAACGGTATGTATTTGTTTTAGTAGATGACTTCTCTAGATACACTTGGGTATATTTTCTAGCATCTAAGATAGAAGTTTTTGAAAAATTTAAAATGTTTTGCAATTTTGTTCAAAATGAGCAAAGTGTCTCTATTCAAAAACTTAGGGGTGATCATGGAACTGAATTTGATAATGATCAAATGGATAACTATTGTAATGAGTATGGCATTGAGCATAGATTTTCTTTTCTAAGAGCACCGTATCAAAATGGTGTTGTTGAGAGAAAGAATAGATTACTTCAAGAAATGGCCAGAACTATGTTGAATGAACATAAGTTACCTCAAAATCTTTGGGCTGAAGCAGTAAATACAGCTTGTTATGTTATTAACAGAAGTCATTTAAGACCTCATGTTAATAAAACTCCTTTTGAAATTATGTTTAATAGGGTTCCAAAAATTTCCTATATGAAACCATTTGGATGCAAGTGTTTTATTCTTAATACTAAGGGTAAAAGGGATAAATTTCAAGCCAAATCGGATGAAAGAATTTTTGTAGGTTACTCTACTAGAAGTAAAGCCTATAGAGTATATAACAAGACTTCTAGGACTATTGAAGAAACCCTCCATGTAAGCTTCAATGAAAATTCTCTTAGAGAATCTCAATCTAAAGCTAATAATGATGATATGATCAATTTTCCAAAGGAGTTAGAGATCAATAGAGAGATTGATGATTTATCTGAGAAAATCAAAAATATGAACTTAAATGATCAAACTAATGATGAAAGTGATGAACTTTCAGATGTTGATGAGAATATTTAGGAAAATCAGAGAAATTAGCGTTATTCTTCATCACATCCCATTACTCAAGTCATTGGTAATATTAATGAGGGAGTTAAAACTAAAGCTTCAGTAAATTTAAATAGTATGTGTATGTTTGTTTCTATGGTCGAACCAAGGAATATACAAGAAGCATTATCTGATGAAAATTGGATAGTGGCAATGCAAGAAGAACTAAATCAATTCATCAGAAATGATGTATGGGAATTAGTCTCTCCACCAGAAAATCAGTCCATAATAGGTACAAAGTGGATCTTTAGAAACAAAACTAACAAAACTGGTCAAATTATAAGGAATAAAGCTAGATTAGTTGCACAAGGGTATACACAGGAAGAAGGATTAGATTATGATGAAACATTTGCTCTTGTGGCTAGGTTAGAAAGTATTAGAATATTATTGGCCTATGCTTGTTATATGGATTTTAAATTATATCAAATGGATGTAAAGAGTGCATTTCTAAATGGTTTAATTAATGAAGAAGTCTATGTAAAACAACCACCTGGATTTGAAGATATTAAAAATCCTGACTTTGTGTATAAATTGAAGAAAGCCTTATATGGTTTGAAGCAAGCACCTAGATCATGGTATGAAAGATTGTCTACTTTTTTAATAGAAAAATGCTATATCATGGGAAAAGTGGATCATACTCTATTTATTAAGAGAGATGGTAAAGATCAGATTATTGTTCAAATATACGTGGATGATATAATCTTTGGAGCAACCTTTGATAAGTTGATAGAAATATTCTCTAAAGAGATGACTAATCAATTTGAAATGAATATGATAGGAGAACTTTCATATTTTCTAGGACTTCAAATTAAGCAAATGGATAAAGGTATATTTTTAAATCAAGAAAAATATGCAGATGAAATGCTTAAGAAATTTAACTTTAATGATACAAGGATTCGAGAAACTCCTATGAGTACTACTTTAAAGTTAGATATTGATGACATAGGAAAATCTATAGATCAAAGAAAATACAGAAGTATGATTGGTTCTTTACTTTATTTGACTGCTAGTAGACTTGATATTATGTTTGCTGTGTGTGTTTGTGCTAGATTTCAATCTAATCCTAAAGAATCACACTTAATTGCAGTTAAAAGAATATTTAAATATATACAAGGAACTAAAAATTTAAGACTGTATTATTCTAAGGATAGTTCAATAGATCTTATAGGATATACTGATGCTGATTATGCAGGATCTAAATCTGATAGAAAGAGTACTAGTGGCACATGTCAATTGTTGGGAAATAATTTGGTGTCATGGTTTAGTAAAAAGCAAAATTGTGTAGCACTTTCTACTATAGAAGCTGAATATGTTGCTGCTGCACTGTGTTGCACTTAGATTCTGTGGATAAGGCAAACTTTAGAAGATTTTGGATTATCTTATGATACAACTAAGATTTATTGTGACAGTAGTTCTGCAATAAATCTTTCCAAAAATCCTATATTACATTCAAGAGCAAAGCATATAGAGGTTAGACATCATTTTCTAAGAGATAACGTAATTAAAGGAAAAATTAAATTAGAATTTGTGTCTAGTAAAAATCAATTAGCTGATATATTTACAAAACCTCTAGACGAAAATACATTATGCAACATTAGATTAAATTTAGGTATTTGTAGGCTATGTGATGTGTAAAATGCTTAAACTCCACATAAAAAGATAAATATTATTGATGATGTTGTTCACCTCATTGATATTATATACCTGTTATAAATATCTAAAGTAATATCTAAACTACTACTTAAGATACTATGTATTTATTGTAAAATCATAGTAGTATCTTATTGATTTTAAGTAATTTATCAATTTTAATAGTTTTTACGATTTTAAGTGGAAGTGTAAATGAAAAACATTAAATACTTTTGACATTTTGAAACTTTAATTAAATGTTTTCTTTGAATCAAGGAAAATGCATATGATCGTGCATAAATTTGACTTAATTGATTAAACTTGTAGAATAAGTTATATGTAACTCATCTTAAACTGTTAATCAAAAGTATAAGCTTATTGAAACTGATTCATATTCTCAGTACAATCAAGGAAGTAAAAATTGTATGAGATTTGTGTTTTATTGCATCTGTATTAATGGAATACATATATACTGTGCTTAAAATGAAAAGTGCTTACAAAGTAAAAATCTTTGAGAGTTTATTGATCAGTTTGATCACGAGCCTTTTGTACTTGAGTAGATAGGTATGTAAGGATTGTTGTCCTAAAAAAGGATTCTTTAAATCTAGCAACCTAAGGTCTTGATCAGATCTGGGATTGTTGACTGAAAGCTAATTACACGGGTACATTAGAAAGCTCTTGTATGATTCAAGCTTTTCAAACTAACTTTTTAAGAAAATTATCAATATTTACTATTTTGAAAAGAAAAAGTTGTTTCATTAATTACAGATATCTTTGAATCGCATATAGTTTATACCAATATGACTACTGATTTATTGAATCAACATTAGTACTTTTGAAAATGTTTATTTGAGATACATTCTTTTATTCTCCTTGAATTAATCGAATTGAGTTCAAAGTTGTGTTTTGATTCATATACAGTAGGAATTGATTCTGGAAATCATTTTTGATGATGTTAGGATATCTAAAGTCTCTAAAAAGAAAATGTAAAAGTATAGTTATACTTAACATCTATTGTCACTACAAGTATATTTTGTGTTTTGATTGAATATATTTGAAGTATATTTGTAGGGGGAGGATTAACAATGTCGAAAATAGATTAATATAATTTAGAATACAAATCTTAGTTAATCTGAATTAATGTCCTCTTAAAATCTTGATGAAATAATTTAAAAAGACAAATAAACTATTTTAGATTCAAAGGACAAAATGTTCAAATAGTTTACAATGTTCTCAAGATAATGTTAAGTTTAGAATGTGTGTTGTTTTCGGAACGTTTCAGTTGGAATTATCCGAAAATTGGTGTACTAATTAGACGTTATGTTAGATAAGGTAACGTGTAAAACTGCCTCTAGACAGCGTTTTACTCGTTAGGTTGGTTAACTCAACAAGTTATACTTGAATATTTCGGGTACCTTGATTGAATAAACTTTATTCAATATTTATTTAATTTCTAAACCCGACTTCTCTTCACGTTGAGTTATACGCCTAAAAACCCTATTTAAACACTTATTACACGGGGACTTAGGTTATTTGTAAACTTTGTCAAGAAAATCTTTCCCACTTGTTGCTGTTACAACCTGCGACGATGGTCTCCAAGTTCTACAAAGGTCCTGGCAGAGGAAAAGGCAAAAGCAGAAAGATGCAAAAGGAAAAGAAATAGAGAATGATGAAGTTCCACATACTTGGTTCAAGAAAATATTTCGAGTGGACAAAAGGTTAGAAGAACTTTATAGAGATTACTTCTTTTCTCAAGATATATTAGATGAAGTTAGACAAGAACTTCAACATATTGATGTAAGTATTACATACATGGGTATTTGAAGTAAATATGATAGAGAATACAGAATGAAATGTGCTGAGATTGCATTTTTGGAACAGTATGCAAAATATTTGGAAAAAGGTATAGGTTCATCAAATAGAACTTCTCAAACTCCTATAAACGGTACAAGACTACATGCATTTGAGGAAGAGCATGAATCAACTATCCCTACTCCTTTATATTCAAAACAAGTAGAATCAAATATTGCTGTAGACAAAACAAAAGTTGACAGTCTTTGAAAGGCCGTTGCAATAGAAAGTGCCTTAGAAGAATTAAAGCAGAAAACTTTTATGGAGCAATTTGAAAAGAAAACAGTAATACTTGAAAAGGAGACACAGAAATGTTATAGAAGAAGGAAAGTCAGAAAAATTATGTCTAAGGAAACAAAGTCTATTGAAAAAGGAAAATCAGATGAAAATTTATTTCCAAAGGACAATGTATGTCTAGACATTGTACCTTATTGTGCATCTGATAAACTCATTAGTTCCGAACACACTGAAACTGATGAAGATAATGAGACTTTATTTTCCCTTGCTAGAAAGCTTGAGAAGAAATCCAAGTCAAATATAAGCTCAAGTTTTTCTATTAGTACAAGTCCTGATGATGCAGAAATTGACAAATCAGAGCATCAGACACCTAACATTGAACAAGTTATTGCAGATATAATTGACAATGTTGAGGTAGTAACTAGTTCAAAGGTTGAATTGTTTGGAGTAGCAGATATTGAAATTGTTAAGACTCCAGAAGAGCTAAAAGTTAACTAGCCTTCTACGGAATCTATAGAAGCAGAGTTTGAGAATTCACAACATGAATCAATGGAATTATCTGTTGAACAAAATGAACAATTCCTGACAGATATATAGGCTGTAGAATTTGTGGAAAAATTGTACTCTGAACATTCTATAGAGTCTGAACAGATGAATGTTGAGCATATTGACAATGTTCCTAACACTGTTGAAGCTGAAGAATCAAGCTTACCTGAGCAGCTTCAAGATAATATTTTGGAAGAGGAACAACATGACATTCATTTTGAAGAAGAGGTTCTTGAAGATGAATTAAACTCTGAATCACGACTTCAGGTATCACCTTCTTTGTGTACAATATTAAAAATTCAAGGTAATACAATTCATTTTAGATCTGAAGAAGTATTGCAGAATTACAATAATCTGATTACATGTCAGATTCTGCATGCTCGTCCAATAAAATTCAGAAATTTGATGGACATAAGAGATCTGTTTGAGTTTCAAGGCCTCATTAAATTCTTGCTAGTAGGAACGAAATGGAAGCAATACACAGAGCTTATTGCAGCTTTTTATAGCAATCTGGTCAAGAATGGAAATTTTATGAAAACTCAAATAAATGAACAGGAGTTTATATTGTCTCCTGAGTTAATTTTTGAAGTTTTAGGATAAAGAATGAAGGTGTTGTTATTACCAACACATTTGACATGATAAGACAACTAGAATGAAACATTCAGTCTTTATCAAAAATTCCAGATGTATATTCTGAAATGAGATTAATGGAAAATCTAAATGCAGAGGCAAGATTTATTGCAAATATATTGCATGCAAATTTATTTCAGAGAGTTGGACACAATTTGGAAGTCAGCAGAAGCTGTTTATATGCAACTTATGGCCTGCTGAATAGAATTCAAATAAATTGGTTTGATGTATTTATGTCTCAACTACAACATATGAGTTCAAAGTTATTTTATGGTGATACTATATGTAGAATCCTTGCAAGCCAATTGACTTTATCTGACTGGCCCTTTGAAACTAAAGGCATGAGAGCATTTGGTGTCAAAGATTTACAAAACTTCCAAGCCATGCATAAACCTCAACGACAACAACAACAACAACCTGATACAGACCATATACAACAACAACGACAAAGTTATTCAGTTCAAGCAGAACAGCAAAGCCAGCTACCTCCTGACTTAGATGCAGTGCTTAACGACATCAAAAATGACATTAGGCATCTAAGAGATAAAATATGTAATGCTATAAGTGATATACTTAGGAGGGGTCGATAACTGTTTTTGTTTGTTTCTGAATACAAAATGTAAATGTAATGTTTGTATTACTTGTTTGATTCATTAAATAATACATTTTTTTGTAAATGTGTTCAATTATTATTCTTGTTTACAGAAATTGTTGTTGTAATTCTCTTATATATGTATATATATTCTCTGTAATTATCTTTTTGATTAATGACAAAAAGGGGGAGAAATATTATAAAAAGATGATTATGATCTTAATTGCATATATATATTATAATAGGAGATGCTATTGAATGGTTATTGTAATCTAACAGATGATAATTAGAAAACTGATACTTATATAATTATTGACATTTGAGAGTTTTAGTTTTGAGAGGTAAAATTTATACAAACAATAGAAATAAGCTTAAGTGAACTTAAGTCAACAAACAAGTTTGTTGAATCAAAAGTTAACCCAACGAAGGTGCTTTGTTGAGTTAAACATATTTCATAATTGATTTAATATGGTTTTGTCATCATCAAAAAGGGGGAGATTGTTGAGTATTTTTGTTTTGATGATGTGTGCTGAATGAGAATAATCATATTTGCTCAATTACTATTGCTTGTGAAAAGAAATTAAAATCATCAATTAATACAGAAAAAAACTTACTGATATAAATACTTGTCTGTATTGGATCTGAAGTTAATAACTAGTCGTTTCGTTGCATTAATTTCTCATTTAGCTAAACGTTAAGTTAACGTGTGTTTTTATTGAAAAACATGATATATTTTAATGTTATATCTTCTGTATCATGAACAGTGCACGTTTAGACAACTCGTTAAGTTAGAGTTTTGTTTGTATAGAGGTCACGTGAGAACTCGTTAAGTTAGAGGCTTAAATGTTAAAATAGGTCACGTGATAACTCGTTAAGTTAGTGAGTAAAAGAAGAGATGAACTCGTTAAGTTAGTGTTATATACGTGGTGAAATTATAAGTTATGAATGTTGTATTGTATCACGTGAGGTGCACATGTTTAACTCGTTAAGTTAACATAACTAAACACGTTGAGTTGCTATATTGAACACTAAGGCAACGCGTTAGGTTAGTGTTATAAACTTAAGTTGTTATTTTTGCACATGGTAAAATTCTTATTATAAAAACATTTGTTTATTACTGGTTCGTTGAGTTATCATAACACAACGGAAATGGTTCGTTGAGTTATCATAACATAACGGAGATGGTTCGTTGAGATAGCATAACACCACGGACATAGTTCGTTGAGTTAGCTACAGTACTTGTCACGTGAAATGGCACATGGTGAACTCGTTAATTTAGAAACATTAAGTTATATATATATACTTGTGTTACTCGTTTAGTTAACATTAAAGTAACGACTTCTTATTACACTGATGAAAAATTTTTGGATGAGAAAGTTTATTTTGCAAGAAATTTTTCAGAGATCCAAGACTAATGATTAAAGGAAATTCAAAATATAAATGTGGGTTGGAACGTGTGTGTTTTGATGAAGGAAAAAGAAAAGACGTGGAGAAGTGGAAAACTGGTAGTGATTAAACATGGAGGATATTCATGAAATGAAGATACAGTATAAAAGGCATAGAGTTCTCATTGATCAAACCATCTTTGCACACAAAAAGAAAAATCTTTTCGAGGATCAAACCATCCTTGCACACCAAAAGAAAAATCTTTTTCAGGGATCAAAAACTCCTCTTCGGGCAAAATCTCTCAAGTAGAAGAAAATTCAGTGAAGCATAAAAAGGTAAGATTTTCGTCACTGAAGATTTGAAGTATCAGAAGAAAGCAAATTCGGTGAAGCATAAAAAGACAAGATATTCGTCATTGAAGAATTGCTGAAGAAGGAAGAAGAAAGAAGAAGAAGAAAGATCTCAAATAGGGAGAAATGTTTTAAATTCTGTAAATTAGTTTTCTCTGTTTGTAGTTATGAAATTGTATAGATGATATATGGTATCGAGTTATAATTGCATCTACAATTTCTGAGGAGAATTGAATTGTATATTGTAATTGAAACCTTGAATAAAATGATTTTATGAAAACAATGTCTCGACTTGTTTTTGAGTTTAAAGTTTTAATTATATTTCAAAAAATATTAAAGATACACAATTCACCCCCCTCTTGTGTAGCCATACGATCCTACAGAACAATTAATGACCATCAACACAACGCCTTGGTATGCAGACATAGTTAATTACTTAGTTACTAGTTTAACACCTAAGGATTGGAATAGACAGGATAAGAAATTATTTTTCTCAAGAGTAAAATATTACTATTGAGAAGACCCATACTTATTTAAGAAATGTCCTGATCTAGTTTTAAGGAGGTGTGTTCCAAAAATTGAATATCCAAAACATAGTATTGGTTAAACCGATAAAAATAGAAAAACTATTATTTTAAGTATTTATTATTATTATTATATCTATTTGTACGGGAAGTTCGTTGAGTTAGGCTTAACTCAACGAGCTTACTCCGTTAAGTCTTGAGTTAGTCAACGAGCTTATTCTGTTGAGTTAACTGTAACTCAACGGAGTACGGTAGCTAAGACCGCAGATGAGAGAACAATAGTTGGTTCGGAAAATGACCCGATTACCCGCCTTAACTTAGGGCTTATTTAAACTAAAACCTAGGGTTTTGGGGGCATTATCCAGCAAATCAGTTAGAATTTAAAATAATAGAGATCAAAGCGATTCTGTGCTGTTGTATAACTCCACGATGAGGAAGATGACACCCGAGTTCTGGGAAGATGTAGTTGACACAGCATAGTTTCTGAAAGAGTTAGAGGAATGGCACACGTGGTAGAAGATCAGGAACACGACAAGAGAAAAAGAGCTACAGAAGGTAGAATCAGAACTCTTCAACTTGAGGAAATTTTTGGTTGATCTGGGTATACAAATACCCCAAATAGTAGAAACAAAAATAAGAGTAGCAACAAAAATTGCTTTAAGCAAAGAAAGAAAAATCAGGCCAAAATATAAAGTAGCCCTAGAAATAATCCAACGCAAAGCCAGATTATGGTTCAAGAAGCGCATTGCTGGTCGTGCAAGGGGTGCAATAAGGCGGCAAGAACAAGCAGAGGAACAACAAGAGGAGCCGACTGTTGAAAGACCTATTCCTGAGGAACAACAGCTAGGACCTTCAGTTCCACCATTTAAGCCGTTGGCACAAGCAACAATGATGGGGCCTTCGACTAAAGAAGAATTAAAAGAATTTCAAGCACAGGTTCAAGTTGGAAAAAACCAAGGAGAACTAGAAGATTTAATAGTAGCCAAAGCACATCTAGTGTTTGATGCACTACACCATAGGAGGGCTACAGAAAAATTGCAAGCCCACTATAAAATTAAAGTGGAACAACATCAAGAAGCTACTGCCAAAACTACTATTAGATTTGCTGTAAAAGAAGTTGAAGGCGTGCAAAGACCAACAATTATTGAAAAAATTAAACAGGAAGAGCTAGTACCTATGGCTTAAAGGCGTGCAAAGCCTTTATTTTTAGATTTAATCTCAGATGAAGAAGAGGAAGATCAGGCACAATTAATCACACGAAGGAAAGGAAAAAAGATAGTGCTTGAATGTCAAAAGGAGATTAAATTTGAAGTACCAATAGTAACAGGGCCTATGGAGCCAATTTTTATAAACCTACTATCTAATTTTGAGGAGAAGCAGGAGCAGTAGCAGCAAGAGCAAAGAGAAGAAGAAAAACAGGCTGAAATTAGTCTACAACCTGTACAAGAAGAAGAAACAGAAATTAGGGCAGAAACTGAATTACTCGTGACTCCATCCCAATCTGCCACAGAATCAAAAAGAACAGTTACAGAGCAGATTAGTAGTCAGGAGGAAGAAGAAAGAACAGAAAATGAAGAAGAAGCTGAACGAAGCCATTTGGACAAAAATGACTTTGCAGATTCCACTGAAGAACAAGAAACTCTTCAGCAATTTATGGAAAGAATTCAAGACAGAGTGAAGAGTTCTGCCGGCTCACCACCACAGACAAAAGCAAAAGAAAAAATTCAAGAATCTGCAGAACATGTTCAAATTCAGTCTATGGTAGAGGAAGATCAAGAACAAAACCCTTTGGAACAACAAAGTCACATTCCTGACCCGACTGAAACAATAGTTCTGAATGAAGTACATTTTTGGAGTTAGGAAGCTTATATTAAATACCAAGAGATTAGGGGTTATGATATTATATACAGTAGACCAGTAAATTGAGACGGAATGCAAGAAATCAAAGATTTATTTGAGTTCCAAGGTTTATTGAAGTTTATTTCTCAAGAAAGAGGGCATGTAGTGTATGAGAATCTAGTACCCTATTTTTATGTAAATTTGAGAGAAGATGGAAAATTAATTTCCAACGTGGAGGAAGTTGATGTACAGATAACACCAGAGCTTCTCCACAACATTTTTGGATTGAAGAATGAAGGATAGAAAATTTTGGAAAGTACAACTGTCGTTGAATGGACAGAACAGAAAATCAAGGATAGTTTGGCTATCAATCCTGGTGTGACTTTATTAAAGAGACTGAAGCATTTAAATGGTAAAGCACACATGATAGCTAACATTTTAATTAAGAATGTCTATCAATGACATGGCCATGATATAGAACTGAGTCAATTTGTCAAATGGGCCACGTTTGCAGTTGTAAATAGAATTCAAATAAATTGGTTTGCAGTTTTTATCTCCAAGCTGAGAATAGTAAAGAAGAAATTGTTTTATGAAGATTTAATTCCACTACTGATGGTGGATTGTATCGATTTCACTAAATGGGCATCAAAAAGAATCAAATCAAGAAACATTTCGGTGAAAGAGTATAGAAATTTTGTAGTTGCAGAGATAGCTATACCTTCTGGACGAATTACAAGAGTTGTAGAGAGAATTAATCAATTAGAGCAACAATTAGAAAAACTCTAGAAGGAAGTAGATGAACTTAGGAATAGAGACTAATTGTATTGTTCGTCTACTTGTATATAATTGTATGAAAAATGTCTAATTTGATTGTACTGTAATTGATTTATATGAATGAATATAAATTTTCAGACATACTTTTCATGTGTGTTTTGAATGTGAAATGAATGGACTATATTGAATGTTATATAATTTGTGGAACATTATGAATGAATGTTTAACAGATTTACAATTTGCTGAATGATAGGATAGATGCTTGAAAATTTCTACATGTTGCAAGGTAAAATGTAAATTCTGCATAACATAAATTGACCTACAAGTTAAATATTTGTATAATGTTCTAATTTAAATGAATTTTGATTAGAATGATACATTAATGACATACATTTAACTTTATTTCAGTTAGCAGAATGCAGAATAAAACAGAGAGGTACTTACAAGGAGTAAACTTAGAGGTTGCTAAGTGTTAACTCAACGAAGTAAGTTCGTTGAGTTAAAGGTAACTCCACGAGGTCAGTAATATAATATAAGGTCATTTCGTTGAGTCATTTGTAACTCAACGATGTTAGTCCGTAGAGTTAGCAACAGTAATCGACATTATTCCGTTGAGTTATCTGTAACTCAACGAGGTTAGTTCATGGATTAAGCAGAACGGTTATTCTTTTAACCACGAACGAAACTTCGTCGGTTAGTGGTTACCAAAATTTGAAATTAATAGTAGTACACGTACCCATAAAAAGAGGAACCACGATGCACGTTGCAAGACACGTTCTTGCAATGAGATTTATTCATTTTATGGATGTGCATTATATATATAAAACAGAATGTAATTTATGAGTTACCAACACTTTTAAAAGAAAGGAAAAAGCATTGGGGGAACTAGAAGGAGAAGTGGCTGATTCAACTTCATCCATCAACAAATATTTACTAAATGGAAAGCTTCAGACTAGTATGTAATTAATCTTCTGCTATTTATTTATGAGCACATGGACTCGTTCTCTAAGCACTAAACGATTAGTAAGAACACCTACCTAGGAATATTCAACACAGAGGCATTCTGAAATAGTTTCTGAATTGGACTTTAACGAAATTCTTTGGGGTGTAGCTAACCTTTCTTTAAAAGAGAACTTAAAGATGACTGCTCCAATAGAAAAACCATTAGGAGAAATTCTATATCCTGAATTAGTTGATGAACCTTCATGTATTCGATTGACAAACTTCGAGGGTTCATTAACTAATTCTGGATACAGAATTTCTCCTAATGGTTTTTCTACTAGAGCAGCCATCTCTACGTTCTCTTTTAAAGAAAGGTTAGCTACACCCTAAAGAATTTCGTTAAACTCTAGTTCAGAAAATGTTTCAATAATCCTCTGCGTTGAAAATTCCTAGGTAGGTGTTCCTACTAATCGTTTAGTGCTTAGAGAATGAGTCCATTTGCTCATAAATAAATAGCAGAAAATTAATTACATACCAGTCTGAAGCTTTCCATTTAGTAAATATTTGTTGACGGATGAAATCGAATCAGCTACTTCTCCTTCCAGTTCCTCCAACGCTTTTCTCCTTACTTTTAAAAGTGCTGGTAACTCGTAAATAACATTCTGTTTTATATATATAATACACATCCATAAAGTGAATAATTCTCATTGCAAGAACATGTCTTGTAACGTGCATCGTGGTTCCTATTTTCATGGGTACGTGTATCACTATTAATTTCAAATTTTGGCAACCGCTAAACTAACGAAGTTTTGTTCATGGTTAAAAGAATAATTATTCTGCTTAATCCGCGAACTAACCTCGTTGAGTTACAGATAACTCAACGAAATAATGTCGGTTACTGTTGCTAACTCCACGAACTAACTTTGTTGAGTTATAGATAACTTAACGGAGTGACCTTATATTATATTATTGACCTCCTGGAGTTACATTTAACTCAACGAACTTACTTCGTTGAGTTAACACTTAGTAACCTCTAAGTTTACTCCTCGTAAGTACCTCTCTGCTTTTTTTTTCTTTTTCATTATGCTAACTGAATTAAAGTTAAATCTATGTCATTAATGCATCATTCTAATCAAAATTCGTTTAAATTTGAACATTATACAAATATTTAACTTGTAGGTCAATTTATGTTATGCAGAATTTACATTTTACCTTGCAACATGTAGAAATTTTCAAGCATCTATCCTGTCATTTAGCAAATTGTAAATTTATTAAACATTCATTCATAATGTTCCACAAATTATATAACATTCAATAAATTCTATTCATTTCACATTCAAAACACGTATGAAAAGTACATCTGAAAAATTTATATTCATTAATATGAATCAATTTACATTACAAGTACATCATACAATTTTCATACAATTCTATACAAGTAGACGAACAATACAATTTAGTCTCTATTCCTCAATTCATCTACTTCCTTCTGGAGTTTTTCTAATTGATTAATTCTCTCTACACCTCTTGTAATTCCTCTAGAAGGTATAGTTATTTCTGCAACTACAAAATTTCTGTATTCTTTCATTGAAATAGTTCTTGATTTGATCCTTTTTTATGCCAATTTCGTGAAATCAATACAATCTACCATCAATATAGGTATCAAATCTCCATAAAATAATTTCTTCTTTACTATTCTCAACTTGGAGATAAAAACTATAAACCAATTTATTGGAATTCTATTTACAACTGCAAACGTGGCCCATTTGACAAATTGACTCAATTCTATATCATGGCCATGTCGTTGATAGACATTCTTAATCAAAATGTTGGCTACCATGTGTGCTTTACCATTTAAATGCTTCAGTCTATTTAATAAAGACACACCAGGATTGATAGTCAAACTATCCTTGATTTCTTATTCTGTCCATTCAACGATAGTTGTACTTTCCAAAATTTCCTGCCCTTCATTCTTTAATCCAAAAATGTTGTGGAGAAGCTCTGGTGTTATCTGTACATCAGCTTCCTCCACGTTGGAAATTAATTTTACTTCTTCTCTCAAACTTGCATAAAAACAGGACACTAGATTCTCATATACTGCATGCCTTCTTTCTTGAGAAATAAACTTCAGTAGACGTTGGAACTCAAATAAATCTTTGATTTCTTGCATTCCATCCCAATTTACTAGTCTACTGTAAATAATATCATAACCCCTAATCTCTTGATATTTATTATAAGCTTCTTGACTCCAAAAATGTACTTCATTCAGAACTATTGTTTTAGTCGGGTCAGGAATGTGACTTTGTTGTTCTAGAGGGGTTTGTTCTTGATCTTCCTCTACCATAGGCTGCACTTGAACATGTTTTGCAGATTCTTGAATTTTTGCTTTTGCTTCTGTCTATGGTGGTGAGGCAACAGAACTCTCCACTCTGTCTTGAATTCTTTCCATGAATTGCTGAAGAGTCTCTTGCGCTTCAGTGGAATCTGCAAAGTCATTTTTGTCTAAATGGCTTTATTCAGCTTCTTCTTCATTTTCTGTTCTCTCTTCTTCCTCCTGACTACCAATTTGCTCTATCACTATTCTTTCTGATTCTGTGGCAGATTGGGATGGAGTCACGGGCAATTCAATTTCTGCCCTAATTTCTATTTCTTCTTCTTTAGTTCTCGACCAAGCAAATGCTACTCATGGCAATGGCTCTGTTGGCTGAACTAGAGGTCCTGACTGCTGTTCCTTAGGAACAGTTCTTTCAAATTTTGATTCCTCCCGTTCTCCTGCTTGTTGCTACCGCCATATTTCCCAACTTCCACGACCAGCAATGCGCCTTTTGAACCATAATCTGGCCTTGTGCTGGATTAGCTCTAGGACTACTTCATTGTTCGGCCTGATTTTTCTTTCTTTACTAACTACAATTTTTGTTGCTACTCTGATTCGTGTCTCCATTATCTGGGGTATTTGTATACCACAATCTACTAACACTCTTCTTAATTTAAAAAGTTCAGATTTTACCTTCTATAACTCTTTTTCTCTTGTCGTATTCTGAATCTTTTGCCGCGTGCGCCATTCCTCTGATTCCTTCAGAAACTCTACTATGTCAACAACATCTTCCCAGAACTCAGGTGTCATCTTCCTCATCGTGGAGTTACACAGTAGCACGAATCGCTCTGATTTCTACTGTTCTAAATTCCAAATGGTTTGTCGGATAATGCCCCCAAAACCCTAGGTTTTAGTTTAAATAATCCCTAAGTTTAGGTGTGTAATCAGGTCATTTCCCGAACCAACTATTGCTCTTTCATCCGTGGTCTTAACTACAGTACTCCGTTGAGTTACAGCTAACTCAACGGAATAAGCTCGTTGACTAACTCAAGACTCAACGAAGTAAGCTTGTTGAGTTAAGCATAACTCAACGAACTTCCCATACAAATAGATATATATAATAATAATAATACTTAAGATAATAGTTTTTCTGTTTGTACCGGTTTAACCGATACTATGTTTCGGTCAGACCTAATTTTTTTTCGATTGAACCGATACTCAGTTTCAGTAAAACCAAAATTTTTTTACTAAAAATTTAATATAGATTTTTTTATGTTCCGGTCATACAAATGAATCTGATCGGTTGAACCGCAACGATTTTTATATTAAAATATATATATATATTTTTTTTATCTACATAAAAAAACTAATTTCTTACTAAGTAAAGCTCGAGTAGTCCTCTAGTCTAACTTCTTCTATAATTCCAAAGGAGCTTTTTGGTATTTTCAGAATAGGTCTAAGTCTTTGTCCATTTACTTTAAATATATTCTGATTTTTAGAATTTTCTATTTCAATAGCTCCATAAGGATAAATATTTCGAACTATGTAAGGTCCTGCCCATCTAGATCTTAATTTTCCTAGATGGTTATGGAGTCTAGCCATATAAAGATATACTTCTTGTCCTATTTCAAAGATTTTTAGAATAATTTTCCTATCATGCCAGAATTTCATTCTCTTTTTCTCTTACAATCTTCGAATAAGCTTCATTTCTAAATTCTTCTAATTCAATCAATTGCATTTTTCTATTTTCAGAAGCTTGATTTAAATTAGTGTTTAGAGTTTTTAATGCCCAATAAGCTTTATGTTCTATTTCAGCAAGTAAATGACAACTTTTTCCATATATTAGCCTAAAAGGTGACATACCTAAGCTTGTCTTATAAGCAGTTCTATAAGCCCAAAGTGCATCTAGCAATCTATTAACCCAATCTGTTCTAGTAGGATTTACTACTTTTTCTAAGATTAATTTAATTTGTTTGTTTGCACTTTCTACTTGTCCACTTGTTTGCAGAGGATATGATGTTGCAATTTTGTGGTTTACTCCATATTTCTTCATTAAGGCTTCAAAACTTCTATTACAGAAATGAGTTCCTCTATCACTGATAATAACTTTAGGTATTCCAAATCTGGCAAATATATTGGTTCTTATAAATTGTATTACCACTTTCTTGTCATTAGTTTTTGTAAGAATAGCTTCTATCCATTTAGATACATAATCCACCCCCAACAATATGTAATTAAATTGATTAGACATAGGAAATGGACCTATAAAATCTATTCCCCACACATCAAAGATTTCAACCTCAACAATAGGATTAAGAGGCATCATATTCCTCTTTGATATTCTTCCTATTTGTTGACATCTTAAACAACTTAAGCAATATTTATGAGCATCTTTGAATAGTGTTGGCAAATAAAATCGACATTGCAGAATTTTCACAGCAGTTTTCCTTGAACCAAAATGCCCTTCACAAGCTTGGTCATGACAGAAAGACAATATGCTCGGATATTCAATTTCTAGAACACACCTCCTTAAAACCATATCAGGACATTTCTTAAATAAGTATGGGTCTTCCCAACAGTAATATTTTACACTTGAGAAAAACAATTTCTTGTCCTGTCTATTCCAATCCTTAGGTGTTAAACCAGTAACTAAGTAATTAACTATGTCTGCATACCAAGGTATTGTGTTGATGGTCATTAATTGTTCATCAGGAAAATTATCCTTAATTTCAATATTTGATTTTTCTATTTGTAATCTTGATAAATGATCTACTACTACATTCTCACAACCTTTTTTATCTTTAATTTCTAGATCAAATTCTTGTAATAATAATATCCATCGAATCAATCTAGGCTTAGTTTCTTTTTTCTTTATTAGATGTTTTAGAGCTGAATGATCCGTGTATACTATTACTTTAGCTCCAATTAGATATGATCTAAACTTTTCTAAAGCAAACACAACAGCTAATAATTCCTTTTCAGTAGTTGTGTAATTAACTTGAGCATCATTTAAGGTTTTGCTTGCATAATGAATAACTCTAGGAGATTTTTCTATCTTCTGTCCCAACACTGCTCCTATAGCAAAATCAGATGCATCGCACATTAATTCAAATGGATGGCTCCAATTAGGTACTTGAATTATAGGAGTTGAAATTAAGCTAGTTTTAAAGTTGACCCACAATTTACAGTTGATACTTCATATCTATTAGGTCTTCCTATATTCCATTCTTCTCTAGTTATAGGATTTCTTATCAAAATATCAAGTAATAGACTTGCATACCTTGGTCTGGTCCTGTATATGATTAATCCTTCATCCATCCCCATAACATGATCTATTCCTTCTAATGTATTGGGTGGAATTCCAGTAGTTTCTTTCATATTCAGATATTCATGGGTAATTGAACTACGATTAAATGACTTCCATATGAATCCATCTCTAATCTTAGTCATTTTTGCAGCTTGTAGTCCCTGAAAATATTTTTCTCTAACACAGTCTTTAATTTCCTTTGATACACAACACAACTTGCAACTTAACGACAGTTTAGAAATGTACTAAATTAACATTAATTCACTGAAATTAAGCAGATTCTTTAATTAAAGCATATAACAGTGCAATTATAACATAATGGCTTAATTCTCATATGATAAGCTAAATATTATGCAATTAACCATCATTTAAACGTTAATATTATGCACTTTTCATTCTAAACACTTCCCCATACCTAAATTTTGCTAGTCCCTTAGCAAACTAAGATCTAATTAATTGGTCTTTCTAAAATTGCTAGAATTAATTCTTCCCTTTTTTTCTTCTGTTCAACATAAGAACTAGTATTATTATAGAGATATTCTATATGTTTCAGCAATCAACCTGCAAATATACTTAGAATATATGCAAATTACATATAAAGTATATCATCATCACATAGGTATTAATTATATTATTGTTTGTTCTTCTTTTCATCATCTGCCATCCTGAATTTTCCAACAAGATTTCTAGAAGAAATTTCAACAACATATGAATCAAAGTACAATCCAATTCAATATGATTAAGACAAGTAGAATAAAGAATTGTATCTCCATTAAAACAACTTCAAAAGTCAATTCTTAGATTCATATTTCAGCAATTCTAGATAATAGAAAATATACTCAATTCATAAGATATCTGTATTTCACAAAACACTTGTATCTTTTCAGAACAGTATATGTATTTTTTTTGTACTTTAAAAGTTAATTTAACAAGCTTAAATCATACAAGAGCTTTCTAATGTATCCATGTAACGAGCTTTCAGTCAACAATCCCATATCTGATTAGGATCTTAGATTGCCAGATTTCAAAAGTCCTTTTTCAAGTCAACAATCCTTACATACCTATCTGCTCAAGTACAAAAGGCTCGTCATCAAACAAGTCAATAAACTCTCAAAGTTTTTTTTTTCTTCTTCTTTTTTATTTTTTTTTATTTTTTTTTCAATCACAACAAACACATTAATCACATACTATATATGTATGTATTTCATTAATACAAATGCAATAAAACACTAATCTCATATAGTCCTGCTTCTATCATTTACTGAAAATATAAATCCATAACAATAAGCTCATACTTTTTCTGTAGTTTAATAAGATCTACACATAAATCATTCTACAAGTTTAATTAGTCAAATTAAATGTATCTTTAATCATATGTGTTTCATTTAATCTAGAATTCATATTTCAGCTCCTTTAGGACTTTAGATAATTTTTTTTTTTTTTTAAGCATTCTGATTTCATTCTAAAATCGTGAAACTGTTAAACTCATGAAATTCAGAAAAAAACATAAAATACTATATCTAGATTTGCATAAATAGTAAATTCTATAGCATCTTATATAGCCTTCTAAATATAACATTCAAGTAGTTACAATTTATAAAAAATTTACAATCTCAATTATCGGATAGTTACAACAAGTTCATTAAAATTTTCACTTTCCACAAAACTTTGTAGTACCATTTTAATTCCTTTAGTTAACAAACTTACATGGTTGTTACTTTAATTACCTCCCCCCATACCTACATTTTGCATTGTCCTCAATGTAAAAGATTTGACAATGAATACAGTAATTGTAGCAGACATGAATACAGATTCATTGATTTAGCACCTAACTCAATGAATGAGTTTAAATCTAAATTCAGGATAAGTAATCAATTACATACCTTGTTTCATTTGTATCTTCTTCTGCATATTCCAATTTTTGATTCTGAAAAACTTTTCATTCACAGATAAAAGCAAAATATATAACAAAATAACATTTAACAGATATTGATAAATCATTGTCTTGTGTGGAACCCAGGCTCCTATGCCTTTGGTGGCTCACAAACAAGCTAATTGGTTTCCTAGAACAGATACCAACAAACTGGATTGATATTTTATTTTATTTTCTTTATAAAATAAAAATGAAAACTACATTTTTTTTTTCTAAAAATAAATGCAGAATACACACAACATTAAACACACAAAATCATAGCTTAAGAACATGATTGAAAAGTAGAAACAAATGGAATAAACATGTCAATCCAAGCAAACTTTTTAGGCATAATTCTTCTTGCTATTAATTTTGTTTTAATGTAGTTCTTATTCCTTCTTAATTTGTAAACGTGTAATATATTATAAATTCCAAATACAAGTGTATTACCAATAATGATATGAAATGCAGAAAGGAATCATTTTCAGTTCCAGGGTAATGTTGCAGTTTCTATTTCTACATCTATTTCAATATATTCCTCTTCCCACTTCCATTCATTTATGTCTTTCATAATCCATATTTGAAATTTCATCAATTCATCCCACCATCTTTTCAGACAGAAAGTAGGATCATCATATTCATTATACCACATTCCTATTTGAATTTTATCAAATTCTGTAGATGGTGGTTTAGCTATTTCTCTCGGTATAGGTAATATTTCTATAAAATCATCATAATTGTCTATGCTCACTATGTATAAATTAGATCCAAATGCTATTGATATATCTGTGACTAGATATACATATCCATCAAGTGTGACATGTATGTTGTTAGTTAATTAATGATTTATGTCCTAGATATATCATAGTGTTTTCAGTCCACGATCTATTCAGAAAATTATACACATTCAAGCATAAATCTTCATCCCAATTTCCTATAGGTCTCCAATAATATAATTTTTCAGGAATGGTAGAACTTTTATCAGAAAATATTAAAGCTGACCCACAATTTACAGTTGGTACTTCATATCTATTAGGTCTTCCTATATTCCATTCTTCTCTAATTAAATGATTTCTTATCAAAATATCAAGTAATAGACTTGCATACCTTGGTCTAGTCCTGTATATGATTAATCCTTCATCCATCCCCATAACATGATCTATTCCTTCTAATGTATTTGGTGGAATTCTAGTAGTTTATTCCATATTCAGATATTCATGGGTAATTGAACTACGATTAAATGACTTCTATATGAATCCATCTCTAATCTTAGTCATTTTTGCAACTTGTAGTCCTTGAAAATATTTTTCTCTAACACAGTCTTTAATTCCTTTGATACACAACACAGCCTGCACAGATCTTTAGTTGACAAGTTACTCAGTACTTCCCTTAATGCATCCAAGTGACCTAGGGGTTTAAAGGCTTGCTACACATGCTAAGTGTAGTCGTGATCCATACGAAAGTGGCCTAGTTTAGATTTTTGTGAATTTGTTATTTGCTTTTGTTTGCTGTCCTAAGTGTTTTTAATGGCTATTTACTTCTTTTAGATATAGTTCTTTGCTAAGGGACTAGCAAAGGCTAGGTATGGGGGTGTGTAAAGTCAAGATTTGTGCATTTTATTATATGTTAAAGCATGCATTTTTTGGATTTCAATTGCATATCACATGATATTTATATAAGATTACATGAAAACTATATTTTTATGCTATGCATGTTTTTATGTATTAAAATGTAATTAATGCACAAATTTACCTTTAATAAAATTAATGTCAAGTTACTAGCCCATATGTTGACACTTAGTTGTTGGGGATAAACCATTTATCACACATTTCAATTGCACACATGCATAACGTAAGTGTTATATATGCTTTTCAATTGAATATTATTATTGACAGAAATCATTGGTATGATGTAAATAATAAGTCCCATTTTATTGATGGTTAAAATCAAGATCTAATATCAATTTTTATTACATCTATTTTATGTTCTTGTTATGTGCTAAGTATTCTCCAAGTTTCATTTTAATAGGTGGCATCTATTGGAGCTTAAAAGATGAATTAATCTTCACCATTGGATGGAGATTTTAAATCTTATATGGTTGGATTAATCCCAGCCATTGGATCAAAACTTACCCTTAATAAAAAGGACCATGAGGATCCATGCAAGGCATCTCTCCAATTCGGGCAACTCCATTCACGCAAGGGTTGTAGCCATTTCTTCCATTCCAACGCCGAGAGTGGAGGTGGGCGGTCGTTTCCAGCAATTCTCCATCATTTCCAGCAGCCTCCCTTCTCTTCCAAGGACGTGGACCAGCTAGTTTCCCAAGAATGGTGAGCATTTCTACGTCTTCCTCCTCCATTGAAGATATTTTCTCCTTTTTCAAGGCAGAATCTTAGGCATAAGGAGCTTCACGGGTGGTTATACGGTGGATTGGTGGAGAGAAGCCATGCCAGAACGTTCAGAAATAAAGGAGGACATGTTTTACAGTGGATAGTGAATAGATAGCATGAGTTTGTTGCTTTGGAGACTTAAGGACGTGCAACTTGCTTCTTCCATCGCATACCTAGGCGGATCCCTTCAAAAACGCAATCCAGAAGTGGTGACAGTCTTGTGGAGAACTAATTGAAGTGGTATACAACCAAATAGGAGGCATATGCGAGGAACCAAGTGAAGACTTCACAGTAAAATGGAGAGGAGAGATCCTCATACACATTTCTTTGTTGTTATTGCCTATATGTATGAGTATTGGACGTGTGTGGATATATGGAATTCCATGTTTGTTTTATTTATTTACTTGTTTATTTTATATTGCAAAAGTTATTTCGATATTGGATGATGGTTAATATGGTTTTTCAATGTTTATATGTGAATATCATAGTTATAGATCTAGTGTTTGAAGAAATAGTTGTGTATATAAATGTAGAAATTCATGTACAGAGTTTTATCCATTTTGTTTAATTGATTTCTATCAGCTCTGATGACGGTTTTGATCAAATCTTGAGGCAATCTCATATGGTTTTAAGTCTACTTTCCAACGGATGTTATTTCATAATTTTTGGATGTCGTTTGAGTGGTTTTCACGAATTAATTCTCAATAGGTGCATCTGACCTGGAATGTAGGTTCACACAGAGATTTTGCGCATTTTTGATCATTGATTTCTTTGAGTACATATCAAGTTTTCATGATTTATAAATTGGGTTTTCAAGATGAAGAAGTCAATTTGCGATGAGATTTTATTTCACACCATTTCGTAAAGATTCCAGAAAGTTATGGATTTTCTTGTAAAGATGTGTGTTTTGTGATTTGATATCCGCATTTTATGCTCTCTTGGTAGATTTGTTGTCAATAACTCTTAGCTTTGAATTAGACCATGAAATTATGCTAGATTTTAGATCTTTAAAAATCCTTTCCAAATTGTATTTTTACGTGAATTTTCAGTGTATATTTTGGAAGGAATAAGTTTTACAATTGGAAGCCATTTCTGTAATTTTGAGAGCTATAATAGAGTTATAGGTGAGATTGATTTGGAGTTGATTTTTGTTTGTATATTCGTGTATTTGTTCCAATTTAACTTTTAACCTTAAGTCTAACCATTGTTTAAATAAATTAAGATGCAAAGAAATTTTTATAGTTGTTTTAGGATATTAATCAAACAATCAATCTAATAAAAGTCATTTAGACAAACTCCCTATGGAAATGACCTGTACTTGCACTACTTAATACAATAAGGCACCGTGGGCTTGCGGTTATATTATAAATGAAAAACTTGTGCTTTTAACGACACATGTTTCAACCCTACAATAGGTTAAACCGATACTATATTTTGGTTGAATCGACAATTATACATAATATAAAACCTTCTTTTTTTTATACATAGATATTTACGTAATAGGACCTGAGTAGTCCTCCACTCTTACTTTTTCTTCAATTCCAAATGAACTTTTTGGAAATTTAAGAATAGGTCTAAGTCTTTGTCCATTTACTTTAAATATATTATGATTTTTGAGATTTTCAATTTCAATAGCTTCATAGAAATAAATGTTTCAAATTATGTATGGTTCAACCCATCTAGATTTTAATTTCCCTAGATGGTTATGAAGTCTAATCATGTAAAGATATACTTTTTTTCCTATTTCAAAGGTTTTTGGAATAATTTTCTTATCATGCCATAATTTCATCTTTTCTTTTTTTATAGTTCTCGAATAGGCTTCATTCCTAAATTATTCTAACTCGATTAATTGTATCTTTCTATTTTCAACAGCTTGATTTAAATTCAAAACAAAGTTCGAAAAACATTAATTGATTTAAGGAAGACATCAATTGATTTAAAATTGAACAAGGTATGTATATCAATTACCTTTCATTTAATAGTATTCTTGTATAATTCATTGAGTTATGTACTAACTCAACGAACTAAGTCCTTTAACTTAATCACTAATTCAACGAACTCAATTTATCATGCCTGCTATCATGAAATGCATATTCTACTAATTTGTTACATTAAGGATAATGCAAAATGTAGGTATGGGGGAGGTAATTAGATCAAATTAAACCTTGTCATTTTTAGGAAATAGGATTGTTTTGTAGTATTAAAAACATTACTGAAACCTTACAATATTTTTTTGAAACCTTCCAATATTTTTCTAAAACTTTTCAATATTTTTTTGAAACTTTCCAATATTTTTCTAAAACCTTTTGATATTTTTCTGAAACCTTCTGAAAATTTACTAAAACCTTCCGAAATTTTATACTAAAATTTTTGAAACCTTCCTACATTGCTCAATTGAAGAGAGGAAATCATTTTCCATGTATTTCACTTCAATAGAGATGAAAAATAATTTCTAGCTATCTTTGAATAGTTTCCACCACTATGTATTTTTATCTTTATAATGAGGTTAATCAAGGCAATTAATAGAAGTAGGATCATCCCATAATACTATTGGGGCAAGGTACTAAATTTGTCTATCTGGGAATTCTTTCCAAATTGAGATATATTCAGTTTTTATCTCCAAATTGAGAATAGTAAAGAAGAAATTATTTTATGGAAATCTGATTCCACTACTGATGGTGGATAGTATTGATTTCATGAAATGGACATCCAAAAGGATAAGATCAAGAGCCATTTCAGTAGAAGAATATAGAAATTATTCTGCTGCTGAGATATCTATACCTTCTGGAGGCATTATAGGAGCTGTAGAGAGGATAAATCAATTAAAGCAATAATTAGAAAAACTCCAAAAGGAAGTAGATGAACTTAGGAAAAAGGACTAATTGTATTGTTCGTCTACTTATACTTGTATTAAAAATATTTGACTGATTGTAAATGTAAATTATTCATATTAATGAATGTTTGAATTTCAGATGTTTTTCTTTTACATTCGTGTTTGAGAATGTTTGAACAACAAGATGATTCTGAATTAATGTTTGTTAATGAATGATATACATGTTTAAAGCATTACAATACTGTGTAAAAGATTTACAAATTTTATGAATGACATGGTTAAATGCACGATAATTGGTTAATGCTTGAATATATTTGCATGCTGCAAAGTAAAATGTAAATTCTGCATAACAGGAAATAAATTGTAAGTTAAATATGCATATAATGTTCATATTTAAAGGAGTTTTAATTAGAAACAACATTATGACATGTATTTAACTTTAATTAAGTTGACAATGTAGGAGAGAAAAAAGTATAGAAGTTAAAACAGAGAGTGAGTATTAGAAAAATTTTACTAAGTGTTAACTCAACGAACTTAGTTTGTGGAGTTACGCTTAACTCCACGAGGTCAATATTAATATATAGGTCACTCCGTTGAGTTATCTGTAACTTAACAAAGTTAGTCTATGGAGTTAGAAACAGTAACCTAAACTAGTCTATTGAGTTAACTATAACTCAACGAGGTTAGTTCATGGATTAAGTTGAATGATAATTCTTTTAGCTACGAATGAAACTTCGTGGGTTTAGCAGTTACTGAAATTCGAAATTAGAAGTGAACATATAACCATAAAAATAGGAACCACACTACATGTTACAAGACACGTTCTTGCAACGAGATTCATTTGCTTTATGGACGTTGTATTGATTGTGAAAGGTTAGATCACACAACTGGTCACCTGCAACGACGCTAGAAATGCTTCTTCTTGGGTTTTGTTAACTTCTATTTTTAAACTTGTTTAATTTGTCTTTATGCTTATATCAATAATTACTTTTAGAAGTCAACTAACAACCTTTCACACAAATTAGATATTAATTCTAATTTGTATTTTAACTACAAGTGCACAGTGCATATTGTATTTGTGTGCAAGTACAGGTCGATCCCATAGAGAATAGAGTAAGAATTGTATACTATTCTATTTTTTTTATATTAGACTTAATGTGTTCAGTAATTACTCCGTTGAGTTACAGTTAATACAACAGACTAAGTTCGTGGAGTTATAGCTAACTCAATGGACTAAGTTCATGGACTTAAGTTAACTCCACGAGCCTATCTTTCCAGTTAAATATTGTTAATTACAAAGGAATTCGGCCAACCATTGGGCGGTTCCACAAATTGTAAATAACATCAATTAAGCTCTTTAATGCTAGTTAAGATTAGATTTATCATTAAGCAATACTAACATTCAGATATTTCAAATAGTAACTATTAAAATCTTTAAGTATCTAGAATGAATCAATTTTAGTAAACTGTAAAACTATTTTCTATTTTCTGAATCAAACAAGCATAAAACACTTACAATACTGATAATGATACATTAATCACGATACAAAACAAACAATACAACACTTAAATACTAAATGTAAACATAGATAAGTTGTTGTTTTTGGTATTTTTGTTTTGATATGTTCTTGAAGATGAGCAAAAGATGAAATGTAAAAATCTCTATCGATAGTAAATACTTCCGTCACTACATGCGACACGATTACACCACTGACAACTTAATCACTTACAATCCTATCTCCTCTCCCTATAGAATCGCAAGTCCAGAATTGCAAGATGATCTCCTCTTTAGCATACTGGCATCAACTCAAAACCAAGGCTTGAAGCTTTACGATCTCCTGAGATATGAGTCGGTGCTTGGTGAAAATGGTTTCCCTTCCTACGACGCAATCACTCCTCACAGTGGTTGTCAGGCACCGTGTTTGGCTCGGAATCGACTCAACATCAGGAAAGTATCATCACAAACCTCCGATGGTTGGTGATTATGGTGATTTTGGTGATGATGTGGAGTTTCAGTGAACTTTCAATGTTGCCTGCAATTAGCGCGGTCCTCTACCTCTACTCACACCGCCCACTACACTTTCTTTATTTTTCTCCTCTTCTTTTATATTTCTTTCAATAGTAACTACTTCTGCTTAGATGATCGGTTGGATTTCCTCCATTCATATCAACGATAGTGATTTCTTCTTTTTTCCACGAGTGAATTCCTACGTGATACGTGCAATCGTGGTTTTCCTTTGTATGTCCTGTTTCTGTAACTGCTACATTGGCATATTAGTCTTCAGCTTAGTCGAACACTTATCTTTTAAGTCTTGTAAAAACTCAAACACTTATCTATAACTCTTCAAGTTTTTACACCTGCAAAACACGTGACTGAACATAGAAAACTTATCTGTTTGTTAGTCATTTTATAAAACTCAAACAGTTATCTAATAAAGACTCGAACAGTTATCTATCCATACGTATCAAAACTCGAACAGTTATCTAACTCTTCAATTTTCATTACCGAACGCACATGGAAAACACATGATAACCTAGAACATTAAAAACACATGTGTAGATAATTTCTAACTTAATGAGTTCAGATACTTACAAACCTAACTATCCAATGCTTAGATGTATTTCAGATAGTTAATAAATAACTTACAAACATTCACTTAAGTCATACATTAAGGTTTCAACACGTGTATTCCAAGAAATAATAAAATATTCGTTTAAAACATACTGTTCGGTGCCTTAAACATAACTCTCCGAAATAATAGAAAATTCGGATACTTAAGAATTTCACAACCTACAATTCACTGATAGTTCAAAAATGTACTTAATTAATGTTAATTCCTTGAATTTATGCAAATTCCTTCATTAAAGCATATAACATTACAATTATAACATAATGGCTTAATTCTCATACGATAAGCTAAATATTATGCAAACTATGCTCCTGTGTGGAACCCAGGCTCCTATGCCTTTGGTGGCTCACAAGCAAGCTAGTTGGTTTCCCAGAACAGATACCAAAAAACTGGATTGATATTTTTTTTTTCTTATAAATAAAACTACAACTAAAAAAAAAATTCCTTTTCTTTTTTTTTCTTTTTTTTTTCTATATGTATTTCAATATATTCCTCTTTCCACTTTCATTCATTCAAGTCTTTTATAATCCATATTTGAAATTTCTTCAATTCATCCCACCATTTTATCAAACATAAAGTAAGATCATCAT
This sequence comes from Cymodocea nodosa, assembly GCA_036874045.1. Taxonomy (NCBI): domain Eukaryota; kingdom Viridiplantae; phylum Streptophyta; class Magnoliopsida; order Alismatales; family Cymodoceaceae; genus Cymodocea; species Cymodocea nodosa. The sequence goes on along the minus strand of CM072342.1, from coordinate 12,665,785 downwards.
ATTCATTGTACCACATTCCTAATTGAATTTGATCATATTCTAAAGTTGGTGGTTTAGCTATATCACTCAGTATAGGTAATATTTCTATGAAATCATCATAACTGTCTATGCTTACTATGTATGAATCAAATCTATATGCAACTGATATATCTGTGACTATATATATATATCCATCAAGTATGACATGCATGCTATTAATTAAAGCTTTCTACCCCAGATATATCATAGTATTTTCAGTCTAAGATCTATTCATACATACTTAAGCATAAATCTTCATCCCAATTTCCAATTGGTCTCCAATAATATAATTTTTCAGGAATGGTCGAATTTTTATCAGAAAATGTTAAAGCTGACCCAAAATTTTCAATTGGTACTTCAAAACTATTAGGCCTTCCTATATTCCATTCTTCTCTTGTGATAGGATTTCTAATCAAAATATCAGGTAACAGAATTGCATACCTTGGTTTGATTCTATAAATAATCAATCCTTCATCCATCCCCATAATATGATCTACTCCTTCTAATGTATTGGGTGGAATTCCAATAGTTTCTTCCATATTCAAATATTCATAGCTAATTGAACTACGATTAAATGACTTCTATAAAAATCCATCTCTAATCTTAGTCATTTTTGCACTCTGTAGTCCATGAAAATATTTTTCTCTAACACAGTCTTTAATTTCTTTTGATACACAACACAATCTGCATAGATCTTTAGCTGACAAGTTACTCAGTACTTCCCTTAGTGCATCCAGTGGTAATTTCATCAATTCCATCTGTTGTGATTCTATATAACACAAACAAACATTTAACAGAGACAAACTTAACATAGCTACTTACACACCCTCGTGGAGTTAGGTCATAACTCAATGGACTAAGTTCGTTGAGTTAAGTAATAACTCTACGATATTACTAACTATAATTAAACTTACATTCTTTTTTCTTTTTATATTTTTCTACTTACTATATTATACATAGTTACTTCCGTTATACTACTTCATTCAGCTTCCCTCCCATAGGAGGTATCAATTTCATTAACAGTTCTATTGACAGGGTTAGGTACTGCTTGCATTGGCAATCCTCTAGTAGGTCTAACTTTCATTGATTCCTTCTATCTAAGAGGAATATTTCTATTCATATTTTGATTTTGAATTGGAGCATTTCCAAATACAAGATCTAGACGATTATTTAATTGTTGGATTATCTTTTCTAATTTCTCTATTCTAGATCTTGTTCAATTAACGTTTCATCACTTATATTTTTGTTATTTATATTTTCTCCTCCTTGGAAATTGTTGTTTCTCTAAGATAGATTCGGGTGATTTCTCTAATTAGGGTTATAAGAATTTTCAAAGTTATCTTTCTAGTTTCTAGCATAAATAATATCTAAATCATTAACATTGGCATTCTTTTCTGCTAACTTTTGATTTAATGATAACTCTTCTATTTTCTTTGTTAATTCAGTTAATTTAACTTCAAGCATAGAACTTGAATCTATTTCATGCATTCCCCTTGGCAATATTTTTTTATCTGTAATAGCTTCAGCCGAGTTTTCCCACTATGCAATTCTTTTTGCAAAGTTTTCTAAGTATGCCCATGCTTCTTCACTACATAGTTTTAAAAATCCATTCTAACAAGTAGATTCTAATAAAGATTTCGTTGAAACATCTATGCCCTCATAAATTATACCTATTGTGCTTTACTCATTGCATGATGTGGACATTGAGTCAGTAAATCTTTAAATCTTTCAAAATATTTCCAGAATGATTCTCCCTATTTTTGGCTACACATTAATATTTCCTTTTTCTTTTTAATCATTTGATGAGTCGGATAATATTTTTCTAGAAAAATAGAGTAAAATTCAGTCCATGTAGAAATTGAATTAGGTAACAGAGTATATAACCATCTCTTAGGTGTGCATTTTAAAGCAAAAGGGATATATATAAGTTTAATAGCATCTATACTTATGTTCAGTATTTTCATCATTTGACAAACTTCGTTAAATTCTCTAAGGAAATAATAGGCATCCTCTCTTTCTAATCCATGAAAGTGTGGCAATTAACTAATATAATTAAATTTCAATTCAAACATATCTCCCTCAAAGTTTAGCAATCAAATACATGAAGGTTCATCAACTAATTTAGGATACAGAATTTCCTCTAATGGTTTCTCTACTGAAGCATCCATATCTTCGTTCTCTTTTAAGGAAAGGTTAGCTACACCCCTAAGGATTTCGTTAAAGTCCAATTTAGAAAGTATTTCAGTATGTCTCTGTGTTGAATAATCCTGTGTAGGTGTTCTTACTAATTGTTTAGTGCTAGGAGAATGAATTTATGTACTCATAAACTCTTAACATAAAGTAAAATAACAGAAGATTAATTACATACCAGTCTAAAGCTTTATATTCAGTAAATAGTTGTTGTCGAATGAAGTTGAATCAGTTGCTTCTCCTTCTAATTCCCCAACGAATTTCCTTTTCTTTCAAAAGTGCTGGTAACTAGTAAATAACATTTTGTTCTATATTTATAATGCATGTCCATAAAGCAAATGAATCTCGTTGCAAGAACGTGTCTTGTAACGTGTAGTGTGGTTCCTATTTTTATGGATACATGTTCCACTACTAATTTCAAATTCCAGTAACCGCTAAACCCACGAAGTTTCATTCGTGGTTAAAAGGATAACCATTTAGCTTAATCCACGAACTAACCTCGTTGAGTTATAGTTAACTCAACGGACTAGCTTCGGTTACTGTTGCTAATTCCACGGACTAACTTTGTTGAGTTACAGATAACTCAACGGAGTGACCTTATATTATATTATTGACCTCGTGGATTTAAGGTTAACTCAACGAACTTACTTTGTTGAGTTAACACTTAGCAAATTTCTAAAACTTACTCCTCGTATTGACTTCTATATTTTTTCTCTCCTGCATTTTTTTCAACTTAAATAAAGTTAAATACATGTCATTAATGTAGTGTTCTAAATAAAACTCATTTAAAACTAAACCTTATATGCATATTTAACTTGTAGTTCATTTCATGTTATGTAGAATTTACATGTTACTTTTCAACATGCAGATATATTCAACATTAACCAATTATCATGCATTTAATCTTGTCATTCATAAAATTTGTAAATCTTTTAAACAGTCTTGCATCTTGTTCAAACTATTATATAATATTCAATATAGTTCATCCATTACATCATTCTCAAACACGAATGAAAAATACATCTGAAAAAACATACATTCATTTATACGAATAGTTTACATTACAATTAATCAGATATTTTTCATACAAATATAAGTACAAGTAGACGAACAATACAATTTAATCTTTTCTCCTAAGTTCATCTACTTCCTTCTAGAGTTTTTCTAATTGCTGCTCTAATTGATTTATCCTCTCTACAGCTCCTATAATGACTCTAGAAGGTTCAGCAATCTCTATAGTAGCATAATTTCTATATTCTTTTATTGAAATGGTTCTTGATTTTATCCTTTTAGATGCCCATTTCATGAAATCAATATTGTCCACCATTAGTACTGGAATTAGATCTCCATAAAATAATTTCTTCTTTACTGCTCTCAACTTGGAGATAAAAATTGTAGACCAATTAACCTGAATTTTGTTCACAACTGCATATGTGGCCCATTTAACAAATTGACTCAGTTCTATATCATGGCCTTGTCATTGGTAGACATTCTTAATCAAAATGTTAGCTTTCATATGTACTTTGCAATTTAAGTGCATCAGTCTATTTAACAATGGCACACCAGGATTGATAGCTAAACAATCCTTTATTATTTGTTTTGTCCACTCAACTACAGTTGTGCTTTCCAGAATTTCTATTCCTTCATTCTTCAGTCCTAAAATGTTGTGGAGAAGCTCTAGTGTTATATGTACATCAGCTTGCTCCACGTTGGAAATTAATCCACTTTCTCCTTCTCTTAAATTTACATAGAAGCAGGGCACTAGATTCTCATATATTACATGCCCTCTCTACTAAGAAATAAATTGTAGTAGACCTTGGAACTCAAATAAATCCTTAATTTCTTGCATCCCATCCCAATTTACTAGTCTATTGTAAATGATACTATAACTCCTAATCTATTGATATTTATTATAAGCTTCTTGACTCCAAAGTGTATTTCATTTAAAACTGTTGCTTTAGTCGAGTCAAGAATGTGAATTTGTTGCTCTTGAGGGGTTTGTTCTTGAATTTCCTCTTCCATTTGCTGAACTTGAATTGGCTAAAAATGCTCTAGAGATTCCTGCATTTTTGCTTCTGCTTCTGTCTGTGGTGGAGAGTCGACAAAACTCTCCACTCTGTCTTGAATTCTTCCCAAAATTTGTTGAAGAGTTTCTTGCTCTTTAGTGGAATCTATCAAGTCATTTCTTTCTTGTTCAATATGCACTTGTTCAGCTTTTTGTTCAGTTTCTTCTTCTTCTTCTTTCTCCTAACTACTAATCTGCATTGTCACTGTTCTCTCTAATTCTATGGTAGATTAGGATGAAATGACGGGAAAATTAGCTTCTACCTAAATTTTTGTTTGTTTAAACTATAGATTAGTTTCAGCCTGATTTTCTTCTTCTTTTTGCTCTTGCTACTGCTACTCCTGCTCCTCCTTAGAATCGAATAGCAGGTTTACAAAAATTGGCTCTACAGGCCCTACTGATATTTGCATCTCAGATTTAATCTCTTCTTGATGTTCAAGCACTATCTCTTTTCCTTTCCTTCTTCTAATTAATTGTGCCTGATCTTCCTCTCCTTCTTCTAAGATTAAATCTACAAAAATAGGCTCTACAAGCCTTTGAGCCATAGGTACTAGCTCTTCCTATTTAACTTTTTCTATAATTACTAGTCTCGAAGGATGTTTAGAATGTAAAAGTGCATAATATTAATGGTTAAATCATGGTTAATTGCATAATATTTAGCTTATCATATGAGAATTAAGTCATTATGTTATAATTGCATTGTTATATGCTTTAATGAAAGAATCTGCATAATTTCAGGGAATTAATGTTAATTTAGTACATTTCTGAACTATTGGTAAATTGCAGGATGTGAAATTCTTAAGTATCCGAATTTTCTATTATTTTAGAGAGTTATACTGCATGTACCGGATAGTTATGTTTTAAATATTAAAAGAATATTTTATTATTTCCTAGAATACACATGTTGAAACCTCAATACATTGACTTAAGTGGATTTTCGGTAAGTTATTTGTTAACAATCCAAAATGCATCTAGGCATCGGATAGTTAGATTTTTAAGTATCCAAAATAGCTTTTTATCATAAAACTGCTTAAGGACACATGTCACGATCTAGAAGCTTGACTTAAGTTATCTTTTAGAAGGTTAGCTGTTAACTATCCGAAATGTATATAAGTTTTGGATACTTATAGTCGTAACTATCCGAAATATCTAAACTTGTTATTTTATTGCACGTGTTTTATAGTTAAATCAATGAAGTAAGTCTGTTGAGTTATTTGTAACTCCATGGACCATTTATTTTCTAACATGCCACTGTAGTAGTTGTAGAAATAGGAAATATGAAGGAAAACCACGATTGCACGTATCACGTAAGAATTCACTTGTGGAATGAAGAAGAAATCACCATCGTTGATATTAATGAAGGAAATCCAACCAATCATTTAAGTGGGAGCAGTTACTACTGTAATAAATATAAAAGACGAAGAAAAAGTGTGTGCAAAGGGTAATAGAGAACCGCGCTAACTGCAGGCAGCATCGGAAGTTCCTTGAAGCTCCACACCACCACCATAATCACCAACCATCGGAGGTTTCTGAGGATACTTTCCTGATGTCGGGTCAATTCCGAGCCAAACCTGGTGCCTAACAACCACTGTGAGAAGTGATCGCATCGCGGGAAGGGAAGCCATTTTCACCAAGCACTGACTTATATCTCAAGAGATTGTAAAGCTTCTAGCCTTGGTTTCTGGTTGATGCCAGTATGTTGAAGAGAATATCATCTTACAATTTTGGATTCACGATTCTATAGGGATAGGAGATAGGATTGTAAGTGATTAAGTTTTCAGTAGTGTAATCGCGTCGCATGTAGTGACGAAAGTTTTTACTATCGATAGAGATTTTTACATTTCACCTTTCATTCATCTTGAGGAACATATCAAAAATAAAAATATCAAAAACAACAACTTATCTATGTTTACATTTAGTATTTAAGTGTTGTATTGTTTGTTTTGTATCGTGATTAATGTTATCATTGTCAGTATTGTGAATGTTTTATGTTTGTTTGATTCAGAAAATAGATAATAGTTTTACAGTTTACTGAAATTATTTCATTCTAGATACTTAAAGATTTTAATGGTTACTATTTGAAATATCTGAATGTTAGTGTTGCTTAATGATAAATCTAATCTTAACTAGCATTAAAGAGCTTAATTGATGTTATTTACAATCTGTGGAACCGCCCAATGGTTGGGCGAATTCCTCTATAAATAGTAGTATTTAATTGGAAAGATAGGCTCGTGGAGTTAACTTAAGTCCACGAGATTAGTCCGTTGAGTTAGCCATAACTCCATGAACTAAGTCTGTTGTGTTAACTGTAATTCAACAAAGTGCTTAACTGAACACACATAAACTCCAATATAAAAATTAGAATAGTACACAAGTCTTACTCCATCTCTTTGTGGGATCGACCTGTACTTGCACACAAATACAATATACACTGTGCACTTGTAGTTAAAATACAAATTAGAATTAATATCTAATTTGTGTGAAAGGTTGTTAATTTACTTCTAAAAGTAATTATGGATATAAGCATAAAGACAAATTAAACTAGTAAAAACAGAAGTTAACAAAACCATACCACAACAAGTTTTCTAGCACTGTTGTCGGGGACCAGTTATTTGATTTAACCTTTCACATTCAACTCCTCTTGTAGTAAGTATAGTAGTGGCTTTTTGATGTTGTTCCACTTTAATTTTGTATTGGGCCTTCAACTTTTCTACAGCCCTTTTTTAGCACTGTGCATCAAACACTAGATGTGCTATAACTACTGCCAACTCTTCTGGTTCTCCTTGGTCTTTTTCAACTTGAACCAATTCTTGAAATTCTCTTAATTCTTCCTCAATAGAAGGCCCCAAAATTGCTGCTCTTTCTAACGGCCTTGGTAGTGGAACTGAAGGTCTGAGCTATTGTTCCTTAGGGACAAGTCTTTCAACAGTCGACTCCTTTTGTTCTTCAGTTGCCTATTCTTCATTTCCTTTCCTTTGTTGCTCCTAGATTTCCCTCTGAGCTCGTCTACCTATGCGTGTTTTGAACTAGAGTCAGGACTTCCATTGGATCAATTCTAGGGCACCTTCATTATTTGGTCTGATTCGTCTTTCTTTGTTTACAGCAACTTCCGTTGCTACTCTAATTCTAGTTTCCATAATCTGAGGTATTTTTATGCCTAAATCAACTAACACTTTCCTCTAGTAAAAAAGGTCAGATTCTACCTTTTGTGGTTCTTTTTCCCTTATCGTATTCCTAATCTTCTGCCTTGTGTGCAATTCTTCCGAATCTTTAAGAAATTCTGGCATGTCAACTGCATCCTCCTAGAATTCTAGAATCATCTTTGCCATTGTGGAGTTACGAAATGAAATAAAATCACTCTGATCTCTACTAGTCTAAGTTCTAAATGATTCTGCAAATAATGCCCCCAAACCCTAAGTTAAGTATAAATAAGCCCTAAGTTTAAGTAGGTAATCAGGTCATTTCCCACGCAAACTCTCACTCTCTCACTTACCTCTATGACCTTAACTACAGTACTCCGTTGAGTTATAGTTAACTCAATAGGGTAAAGCTCGAGTAGTCTACTACTCTTACTTCTTCTATAATTCCAAAAGAACTTTTTGGTATTTTCAAAATAGGTCTAAGTCTTTGTCCATTTACTTTAAATATATTCTGATTTTTAGGATTTTCAATTTCAATAGCTCCATAAGGATAAATATTTCAAATTATGTAAAGTCCTACCCATCTAGATCTTAATTTTCCTAGATGGTTATGGAGTCTAGTCATGTAAAGATATACTTCTTGTCCTCTTTCAAAGGTTTTTGGAATAATTTTCTTGTCATGCTAGAACTTCACTTTCTCTTTTTCTCTTATAGTTTTCGAATAAGCTTCATTCCTAAATTCTTCTAATTCAATCAATTGCATTTTCCTATTTTCAGTAGCTTAATTTAAATTAGTGTCCAGAGTTTTAATGCCCAATAAGCTTTATGTTCAATTTCAACTAATAAATGACAACTTCTTATTGTTACTTGAACATATCGTTCAGTTAACCTTCTATAGCACGATACTGAAACACTCAGTTTTAAATGTTAGGACCCTAGTATTTTGATAATGCAAAAACCTATGTGAGGAAACCAAATTGTATTTCACAGATATAATAGCTCAGCAAAAGATCAGAAAGCAAACGAATAGATGGACTAGAAGATACTGCTATAGAGCTACAGGAAAATCGGACAGTTACAGGTCTAAGTATCCGAACAGCAAGTTCAAAGTAGTAGCAATACTATCGGACAGTTAGAAGAATAACTATGCGATTTTACAAAGCCTTTGGAGAGTTATTTAATCAAACAGTTAAGGGGATTGAATGATCGGATAGTTAAGGAGTTAACTATCTAGAAGCTTAAAGGACTTTTCGGAGAGTTACAGGTATAACTATCCGAAAGTTAAGTCATTCAATAAACCACGTGCAGAAATACAGAACGGAAGATAACTATTCGAGTTTTTCGGTAAGTTACAGGCATAACTTTCCGGAACTTAAGTCATTTTATTATGCACGTGCAAAATGGAGAAGCCGGCAGTTGAAAGCTTAAAAGGGAAAATCGGAGAGTTAGATAACTATCCGAAATTTCAAAGAGAGAGTTTCAATAAGTTACAGTTTAACTATCCGAAACTTAAGTTACTGAAATTGCCATGTGCAGAAATCCAGACAGATGCTCAAATGGGTTTTTCAGAGAGTTAGAAAGATAACTATCCAAAATTTCAAAAGAGTTTCGGTGAGTTACAGTTTAACCATTCGAAACTTAAGTAAATGAATTTCCCACATGCAAAAATCCAAACAAATGCTCAAATGGGTTTTTCGGAGAGTTAGAAAGATAACTATCTGAAATTTCAAAAGAGTTTCGGTGAGTTACAGTTTAACCATCTGAAACTTAACTCATTGAATTTCCCACGTGTAAAATTCCAAAGAGTGGCTCAAATAAGTTTTTGAAGAGTTAGAAAAATAACTATCCGAAATCCTAAAGCATTTCAGTGTGTTACAAGGATAAACTTCTGAAACTTAAGTCAACCCCTTTATGCACGTGCTAAATTAATGCAATCGAAAAGTTGATAGAGTCAAACTATCCAACAAGTATTTAACTGTTCGGTGAGTTACAGTTACTCTTCGGAGAGTTGCATAGCTAACTATCCGAAAGAACATGAAAATCAGGAAGATATCTTGAAACGATTTTCTGAACGGTCACTTGCTGTATTGGGACTTGATCCTAATCAAGTATAGTAGAATACATCTGTTGGAGGAAAATATGATCGTTGTACATATCAAGTATATATACAAAATACAGACAACGGATATACGGTAGAGCTTACAAGTGAGATTACAAATACAATTACATACAGAGATACAATATACATTGCAGATCAATTACTGATATAGAAGAAAGCTCAAATTCAGTTCAACAAAGAATCAATTGAAAGTTGGATTTACAAGAAGATTCTTAAAGCTCTCCATGCGCTGAAGGTTTGATCCAAGAAGGATCATTTGGTTCGTGGCTTCAACCTGAAAGCTACATTTAGTTGTTGGTTTGAGTTTCGACCTGAAAACTCAAGAGGTTGGTTTTCTGGAGTTTATACCTGAAAACTTCTGAGTGTTGGTTTTATAGAGTTTATACCTGAAAACTTCCGTGTGGTTGGTTCTTGCTTCGACCTGAAAGCAAGTGTGTAAGTGTTAAGACACTTAGTGAAGCCCAAGTGACCCTTGGGGGTGGACTAGCCGAGTTGGTGAACCACCTAAAATTCTCTTGTGTTTCTTACCTTTATTTCCGCTGTGCATGATATTTTTATCTGATTATTACTTATGCAAACTGATTAATCAAATTAGTTAGTAAAGTGAAAAATAGGCATAAATTCACTCTGTTCTCCATTCATCCCCCTCTAGTGAAGCCATTCGTTCCTAACAATTGGTATCAGAGCAGGTTGATCTCTTTTTATAGATTTAACCATCTGAGATCATGGCATCTTTTCACAAAGAGGGTTAGAACATCCATCGTCCTCCCCTGTTTGATGGTATTAATTATAATTACTGGAAAAATAGGATGGAATGTTTCCTCAAAAGCTCAGATGTGAGTTTATGAAAAATGGTTGTTCTAGGAACATCTATTCCACCTAGTCATGAGGATGACTAGACTAAGGAGGATGAGAGAATCATCCAAATGGATACTCAAGGGCTGAATATTATTTACTATGCCTTATCTACTGAACAATATAATAAAGTTTCAGCTTGTAAATCTATTCACGAGGCTTGGAATACTCTTCAAATAACCTTTGAAGGAACTAGCCAAGTAAAAGACACTAAAATAAGCATTTTACTCAGAAAGCTTGAATTATTTAAAATGCTTGATGATGAAACTATCACTGATATGTTTTCAAGATTCACTAAGATTATTAATAGCTTAAGAGGTTTGGGAAAGGAATTTTCTGTCCATGAACAGGTATAGAAAATCCTCAGAAGCTTAACTGTGGAATGAAAGTAAAAGTCCACATCGATACAAGATTCCAAAGACCTCAACAAATACTCAGTAGAGGATCTAATGGGCAACCTACTGACCCATGAAGTTCAAATGAAAGAATGGAAAGTTGAGGAAGGTAATGGTAAAAAGAAAATTGAAACAAAGAAAGAATTAGCCTTTCCATCAACACAGGAACTTCAAAGCTCGGATAATGATGAAGTTGTACTATTGGCTAGAAAATTCAAAAAATGGATGAAGAAAAAGAATCATGCTAGCACATCAAAAAGCAATGCACCAATATGCTTTAAATGCAAGAAGCAGGGACATATACAACCTGATTGTCCATTGCAACAAGAAGAAGAAAAAGAAATGAAGAAGAAGAAGAGGAGCTACAAAAAGAAAAAGGCATTGAAGGCTACTTGGGATGACAGTAGTTCTTCTAGTAGCTCATCTAGTTCAGATGAAGAGGTACCAGTAAATGTGTGCTATACAGCACAAGAGGTATGTTCCACTTCATCTCAAAGTGATTCTAATGTAGACAATGATAATCTAGATGTAAATATTCTTTTGTCTACTGTTGACAGTTTATATGTTAAATGCAAAAAGTATAAAAAGGAAATTAAGCATTTAATTACATGTTTAAAAGAAGCACATACTGAACTTGAAAATCTGCATGTTGAAGATAGGAAATGCTATAATGATGAACTGATAAATGAAAATGAAAAATTGAAATCTGAAATCACTGATCTGAAAAATACTATGCATAAATTTACCAATGGATAGAAAGGATTAGATCAAATCATTGGTTCTCAAAGATACAGTTCTAATAAACTTGGCCTAGGGTATGCTACTCCACATGAAATACCCTACTGTGGTGGTATTCGATCTTATAGAGATGGTACAACAGTGTTTGCCATCAAAAGAAGATCTGGTTCAATGTGGCTGTCAAAAGGTAATAAACTAAATATTGTCAGGACTAACACTTATGGACCCAAGAAAGTATGGGTACCAAAATCTATTTCTGTTTGAATTGCAGGATTATATGGTTTAGGGGGAGTAATTGATCTATAGCTCCAAATCAGTTATGATAGTAAAATTTTGGTATTACAAGAGGCACCATAAATTGGTAGAAAGTGCTCACTTAAACTGAGTGAAAATTGTGCCTAAAATCTTGATGCTCAAGGAGAGAAATATGTACAACAGTTAGAAACAAGTGTTATCAGAATAAGTAGAATCTCATGAAGAGAAATTTTTTTTAAAAGCCAAACAGTTGATAACCAGTTAAGAATCAGTTATGATATTCTGAAATTAACAATTGGCATCAAAAGTAGCATCAATGATTGAATCATGTTCTTTAAAGAAAACAAGGCTTGCACGAGCCAAGTTGAATGACTACAAATGTAGGGAAATCAGATTCATCAAAGGACAACCAAAATCTGCAGTAGACAGATTACAGTCTTCAAATTATCTTCTGCAAATAGAAGAACCACTTGAAACAAAGATCCAAGAGAAGATAAACGAATTGGAGTTAGAAGCAAATTGATTGAAAATCTTTTATGATTTTTTGATTAACAATTGGTATTTAGTTCAATTGGTATCATATATGACATTCATTTTGCAGAACAGGTGCAACAAATTTGTCTTCAAGGAAAAACATATAAGTAGGGGGAGAACCTACTATATGAAGAGAATTCAGAATGTTACTTCAGTACAAAATAAAAGTGTATAAAGAGGGCATGCATATAGGGGGAGAGCCTATAGCCTGCTATTATAAATCAGAGAACCTCCATACAGATAAGGGGAGAGCATGTGGTAAAAATTACAAATATTAACTGCATATTTATAAATTGCTACATTAACTATTGGTATTTCACTATTTTAAGTTTTTTTTCAGATGTTGCAATAATTACACGAAAACAAAGGAAGAAATATCACAAATCAAGAGAGCAATTACTGACTTCTCAGATGATAAAATGTCAACAACTGATATCTGACGACATTACATAAATCAGAAAATTGGTATATCATTAGATACAAATTTAATGACAAAAAGGGGAGAAGAAAATTCAGCAAAAGAAAATTGTGAAACTCCTTTTATCTAATGACAAAAAGGGGGAGAAGAATATAGAAAATTACATAGAAGGTAGGGGGAGCATTCCCAGCACATAGACAAGGCAAGAATGTAACTTCATTGTATTATATTCATTGTAAATCTTTGCTTTACTTAGTTTCTGTGTGATTGAATGTATAACAACAATCTAGGGAGTGAAATAGGGAGTGAAATACATGTAATTTAATGTAAAGGATTTTGTCATTATCAAAAAGGGGGACATTGTTAGGACCCTAGTATTTTGATAATGCAAAAACCTATGTAAGGAGACCAAATTGTATTTCACAGATATAATAGCTCAGCAAAAGATCAGAAAGCAGATGAATAGATGGAGAAAGTTCCAGAAGATACTGCTATAGAGCTACAGGAAAATCAAACAGTTACAGGTCTAAGTATCCGAAGAGCAAGTTCAAAGCAGCAACAATACTATCGAATAGTTAGAAGAATAACTATCCGATTTTACAAAGCCTTCGGAGAGTTATTTAATCAGACAGTTAAGGGGATTGAATGATCGGATAGTTAAGGAGTTAACTATCCGAAAGCTTAAAGGACTTTTCGGAGAGTTACAGGTATAACTATCCGAAAGTTAAGTCATTCAATAAACCACGTGCAGAAATACAGAACGGAAGGACTTGTCGGAGAGTTAGATAACTATCCGAGTTTTCCTTTCAGAGAGTTAGATAACTATTCGAGTTTTTCAGTAAGTTACAGGCATAACTTTCCGAAACTTAAGTCATTTTATTATGCACGTGCAAAATGGAGAAGCCGGTAGTTGAAAGCTTAAAAGGGAAAATCGGAGAGTTAGATAACTATCCGAAATTTCAAAGAGAGAGTTTCGGTAAGTTACAGTCTAACTATCCGAAACTTAAGTTACTGAAATTGCCACGTGTAGAAATCCAGACAGATGCTCAAATGGGTTTTTCGAAGAGTTAGAAAGATAACTATCCGAAATTTCAAAACAGTTTCGGTGAGTTACAGTCTAACCATCCGAAACTTAAGTCAGTGAATTTCCCACGTGCAGAAATTCAGACAGATGCTCAAATGGGTTTTTCGGAGACTTAGAAAGATAACTATCCAAAATTTCAAAACAGTTTCAGTGAGTTACAATTTAACCATCTGAAACTTAAGTCATTGAATTTCCTACATGCAGAATTCTAGAGAGTGGCTCAAATAAGTTTTCGGAGAGTTAGAAAAATAACTATCCGAAATCCTGAAGCATTTCGGTGAATTACAAGGATAAACTTCCGAAACTTATGTCAGCCCTTTATGCACGTGCTAAATTAATACAATCGGAAAGTTGACAGAGTCAAACTATCCAACAAGTATTTAACTGTTCGGTGAGTTACAGTTACTCTTCGAAGAGTTGCATAGCTAACTATCCGAAAGAATAGGAAAATCGGGAAGATATCTTGAAACGATTTTCTGAACGGTCACTTGCCGTATTGGGACTTGATCCTAATCAAGTATAGTAGAATACATCTGTTGGAGGAAAATATGATCGTTGTACATATCAAGTATATATACAAAATACAGACAACGGATATACGGTAGAGCTTACAAGTGAGATTACAGATACAATTACATACAGAGATACAGTATACATTGCAGATCAATTACTGATATAGAAGAAAACTCAAATTCAGTTCAATAAAGAATCGATTAAAAGTTGGATTTACAAGAAGATTCTTAAAGCTCTCCATGCGCTGAAAGTCTGATCCAAGAAGGATCATTTGGTTCGTGGCTTCAACCTGAAAGCTGCACTCAGTTGTTGGTTTGAGTTTTGACCTGAAAACTCAAGAGGTTGGTTTTCTGGAGTTTATACTTGAAAACTTCTGAGTGTTGGTTTTCTAGAGTTTATACTTGAAAACTTCTGTGTGGTTGGTTTTTACTTTGACCTGAAAGCAAGTGTGTAAGTGTTGAGACACTTAGTGAAGCCCAAGTGACCTTTGGGGGGTGGACTAGCCGAGTTGGTGAACCACCAAAAATTCTCTTTTGTTTCTTACCTTTATTTTCGCTGTGCATGATATTTTTATCTGATTATTACTTATGCAAACTGATTAATCAAATTAATTAGTAAAGTGAAAAATAGGCACAAATTCACTCTATTCTCCATTCACCCCCCTTCTAGTGAAGCCATTCGTTCCTAACACTAAACTCACCGAAGCTAGGAGTGAAGAGTAAGAGAAGAAATAATATAGAGAAGAAACAGGATTTACGTGGTTCAGCAATAGCATACGTCCACGGAGAGTTGAGGGTTCCTTTATAAGCTTCAACACAATCAACCGCAATATTTTACAACATCATAAAAGTTTATATACTACCCAACTTAGGGTTTATAAACCTTTAATTACATACAAGCCATTACAGTAGAGAAATAATGCTTCGGAGAAGAGACTCTTAATATCGAAGCCTTATCTTCTTATCTTTCCAAAATCTGCAACATTTCGGATGGTTACAAACTTAATTATCCGAAGAGAATCTTCTTTCTAAATGGGCAGTACTGTAGTAAGCTAACTGTCCGGAGAGATTCGATATTTCGGACAGTTACAGACTTAACTATCCGAAAAGTCACTTCTCTTCTCTATCCTTTCGAAAGGTTCTACTGATAACTCTTCAAAAACTATGTGTCTTTCGGATAGTTACATCTTAACTATCCGAAAACTCACCTAAGTGTCTCTTTAGGCATTTCGAAAGGTTCTACCGATAACCTTTCGAAAACTTATGAATTTCGGATAGTTACTGTTTAACTATCTGAAGATCCACTTAAGTCACTACTTTCCAGATACTTGGCTTCTTAACTATCCGAAGATCTACTTAAGTGTCTGACTTTCGGATACTTAGCTTCATAACTGTCCAAACGTCCACTTAAGTATCCTTTAAGTCATTTCGGATAGTTACAGCCAGTAACCCTCTGAAATCTTCTGACTTTCGGATAGTTAACTCAAAGCCTCCGACTAAACCTTTATTTTCGGATACTTAGGTCTACAACCTACTGAAAATATAAAACTACCAGATACTTATTGTTAACAAGCTTCTTATTGAACCTGGACTTCTTGTGGCATACTCCACACCTGTACTACTTGCCCTAACAATCTCCCACTTGGAGTTTGTCACAATGATCAAAAGAAAAATCAATCTCTACACTCGACTTATAGATTATTGCAACAGCTGCTCAAATAATCATTAACTCTTCATCTCCTTCTTCTTTTCAGTTTTTCAAGAGACCAATTAAGGCCATATAGAGCCTTAATTTCTGTAGATTCAGAACTTTGGTTAGCATATCTACTGCATTTTCAGATCTAGCAATCTTCTAAAGATCTAACCTGTTCTGCTCTATCTCTTCCCTTATGAAATGAAATCTCATTCTTATATGCTTGGACCTTGAATGGAACTTCGGATTCTTAGCTAAATAAATTGCACTTTGATTGTCATAGAATAGAATGCTTCTATTCTGTTTGTGCTCTAATTCGGCAAGTACATTCTCTAGCTAGATTCTTTCTTTAGCTGCCTCTGCTACTACAACATATTCAGCTTCTATGGTCGAGAGTGCAACAATACTTTGCAGCTTGGATCTCCAGCTAATTGCAGTACTTCCTATGCAGAAAACATAACCTAAAGTACTTCTGCTTTTGTCCAACTCTCTTCCTAAATCAACATCACAATAGCCAATTAATTCAACTAGTCCTTTCTTGAAATTCAGATCTACATCTAGGGAATATCTAAGATATCTAAGTATCCACAGTACTGTAGACCAATGCTCAGCTCCTAGTTCTACCATATATCTACTAACCACTCCCATTGCATGATATATATCAGGTCTTGTGCATATCATGGCATACATTGAACTTCCCACTGCTAAAGCATATGGTATTCTAGACATTCTTGTCATTTCTTCTTTAATCTTAGCTGACTGATTTTTAGACAACTTGAAGTGGGGTCCAAGAGGTAATTCAGTCTTTCTCTCATTTGAGATATTAAATCTGCTTAGTACCTTTTCTAGATACTTCTTCTGATTTAATCTCAAAGTGTTTGCTACTTTGTCTCAGATAATTCTCATACCCAAGATTTGCTTAGCTTCTCCCATATCCTTCATGTTAAATTCTTTTGACAGTTGTCTCTTCAATTGCTTAATCTGTTCCATTCTAGAACAAGCAATTAACATATCATTTACATAAATCAGTAGAATAATGAAGCAATCATTTAGCAGTTTTATGTAGCAGTAATAGTCTGTATCACATCTTTTGAAGTCTAGGGTACAGATAAAGGTATCAAATCTCTTGTACCATTGTCGTGGTGCTTGCTTCAAATCGTACAGACTTTTTAGCAATCTACAAACTGTCTTTCTTTTCTTGCTAGTAACTACAAATCCTTCTAGCCGCATCATGTAAAGTTCTTCCTACAAGTCATCATGTAGGAATGTTGTCTTTACATCCATTTACTCTAAGAGCAAATTTTCTGCAGTAACAATGTTTAGGACTATTCTAATAGTATTCATCTTCACAATAGGAGAGAATACTTCTGTATAGTTTATATCTTGAATTTGTTGAAAATCCTTGATGACAAGTCTGGCTTTATATTTCTTACTGCCATCTGGTTGTTCTTTCAGCTTGAACACCCACTTATTTTCTAGGATTTTCTTTCCTTCTAGCAAAGAAGTTAGCTCCCAAGTATTATTCTTCTCTAGGGATCTCATTTCTTTTTTCATTGCTAACTCCCATTTGTGTGCATCACTTGCACAGATTGCTTCCTGATATGTTTCAGGTTCACCATCATCCGTCAATAACAGATAATTGAATGATGGTACATACCTTTCTGGTTGTCTGGAAACTCTTCCAGACCTTCTAAGTTGTCTGGTGACAACTTCATCTTCTTAATCATCTAGATGTTCTTGATGTTCAGCCTCTAGAAGCTGAATTTCTTCTACAGGTTCCTTCTGAGGTTGTTCAACATCATTATCTAGACTAATATCAGCAGTACTTCTGTACTGAAGCTCTGACTGCTGTTCTTCTACACTTTCTCTATGCTTAAACATCTTGGATTTAATGAATATGACATCTTTTGCACGGATTATTTTCTTGGTTTCTTCTACCTAGAATCTGTAACCAAAATAATCCTTACCATAGCCAATGAAATAACATTTCTGTGATTTTGAATCCAACTTGTCTCTTTTGTCACTATTCAAGTGGACAAATGACTTGGATCCAAAGACTTTCAAGTGAGCATAGTTGACCTCTTTCCCTATCCACAACTCTTTAGGGTTCTTAAGCCCCATTGGGACAGATGGTCCTCTATTTATTAGATAGGCAACTATATTAACAACTTCGGCCCAGAATGTTTTGGGAAAACCTGCATGTAGTCTCATGCATCTTGCCCATTCATTCAATGTCCTGTTCATCCTTTCAACAACTCCATTTTGTTGTGGAGTTCTAGCTACAATCCTCTACCTTCTAATTTCTTGTTCCTTACAGTAAACTTTAAATTCATGGCTATCATATTCTCCTCCATTATTTGACCTAATGGATTTGACTTTTCTTCCACTCTAATTTTCCACTTCTGCCTTCCATTTCTTGAAGACTTGGAAAACTTCAGACTTCTATTTCAGAAAATAAACTCATACCTTCCTAGTACTGTCATCAATGAATGTGACATAATAGAGAGCACCTCCTAAAGAACTGATAGGAGCAAGCCCCCACACATCCGTGTGAACCAACTCCAATTTCTGTGACTTAGGATCATGAGGATTTCTGGCAAAGCTGACTTTCTTCTACTTTCCCTCAATGCAGTCCTCACATATCCCTAAATTGACATTCTTCAGCTTAGGGATTTTTCCTTCTACCACTAAAACTTTCAGTCTATTCTCACTGAAGTGTCCCAATCTTTTATACCATAAGTCAGTGTCTTCAATATCACTGATTGCTGCAATAGAGTCATCTTGATCTGATGTTAAATATAAGTTGTCTGTCCTCTATCCTGAGGCAATAATTATTGCACCTTTGGTTACCTTCCATTTGCCTGCACCAAAGGCAATCTGATAACCATCATTGTCTAGGGAACTTATAGAAATTAATTGCTTTGCAAGATCTAAAGCATATCTAACTTCTTGCAATTTCCATATCCCTTGCTTAATTTTTATGTGTACATCTCCTATTCCCAATATATCTAAACTTGTGTTGTTAGCTAGGTACACCTTTTTCACAAGAGTTGCATGATAACTGTGCAACAAATCCTTCCTGTAGGTAGTGTGGAAAGAAGCTCCTGAGTCCAGTACCCATGAGTCAATTGAATTGTCAACATAGCATACTAGGGCATCATCTGAATCGTAAGAGACAACATTTGCAACTGCTCCTTCTGATTCCTTCCCTTTACTATCTTTCTTGAGAGCCTTACATTGTGACTTGAAGTGCCCCCATTGATTGTAGTTCCAGCATTTGATATCTACTCTCATTTTACTGGTACCTCTAGACTTTGACCTTCCTTTGGATTTAAATTGTTTTGATTTACTTCTCCCTCTAATTTCAACACTAAAGGTAGAAGTTGAAGCTAACAATTCACTTTTCCTGTGAATGTCCTCACTCAAAATTAAATCTTGGATGTCACTCATCTTGAGCTTCTCATGGCCTAGTGAACTACTTACACTAGTCACGATAGGAGACCAACTTTCTAGTAATGAGGATAATAAAATCAAGGCCTTGACTTTATCATCAAATATTATCTCTACTGAATGCAGTTGATTCAAAATAGTATTTAGCTCATTAACGTGGTTAGTTACAATTCCACTTTCATGCATTTTCAAATTAAATAATCTATGCATGAGAAATACCTTGTTGGCAACTGAAGGCTTCTCATACATGTTGGACAAAGCTTTTATCAAGTCAACTATTGTTTTCTCCTTGGCAACGTTTGAATGAACGTTCCTTACCAATGACAACCTGACGAGACCTAGAGCTTTTCTGTCTAATAACTCCCACTCTTCTTGATCCATCTTCCGAACAAAGGTTGATGAAGATCCTTCTGATACAAACAGTCTTCGATCTGAGACCTCCAATATCTGAAATCTTTATTATCAAACTTCTCGATCCTAAGCTTTCTATCGTCTGCCATTCTGTTAAACTAAGAAACCTTTGGCTTTGATACCAGTTGTTGTTACTTGAACAGATCGTTCAGTTAACCTTCTATAGCACGATACTGAAACACTCAACTCTAAACTCACCGAAGCTAGGAGTGAAGAGTAAGAGAAGAAATAATATAGAGAAGAAATAGGATTTACATGGTTCAGCAACAGGCTACATCCACGGAGAGTTGAGGGTTCCTTTATGAGCTTCGACACAATCAACCGCAATATTTTACAACATTATAAAGGTTTATATACTACCCAACTTAGGGTTTATAAACCTTTAATTACATACAAGCCATTACAATAGAGAAATAATGCTTCGAAGAAGAGACTCTTAATATCAGAGCCTTATCTTCTTATCTTTCCGAAATCTGCAATATTTCAGATAGTTACAGACTTAATTATCCGAAGAGAATCTTCTTTCTAAATGGGCAGTACTGTAGCAGGCTAACTATCTAGAGAGATTCAGTATTTCAAACAATTACAGACTTAACTGTTTAAAAAGCCACTTACTTCTCTCTCTCTGTCCTTTCGAAAGATTCTACTGATAACTCTCTAAAAACTACATGTCTTTCGGATAATTACATCTTAACTATCTGAAAACTCACTTAAGTGTCTCTTCAAGCATTTCGGAAGGTTCTACTGATAACCTTCCGAAAACTTATGAATTTTGGATAGTTACTGCCTAACTATCCGAAGATCTACTTAAGTCACTACTTTCCGGATACTTGGCTTCTTAACTATCTGAAGATCCACTTAAGTGTCTGACTTTCGGATACTTAGCTTCATAATTGTCCGAACGTCCACTTAAGTGTCTTTTAAGTCATTTCGGATAGTTACAGCCAGTTACCCTCCGAAATCTTCTGACTTTTTGATAGTTAACTCAAAGCCTCCAACTAAACCTTTATTTTCGGATACTTAGGTATGCAACCTACTAAAAATATAAAACTACCGAATACTTACTGTTAACAAGCTTCCGATTGAACTTAGACTTCTTGTGGCATACTCCACACCTGTACTACTTGCCCTAACACTTTTTCCATATACTAGCCTAAGAGGTGACATACCTAAGCTTGTCTTATAAGCAGTTCTATAAACCTAAAGTGCATCTATAAATCTATTAGCCCAATCTATTTTAATAGGTTTCACTACTTTTTCTAAGATTAACTTAATTTGTTTGTTTGCACTTTCTATTTGTCCACTTGTTTACAGATGATATGATGTTGCAATTTTATGATTTACTCCATATTTCTTCATTAAGGATTCAAAACTTCTATTACAGAAATGAGTTCCTCTATCATTGATAATAGCTTTAGGTATTCCAAATCTAGTAATTATATTAGTTCTTATAAAATGTATTACCACTTTGTTGTCATTAGTTTTCGTAGGAATAGCTTCTATCCATTTAGATACATAATCCACCCCCAACAATAAATAATTAAATTGATTAGACATAGGAAATGGACCCATAAAATCTATTCCCCACATATCAAAGATTTCAACCTCAACAATAGGATTAAGAGGCATCATATTCCTCTTTGATATTCTTCCTACTTGTTGACATCTTAAACAACTTAAGCAATATTTATGAGCATCTTTGAATAGTGTTGGCCAATAAAAACCACATTGTAGAATTTTAGTAGTAGTTTTCCCTGAACCAAAATGCCATCCACATGCTTGGTCATGGTAGAAAGACAATATGCTCTGATATTTAGTTTCTAGAACACACCTCCTTAAAATCAGATTAGAACATTTCTTAAATAAGTATGGGTCTTCCTAATAGTAATATTTTACTCTTGAAAAGAACAATTTCTTATCCTGTCTATTCCAATCCTTATGTGTTAAACCAGTAACTAAGTAATTAACTATGTCTGCATACCAAGGCATTGTGTTGATGGTCATTAATTGTTTATCAGGAAAATTATTCTTAATTTCAATATTTGATTTTTCTATTTGTAATATTAATAAATGATCTGCTACTACATTCTCACAACATTTTTTATCTTTAATTTCCATATCAAATTCTTGTAATAATAATATCCATCGGATCAATTTAGGTTTAGTCTCTTTCTTTGCTATTAGGTGTTTTAAAGCTAAATAATCTATGTATATTATCACTTTAGCTCCAACCAAATATGATCTAAACTTTTCTAAGGAAAACACAACAGCTAACAGCTCTTTTTCAGTAGTTGTATAATTAACTTGAACATCATTTAAGGTTTTGCTTGCATAATGAATCACGCTAGGAGATTTGTCTATCTTCTGTCCTAACACTGCTCCTACAACAAAATTAGATGCATCACACATTAATTCAAATGGATGGCTCAAATCAGGTGCTTGTATTATAAGAGTTGAAATTAAGCTAGTTTTAAGCTTGAAAAATGCTTCTTTGCAATTTCTATCAAAGTTAAATTGGACATCTTTTAATAGATTAGTTAAAGGTCTAGCTATTTTGCTAAAATCTTTAATAAATCTTCTATAAAATCGAGCATGTCCTAGAAATGATCTAATATCTTTTACTGATTTAAGTTCTGATAGATTAGAAATTACTTCTATTTTAGCTTTATCTACTTCCAACCCTTTCTTTGAAACAACATGTCCCAAGACTATTCCTTATTTAACCATGAAGTGACATTTTTCTCAATTTAGAACCAGACTTTTTCCACACAGCATTTTAATATTTGGTCTAAATTATTTAAATACACTTCATATGAAGTTCCATAAATAGTAAAATCATCCATAAATATTTCTAAAAAATCTTCTGTCATTCTAGTGAATATGCCCTACATACACCTTTGAAAGGTAGCTGGTGCATTGCATAATCTGAATGACATTCTCTTAAAAGTATAAGTTGTTTTCTCTTGATCCTCTAATGCTACTAGCACTTGGTTATATCCTAAATACCCATCTAGGAAACAAAAATATTCTTGCCCTACTAATTTCTCTAGTATTTGATCTATAAAAGGTAAGGGAAAATGATCTTTCCTAGTCATAGCATTCAGCTTTCTGTAGTCTATACACACTCCCCAGCCTGATTGAATTCTAGTAGGTATCAAGTCCTAACTTTCATTCCTAATAACTATTAATCCTGATTTCTTGGGAACTACATGGATTGGACTAACTTATGAGCTATCAGAAATCAGATAAATTATGTCATTATCTAACCATTTCACTATTTCCTTCCTAACTACTTCTTTAAGGTTTGGATTTAATCTCCTCTCAAGAATTCTAACTAGTTTAGAATTCTCTTTTAAATATATGTGGTGACAACATAAAGTTGAACTTAACCTTTTTATATCAGTCATAGTCTATCTTATTGCTTCTTTATAAGTTTTTACATCTTTTAATTTAGCAATTTGATTTTCTTTTAAATCTGAAGCAATAATGATTGGACATATTCATTTTTCTTCCAGAAATATATAGGTTAATTCAGGAGGTAAAGGTTTTAATTCTAAATGTTGCCCATCAGAAGCTAGAGCTCCTAATTGAACATCATCATTTCCTAAACTAATTTCTTCCTAATCTCCTTGTACATTTATGCTTCACTTTCTCCTAAATTTTCAGAATTTAGTTGCCTATTTAGTTCTTCTTGAATCACATCATCTAGCATATCTCCTTCATCTTTTAAAAAGTCTATAGTATGTAAGGGCATTTCTAACTCCTCAAACTTTTTTAGTTTGAAAATGTTTAATTGAGTATCCTCATTACCATATGCTAACTTCATTACTCTAGTTTTACAATTTATAACAGCCCCTGATGTTGCCAAGAATGGCCTTCCCAAGATTAAAGATGTATCACAATTTTTATGCTTAATTTGTTGGGAATCCAAAATTACAATATCAATAGGATATATGAAGTTTTTGATTTTAATTAAAACATCCTCTATTTTCCCTCTAGGGTATCTTATACTTCTATCAGCTAATTGAATAATAGTCCTAGTAGGAATTAAGCCTTCTAATCCTAAAGATGCAAATATATCACTCAGCATAATATTTATACCTGTACTTAGGTCTATTAAGGTTCTTTCTAAAATGGTATTTCCTATGGTATATGATATAACAGGGATTCCAAGATCAAATAACTTTTTAGGAATTTGTGGCAAAAATAGGAAACTACTTTGCTCAACTAAAAAGACTTTCCTTAAAACTTTTCGCTCTCTTTTCTTAGTACACCAATCCTTAAGAAATTTAGCACAAGGTGGCATTTTTTGCAATAAATCTAATAAAGGAATGTTAACTTGTACTTTTTCAAAAATTTCTCTAATTTTTTCTTGTTTTTCAAGAAATGTTTATTGTAATCTTTCAAGATAGGGTGCTAATGATTGTGATTTAAATGATTCTTTTTCTTTCATTTGATTTGTTTGATCATTTTTAGTCTCATTTTCATATTCAGATTTTTCTTCGTTGATTTCTACATTTTCAAATATTATATTTTTATTATCATTTTGATTTTTGTTCTTATCCACCTTCATATTACTTTCTTTTTGAATTCTTGGTGGTATATCAATTCCAGATCTTAATGTTATACATACATCTTCCAGATTTTCGTTGCTTTCATGATGTTCTTATATTTCATTTTCGTGATTATGATTTTCAACTGTTTTTAGTTTTAAATTGCATTCTTTAAATTCTATTGCATTGGTATTTTTTTTGTTTGTATGTCTTGCAAATTATGCAAATCTATAACATTAAAATTTTTATTTGTGTTGTCCTGTTGCATAACTTGTAATTTCATTATATATTCATCTAATGCTTTTAATTTTCTTTCCAGATCATCTAATCTCATTGCATTCAATTTTTGATCAATTTTCATTATGGTTTTTTCAGTTTTGTAAATGATATCAATTTTAGGTTCTGAATATTCTTCCTTATTGTTTAATTGGTTGACTTCTTATTGCTGCCACATGTATTGTTTTAGTTTGTCCATGTTTTGCTCTAAGCTACACTCTAGTCTGTCATACCTATCTCAAACTTCATTGTCTCTCAACATATTGCATATTCTAAATTGACCATCAGTTGGGTAAACCATAGGATTCTCATACTCAGCTCTATTATATTAAAGATAATTCATTTGTTGTTCATGTGATCTAACCATCTGCAACTGTCTCAGTTTCAAACAATGAGAGATGTCATGACCTTCCAAATATAATATGTCATATTCTCAATTATAGAAGAAAACACACAACGCTTCTCTTGCTATTAAAACAAAACAACACTCACAGTTGCTTAGCTTCTCAATTCCCCGACAACGATGCCAAAAAACTTGTATTGATTGTGAAAGGTTAGATCACACAACTAGTCACCAACAATAGTGCCAAAAATGCTTGTTCTTGGGTTTTATTAACTTCTATTTTTAAACTTGTTTAATTTGTCTTTATGCTTATATCAATAATTACTTTTAGAAGTCAACTAACAACCTTTCACACAAATTAGATATTAATTCTAATTTGTATTTTAACTGTAAGTGCACAGTGCATATTGTATTTGTGTACAAGTACAGGTCGATCCCATAGAGAATAGAGTAAGAATTGTGTACTGTTCTTTTTTTTTATATTAGACTTAATGTGTTCAGTAATCACTCCATTGAGTTACAGTTAACACAACGGACTAAGTTCGTGGAGTTATGGCTAACTCAACGGACTAACTTCGTGGACTTAAGTTAACTCCTCAAGCCTATCTTTCCAGTTAAATATTGTTAATTACAAAGGAATTCGGCCAACCATTGGGTGGTTCCACAGATTGTAAATAACATCAATTAAACTCTTTAATGCTAGTTAAAATTAGATTTATCATTAAGCAATACTAACATTCAAATATTTCAAACAGTAACTATTAAAATCTTTAAGTATCTGGAACGAATCAATTTTAGTAAACTGTAAAACTATTTTCTATTTTCTGAATCAAACAAAAATAAAACACTCACAATACTGACAATGATACATTAATCACGATACAAAACAAACAATACAACACTTAAATACTAAATGTAAACATAGATAAGTTGTTGTTTTTAGTATTTTTGTTTGATATGTTCTTGAAGATGAGCAAAAGATGAAATGTAAAAATCTCTATCGACAATAAATACTTCTGTCACTCCATGCGACACGATTACACCACTGAAAACTTAATCACTTACAATCCTATCTCCTCTCCCTATAGAATCACAAGTCTAGAATTGCAAGATGATTTCCTCTTCAACATACTAGCATCAACTCGAAACCAAGGCTTGAAGCTTTACGATCTCCTGAGATATAAGTTGGTGCTTGATGAAAATGGTTTCCCTTCTCGCGACGCGATCACTCCTCACAGTGGTGCATAATATTAATGGTTAAATAATGGTTAATTACATAATATTTAGCTTATCATGTGAGAATTAAACCATTATGTTATAATTACATGATTATATGCCTTAATTACAGAATGTGCATAATTTCAAGGAATTAACGTTAATTAAATATCATTTCTAAAAGATTGAAAACCTGATTTAAGTGTGGTTTTATAGTATTAAGCATGATCTGTTTTATTTACATATATTTATATCATATACAGATGCATAGTAACAACTAGTTGAGTTAGTGTTCTTTTTTTTAAAAGATCATATGCCAACTCATTGAGTTATAGGTTTAAAGGTGTAAAAATATCACATAAGAACTCATTGAGTTAGCAAGTAAAACTATAAGTTGTATATCTAAGCTCAGTAAGTTAGAATTATGCATGTGTTGAATTTAAATATTTTATTATATCACATGAGCTGTACATGTTTAACTCGTTAAGTTAGCATAACTATATGCGTTGAGTTATTTGATTATACACTAATGTAACTTGTTGTGTTAGTGTTATAAGCTTATAAGTTATTTCTTTATTTTACGTGATATATTATTATTATTTTATCAAGTTCGTTGAGTTAAGCTTTACTCAACGAGAGAAGTCCGTTGAATTAACAGTTAAGTCAATAAAGTAAGTCTGTTGAGTTACACTACTCCACGGACTAGTTATTTTCTAACATACCACTATTAGCAGTTGTAGAAACAGAA
Source organism: Cymodocea nodosa (assembly GCA_036874045.1). NCBI lineage: Eukaryota > Viridiplantae > Streptophyta > Magnoliopsida > Alismatales > Cymodoceaceae > Cymodocea > Cymodocea nodosa. The sequence continues at coordinate 12,638,773 of CM072342.1, read as the reverse complement.
AATTTGAAGGAAAACCACGATTGCACATATCACACAGGAATTAACTCATAGAATGAAGAAGAAATCACCATCATTGACATGAATGAAGGAAATCCAACCAATCATTTAGGTAGAAGCAGTTATTACTGAAAAGAAATATAAAAAGAAGAGGAGAAAGATGAAGAAAGTGTGTATGTGTGAAGGTGGAGAACTGCACTAACTATAGGAAGTGTCGAAAATTCCCTAAAGCTCCACAACTCCACTATAATCACTAACCATCGGAGGTCTATGAAGATACTTTCTGGATGTCAATATATTGAAGAGGAGATCAACTTACAAGTCTCGGTTCATGATTCTATAGGGAGAGGAGGCGTGACTGTAAGTAATTAAATTTTTAATGGTGTAATCGTGTCGCATGTAGTGACGAAAGTTCTTACTGTCGATAGAGAATTTTTACAATTCACCTTTCGTTTATCTTTGGAAACATATCAAAACAAAAATACCAAAACATTAATTATCTATGTTTATAGTTAGTAGTTATGTGTTGTATTGTTTATTTTGTATCATGATTAATGTTATCATTGTTAGTATTATGAATGTTTCATATTTATTTAATTTAGAAAATAGAGAATAGTTTTATTGATTACTAAAATTGATTCGTATAGAATACAAAAAAATCTTAATGATTACTGTTTGAAATATTTGAATGTTAGTGTTGATTAATGATAAATCTCAGATTAACTAATATTAAAAAGCTTAATTGATGTTATTTACATTCTATGGAGCTGTCCAATGGATGGCTAAATTCCTCTATGAATAGCAACATTTAATTGGAAATTACTAGGTAGGCTCGTAGAGTTAATTTAAGTCCATAAGGATAGTCTATTGAGTTAACTGTAAGTCCACGAACTAAGTTTGTTGAGTTAACTGTAAATCAACAAAAAGCTTAATTTCATACATATAAAACTCTAGTTATAAAAATTAAAATAGTACATTATTCTTACTCAATCTTTGTGTGATCGACCTATACTTGTACACAAATATAATAGACATTATGCACTTGCAATTAAAATACAAATTGGACTTAATAACTAATTTGTGTGAAAAGTGGTTTGTTTACTTCTAAAAGAATTTATTAATATAAGCATAAAAACAAATCAAACAAGTTTTCGGTATAAACAAGTTTTCTAACATCATTGCTGGGAATTGAGAACCTAAACAACTATAGTGTTGTTTTGTTTTAATATCAGAGGGAGTGTTGTGTGTTTTTATAATTGAGAATATGACATATGCTTATGTTCAAAAAATTTTAAAACATATAGTTAGTATATGTGAATTCTGCAACTTGGAAGGTCATGACATTGCTGATTGTTTGAAATTGAGATGATTGTAGATGGTTAGATCACATGAATAATAAATGAATTATATCTTAATATAATAGAACTGAGTATGAGAATCCTATAGTTTATCCAACTAATAGTCAATTTAGAACAAGTAATATGTCAAGAGACAAGGAAGTTTGAGATAGGTATGACAAACTTAAGTGTAGTTTAGAGCAAAACTTAGACAAACTAGAACTCTTCAAAAGCTCAAGAGAACTTTGGAAACCCTCACCCCCCCAAACCCGTCACCCCTTGACTCACAAAGCCTTCCTCCTCATCATCATTAGTAAATTGATTGTTACATAACTCAAAGCCTCTTCTCCCTTCCATTACATTGTGTGGTCACTTGAAGATCACCATGTTGCAACATCCTCTTCACTACTATCGTGAACTTGTTTCTCTATTATCTCACCATCTCTATCATTGATAAATCACCTCGCAAACTTATTTGTATTTCATCTTTGTATGGATGGTCGTTCTTATGGTGTAATTGCATCACTCCCAACCTCTCTAAGAATTCTTCATCAAGGTAGGAAGTCCTAAAAACTTCACATCTTTACCTTATTTTCATTATCTTTTATATGTATTAAGTGAAAATCATGAATATTGCATTTGTTCTTGGGTTATAAGTATTTTTGTTATTTATGTAGTCCATTTTATAGTAGATCTTTGATTTTAGTAGCAAGCAATTTAATAATTTCATAGATTTAATATTGAATGAAGGTGTCTTAATTCATAGATCTATATGTTGGAGTTTTTGTGGGTTCTCAATGAATGCAACCCCTATTTTGAGTATATCTTGTTTTCAATTATATTTGTTTTGATTTGTTGTATGTTAGGAATTCGTAGATGGTTGATTTCAATGTAGTTTCATTAGGTTTTATAGGTTTTAATCTATAGTTGATATAATTTTAAATATTTAGAAGATGTGTGTAAATTTTATAAATGGTCACTTGCAAAAGGAGGAAACCTGAAAACTTCACATCTTTACCCTATTTTTATTATCTTTTAAATGTATTAAGTGAAAGTCATGAAAACTACATATGTTTTTGGGTTATAAGTACTATTGTTATTTATGCAATCCATTCTGTAGTAGATCTTTGATTTCAATAGCAAGTAGTTTGATAATTTCATAGATCCAATACTAAATGAAGGTGCTTTAATCCATTTTATTTATGTTCTTTATTACTATCATTATAGTACTTTACTACTATAATCTATTTTGATAACTACTATTATCATTATCATCATGTGTTTAAATGCTTGTTCTTTATTACTATAGTAATATATTACTATTTCTTTGTTAAGTATATATATTGCAAGAATATAACTTCTAAGAGGAAGAAATAAGTAAACTGAAGCACCACAAAGAATGAAATCTTTCTATGTATTTTAGCATCAAAAATAAAAAAAGGAAATGCAAAACAACAGTACAGGAAGATCAAACTAGATACATGAACTAAAGTGATTATGGACTACAATAATAAGACCAAGGAAAATGTTGAGAAAAAACATGTTGAAAGTAACATGAAAATTTAAAGAACAATGTATAAAAATTATTTTGTTGCAGATTACTTGTAATGAATTATATTTGTGATGATAAGTTATTTCAAATAATGGATATTGTATATAAGTTATTTGACATGTTACATTAGTATTTAATACATTGTTAATATATATTATATTATTTAAAATATTACTTTACAAGTTGATAGTAATTTTACTTTTTATTATTTTAATTTATTATTTAATATTTTAAAAATATTAAACAATACATTTCTTGTCATTTCCTTTTATACACAAATACCTTAGAATTCTTATCATTTCTCGTCATTTCCCAATGTACACAAATACTTAAATTTTCATATCATGTACTATCATTCTAATTTCTCACCATTACAATCATTTCCTAATAGGAAACGTGCTCAAATGGGCCTAAGGATAGATTGAAATGGATAGAATTTTAAAAAAAAAAAAAGAGTAAGAAGTAATGGATGTCTTCATGGAAATAGTGGAAATAGTTGAAAATAGAAGTGGCAGGATATAATAGGAAATGATAAGTTCTTTGTGCATTCAAAGAAAATGATGGAAAATTTATTTTTGAGATGTTTATGCACTAATAGGAAATGTATTATTTAATAATTTTTAAATATTCAATATTAAATTGAAATAATAAATAAACAAAAAATATCAACTTGAAAATAATATTTTAATTAATATAGTTTATTAAATATAAATGTAACATGTGAAATAATAACTTATATACAACTATCATCATAAGTACAATTCATTACAAGTAAGGTTTAACAAAAATATTACATGTTACATAATTGCATGTCTCATATCAATTAATAAGGCATAACTTCATCTATGCATTCCATATAATTAAATAATCATACGCACAACAATAATAAAGTCTTTCCAATAATTAGTCATTCACACATAAATGTGATAAATCTCCCAAATAAATGCATTATATATAACTTAACCCAATAATGCCAAGTTCACCATCGACAATGCATTTATAAGCATTATATGCTAAAAATACAATAATCTCTATTTATCACAATAATTATGTCATGTTTAATGTTAATCAACAATAACACCCAAAACCCCTTCTCTTCCTTCTTCCTCTTCTTCTCCATCGTAACACAACTTCCCCCTTATAGTTAATCTCCCCTACAACCACCAGTTAACAAATATCGTTGAAAGCCACCTCCCACGTAGCATTTCGCCCGACCCATTGTCAACCACACCACCATCGACTCTCCTCTTCATGCACAAACAAATGGAGAAGAGTTGTTTATGTGGGATTTTCACACTCTAAAATTCATTTATATTTTTTCCTTGCACTAGCAAATTTTAAGTGTTTATTTACTTTGGGCTTCTTCTAAAACACTTCCAATGAAAGTTCATTAATTACAACGAAAACCTTATAAATAACTACCATGCATAATAAACAAAGAATCCAATACAAGAAAATCCATGTCAACATTAATGACAATGGGTTCATTCTTTGTATAGGAAAAATAAAGTAAATGTCCAAAGATAGGGTTGATCATAATGAAAATTTGTAGTGGAGGATTCCACATTTCAAAAAAAAATTGGCTCATGTAGTGGATCATTTTATATTTCAAATATTTTTTAACTCATAGTGGAGCATTTCACATTTCAAATATTTTGGTTCATGTAGTGAAGTACTTCACATCATAATGGAGCATTTCAAACATAAGCCTTTTATAATCTTACCTAGGTTTTATTTATTTATTTGTGCTTAAAGGGTGTCTTTCATAATTAAGAAATATTATTTCACCATTTTCTTATAATGCTTATATCATGGAGCATTCTTTTTTTTTAATTATGGGCTCTTTTTCCTTTTTATATTCATGCCCAAAAATACACATTTTTTTATTTTAGAATTTTAGATAGTTTAGACTCTAAGATGATATTTTGATTCATTTTCAATAACTTATATTTAAACGTTATACACTTGTATTCATATTTATGAAATTTTATTTTAATGCTTATATTTCATTTCATTATATTCTTTTTCAAACGTGCATAAACACCAAAATGTTGGATTTCTTTAAATTCCTGAATAATACAAACATCAAAAATGTGATCATCGAGAAAATTATTTTCTTATACTTTTTATTTTCAATGAATCCTTTTTGACTCTTAACTTTTCTTTTCTCTGCTTTCTAAGTCTACAGACAAGCACTTCAAGTTTAATCGAACAATTTGGAAGAACACAAATTTTCACAGTTGGGTAAGTTGATGTCACACACGTGAGATGTAGGTAATAATTGGAAGCTTTCTCGCTCTTTCCACAACAAAAATTGGCCAGACACATATTTTCCATCATACATTGTTCAACTCCATTAGAAAGAGAACGTTTATGCACTGTAACAAGATTTTGCTTGAAGTGCACCTAACCAATTTGCCACCACTTCATGTTGCTTAATCAAGAGTTGGGTTATATAAACCCAAACCATTAAATCTTTAATTTTGGTTCTCTTCCTTCTATATTGGCAAGAGGTCAATCTCATACCAATTCTCGTTTGATAACAAACCAAACTGCCATCAACCAGACCAACAGACTTACCTTCCAAAAAAAATTTCTGAACTTCAATTCTTGCAATTCCAGCAACTTTTAACTTAAATCGAGTAAATCAGAATTGCAAACAGGAATGAGTAGGTGGTTGGTCAGCATGTATTGGAGTCTTGAACTTAAATGTTTGGAATTTTAACAAGGTGACCACGAAAGGGATCAAAACTTAGTATTATATCTTCGCTTCTAGTGATGCCATATGACACATGTACAGTAATTTATTCCGGATAACCCAGTTCTAATTAATTAGAAAAATCTCATATATCTTCTGCAGTTATAATCCTGCAATTTAGGTTGTAGACCCTTGTTTATGTACTTCACGGGGAATGCCAACCCATGCACGTTCCAGAATAGACATTGTTGTTATCATTCAGTCGATGACGTTGCTGCAGATCTTGTTGAAAACCTTGCTGCGAATGTCAACTTGTACACATAACTAAGAAGAGTTTTTCTGTGGTTCTATATAAAATTACCGTCAGTTACGTGAGCAGCAGCATGAATCTCTATAGAAGATTCATTCTCAAGAGAGAAACTGGGCTTTCTTTGTGGTCCGGTACCATTAAGTGAGGTCCTTGGTAATTTAAACCCATAGGATGATGGACCAGATGCTACATAAGTGGTGTTTTTGATGTCATTCTCTTGACTAGACTTTGACAGAGTTTTTAGCCGTGGAGGCAATACTGATTTCTCACCATGAGGATTAGATTTTTGTTCATGTAATCCTTCACTCGTTCTTTCTACAGATTCGACTGGGGTGAGTTTTCCATCAACTTGGTTGGTAAAAACAAAGCTGACCTGAAAAAACAAGAGGTTAGCTACATTTTTCATCTTAAGGCCTTGAGAATCTACGTCAACTTTTTAACTGTTGCAAGTGCTAGTTCACAACTTCCAAAATCATAAAATGGGAAATCACTGTCTGTTTTGGTCAACCAATTGATAATGGAGTAGCAATACACGATAGTTCAACCATTAAATCAGCTATCAAGGAAACCGATCACCAATTGGCCAGGCAATTACTCTAGCTTATTAACCAAATGATCAATGAAGCTACCTATTAAAACATTTAGTGAATGGTGAGACTACTTATCTGATCATCGGCAAACCATAATGAATCATTGCATTGTTATCGAAAAAATTGCAACAAGTTTCAGAAACAAACAAAAAACATGCAGAAAATGTACCTCATTACCAGCTGAAGATTGCATAATTGCATCAGGCACGGAACTTGCAAGAAAATGATGCCCCCAATTTCTTAAATCCTCTTCAAGGGGAGTTCCAACCTAGAAAGTGGCAATGCTAAAAGAATTGTGGTGCAAGCATGCAACCGTAAAACAATACATCATCTTCTCTTCATAAAATAAAATAACACAGATACCTGCATCTCTGAGCTTTTCAATTTGTGCAAACATCCAGAAATTTCAGCAAATCTGCCTATATCATCTACCACGCCAGCTAGTTCTTTTCCATCTGGAAACACATGACACTCTGTTTTCTCTATTACATTTCTCTGAAGTGACAATATATCTTGTTGACAGCGGTTGCAATTCATTCTATCATGAATCTCTGAGCTGTAATTGAAAGTGTAGGGATGATATCAGTAACTGATATGTGAATATAACATGTATTCAAGTGGTATATAAATAAGAAAACAGGTAGAAACACAGAGTAAAAAGCACGTAGGAACCCTTGCGAGTTTCCAGCTATTCATGTCTGCATGCAATATGCAACTGTCCCGCATCCTTACCTAACATTTTCACGTAGCGTGAAAAGATCACGTAAGACTTCTGCTGAAAGAAAATTCCCCTGCATTGGAAAACATTGTTGGATATTATGAGCAGTTTTTAACTATTGAATTTTGTTAAATTGAATTATTGCATTAGACATAAGTTCTGTTATTGCAATTAGTAAAATATAGGTTATTTAATATTATTCAAGATTGCATTGGGTTGCTTGTGGTTAGAAAACGTGTGGGTTAGATTTCAAAATATATAATGTGAGAAATGAGCTTATCATAATATTTATAAGCTTGGAACAAAATTCTCTTGATGGATTTGATTTATCTTAATATTATTCTTAACGTGATTTGAGAGAGCTTTGAGCAAATTTGAGACTATTAGAACAAGACATGGTAAGATTAATCTTATTAAGAATATTTTCAAAAGAAATAGTTGTTGCAAAAATCTTGTAAATTAAGAAAGAAAAAACAACAAACTGTGGGTAAAAGACCGAACATCTGTTTGAACCTCTGAAGAAACATGTACATCGATAGAGTTTTTGCTAGACATCTGTCTAAATGTCTGTTGATGATAAACAAAGGACAAGAAATTTTCCTGGATTTCTATCCAAAGTCCAAAAGAAGTAGAGACATTGATAGAGTTTTGGCTTTGTTTGAATGTTTGACAGTGATGAAATGATCAAGAAGCTTATTGGCAGACATTTGAGCAAAAATCCGAAGCCCAAGTCATCAAGTTGATCATTAAAGACTTTCCTCGTTTGGTTAAATTGTGCATATCTCTATTGTTCAATGAATGTGAAAGATGACATTCAAAACCCTAGATAGGAGAGATTCAAGGGTTTATATAGTGAGTATATGGATATCTCCTAAATACATAAAGATATCCATTCTAATGGTTCCCCTCAAACTAGAACATGTACATCAAATATGTCCAACTTAAAACATAACTTTTCAAAAACCCCTACTCCCAAACCTTTTGTAAAGATATTGGCCGTGTAGAGATAATGCCCTTGATTATTATATCTCAAACAAAATGACACTTGACTTCAATATACATTGTCTTCTTATAAAAAGTGAGATTATTAGCAATAAAAATAGTAGTCTGATTGTTACAATACATTACCATAGGTTTGTTTGACGACAACAAACTCTAGCTTTTGTACAAGAAATTTCAACCATATCATTTCATGTGTAACCTAAGCCATTGATTTGTATTCTATCTTTGCACTAGATCTAGAAACTACATCCTACTTTTCACTATGCTACATGACAAGACCTCCAATTTATGTGTAGAAACCAAAGGTAGACTTTTATCTCTTTTGTCTCATGCATAATTAGAATTTGAGTATCCTTCAATGTCTAAGTAGGGATTTGTGTGATCAGAAAACAGGAGAAAAGGAAATGGTGGAAAAAAAATTTCCTTCATTTCCTGTATTTGTACCTTTAAAAATTAAAGAAGATTTCTTATCATCTCCTCCTATATTAAAGAAAATATTTCTTATTGTTTCCTATCTCATTACCTCAAAAATGATAAAAAATAACATAAACTTGTAATATAATAAATAATATATAATTATCAACATAATTATAATAAATTAAAATATAGTAATTATAATTATAATAATAAATAGTGTATTATAGTTATAATATATTAAAATAAATAATAACATTAATGTAATATCGACAAAGTATAATTATAATAATAAATAAATAATAATATATTATAATTATAATAGATTAAAATAAAAAATAACATTGAAGAATGATACTAGATTATAATATATTAAAATATAATAACATTAATGTTACAAGAATAAATAATACATTATTATTTATTACAATATTATTTATGTTAATTACAAGTATATTATTTCACATGTTACATCTATATTTAATGAAATGTTAATGTATACTATAATATTTAAAATATTACTTTTCAAATATAATAATTTTTTCTAATTTATTATTTAATTTTTTAAAAATTATTAATTTTTTAATTTTCTATCATTTCCTGTAATTGCATCTTATTTCTTAATTTCCCATCATTTCCTCTAATATACAAACAACGCTACATTTCCTATCATGTCTTATCATGCATTGTTATTTCTATTTTCTATTATTTCCATCATTTTCTATTGTTTCGTTTCTCGTCAAAAAATGTGCACAAACAAAATCTAAATGTTAATACTTTCCATAAATGAGTCATTTCTTAAAATTTATTTAACATATGCCTTTAAATCTTAAACTTTAAACCTCTTGTAAATAAGCATTTCTAGGCTTATACATAAATTAACTAATAGGCTCACAACATATGTTATTTTCAATTAACAGATAGATATATGTACTTCTGAATTAATCTCTTGTAACTCCCTAGACCCTCCAATAGTTTTTGTAGTGTCTTAAAAAAGAAGATTAGACTCAATAGGCATTCTTTCTAACTTACATCATATCAACCTAGTCTCTTTGAGCAAGTTTATGCATACTTCTTTTGAGATAAAGAAAATTTTCCTTTGGCATATACAAACTTAATTCTCAAAATGTATTTTGGCTTTCTCAAATCTTTAATAACAAGTGTTTGTTTAGGTATCATTTTGTTTTTTTAATAACTTCTACATCACTTCTCGTTGGTAAGATATCATCTACATAAACTACAACAATAACACATCAACAAGTGTCTTCTTGTAGAATATTGAATGGTCTATGAAAGCCACCATCATAAGTTATCTTATTGAACTTGCCAAACTAGGTTTTAGGACTTTGCTTGAGACTATTCATCATTTTCCTTAGCATACAAACGTGCATCTCCTTTAAGAAAAATATATAAGAAGTAGCTCTAAAAGTACCTCCTTAGTTAAATTATTATATAGGAAGGTATTTTTTACATCTAGTTGAGAAAACTGCTAAGACTAATCAATGGCAATAGAAAAAAGAACTAGAATAGAATTCAATTGTACCAATGAAGAGAAGTCTTGAAGTAAGGTAGGCTTTGCATTAATCAACTCTTATTTGGTTCATACTTGATGGTGTAAGCTTTCCCACAAGAGATAATGCTTGCTCCCTTTGAACAAGGTACAAGATCGCACATACCATGAGATTTCAATGTGATTATCTCCTTGTCCATCGTTACTTACCAATGTGGTATTTACAAGGCTTCATGATAATACTTAGGTATAAACTTAGATAACAAAGATAAGACAAAATTACAAAATGCAAAGTTCAGTTTATCATAAAAAACAAAATGGGACAAAGGATATGAGGCACAAGTTCTTTTACCCTTCTATAGTGCAATTGATAGGTTGAGGTCTGAAAGTGTGATATTAAGTAGATCTACAAACATAGTTGAGGAAGATGATGTTGGAAGTTTAATAGATAGCCACTAGTGATGTTGATATACCTTCAACGATTATTAGTCATGATTGTCTTGAACAAATCATTTCTAGTAGGAAATGAGGTGGGATTGTCACCTTAACTAGATAAGAATAGGTAAGGGAATGAAATCAATGTAGCTAGAATCAGTAAAATAAGATGAAGACTCAAAGAAAGTTACATCCATAAATATAGTATATCTAACTTGAAGGATGAAAAAACTAATATCTTTTGTGTATGAGAATATCCCATAAAGGCACACTAAAAGGACAAAGGAAAAAGTTTGTCAAAATCTGATAAAAGATTCTTAACAAAGATGTTAATATGTGTCTTGAATTAATTAATTATATACGTAGGTGTATTTTGGTCTTTTGACTACATGGGATGCTCAAAGTTATAAATAAGCTCTTAATGTGTGTGCATAGATGTATGAATCTTGTATCCCATTTGTTGATCACCTAATGAAGAGACAATCGGTCAAACCTCCATCTGTAGACATACCTAATTGGGGAACCACATAAATTCTCTTGTTGTGTGTGATTTGCCTCTTATTTCTCTTTCTCCTTCTCTACGAGTCTAGGCTCCTCCCTTTTCGCATTGATCTTGGCATAACAAGTGGTATCAAAGCAATCTTGAGGAGTTGGCCGCGGACTTGATTTGCTGAAAGAGAAAAAAAGAACTTGCTAGCGCCCAATGCCCATGCCTAACGCCTAACACCAACGCCCAATGCCCATATCTAGCGCTTGACGCTAGTGCCCACCTGATGTTCGCAACTATCACCTACATTCGATGCTTGCAACCAGCACCCACGACCATTGCCCGCAACCATTGCTCACGACCATCGCCTGCGACCAACATCCGTGACCATCGCACGCAATCAGCACTCGCGATCATTGCTCGCGACCATCACCCACGACCATCGCTTGTGACCCTCACCCACGATCATTACTCGCACCCGATGCCCGCAACCATCATTCGCGCTTGACGCTTGCGACCAATGCCTACGATCATAGCTCGCGATCAACACCCGCAACCAATGCTTGTGTCCAACGCCTGCAATCTTGCTCTTCTTTCCAGCATGCGCTCAGTCATCAGCCATTGCACATTGGTGGCACGGATAGTAAGAATTCCTATCATCACTTTTAGAGTTGCATTCGTGCATTTGTTACTGTGATTCTGTGGAATTCTTTTCAATCTTTTGATCATAGACCAATGGCAGCCAGATCTTTGGAATTCTTTTGTTTTTTGAGGCATCACGTGTGTTCTTGGCCTTTGTTTGTCTTTTTTTTTGGGTTCTTTGATTTTCAAGTGATCTTTGAAATTAGTTGTTGCACTTGTTTTTGGGATACCTTGAATGCAAGATTCATGTGCAGTTTTAGGATAGAAAATTAGTGCTTGTTTGTTGTTCGAATTTTAGTTATTTGCTTAGTGTTATTTGTGTTGTTCTACTATCATGACATCATCAACTTTGAAAGTTGAAAAGTTTAATGGCAAGAACAACTTTAATTTGTGACAAATTAAGATGAAAGCACTTCTGAAACAGTAAGATATTTGAGTTTCCTTAAATGTGAAGTCAACCTTAGACAAGAAGTCTGTCGAGTTTGAACAACAAGAAGAGAAGGCACATTCAACAATTCTACTATGCTTATCAGATAAGATAATTATTAAGGTAGTAGATGAGAATACAACTTTAGGTCTTTGGAATAAGTTAGAGACATTATATATGACTAAGTCTTTCACAAATAAATTGTTGTTAAAGCAAAGACTATTCTCTTAGAATGAAGGAAGGTACACCATTGAAGCAATACTTGGATCAGCTCAATACCATTCTCATGGAGTTGAGGAATATTAGTGTCACTATGGAAGATGAGGATGTTGCTCTCATCTTATTGATATCTCTTCCTCTTTCAATTGAGAACTTTGTGCAATCTTTTGTGTTTGGCAAAGATACTATCACCTTGAAGGAGGTAAGATCGAGTCTTCATTCTAGAGAGTTGAGATATTTGGTTACTCATGGTAACAATGATGTTGGAGGATTAGGCTTGTCAGTGCATCATTCAGAGTCTAAAGGACGATAGAGTAGAAAAGATAACAGGCGAAAAGGCAGAAGTAAATCTAGAGGTAGATATTATAAGGACACTTGCAATTATTGCAAGAAAAAAAAGCATTAGAAAGCAAACTGCCCAAAGTTGAAAACTAAGGGAAATGCAACAGTTGCAAAAAATGGAGACTCAGATTCTGATTGTGATTTTTCCCTTACTATTTGCTGTAGTGCCTACTCCGATCAGAGTTGGATATTAGATTCTGGTATATCACATCATATAACTTCCAACAGGGAGTATTTCCATACTTATGAGGAGGTAAATGGTGGACAAGTCACTTTGGTAGATAATGATGTTTGTGACAAAATAGGTATTGGATCTATCAGATTCAAGATGTATGATGGGATGATCAAAGTCTTAGAAAATGTTAGCATGTGCCTAAGTTGGGCAAAAGTCTTATCTCATTTATGGCCCTTGATTAGAAGAGTTTCAGTTTTTCAGGTGGAGGAGGTAAACTCTATGTCCTAAAGGGTTCTCTAGTTATGATGAAGGGAATCAAGGATAAACCTTTGTACATTCTTTAGGGCAAGCCTGTCATTAGATCAACAACTGCAATAGTGAGTGACCAACATCTACGTCAGCTATTTGACATTCTAGGTTAGGACATTTGGATCTGAAGGGAATGTAGAAGCTCAACACACTTGGCAGGTTAGATGGGCATTATTTTACTGATATTGATTTGTGAAAGCATTACATCTATGGGAAGCAGAAATGTGTTTCTTTTGATAGAGCAGAGCATACTACAAAGGGGAAGTTGAACTATATCCATGCAGATTATTGGGAATCATTTCAACAATCTTTATTAGCAAGTTCCAAGTATTTTCTCTTCATAGTTGATTTCAATCATATGACTTGGGTTTTCATTATGAAGCATAAAAGTGAGGCCTTCAAGAACTTTAAATAGTGGAAGGCTATTGTTGAAAACCAATTAGGGAGAAAAGTAAAGTACTTAAGAATAAATAATGGATTAGAATTCTAATTAAATGAATTTGACATTTTTTGTAGAGATGTAAGCATAACCAGACATTATACTATCAGGGGAACTCCACAATAGAATGGAGTTGTAGAACGTATTAATAGGACGTTGTTGGAGAGAGCTAGATGTATGCTTTCACATGTTAGGATGAAAAAATGTTTTTGGGCTGAAGCTGTTAACACAACCTCCTATTTGGTGAATAGATCGCCATCTAATGCTATTGGCGACAAAATTCCCTATGAGATATGAATGGATAAAGCTGCAAATTACTTCAAGTTGAAAGTATTTGGATGTCTTGCTTATTACTAGATGAATCATGGTAAATTGAAGCCGCGTGCCAAGAAAGGCATTTTTGTGGGATATGATATGGGAGTAAAGGGATATAGAATCTATGATAAAGAAACAAGGAAGATCATTCATAATAGGGATATTACCTTTGATGAGGTTTCTTTGATGCATGTGAAAAAGAAGTCAATAGTTTCTGATCCACCTAATACTCCTAAGCAAGTGGAGCTTGATTTAAATCAGCCTTTGATTTCTGATCAGTCTATTCTAGGTAATGCAGATCAACGTTTGATTTTGGAAGATGACCATGGAAACAAATTTGTAGAGGACACATGTCCAATGTGTGTTGTCAGGGATCGTCCTAGGAGGGATGTCTAATCTCCACAAAGGTATACCTACAACAATATGGTTGCATTTTCCTTACAGGTAGCTAATGAGATAGAGGATGCTGATCCACCTAGTTTTAATACTACTGTTAGCAGATCAAAAGTCATACATTGGATGGGAGCTATGCAAGAACTTCAATCTTTGCATAAAAATAGAACTTGATGGTAAAACATCTCAAGGACAAGAATGTTGTTGGTTGCAAATAAGTACTCAAAAAGAAATTAGGAACACAAGGCAACCATGAAATTCAATACAATATAAGATTAATAGCAAAAAGTTTTTCACAGAAAGAGGGTGTATACTTCAATGAAGTCTTTGCACCAACAGTGAGACACACCTCCATTAGAGTCATTTTAACAATTGTTGTAGTAAAGGACTTAGAACTTGAGCAACTAAATGTGAAAACAGTTTTTTTGCATGATGATTTAGAAAAAGATATTTAGATATAACAGCCACCAGATTTTGTAAAAAGGGATAAATCAAACCTTATTTGTAAATTGTAAAAATCTTTGTATAGCCTAAAACAGTCTCCTAGGCAGTGGTATAAAAGATTTGATTCTTTTATTACAGATGTTTGTTTTGTTCGTAGTAATTTTAATTCATGTGCCTACATTAAACAAATTAAAAATGATGAATTTATTTATTTGCTCCTGTATGTAGATGACATCTTGATTACAACCAAAGATGTCAATGAAATACAGTTTTTGAAAGACACATTAAAGTATGAATTTGTAATGAAGGATTTAGGACCAACAGGTAAAATCCTTGGGATAGAGATTTATCGTGACAAGAATATTAGAAGGTGTTGAAATATGTCTTGAATTTGTATAAGGGCATTTTGGTCCTTTTGTATTTGACCCTCTCATAATTATATAAGTTTATGGGTCTTAGGGCTTTTCTTAAGCCCTCTTTTTGTATTGCTCCAAGTGATAGTGGAACTTTCTCCTCTCCCATCCCGTGGACATTCCCACAAATGGGGAACCACGTTAAATCTAGGGTTTTGTGTGTTTGTTTCTTTTCTACATCCTCAATTTGCATAACAAACTGGTATCAGAGCTAAGGCTTAAGAGGAAGTTTTGTTGAGGGAAAAAAACAAGCCATCAGACGAGTGTGCAGTGCACGGGAAGCGAATGTTCGCTTGCACGCCTGCTTCTCGTGCGACTGCCACCTACACACCTACTTCTCGTGCGATTGCCACCTGCTTCTTGTGCGACTGCCGCCTACTTCCTTGCACGACTACCGCTTGCGTGTCTAACCACATGATCGCATTTGTTCACTCGTCCATCCTTGCACGACTACTTGTCTGCGTTTGTCCACTCGTTCCTCCCTACACGCAACATAAGAGCATCCGCATGCGGAGCGAACGTCTGCCTGTGCACAACTTCAGCGCACCGCACACGCATCTAACTACGCGAGAGTTTTGTCTAGCTAGGGCATCTACTGTGTTTGTGCACGTTATCAGAATCAATAGTTGTGATAGAAATTTGTTGTTGATTAGATTATTACAACTTGAAAATCTGTTTGCTTGAAAGGGATTTACAAAATTTTTTTGATGACAACACAGGCTTTGAAAGTGGAGAAGTTTAATGGTAAAAATAGCTTCAGTCTTTGGCAGATAAAAATAAGAGCATTGTTGAAACAACAAGGTATTTGGACTCCCTTGAATAAGGAGTCATTAGTTGATAAAAAATCTGCAAATTTTGAAGCTCAAGAAGAAAAGGCTCACTCAACAATCCTTCTTTGTTTATCTGATGAAGTCATAGTTGAGGTTGCAGATGAAATGACCACCTTAGGTCTTTGGAACAAATTGAAGACCCTTTATATGACAAAGTCACTTACAAACAAACTACTTCTAAAACAAAAATTGTTTTCTCTTAGAATGGAGGGGACATCATTGAAGCAACATTTAGACCAACTAAACACCATCCTCATAGAGTTAAGAAATATTGGTGTTACTGTTGAGGATAAAGATGCAACTCTCATTCTGTTGGTCTCACTTCCACTCTCTTATGAGAACTTTATGCAGTTTTTTGTGATTGGTAGGGATACAATCACATTAGAAGAGGTGAAATCAAGTTTGTATTCTAGAAAATTAAGGCATATGGTTACTCATGGTAGCAGTGATGCAAGTAGATCAGGTTTCTTAGTGCATCAGACAGAGTCTAGGGGTTGTCAGAATAGGAATGATCACAAATAAAGAGGTAGAAGCAAGTCCAAGGGAAAGTACTCCAAAGACACCTACAACTATTGTAAAGAGAAAAGACATTGGAAGGTCAATTGTCCAAAGTTGAAGGCAATGGGTAGTGTCGCAGTGGCAGAAAAGGAAGATTCAGCATTTGAAAGTGATTTCTCTTTAACAATTTCTTACAATGCTTACTCAGATCAGGCATGGATCATGAACTTAGGTGCATCACATCACATGACTCCCAACAGAGAATACTTTTATACCTACCAACAGGTAGATGGTGGGGAGGTGACATTAGCAAACGATGATGTTTGCAATAGAGCTGGCATCAGGTCTACCAAATTCAAGATGCATGATGGTACAGTGAAGATTCTGGAGGATGCTTGGCATGTGCCTAAGTTAGGCAAAAGTCTAATCTCTTTGATGGTTCTTGATTCAAAGGGATTCGGATATTTATGTGGAGGAGACAAGCTCTACGTCTTGAAAGGCTCCATGATTGTGATGAAAGGAGTCAAGGAAAGACCTTTATACATCCTACAGGGCTCTTTCATCATTGGTTCAGCTACTACAGCTACAAGTGATGATCAGCAATCTATCTCTGCTATTTGGCACTCAAGGATAGGTCATCAAGGACAGAGGGGAATGTAGACACTTAGCAATTTGAACAGATTAGAGGGACACAAGTTTGTCAATATAGACTTGTGTGAACATTGCATCTTTGGGAAGTAGAAGCGTGTATAGTTTGGCACAGGGAAGCACACCACTAGAAGAACCTTGGATTATGTCTATGTTGATTGTTAGGGTCTATCCCAACAACCCTTACTAGCAAGTTCAACATATTTTCTATCAATTGTTGATGATTTCTCACGTATGAATTGGGTGTTTATTATAAAACACAAAAATGAAGCCTTCAAGAACTTCAAGCAGTGGAAGGCTATGGTAGAGAATCAGCTAGATAGTAAGGTAAAATATCTAAGAACAGATAATGGTTTAGAATTTTATTCTGCTGAATTTGATGAGTTTTGCTGAAATTACCAGGCATCATACGATTAGAGGTACCCCACAACAAAATGGAGTGGCTAAATGCCTTAACCGAACTCTTTTGGAAAAAGCTAAATCCATACTCTCTCATACTACTTTGGGAAAAATTTTCTAGGCAAAAGCAATTAATACTACTTCTTATCTTATCAATAGATTACCATCTAATGTCATTGATGATAAGATTCCTTATGAGGTTTGGTCAGGACATGTAAATTATTCAAGGTCAAGATATTTGGATGTCCTGCTTACTATCACGTTCATCATGACAAGTTAGAGCCAAGAGCAAAGAAATGTATCTTTGTGGGCTATGGCATTGGTGTAAAAGGATATAGAATCTATAACACATCATCCAAAAGGGTGATATATAGTCATGATGTCACATTTAATGAAAAACATCTCATATTGAAAAAGGATGATGTTGTTAATTCAAAGATATCCAATGATACACAACAGGTAGAGTTTGAGGTACAACAACCTGTTGATAGGGGCCAGCCTAGTACAAGTACAAGTCAACCTTTAGAAGTAGCTAGTCATCATGAGGTTCCCATTTCGAAAGAAACTAAACAGAGATGTGTTGCTAGAGATTGACCTAGAAGGGATATACAACCCCTTCAGAGATATGGATATAGCAACATGATTGCCTATGCTTTACAGATAGCAAATGAGGTGGAGGAAGATGAAGATCCTCCCAACTATATGGCTGCCTTAAGGAGCTCTGATGCTACTCATTGGGTTACTTCTATGCAGGAAAAGTTTCAGTCTCTTCAGAAGAACCAAACGTGGGACCTAGTGAAGCGCCCTTAGGGAAAAAATATTATTAGTTGCAAATGGGTGTTTAAGAAGAAGGTTGAAACTCAAGGCAACCAAAGAATTAAATTTAAGGCTAGACTTGTGGCAAAAGGATACTCTCAGCAAGAAGGTGTTGATTTCAATGATGTCTTTGCACCTATAGTCAGACACTCATCCATCAGAGTTCTTCTAGCAATTGTTACAGCAAAGAATTTAGAATTAGAACAGTTAGATGTGAAAATGGCCTTTTTGCATGGTGATCTTGATGAAGAGATTTGGATGGATAACCAGCTAGGTTTGTGGAACAAGGGAAATCAAATCTCGTGTGCAAGTTGAAAAAGTCCTTGTATGGACTGAAACAATCCCCCAGACAGTGGTATAAAAGGTTTGACACTTTTATTACCAAAGTTGGTTTTATTCACAACTCTTATGACTCATGTGTGTATGTTAGAAAGCTGAATGATGATACACACGTATATCTATTATTATATGTTGATGACATCCTAATTGTAGTTCAAGATGTACATGTTATTCAAGAACTGAAGGAAACTCTGAAGTCAGAGTTTGATATAAAAGATTTGGGTGCAACTGGAAAGATTCTTGGGATGGAGATACATAGGGACAGAGATGTTGGAAAGTTATTTCTTCATTAACGCTGTTACATAGAGAAGATTTTGCATAAGTTCAAGATGAATTCTAGCAAAGCCATTAGTGCTCCCTATGACAGAAATCTGTCTTTCTTCTGCTATGGTGCCATAGTCTCAATCTAAGAAAAACTATATGAAGAATGTTCCATATTCACAGGCTATTGGAAGTCTAATGTATGCTATGGTGTGCACTAAACCAGATCTTGTTTACCTACTCAGTGTGGTTAGTAGATTTATGGTGAATCCTAGAAAGGATCACTGGCAAGTTATGAAAAGAATTTTCAGATATTTGAAGGATACATCTAATATAGGCTTGATATATGGTATGAAGAATAGTTGCACAATAGCTAGATATTTAGATTCAAACTTTGTAAGGGATGTTAATCAAAGAAGATCTCTAACAAGATATGTTTTTACTATTGCAGATTCTGTAGTTAGTTGGAAATTAATGTTTCAGCCAACTATATCTCTGTCTACTACAGAGGCAAAATACATGGCTATGACAGAAGCGGCTAAGGAAGGAATTTGGCTCAAAAGTCTATTGGCAGATTTTGGTTTGCACCATCATAAAGCAAACATTTTCTGTGACAGTCTTAGTGTCATTTGTTTGGCTAAGGACAATGTGTTTCATGATCATACAAAACACATTAACATCAGGTATCATTTCCTTCGATCAGAAAATAGAATCAAAGTTTTGAAGATCAACACTAAAGAAAATCCAACTGATATGTTCACAAAGGGAGTCATTGAGAGCAAATTCAAATATGTTTGGACCTACTCAATATTTATGCATATACTTGACCCTTTAGGGATCTCTTAGATGGGGAGTTTTACTATAGGTGGAGGATGTATTCAAGACAAGGTGAAGATTTGTTGAAATATGTCTTGAATTTGTATAAGGGCATTTTGGTCCTTTGTACTTGACCCCCTCATAGCTATATAAGCTTATGGGTCTTAAGGCTTTTCTTAAACCCTCTTTTTGTATTGCTCTAAGTGATAGTGGAACTCTCTCCCTCTCCCATCCCATGGACGTACCTGCAATCGGAGAACCACGTTAAATCTAGGATTTTGTGTGTTTGTTTCTTTTCTACTTCCTCAGTTTGCATAACAAAAGGATATTTCTCCATCAGCACAATTATGTTCAAAAAATTTTAAGTAAGTTTGACATGGCTTCAAGCAAAACCATTAGGACACCTTATAATAGGAATCTGCGATTATCAGTTGCTATGGCACCTCAGACACAGTCAAAACAGAAATACATGAAGAAAATTTCATATTCACAAACAGTTGACAATCTAATGTATGTCATAATATGTACTTGTCTAAACCTTGCTTACCCCCTTAGTATTATAAGCAGATTTATGTCAAATTCAGGAAAGAGTCATTGGCAAACCGTGAAAAGGATCTTTAGGTATTTGAAGGGCACGCCTAATGTGGGACTGATTTATGGAATGAAGCATAACTATAATGTGGCTAGATATTCAGACTCAGATTTTGCAGGTGATGTTAATCAACATAGGTTTTTGACAGGATATGTTTTTACAGTGGCAAATTCCATTGTCAGTTGGAAATCTACTCTACAACCTATAGTTTCTTTATCCACCATAGAGGTTGAGTATATGGCAATGACAAAAGCTGCAAAAGAAGGTATTTGGCTAAAGGGATTACTTGGAGACTTTGGTCTACGATATGATAAAGCAAAAATATTTTGTGACAGTCTCAGTGTCATCAGCTTGACGAAGGACAATGTGTTTCATGACAGGACAAAATACATTAATGTTCATTATCACTTCCTTAAGACTGAAGACCGCGTGAAGATATTGAAGATCAACACTCATGACAACCCAACTGATATGTTTACAAAGGGCATCCTTGAAAGTAAGTTCAAGCATTCCTTAGACCTACTAAATGTTTTTGCATATAGCTAACCCTTTGGGTCTTTGTGATGGAGTATTTTTTGGTTTTAGGAGGAGTTTGTAAATTCAAGACAACTTAGAGATTGTTAATATGTGTCTTAAATTAATTAATTGTATACGTAGGGGTATTTTAGTCTTTTGACCACATAGGAAGCTTAAAGTATAAATAGGCTCTCAATGTGTGTGCATAGATGTATGAATCTTGTATCCCATTTGTTGATCACCTAGTGAAGAACCAATTGGCCAAGCCTCCATCCATGGACGTACCCAATTAGGGAATCACGTAAATTCTCTTGTTTTTGTGTGTGATTTACCTCTTATTTCTCTTTTTCCTTCTCCACAAGTTCAAGCTCCTCCCTTTCCGCATTGATCTTGGCATAACAAAAGATAACACACTCAAAAGCATGAAGAGACAATAGAAAAAGGTCAATGTTTGGCTTAGTAAAGTAAGATTGAGATTTAAAGAAAGTTACATCCATACACATTAGTGTCTAATTTAAGACGATGAAAAGGAACCTAATAAAGTAAAATTAACACTCAAAAAAAGTTACATCCATGGGCATAATATTTGCTAGTTGGAGGATGAAATAGTCAATATACTTTTTGTGTATGAGAATATCCTACAAAGACGAATTTAAAAGACCAAGGAGATAGTTTGTTAAGACCTAGTGAGGGGTTTTTAACAAAGGTAGTGCACCCAAAAATTTAAAGAGAATAGAAGAAGATTAATGTTTAGCTTAAAACAATGAGAAATTTCTCCTAAATGTGCTGAGGGCATATAGATTTATCAAAGAAGTACTCAAGATAGTATAAAATCAAAGATACTTAAAGACATCCATCTACAACATAATGGTGCAAGTCACATCAAGATTATGATGATATTTCCTTTTAACTACACTATTTTGTTAAAATGTATAAGAGTAGTTAGTTTGATGTAATATACCAAGTGACAAATACATAGATTGAAAATCATATTGCATAAACTCAAGAGTATTATTAGTATGTAAAATTTTTTGAGACAAAAAATTATTTTTTTATTTAGCCAAAAAGGTCATGAATATGTTAAGGATATGAAGATGATTTTTCAACAAAAACACCTAACATGAGAATAGTCATCAATAAACACTAAATAATATTTTTGACCTATAATACCAAACACATGACTAAAACCCCAAAACATATGTCATTCTCATCACCCCCAAAGTGATGACCAGATGAAAAATCTTAATCACACCTTGGAGACCTATATCAAATGTTTTACATTTCAATAGCCACATGAATGATGTCATTAGCTATCATGGGCAAAGTATTGGTACAATATAAGAACCCATAGCTCCACAAGAGTCACGCCCTATGAGGCCTTATATAGAGTTCATCCAACTACTCTACTTTCTTATGTCTCAAACACAACAAAGGTAGTAGCTAAAGATAAAGAGTTATGAGATCATGAGGCCTTGTTTAAGAAATTGCAAGAAAATCTTAGTAAAGCCCAAAACAAGATGAAAGTCATGGTGAATTGTCACCATTGTTAGGATTGTATGGCTCACCAAAGAGGGGGTGAATGATGATCTATGTGTAATTTTAATTCTTTTTGAACTTAACTAGTTATACGATTAATCAGTGAGCTCAAGAATTAAATATGCATGCAAAACAATAAAGAATAATTGACACAAGGAGATTTTAAATGATTCACCAATTCGACTAATCTAGCCTCAAAGTTCACTTGAAGCTTCACTAAGTGAATTAATACTTACAAACACTTGCTTTCAGGTTGAAGTAAGAACCAATCACTTCTTAGAAATTTTCAGGTCAAAACTTCAACAAGCTAACCTTTTGAGTTTTCAAATTGAAACTCAAACCAACCACTTGAGTGTAGCTTTCAAGTTGAAGCCATGAACCAACACTTTTGAGCTTTGAATCAGAGTATACACGTAAGGAGCTTTCTGTGCTTCTATATTTGCAAACTGTATGTATTACTAGAATTTTGTATAATGCTCAATATTTGATAATCATTGTCTTTTCTTTTTGTTTTGATCATACTTATACCAAGGTGTATAACGATCATATTTTTCTAACAACATTTGTCCTATTGTACTTACTGCACTATCAGCCCTAAAAATAGTATTGTCTATGTTATTTAAGCATGAACCTAAGGCACCCATTAGTGTGCTGATCATTTTTGTATTTCACCTAAAATAAGAGATAACTTCAGTCCTCTCCATCCGTAGACGTACCCAAGTTGAGGAACCACGTAAATCTGAGTGTTGTGTGCTTACTTCTCCATCTCTTCTCTCTCTTCCCTTGCATAACAACTATTATCAGAGCCTAAGGTCCTTTTGGAAAACATCCTAGGGCTTTGGAAGAGAAAAAGATCTGTTTGGAGTGAAGAGAAGGTTGTAGGAAACATGTCGTCATCCGTCTGCTTCCACATTGCCTGCATCATCTACGTCTGCATCTACGTAGCCTGCCAATGCGAGCTCCACTTGTTTGCGTGCTTGCCTACGTGCGAGCTTCTACACGCATCTGCCTACATGTGAGTCTATCTACATGCATCTTTTGCATGCAACTTCAACGCATCCACCTGCGCATCTACCTACGCGCGTCGCCTGTGCATTTGCCTACACATGTCGCACGCGCATCTACCTACACAAGTTGCCCACACATCTGCTAATCTTGCACGTGTCTCCTACGTGTGTGAGGGTACACTTGCATAGTCCACACGTGCAAGTTCACTGCACACGCGCGAGTTGCTATTTCTACCCTAACACGCATATTGTCCAGGTTTAGTTGGTCTTTTTTTTTTAGTTGAAGTAGAAGTTTTGTCTAGCTAGGGCATCTACTCTGTTTGTGCACGTGATCAGAATCAATAGTTGTGATACAGTAAGGCATTGGCAGTTGAATAGGAAATAACAATTTGTTGTTGATTAGATTATCACAACTTGTTTAAAATCTGTTTGTTTGATTTCTAAGACTGAGAATGACAACACCAGCTTTGGAAGTGGAGAAATTTAACGGCAAAAATAGCTTCAGCCTTTGGAAAATAAAAATGAGGGTTTTGTTGAAGCAACAGGGCATTTGAACTCCCATAAACAAGGAGTCGTTTATGGATAGAAAATCTACAAAGTATGAACAACAAGAAAAGAAAGCCCACTTTACTATTTTGCTATGCCTATCTGATGAAGTTATTATCGAAGTTGCTGATGAGACCACAGCTTTTAGATTGTGGAACAAGTTGGAGACGTTGTACATGACAAAATTCCTTACCAACAAGTTATTGCTCAAGCAGAGATTGTTCTCTTTGAGGATGAAGGAAGGTACACCGTTGAAGCAACATTTGAATCAGTTAAACACTATTCTTATGGAGCTACATAATATTGGTGTGACTATTGAAGATGAGGATGCAGCCCTCATTTTGCTTGTTTCACTTCCATTGTCATTTAAGAATTTTGTGCAGTCTTTTATGGTTGGTAGAGACACAATCACATTGGAGGAAGTGAGGTCCAACCTTCACTCAAGAGAACTTAGGTACATGGTTACACATGAGAGCAATGACGTAGGTGCATCTGGGTTGACTACGTATCATGGTGATAGTAAGGGATGTCAACAGAAACAAAATAGCAACAACAGACGTAGAGGAAAGAGTAAATCCAAAGGCAAGTACTCCAAAGACACTTGCAACTATTGTAAGGAAAAAAGATACTGGAAAGCAAATTGTCCCAAGTTGAAATCCAAAGGGAGTGCAACAGTAGCTGAAAAAGAAGATTCAACGTCAAAATGTGACTTCTCTTTGACTGTTTGCTATAATGCATATATAGATCAACATTAGATCTTAGACTCTAGAGCATCTTATCATATGACTCCCAATAAGGAGTATTTCTACACTTATCAGACTATTAATGGAGGGCAAGTTAGATTAGCAAACGATGATATTTGCCTTAGAGCTAGCATTGGTACAATCAGATTCAAGATACATGATGGCACGGTGAGAACTCTTGAGGATGTATGGCATATGCCCAAGCTGGGCAAGAACTTGATATCCCTGATGGCACTTGATTCCAAGGGTTTCAAGTATTCAGATGGAGGAGGCAAATTATTGGTCTCAAAAGACTCATTGGTAGTGATAAAAGAAGTCAAAAATGGGCCTTTATACATTTTATAAGGTTCTCCAGTTATAAGTGATGCTATCACAACTATAAGTGATCAGCAAACCACTTCTACAGTTTGACACTCAAGAATGGGTCATTTGGGGCAGAGAGGAATGTAGAAACTCAATAGTTTGCGCAAGCTGAATGGGCACAAATTCATTGATGTAAAGTTATGCAAGCATTACATCTATAGAAAGTAGAAACATGTACAGTTTGGAAGAGGAGAGCATACCACTCAGGGGGCATTAGATTATGTCCATGTAGATTGTTGAGGACTCTCCCAACAACCCTCTCTTGCAGGTTCTAGATATTTCCCTTTTATAGTGGATGATTATTCACGTATGACATAGGTTTTTATTTTGAAGCATAAAGGTAAGGATTTCAAGAGCTTTAAGCAATGGAAGACTCAAGTTGAAAATCAAGTTAGTAAGAAGGTGAAATATTTGAGAACTAACAATGATTTGGAATTCTGCTCTCATGAGTTTGATAACTTTTGTAAAGAGGCGAGTATCACAAAACACTACATAGTTAGAGGCGCTCCACAACAAAATGGAGTTGCAAAACGTCTCAACTATACGCTATTGAAGAAAGTACGGTGCATGCTTTCTCATGCCAGATTGGAGAAGAAATTTTAGGCTGAGGCTGTTAACACAACCTCTTATCTTGTCAACAGATCACCCTCTAGTGGTATAGGAGACAAGATACCTTATGAAGTATGGATGAACAGGGCTACAAATTATTCCAAATTGAAGATTTTTGATTGTTCAACATACTATCATGTAGATAATGACAAGTTAGAGCCACATGCTAGAAAGGGCATCTTTGTTGGATATAGTATGAGAGTCAAAGGGTACAAAATTTTTGATAGAGAAACAAGAAAATTAATTCACAGTTGTGATGTCACTTTTAATGAGGCCACTTTAATATAGAATGAAGAGTTGTCCATAGTGTCAGATGAATCCAACACTCCTAAGCAGTCAAATGAATCCAACACTCCTAAGCAGGTGGAGTTTGACTTGTCACAACAGTATGTCCCAGAACAAATATCTTCAGATGAAGATCAGCATTTAGACCTAGATGAAAATGCAAATTAACTTGAGGAGGAACCACAAGAGAAATGTATTGCTAGGGACAGACCTAGGAGGGTTCCTCAACGCCCGTAGAAGTATGATTTCAGCAATATGATTGTTTTTGCCTTGCAGGCTACAAGTGAGGTGGAGGAAGCTATTGATTCTGCAACATATGATGCTGTTATGAAGGATTCAGATACTACTCATTGGATGGAAGCTACGCAAGAGGAGCTTCAATCCTTTCAGAAAAATCAAACATGGGATTTAGTGAAGCGTCCAAAAGATAAGAATGTTGTAGATTGTAAGTGGGTGTTTAAAAGAAAAGTTGGAATACAAGGTAATCTTGGGACACAATTCAAGGTAAGATTGGTGGCTAAAGGCTATTCTCAACAGAAAGGCGTTAACTACAATGAAATATTTGCACCAATGGTTAAACACACGTACATCAGAGTTCTTTTGGCTATTGTTGAAACGAAAAACTTAGAGCTTAAATAGCTTGACGTGAAGACAACCTTCCTACATGGTGACTTAGAAGAAGAAATATAGATAGAACAGCCAATTGGTTTTGTAAAGAAAGGGAGATCAGATTTGGTTTGCAAGCTTAAAAAGTCCTTGTATGGACTCAAGCAATCTCCAAGACAATGGTATAAAAGATTTGATTCTTTTATTACCAAAGTTGGTTTTCTACGTAGCTCCTTTGATTCATGTGTGTATCAAACACTTAAATAATGGTACACATGTATACTTACTCTTGTATGTTGATGATATCTTAATTGCAACCAAAGATATCAATGTAATAAAGGATTTGAAAAATACCTTGAAGTCTGAATTTGCAATGAAAGACTTAAGTGCTGCAGGCAAGATCCTAGGGATAGAGATACAACATGACAGAAGTGTTGGAAAACTGTTTCTTCATCAACACAACTATGTGCAGAAGATCTTGAATAGATTTGGAATGACTTCTAGTAAAGCCATTAGGACACCCTATGACAGTAATCTTCGATTATCATCAGCCATGTTACCTTAAACACAATCGGAAAAGGAATACATGCAGCACGTTCCTTACTCTCAGGCTGTTGGGAACTTGATGTATGCAATGGTATGTACTCGCCTAGATTTGGCCTATCCTCTTAGTGTGGTAAGCAGATTTATGCCAAATCCAAGGAAAGACCATTGGCAGGCTGTAAAGAGGATTTTCAGATATCTAAAGAGAATTTCAGATGTTGGGCTGATATATGGTGTCAAATAGAGTTGCAATATAGCAGGATATTCAGATTTAGATTTTGCTGGAGATGTTGATCAGAGGAGGTCCTTAATAGGATATGTTTTTATAGTAGCAAGTTTAGTTGTCAGTTGAAAATCTACACTTCAACCTACGGTTTCGCTCTCCACTATCGAGACTGAGTACATGGCAATAACATAAGCTGCAAAGAAAGGAATCTGGCTAAAAGGGCTACTTGGAGACTTTGGATTGCAAGTTGACAGAGCTGATATCTTTTGCGACAGTCTCAGTGTCATTTGTTTGGCAAAGGACAATGTGTTCCATGATCGTACAAAACACATTGATGTCAGATATTACTTTCTTAGAAGTGAAGACAGAATAAAGATCCTAAAAATCAATATTAAAGACAATCCAACTAATATGTTCACAAAAGGAGTGATTAAGAGTAAGTTCAAGCATTGTCTTGACTTACTCAACATATATGGATGCTGCTGACCCTGCGTGGGTCATTGTAATGGAGAGCTTTGCTCAAGGTGGAGTTTGTAATTCAAGTCAAGGTGAAGATTGTTGAATATCTGACTTGAATCCTTGTAAAGGTATTCTGGTCATTTGACCAATTGTATTGTCCATGTTATTTAAGCATGGACCTAGGGCACCCATTAATATGCTGATCATTTTTGTATTCCACCTAAAACAAGAGATAACTTCAACCCTCCATTCATAGACGTACCCAAGTTGAGGAACCACGTAAATCCGGGTGTTGTGTGCTTGCTTCTCCATCTCTTCTTCCTCTTCCCTTGCATAACAGAGATGTTTCAAGATAACCTTCTGATCCTCTTTGATTTTTGGATAGTTAGCTGGTGTAACCTTCCAAAAATCCAAATGTTTGATTTGTAACTCTCCAAAAAATCTTGAAGAGCTATATCTTTCACGTGATCTTTAAGTTCTGCACGTAATTTGAAATTCAACACATGAGTAAATGAGTAACATAGCTTTTGGATAGTTGTAACTGTTAATTTGCTGAAATGTTTTAACTTTCGAATAGTTAGCTACAGTAGCCTTTCAAATTTCCCTTTAAGCTTCCAACTGTTATTTTCTTATTTCTGCACGTGCATAATTGAATGTCTTGTCAAATTAATTTTGCTTTGAATAAAGTTGTAATACACTAGGTTTTGAATGAACCAAAAACTCTTGAGGATAGTGAATTCTTGAGTAAAGACTCAAGGAGTAGACGTACCCTAGTTGAGGGAAACCATTATAAATTGTCTGTGTGATTTAATCTCTATTTTAATTTTGCATTACCTAGATTTAAAAAGGAGCCAAAAATACTACAAAATATACAATATACTTAATTCAACCCCCCTCCTAAGTATAAACCTTTCCTAACAACTTATCTATTGCTCTTCACAAAGATACTCACTCCTGTACTGTCCATCCAATTTCTCATTTTATTGCTTATGATCACCTCTCTCCTAGTCTTCATTCATTTATCCTTAATATTGCTTCAGAATCTCTTCCCAAGGATTACCATCAAGCTCTACAACAACCTCAATGGAAGGCTACCATGGATGAGGAGATGACTGCTTACATCTTGTCACACTTGGACTCTTGTTCTTCGTCCAGATGACACTCATGTTGACATACCATTGGATTTATACTATCAAGCACAATTTTGATGGCAGTGTTGTCCGTTATAAAGCTCAATTAGTTGCTCACGATTTTACTTAGATACTTGAAATTGATTATGATGAGACATTCTCTCCTATTGCCCGATTGAACTCCATCCATGTCTTACTCTCTATTGTTATCAATAATAGTTGGGAAATACACTAATTGGATGTTAAAAATGTCTTCTTCTATGAAGATCTTCAAGAGACAATCTTGACGGAGCAATCTCTTAAGTATGTTGCTTAGGGGGAGTCTACAGTGTGCCTCCTTTAGAAGGCAATTTATGGACTCAAGCAGAGTCCTCAAGCTTGGTTTCAAAAATTTAGCGATGTAGTTGTTTAAAGAGGATTCACCAAATGCCAAATGAATCACTTGGTTTTTGTAAGGCACACTAAAGTTGGTCACATTATCATTGCTGTTTATGTAAATGATATTCTTGTTATAAGTAGTGATTCTAGCGTAGTTATCACTAAAGAGCACCTTGCCAACCATTTTTCTACCAAAGATTTGGGACACCCAAGCTACTTCCTTGACATAAAATTTGCTTACTCTAGAGGAAAATTATCTCTCTCACAAAGAATATATACCTTGGATCTACTACAAGAAACCGGACTACTAGGCTGTAAACCAGAGGAAACTCCTACAAAGCAACATCCATCTTTTTGGGATGACTCATTAAAGGTCCTAAAAGATCCAAATAGGTATAGACAACTAGTTGGGAAACTCGTCTACCTTATTATCACTCATCCTAACATTGCCTTTACAATAGGACTTCTCTCTTAATTCATGCAACAACCTAGAGAAGTTCATTAGAGAGGTTTAACCCAAGTTCTATCATATATCAAAAGTGCTTCAGGAAAAGATTTAATTTATCAAAATCATGGTCACCTCTAAGTTAAAGCCTTTTTTTATTCGAGATATGTTGGAGACCAAGGAGATAGGAAATCCATCTCTAAATATTGCACCTATGTTGAAAGAAACTTATTTATTTGGCGAAGCAAGAAATAGAATGTTGTCTGTCTTTCCAATGCAAAAGCTAAGTATTATGTCATGGCTTAAACAATGTGTGAAATGATGTGGATCAAGTCCTTCCTTGCTGAGTTGGGATTTATGGTAGCCACTCCTATGAAGATGCATTGTGACAATCAGGCAGTTATCTATATAGTCAGCAATCTAGTTCTTCATAAGAGAACCAAACACATTAAGATTGACTATCACTTAATCCAAAATCTTGCGATGGAGGGAACGATGACTACTTACACCCCATCTCATCAAGTAGCAAACATTTTCACAAAAGGATTAAATATTGAAGATTTTCAAAGGCTATGTAACAAGTTGGGTCTACTAGATTTATATACTCCAACTTGAGGGAGAGTGTTAGGCATGTACATATTATGTAATATAGGTGTCATATGTTATTGTGAATACTTCCAAGGACTCCTATGTAAATGTCCTATTGTATAAACCCTTGTAAACCCTTTTGCTAATCGATTACTATGACTACTTCCCTAATTCTCACATACATCTAGTTTTCCATATATCCTAGCTACACAAGAGGATAGGCCCAATGAAGTAGGTGATCTCCCAAGACATCCTAGTTTCATATCTAATCATTAGTAGAGAACCCTTCAAAATATTGGAGCACATCATAGAAAAACATGACAATATGACTATTAGAAAGGTACTTGTGTAGTAGACAACTGAAGATGAAGCATCAGCAACTTGGGAGGACTACCACAAGCTATTGGCACAATTTTCAGACCTTAAGGACAAGGTCTATGCTATGGAGGGGGTTGATGTAAGGGGTTGAGAGTGGATCATCCAATTCATGTGTCATTACAATAGTTGCCAATTTAGTGATTTTTATTTTCCGATTTAGTACTTGTATTAGAAGGGGAAAACCCTTAGAGTTTTGATATGTTATTGTAATTGCAAAACAGATACCTTGTAGAGCCTTACTGCTTCTCAAATAGTAGTAATCCTAGTTATCATTTTGTTTAGTTTTTGTACCATAGATCTCAAGTTTATTTGACATTATGAACATTGAATTGCTCATCCAAACCAAGGATCATTGCAAGTGATTTTCAACAAGCTTTAGGATCAACATAGGGTCTGGCAATGGTGGCAGATGCCAATAGTTGTAAGCAGTAACAGTAGACTTGATGGTGGTGGACAGAAACCCTAGAATTTTCCCCTAGATACTGATACCAAGTTAAGTAAATGACAAAGATAGCATTCAAAACCTCAAATAGGAGAGATACAAGGGTTTATATAGTTAGTGAGTATATGGATATCTTCTACATAGATAGCCATTTACCCACTTACAACTTAACACACAAAATACATAGAGATATCCAATCTAACATCTATATAATGCCATTGGTGTTATTATTTTCGTGACTTTCCACACTTTACTTTCACATCTCTCTTGACTCTTGAGTTGTAATTCTCCACGCAAAGGCTTGTGGTTCATTGCTCTCTCTCTATCTCTCTAAGTGTGGAAACTTCTTTGATAAGATCTTTATGTAAATACTTCTCTACTTGTGAAGGAGAAATTGCAGAATAGAAAAACTCATGTGGTGATGGTGTATGGAGGTTGGATGTTGACAAGGAATCAAATCAATATAAATTGTTGTATTCTTGTGGTTTGCTCTTTTTCTAGTTGTGATTGTTTTAATTTACTTCATTGTTTAATCAGTAGATTTCTATGCATTATGGTATTTCAACCTTTCAGTTTCAATATCACATGTAATTTTTTGTTAAAAAGTAAAAAGCTTGAGAATTAAAAGTCAAGAAGAGGTGCAGGAGAATCAAGCACACCAGCTCTATGTAAACATTTAATTGGATTCAAGGACAGCAATTATGACCTGTAGAGATGAAGCTCCTATCTGTTCTTGCTGAATTACCTTCTGCAGCCCTTCCTTTGACATTTGACGTTGGTATACCTGCAAAGTCATAAGCAAGTTTTCTAAAGAGTTGGAAATAAAGAGAGTAGATCATCTGCACCATTTACAAGTACTAAATTTATTTTAAAGGCCTATTTGTGCACTTAGAATTTAAAATTTAAATTCTATAGAATTTGAATTCTAACAGAATTTGAATTCTACAAAATCTGACAAAAAGAATTTGAAATCCAAGTGTTTATGCACATTTCGAAATTTAATGGAAATTGAAATTTAGATATTTGTGCATATGACAAAATTGATTTTTAATGAAGTAATGAATTAAAATAATTAGTAAAAATGTAATTAACCAAGGAATGAGTTAAAAGGACAAGATTAAATTAATTAAATGAAATTATAACTTAGATAAAACATAAAAATATCTAAGTTAAAAGAAAAAATTAAATTGAATTGTAACTTTTATGTATAGGAATATCAAAGTTAAAAGAAAGGTTTTTGAATGAAGTTACAACGTAGATAAAAAATTTAAGAATATCTAAGTTGAAATACATCTCAATTAAATAGTTACTTAGAGAAATCTTACAAATAGGACTACAACAATGACATGTTGAACTCAAAAAATAACTATTATATTTAAGATATTTTGAAAAATCTAAAAGTATTTTAAGAAAATGTTAATTTTAGTACTTATAGTAATTTTTCCTATATTTGAAAATGGCATACCAAGTTTGTATAACATTTTGCCCCCATTTGAATTACGTTGTTTTATTTTGCTTTTTTACTTTTGATTTTGGCATTATTTTCTTTATAAATCATATATTTAATCTTGTTAATTGATATATCAAAATTAAATTTGATATGTTATTTTGAGCATTCATAATAAAAATACCACGAATGTCTACGAAAAAATGAATTTAAGTATTTTTATAATTAGAAAAAAAATGTCAATGTAGATATTCACATCTTTTGATATGAGTACTTAATTAAAAATAAACTATCAAATTTATTTTCAAAATGTTGTCTTACCCTTTAATAAATTATAATGTTACATCTTACATCGTCACTTTTGGTTTTATGAAAATCTATTTTCATCGTAGATAATCATAACAATTTTATAATAAGTGTTTAAAATAATATATTAACTTTGATCTATATATATCATTTATTAAAACTAGATATGCATATTTAACTCCTTATTTAATTAAAATTAGGTGAAACTTACAAATGAAGCTAAAATTAAAAAAATAGGTTAAAAAATATATAATAATAATATTAAAATATATATATATAGGAGGCATTACAGGCAAACCAAAATATTTCTTCAGTTTGATCGAAATTAAAATAAAAAAAAGTCTCTTTCACTCAGCTCAACCAAATCCTTCAAATAAATAAATAAAATATTCAAAAAATTGAATTCCAACCTTTTAGGTCGAGAATTTATTTTCTCAACCTTTATACTTGATTAGAATTCAATTTCTCAAAGAATTTGAATTCCAAAATGCACAAACATCTCATCACTCAAAATCTAACGGAAAAAATTTTCAATTCCATCATATCTGAGTGCACAAACCCCACTTAAATGAAAATCAGATGAGTATCAAGGTTTAAAGTTTAGAAAACAAACTTTTTCTTCAATTGTCCCTCTGCTTAAAAACCTATAAATGTATACTCTCTTCCTCTGCCCGTCTCTCCAGACTCTTGCAGCAGCCTTTTAAAGACAGGATACATACAAATGATAGAATGTAGATGTGTTAAAATATTACTTTTAATGTAGTGAATGCACATGTCACAGTACATGATATCACCTGTTTGTCATTTGCAGGATTCCAGTCAGGGTCAAACAGTACTAAACGATTACCACCTACCAAATTGAGCCCACAACCACCAGCCTTGCTGCTCAGAAGAAATACAAACTCATCCTACAAATGATAATAAATTCAAATTATAAAAAATAGACAAATTTTCCCAAGGTAAAATAAAAGAAATGCATACCATACTGCTGTCATTAAAACGGTTGACTAACTTTTGCCTTTTACCAATTGATGTAGTTCCATCAAGACGCAAATATGGATATCGTCTTTCCCGACACAATTGTGCAAAAAGATCTAAAGTCTGATAGTGAAAAACAATATTAATTAATTTTAAAAAAAATAGAATTCTCTGCCAAGCAAAACCCTCTAAAAATGAAATTTGCATGGCCAAAACTTTTGGAACATGTGGTATTGATGAAAAATGTCCAAATATAGAGTGACACTTTGGACACTTGAGACAACTACAGTAAAATGCTATTTAAGTTTCATAATCCTCTGAAATGGTTGGAGAACTATGGAATATCATTCATCACCACACCAAACTATCAAAATAATCCCTTTATGCAAGATTTTCACTTTCTTAATTTACCTGTGTGTAATTTGACACAAGAACAATTCTGTCATCAGTTTTTTGCCGAAGCTGGGCCAATAATCTTGCTAACACATGCATTTTCCCAGACAATTCTACCCAAAGACCGTCACCGCCAGTCCATCCTCCAGATCTACCAGAAGCACAAACATTGAGTAAGAGAAGAACATATGTTTTGTAAGAAACTATAAGAAATGGAAGAAAAAAAAAATACCTCCCTGAGAAAAGCTCTTGTGGGAAAAAGTGCAGGCATTCCTCAAACCCTGAAGTTGCTGGACTTCCACTTTTGATTGTGTCATAAATAAGCTGTTACATTAAACACAACTCACAATTAATAATTATGGAATAAACACTATATGTAACCTTGAAAACTTTGAAGAGGCTTGGGTGTATTTAAATTGAGGAAATCTTGTGTTGTTGTCTCACTTATCTTTTCTAAAAAAAATTATGGAATAAAAAATTTTGTGCCGATGAAAGCTTGAAACAAAGATGGTATTTCAATAAATCAAGCTTCTACCACCAAAACAAGAATAAGCGACATCAAAATTTCAAAGTGATATCAAAAAGTTTCAAAAATATGTATTTGGATAATTTGTAAAGAAAAGGAACAGTGACAATTAAAGTTTATTGAAAATTTTACTTTAGCCTAGTATGTTAAGAGTTAGGACAAATTTCAACCGTCCAAATTCTAAAGGCACATATTGTGTTCAAAAACCAGTAACAACCATTTAAAAAAATCCTGCTAAACACACATGAACATTTTAGAGAAGAAAATTTTAACATAAAAAACTATATTTAGAATTTATAATGGGGTATAATCACAAGGATGATGACGTACATATTAACCATTTTGTCAAACTCTATTATTTCCTTTAGTTGAAAAGGAAAATCTAAGAAAATTTGTGGACAGGTGTAACTGTGTGAATGTGCTTTTATACTGTAAGAAGGCCAAAAATACACAAGTGAAATGACAAGCACATGATTCAGAATTGGCTTGTTTCTGCAAGCATGAAACTTCCTAAAGGATGCCTTCATGTTCATGACTAATCCTATTGAGAAAAAGGAAAAAGGCACTAATGGAATCTAGAGAGCATGTAATGTGCAAATATATGAATGTTTCATAGGGCTAGCAATTTAGCATGCACAGAAGAGACTGCAAAAAGTAAAAGAATACCATGGAAAAAGTTTTGATGATTAGAACTCAAGTTTGTTGATGTTGCTTTGTCCCACAAAGTAGGAGTAAGATCTTAATTGGATGCATTCTACAAGTTTGAGATGGTTTACAAATTCTAGAAACATTTATGTAGTTATCTAATAGTTTAGGGTTAAGTGTAAATGAGTCAATGTCATTGGAGCTATTATTCAAAAATTCTGGAATGAAGTGACCTGATCTAATTGAGTTGGTCATATGACAGACTGAATCTGAATTTAGAGAGGTTTGTTAACAATAGTTATTTGGGTAGTTCTCCATTTTCAGGTTTGCAGGTCTTTATTTTAAAGGTTCTAATTGAAATGATTGATGACTTCTTTAAAGGGGAGAGAATAGAGAAGTTTATAAATTAAAATTGAAGTGCTAATAAATTTGATATAATCAATGAGTTGATTAAAACAAACTATGCTAAAGAAAAAGAGAAACAATGAATAAGAATAGACACAAGAAATTTATAATAATTTTCCCAAAAGACTCATTCTATGTTGAAGCCAATAAGTGTAGCTTTGTAGTAGAGTAAATTGAATATTTGGGTCACATGGTAAGGGGAGGCAAGATGTGACCAGAGAGAAGATTCAAAGCATACAAAAGTGGCCTATTCCCAAGAATGTTCAAACTCTCTGATCCATCTTAGGCTTTGTAGGCTATTATCAATGGTTCATTACTAAACTTGAAGTAATGGTAACGCCCTTAACAGCATTGCTTATGAAAGAGGGATTTAAATGAGGAAGTTCTAAGCAAGAGGCATTTGAAGAATTGAAACAAGCCTCTAGTCCTATCTCTACTTGATTTCTTGAAGACTTTTGTGATAGAGAGCAATGCATCTAACTAGGGGATTGTAACAATTTCCCTTCCCCTCCCCCCCTCTTAAGAAGGTTTACCATCCTCAACAAATAGTCTTGGCCACTTTTGGTGAGCTTCCAAATAAGAGTCCTAGGTTGCTCCTACTAGATCAACTTCGTCCCACTAAAGAAGTACTTCTACGATTGGCTTCCCTTTCTATTTGATCAATTGTCACCCTATTACAGTGTAAGGTTCTCATCTCTTGTGCTCCTAGACATGTCTAGTTGGAAGCACTCTATTCGACATTGTTGATTCTATTTTCTTCCTAAGCATTAAAACATGAAACAATGGATGTATTTTACAACCTTTCGGTAGTCAAAGCTCATAGGCTACATCCCTAATTTGTTTATCAATTTGAAATGGCCCATAATATTTGGGAACCAATTTGCAATTCAAACGGGGCATTAGCATAGTCTACAAATATGGGGGGAATCAAAGATACACCTATTCTCCAACATCAAACTCCCTTTTCATGCATGCTTGATGAAGCAATTGTTTCATTTGATTTTGTGTTCTTTGTAATTTTTCTTTTAAAACCTTCAATATCTCATCTTGAGTGCGAAGGTGATTCTCGATAACTACTCTCGAAACTCACTAATTCCAATGGTGACTTTCCAAAAACCACTTCAAAAGGATTTGTCTATATAGATTGATGGAAACAAGTATTGAAGGAAAATTCCACCTAAATCAACCATTTACTCCAATCCTATAGCTTGATAAAGCAAAAACAATGGAGATATTCCTAAACACAGTGATTTATGACTTCTAATTGTTCATCAATTTGAAGGTGGTATGATGAGCTATATTTCAGTTATGTCCCTACTTATTGAAATAACTCTTGCTAGAACTAACTCAAGAAGATCAAATCTTTATCAGATGTAATTTTGCAAAGAAAACCCTATAATCTAACAACTTTGTTGATGAAGGCCTCAACCACTTCAATGGTAGCAAATGCATGACGAAAAGAGATGAAATGCCCATACTTGGTCAACTAGTCCATTACTACAAAAATTACACTATATCCATGATTACAAGGCAACCCTTCTATAAAATCCATAATGAATTTGTTTGAAAAGGTTTATACTTAAGAGAGGGTAAATTAAGTATACTGCAAATTTCGTATCTTTTTGGTCCTTTTTTAAATCTAGATTATGCGAAAATTAAAACAAATATTAAATCACACAGACAGTTTATAGTGGTTCCTCTCAACCAAGATACGTCCACTCCTTGAGTCCCTACTCAAAAATTCACTATCCTCAAAGGCTTTTAGTTCACTCAAAACCTAATGTACTACAACTTTACTCAAAGCAAATTCAACTTAACCAAGCATTGATCTTTCATCAAGTTCTTCCTCTAACAGTACGAACCCTCGTATAGTTACCGTGCTAACTATACCAACCCTCGTATAATTATCTACATAACTTTACGGACTTCCGTAAAGTTTTGCAAAATTCTTCTGAAAAAATACCTTTCAGAACTTCCTCTATAACACCCCTTGTAGATAGGTTCTCTTTTTCAATTTATGATGTAACACAAAGAGAAATTAATCATAAAAGCATAAACATAATAAAAACTTTCCTCTTGTAGATATAACAATATTTGAATCTTCAAGTAATAACTTTGTTGTCACGGAGCTCCTTCGAATGACTTTCAGCTCTAAGTATCTTCAAGACTTCTAAGAATTTTCTTTTTGGAGTTTCTACCAAAAGAGAACCCACTTCTAACTTCGATTTTACTCAATTTATATTACTTAAGAAAATCTAACTGATTACACATAATCTTCCTCTTTCAGATTTCCTGCAACTACTTACTTCGTGATCATGAATAAATAACTGATTCATAGAGTTTTAGTGTAACTTAACGGACTTACTCTGTAGACTTAACTGTAACTCAACAGACCTATCAAGTGGACTTAACTGTAACTCAATGGATCTACCTCATGAACTTAGCTGTAACTCAACGGACTTACTTCATTGAGTTAAGTTTTACTCAATAGACTAGTTCAGTTTAAGACTTTTTCGAACCACGATCTTTAATCTTGACTTTGTCAAATCGATCTTTAAGTATCATCTGTAAATATTTAACCGAATCTTTAGAAATATAGTGGAACGTGTGTTAGTACGTGTATACCACGTGTCATCTACAAAATAAATAATCCTACAACAAACTTTGATTAAATAAAAATATGACAGTTAAATAATTCCATCAAAGTCATAACATTACGACCTTCCATAAACTTATCCCCATAACTTTACAAATTAATGCATAGAAAAACATTACGAACTTCCATAAACTTATCTCATAACTTTACAAACTCTTATAAATTAACACGTATAAAGTATATTTCTTTATCTTTAATGATCTACGAATACTTGACTTATAACTTTATGAATCCTTTAAGATATAACTTACGAAGGTCCGTCAAATTATTCTTATAACTTTATAGATTATATATATCATAACTTTATGAAGATCCGTAAAGTTAAGTTCATAACTTTACAAGCCAAAGATTTATAACTTATATATTTAGATAAATTCCAGAGTTATAAGCTAATGTTGTGAATTAGATAAGTTTTACAATTTTTAGCTATATAACTTTACGACTGTTCATTAATTTACATAATTAAAGTATAAATCATTTTGTCAATCATCAAAATATAAATATACTAAAAGATAAGAACATTTTCCCTAACAGAATTCTTCCAAAGGTTGTTAGGGAGTAAGATAGGGTTGAAGAAGTCTAGTTGGGTGCATTGTCTCGATCTTCATCTTTTAGCATATATCGCATTCTCTTACATACTAACATATATCTACCTTTATTTCTATCCACTTAAGCAGTCAATGCTTGCATTGATATGTCCTCTCAAATCCTCTATGTCCTCCCATTGGTGTATCATAAAACTCATAGAGAAGCTTCCTCTAGAGATGAGAATGTCAACCAATCACCAAGTCTCCTTTAAAGAAAATTACCTCATTACATTCGATGTATTGAACCATATCCAACTACTTCTCCCATTTACTACACAAGTCATGTAAGTCCTCTTCGTAATAGTATCGTTCCAATCACCAAGTCTCCTTTAAAGAAAATTACCTCATTACAGTCGATGTATTGAACCATATCCAACTACATCTCCCATTTACTACACAAGTCTTGTAAGTCCTCTTCGTAATAGTATCGTTGTAACTTAAAAACCCAATCTGACTTTATTAGAGATACTACATTAAGGGTTGGTCCTCTAACCTTTCGTGGCAAGGAATCGACTAGAAAATTTAGTCTTCCTTTCTTATATTCTATTATAAAATTGTTTCCCATCAACTTCACAACAACTTTTATTGCACAAGAGTGTTAATTTGTTACTTCAATAAGTACCAAAGACTTCGATGATTAGTTTTGATCACAAAACTTCAACCTAACAAGTAGGGTTGCCATTTTTGTATAGCCAAAATGACTACAAGCAATTTCTTTTCATAAGTAGATTTAACTTGTTGGTTTTCTTTGAAGGCCTGACTAAAAGGCATTACTAGTTGCTCATCCTACATGAGTACCACTCTGACTCCATCATCCAAGGCATTACCCTCTACTACAAAAATCATATTAAAATCTGGAAATGCTAGCAAAGGAGCAAAAACAAGAGTTGTTTTCAATTGTTTAAAAGCTTCATCAATCACCAGATTCCAATGGAGCTTATTTTCTTTAGAAGCCTCATCAAAAGGGCAATAATTAGATTGTATCCCAACAAAAATCAATGGTAGTACCCTATCAAGCCATGGAAGGCTCTAAGGAATTGAACATCTATTGACGTAGGCCAATCCTAAACACACTCAATTTTATCATCTAGAGCCCAAACTTGTCCATCACCCACCCCATGACCCAAATGTTTGATTTGACTCACCCCAAATTTACATTTACTCATCTTAGCAAATAGACAATTCCATTGTAACTCATCTAACACTTGCGTCAAATGATGACAATGATCCTCCTTTGTTCTTTTTTTTAGAAATTTTTTTTTTTGATCCTCAATGAACACTCAAATGGCCTGGTA
The DNA here is from genome assembly GCA_036874045.1 of Cymodocea nodosa. Lineage (NCBI taxonomy): Eukaryota > Viridiplantae > Streptophyta > Magnoliopsida > Alismatales > Cymodoceaceae > Cymodocea > Cymodocea nodosa. The sequence goes on along the minus strand of CM072342.1, from coordinate 12,598,368 downwards.
TACACCTACAAGCAAAAGCTTGTAGGAGGCTTTGCTAAGCCCTAACATGATAGATTTCTCCAACTATCACGTACTTTATTCTGTAAAGATTCCCAACTAATTAGGGATACCCTAAGTGACCTCATCCACCAACTCGATTGAAATTACTAACTAAGGCAAGATCCGCAATATTAACATGTAAATTGAGTAAGTGGTGCACACACCTACAGTTTGTCAACGCTTGAACAGAGTCAACACTACTACCTATAGGCACTACATGAGAACTTCCCAGATGGTCACCCATCCTAGTTCTGCTCCCACCCAAATACAGTTAACTCTAGAATTTTTACAAAAATGAGTACTTGATAGTAAGTGTAAATGCACCTAATCCTCCTTTGTTTTACGATAAACTAAAATGTGATCAAAAAAGACTAGGACCAACCATTGAAGATATGAACTAACAATATTGTTCATTATATTTTGAAACGTCAATGGGGCATTGCACAAACCAAAAGACACTAAAATAAATTTATAATGTCCTTCATGCATTTGAAAGGTTGGTTTCCCTATTGCATCCAAAGGCAAGCAAATTTGATAATATCTTAATCAAAGGTCTAGCTTTAACAAGCAGGCTAAAGCAAGTACATCTAGCAATTCTTCCACCACCAAAATAGGATATTTATCCTTAATCATCATTTGATTCAACTAGCAATAGTCAACATAGAATCGCCATGACCAGTCATGCTTCCAAACAACCAACACCGAAATAGAAAATGTATTGTTACTAGGACTTATGATTCCTACTTGGAGGAAACCCACTACTTGCCTCTCCAATTCATTCTTAATATAATGAGGATTTCAATAAAAAGGAATCAAAATAGGTTAAGAGCCTTCTTTAAGAATAATTTGATGATCTTCCTACTAGACTAATGGTAGCCCTCATGGTTCCTCAAAGATATCATCATAATGGTGTAATATTTTCTCCATAAAACTATTATCCTTGACTTTCAAATTTTTCTCTCTTTCATCTACCAAATCAAGAGCACAGATAACCATCCGTTCCCACACATTCAATCATTCTTATTACATCTAATTAGCGAACACCTCTTCCACCTCTTTTGAATCAATATCATGCAAGGTAACCTCTTTCCCATTTTGGTAAAAATTTAAGAATTTTTGTCTCCATATTCCATTTCATATCCCCTAAAGAAGCTAACAATTGTATTGTTAATATCATATCATACAAATCTACCTTCATTAATTTGATATCTACTACCATTTCATGACCTTGACATTCTAGTATTACTCCCTTTCATTATCCTCTACTAGCATGAATTGACCATTGACCACTCTGGCTCACGACACCTTCCACACCACTCCCTCCTACTCTTTTGCAACAAGCTTAGGATCCAAGAAATTGTGAGTTCCCTCAATATTGATCATAACTAATACTATACAAGCCCTAATTTTACCCCACAATGTCATTGTTTGAGGATGTAATTCTTCAAAAATTGCATTTAACGATACCTCAAATTCTTCTTCCCCTTCTTCCTATTGTTTACTTTCTTCCTCCTCTTAATCTCCCTAACTTAAGAAAAGAGTCTAAGTTTTACATTTGTGCCCCTTTACCTAACATTTATCATAGTTGTAACATAACTTCTTCACCTATCAATCATGAATCTCAATCAAAGTCAACACCTTGACTACTATTGATGAGGACCCTCTAGGAAGTTCCTTTAGTATCATCTTGCAACTATTAACATCCCTCCACTAAATGTCCTTTTGTCTTTTGCAACTTTCTTCTTAAATTTAAGCCATTTGCATCATTGGCCCCACCACTTGTACCTTTACCCAAATCTCCTCTTTTAATCTACTTATAAAAATAGCTACTACATCCCAATCATCCACCTAAGAAACTCTATTCAACAACTTCTCAAATTGATTCAAAAATTTCAACACTAATAATTCTTATCGTAGCTTGGATAATTTTGTGACTAACAATTCTACATCCTCAATTCCAAATTGAGTAATCAAGCAATCATTAAACCCCCTCCATGAGCAATCTTTATAAATGGACTCATAACGATGATACCACTAAATAGTGTCTCCTTCTAGATGAAACACTACATAATAAAATTGTTGATATTCTAGGATCTTGTAAAAATCAAAGAACATTTTGACTCATAAGACCCAACTAGTCAAGTCTCTTTCTCCATAATACACTGAAAAGGACATCTTTATTGATGTTCATGGCTAGAAGCCTTCTTCCCTAACATGCTCTTCTTGATTAGCAATAGACTCCTCCTCCAATGGTATTCCTTGCTCTACTCAACTACACCAACTATCTCTAATTTAACTTTTAATGGTTTTTGTCAATTCTTGTTGCATTCTAAAGATCAACTCCTGAAGTTCATCCATTGCATCAAAACTTAGCTTTGATACCAAGTTGTTACTTGTATTCATTGTAATTAACAAATGGCTAATGGAAAACGTAAGTGATTGCATTGTAAACTTATGGTGGAATAGATGGAAATAGAAAAGAAGGATTTGATGAAATAGAGATGTAAATCTTCGATAGTATACCTTTTAAAGATAACACACATGACTTAGAATAGGGATCGTAAGTGTTGTTAGGTTAATCTGATGGTAAAGGTGTCAAATGGGTCAGGCCAACCTAGCCCGACTCGTAATGAGCTAGCTCGACCCAACCTAATTTAAAAAACCAAGTTAGATTAGGCTATAATATACTAGAAAATCGGTCTACAGGTCAATTAGGGTCAGGCTATAAGCTAACCCAACCTATAGCCACTTGATTCAACCAAAGTTTAAAAAAAAATAAAAAACTTTAGCCCAACTAGAGATGTCAATGGGCCGAACTAGGTTGGCCTAGCCTAAAAAGTATCAACCCATTCAGGCTATGGGCCAGGCCAAGCCAAGTCGAAAAATTTTTAATTTTTTTGGGATAGCCCAATCTGACCTGAAAGTTTTTTGGTACAGCTCAACCTGACTCGAAATTTTTTCGAGATAGCCTGACTCGCTTTTATAATTTTTTATTTTTTTCTTTGATTTGAACTTCAGTTAGACCAAAGTTTTTTATTTTTTTATTTTTTCATCGGTCTTATCAAAGCGAACCTTTGGTTCGACCGAAGTTTTTAAATTTTTCTTTGATTAAACCAAAACTCAACTTCGGTTTGACAGAAATGTTTTGTTTGTTTAAACTTTTTTTTTAAACTCGATCAAAAAAATTTATTATTTTTTCCTTCGATCTGATTAACCAAATTTTTTATTTTTTCATCAGTCTAACTAAAGCTCATCTTTGGTCGAACCGAAGGTTTTTTTTTTTTTTTTTTTTCATCAATCAGACTTGAGCTTCAATAGGTTTTTTATTTTTTTTAAACTTAGTCGATAACTTCAATCCGACCAAAGTATCTAATCGAAGTTTTTGATTTTTTTTAAATTTTAAATTTAAAAAAAAATTACAACATTATCTAATAATCAATTCATCATTCAAATACATTATTTTATTTATAAATACATGAACATGATACATAAGTTATCATTCATGAATCATGATTTATCACATTAACATTAATATCAAGACATCATCAACTCACCATTATGATTCATCATTCATCAATACATTCTAACGCAAGTCATAAAATTAAAATAATTATTTTATATCTAAATTCAAATTAAAAATACATTATTTTTGTAATTACATCAAATATTTTTACATTTAATGTACATCATTATATTTAAATATTTAAATTTACAAATTCATTAATAAAGTCATCTTTCTATTGCTATCAACGAAAACAAGCAAGCTCCCAATCTTTAACATACATTAATACTTCTAAAATATCATCTTTTAATCTTGCTCTTTTGTCATCTAATATATTACCACTAATACTAAATATCTATTCATATGCTATAGAAGAAATTAGAATTATTAGTAAATCTCTAGTCATTAATGATAAAATAGAAAATGTGTATTTTTGTGTTTTCCAACAATTTATTACATCAAAATCTAAAAAATCAGGATTATCTCTTACTAAATAGCTATGATTAAAATTATTTAATTCTTTCTTTTTTGTTACGTTAAAATCATTATATTCATCATTAAATATACTATAATCAATTTTTGATAATGATGACGATGGTTGTGAAAAATAAAGCATATTTTGTATTTTTTTGTAACTTATGTTTCATATTTTATTACATATCAAACATATTTTGTTAAATTTTCTTCTACAATTTTAATTGTTACATCAAATTCTACATTTAAATAAATTTGTATTACATTTATTAATTTTTTAACAACTTTTACTTTAGTCCTAAGATCTAAACAAACACTTAATATATATAAGAGAGGTATCTTATTCCAATATTTTAAAAAAATTTCTTTCATTTTGAAAACTATAGGTGCAAAAAATTGATAATTACTATAATTATTAAAAACTCTTGCAATATTATATAAGTGGTAGATTGCATAAATAGATGTACAATAATATATTCCTGATAAATGTTTTGTTGCATTATAAAATGATTTTAAAAATTTAATAAAACAATTAGCTATTGCAAAATCATTTTCATATAATGGTGTTATACTAACATCTATTCTACCATTATAATAAGTTTTTACAACTTTATAAGGTAAACAATTATTTAACATTAAATATAATAAATTCCACCTATGAGAAACATCCATTGTAAATATTTTATATGGTAATTCAAATAAATCACATACATGATTAAATTCTTGTTGTTGTCTACCACTAGATAAAATGTAACCTAATGCAATTCTGATATTTTCTAAAAAAGGTTTTAATTCTTCAACACCTACTTGAACTATAAGATTAATTATTTGACATATACATCTTTGGTGAAATAAATCAAAACTATTTGGTGAAGTTAATCTACTTTTAAATATAGGGATAGTTGCATTATTACTAAATGCATTATCAAATGTAATACTACCTACTTTTTCTTTAATTTCATAAAATTCAAAAATTTTCATAATAATAGAAATCATATTATGTGGATGATTTCTTCTTCTAAATCCTATTAATATTTTTTGTAAAACCCAATTATCATTAATAAAATGTGTAGTAACAATAATATATCCTACTTTACTTCTACCCTCCTAAATATTAGATGTACATGTAATAGATGTGTTAATAAAACCTATTATATTAACTAATTTCATTCTAAGTTTATTATAAAGTTCAATAATATCTTGTCAAATTGTATTTCTAGAAACTTTTTTAAATTGTGGACAATAAGCTTATGAAATATATTCTTGAAAATGTTGATTATCACCAAAATTAATAAGTAAATATATTCTTGAAAATGTTTTCAACTTTCGACATTCGTATTTTTATGGACGTTCATTCAAAACAACATTCATAAATAATGTTCGTTTTTGTTCATAAAATTAACGTTCGTTAAAAACGTTAAAATTTAAAAAGATTACAAGCTAGGTTAGCCTGAGCCCAAATCGAATTGGCTCACAAGTCAACTCGACCTAACTCGAATCGGTCTACAAGCCATCCCGGCTCACAGGCCGATTTTCTAATATATTACAACCCAACCCAACCCGATTTAAAGGCTAGGCTAACCTGCAACAGTCCAACCCATTTGACACCTCTAGGTTCGACCGAAGTTGTAACTTCAATCTAATCGAGTTTTAAAAAAATCAAAAACTTCAGTCAAACTGAAGTTCAACTTCAATCCCATTGAAGTTTTTGATTTTTTTTTTAAACTTTTTTTAAAACTTGATTGGACCAAAGTTAAACTTCGGTCCCACTAAAATTAAAATCAAAAACTTCAATCCAACCAAAGTTTTTTATTTTTAAAACTTTGTTACTTTGGTTTAACCAAGTTGAATCGAAGTTTTTTATTTTTTATTTTTTCTTCTATTCGATTGAAGTTGAACTTTGGTTTGACTAGAGTTTTTGATTTTTTTTAATTTTTTATATTTATTTTTTGATTTTAAATTAAAATAAAAAATTACATATTACATATTTTAAAAAAATTATAAAAGCGAACCCACAGGTTAGCCTAGGCCCAACTTGTATGGGCTCGAGCTATGGGTCAGGTTGGGCTATCACATCCTAGTCCGTAGCCCAAACGAGTTGATACTCATTGGGTGGGGCTAGCCTAACCCAACTCATTGACACCTCTATCTGGTGGTAAGCCTCCTAGAGTCAACCAGGAAAATAAGAGAGAATTATTGATATTAAATGTCTATGAAGGTTGAAGCCACCTCATCTTCTTTTATTGATGTTGAAGGTTACAACTAAATTAACCGAAATACCAATAATTGAAAATTTTATTTTTATTTGTAAGACCACCACCTTATAACATGGAACAAGAGGGTAGTTGTAGATATACTAGTTTAGTGGGAAGGTAAACATGTCAATGAAGCTACTTCGGAGCCATATAAAATGCCTTCATCCTAATGATCAAAATTGTTCACTAAGGATGATGAACAATTTCAAAAGGGGGGAGTGTTGCATCCTAATACACCAATAAGGAATGAATAGAGCAAGCATTACTCTTGAGTCCAATACACATGTTTGCAAGTAGAATCCACCTCAACACCAAATCAACCTTTTTCCAAGTGGTTCACCACCAACAAAGTATTGCTATTGCTTACACAACCACTACCTCTCATTTTCCTTCTTCTCTTATATAGCTCCTCTCTCTCACCTAGACACTACCTAAGCCACCCCATCAACCTCTTAACTCCATGTTACAGATTATTAGGTATAAGACTAATAGTCCCACATTGGAAGTATGAGATTCCAATGTGGTTTTAACATAGAATGGACTTTCTCTCCTATCAAACCAATCTTTTGAAATGGGTTCTCCCAAACTTATATTAATTGGAATCAAAGTCAACATGATTAAACTAAGTCTCACATAGGCAAAGACCTACTTGTCAAAAGAGGCAACCTAAAGGCCAAAGGGGTGCCTAAACACTTAGAGTGGGCTACTAACGAAGATACTAGTATAGGAAGTATGGTAGGATTGTTATGAACTATTAAGTATGGGACTAATAGTCCCACATTGGAAATATGAGATTTCAATGTGGTTTTGATATAGAATGGGTTGTTCCTATCAGAATAGTCTTTTAAGATGGGTTTTCCCAAACTTGTATCACTCCATGAACCTAGAAAGCAATCCAATCACCAAATGGTTAAAAGCAAGACTAGCCAATGAAGAAGCCAATTGCATCCTTTAATCAAAAAGAAAGAGGGCATATACAAAAGAGAGGAGGAGGTGACACCTGTAAAGGGAGAAGAATGAAGGAAAAAAAGGAAAAGGAAGAAAAAAAGAAAAGAAGGAAAAAAGGAATATAAAAGAAAAAAAATTATTAAATAAAAATTTATGTTTAACAAGAGGTGGAAGTAATAAAAAATCACAAAAAGATATAATTATTTATTTTTTAAAAATTTAATTCACAAACTTTATTTTCTAGTTTTCTTATTATTTTACACAAGATTTTTTTTAAATATTAATTACATTATAAGCATTGATTTAACAAAAAGGACAAATATAGTAAAAGGGATTCACATAAAGGAGACATATTTCTCCTTCATGTGAAAGAATTTTTTTTGAACAAGAAAGAAAAACAAGATAACTAATAATTAGAAAAAAAGAAAAAATGGAAAGAGAGAAGAAAAATGTTTAAAAAAGGTGAAGTTATTAAAAAAATCAAAATTTTCTTTTCTTTTACTTAACAAAAAGAAGGGCCTACTATATTTGACATGATTTAAGAATAGTTATATATCCAACTATTATATTTGTATCTAATTAACATTTTGTACATGATAATTACCTCTAAAATAATTAACATTTGTATCTAATCCAAGTTTTCTTTATGCTTATCATAATTTCCTTTATCTTGTTACTAAGTTTTAAGTTGAAATTTTAAGTTTTTTAGCCATTTTCATAAAAGTATTGTGTTTCCACTAAAATAATCATTGATCCTTGATATGTTTATTTTTTCCACAGGATCCTTAATACAATATTGACATTTGAATCATTAGTTCTGTTCATTAGCATGAGTGTTATTTTTTCATATAAGTTACTTCCTAGTTTTAAAATATGGTGCATATTTCAAGACCAAAAAAAGACAATAATTTGAGACTCTAACCTTTGGATGATTGCACAACTTTTTCAAAGCAGTAATATATGCCAAGACTTTTGACTGCTTTGCTTCATCAGCAATCACACGCCTTACCTGTACAAGCAATGACAAGGTGCAGGGTAAGATAGCATGTAATGTTTGTTCATCCCTTATGCGTCGATATTTGCCATGTAATTACTCACATTTTTGGACTGTACAAAATGATTATATAATTGAAGCTGGAGAGCAGTCAACTTGCAGCAAACAACCTCGACAATCTGCATGAGGCCAAATTTTCAAATTAGGGTATAATTATTTTTTGGACATATATGGATGCTTTTATGATCTTGACAGGTTATGATTATTCAATGAGTTATACTGGCCTGTGTACAACAGGTAGCCCACATATATGATTACATCAACATGGCATTTGATGACATGGTTCACAACCATAAGACATTTTTTGACTATATAGTAAAAACAAAATTAAAATATTACTTCAAGTGTTCTGGGCTTTGCTTGCTTTTAATATTAACTAGTACAAAATTGCAGTAACAGCCCATTATCAACCATAATTTGATAAGTAGACTGTAGACCACATCGAAGAGGATACATACCTTCGGTGGTAAATGATTTGATAGTAGAACATTTGTCCTCCTTAGTATAAACTGAAACAAAATCATCAATTATAATCAATTCAGAATTCCATGCATCAGCTAAAAGCAAGCAAGCAGCTAATATGACACATGCAAGAAGAAAACCATAGAGTAGAATTTAAAGCAGAAACCTAAGGAAAGGATATTACCTGATTGACCTTGGCACTCAGCTCAGCAGATCGCTCAAGACCCAACTTCTTCCCTTCATTGGTTGCTGTAGGTTCTCTTCCATTAATGATTGGTGCCTGATAAAAAAATAAAGGAGAGTGCAAAGATAAAATTTCTGGAAAACCAAGAATATCTAGATGAATGTTTTCATGTGAAAGTCACCCCTCAAGTGACAGAACATTGGTATATATTAAAGACCCTCTGAAAGATGGAGTAAATAAGCCAAACTTTATGAATTGCTTGTTTATGTTAAACATAAAATGATAAAAATCATGAAAAGGGAAAGCCAAAACAATCAAGCTAGCAAAAACACCCAGGTATAGCTGTACAAGAGCATATAACAAAATGTGAAATCTAAAAGAGAGTCTTTTAGCAAATCAAAGTACACTTGACAATATCAAACCTGGAACTAGGGAAGTCAAAATCAAAGCTAACAAAGTAGTCATCACAATATAAAAAACCTTCATTTCAGAGAGTGTATTAATTTGTGGCAATTTTCATGAAAAATGTGTTTACAATGCACTTTGTGTCTGGATACCCATAGAGAAAGTAAACAGTAGTTGTTCAATAATGTAAAGACCTACTGCAAGTCAGTATGCCTTTTTCATGCCACCCACCTTGTAGGAGAGGAAGAGCAAGGGTGAATGACTCTTGTTTAGAATTTCTTCCCACGTAAAATATTGAAAAATGAAATAAAAAATTGGCCATATCCTCCCTATGTATTACAGATAAAAACCATGTTTTAGGAAATCAGTGGAAAGAATCACTGGATAAACCAATTATCCACCTGGTACTTGGACCATGAAGCAACCTTCCAACAGGGTTTAGACTAAGTAACTTTGAATTATTGAATTTATAATAGATGGACGCTATTAATTTCTATCTACAAGCAAGATGTTTTTAACCCACTTCATAGTAACGACGAAAATACGTTGAGTCCCCTAGAACACCAGGATTTGTAAAGTTAACCATGGCAAAGAACTCCTCAAGGTCATTCTGCAACAATAAAGTATCAAAGTAAACTGCAAATATTCCAAAAACATGATATAATTAGCATATAGAAATGGTTTAAAAGTATCCTTTGCCTGCATTGGGGTTCCAGACAGCAAAATTCGCCGCCTACAAGGAAGAGCAGCTAATGCCTGTATTAAAGGACAAAATTTTAACTGATATTAAATTAAAAAATACATCTATGTGACTAGAACAATAACAATAATTAATGTCTTTATCCTACCATGTGAGGTCAACTACATAAATCCTATCCTTCCAAATAAATATAATTTTCTAGCACCAATTTAAGAGGAATATATGATTAAATTACAAAATTATTGAAATTATTCAAACATGATTAACTTATAATTCAAACCACAAAGTTAGAGACATTTGAATCTTTCATTAACTTACAATAGCACATGAAGTAAAGCTAAATGCATGTTATCATACCATCATTGTTAGAGACTACCTGGTTGGTTAAGGTCTGGTCATTTTTCAAACGATGTGCCTCATCACAGATGAGGAGATCACAGGATCCAGCTTTCTCAAATTTCACTGAATGCATCCGAAATGTCTCATAAGAAATGATCAGCACCTATGAGAACGACACTATATTAACCCACTTGAATGACACAAAAAATCATATGTTTCAATAGCTAAATATCAATATGTTGTAGATGTCCATGGAGCAAACATACATCATAAGTGTTGTAAGGTTTCAAGAAATTGCCAATGCCTGATACAACATCAGCTTTTGTGCTTTCACATAGAGCAAGTACATGAACTTTTTCTCCAATCCACTTATTAATCTCAGCCTCCCAATTACTAACAAGGCTTGTAGGAGTGACAATGAGAGCCCTCTTAACCATTGGTTTCCCATCAAATCCCTGGCGAAGAAGAGTATAAAGCAATGCGATAGATTGCAGAGTCTTTCCCAATCTGTAAATAAAAGTATATCTTAGCAATAAAACACTATATACATATAAGCTAAGGAAAGAATTTTCACTTTCATTGATTATTCAATAGAAAATGATTTTGATGAAAATAAAGATGTTTTACCCCATGTCATCTGCAAGTATACATCCGCCAAGACCATCTGAACTAGATGAACCAGAAACACATTCAAACATGAACTGCACTCCTTCTCTGTAAAAAAGAATATATACATTAAAATTTTGATCATCCTAAGACAAGGGATTGATGTCAATGTTCTAAGTTTTAACCTGTATGGCTGTGCAATAAATAACAAAGAAATTTTCCATTGATAATTCAAATTAAATTTTGTGATTGTAAGGATATCATTCCTCAAGAAATTAAAGATTTGCAATACTAATGTCAAAACATTAAAAAGAATTAGCAAAGAACATTCAGAAAGAGAGATAACATTCTTACAGATGTCTTTGAAATTTTGATTGATACTTCTAATGTAATCATGAATTTATGATATATGCTATCAATCTTTGTAAAAAAATGGAAACTGGCTATTTTAATGTCTTTTAGCACAATCTTTATTTTACTTTTTGAGTTGTTCTCAAATAGTTAGTTTTTGTTTAAGGACTTGTTCTTAACTGATAAATTACAAATTCAAAATGTCATAGAATTATGTTACAGAAAATTGAATTAAACATGTTTTATCGAAGTAATTCAAAATTTTGATATTTTATGCATGTAAACATATTTATATTTATTTATTTTTATTTTATACTTTTATTCAAATAAAGCTCCAGTCAAATCATCATTAAAAATACAATTTATTTCCAATCCATATATGTCCATTTTAATATTTTAAAACATGGCTACCAATAGACAATTCAAGCCTCAAGCATGAAACCATTGTGCAGCAGACCAAGATAGAATATATGGATTGGATATCATCAACAACTAGATGGGCTTTTTTCTGTATCCCCTTTTCTTAGGATATACATATTTGGATACCATCACAGAACCATTAGTCAGAACAAATCATATCCATCAATCAATTCTTCATGAATATAAAACCTATGGGATGAAAAAATTTATTTTGTTAAATAAATATTTATTGAAAATTGTAAAACAATATGAGAAGTTTTATATATTGTAATTTGTAAGTAGTATATACCTTTGATGAGGTCGCAGAAAATGAACAATAAGTGGGTCGACTACTATAGGAAAGGAATTATCCCCTACTGGTTCTTCAGGCTGCCAAAGAACTAAAGGCTCAACTCCAGGTGGCAAAGATTGGTTTATTTTGATGGAATCATCAGGAAGAGATTTACAAATATTCACAGTTTTGCTTTTTGGAATAATTACAGGCCTTAATGAACCCCAAGGAATGAATCTCTTTCGAGCCCAAAGTCGTCGAGAAAGCTCCTCATTCCCATCAGAATAACCCTTTTGACATGGTGGTTTAAAGGGTTTTCTAGCCACTGCTGCTCCATCTGAGACTGAAAGAAAGTGAGGAACCAGTGATTGTCTTCTTACAGTAAGATTTCCTCTGCCAAAATCAAAGATAAGAAAAAATAGATAGCAACTTATAATGGAATACAAGAAACATAGACAAAAATAAAACAGAACAATTAACTTATAAACATAACAATAGCACGTAAAATAAATGAATTGCCAAAGTAAATAAAATGGTAATCAATGCATTGTTTGAAATTTCAAGTAGAGACAATTTCTTTCAGTAAAATGCTTTTTTATATTTTCGTATTGGAAATTTCAGAAATTAATTGCAATAAAAGTTATAAAATTTTGGTGTACATTGCATGGAAATCAACTTCAAAAATTTGACTGCCCTGTGTCAATTTTCACAAATGTTGACACAATATTTACTTGTATTTTGGCAATGGAAAGACTTCAATTGAAATATTGTTGGCATTTTGGTACCAAACATTGTACTGGACAAAGTTTAATTTTTTAGTGTTATGGAACCTCTTCACCACATGTCAAACAACATGTAGCAAATGTCAACTAACATTATCATTTTCTATAGAAGTACAAAAATGTATCCTCCCTCCGAGTTCTTTCTTCATCTAATTTCTCTCCTCTCTTCTTTCTATTTTCCTTCTACAAACCTGCAACTATTATTGTCTCACCAAAATTAGCTGCTACCTTGTACAGAAGCTCATCGAAGCTTTGCCAAAGTTATTGAGCCTGATGTTCACCTTTTTACCACTTTCTAGGTTTCCATTTTCTTATAGTTACATTATCACGTAGATCTTAACATAGGTTTCGTGAGATTGTTCATTATTTATATTTAGATCTGCTACATTTGTAAATGTTGTATTAGAACTATCCATATTTTCATTAGATATACCTTCAGAACATATGTTTCTCATTAGATTTAAAAGAAAATATTTATTTCTCATTAGATCTGCTTTAAAAAATATATGTATTTATCTATTTCTATATAAATATTTTATTCTATTAAAGGAATATTTTAATGACAATATTTAAAAATTAAATTTGATTATTTGCATGTGTATTATTGATTTTTTCCTTGTCCTAAAATTTCATAATGAGATTCATAGTTTTAAGTTTTTGTAAACTTCCACAATTTGAACAAACTTTCACCAAAGTATTTTATGCTTCCTATTTTGTCAAATTGAAATCTGATGCAAAACTGAAGTTGAATTCCGCGGTACATAGTGCACAAAATAAAAGCAAAGGCATCTTAACTTGAAGAAGGAAGAGTACTAAAGAAATGGATGATCCTAAGAATTAAAGAAATTTTGAATTATTATAGGGGAAGGAAAGCTTGAATCTAGATTTAAAGACGTAACTAAGGATGAATATAGATCCAGATATCCAAACCAAATTTGGATTTGAATCTAGATTTTTTTCAAATATGGATATGTGTTGCAAGTTTGGTTAAAAACAAATACAAATAAGAATTTTTTTTCTTGAATTTTTCTACTTTGGAAAATATGAATATTATTATTATTATTGAATATGAATATAAAATGCAAAAATATATTCTTTGTAGGATTTGAATCCTTCACCTATTTTTTAATCTTAAGAAAACCTTAATGACTGCACCAATAACACATTTAGGTCAAAAAGACATACAAAAAATATATTTTTTGTCATTATTATTCATGAAAATATTATAATCATATCAAATAAATATATTTAATTAAAGTTGACAATTATTTTAATATTATATGTAAAATATTATAATAATTTTTATTTATATAATAACACATCTAGTTAAATTCTGTTTATACTTTATCTTTTTATACAGAAAATAAAATAATTAAATTCTAACATGCATTTACTATACAATTACTTAAAAATTGAAAACAAATACAAATATGGTATATAAAATTGGTAGCAATTCATTTTGAAACATTCTTGATTTGAAATTCATTTAATGAACGTTCATATATTTATACTTTATTTGGGATACTCATATTCATTTGTATTTAACATATCTGGAAAAACATCTGCACCCATTTTTTTTCAAATATGTTTTAATCTGTCATATTTGTATTAGAAATTAAAAATAAATATGAAGATGGTAAATGATACACGTGACCATATTTAAGCCCTTGCAAACCCTAGACATGATTGAAGGATTCAAAAATCAAACCAATTTTCTGTGATTGAACCATAGGTTTGATGCAGTTGAACAATTGGTCATGTCAACTTTGCATCATTCATATAGAAAACCAACCTATTGAAAAACTCTAGAAAATGGTAAAAGCAATTCACAACAAAAATTTGGAGGAATTAGATGTTAATATCATAGTTATCAAGAGACACCTTTGGATGCCAAGGCAAGCCAAACATCCCGACCTTGCCTTAGGTACATTTGAATCTACAGTTCAACCACAGCTTTTTTCTTAAAAATTAGCCTTTGGAAATCAACATTATTTGCAATTTTACTTGGTTTAATACGCTTGTTTGGTATTATATTTGTTGTATCGTCTTTTGCTTGTAAAACATAACTTATCTCAGGAAATTAACCTTTTTTGGATTGCATATCGACAAATACACTTTTGCAACGGTAGACATGTTTTTTCGAGAACCCAGTTTCAGTTCGCTAGATTGATTTTCTTGCTATTATTAATTGATATGTTTTTCTTTAAATATTTAAGTAAAATTATTAAATTATTTTTGCTGGATTCATAAGATTTCCTAAACGCTAAAGTTGACAAATTAATTCATTTATTTTCTTTGAAATATCTCCAAGGAACATTTCATTTCTCGCCGATCCCAATAGTAGGCTATTTAGGTTGACAAGGAAGACAAAAAAGGAAAATCCATCCCTTCCCTTCCAACGCAAAAATCCTAGCCCACAACTCCAAGACGCACGACAATGCAATGTTGTCCTACAAGAAGATCGAATGAGAAAAGGTCCGACAGTACCTTACGAGCGCCGCAACGTTCTGCGACTTCCTCTCTTGGTCGTAAGCTTGGAACCTGAGGTCTCGCCCTTGATCGTCCTCCGCTTCACCATCGCCATCGTCTTCAGCAGACTGTTCTTCATTCGCATACTCCTCGTCATCGTCGTCTTCCGTTTGTTCGTAGTCGGAGTTCTTGTGTTCCCCTTCCTCTTGTTCTCGCCTCGAGACCATTTTCGTATTCCTTGCTCCCTCGCTTTTTCCCTTCGTACGCCTCCTGTACGGCCAGGATCTCGGGTTAAAGATTCGAACCCGGGAAAAATTTTGGCGGGAGTTATTTGACTTTACTGCCCTTAGAAAGTCGTCTTTATTTACTTCACATGCCCCTTTGTTGGACGAGGCCTGATTTAAATTTTCGACTCTATATGAATATATAATACAAACTATGAGTTAGTCATTTTTTTAATTATGATCAATGAGATTTTAGACTTAAATTCAGGAAAAAAGTTATAGTTATTGTAAAAATAAATAAATAAGATAATTACTGAAAAAATTTTAATATTTTAACTTATTTTTATATCAAATGTAATTTTACTTTAACAAAATTAAAAACATTTTAATCTAATTATACATGTAAGATTGTATGGCTACACAAAAGGGATGAATTATGTTTTTCAACATTTTTAATTATAATTGAAACTTTAAAAATAAAATAAGTCAAGATACTATTTTATTCAAATCATTTTATTTAAAGTTTCAATTACAATATATAATTCAATTCTCCAAAGAAATTATAGATGTAATGATATATCTATACAACGTTTCATCTAATTAATTTTAGAATTTCAAATATAGAAAACTAATTTATGGAATTTAAAGCATTTATCTCTATTTAATATATTTCTTTTTCTTCTTCTTTTTCTTCTTCTTCTTCTACAAATCTTTAGTAACAAATATCTAACTTTCTCTTCTTTACTTAAGTTGATTTCTTCTGAGAGTTTTTTTCTTGAGAAGTGTTAATCTCTGAAAGTATATTTCTTTAAGTGTACAGAGATACTTTAATCAATGAGAATTTTATGCCTTTTATACTCTATTTTCATTTTATGTATAACTTCCATGTTCATCTATGATCAATCTCTACTATTCATGTCTTATATTTTACTTTCAAATTCAAATTTCAAAATACACATGTTCTGGTTCATATTTTCTTCTCAAATTTTCTTAAATCATTAATCTTGGATCTTTTGAAAATTTTCCTAGAAAATAACTTTCTCATATAAAATTTTTCATCAAATGTAATAACAAAATGTTATGTTAATACTAATTAAATAAGTAAAACAAGTAAACTTATAACTCAACGTGTCTAACTTAATAAATTCAACATGTGTCATTTACGTGACATACTTTATTGTGTAAGTTACTAACTCAACGAACTAAGTTCATTGTACTATATTAACTCAACAAAAGAGCTTTGTGGTATTATAGTTAACTCAACGAACCAATACAAATGTTTAAACAATAATATATTTATCATGTGCAAAAATAATAACTTTAAGTTTATAACACTAAACTAATACATTGTCTTAGTGTCCAATATAGCAATTCAATGTGTGTAGTTATATTAACTTAACGAATTAAACATATGTAATTCACATGATACAATATAACATTCATAAACTTTAAATTCACCACATGCATAATTGAAGAAGTAAAATCTTAAAATCCTAAAAATTAGAATTTATTTAAAGTTAATAAACAAAGACTCTGACCCATCCTTAAATTTCCAAAAAGTACATTTGGAATTATGGAAGAAATAAAAATAGAAGGCTACCCAAGTCCCATTACTTAAGAGAAATGCATCATAAATATATATATATATAAATATAAAAAATATTAAATAAATTATTATTATTAAAAATTAAATATAATATATATATATATTTGGTATATTTTAATAGAAACCATTTTGGTTTAACCAAAAATCCATTGGTTTGATTGAAGCAAAATTAAGTAATTCAATATAAAAATTTGGTTTAACTAGAAGTCTATCGGTTTGACTAAAGCTAAATTTTTTTTATATATTACCTATAATTATCAGTTCAACTAAAGTTAGCATCAGTTTGATCAAAAGTCAAATATATATATTAATTATCGGTTCAACCGAAGTGTGATATCGATTTGACCGAAAAGAAAAGAAAAAATATTTAACTGTTAATATTAAAGTAATTTCGGTTTGATCGAAAGTTAGTCTTAATTCAACTAGAGTCTAAAAAGTTTTTTATAATTAATTTTTTATATATAATTATTCAATATAAGTTTAATCAAAATAGAGTATCGATTTAACTGAAATAGTGAAAATGTTTATTTTTATATATGTAAAATTTTGGCCTAACCGAAAATCTACTAGTTTGACTAAAATAAGAAAACCAAGGAAAAATATATATATTAATCACCGGTTTGACTTAAACAATATATCGATTTAACCAAAATAGTTAAAATTTTATATATAAAATTGCAATTTAACTGGAAATCTACCGATTCGACTAGAGCAAAATATTGGTTCAACCAAATTTAGGAAAAATTATAAAAGTAAAAGTTAATCAAATCGAAGATTCTTTAGTTTTGATCGAAGTAAAAATTATATTTATATTATATTTTATTAGATAAAGTTTTTTTTGGAAGTTTGTTGAGTTATGCTTAACTCAAAGAACTTACTCCGTTAAGTATATCGATAAGTCTACAAACTTAGTTTGTTGAGTTAACATGTAACTCAACAAAGTAGTGAGGTTAAGTTGCACGTAATTTACGTAGAAAATAGCTTGATAACCCACCAAAACTTAGGGCTTATTTACCTTTATAAAGTTAGGATTGAGGGCATTATCAGCAAAAATCATTTAGTACTTAGCATTATGAAAGCTATTTCCGTTCTATTCAGTCTCGTAATACAACAAAGTAGAAGATGAAATACAACTAGTGGGATGAGATTGACATTATAGAGTTCCTCAAGCATTCTAAAGATTGGAATTCAAGGAAAAAAATTCAAAATACAACTAGGGAGAAAGAGGTAGAAGAATGAATTTTCCGCTTTTTGTAAAAGATAGTAGATTTAAATGTAAAAATGCTAAGTATTTTAGAAACTAGAATGAGAGTGGCAATTGAAACTATCGTTAATAGGGAAAGAAGGTTAAGACCTAATAACGAAGTTGCCTTAGAATTGATTAGGCATAAATCCAAGCTATGGTTTCTGAAGAAAATAGCCTATTATGTGGAAAAATATAGAAATAGAGAACAACCATAGGAAGAACAAGAACAGCTTCGACCATTGCAACAATTAGAAACACCAAGGGTCATTGTTCAGTTTCATGCACCTGAGTTTGTAGAGTAGAGTGAAGAATTTGTGAAATTAGTTCAACTCTATAAAGACCAAGGAGATGAAGAGATCATGGCTATGGTTAAAGCACATATTCTATATGATGCCATAATGAAGAAACAAGCATAAGATAGGTTAAAAGCCCGTTATAAAGTTAAAGTAGAATAATATTAAGCAACTGTTGGAATAACACTAGTCACTGTACAAAAGAACTTGAAGTTAGGCCTTCAAAGCCAATTGTTGTAAAAGAGGAAATAACACCTAAGGCTCCAACTAAGCCTATAATTTTGGCAAAAGGGCATAGAGAGCCCATTTTTGTAGATTTACTATTAAAAGAGGAAGAAGAAGAAGAATAGACACAATTAATTAGAAAAAAAGGAAAAGAAAAAGTGCCTAAGGCTTAAGAAAATAAGTAAGAGCTTATAATTTTTTTCGAAGGGTGAAAAGAGCCTATATACATTGATTTATTATCAAATGAAGAATTAAAGCAATAGGAAAAGCAGCAGCAAGAAGAAGAAGAAGAATCTAAAAAGGTAGAATCTGTTGTGCCCAAGACTACATCCAAATCGTTGAGTATTATGTTTTAATGATGTGTGTTAAACAAATGTAATCATATTTAATCAATTATTATTGTTTGTGAAAGTAAATTAAGAACATCAATTAATACAGAAAAAGTTTACTAATATAAATACTTGCTTGTAATGGATTTGAAATTATGCTAAGTTAAATAACTAGTCGTTAAGTTATACTAGCTTTTCATTTAACTAAACGTTAAGTTAACATGTGTTTTTATTGTAAAGTATGATGTGTTTTAAAAGTTATATTTCTGTATCATGTACAGTGCACGTTAAGACAACTCGTTAAGTTAGTGCTTTGTTTGTAAAAAGGTTACGTGAGAACTCATTGAGTTATAGGCTTAAAAGTTAAAATAAGTCACGTGAGAACTCGTTGAATTAGTAAACAAAACGTTAAGTTGAAGGGATGAACTCATTAAGTTAGTATTATGCACGTGGTGAATTTAGAGTTTACGAATGTCATATTGTATCATGTGAGTTGCACATGTTTAACTCATTAAGTTAACATAACTGCACACATTGAGTTGCTATATTGAATACTAAGGCAATGTATTAGGTTAGCGTTATAAACTTAAAGTTATTATTCTTGCACGTGATAAATACTTTATTGTTTAAAATATTTATTTATTACTAGTTTGTTGAGTTATCAGTAACATAACAAAGTTAGTTCATTGAGTAATTGTAACACTACAAAGCTGGTTCATTGAGTTAGCATAACACTACAAACTTAGTTTATTGAGTTAGCTACAGTACATGTCACATGATTGGTACATGATAGACTCGTTAAGTTAGATATGCTAAGTTATAAATCTACTTGTTTTACTTGTTTAGTTAACATTAATACAACAACTTGTTATTACACTTGATGAAAAATTTTGGACGAGAAAGTTTATTTTGCAGGAAAATTTTCAAAGAACTAGAATTGATGATTAAAGAAAATTCGAGAGGAAAACATGGATCAAAATGTGTGTATTTCAATGAAGGAAAAAGAGAAGACATGAAGAGTGGAAGACTGATTGTGGATAAATGAGGAAGATATGCATGGAATGGAAATTGACTATAAAAGGCATAGAATTCTTGTTGATCAATTATCTCTACACACTAAACGAAATATATTTTCAAGAATCAAACACCTCTCTAGGGAAAAGCTCTCAAATAGAAGAAAATTCAGTGAAGAAGAGAATGTTAGATATATGTTGTTTAGAATGAAAAAGTGAATAATATTAATGATTAATTAATGGTTAATTGCATTATATTTAGCTTATCATATGAGAATTAAACCATTATATGATAATTATATGATTACATGCCTTAATTACAAAATGTGCATAATTTCAAGGAATTAATGTTAATTAAATATCATTTCTAAAAGATTGAAAACCTGATTTAAGTGTGGTTTTATAAAAGTATACGAATACTTGTAAAGTTACTCATGCAAATTTATGGACTTTCGTAAAGTTACTAAAGTTATGAAAGCTTGTAAAGTTTTAAGCTAAGTTTATGAACCCTCGTAAACTTACGAAGTTAAGTTTATAGAACCTCGTAAAGTTAGGAGTTACTTCACATGTCAACTTTTGAATGATTAAAAATTATTTCTTTTGCATATTAAATGTTAAATATTATAAAAGTATTTGTTTTATTAAACTATAGAGCTGAATGAGTTTGTTGAGTTAAGCTTTACTCAACGAGATAAGTCTGTTGAGTCACAGTTAAGTCAACAAAGTAAGTGCATTGAGTTACACTAACTCCATGAGCTAGTTATTTTCTAATATGCCATTGTGAGTAGTTGCATGTTTAGAATGAAAAAGTGCATAATATTAATGGTTAAATAATGGTTAATTGCATAATATTTAGCTTATCATATAAGAATTAAGCCATTATGTTATAATTGTTAGGACCCTTGTGTTTTGATAATGCAAAAACCTATGTGAGGTAATAAATTATATTTCATAGTATAGACAATTTAGCAAAAGAGCAAAAGTCAGATAAGTTGTTACAAACAGTTCAGAGGTAGCTACAAGCAATAAAACAAAAAAGGATATTGGAAGATTACTAGGCTTAACTATCTGGAAGAGATATATTTTCGATGAGTTACTAGCCTAAGTATCTAAAAGGTAGTATAAAGTAGTAGCAACATTATCGGATAGTTAAAAGTATAACTATCCGAAAGTAGAAGGCCTTCGGAGAGTTAGAAAGATGGCTATATGAAGAATCAGAAAGTTACTATAGCTAACTATCCGAAAGCTCAAGGAATTTGGAAAGTTAAGAAGGCTAACTATCTAAAACTTAAGTTATTGAATTTCCCATGTGTAGAAATCCAGATAGAAGCTTAAAGGGATTTTTCGAAGAGATAGAAAGTTAACTATCCGAAAATCAAGAAGTTTCGGTAGGTTACAGATTTAAGTATCTAAAACTTAAGTTATTCTTTTATGCACGTGCCGAAATATGAAAGCAGTCGGAAACTTAAAGAATGATTTCGAAGGGTTACTGTAGGTAACTATCCGATAGTCAAAGAATAGTTCGGTAAGTTATAACTGCAAGTATTCGATCGAATGACAACTCATATGTATGATTTGAAATCCTATATGGCAGAAAGACTTAAGTGACTTTTCGGTAGGTTACTATTGATTTTTGGAGAGTTACATGGCTAAGCCTCCGAAAAACTTAGGAAATCGGAAAGGTATTTTGAAATACCTTCTTAAACGGTAACTTACCATATTTAAGTCTGATTTCTTAGCAAGTACAACAAAATACATCCGTTGGAAGAAAATATGATCGTTATACCTCTTAGTATAAATATGAGAAGTAAAGGAAAAGCTAAGATAACGATTATCATATATTGTGAGCTACAAACACATTTAGAGACACACTCAAGTCTGTATCATTCAGAATCAATCTCAAGTCTTCTACAGCACAAAAGCTCCCTGCGCTTAAACTCTATGTTAAAAGTTCAAAGTGTTGGTTCGTGAGTTTCAACCTGAAAACTCTCTATTGGTTGAGAGCTTCAACCTGGAAGCTTAAAGAAAGGTTGGTTGTTGAGCTTATACCTGAAAGCTCTAATTGTTGGTTTTTGCTTCAACCTGAAAGCAAGTGTTGTAAGTACTCGTATACTTAGTGAAGCCCAAGTGAATCTAGGGGGTAGACTAGCCAAGTTGGTGAACCACCTAAAAATCCTCTTGTGTGTATTTCTTTTTATTGTTTTGATTTCATTTTATACAATCATTCAATCAAGTCTATAAAGAAGTAAAATTTATACACTAACACCATTCACCCCCCTCTGGTAAGCCTATCGATCCTAACAATTAGTATCAAAGCAAGGTTAATCCATTGCAAGATTTAATCATCTAGATTTAAGGCACAATTTGCTGAGGGGCAAAACATCCATAGACCTCCTATATTTGATGGTTCCAACTATAACTATTGGAAGAATAGAATGGAGTGTTTCCTTAGGAATTTTGATGTAAAACTCTAGAAGATTGTTGTTCTTGGAACTACACTTCCAATCAATAATGTTATAGACTGGACTGAGGAGGATGAGAGAATCATCTAGTTGGATGCTCGAGGGCTGAATGCAATATACTGTGCACTAATTGCTGAACAATACAACAAAGTCTACATGTAATTCTACACATGAAGTTTGGAAAATCCTTCAAGCTACTCATGAAGGAACAAGTCAAGTAAAGGATACAAAAATTAGCATTCTATTAAGAAAGCTAGAATTATTTAAAATGAATGATAATGAAAATATCACTGAAATGTTTTCAAGATTTATTGAGATAATTAATAGCCTTAAAGGCTTGGGAAAGGAATTTTCCTCTCGTGAATAGGTACAAAAGATCCTGAGAAGTTTAACTATCAAGTGGAAACAGAAATCCACCTCCATCCATGATTCCAAAGATCTCAACAACTATACTATTGAAGAACTGTTGGGCAATCTTCTACCTCACGAGGTTCAAATGAAGGACTGGAAGGAACAAGAGGGAGCTGTTGAAAAGAAAGTTGAGAAGAAAAAGGAAATAGCATTTCCTTCAACAGAAGAAGCTCCAAGCTCAGATGAGGATGAAATTATGCTATTGGCAAGGAATTTCAGGAAATTCATGAAGAAGAGCAATAAGACTAGCTCAACAAAAAGAACGATCCCCACATGCTTCAAATGCAAAAGGCAAGGACATATATAGACATTTTGTCCGTTGCAAACAGAAGAAGATCAATTAGATAGGAAGAAAAGATGGAAGAACAAAAAGAAAATGGCTCTCAAAGCTACTTGGGATGATAGTAGCTCATCAAATAGTTCTTCAGACTTTGAAAGTGAAGCTACAACCAACGTGTGCTTTGCAGCTCAAGAGGTATGCTCCACTTCTTCTTCTTGTTTAGAAAATGAGCATGATGAATTAGATATTAATAGTCTTTTATGTACTGTAGATAATCTATATGTTAAATGTAGAGAAAACAAGAAAGAAATGAAAAGATTAAATGTTTGTTTAGAAGATTCCTTTGTTGATTTAGAAATAGCTCTAGTGGAAAATAGAAACTTGAAAACTAACTTGGATAAATATAGTTGTGATAACTATGAGTTAAAAGAAGAAAATAAAAATTTATTAACTACAATTTCTGATCTGAAAAGTACCATTTGTAAATTTACACAAGGTCAAAAAGGACTAAATAAAATGATAGGATCTCAACGACCAAATGGAAGTAAATTTGGCCTAGGGTATGCTACACCATAGGAAGTACCTTATTGTTGTGGCATGATTCGATCATATAGAGATAACACCACCGTTTTTGCTATTAGAAGAAGATCGGGTCATATGTGGCTGCCAAGAGGCAATAAATTTAATGTTTTAAGAACTAACTCTACTGGACCCAAGAAGATTTGGATACTAAAAGCTTTAATTTCAGTATAAATTGTAGGATAACAAGGAGCTCCAAGCACGTACAACAAAATGGATTGTAGACAGTGGATGTTCAAAGCACATGACAAGTAAGAAAAGATTTCTTGATTCAGTTAAAAGCTTAAATTCAGGTTTTGTTAAATTTGGGAATAATGAAAAGTGCAAAATAACTACAGTAGGAAATATAACTTCTGAAAATGGTAAAATTGAGAATGTCTTGCATGTTAATGGATTAAAACAAAATTTGTTAAGTGTAGGACAACTTTGTGATAAAAGTTATACTATCTCTTTTAATGCTGAAAATTGTTATATCATAGATCCAGTTACAATTGAAATAAAATTTACAAGAATTAGAAATTGCTCAATCTATACCCTAATTTTTCCATGTGAAAATTTTGCAAACAATTCTTATTTGGTAGCATTTAGTGAGGATGATTGGTTGTAGCATAAAAGACTTGGTCACGTCAGCATGAAGACTCAAAAATTTATCTAAAAATAATCTAGTCAGGAGACTACCTAATCTTGAATTTAAGAAAGACAGAGTGTGTAGTGACTATATGTTAGGCAAGTAGAAGAGAACTTCTCATCATAGTAAAAATGAGATTTCAACCAAAAGGCCATTAGAACTTCTTTATCTAGATCTTTTTGGCCCTACTCAAACATTAAGCCTTGGGGGTCAAAAATATGCTCTTGTTATTGTAGATGATTTTTCTAGATTAACCTAGGTAATATTTTTGACACATAAAAATGAGACATGCAATGAGTTCAGAAATTTCTACACTATAATTTAAAATCAGAAGAAACTGATTGTAAAGAAAATCAGAAGTGATCATGGAGGAGAATTTGAAAACATTGAATTCGAAAGTGTGTGTAATTCTTTTGGAATTTTTCATGAATTCTCTTACCCTAGAACTCCAGCTTAAAATGTAGTTGTGGAAAGAAAGAATAGAACATTGCAAGAAATGGCTAGAACTATGTTGAATGCCATTGATCTACCAAAGTTTTTTTAGGTTGAAGTTGTAGGAACAACTTGTCACATCTCCAATAGAACTCACATAAGATCTATGAAGAATAAGACACCTTTTGAACTTCGGTTTGATAAGACTCCAAATGTTAGTTATTTTAAGACATTCGAATGCAAATGCTTTGTCTTAAACACTAGAAATGCTAAAGAAAAGTTTGATACAAAATCTGAACCTACCATACTTGTTGGATACTCATCCAGAAGCAAAGCTTATAAAGTATACTTTGCTAAAGACAGAAGAGTAGAGGAGAGTATAAATGTTCAATTTGACGAAGAATTGATTCAAAACTTTAGAAATTTGAAGATTAACAGTGATAGTGAAAATGAAAAGTTTGAACAAGATAACTGCAAGCAGAAACTTAGATCCCAAGCAACAGATCAAAATCAAAATAAATGGAAATTCAAATCTGATCACCCCATGTAACAAATAATTGGAAATATAACCAAATGGGTACAAACTAGAAGCAAAGCACAAGATATCTGCAATTATTGTGCATTTGTGTCAGAAATAGAGCTAAAATCAGTAGATGAAGCTTGTAAGGATATTTACTAGACAATGGCTATGTAGGAAGAATTAAATTAGTTCCAGAAAAACAATGTCTAGGAATTAGTGAAGAAACCTGTAAGAAAATTCATCATTGGAACTAAATGGATTTTCAGAAACAAATTAGATGAAGAAGGAAACATACTCAGAAATAAAGCTCGATTGGTTGCACAAGATTATAATCAGCAAGAAGGTATTGACTATGAAGAAACTTTTGCACCTGTAGCTAGAATAAAAGCTATTAGAATGTTGCTTGCTTTTGCAAGTAGTATGAGAATAAAATTATTTTAGATGGATGTGAAAAGTGCATTTTTGAATGGAGAAATTCAAGAAGAAGTATTTGTTAAACAACCTCTCGAATTTGAAGATCAAGTCAAGCCAGATCATGTCTACAAACTAAATGTTTGGATTAAAATGTTGCATATTTTTATAGGATCTTATTGGTTAAATAGATTTACATGAGATTTAGTAAAGTCATATTATGCATTTATTACATTATTTAACCAATAAGAACCAATCCCCATTTTATACAATTAAAAGTAGGAAATTATTTCAAACATGCATCATTTATGAATTTTATGGATGACTTGATACTTTGATGTATTTATTGTTATGAAAAGTTTATAATTCAATAGAAGATCATGGAAATTGAAGACTGGAGGAAGAAAATCAAGTGGGATTTAATCCCAATCGTTGAATCAAAGATGGATCTCCAAACTTGGAAACTCTCTTTATAAAAGAGAGTGATGCACATCTAGGGCTCCTCTCTCGGGCTCTCTTGCTCTTTTGGACGTCCATCTCATTCCAGTAGCCGTCCTCCACACTTCCAAAGGGGAGCTCATGATCTTGAAGGAGGGAAGAAGACCAGCAGCCATTTCTCCACACTTTCAACTTGGATTCCTCTTCAAAGCTCATTCCACAAGTCATCTCCACCAACAATCCTTCATCCCTCACATACAAGCAAAGGCAACCACACATCCTTGTTGTTGTGAGCATTTTTCCTCCATCATTTCTTCACTCCACATCTTCCTATACTTCAGATCTATGTTTATCTTTAAGTTTACAATAGATTTATGTATTTAGATGTAAGTTTCTTCAAGTTTATTGTATCAAATAGTTCATAGTAGACAGATTCGTATTTTTATGTGTTTATGCATTTGTATCCGAAAAACCTTGTTATTTCTTTGCTAAAATCATAAAAACAGATGTGATTGATGTTCTATTATCATGTATTGATGTTTACGGATGCTCCTATGAAGAAATCTTATTGTGTTATGTGTGAAAAAATTCGTATATGATGAAGATCTTGCATGCTTGTTTGCAGATCTATGTTTTTCTGTTCTGTGTTTAATCCGAGAATTGATATTCATTCTGGAGCATTTCTGTTTAATTGAAAATTCTAAAAAAATTCATAATCGTGATATTATAAGTCTTCTGTGATTCTCTAAAATTTCATAGCAATCCGAAAAGATTTGATGCCATTTTGAAGCTATAACTATATCGAGCATAGAATTTGGTTTGAGACTCTTTTATTGTGATTTTAATGCATTTTGCTCACAACCCAGATCGTGTAAAAATTCTAATAAATATTTCAATAATATCTCATCCTATCTATTTTGCAACACATTTGATTTTGGAATTTTTGGTTGAGAAATTCTGGATTTATAAGGTTTTTAAGATACTGTTGTTAACACGCAGAAGTTTCTAATTTTATGCATCATTTTCAATGTCTGAATTTTCAGTCATAACATTCGTGCGTTTTTAAGTGTGAAAATTTTTATCTGAAGTCCACATTAATAGATCTGATTGAGATTAAATTTTTAGTCTAATCTGTTGATTGGTCGGTAAATTAAAAATCTGTGGACTTACCTTTTTTGTAGTCTAATCTATATTTGGAAAGTATTTGCTTGCCATATTCTTGTAATTAGAATACTAGATTATCCCCATTTCCTTGTGGTTCGACCTGTACTTGTCGACGTACTTCATTGGACGTCGTGCACTTACAGTTTACAAATTTAAAACTTCTAAGAAATCCAAACACTAAACAAAGCTTTATATGGTCTGAAACAGACACCTAGGGTATGGTATGAGAAATTGAAAAAGTTCTTAATTGAAAATAATTTCTTTATAGGCAAAGTGGACAACACTTTGTTTATCAAAACTTTTGATTTGCACATTTTGATAGTTCAAATATATGTTGATGATATAGTTTTTGGAGCTACATCAGAAAAACTATGTCATGGATTTCAAAATTTGACGAAAAATAAATTTGAAATGAGCATGATGGGAGAGTTGAAGTTTTTATTAGGTTTACAGATCCACCAAGTGCAAAATGGCATCTTTGTCAACCAAGAAAAATACTGCAAAGAGATGTTAAAGAAATTTGGCTTTGAAAACATCAAATCCGCAAACACACCAATGAGTTTAAGCACTAAACTTGAAATTGATGACTCAAGTGTTGTAGTAGATCAAAAGAAATATAGAGGCATGATTGGATCTCTGTTGTATCTTTCAGCAAGTAGGCCAGATATCATGCTCAGTGTATGTTTGTGTGCCAGATTTCAAGCATCACCAAAGGAATCTCATCTGAAATTAGTCAAAAGAATTTTCAAATATCTACAAGGCACTAAAGATTTTGGATTATACTACTCAGTTGACAACAATCTAATGTTAACAGGCTATAGTGATGCTGTTTAGAATGAAAAAGTGCATATTATTAATGGTTAAATGATGGTTAATTGCATAATATTTAGCTTATCATATGAGAATTAAGCCATTATGTTATAATTGCACTGTTATATGCTTTAATTGAAGAATCTACTTAATTTTGGGGAATTAATGTCAATTTAGTACATTTTTGAATTGTCGTTAAGTTACAGGTTGTGAAATTCTTAAGTTTCTGAATTTTCTGATATTTCGGATAGTTATGTTTAACATACCGAACATATTTTGGACAGTTATGTTTAACAGACCGAACATGTCGGATAGTTATGTTTATATTGCCGAACAGTTATGTTTTGAAAGAATATTTTATTATTTCTAGAAGTACACGTGTCGAAACCATAATGCATGACTTAAGTGAACTTTCGGTGAGTTATCTCTAACTATTCGAAATTGCAGTTGGGCATCGGACAGTTATACTTGTAACCCTCCGAAATCTCTTTTTATTTATAAAATAGACACGTGTCATGTTCTGGTAAAGTGACTTAAGTGGATTTTCGATGAGTTAGCTGTAACTATCCGAAATACATCTGAGCATCGGATAGTTAGACCTGTAACTCTTCGAAATGGGTATTTTATTATTAAACTGCTGCTGACACATGTCGAGAATTGGTAGATTTACTTAAGTTATATATTTGTGAGTTAGCTGTAACTATCCGAAATGCATCTGAGCATCGGATAGTTAAGTTTATAAGTATCCAAAATGCACCTGAGCATTGGATAGTTAAGTTTATGCACGTGTTTTATAGTTAAATCAGCGAAGAAAGTCCGTTGAGTTATCTGTAACTCCACGGACTATTTATTTTCTAATATGCCACTGTAGCGGTTGCAGAAACAGGACAGTTGGAAGAAAAACCACGATTGCATGTATTGTGCAGGGAGAAGAAATCATCGCCGTTGATATGAATAAAGGAAATCCAACCGACCATTCAAGCAGAAGTAGTTACTATTGAAGAAATATAAAAGAAAAGAAGAAAAAGAAGAAAGGTGTGATCGATGGATGACCAGTGTATACAGAGGAGGAGCACCGAGCTTTCTGTAGACAGTATCAGCGATTTTCTGAAGTATCACACCAACCATCATTACCACCACCATATCCACCATAATCACCAACCATCGGAGGTCTGTGATAATACTTTCTTGATGTCGGGTCGATTCTGAGCAAAACACAGTGCTTGACAACCACTGTGAGGAGTGATCGTGTCGCGGGAAGGGAAGCCATTTTCACCAAGCGCCGACTCATATTTCAGGAGATCGTAGAGCTTTTAGCCTTGGTTTCGGGTTGATGCCTGTATGCTGAAGAGAAGATTATCTTGCAATTCTAGACTCGCGATTCTATAGGGAGAGGAGACAGAATTGTAAATGGTTTAATTTTCAATGGTGTAATCGCGTTGCAAGTAGTGTCGGAAGTATTTACTGTCAAGTGAGATTACTTTACATTTCACCTTTCGCCCATTTTCATGTTCATATTAAAACAAAAATACCAAAAACAATTTATCTATGTTTGTGGGTTGTATTTGAGTGTTGTATTGTTTGTGTTGTATCGTGATTAATGTTATCCTCATTAGTGTTGTGATTGTTTTATGTTTGTTTTAGTTTTACAGTTTACTGAAATTGGTTCGTTCAAAAGACTTAAAGATTTTAATGGTTATTGTTTGAATTATCTGAATGTTAGTATTGCTTAATGATAAATCCAGTGTTTACTAACATTAAAGAACTTAATTGATGTTATTTACAATCTGTGGAATTGCCCAATGGTTGACCGAATTCCTCTGTAAATGGCAGTATTAAAAAAAAAAGACAAGCTCGTGAAGTTAACTTAAGTCCATGAGGTTAGTCCGCTGAGTTAGTCATAACTCAATGAACTTTATCCGTTGAGTTAACTATAATTCAATAGAGAGCTTATTGAATATATAAATTTGATTGTTAACAAACGGACAGTTCTAAATTCTTCAACAATTCCCTGTGGGATCGACCTGTACTTGCACACTGATACAATAGACACTGTGCACTTGCAGTTAAAGTACAAATTGGAATTAATATCTAAATTGTATTAAAGGTTATTTGTTTACTTCTAAAAAAAAGAATAGGCATAAAGATAAATTAACTAAGTAAAAACAGAAGTAACAAATCCATGTTTTTCTGGTATAGTGCTGGGAAAGCCCAAACAAGTTTTATGGCGCCGCTGTCGGGGAATTGAATTGAATTGGATTTGAATTGAATTGAATTGAATTAATATAAGCAACTATTAGAGCTGCTTTGTTTTAATAGCCAAAGTTGTGTGTTTTCTTCTGTAATTGAGAATATGACATATGCTTATGCTCAAAGATTTCTGAAACCTGTAATTAGCATATGTGAATTCTGTAATTTTGAAGGACATGACATTTCTAACTGTTTGAAACTGAGACTTTTACAGATGGTTAGATCCCATGAATAACAAATGAATTATCCTCAATATAATAGAGCCGAGTATGATAATCCTATAGTTTACCCAATTGATGGTCAGTATAGAATGTGTAATATGTTGAGAGACACAGAAGTTTGGGATAGGTATGACAGACTAGAGCGTAGTATAGAGCAAAACCTTGACAAACTGGAATACTTTATGTGTCAGCAACAAGAAGTTAACCAATTAAACTATAAGGAAGTATATTTAGAACCTAAAAAGGATATAATTTACGAAACTGAAAAAACCATAATGAAAATTGATCAAAAATTGAGTACAATGAAATTACATGATCTGGAAAGAAAACTAAAAGCATTAGATGAATATACAATGAAAATACAAGTTATGTAATAGGACAATGAAAATTATAATGTTATAAACCTGCATAATTTGCAAAATACATAGCCAAAAGAAAATATTAATGCAAAAGAATTTAAAGAATGCACTTTAAAACTAAAAACAATTGAAGATCATAATTACGAAAATGATATACAAAAACATCATAAGAGTAATGAAAATCTGGAAGATGTATGTAGAACATTAAGATCTGGAATTGATATATCAACAAGAACTCAAAATGAAAATGATATGAAGGTGGATAAGAGTAAAAATCAAAATGATAATGAAAATGTAATGGATGAAAATCTAGGAATCACTGAAGAACAATCTGAATTTGCTAATGAAGCTAAAAATGATCAAACAAATCAAATGAAAGAAAAAGAATTGTTGAAATCAAAATCTTTAGCACCCTATCCTGAAAGATTACATCAAACAATACCTGAAAAACAAGAAAAAATCAGAGAAATTTTTGAAAAAGTACAAGTTAACATTCCTTTGTTAGATCTATTGCAGAAAATGTCACCTTGTGCTAAATTTTTGAAGGATTGGTGTACTAAGAAAAGAGAGCGAAAAGTTCTTAGAAAGGTCTTTTTAGCTGAGCAAAGTAGTTCCCTATTTCTGCCACAAATTCCTAAAAAGTTATCTGATCCTAGAATCCCTGTTATATCATGCACCATAGGAAATATCATTTTAGAAAGAACCTTAATAGACTTAGGTGTAGGTATAAATGTTATGCCAAGTGATATATTTGCATCCTTAGGATTAGAAGGCTTAACTCCTACTAGTACGGTTATTCAATTAGCTGATAGAAGTATAAGATACCCTAGAGGAAAAATAGAGGATGTCTTAATTAAAATCAAAAACTTTATATGTCCTATTGATATTGTAATTTTGGATTCTCAACAAATTAAGCATAAAAATAGTGATACATCTTTAATTTTGGGAAGACCATTTTTAGCAACATCAGGGGCTATTATAAATTGTAAAACTAGAGTAATGAAGCTAGCATATGGTAATGAGGATACTCAATTAAATATTTTCAAATCAGAAAGGTTTGAGGAATTAGAAATGTCCTTACATACCATAGACTTTTTAGAGGATGAAGGAGATATGTTAGATGATGTGATTCAAGAAGAATTAAATATGCAAATCAATTCTGAAACTTTAGAGGAAAGTGAAAGCATAAATATAGAAGGAGATCTGGAAGAAATTAATTTAAAAAATGATGATGTTCAATTAGGAGCTCTAGCTTTTGATGGGCAACATTTAGAATTAAAACCTTTACCTCCTGAATTAACCTATATATTTCTGGAAGATAAATGAACATGTACAATCATTATTGCTTCAGATTTAAAAGAGGATCAAATAGCTAAATTAAAAGATGTAGTAAAGAGTTATAAAGAAGCAATAGGATGGACTATGATTGATATAAAAGGGTTAAGTTCAACTTTATGTTATCACCACATATATTTAGAAGAGAATGCTAAACCTGTTAGAATTCCTGAGAGGAGATTAAATCCAAACCTTAAAGAAGTAGTCAAGAAGGAAATAGTGAAATGGTTAGATAATGACATAATCTATTAAAAGATGTCCCATTTAACTTTGATAAAAATTGCAAGGAAGCATTTTTCAAACTTAAGACTAGCTTAATTTCAACTCCTATAATTCAAGCACCTGATTGGAACCATCCATTTGAATTAATTTGCGATGCTTCTGATTTTGCTGTAGGAGTAGTGTTAGGACAGAAAGAAGAAAAATCTCCTAGAGTGATTCATTATGCAAGCAAAACCTTAATGATGTTCAAGTTAATTACACAACTACTGAAAAAGAATTATTAGCTGTTGTGTTTGCCTTAGAAAAGTTTAGATCATATCTAATTGGAGCTAAAGTGATAGTATATATGGATCATTCAGCTTTAAAACATCTAATAAAGAAAAAAGAGACTAAACCTAGATTGATTCGATGGATATTATTATTACAAGAATTTGATCTAGAAATTAAAGATAAAAAAGGTTGTGAGAATGTAGTAGCAGATCATTTATCAAGATTACAAATAGAAAAACCAAATATTAAAATTAAGGATAATTTTCCTGATGAACAATTAATGACCATCAACATGATGCCTTGGTATGCAGATATAGTTAATTACTTAGTTACTGGTTTAACACCTAAGGATTGGAATAGACAGGATAAGAAATTGTTTTTCTCAAAAGTAAAATATTACTATTGGGAAGACCCATACTTATTTAAGAAATGTCCTGATCTGGTTTTAAGGAGGTGTGTTCTAGAAACTGAATATCTGAGCATATTGTCTTTCTGTCATGACCAAGCTTGTGGAGGGCATTTTGGTTCAGGGAAAACTACTGCAAAAATTTTGCAATGTGGGTTTTATTGGCCAACACTATTCAAAGATGCTCATAAATATTGCTTAAGTTGTTTAAGATGTCAACAAATAGGAAGAATATCAAAGAGGAATATGATGCCTCTTAATCCTATTGTTGAGGTTGAAATCTTTGATGTGTGGGGAATAGATTTTATGGGTCCATTTCCTATGTCTAATCAATTTAATTACATATTATTGGGGGTGGATTAAGAGGCACTCATTTCTTATTATCAGTGATAGAGGAACTCATTTCTGTAATAGAAGTTTTGAAGCCTTAATGAAGAAATATGGAGTAAAATCACAGAATTGCAACATCATATCATCCGCAAACAAGTGGACAAGTAGAAAGTGCAAACAAACAAATTAAGTTAATCTTAGAAAAAGTAGTAAATCCTACTAGAATAGATTGGGCTAATAGATTGATAGATGCACTTTGGGCTTATAGAACTGCTTATAAAACAAGCTTAGGTATGTCACCTTTTAGGCTAGTATATGGAAAAAGTTGTCATTTACCTACTGAAATTGAACATAAAGCTTATTGGGCATTAAAAACTCTGAACACTAATTTAAATCAAGTTACTGAAAATAGAAAAATGCAACTAATTGAATTAGAAGAATCTAGAAATGAAGCTTATTCGAAGACTGTAAGAGAAAAAGAGAAAATTAAATTTTGGCATGATAGAAAAATTATTCCAAAAAGCTTTGAAATAGGACAAGAATTATATCTTTATATGACTAGACTCCATAACCATCTAGGAAAATTAAGATCTAGATGGGGAGGACCTTACATAGTTCGAAATATTTATCCTTCTAGAGTTATTGAAATTGAAAATCCTAAAAATTAGAATATATTTAAAGTAAATGGACAAAGACTTAGACCTATTCTGAAAACACTAAAAAGCTCTTTGGAATTATAGAAGAAGTCAGAGTAGAGGATTACTAGAACAGTAAGAAATCAGTTTTTATGTTTATATATATATATATATATATATATATATATATATATATATATATATAAAACATTAAATATATATATATATATATAATATAAAAATCGTACGGTTAAACCGACCAGATCCATCAGTATGACTGGAACATAAAAAAATATGTAAATTAATTTTTGAAAAAAAAAAATTAGGTTTGATTGAAACATATTATCGGTTAAACCGAGAAAAAAAGAAAAGAAAAAGAAGGTTAATCAGAAAAACTATTATCTGTAGTATTTTTTTTTATTATATTTGTTTGTACGGGGAGTCCGTTGAGTTACGCTAAACTCAACGAGCTTACTTCGTTGAGTCTTGAGTTAGTCAACGAGCTTATTTCGTTGAGTTAACTATAGCTCAAAGGAGTACTATAGCTAAGACCGCAGATAAAATAGTAATAGTTGGTTTGGGAAATGACTCGATTACCCGCCTAAACTTAGGACTTATTTATCTAAATCCTAGGGTTTTGGGGGCATTATCCAGCAAATCATTTAGAATCTAGAATAGTAGAAATCAAAGCAATTCCGTACTTTTGAGTAACTCCACGATGAGGAAAATTATGCCTGAATTCTGGGAAAATGCAGTGGACACCGCATAGTTCCTGAAGGAATCTGAAGAATGGCACATGTGGTAGAAGATCAAAAATACAATAAGAGAGAAAGAGCTACAACAGGTAGAATCAGAACTCTTTAACTTGAGGAAAGTTTTAGCTGAGTTAGAGATACAAATACCACAAATAATGGAGACACAGCTTAGAGTGGCAACTGAAATTGCAGTTAGCAAGGAAAGGAAAATCTTGCCAAACAATGAAGTAGCCCTAGAGCTAATTCAACGTAAAGCCAGATTGTAGTTTAAGAAACGCATTGCTGGTCGAGGAAGTTGGGCAATATGGGAGCAGCAACGAGCAAGAGAACAAGAAGAATCGACTGTTGAAAGACCTATTCCTAAGGAACAGCAGTCAGGACCTCCAGTTCAGCCAACAAAACCTCTGCCACGATTAGCATTTGTTTGGTTGAGAACTGAAGAAGAGGAGAAAGAATTTACTAGCTTGGTCAAAACAACAAGAGACCAAGGTGATACTCAAGAAATAGCTATAGCTAAGGCACATATTATATATGATGCCATTAAGAGAAAAAGGGTCGAAGAAAGGATAAGGGCCCAATACAAAACAAAAGTTGAATAGTATCAAGCAATAGCTACTGCCAAATCTGCTGCAAAAGGAGATGAAGCTGGTCCTTCGAGACCAGCAATTATAGAAAAAGTTAAATAGGAAGAGCCATTACCTGTGGCTCGAGGGCTTGCAGAGCCTACTTTTGTAGATTTAATTTCAGAAGATGAAGAGGAAGAACAGGCACAACTAATTAGAAAAAAGAAAGGAAAAGAAAAAGTGCCTGAAAATGAG
Organism: Cymodocea nodosa; assembly: GCA_036874045.1. Classification (NCBI taxonomy): domain Eukaryota; kingdom Viridiplantae; phylum Streptophyta; class Magnoliopsida; order Alismatales; family Cymodoceaceae; genus Cymodocea; species Cymodocea nodosa. Next base: position 12,562,435 of record CM072342.1, on the reverse strand, counting down.
GAAATTAAATCTGAAGTACCAATTTTTACAAGGCCTGTGGAGCAAATTTTTATCAACCTGCTATCCGATTCTGAGGAGCAGGAGTTGCAGCAGTAGGAGCAAAGAAAAGAAGAAAATTAGGTTGAAATTAGTCTGCAACCTGTACAAGAAGAAACAGAAATTAGGGTAGAAACTGAATTGCCCGTGACTCCATCCCAATCTATTACAGAATCAGAAAGAACAGTAATAGAATAGATAGGTAGTCAGGAGGAAGAAGAAAAAGTAGAAAATGAAGAGAATGAAGGAAGCCATTTGGACAAAAATAACTTCACAAATTCCATTGAAGAGCAAGAAACTCTTTACCAATATATGAAAAGAATTCAAGACAGAGTGGAGAGTTCTACCGGCTCACCACCATAGACAGAAGCAAAAGCAAAAATGCAAGAATCTGTAGAGAATGTTCAAATGCAGCCTATAGAAGAGGAAGAGCAAGAACAAACCCCTCTAGAACAACAAAGTCACCTTCTTGACCCAACTGAAACAACAATTTTGAATGAAGTACATTTTTGTAGTCAAGAAGCCTATACCAAATATCAAGAAATAAGGGGTTACAATATCATTTACAGTAGACTAGTAAATTGGGATGGAATGTAAGAAATCAAAGATCTATTTGAATTCCAAGGTCTACTGCAGTTTATTTCTCAAGAAAGAGGGCATGTAGTGTATGAGAATCTAGTGCCCTATTTTTATGCAAATTTGAAAGAGGAAGAAGGAAAATTAATTTCAAACGTGGAGGAAGCTGATCTATAGATAACACCAGAGCTTCTCCACAACATTTTTGGATTAAAGAATGAAGGAATAAAAATTTTAGAAGATACAACTGTTGTCGAGTGGACTGAACAGGAAATCAAAGATTGTTTGGCTATCAATCCTGGTGTGCCTTTATTAAATAGATTGAAGCATTTAAATGGTAAAGCACACATGGTAGCTAACATTTTAATTAAGAATGTCTATCAACGACAGGGCCATGACATAGAATTGAGTCAATTTGTGAAATGGGCCATGTATGCAGTTGTAAATAGAATTCAAATAAATTGGTCTGTAGTTTTTATCTCCAAGCTGAAAGCAGTAAAGAAAAAATTATTTTATGGAGATTTGATTCCACTATTGATGGTGGACTGTATTGATTTCACTAAATGGACATAAAAAAGGATTAGATCAAGAACCATTTTAGTGAAAGAATATAGAAATTTTGTAGCTGCAGAGATAGTTGTACCTTCTAGAGGCTTTATAGGAGCTGTAGAAAGAATTAATCAATTAGAACTTCAATTAGAAAAACTCTAGAAGGAAGTAGATGAACTTAGGAATAGAGATTAAATTGTATTGTTCGTCTACTTGTGTAAAATTGTATGATGTATTTGTAATGTAAATTGATTCATAATAATGAATATAATTTTTCAGATGCAATTTTAATACGTGTTTTGGATGTGAAATGAATGGAATTTATTGAATATTATATAATTTGTGGAACTTTATGAATGAATATGTAACAGATTTACAATTTGCTGAATGACAAGATAAATGCTTAAAAATTTCTGCATGTTGCAAGGTAAAATGTAAATTTTGCATAATATAAAATGACCTGCAAGTTAAATATTTATATAATGTTCAGATTTAAATGAATTTTGATTAGAATGATGCATTAATGACATAGATTTAACTTTATTTCAGTTAACAGAATGAGAAAAAAAGAAGGAAGTAGAGAGAAATTTACGAGAGTAAGCTTAGAAGTTGTCAAGTGTTAACTCAACGAAGTAAGTCCGTTGAGTTAACCGTAACTCCACGAGGTCAGTAATATAATATAAGGTCACTCCGTTGAGTTATCTATAACTCAACGAAGTTAGTCCGTGGAGTTAGCAACAGTAACCGATTGTGTTCCGTTGAGTTATCTATAACTCAACGAGGTTAGTTCGTAGATTAAGCAGAACATTTATTCTTTTAATCATGAACAAAACTTCGTTGGTTTTGCGGTTACCAAAATTTAAAATTAATAGTGGTACACATACCTATAAAAATAGGAACCACGATGCACGTTGCAAGACACGTTCTTGCAATGAGATTTATTCACTTTATGGATGTACATTATATATATAAACCAGAATGTTATTTACGAGTTACCAGCACTTTTAAAAGAAAGGAGAATGCGTTGGAGGAACTGGAAGGAAAAGCAGCTGATTCAACTTCATCTGACAACGAATATTTACTGAATGGAAAGCTTCAGACTAGTATGTAATTAATCTTCTGCTATTTATTTTTGAGCACATGGACTCATTCTTTAAGCACTAAGCGATTAGTAAGAATACCTACTTAGGAATTTTCATTGTAGAGGAGTAATGAAAAATTTTCTGAACTGAAATTTAACGAAATTCTTTGGGGTGTAGCTAACCTTTCTTTAAAAGAGAACATAGAGATGACTGTTCCAGTAGAAAAACCATTAGGAGAAATTCTATATCCAGAATTAGTTGATGAACCTTCATGTATTTGATTGCTAAACTTTGAGGGAGATAGGTTTGAACTGAAATCTAATTATATTAGTCAATTGCCACATTTTCATGGATTAGAAAGAGAGGATGCCTATTATTTCCTTAGAGAATTTAATGAAGTTTGTCAAATGATGAAAATGCCAAACATGAGTATAGATACTATTAAACTTAGATATATCCCTTTTTCTTTAAAAGACACAGTTAAGAGATGGTTATATACTCTATCGCCTGATTCAATTTCTACATGGATTGAATTTTGTTCTGTTTTTCTAGAAAAATATTATCCAACACATCAAATGATTACAAAGAAGAAAGAAATCTTAATGTGTAGCCAAAAACAAGGTGAATCATTCTGAAAATATTTTGAAAGATTTAAAGATTTATTGACTTAATGTCTACATCATGCAATGAGTAAAGCACAATTAATAGGTATAATTTATGAAGGCAAAGATGTTTCAATGATATCTTTATTAGAATCTACTTGTCAAAATGGATTTTTAAAGTTATGTAGTGAAGAAGCATAGGCATATTTAGAAAACTTTGCAAAAAGAATTGCACAGTGGGAAAATTCGGCTGAAGCTATTGCAGATAAAAAAATATTGCCAAGAGGAATGCATGAAATAGATTCAAATACTATGCTTGAGGTGAAATTAAATAAATTAACAAAGAAAATAAAAGAGTTATCATTAAATCAAAAGCTAGCAGAAAAGAATGCGAACATAAATGATTTAGATATTATTTATGCTAGAAGCCAAAGAGATAACTTGGGAAATTCTTATAATCCTAATTGGAGAAATCACCTGAATTTATCTTGGAGAAACAACAATTTCCAGGGAGGAGAAAATATGAATGAGAAGAATATAAGTTATGAAGCATTACTGGAACAAGGATCTAGAAAAGAGAAATTAGAAAAGATAATCCAATAATTAAACAATCGTCTAGATTTTGTATTTGGAAGTGCTGCAATTCAAAATCAGAATAGAAATATATCACTTAGACAGAAGGAACCAATGGATGGTAGACCTACTGGAGGATTGCCAATACAAGCTATACTTAATCCTGTCAATAGAACGGTCAATGAAATTGATACCTCTTCTGGGAGGATAGCTGAATGAAGCAGCATATTTGAAGCAATTATCTGTATGTATATATGTTTTTATTTTTTTAGTTAATAGTATCGTAGAGTCCTTAACTCAACGAACTTAGTCTGTTGAGTTATTCCTTAACTCTACGAGGGTGTGCAGTAGTTATGTTAATTTTTGTCTTTGTTAATTTTTGTTTGTGTTATACAGAATCAACAAATGGAATTGATGCAATTATCGTTGGATGCACTAAGGGAAGTACTGAGTAACTTGTCAGCCAAAGATCTATGCAGGCTGTGTTGTGTATCAAAGGAAATTAAAAACTTTATTGAAGAAAAATATTTTCAGGGACTACAAGCTGCAAAAATGACTAAGATTAGAGATGGATTCATATGGAGGTCATTTAATCGTAGTTCAATTAATCATGAATATCTGGCGATGGAAGAAACTACTGAAATTCCACCCAATGCATTAGAAGGAATAAATCATATTATGGGGATAGATGAAGGATTAATCATATACAAGACAAGACCAAGGTATGCAAGTTTATTATTACCTAATATTTTGATAAGAAATCCTATAACAGGAGAGGAATGGAATGTAGGAAGACCTAATAGATTTGAAGTACCAACTGTAAATTGTGGATCGACTTTAATATTTTCTGATAAAAATTCTGCAATTCCTGAAAAATTATATTATTGGAGACCTACAGGAAATTGGGGTGAAGATTTACGCTTAAGTATGTATAATTTTCTAAATAGATCTTGGAATGAAAATATTGTGATATATGTAGGACAGAAATCATTAATTAACCAAACACATGTCATACTTGATGGATATATATATCTTGTCACAGATATTTCAATTGCATTTGGATCTGATTTATACATAATGAGCATAGACAGTAATGATGAATATATAGAAATTTACCTGTACCGAGTGATATAGCTAAACCACCATCTGTAGAATTTAATAAAATTCAAATAGGAATGTGGTATAATGAAGAAGATGATCCTACTTTATGTTTGATACGATGGTGGGATGAACTGATGAAATTTCAAATATGGATTATGGAAGACATTAATGAATGGAAGTGGGAGGAGAAGTATATTGAAATAGATGTAGAAATAGAAACTGCTACATTATCCTAGAACCAAAAAGGATCCCTTTCTGCATTTCATATCATTAATGGTAATACACTTGTATTTGGAATTTATAATATATTACACGTTTACAAATTAAAAAGGAACAAGAACTGCATGAAAACAGAATTAATAGCAAGAAGAACGATGCCTAAAAAGTTTGCTTGGATCGATACATTTATTCCATTTGTTCCTACTTTTCAATCATGTTCTTAAGTTGTGATTTTGTGTGTTTAATGTTGTGTGTATTCTACATTTATGTATAAAAAAAACAAAAAAAAAAATATCAATCCAATTTGTTGGTATCTGTTCTAGGAAACCAACTGACTTGCTTATGAGCCACCAAAGGCATAGGAGCCTGGGTTCCACACAAGACACTGATTTATTAATATCTGTTAAGTGTTATTTCATTTTATATTTTGCTTTTATCTGTGAATGAAAAGTTTTCAGAATAAAAAATTGAAATATGCAGAAGGAGATACAAATGGAACAAGGTATGTAACCAATTACTTACCCTGAATTTTAAATCAAACAAAACTGTATTCATGCCTGCTACAATTACTGTACTTATTGTCAAATCTTTTACATTGAGGACAATGCAAAATGTAGGTATTGGGGGAGGTAATTAAAGTAACAGCCATGAAAGTTTGTTAATTAAAAAAAAAAAAAAATTAAAATGGTACTACAAAGTTGTGGAAATTGAAAATTTTTATGAACTTGCTGTAACTATTCGATAATTGAGACTGTAAAATTTATAATCTGTAACTGCTTGAATGTTATATTTAGAAGGCTATATATGATGCTATAGAATTTACTATTTATGCAAATCTAGAATAGTATCTTATGATTTTTTTGAATTTCATGAGTTTAACAGTTTCACGATTCTAAAATGAAATCAGAATGCTTAATGAAAAATCAGTAAATTATCTGAAGTCCTGAAGGAGCTGAGATGTGAATTCTAGATTAAATGAAACACATATGATTAAAGATACATTTAATTTGACTAATTGAACTTGTAGAATGATTTATGTGTAGATCTTATTAAACTGCAGAAAAAGTATGAGCTTATTGTTATGGATTCATATTTTCAGTAAATGATAGAAACAGGACTATATGAGATTGGTGTTTTACTTCATCTGTATTAATGAAATACGTACATATATAGTATGTGATTAATGCTTTGCTTTGTGTGTATTTTGATTGAAAAAAAAAAAAAGAGAGAAAAAAAATGAGAGTTTATTGACTTGTTTGATCACGAGCCTTTTGTACTTGAGCAAATAGGTATGTAAGGATTGTTGACCTGAAAAAGGACTCTTGAAATCTGGCAACCTAAGATCCTGATCAGATCTGAGATTGTTGACTGAAAGCTCGTTACATGGGTATATTAGAAAGCTCCTACATGATTCAAGCTTGTCAAATTAACTTTTAAAGTAAAAAAAAAAAAGAGAAGAAAAGAAAAAGAAAAAAAACATATACTATTCTGAAAAGATACAAGTGTTTTGTGAAATGAAGATATCTTATGAATCGAGTATATTTTCTATTATCTAAAATTGCTGAAATATGAATTTGGAATTGACTTTTGAAGTTGTTTTAATGGAGATACAATTCTTTATTCTACTTGTCTTAATCATGTTGAATTGGATTGTACTTTGATTTGTATGTTGTTGAAATTTCTTCTAGAAATCTTATTAGAAAATTCAGGATAGCAGATGATGAAAAGAAGAACAAACGATAATATAATTAACACTTATGTGATGATGATATACTTTGTATGTAATTGACATATATTCTAAGTATATTTGTAGGTTGATTACTGAAAAATATAGAATATATATTTTTATGTTGAACAGAAAAAGAAGAAGAAGAAGAGGAATTAATTCCAGCACTTTTTGATAGACCAATTAATTAGATCTTAGTTTGCTAAGGGACTAGCAAAATTTAGGTATGGGGGAAGTGTTTAGAATGAAAAAGTGCATATTATTAATGGTTAAATGATGGTTAATTACATAATATTTAGCTTATCATATGAGAATTAAGCCATTATATTATAATTGCACTGTTATATGCTTTAATTGAAGAATTTGCTTAATTTTGGGGAATTAATGTCAATTTAGTACATTTTTGAACTGTCGGTAAGTTGTAGGCTGTGAAATTCTTAAGTTTCCGAATTTTCTGATATTTCGGACAATTATGTTTAACATATCGAACATATTTCAGATAGTTATGTTTAACAGACCAAACATGTCGAATAGTTTTGTTTATATTGCTGAACAGTTATGTTTTGAAAGAATATTTTATTATTTCCAAAAGTATACGTGTTGAAACCATAATGCATGACTTAAGTGAACTTTCAGTGAGTTATCTCTAATTATCCGAAATTGTAACTAGGCATCAGATAGTTATACTTGTAACCCTTCGAAATCTCTTTTTATTTATAAAAATCTATGGACACGTGTCATGTTCTGGTAAAGTGACTTAAGTGGATTTTCGGTGAGTTAGCTGTAACTATCCGAAATGCATCTAAGCATCGGATAGTTAGACCTGTAATTCTTTGAAATGGGTATTTTATTATTAAACTGCTACTGACACGTGTCGAGAATTTGTAGATTTACTTAAGTTATATATCTGTGAGTTAGCTGTAACTATCTGAAATGCATCTAAGCATCGGATAGTTGAGTTTATAAGTATCCGAAATGCACTTGACCATCAGATAGTTAAGTTTATGCACGTGTTTTATAGTTAAATCAACGAAGAAAGTCTGTTGAGTTATCTGTAACTCCACGGACTATTTATTTTCTAATATGCCACTATAGCGGTTGCAGAAACAGGACAGTTGGAAGAAAAACCACGATTGCATGTATTGCGGAGGGAGAAGAAATCATCGCCGTAGATATGAATGAAGGAAATCCAACCGACCATTCAAGCAGAAGTAGTTACTACTGAAGAAATATAAAAGAAAAGAAGAAAAAGAAGAAAGGTGTGATCGATGGACGGCCAATGTATATAGAGGAGGAGCACCGAGTTTTCTGCAGACAGTATCAGCAATTCTCTGAAGTATCACACCAACCATCGTTACCACCACCATATCCACCATAATCACCAACCATCGAAGGTCTATGAGAATACTTTCTTGATGTCGGGTCGATTCCGAGCAAAACACAGTGCCTGACAACCACTGTGAGGAGTGATCGTGTTTCGGGTTGATGCCTGTATGCTGAAGAGAAGATTATCTTGCAATTCTAGACTCGTGATTCTATAGGGAGAGGAGATAGAATTTTAAATGGTATAATTTTCAGTGGTGTAATCACGTTGCAAGTAGTGTCGAAAGTATTTACTATCAAGTGAGATTACTTTACATTTCACCTTTCGCCCATTTCCATGTTCATATTAAAACAAAAATACCAAAAACAATTTATCTATGTTTGTAGGTTGTATTTGAGTGTTGTATCGTGATTAATGTTATCTTCATTAGTGTTGTGATTGTTTTATGTTTGTTTTAGTTTTACAGTTTACTGAAATTGGTTCGTTCAAAAGACTTAAAGATTTTAATGGTTATTGTTTGAATTATCTGAATGTTAGTATTGCTTAATGATAAATCCAATGTTTACTATCATTAAAGAGCTTAATTGATGTTATTTACAATCTATGGAATCGCCCAATGGTTGGCCGAATTCCTCTGTAAATAGCAGTATTAAAAAGAAAAGACAGGCTCGTGGAGTTAACTTAAGTCCACGAGGTTAGTCCGTTGAGTTAGCCATAACTCAACGAACTTTATCCGTTGAGTTAACTGTAATTCAATGGAGAGCTTATTGAATATATAAATTTGATTGTTAACAAATGGACAGTTCTAAATTCTTCAGCAATTCCTTGTGGGATCGACCTGTATTTGCACACTGATACAATAGACAATGTGCACTTGTAGTTAAAGTACAAATTGGAATTAATATCTAAATTGTATTAAAGGTTGTTTGTTTACTTTTAAAAGAAATAATAGGCATAAAGATAAATTAACTAAGTAAAAACAGAAGTAACAAATTCAAGTTTTTCTAGTGTAGTGTTGGGAAAACTCAAATAGATGCAGATTATGTAGGTAGTAGATCTGACAGAAAAAGCACTAGTGGCACATGCCAACTACTTGAAAATTCATTAATTTTATGGTTTAGTAGGAAACAAAACTATATTGCATTATCTACTACTAAAGTTGAATATATTGCTACAGGTCTATATTGTGCTTAAATTCTTTGGATACAGCAAACTTTAGCAGACTACAAACTGAAAATTCAGAATACAGATATATTTTGTGATAACAGCAGTGCAATAAGCTTATCTAAGAATACAGTACTTCATTCTAGAGCCAAGCATATCGAGATGAGACATCATTTTTTGAGAGATCATGTGGAAAAAAGGAACATCTCACTCAAGTTTCTTCCAACAGAAAATCAACTTGCAGATATTTTCACAAAACCTCTAAATGAATAACCTTTAATCATATTAGAAGAAATCTAGGCATATGTTCATTGCATGATCTTTAAATGCTTTCATTAATTATTCCTCAAGCTCACCATATGGGAGCTTGCTTTCTGCTAACATGTACGCATGCAGGACCTATCAGATATCAGTTTTACAAGTCACCTTTTTATATAATGACAAAAAGGGGGAGAAGTATAAAGAATTACATGGCAATTTAAAGGATGGTACATGAAAAGGGAGAAGTATAACAAGAAATATCATGGTAGTTTAAAGAATTACATGGAAGATAGGGGGAGAAATCCCAACACTCAAATAGGGGGAGTTTTTCAAAACTAGCACTTAGTTAGGGGGAGTTTTTTTTCTCTAATCTATGCTTCCCTTGTCTCCTGTAAGTTTTAGAAAATCTATTTTACTTGTCTTCTGAGTGACAATGTATAGAACGTCTTTAGGGAGTGAAATATATGTAATTAACTGTAAAGGATTTTGTTATTATCAAAAAGGGGGAGATTGTTAGGACCCTTGTGTTTCGATAATGCAAAAACCTATGTGAGGTAATAAATTGTATTTCATAGTATAGACAGTTTAGTAGAAGAGCAAAAGTTAGATAAGTTGTTACAGACAATTCAGAGGCAACTACAAGTAATAAAACAAAAAAGGATATCGGAAGATTACCAAGCTTAACTATTTGGAAGAGATATATTTTTAGTGAGTTACTAGCCTAAGTATCCGGAAGGCAGTATAAAGCAATAGCAACACTATCGGATAGTTAGAAGTATAACTATCCGAAAGTAGAAGGACTTCGGAGAGTTAGAAAGATAGCTATATGAAGAATCAAAAAGTTACTGTAGCTAACTATCTGAAAGCTTAAGGAAAATCGAAAAGTTAGAAATGTTAACTATCTGAAACTTAAGTCATTGAATTTCTCACATGTAGAAATCTAGACAGAAGCTTAAAGGGATTTTTCAGAGAGATAAAAAGTTAACTATCTGAAAATCAAGAAGTTTTGGTAGGTTATAGATTTAAGTATTTGAAACTTAAGTTATTCTTTTATGCACGTGCCGAAATATGAAAGCAGTCGGAAACTTAAAGAAGGATTTCAGAGGGTTACTGTAGGTAACTATCCAATAGTCAAAGAATAGTTCGGTAAGTTACAGCTGCAAGTATCTGATCAAATGGCAGCTCATATGTATGATCTGAAATCCTATATGGCAGAAAGACTTAAGTGACTTTTCGGTAGGTTACTATTGATTTTCGGAGAGTTACATGGCTAAGCCTCTAAAAAACTTAGGAAATCAGAAGGGTATCTTGAAATACCTTCCTGAACGGTAACTTACAATATTTAGGTCTGATTTCTTAGCAAGTACAGTAGAATACATCCGTTGGAAGAAAATATGATCGTTATACCTCTTAGTATAAATATGAGAATTAAAGGAAAAGCTAAGATAACGATTATCATATACTATGAGCTACAAACACATTTAGAGACACACTCAAGTCTGTATCATTCAAAATCAATCTCAAGTCTTCTACAACACAAAAGCTCCTTATGCTTAAACTCTGTGTTAAAAGTTCAAAGTGTTGGTTCGTGAGTTTCAACCTGAAAACTCTCTATTGGTTGAGAGCTTCAACCTGAAAGCTTAAAGAAAGGTTGGTTGTTGAGCTTATACCTGAAAGCTCTAATTGTTGGTTCTTGCTTCAACCTGAAAGCAAGTGTTGTAAGTACTCGTATACTTAGTGAAGCCCAAGTGAATCTTGGGGGTGGACTAGCCAAGTTGGTGAACTACCTAAAAATCCTCTTGTGTGTATTTCTTTCTATTGTTTTGATTTCATTTTATACAATCATTCAATCAAGTCTATAAAGAAGTAAAATTTATACACTAGCACCATTCACCCCCCCCTCTAGTAAGTCTATTGATTCTAACAATAATTGCACTATTATATGCTTTAATGAAAGAAACTACATAATTTCAGGGAATTAGTATTAATTAAGTACATTTTTGAACTATCGATGAGTTATAGGCCTTTTAATTCCTAAGTATCCAAATTGTTTGTTATTTTGGAGAGTTACATTTCATGTACCGGATAGTTATGTTTTAAATGCTTAAAGAATACTTTATTATTTCCTAGAGTACACGTGTTGTAACCTTAATGCATGACTTAAGTGAATTTTTGGTAAGTTATCTAGTAACTATCCGAAATATGTCTAAGCATCGGATAGTTAAGGTTTGTAAGTATCCGAAATATACTTTTACTCGTTAAGTTAGAATTATGCACGTGTTGAATTTAAATGTTTTAATATGTCACGTGAGCTACACATGTTGAACTCGAACAGTTAGCATAACTATACGCGTAGAGTTACATGAATATGCACTAAGTTAACGTGTTGTGTAGTGTTATAAGCTTATAAGTTATTTCTTTATTGCACATGTTTTATAGCTAAATCAATGACGTAAGTCCATTGAGTTACACTAACTCCATGAACTATTTATTTTCTGACATGCCACTATAGTAGTTACAGAAACAAGAAATATGAAGGAAAGCCACGATTGCATGTATCATGTAGGAATTAACTCGTGGAATGAAGAAGAAATCACCATTGTTGATATGAATGAAGGAAATCCAATCGATCATTTAAGTAGAAGCAGTTACTACTAAAAGAAATATAAAAGAAGAGGAGAAAGACAAAGAAAGAGTAGGTAGAGGACCGCGCTAACTGCAGGAAGTGTCAAAAGTTTCTTGAAGCTCCACAACACCATCAAAATCACCAACCATCAGAGGTTTGTGAGGATACTTTTCGGATGTCAGGTCAATTCCAAGCCAAACATGGTGGCTAACAACCATTGTGAGGAGTAATCGTGTTGCAGGAAGGGAAGCTGTTTTCACCAAGCATCGACTTATATCTCAAGAGATTGTAAAACTTCTAACCTTGGTTTCAGGTTGATGCCAGTATACTAAAAAGGAGATCAACTTACAAGTCTTGGTTCACAATTATAAGTGATTAAGTTTTTAGTGGTGTAATCGCGTCACATGTAGTGATAGAAGTTTTTACTATCAATAGAGATTTTTAGATTTCACCTTTCGCTCATCTTCAAGAATATATCAAAACAAAAATACCAAAAATAATTAATTATCTGTATTTACTTTTAGTATTAAAGTGTTGTATTGTTTGTCTTATATCGTGATTAATGTTATCATTGTTAGTAATGTGAATGTTTTATGTTTGTTTGATTCAGAAAATAGAAAATAGTTTTATTGCTTACTTAAATTGATTCGTTAGGACACTTAAAAATCTTAATGGTTACTATTTGAAATATCTGAATGTTAGTGTTGCTTAATGACAAATCTCAGATTAACTAACATTAAAAAGTTTAATTGATGTTATTTATATTTTGTGGAACCACCTAATGGATGACTGAATTCCTCTATAAATAGCAGTATTTAATTGGAAAGGTAGGCTTGTGGAGTTAATTTAAGTCCATGAGGTTAGTCTATTGAGTTAGCTGTAACTCTATGAACTAAGTCTGTTAAGTTAACTGTAACTCAATGAAGAGCTTAATTGAACACATATAAACTCCAATATAAAAATTGAAATAATATACAATTCTTACTCAATCTCTGTGGGATTGACCTGTACTTGCATACAAATACAATATATACTGTGCACTTCTAGTTAAAAATATAAATTGGACTTAATATCTAATTTGTGTGAAAAGTTGTTTGTTTACTTCTGAAAGAACTTATTAATATAAGCATAAAAACAAATAGACAAGTTTTTTGATTTAACTTTTCACACCAAACATTGTAGGAACAGGAAATTCGAAGGAAAACCATGATTACACGTATCATGTAGGATTTAAACCATAGAATGAAGAAGAAATCACCATTGTAGAATTAAAGGAAAAAGATCCAACCAATCATTTTGTCGAAAGGTGTTACTATCGAAAGAAATATAAAAAGAAGAGAAGAAGAACAAAGAAGAGTGTAGAGTGTATGAAGAACCGCGCTATTTATAGAAAGCGTTGGTAGTTTCTTAAAGTACCTCCATACCAATACCAACACCAAAACTACCACAATCACCAACCATCGGTGGTCTGTGAGGATATTTTCTGGATGTTGGGTCAATTCCAAGCCAAACATGGTGATTGACAACCACTATGAGGAGTGATCACATCACAGGAAGGGAAACCATTTTTACCAAGCACCGAATCATTTCTCAAGAGATCATAAAGCTTCTAACATTGGTTTTGGGTTAATGCTAATATACTAAAAAGGAGATCAACTTACAAGTCTTGGTTCATGATTCTATAGGGAGAGGAGGCGTGACTGTAAGTGATTAAGTTTTCAAGAGTGTAATCGCATTATATGTAGTGATAAAAGTTATTACTATTAATAGAGAATTTTGCATTTCATCTTCTGCTTCATCTTTAGGTAACATATCAAAATAAAAACAACAAAAAATGAATTAATTATCTATTTTTATAGTTAGCATTTATGTGTTGTATTGTGATTGTTTCATGTTTATTTGATTCAAAAAATAGAAAATTGTATTATTGATTACTGAAATTGATTTGTATAAAATACCCAAAATCTTAATGATTACTGTTTGAAATATTTGAATGTTAGTGTTGATTAATGATAAATACTAGATAAACTAACATTAAAAGCTTAATTGATGTTGTTTACAATTTGTAAAACTGCTAAATGGATGGTCGAATTTTTCTATAAAATAGCAAATTTAATTGAAAGTTACTAGTTAAGCTTGTGGAGTTAACTTAAGTCTACGAGGTCAGTTTGTTGTGTTAGCTGTAACTCAATGCACTAAGTCTGTTGAGTTAGCAATAAGTCAACAGAGTGCGTAATTTAACACATATAAAACTTTGGTTGTAAAAAGCAAAATAGTATAAAGTTTTAATTCAATCTCTATGAGATCGACCTGTATTTGCACACTTATACAATAGATACTATGCACTTGCAATTAAAACAAGTTAGATTTAATATCTAATTTGTAGAAATTGTTTGTTACTTCTAGTAGAACTTATAAATATACATTTAAAAGTAACTGAACATCAAGATTTCTAAACAAGTTTTTGTGGCACCGTTGTTTAGGATTGAAGAGCTAGACATCTGTAAAACTGTAATAGCATAAGGAATGTTGTGTGCTTTTATCATTGAGAATATGACATATGCTTATGCTCAAAGATTTTTGAAACTTGTAGTTAGTATATGTGAATTCTGTAATTTGGAAGGCCATGACATTGTTGACTGTTTGAAATTGAGACGATTGTAGATGGTTAAATTAGATGAGCAACAAATGAATTATAGCCAATACAATAGAATTGAGTATGAAAATCCTATAGTTTACCCAACTAGTAGTTAATTTAGAACAAGTAATATGTTGAGAAACAAGGAAGTTTGAGATAGATATGACAGACTTGAACGTAGTTTAGAACAAAACCTAGACAAACTAGAACAATACATATGTTATCAACAAGAAGTCAACCAAATAAACTATAAGGAAAATTATTCAGAACCTAAAATCGATATCATTTATGAAATTAAGAAAATCATAACAAAAATTGAATGCAATGAGATTAGATGACCTGGAAAGAAAGCTAAAGTCACTAAACGAATTTACAAGTTATGCAAGCTCAAAATGAGAACACAAATGATAACTTCAATGTTGAAGATCTGCATAATTTGCAAAACATAAAGATAAAAGGAAATACCAAGGAAATAGGAATTGAGAAATGTAATCCAATGGAAAAAAAATTGGAAACAATTGATAAAAATCATAAGAATGAAATGGTAATACAAGAATATCATGAAAGTAATGAAAATCTAGAAGATGTATATATAACATTAAGCTTTAAAACTTATGTGCCACCAAGAATTCAAAAAGGAAACAAAATGGAGGTAAGTAAGAACAAACTTTAAAATGAAAAAGAACATGAAATGTTTGAAAAATTGGAAATCAATGAAGAAAAATCTGAATTTGAAAATGAAATTAAAAATGATCAAAAGAATGAAATGAAAGAAAAAGAATCTTTTAAATCATAATCATTAGCATCCTATCCTGAAAGACTAAAACAAACATTTCCTAAAAAGTAAGAAAAAATTAGAGAAATTTTTGAAAAAGTATAGGTTAACATTCCTTTGTTAGATTTATTACAGAAAATGTCACATTGTGCTAAATTTCTTAAGGATTAGTGTACTAAGAAAGGGAGTGAAAGTGTTAAGAAAAGTCTTTTTAGCTGAGCAAAGTAGTTCTTTATTTCTGCCACAAATTCCCAAAAAGTTATCTGATCTAGGAATTCCTATTATATCATGCACAATAGGAAATACCATGTTGGAAAGAACTTTAATAGACCTAAGTACAGGTATAAATGTTATGCCTAGTGATATATTTGCATTTTTAGGATTAGAAGGCTTAATTCCTACTAGGACTGTCATTCAATTAGCAGATAAAAGTATAAGATACTCTAGAGGAAAAATAGAAGATGCCTTAATTAAAGTAAAGAACTTCATCTATCTTGTTGATATTGTTGTTTTGGATTCCCAACAAATTAAGCATTAGAATCATGATATATCTTTAATTTTGGACAGGTCATTTCTAGCAACATCAATGGCTATTATAAACTGTAAAAATGGAATGATGAAATTAGCATATGGTAGTAACAAGGATACTCAATTAAATATTTTCAAACCAAAAGGGGATGAGGAGTTAGAAATGCCCTTACATATTATAGACTTTCTAGAGGATGAAGGAGATATGCTAGAAGATGTGATTTAAGAAGAACTAAATAGGCAAATAGTGTTAGGATCATATGGCTCACTAGAGGGGGGGGTGAATGGTGACTATGTATAATTTTAACAATTTTTAATCTTAACTAGTTGATTCAATTGGTGAGTAAGCATTGATATTAAATAAACATGCACAACAGTAATAAAAACATGACACAAAGAGATTTTTAGGTGGTTTACCAACTTGGCTAGTCCACCCCCAAGATTCACTTAGGCTTCACTAAGTATTTTTCTACTTACAACACTTGCTTTCAGGTTGAAGCAAGAACCAACACTTGAGCTTTCAGGTAGAAACTCAACAACCAACCTTTCTTGAGCTTTCAGATCCAAGCTCTTAACCAATAGTGAGTTTTCAGGTATAAACTCACGAACCAATAGCTTTAAGCTTTGAATCAGAGTATGCACGTAGGGAGCTTTTGTGCTTCAATATGCTTGAGAATACTTCTCTTCTATATTTGCAGACTAAGTGTGTTACTGGAATTTTTTGAGTAGCTCTCAATATTTGATAATTGTTATCTTTTTCTTTTTGATATTGATTATACTTATACTAAGGTGTGTAACGATCATATTTGTTAGGAATTTTGTTTTGATGATATATGCTTTATTAAAGTTTTTAAATAAGTCTAAATAATATTCTTTAAGTATAATTGTCACGTAATTAAATGTTAACAGATTATCGGAAAGTTTCATTTTTATGTTGGATAAGTTAAAGTTTTTTGAAGAGTAAGATTTTCGATAGTTAAACTTTCGGATAGTTAATGTTTCATTTTTGTAGAATAGTTTATGTTAAAAACTCGTATAGTTAAGTTATCTACACGTGTGTTTTTAAATGTTTTAAGTTGTCACGTGTTTTCCATGTGCGTTCGGTAATGAAAATCGAATAGTTAGATAAGTGTTCAAGTTTTTATACGCATGGATAGATAAGTGTTCGAGTTTTATAAAATGACTAACGAACAGATAAGTTTGCTATGTTTAGTCATGTGTTTTGTAGGTGCAAAAACTCAAAGAGTTATAGATAAGTATTCAAGTTTTTGCAGGACTTAAATGATAAGTGTTCGACTAAATCGAAGACTTAGAAGATATTCTACAAGACTCTAGGAAGATAAAGTTTCGGTGAATCTACAAGTGGAGATCGTGTTTTCAAAATAATAGTGGAGAAAGTGGAAACTCAAAAAGATAGTAATTTGGATTAAAGAAAAAATTAGTTCGTGGATTATGGGTTATGGATTAAGTGGATGAACATGCTGAACATGAAAACATAGTTCGACTACTAATAGAGAGTACGAGCTACATTACAATAGATGATCCCAATCTCAAAAACCAAGTCTGAATATTCAATCTAGATCCCTAACTGAAAAGTTTAAGTTTGAATATTCATATCTTGAAAAGTTCTCCAACATCAGAAGAAGTTCGAAATTTCAAGCAAATTCAGAAAAGGGAGCAGCAAACGTAAGAAGTCTGGAAATTCGACAACTGGAGAAGAAGAGATACAGAGGTTGAGCAAAAAGAAGGAAAGAAGCTGTGTGCAAAGAGATCAGGTTTTATACGATTTGAAATTAGTTTTGAATAAGAACTTCATTTTTCTATTTGAATTGTATATCAGACATTACTGTATCAAGACCTTCAAGAAGGGAATTAAGTTGAAAAGATATTGTAAATTCTGTCTTTAAAGTTTATAAAGAATGGAATTTCATTTATGAGTGTTTTGTGCTCTTGTTTTATCCGTTGATATTTTAATTACTAAAGACACAATTCACCCCCCCTCTTGTGATACAGACGATTCTACAACTGGTATCAGAGCTAAATTTTTTACTATTGTTTGATTGCCTACACTCTACTATATCTAGTATCAAAGCATCTGAAGAGCTTTCATTTCTCTATTTAGGAATCAGTTTTTCCTATCATTTACTTTGGATCATCTGTTTAAAATAGATAATATTGAAATCTTAGTTATGATTGAAGGACAGACCACTAATCGTCGTCCTATGTTCGAAGGTAGCAATTATGGCTACTGGAAATATAGGATGAAAGTATTTTTTCAATCAATTGACTTCAAACTATGACATGTAATTAGCAATCCTATAGTGTTAGTTACGACTCCATATGATACTTGGACTTTTGATGAAAAGGAGCGAATGACATTGAATGCTAAAGGTTTAAACATCTTGTTTTGTGCTTTATCTCATGATCAATTTAATAAAGTTTCTACATATCAAATTGCATATGAGATATGACATGCATTAGAAGTAGCCAATGAAGGTACTAACTAAGTCAAGGAATCTAAGATTAATATGTTAGTACATAAATATGAGCTTTTTAAAATGCATGAAAATGAATATATCTTTGATATGTTTTCCCATTTTCTTGAGATTGTAAATTCATTAAAATCTTTAGGCAAAAAATTCGAGGAAAAAGACTTTGTAAAAAAGATCCTTAGATCTTTAACTAAAATTTGGGCTCAAAAGACAACATCTATTGAAGAGTCCAAAGATTTAAATACATATACTCTCGATGATCTCATAAGAAATCTGATAGCCTATGAAGTACAACATTTAGATCTAAAAGGGAAGAATCCTAGAAAGGATCTAGCTTTTGAGGCTGATAAAGTCTCAGAAGTGACTAGTGATTCTAACGATGATTTACTGTTGTTGACCAGAAAATTTAGAAATCTGTTGAAGAAACGTAGGAACTTCAAGTTAGCAAAGACATCTGGAGATATGGAGAAGAAATCATTCACGAAAGACAAAATCATATGCTACAAGTGCAACAGACTGAGTTACTTTCAAATTGATTGTCCGCTCAACAAAAATAAGAAGAATTCGAGGAGGAATTTTAGGAGTAAGAAATTCAGAAAGAGAAGGACACTTAAAGTGACATGGGATGACTCTTCAACTTCACAAAGTGAAGAAACAAAGGATTTAACATCAAACAATGAATCCTCATCAACATCAGATTTAGAAGAAAATCTGGCAAACGTATGCTTTATGGCAAAATCTAGTGAAGTACACAAATCAAAATGGATAATGGACAGTGGAGCATCCAGCCACATGACTAGAGATATACGATTACTTACAGAAGTAACAAAGACTAAGAATGGACAAGTTATCTTTGGAAATAAAAGCAAAACAAATATTCTTGGGTCTGGCAAGGTTCAAGTAACTGAGAAATGCTTTATAAATGATGTCTTATTAGTGGAAAACTTAGGTTTTAATTTATTGAGTGTTCCTGTTTTAATAAAGTTTTACAGAGTAATTTTTGAAAAAGATTCCTGTAAAATTATGGACATGTCTACAAATGAAATTTTATTAACTGCATACAAGAAAGGATCCGTTTGTATTCTTAATTTGCCTTCTGATATTATTAAAGACAATGCTTGCTTGATTGCAAAATTGGATGAAGTTATTTTATGGCATAGAATGCTAGGACACTCAAACTTAAAATTATTACAAAAGCTGTCTAAAAAGATTCTAGTTAGAGGTTTACCTAGTATTATGTACTCGAAAGAGTTTATGTGTGATGCATGTCAACTAGGTAAATTACATAAAACATCCTTTAAAAGTTTAAATGAAATAATAAGCAAAAGAGTATTAGAACTAGTGCATATGGATTTATTTGGACCTAATAGGACAACTAGTCTAGGAGGTAAACATTATGCTTTTGTACTAGTTGATGACTATTCTAGATTTACTTGGGTCTATTTTTTAGCTAATAAAACTGAAGCTTTTGAAATATTTAAGATATTATGTAATAAAGTTCAGAATGAGCAAAATGTTAAAATTCAAAAACTTAGGAGTGATCATGGTACATAATTTGATAATAATCAAATGGACACCTTTTGTGAAGAATTAGGCATAGATCATACGTACTCAAATTATATCAAATGGATGTTAAGACTACTTTTTTAAATGGATATATAAAAGAAGTTTATGTAAAACAACCTCTAGGTTTTGAAGATTCAAAATATCCTAAGTATGTTTATAAGCTTAAGAAGGCACTATATGGCCTTAAACAAGCCCCTAGGTCTTGGTATGAGAGATTATCTAAATTTCTTATGGAAAAAAGGTATTCTATGGGAAAGGCAGATCACAATTTTTTTATCAAGAAGATCGAAAAATATATATTGGTAGTTCAAATCTATGTAGATGACGTCATATTTGGAGCAACAAATGATAAATTAGTTGAGTCTTTTTCTAAAGACATGACTAATCAATTTGAAATGAGTATGATGGGTGAATTATCATTTTTTCTAGGCTTACAAGTTAAGTAATTAAATCAGGGTACTTTTATTTCACAAGAAAAATATACTCAAGATTTATTAAAGAGGTTTGGTTTAAACAACACTAAAATAAAGAATACACCAATGAGCACTATCACAAGTTGGATAAAGATGACTTTGGAAAAACTGTAGATGTAAAATAATATAGAAGTATGATTGGTTCATTACTTTATTTAACAGCTAGTCAACCAGATATTATGTTTAGTGTGTGTACTTGTGCTAGATATCAATCTAATCCTAAAGAATCATACCTACTTGCTGTTAAACGAATTTTTAAATATCTATTAGGAACCATCAATTTCAGATTGTTTTACTTTAAATACAGTTCTTTAAATTTAATAGGTTATAGTGATGTTGATTTTGTAGGATGTAAGTCTGAAAGAAAAAGCACTAGTGGCACTTGTCAATTATTAGGAAATTCTTTATTGTCATGGTTTAGCAAAAAGCAAAATTGTGTAGCATTATCTACAATTGAAGCTGAATATATAGTTGTTGTACTTTGCTGTGCTCAAATCCTATGGATCAGACAAACTTTAAAAGATTTTAATCTAGACTATGAACCAACTTAGATTTTCTATGATAGTAGTTTTGCAATAAGTTTGTCTAAAAATCCTGTCTTACATTCACGAGCTAAACATATAGAAGTTCGACATCATTTTCTAATGGATAATGTTATAAAAGGAAAAATAGTATTAAATTTTGTTCCTACCACAAAACAATTAGCAGATCTATTTACAAAATCCCTAGATGAAAATACCTTTTCAAAATTACAATTAGAACTTGGTATCTGTAGGTTATCTGATGTTTAAATTGTCCTGTTCATTGCATAACATTTTGGTTTGTTAAAAAGGTGGTTTTAGAACTTTAATTTCTTTATTATTATATTAAAAAAAAAAAAAGAGACTCAAATCTATTTAAGGCTTCGTACCCAACTTAAGTAAGCTATTTGACCTTTTAACGCCAAATCAATTAGGGCTTGGCAACCTAGTTTAAAGTACGCCATAGATTCTTTAGACTACATTTATGTAGGGGGAGCAATTTCTCATATAATAATTCAACTATTATGAACTATTATATGTTTTAATGAAAGAATCTACATAATTTCAGGAAATTGACATTAATTCAATTCATTTTTGAACTGTCGGTGAAATACAATTTTTTTATATTCTTAAGTATCAAAATTTTCTGTGATATACCGGACAATTATGTTTTAAGCGATCAACAAAATATTTTATTATTTCCTGAAGTGAACATGTTGAAGCCTAAATGCATATCTTAAGTGAATGTTCGGTAAGTTATTTGGTAACTCTCCGAAATACATTTGAGCATCGGATAGTTAGGTTTATAAGTATCCGAAAATATCTGAACTCCTTAAGTTAGAATTATGCACGTGTTGAATTTCATTGCTTTATTATGTTTCAGTTGAAACTTGAATAGTTATGTTTAACTCTTCGACTTTCACACCTATCCATTCAAGAAACTCGAACAATTAACTTAATATTCTTATATTTTTTTTGAAAGACTTACTCTGACAATAACTATTCTTGTTTGTCGTATAGTTATGTACTTTACTTCTCACAAAACTCATCATAAAGTCTTCTAGTTTTCTCACTTTTCACTTAGCCCGAAGTTATTTTCTTTACACGAACAGTTACGCTAAATATTCTGCTTTTGTTGGTTGTAAAACTCGTACAGTTATTGTAAGCATTCGAGTTATTTATCAGTAATGGATCTTATATTTATGATTTCAATGATTGAATCTGTTTATAAACTCGAAGAGTTATAAATATTTTACTGACAACATTTCGTGTTTCTACCTTCGTAAAACCCTAGTTTCCAATCTTTACTTCCACTAAGTTCTACAGTGCACAGCGAAGATTAATCGACAATGTCAGGACGTGGAAGAGGACGTGGTAGAATGACAAAAGTGCAGAAAAGAGAGCTGGAACTTCAGAAAATAGAAAGTGAAATCAACGACATCTACTCAAGGTATACTTTTACAAATGAAGTATTACATGAAATTAGAAAAGCTATTCAAGACGAGAAAAATTTATGTTGGAAATTTATTCACAATTATGATGAAACAAAGTTTAGACTAAAACAGACTGAACTTTCTACATTACAACTATGGAAATGAACTTTACAACGTAACCCTACGGTTGTTACAAGTTTTGGTCATGTACTTGAAAAATTGGTATAGTTTATCACTTATTATGGAAAGAAATGGAGGCCAATGATAGAAAATGACAACAGGGAATTAGAATCCTTGTATTCCCAATATTATTTTCCCTTAGCTATTTTAGATGACATTCAACAATTTATTGATGAACAAAAAACTGCCATTTGGAAAATGGGCCTTCGAAGTGAAGGACAAAAAGTTTATCAACTAAAAATGGCAGAGGTTGAGAGCTTAAAACTCTATATTCCATTATTACAACCTAGGCATCATGGTGAAGGACCATCAAGACAACAAGTGCCTTTAATAGGAGAAATTAAGAACATTTTAGAACTGCCTGAACAACTAGAAACATTGTAGACATATAGTCAGAAAAAGAAAAAGACATTAAAATATTTTGGACTGACTGTAGGTGTACAAGGCATATTGCAACAAAGAGAAGAATTATTGAAAAATGGAAAACTATGTTCCATTGCAGAAGCTAGACAGACTTTTGTGTCAGGAATTCCAACAGATGTGACAAATTTTAGATTACAAGCATACACTCTAAGGTATTGTGTCACATTAGTGCATAATGTTTCTTTTAATCAATGGACAGTTTTTCACATCATGCTGCAAGCACATATTCTTTTCCTACGAAAAGAGAACATGTAGGAAATTTTAATGATACATATACAGATGATTTATAATTTTGATGATATTTTTGATGACATAGACACTAAGTCTATGAATGTTAAAGACATTTCATCTGAAGAGGAATGTACAGATATTCTTCCTCTTACTGTATCTCGGATAGAAACTTTTGATTTTTGGTGTAGTTGCTTATACTACAGTTTATACATGTGGTTATGACTGTTACAGTATATAGCGCATTTTTTGATAAATGTTATAATCAACAACCTACATAGTTACAAATTGAATATCACATTGCCAATGTCTCAAGTATAGAAATTTCAGAAATACAGAATGAATCTATTATAGAACATTCTTTCCTACAAAGACAATTGTTGTATAGATCAAACTTAGACATAAATGTTGCTGATAGACAGATTAATATAGAGACTGTTGCTACTGATATGTTTCAAGAAGATCAAATAGAGGAATTTTAGCAGATTATTGATACGACAATAATAGATATTTCAGATATTTATACTAGCTTTGATAGAAATTCCACCAGTTTTGAAAACTCTAAAACCAGTCCCAAATCAGAACATCATGACAGGAAAATACCTAATCCTGAACAGAGTTTAGATGAAAATACATTAGTGTGGTTTAGAAATAGTTCCTATTATGAAAAATTTCAAACATATAAAACTTTTACAGTTTTATATTCAAGACCAGTTAAGTTTGAAGGGATGGCACATATACGAGAAATGTTTGAATTTCAAGGCTTGTTGACTATACTTCCACAACAGCCAGGCCATCTTGTTATACCAAAACTTATAAGTTGTTTTTACTCAAACTTAATAATGCAAGAAGGTATTCCTGTTTCCAATATACAAGAAGATGACATATATTTAACTCCAGATTTACTTTATCAAGTACTTGGTGTGAAAAATGAAGAAGTTAAATTATCCGAAAGAAAATAGGTTTATCAATTGGGATGGGACATTAAAAGCTTAGCAAAAGATCCGACTACCAACAATCCAATGAGATTACTAAATGATTTAAATGGCCAAGCATGTTTTATTGTAAAAATAGTGCATGCTTCATTCTTTCAGAGGTTTGGTCATGATGTAGAAGTTGGCAGATGTTGTTTTTATGCTAAATATGCATTAATTAACCATATATAGGTGAACTGATATGATATTTTTGTTTCTCATATCTTACATTTGCAGAGTAAATTATTTTATGGTGATACGATTTTGAGAATTGCGGCAAGTCAAACAGATATTACACCTTGACCATAGAAAAGATTAAAATCAAGATTTTTCTCTGCAAAGTAACTACAGAAATACTAGGAAGTAGATATACCTATAATTCAACAACAACAACAGGATCGACACACTCAATCATAACAACAACAATCAACACAATTTTTAGAACAACAACAACATACAGATATAAATATAGGTATACATACAGATACACATACAGGTATAAATACAGACATACATACTGAATTTTTACAGCAACCATCACAAGTTTCACAAAATGATTTAGATCAAGCAGTAATTGATCAGATAAACAGAGTAAGTACAGAAATTGCAAAGCAAATTTCAGATACTCTGATCAGTATTTTTCGAAGACAAAGAGGCTTGTGATTATACAAATTATGTATTACATGATTTATGTATTGTAATTTGTTACCAAATATATTATGTAAACTGTTTACTACACTTAATGCTCACATGATTGTTTTTCACAGTTTATGCTTAATCCACGAAAGTTATGCATGCTTAAAAATATCTTTTTGATTCATGTATACTTAGCAAAGTTTAAATACTAAAGAAGGCGAAGATAGACTATTTACTTTTTTATAATGCCAAAAAGGGGGAGAAGATAGATTATTTGACTTATTAGGTTTGACATCATCAAAAAGGGGGAGATTGTTAGGAATTTTGTTTTGATGATATATGCTTTATTAAAGTTTTAAAATAAGTCTAAATAATATTCTCTAAGTATAATTGTCACGTAATTAAATGTTAACAGATTATCGGAAAGTTTCATTTTTATGTCGGATAAGTTAAAGTTTTTTGAAGAGTTAGATTTTCGATAGTTAAACTTTCTGATAGTTAACATTTCATTTTTGTAGAATAGTTTATATTAAAAACTCATATAGTTAAGTTATCTCACGTGTGTTTTTAAATGTTTTAAGTTGTCACATGTTTTCCATGTGCGTTCGGTAATGAAAATTGAATAGTTAGATAACTGTTCGAGTTTTTATATGCATGGATAGATAAGTGTTCGAGTTTTATAAAATGACTAACGAACAGATAAGTTTGCTATATTTAGTCACATGTTTTGTAGGTGCAAAAACTCGAAGAGTTACAGATAAGTATTCAAGTTTTTACAGGACTTAAAGGATAAGTGTTCGACTAAATCGAAGACCTAGAAAATATTCTACAAGACTCTAGGAAGATAAAGTTTCGGTGAATCTACAAGTGGAGATCGTGTTTTCAAAATAATAGTGGAGAAAGTGAAAACTCAAAAAGATAGTAATTTGGATTAAAGAAAAAATTAGTTCGTGGATTATGGATTATGGGTTATGGATTAAGTGGATGAATATGCTGAACATGAAAACATAGTTCGACTACTAATAGAGAGTACGAGCTACATTACAAACAAGGATCCCAATCTTAAAAACCAAGTCTGAATATTCAATCTGGATCCCTAACTGAAAAGTTAAGTTTGAATATTCATATCTTGAAAAGTTCTCCAACATCAGAAGAAGTTCGAAATTTCAAGCAAATTCAGAAAAAGGAGCAGCAAACGTAAGAAGTCTGGAAATTCGACAACTGGAGAAGAAGAGATACAGAAGCTAAGCAAAAAGAAGGAAAGAAGATGTGTGCATAGAGATCAGGTTTTATACGATTGAAAATTAGTTTTGAATAAGAACTTCATTTTTCTATTTGAATTGTATATCAGACATTACTGTATCAAAACCTTCAAGAAGGGAATTGAGCTGAAAAGATATTGTAAATTCTGTCTTTAAAGTTTATAAAGAATAGAATTTCATTTGTGAGTGTTTTGTGCTCTTGTTTTATCCGTTGGTATTTTAATTACTAAAGACACAATTCACCCCCCTCTTGTGATACAGACGATCTTACAATATTCTTTTTAATGAATGTATTATGTTGTACTTTACTGAATTTACAGGTCCAAAAATGGTAAATTACCGTTTAGGAAGGTTTTTCAAGATAACCTTCTGATTTCCTATAACTTTCAGATAGTTAGCAATGGTAACCTTTCGATATTCATTTATAACCTTCTGATGAATAGAAATTGTCTTTAAGTTTTTTCACGTGTGGATTTAAGTCATACACATGAAATCTCCTTCAGTTCAGATAGTTAAAGTTATAACTTACCGAAACATATTTAACTTTCGAATAGTTAGCTTTCCTAACTTACCAAATCATTGTCCTTTTCAAGCTTTCGACTAAGTTTCTGAATTCTACACGTGTGTATTGAGTAACTTAACTTTCAGATAGTTGTAGCTGTTAACTCACCGAAGTGTTTTAACTTTCGAATAGTTAGTTATAGTAACCTTTCGAATTTTCCTATAAGCTTCTGAAAATCATTTAAGCTTTTGTTTGGATTTTTGCACATTTGAAATTGAATGACTTAAGTTCTCGGATGGTTAAATCTCCTAACTTTTCGATTTCCTTGGTCTTTCAGATAGTTAGCTCTTTAACTCTCTGATTTTCTAAACAACCATCATACTAACCTTTCGAATGCCTTTTCTTTTCGGATAGCTATGTTTTTAACTGTCTGAAGGTGTTCTAGCTGCTTTTAAAATGACTCTTTAGATACTTAACACTGTAACTCACCAAAGATCCATTTCTTCTAGATACTTAAGCCTGATAACCTTTTGAAAATCCTATTTTTCTCTTGCAAAAATTTTTGAACTATTTGAATCTGTTTATCTACCATCTGATCTTCAGTTTGTTGAACTGACTTGTGACACCTGTGAAATGCAATTTGTTTCCTCATGGATGTTTGCATTATCAAAATACAAGGGTTCTAACAATCTCCCTGTTTAGAATGAAAAAGTGCATATTATTAACGGTTAAATGATGGTTAATTGCATAATATTTAGCTTATCATATGAGAATTAAGCCATTATGTTATAATTGCACTGTTATATGCTTTAATTGAAGAATCTGCTTAATTTTGGGGAATTAATGTTAATTTAGTACATTTATGAACTGTCGGTAAGTTGCAGGTTGTGAAATTCTTAAGTATCCAAATTTTCTGATATTTCGGACAGTTATGTTTAACAGACCGAATATGTATCGGATAGTTATGTTTAAATTGCCGAACAGTTATGTTTAAATTGCCGAACAGTTATGTTTAGAGAGAATATTTTATTATTTCCAGATGTACACGTGTCGAAACCAGAATGAATGTCTTAAGTGAATTTTCGGTGAGTTAGCTGTAACTATCTGAAAATGCATTTGAGCATCTGATAGTTATACCTATAACTCTCCGAAATGTTATTTTATGTTTAAACTACTGCTGACACGTGTCGAGATCTGGTAGATTTACTTAAGTTATAACTCGTTAAGTTAGCATAACTGTACGCGTTAAGTTACATGAATATACACTAAGGTAACATGTTATGTTAGCGGTTTATTTCTTTATTGCATGTATTTTATGCACGTGTTGAATTTAAATGCTTTAGAATATCACGTGAGATGCACATGTTTAACTCGTTAAGTTAGTATAACTGCACGTGTTGAGTTCCATGAATATACACTAAGGTAACGCGTTTGGTTAGCGACTTATTTCTTTATTACATGTATTTTATAGTTATTTTCTAAAATGCCACTATAACGGTTGCAGGAACAGACAGTTGGAAGGAAAAACCATGTTTGCACGTATCACGCAGGAATTCAATCGCGCATGGAGAAGGAAGCATCGCCGTTGATCTGAAGGACAATCTGAATATGCAATTGAAGCTAAAAATGATCAAACAAATCAACTGAAAGAAAAAGAGTCTTTGAAATCAAAATCTTTAGCACCCTATTTTGAAAGATTACAACAAACAATTCTTGAAAAACAAGAAAAAATCAGAGAAATTTTTGAAAAAGTACAAGTTAACATTCCTTTATTAGACCTATTGCAGAATATGCCACCTTGTGCTAAATTTCTGAAGGATTGGTGTACTAAGAAAAGAGAGCGAAAAGTTCTTAGAAAGGTCTTTTTAATTGATCAAAGTAGTTCCCTATTTCTGCCACAAATTCCTAAAAAGTTATCTGCTCCTGGAATCCTTGTTATATCATGCACCATAGGAAATACCATTCTAGAAAGAACCTTAATAGACTTAGGTGCAGGTATAAATGTTATGCCAAGTGATATATTTGCATCCTTAGGATTAGAAGGCTTAACTCCTACTAGTATGGTTATTCAATTAGCTGATAGAAGTATAAGATACCCTAGAGGAAAAATAGAGGATGTCTTAATTAAAATCAAGAATTTTATATATCCTATTGATATTGTAATTTTGGATTCCCAACAAATTAAGCATAAAAATAGTGATACATCTTTAATTTTGGGAATGCCATTTTTAGCAACATCAAGGGCTGTTATAAATTGTAAAACTGGAGTAATGAAGTTAGCATATGGTAATGAGGATACTCAATTAAATGTTTTCAAACCAGAAAGGTTTGAGGAGTTAGAAATGTCCTTACATACCATAGACTTTTTAGAGGATGAAGGAGATATGTTAGATGATGTGATTGAAGAAGACTTAAATAGACAAATCAATTCTGAAACTTTAGAAGAAAGTGAAAGCATAAATATAGAAGGAGATTAGGAAGAAATTAATTTAAAAAATGATGATGTTCAATTAGGAGCTCTAGCTTCTGATGGACAGCATTTAGAATTAAAACCTTTACCTCCTGAATTAACCTATATATTTTTGGAAGATAAACGGACCTGTCCAATCATTATTGCTTCAGATTTAAAAGAGGATCAAATAGCTAAATTAAAAGATGTAGTAAAAAGTTATAAAGAAGCAATAGGATGGACTATGACTGATATAAAAGGGTTAAGTTCAACTTTATGCTGTCACCACATATATTTAGAAGAGAATGCTAAACCTGTTAGAATTCCTGAGAGGAGATTAAATCTAAACCTTAAGGAAGTAGTTAGGAAGGAAATAGTTAAATGGTTAGATAATGATATAATTTATCCGATTTCTGATAGCTCGTGGGTTAGTCCAATCCATGTAGTTCCCAAGAAATCAGGATTAACAGTTATTAGGAATGAAAGTCAAGACTTGATATCTACTAGAATTCAATCAGGCTGGAGAGTATGTATAGACTATAGAAAGCTGAATGCTGTGACTAGGAAAGATCATTTTCCCTTACCTTTTATAGATCAAATGCTGGAAAGATTAGCAAGTCAAGAATATTTTTGTTTCCTAGATGGGTATTCAAGGTATAATCAAATTCCAGTAGCATTAGAGGACCAAGAGAAAACAACTTTCACCTGTCCTAAATGAACTTATGCTTTTAAAAGAATGCCATTCGGATTACGCAATGCGCCTGCTACCTTTCAAAGGTGTGTGCAGGGCATATTTACTGGAATGACTGAAGAATTTTTAGAAATATTTATAGATGATTTTACTGTATATGACAACTCATATGAAGTGTGTTTAAGCAATTTAGACCAAATATTAAAATGCTGTGTGGAAAAAAATCTGGTTTTAAATTGGGAAAAATGTCACTTCATGGTTAAACAAGGAATAGTCTTAGGGCATGTTATTTCTAAAAAAGGGTTGGAAGTAGATAAAGCTAAAATAGAAGTAATTTCTAATCTACCAGAACCTAAATCAGTAAAAGATATTAGATCATTTCTAGGACATGCTGGTTTTTATAGAAGATTTATTAAAGACTTTAGCAAAATAGCTAGACCTTTAACTAATCTATTAAAAGATATTCCATTTAACTTTGACAAAAATGGCAAGGAAGCATTTTTCAGACTTAAGACTAGCTTAATTTCAACTCCTATAATTCAAGCACCTAATTAGAACCATCCATTTTAATTAATGTGCGATGCTTCTGATTTTGGTGTAGGAGCAGTGTTAGGACAGAAGATAGAAAAATCTCCTAGAGTGATTCATTATGCAAGTAAAATCTTAAATGATACTCAAGTTAATTACACAACTACTGAAAAAGAATTATTAGCTGTTGTGTTTGCTTTAGAAAAGTTTAGATCATATTTGATTGGAGCTAAAGTAATAGTATACATGGATCATTCAACTCTAAAACATCTAATAAAGAAAAAATAAACTAAACCTAGATTGATCCGATGGATATTATTATTGCAAGAATTTGATTTAGAAATTAAGGATAAAAAAGGTTGTAAGAATGTAGTAGCAGATCATTTATCAAGATTACAAATAGAAAAATCAAATATTGAAATTAAGGATAATTTTCCAGATGAACAATTAATGACCATCAACACAATGCCTTGGTATGCAGACATAGTTAATTACTTAGTTACTGGTTTAACACCTACGGATTGGTATAGACAGGATAAGAAATTGTTTTTCTCAAGAGTAAAATATTACTATTGGGAAGACCCTTACTTATTTAAGAAATGTCCTGATCTGATTTTAAGGAGGTGTGTTCCAAAAACTGAATATTCGAGCATATTGTCTTTCTGTCATGACCAAGCTTGTGGAGGACATTTTGGTTCAGGGAAAAATGCTGCAAAAATTCTGCAATGTGGGTTTTATTGGCCAACACTATTCAAAGATGCTCATAAATATTGCTTAAGTTGTTTAAGATGTCAACAAATAGGAAGAATATCAAAGAGGAATATGATGCCTCTTAATCCTATTGTTGAGGTTGAAATCTTTGATGTGTGGGGAATAGATTTTATGAGTCCATTTCCTATGTCTAATCAATTTAATTACATATTGTTGGGGGTAGATTATGTATCTAAATGGATAGAAGCTATTCCTACAAAAACTAATGATAACAAAGTGGTAATACAATTTATAAGAACAAATATATTTGCCAGATTTGGAATACCTAAAGCTATTATCAGTGATAGAGGAACTCATTTCTGTAATAGAAGTTTTGAAGCCTTAATGAAGAAATATGGAGTAAACCACAAAATTGCAACATTATATCATCCACAAACAAGTGGACAAGTAGAAAGTGCAAACAAACAAATTAAATTAATCTTGGAAAAAGTAGTAAATCCTACTAGAACAGATTAGGCTAATAGATTGATTGATGCACTTTGGGCTTATAGAATTGCTTATAAAACGAGCTTAGGTATGTCACCTTTTAAGCTAGTATATGGAAAAAGTTGTCATTTACCTGCTGAAATGGAACATAAAGCTTATTGGGCATTAAAAACTCTGAACACTAATTTAAATCAAGCTGCTGAAAATAGGAAAATGCAACTAATTGAATTAGAAGAATTTAGAAATGAAGCTTATTCGAAGACTGTAAGAGAAAAAGAGAAAATCAAATTCTGGCATGATAGAAAAATTATTCCTAAAAGCTTTGAAATAGGACAAGAAGTATATCTTTATCTGGCTAGACTCCATAACCATCCAGGAAAATTAAGATCTAGATGGGCAGGACCTTACATAGTTCAAAATGTTTATCCTTATGGAGCTATTGAAATTGAAAATCCTAAAAATCAGAATATATTTAAAGCAAATGGACAAAGACCTAAACCTATTTTGAAAACACCAAAAAGCTCCTTTGGAATTATAGAAGAAGTCAGAGTAGAGGACTACTCGAGCTCTACTTAGTAACAAATCAGTTTTTATGTTTATATATATATGTTTAAAAAAAAAAACATTAAAAATATATATAAAACATAAAAATAGTTGCAGTTCAACCGTCTAGATGCATCGATATGACCGGAACATTAAAAAAAAATTATATATTAATTTTTAGAAAAAAATATTGGTTTTACTGAAACATAGTATCGTTCCAACCGAAAGAAAAATAAAAAAATAAAAAATATTTAGGTCTAACCGAAGCATAGTATCGGTTAAACCGGCAAAAAAAAAATTTATATTAATTTTCAGAAAAAAATATTAGTTTTACCGAAACATAGTATCGGTTCAACCGAAAGAAAAATAAAAAAAATAAAAAATATTTAGGTCTGATCGAAGCATAGTATCGGTTAAACCGGTAAAAAATAGAAAAACTATTCTCTATAATATTTTTATTATTATATTTGCTTATACGGAGAGTCCGTTGAGTTACGCTTAACTCAACGAGCATACTCCATTAAGTCTTGAGTTAGTCAACGAGCTTATTCCGTTTAGTTAACTGTAACTCAACAGAGTACTGTAGCTAAGACCTAAAATTAGAAAAACTCTAGAAGGAAGTAGATGAATTTAGGCATAGAGATTAAATTGTATTGTTCGTCTACTTGTGTAAAATTGTATGAAATTGTATGGTGTACTTGTAATGTAATTGATTTATATTAATGAATATAATTTTTCAGATGCAATTTTCATACGTATTTGGATGTGAAATGAATGGAATTTATTGAATATTATGTAATTTGTGGAACTTTATGAATATGTAACAGATTTATAATTTGCTGAATGATAGGATAACTGCTTAAAAATTTCTGCATGTTATAAGGTAAAATGTAAATTCTGCATAACGTAAAATGACCTGCAAGTTAAATCTTTATATAATGTTCAGATTTAAATGTATTTTAATCAAAATGAGGCATTAATGACATAGATTTAACTTTATTACAGTTAGCAGAATGAAAAACAAAGAAAAAAAAAATAGAATAGAAAACTTAGATGTTGCCAAGTGTTAACTCAACAAAGTAAGTCCGTTGAGTTAACCGTAACTCTACGAGGTCAGTAATATAATATAAGGTCATTCCGTTGAGTTATCTGTAACTCAACGAAGTTAGTCCGTGGAGTTAGCAACAGTAACCAACTGTGTTCTGTTGAGTAATCTGTAACTCAACGAGGTTAGTTTGTAAATTAAGCAGAACAATTATTCTTTTAACCACAAACGAAACTTTGTCGGTTTAGCGGTTATCAAAAATTTGAAATTAGTAGTGGTACACGTACCCATAAAAATAGGAACCACGATGCACGTTGCAAGCCACGTTCTTGCAACGAGATTTATTCACTTTATGGATGCGTAGAATATATATGAAACAGAATGTTATTTACGAGTTACCAGCACTTTTAGAAGAAAGGAGAAAGCGTTGGAAGAATTGGAAGGAGAAGCAGCTGATTCAACCTTCATCCGACAACAAATATTTATAGAATAGAAAGCTTTAGACTGAATCGACAAATGGAATTAATGCAATTACCGTTGGATGCACTAAGGGAAATACTAAGTAACTTGTCAGCTAAAAATCTATGCAGGCTGTGTTGTGTATCAAAGGAAATTAAAGACTGTATTGAAGAAAAATATTTTCAGGGACTACAAGTTGCAAAAATGACTAAGATTAGAGATGGATTCATATGGAGGTCATTTAATCGTAATTCAAATACCCATGAATATTTGGCTATGGAAGAAACTACTGGAATTCCACCCAATGCATTAGAAGGAATGAGTCATATTATGGGGATAGATGAATGATTAATCATATACAA
This sequence comes from Cymodocea nodosa, assembly GCA_036874045.1. Lineage (NCBI taxonomy): Eukaryota > Viridiplantae > Streptophyta > Magnoliopsida > Alismatales > Cymodoceaceae > Cymodocea > Cymodocea nodosa. Next base: position 12,528,691 of record CM072342.1, on the reverse strand, counting down.
GACGAGACCAAGGTATGCAAGTTTATCATTACCTGATATTTTGATAAGAAATCCTATAATAGGAGAAGAATAGAATATAGGAAGACCTAATAGATTTGAAGCACCAACTATAAATTGTGGGTCAACTTTAATATTTTCTCATAAAATTTCTATAATTTCTGAAAAATTATATTATTGGAGACCTACAGGAAATTGGGGTGAAGATTTACGCTTAAGTGTGTATAATTTTCTGAATAGATCTTGGAATGAAAACATTATAATATATCTAGGACAGAAATCATTAATTAACCGAACACATGTCATACTTGATGGATATATCTATTTAGTCACGGATATATCATTAGCGTATGGATCTGATTTATACATAGTGAGCATAGACAGTTATGATGATTATATAGAAATTTTACCTATACCGAGTGAAATAGCTAAACCACCATCTGCAGAATTTAATGAAATTCAAATAGGAATGTGGTATAATGAAGAAGATGATCCTACTTTATGTCTGATAAGATAGTGGGATGAATTGATGAAATTTCAAATATGGATTATGGAAGACATGAATGAATGGAAGTGGAAAGAGGAGTATATTGAAATAGAGGTAGAAATAAAAACTACTACATTACCCTGGAACCAAAAAGGATCCTTTTCTGCATTACATATCATTAATGATAATACACTCATATTTGGAATTTATAATATATTGCATGTTTACAAATTAAAAAGGAACAAGAACTGCATTAAAACAGAATTAATAGCAAGAAGAACTATGCCTAAAAAGTTTGCTTGGACTGATACATTTATTCCATTTGTTTCTACTTTTCAATCATGTTCTTAAGTTGTGATTTTGTGTGTTTAACGTGTGTATTCTGCATTTATTTTTAGAAAAAAAAAAAAGAAATTTTGAAGTTTTTCATGTTCTTTTTATAAAAAAAAAAAACAAAACAAAATATCAATCCAGTTTGTTGGTATCTGTTTTGGGAAACCAATTGGCTTGCTTGTGAGCCACCAAAGGCATAGGAGCCTGGGTTCCACACAAGACACTGATTTATTAATATCTGTTAATTGTTATTTTGTTTTATATTCTGTATTTATCTGGGAATGAAAAGTTTTTCAGAATCAAAAATCGAAATATGCAAAAAGAGATACAAATGGAATAAGGTATGTAACCAATTACTTATCCTGAATTTTAAATCAAACAAAACTTTATTCATGCCTGCTACAATTACTATACTTATTGTCAAATCTTTTACATTGAGGACAATGCAAAATGTAGGTATGGGGGGGAGGTAATTAAAGTAACAGTCATGTAAGTTTGTTAATTAAAGGAATTAAAATGGTACTGCAAAGTTTTGAGGAAATTGAAAATTTTTATGAACTTGCTGTAACTATCCGATAATTGAGACTTTAAAATTTTTATAAACTGCTTGAATGTTATATTTAGAAGGCTATAGAAGATGCTATAGAATTTATTATTTATGTAAATCTAGATATAGTATCTTATGATTTTTCTGAATTTCATTAGTTTAACAATTTCACGATTTTAAAATGAAATCAGACTATTTAATGCTTAATCAGAAAATTATTTGAAGTCCTGAAGGAGCTGAGATGTGAATTCTAGATTAAATGAAACACATATGATGAAAGATACATTTACTTTGACTGATTGAACTTGTAGAATGATTTATGTGTAGATCTTATTAAACTACAGATAAAGTATGAGCTTATTGTTATGGATTCATATTTTTAGTAAATGATAGAAGTAGGATTATATGAGATTGGTGTTTTACTGCATCTGTATTAATGAAATAGGTGCATATACAGTATGTGATTAATGCTTTGTTTTGTGTGTGCATTTATTTTTAGAAAAAAAAAAGAAAAAAGAAAAAAAGAAAAAGAAAAAAAAAAACTTTGAGAGTTTATTGACTTGTTTGATCACGAGCCTTTTGTACTTGAGCAAATAGGTATGTAAGGATTGTTGACTTGAAAAAGGACTCTTAAAATCTGACAACCTAAGATCCTGATCAGATCTAGGATTGTTGACTGAAAGCTCGTTACATGAGTACATTAGAAAGCTCTTGTATGATTCAAGCTTGTCAAATTAACTTTTAAAGTACACAAAAAAAAGAAAAGAAAAAAACATATACTATTCTGAAAAGATACAAGTGTTTTGTGAAATACATATATCTTATGAATCGAGTATATTTTCTGTTATCTAGAATTGCTAAAATATGAATTTGAAATTGACTTTTGAAGTTGTTTAATGGAATTACAATTCTTTATTCTACTTGTCTTAATCAGATTGAATTGGATTGTACTTTGATTCGTATGTTGTTGAAATTTCTTCTAGAAAACTTATTGGAAAATTCAAGATTACAGATGATGAAAAGAAGAACAAGCGATAATATAATTAACACCTATATGAAGATGATATACTTTGTATGTAATTTACATATATTCTAAATATCTTTGCAGGTTGATTACTGAAACATACAGAATGTATGTTTATGCTAAATAGAAGAAAAAAAAAAGAAAAGGGGAAGAATTAATTCTATCACTTTTTGAAAGACCAATTAATTAGATCTTAGTTTGCTAAGGGACTAGCAAAATTTAGGTATGGGGGAAGTGTTTAGAATGAAAAAGTGCATATTATTAACGGTTAAATGATGGTTAATTGCATAATATTTAGCTTATCATATGAGAATTAAGCCATTATGTTATAATTTCACTGTTATATACTTTAATTGAAGAATCTACTTAATTTTGGGGAATTAATGTTAATTTAGTACATTTATGAACTGTCGGTAAGTTGCAGGTTGTGAAATTTTTAAGTATCTGAATTTTCTAATATTTCGGACAGTTATGTTTAACTGACCGAATATGTGTCAGATAGTTATGTTTAAATTGCCGAACAGTTATGTTTAGAGAGAATATTTAATATTTCCAGATGTACATGTGTCGAAACCAGAATGAATGTCTTAAGTGAATTTTCGGTGAGTAAACAGATATATAAAACATGCATAGCAGAAATATAAATAAGAAACACAAGGGAATTTTAGGTGGTTCACCAACTCGGCTAGTCCACCCCCAAGGATCACTTGGGCTTCTCTAAGTGTCTCAACACTTACACACTTGCTTTCAGGTTAAAGCAAGAACCAACCATTCACTTGAGCTTTTTGGTCGTAGCTCTAACCAACCACACAGAAATTTTCAGGTATAAACTTTAGTAAACCAACCTCTTCCGTTTTCAGGTTGAAACTCAAACCAAAAACTTGAGTGAAGCTTTAAGGTAGAAGCCACGAACCAAATGATCCTTTTTGGATTAGACTTTTAGCACTTGGAGAGCTTTGAGAATCTTCTTGTAAATCAGGCTTTCAATCGATTCCTTGTTAATCTGAATTGAGTTTTCTTCTGTAACATTAATTGATCTACAATGTATACTGTATCTCTGTATGTAATTGTATCTGTAATCTCACTTGTAAGCTCTGCTCAATATTGAATGATCTGTTTGTATTTATGCTTGAACATTCAATAATCATATTTTCTCCTCAACGAATTTATTCTATTGTACTTACTGATTTGCAGATCCAAATATGGTAAGTTACCGTTTGGAAAGGTGTTTCAAGATAACCTTCTAATTTTCTCAAATTTTCGGATAGTTAGCTGTGTAACTTTCTGAAGGATGTTTGTAATTCATCGAAAATCCACTTAAGTTCTTTTGTCACGTGAGATTTAAGTCATACATGTGAGGTGTCTTAAGTTCAGATACTTGTAACCGTAACTCATCGAAATGTTCTTGACTTTCGGATAGTTAGCTACAGTAACTCTTTATTTATTCTTTTAAATTTTTGACTGCTGTCTTCTTATTTTTGCATGTGCATAATAGTATGACTTAAAGTTTCTGGATAGTTAAATCTGTAACCTTCCGAAACTTCTTGTTTTTCGGATAGTTAGCTTTCTAACTCTCTGAAAATCCTTTTAAGCTTCTGTCTAGATTTCTACACGTGGGAAATTGAATAACTTAAGTTTTGGATAGTTAGATCTACAACCTTCTGAAACTTCTGGTCTTTTCGGATAGTTAGCTTTCTAACTCTCTAATTTCCATATAGCCATCTTTCTAACTCTCCGATAGAATTCCTACTGCTTTAAATTACCTTTCAGACACTTAGCTTGTAACTATCCGATTTTCCTGGCTTGCTCTTTCAACTGTGAATGAAGTGCTTATAAGGTGATATCTTCTAGATTCCTTATGCATCATTCATCTGGTCTATTTGGTTGCAATTTGCTTGGACTTTTCCATTCATATTTGTTCAACTTTCAACCTGTGAAATACAAACACTTCTCTCATGGATGTTTGCATTATCAAAATACCGAGGTCCTTTCAATCTCCCCCTTTTTGATAATGATAAAATTCTTTACATTAAATTACATGTATTTCACTCCCTAAATTGTTTCTATACAGAGAATCACATAGAACATAAGTAAAGCAAAGATTTACAATGAATACAATATAATGGAGTAAATTTGTCCCCCTGACTGTGTGCTGGGAATACTCCCCTTGCCTTCTATGTAATTCTCTTCATTCTTCTCCCCCTTTTTGTCATTAGATAAAAGGAGTTTCATAACTTTCTTTTGCTGAAATAACTGCCATATTTCTCCCCTTAGTTTCAAGATGCAATATCTGATCTCATAACAGTTTTCTAATCTTGTTTCCATAATCCTATTTGATATCAAATGTTGAAAGAATTGATTGCATCAATATCTTCGAGTACTAATTTTGATTGTGCATCAAATGCTTGACTGTTGGTCTGTTGATATCAATTGTTGAGATATTTTCATCATTGTAGTCTATTTTCTTCTTTTCCTTTGATGTTGTATTGCTTTTCTTCTTTCTTATCTAAGCATAGTATCAATTGAAGTGTCAATTTCCTCAATCCTTATTTGAAACCAGTTGTTGACATATTAACATCTGAGAAGTCAGTAATTGCTCTCCTGATTTGTGGTATTTCTTCCATTGTCTCATTTATTTACTACATCATCTATAAAAGCTGAAAAAATAGTGAAATGCCAAGAGTTAATGTAGCAATTTATAATTATGCAGTTAATATTTGTAGTTGCTGCCACAAACTCTCCCCCTATCTGTATGGAGGATTTCTAATTTTTAATAGCAAGCTATAGGCTCTCCCCCTATATGCGTGCCCTCTTTATATACTTTCTTTTTGCATTGAAGCAGCATTTTGAATTCCCTTCATATAATAGGTTCTCCCCCTACTTATATGCTTTTCCTTGTAAATAGTTTTGTTGCACCTGTTTTGCAAAATAACATATACGATACCAACTGAACTAGGTACCAATAGTTAATCAAAAACATCATAAATGATTCTCAATCATTTAGCTTTTGATTCCAATTTGTTTATCTTCTCTTAGATCTTTATTTCAAGAGGTTCTTCATACAATCTGTGAAACCGCCCAATGGTTAGCCGAATTCCTCTGTAAATAGTAGTATTAAATAGGAAAGGTAGGCTTGTGGAGTTAACTTAAGTCCACGAGGTTAGTCTGTTGAGTTAGCCATAACTCAACGAACTTAGTCTGTTGAGTTAACTATAACTCAACGGAGAGCTTATTGAATATATAAATTTGCTTGTTAAAAATGGAACAGTTCGCAATTCTTAAGCAATTCTCTATGGGATCGACCTGTACTTGCACACTAATACAATAGACATTGTGCACTTGCAGTTAAAATATAAATTGGAATTAATATTTAATTTGTGTGAAAGGTTGTTTGTTTACTTCTAAAAAGGAATAGGCATAAAGATAAATTAACTAAGTAAAAATAGAAGTTAACAAATCCATGTTTTTCTAGCGCATTGCTGGGTAACCAATCAAGTTTTATGGCACCGTGTTGGAGATCCAAATAAGTTTTCTAGCGCCATTGTCGGGGAACCAATCAAGTTTTCTGGTGCCATGCTTGAGATCCAAACAAGTTTTCTGGCACCGTTGCCGGGGAATTCATATAAGAAACTATTAGAGTTGTTTCGTTTTAATAGCTAAAGTATTGTGTGTTTTCTTCTGTAATTGAGAATATGACATGCTTATGCTCAAAGATTTCTGAAACCTGTAGTTAGCATATGTGAATTCTGCAATTCTGAAGGTCACGACATTTTTGACTGTTTGAAATTGAGACGTTTGTAGATGGCTAGATCCTATGAACAACAAATGAATTATCCTCAGTATAATAGAGCCGAGTATGAGAATTCTATAGTTTACCCAACTGATGGTCAGTATAGAATGTGTAATATGTTGAGAGACACGGAAGTTTGAGATAGGTATGATAGACTGGAGCGTAGTATAGAGCAAAATCTGGACAAACTAGAATACTTTTTGTGTCAGAAACAAGAAATCAACCAATTAAACTATAGGGAAGTATATTCAAAACCTAAAATGGATATAATTTACGAAACTGAAAAAACCATAATGAAAATTGATCAAAAATTGAATGCAATGAGATTAGATGATCTGGAAAGAAAACTAAAAGTGTTGAACGAATATACAATGAAAATACAAGTTATGCAACAAGACAATGAAAATTATAATGTTATAGATTTTCATAATTTGCAAAATACATAGCCAAAAAAAAATACTAATGCAAGAGAATTTAAAGAATGCACTTTAAAACTAAAAACAATTGAAGATTATAATCACGAAAATGATATACAAAAACATCATGAGAGTAACGAAAATCTGGAAGATGTATGTATAACATTAAGATCTGGAACTGATATACCACTAAGAACTCAAAATGAAAATAATATGGTGGATAAGAGTAAAAATCAAAATGATAATGAAAATGTAATAGCTGAAAATCTAGAAATTACTAAAGAACAATCTAAATCTGCTAATGAGGTTAAAAATGATCAAACAAATCAACTGAAAGAAAAAGAATCTTTTAAATCACAATCTTTAGCACCCTATCCTGAAAGATTACAACAAACAATACTTGAAAGACGAGAAAATCAAAGAAATTTTTGAAAAAGTACAAGTTAACATTCCTTTGTTAGATCTATTGCAGAAAATAGCACCTTGTGCTAAATTTCTTAAGGATTGGTGTACTAAGAAAAGAGAGCGAAAAGTTCTTAGAAATGTCTTTTTAGCTGAGCAAAGTAGTTTCTTATTTTTGCGACAAATTCCTAAAAAGTTATCTGATCCTGGAATCCTTGTTATATTATGCACCATAGGAAATACCATTTTAGAAAGAACATTAATAGACTTAGGTGCAGGTACAAATGTTATGTCAAGTGATATATTTGCATCCTTAGGATTAGAAGGCTTAACTCCTACTAGTACGGTTATTCAATTAGCTGATAGAAGTATAAGATACCCTAGAGGAAAAATAGAGGATGTCTTAATTAAAATCAAAAATTTTATATATCCTATTGATATTGTAATTTTGGATTTCCAACAAATTAAGCATAAAAATAGTGATACATCTTTAATTTGGGAAGGCCATTTTTAGCAACATCAGGGGCTGTTATCAATTGTAAAACTGAAGTAATGAAGTTAGCATATGGTAATGAGGATACTCAATTAAACATTTTCAAACCAGAAAGGTTTGAGGAGTTAGAAATATCCTTACATACCATAGACTTTTTAGAGGATGAAGGAGATATGTTAGATGATGTGATTCAAGAAGAATTAAATAGGCAAATCAATTCTGAAACATTAGAGGAAAGTGAAAGCATAAATATAGAAGGAGATCTAGAAGAAATTAATTTAGAAAATGATGATGTTCAATTAGGAGCTCTAGCTTCTGATGGGCAACATTTAGAATTAAAACCTTTACCTCCTAAATTTACCTATATATTTCTGGAAGAGAAACGAACATGTCTAATCATTATTGCTTCAGATTTAAAAGAGGATCAAATAGCTAAATTAAAAGATGTAGTAAAAAGTTATAAAGAAGCAATAGGATGGACTATGATTGATATAAAAGGGTTAAGTTCAACTTTATGCTGTCACCACATATATTTAAAAGAGAATGCTAAACCTGTTAGAATTCCTGAGAGGAGATTAAATCCAAACCTTAAAGAAGTAGTCAGGAAAGAAATAGTGAAATGGTAAGATAATGACATAATTTATCCGATTTCTGATAGCTCGTGGGTTAGCCCAATCCATGTAGTTCCCAAGAAATCAGGATTAACAGTTATTAGGAATGAAAGTCAAGACTTGATACCTACTAGAATTCAATCAGGTTGGAGAGTATGTATAAACTATAGAAGGTTGAATGCCGTGACTAGGAAAGATCATTTTCTCTTACCTTTTATAGATCAAATGCTGGAAAGATTAGCAGGGTAAGAATATTTTTGTTTCCTAGACAGGTATTCAAGGTATAATCAAATTCCAGTAGCATTAGAGGATCAAGAGAAAACAACTTTCACCTGTCCTAATGGAACTTATGCTTTTAAGAGAATGCCATTCGGATTATGCAATGCACCAGCCACCTTTCAAAGGTGTATGCAGGGCATATTTACTAGAATGAGTAAAGATTTTTTAGAAATATTTATGGATGATTTTACTATTTATGGCAACTCATATGAAGTTTGATTAAAAAATTTAGACCAAATATTAAAATGCTGTGTGGAAAAAAATCTGGTTTTAAATTGAAAAAAATGTCACTTCATGGTTAAACAAGGAATAGTCTTAAGGCATGTTGTTTCTAAGAAAGGGTTGGAAGTAGATAAAGCTAAAATAGAAGTAATTTCTAATCTACTAGAACCTAAATTAGTAAAAGATATTAGATCATTTCTAGGACATGCTGGTTTTTATAGAAGATTTATTAAAGACTTTAGCAAAATAGCTAGACCTTTAACTAATCTATTTAAAGATGTCCCATTCAACTTTGATAAAAATTACAAGGAAGCATTTTTCAGACTTAAAACTAGCTTAATTTCAACTCCTATAATTCAAGCACCTGATTGGAGCCATCCATTTGAATTAATGTGCGATGCATCTGATTTTGCTATAGGAGCAGTGTTGGGATAGAAGATAGAAAAATCTCCTAGAGTGATTCATTATGCAAGCAAAACCTTAAATGATGCTCAAGTTAATTACACAACTACTGAAAAAGAACTATTAGCTGTTGTGTTTGCCTTAGAAAAGTTTAGATCATATCTGATTAGAGCTAAAATAATAGTATACACGGATCATGCAGCTTTAAAACATCTAATAGCAAAAAAAGAGACTAAGCCTAGATTAATCCGATGGATATTATTATTACAAGAATTTGATCTAGAAATTAAAGATAAAAAAGGTTGTGAGAATGTAGTAGCAGATCATTTATCAAGATTACAAATAGAAAAATCAAATATTGAAATTAAGGATAATTTTCCTGATGAACAATTAATGACCATCAACACAATGCCTTGGTATGTAGACATAGTTAATTACTTAGTTACTGATTTAACACCTAAGGATTGGAATAGACAGGATAAGAAATTGTTCTTCTCAAGAGTAAAATATTTTACTATTGGGAAGACCCATAATTATTTAAGAAATGTCCTGTTCTGGTTTTAAGAAGGTGTGTTCCAGAAACTGAATATTAGAGCATATTGTATTTCTGTTATCACCAAGCTTGTGGAGGGCATTTTGGCTCAGGGAAAATTGCTGCAAAAATTCTGTAATGTGGATTTTATTGGCTAACACTATTCAAAGATGCTCATAAATATTACTTAAATTGTTTAAGATGTCAACATATAGGAAGAATATCAAAGAGGAATATGATGCCTCTTAATCCTATTATTGAGGTTGAAATCTTTGATGTGTGGGGAATAGATTTTATGGGTCCATTTCCTATGTCTAATCAATTTAATTACATATTGTTGGGGGTGGATTATGTATCTAAATGGATAGAAGCTATTCCTACAAAAACTAATGACAACAAAGTGGTAATACAATTTATAAGAACCAATATATTTGCCAGATTTGGAATACCTAAAGCTATTATCAGTAATAGAGGAACTCATTTCTGTAATAGAAATTTTGAAGCCTTAATGAAGAAATATAGAGTAAACCACAAAATTGCAACATCATATCATCCACAAACAAGGGGACAAGTAGAAAGTGCTAACAAACAAATTAAGTTAATCTTAGAGAAAGTAGTAAATCCTACTAGAACAAATTGGGCTAATAGATTGATAGATGCACTTTGGGCTTATAGAACTACTTATAAGAGAAGCTTAGGTATGTCACCTTTTAGGCTAGTTTATGGAAAAAGTTGTCATTACTAGCTGAAATAGAACATAAAGCTTATTGGGCATTAAAAACTTTGAACACTAATTTAAATCAAGTTGTTGAAAATAGGAAAATGCAATTAATTGAATTAGAAGAATTTAGGAATGAAGCTTACTCGAAGACTGTAAGAGAAAATGAAATTCTGGCATGATAGGAAAATTATTCTAAAAAGTTTTGAAATAGGACAAGAAGTATATCTTTACATGACTAGACTCCATAACCATCTAGGAAAATTAAGATCTAGATGGGCAGGACCTTACATAGTTCGAAATATTTATCCCTATGGAGCTATTGAGATTGAAAATCCCAAAAATCAGAATATCTTTAAAGGAAATGGACAAAGACTTAGACCTATTCTGAAAATACCAAAAGCTCCTTTGAAATTATAGAAGAAGTTAGAGTAGAAGACTACTCGAGCTTTACTTAGTAATAAATCAATTTTTATTTTATTTTCATATAAAAAAAAAATTAAAAAAATTATAAAATATAAAAAAATTATTGCGGTTCAATCGACTGAATCCATTGCTATGACCGGAACATAAAAAATCTATATTAACTTTTAGTAAAAAAAAAAAATTTTGGTTTTACCGAAACATAGTATCAGTTCAATCGAAAAAAAGTCAATTTGACCGAAACATAGTATCGGTTAAACCGGTAAAAACCGAAAAAAAAAACTATTATCTCAAGTTTTTTTATTATATCTGTCTGTACGGGAGGTCCGTTGAGTTACGCTTAACTCGACGAGTTTACTCCGTTGAGTCTTGAGTTAGTCAACGAGCTTATTCCGTTGAGTTAACTGTAACTCAACGGAGTACTGTAGTTAAGACCACAGACTTAGTCCGTGGAGTTATCTGTAATTCCACGGATGAGAGAGTGAGAGTTTTATTTGGGAAATGACGCGATTACTCGCCTAAACTTAGGGCTTATTAAGACTAAAACTTAGGATTTTAGGGGCATTATCTGGCAAATCATTTAGAACTTAGAACAGAAAGATCAGAGTGATTTCGTGCCATTGTGTAATGCCACGATGAGGAAGATAACGCCTGAGTTCTGGGAAGATGCTGTTGACACATCACAATTTTTGAAAGAGTTAGAGGAATGACACACGCGATAGAAAATCAGGAATACGGCAAGAGAAAAAGAGCTACAGAAGGTAGAATTTGAACTTTTCAACTTGAGAAGATTTTTAGTAGATTCGGGTATACAAATACCCCAGATAGTGGAAATAAGAATCAAAGTAGCAACAGAAATTGCTGTCAGTAAAGAAAGAAAAATCAGGCCAAACAACGAAGTAGCTCTAGAGTTAATCCAGCGCAAGGCTAGATTATGGTTCAAAAAGCGCATTGCTGGTCGTGCAAGGGGTGCAATAAGGCGGCAGCAACAAGAAGAAGAAGAATAAGAGGAGTCGACTGCTGAAAGACCTATTTTTGAGGAACAATAGTCAGGACTTTCAGTTCCACCATTCAGGCCGTTGGCATGAGCAGAAATGTTGGGGCCTTCAACTGAAGAGGAATTAAGAGAATTCCAAGGACTGGTTCAAGTTGGGAAAAACCAAGGAGAACTAGAAGATTTAGTAGTAGCTAAAGCACACCTGGTATTTGATGCACTTTGCAAGAGGAGGGCTGTAGAAAAATTGAAAGCCCAATACAAAATTAAAGTTGAACAGCATCAAAGAGCCAATACCTGTGGCTCAAAGGCATGCAGAGCCTTTGTTTATAGATTTAATATCAGAAAAAGAAGAGGAAGACTAGGCAAAATTAATCAGAAGAAGGAAAGGAAAAGAGATAGTGCCTGAATGTCAAAAGGAGATTAAATCTGAAGTACCAACAACAACAGGGCCTGTAGAGTCAATTTTTGTAAACCTATTATCAGATTCTGAGGAGCAGGAGCAGCAGCAACAAAAGCAAGGAGAAGAAGAAAAACAGGCTGAAATTAGTCTACAGCCTGTACGAGAAGAAGAAACAGAAATTAGGGTAGAAACTGATTTGCCCATGACTCCATCCCAATCTGCCAAAGAATTAGAAAGAACAGTGACAATGTAGATTGGTAGTCAGGAGGAAGAAGAAAGAACAGATAATGAACAAGAAGCTGAACAAAGCCATATGAACAAAAATGACTTTGCAGATTCGACTGAATTTAATGAAACAATTCAAGACAAAGTGGAGAGTTCTGCTGGCTCACCACCATAGACAAAATCAGAAGCAAATGTTTAGGAATCTGTAGAACATTTTCAACAAGTTCAAGTTCAGCTTATAGAAGAGGAAGATTGAGAACAAACCCCTTTGGAACAACAAAGTCACATTCTTGACCCAACTAAAGCAACATTTCTGAATGAAGTACACTTTTGGAGTCAGGAAGCTTATAATAAATACCAAGAGATTAGGGGTTATGATATCATATATAGTAGACTAGTAAATTGGGACGGAATGCAAGAAATTAAGGAATTATTTGAATTCAAGGGTCTACTACAATTTATTTCTCAAAAGAAAGGGCATGCAATATATGAAAATCTAGTGCCCTGCTTTTATGCTAATTTAAGAGAAAAGGAAGGACAATTAATTTCCAACGTGGAGGAAACTAATGTACAGATAATACTAGAGCTTCTCCACAATATTCTTGGATTGAAGAATGAAGGAAAAGAAATTTTGGAAAGAGCAGTTGAATGGACAGAGCAGGAAATCAAGGACAGTTTAGCTATCAATCCTAGTGTGCCATTATTAAATAGATTGAAGCATTTAAATGGTAAAGTACACATGATAGCTAACATTTTGATTAAAAATGTCTACCAACGATAGGGCCATGACATTGAACTGAGTCAATTTGTCAAGTGGGCCACTTATGCAGTTGTGAATAGAATTCAAGTTAATTGATGTCAAGTCTTCCTATCCAAGATGAAGTCTGCAAAGAAGAAATTATTTTATGGAGATTTAATACCTATATTGATGGTAGATTGTATTGATTTCACGAAATGGACATCCAAAAGGATAAGATCAAGAACCATTTCAGTGAAAGAATACAGAAATTATGCTGCAGTTGAAGTATTTGTACCTTCTGGAGGCATTATTGGAGCTGTAGAAAAGATAGAACAATTAGAGCAACAAATAGAAAAACTCCATAAGGAAGTAGATGAACTTAGGAATAGAGGCTAATTGTATAGTTTGTCTACTTGTACTTGTATATATTTGTAAGAAAAATATTTGATTTGATTGTACTGTAATTGATTCATATGAATGAATATATGTTTTTGAGATATATTTTTCTTGCGTGTTTAGAATGATGAAATGGATGAACTATATTAAATGTTATATAATTAGTGGAACATTATGCATGAATGTTTAAAAAGATTTACAGTTGTTGAATGACAGGATTAAATAATAGATGCTTAAAAATATCTACATGCTGCAAGGTAAAATGTAAATTCTACATAACATGAAATGAACTGCAAGTTAAATATTTATATAATGTTAAGATTTAAACGAATTTTGATTAGAATGCTACATTAATGACATGTATTTAACTTTATTTCAGTTAGTAGAATGTAGGAGACAAAAAAAAATAGAGGTACTTACGAGGAGTAAATTTAGAGGTTGCTAAGTGTTAACTCAACGAAGTAAGTTCGTTAAGTTAAACTTAACTCTATGAGGTCAATAATATAATATAAGGTCACTCCGTTGAGTTATCTGTAACTCAACGAAGTTAGTTTGTGGAGTTAGCAGTAGTAACCGACATGTTTCGTTGAGTTATCTGTAACTCAATGAGGTTAGTTCGTGGATTAAGTAGAATAGTTATTCTTTTAACCACGAACGAAACTTCGTTGGCTTAGCGGTTACCAAAATTTGAAATTAGTAGTAATACACGTACCCATAAAAACAGGAACTATGCTGCACGTTGCAAGACACGTTCTTGCAACGAGATTTATTTACTTTATGAATGTGCATTATATATATAAAATAGAATGTTATTTACGAGTTACCAGCACTTTTAAAAGAAAGGAGAATGTGTTGGGGGAACTGGAAGGAGAAGTAGCTGATTCAACTTCATTCGTCAACAAATATTTACTGAATGGAAAGCTTCAGACTGGTATGTAATTAATCGACTACTATTTTATTTATGAGCACATGGACTCGTTCTTCTAGCATTAAACGATTAGTAAGAAGACCTACCTAGGAATATTCAACATAGAGGCATACTAAAACATTTTCTAAACTAGACTTTAACAAAATCCTTAGGGGTGTAGCTAACCTTTCTTTAAAAGAGAACGAAGAGATGGCTGCTTCAGTAGAAAAGCCATTAGGAGAAATTCTGTATCCTGAATTAGTTGATGAACCTTCATGTATTCGATTGCCAAACTTTGAGGGAGATAAGTTTGAACTGAAATCTAATTATATTAGTCAATTGCCACATTTTCATGGATTATAAAGAGAGGATGCTTATTATTTCCTTAAAGAATTTAATGAAGTTTGTCAAATGATGAAAATGCCGAACATGAGTATAGATGCTATTAAACTTAGATATATCCCTTTTGCTTTAAAAGACACAGCTAAGAGATGGTTATATACTTTGTCGCCTGATTCAATTTCTGCATGGACTGAATTTTGCTCTGTTTTTCTGGAAAAATATTATCCAACACATCAAACGATTAAAAAGAAAAAAGAAATATTAATGTGTAGCCAAAAACAGGGTGAATCATTCTGGAAATATTTTGAAAGATTTAAAGATTTATTGACTCAATGTCCACATCATGCAATGAGTAAAGCATAATTAATAGGTATAATTTATGAAGGCATAGATGTTTTCAACGAAATCTTTATTAGAATCTACTTGTCAAAATGGATTTCTGAAACTATGTAGTGAAGAAGCATGGGCATATTTAGAAAACTTTGCAAAAAGAATTGCATAGTGGGAAAACTCGGCTGAAGCTATTGTAGATAAAAGAATATTGCCAAGAGGAATGCATGAAATAGATTCAAGTACTATGCTTGAAGTGAAATTAATTGAATTAACAAAGAAAATAGAAGAGTTATCATTAAATCAAAAACTAGCAGAAAAGAATGCAAACATTAATGATCTAGATATTATTTATGCTAGAAACCAGAAAGATAATTTTGGAAATTCTTATAATCCTAATTGGAGAAATCACTCGAATTTATCTTGGAGAAACAACAATTTCCAAGGAGGAGAAAATATAAATGAGAAGAATAGAAGTTATGAAGTATTACTTGAACAAGGATCTAGAATAGAGAAATTAGAAAAGATAATCCAACAATTAAACAATCGTCTAGATTTTGTATTTGAAAATGCTACAATTCAAAATCAGAATAGAAACATACCACTTAGACAGAAGGAATTAATGGAGGTTAGACCTACTAGAGGATTGCCAATACAAGCAGTCCCTAACCCTGTCAATAGAACTGTTAATGAAATTGATACCTCTTTTGGGAGGATAGCTGAATGAAGCAGTATAACTAAAGTAACTATATATATATATAAGTTTATTTATAGTTAATAGTATCATAGAGTTAGTCCTTAACTCAACGAACTTAGTCCATTGAGTTATGACCTAACTCCATGAGGGTGTGTAGTAGTTATGTTAATTTTTGTCTCTACTAATTTTTGTGTTTATATTATACAAAATCAACAAATGGAATTGATGCAATTACCACTGGATGCACTAAGAGAAGTACTGAGTAACTTGTCAGCTAAAGATCTGTGCAAGCTGTGTTGTGTATCAAAGGAAATTAAAGACTGTGTTGGAGAAAAATATTTTCAGGGACTATAAGCTACAAAAATGACTGCGATTAGAGATGGATTCATATGGAAGTCATTTAATTGTAGTTCAATTAGCCATGAATATCTGAATATGGAAGAAACTACTGGAATTCCACCCAATACATTAGAAGGAATAGATCATATTATGGGGATGGATGAAGGATTAATTATATACAGGACCAAACCAAGGTATGCAATTCTATTACTTGATATTTTGATCAGAAATCCTATCACAAGAGAAGAATGAAATATAGGAAGACTTAATAGATATGAAGTACCAACTGAAAATTGTGGGTCCGGTTTAATATTTTTTGGTAAAAATTCAACCATTCCTGAAAAATTATATTATTGGAGACCTACAGGAAATTGGGATGAAGATTTATGCTTGAGTGTGTATAACTTTTTGAATAGATCTTGGACTAAAAACACTATGATATATCTAGTCATAGATATATCAATTGCATTTAGATCTGATTTATACATAGTAAGCATAGGTAATTATGATGAATATATAGAAATTTTGCCTATACCGAGAAAAATAGCTAAACCACCATCTACAGAATTTGATAAAATTCAAATAGGGATGTTGTATAATGAATATGATGATCCTACTTTATGTCTGATAAGATGGTGGGATGAATTGATGAAATTTCAAATATGGATTATGAAAGACATAAATGAATGGAAGTGGGAAGAGGAATATATTGAAATAGATGTAGAAATAGAACTGCTACATTATCCTGGAACCGAAAAGGATCCCTTTCTGCATTTCATTTCATTAATGGTAATACACTTGTATTTAGCATTGATAACATACTACAAGTTTACAAATTAAGAAGGAACACGAACTGCATTAAAACAAAATTAATAGCAAGAAGAATTATGCTTAAAAAGTTTGCTTGTACTGACACGTTTATTCCATTTGTTTTTACTTTTCAATCATGTTCTTAAGTTGTGATTTTGTGCTTGTAATGTTGTGTGTTTTCTGCATTTACTTTTAGAAAAATTTTAGTTTTAGTTTATTTTATAAAAAAAACAAAAAAAACAAAATATCAATCTAGTTTGTTGGTATCTATGCTGGGAAACCAACTGGCTTGCTTGTGAGCCACCAAAGGCATAGAAGCTTGGGTTCCATACAAGACACTGATTTATCAATATCTGCTAAATGTTATTTTGTTATATATTCTACTTTTATTTGTGTATAAAAATTTTTTTAGAATCAAAAATCAGAATATGCAGAAGGAGATACAAACGAAACAAGGTATGTAACTGATTACTTATCCTAAATTTAGATTTAAACTCATTCGTTGAGTTAGGTGCTAAGTCAACGAAACAATATTCATGCCTGCTACAATTATTGTATTTATTGTCAAATCTTTTACATTGAGGACAATGCAAAATGTAGGTATGGGGGGGAGGTAATTAAAGTAACAGCTATGTAAGTTTGTTAATTAAAGGAATTAGAATGATACTGCAAAGTTTTGTGGAAATTGAAATTTTTTTTTATAAACTTGCTGTAACTATCTAATAATTGAGATTGTAAAATTTTTATAAACTGAACTGCTTGAATGTTATATTTAGAAGGCTATATAAGATACTATAGAATTTACTATTTATGCAAATCTAGATATAGTATCTTATGTTTTTTCTGAATTTCATGAGTTTAACAGTTTCACGATTTTAAAATGAAATCAGAGTGCTTAATAAAAAATCAGTAAATTATCTGAAGTCTTGAAAGAGTTGAGATGTGAATTCTAGATTAAATGAAACACATATGATTAAAAATACATTTAATTTGACTAATTGAACTTGTAGAATGATTTGTGTAGATATTATTAAACTACAGAAAAAGTATGAGCTTATTGTTATGGATTCATATTTTTAGTAAATGATAGAAGCAGGACTATATGAGATTAGTGTTTTATTGCATCTGTATTAATGAAATACGTACATATACAGTATGTGATTAATGTTTTTTGTTTTGAAAAAAAAAAAAAGAAAAAAAAGAAAAAAAAAGAAAAAAACTTTGAGAGTTTATTGACTTGATCACGAGCCTTTTGTACTTGAGCATATAGGTATGTAAGGATTGTTGACCTGAAAAAGGACTCTTGAAATCTGGCAACCTAAGATCCTGATCAGATCTGGGATTGTTGACTGAAAGCTCGTTACATGGGTACATTAGAAAGCTCTTGTATGATTCAAGCTTATCAAATTAACTTTTAAAGTACAAAAATACATATACTATTCTGAAAGATACAAGTGTCTTGTGAAATACAGATATCTTATGAATCGAGTATATTTTATATTATCTAGAATTGCTGAAATATGAATTTAGAATTGACTTTTGAAGTTGTTTTATGGAGATACAATTCTTTATTCTACTTGTCTTAATCATATTGAATTAGATTGTACTTTGATTCGTATGTTGTTGAAATTTCTTCTAGAAATTTTATTGGAAAATTCAGGATGACAGATGATGAAAAGAAGACCAAACAATAATATAATTAACACCTATGTGATGATGATATACTTTGTATGTAATTTGCATATATTCTAAGTATATTTGCAGGTTGAAGAGGAGAAAACAATGTTAAAACAGATTACTGAAACATACAGAATATTTATATAATAATACAAGTTCTTATGCTGAATAGAAGAAAAAAAGAAGAGTTAATTCTAGCACTTTTAGAAAGACCAATTAATTAGATCTTAGTTTGCTAAGGGACTAGCAAAATTTAGGTATGGGGGGAGTGTTTAGAATGAAAAAGTGCATAATATTAACGGTTAAATGATGGTTAATTGTATAATATTTAGCTTATCATATGAGAATTAAGCCATTGTGTTATAATTGCACTGTTATATGCTTTAATGAAAGAATCTACATAATTTCAGGGAATTAATATTAATTTAGTACATTTCTGAATTGTCGGTAAATTGCAGGCTGTGAAATTCTTAAGTATCCGAATTTTTTGTTATTTCAGATAGTTATGTTTAATGTACCGAACATGTACTGAAGAGTTATATTTAAATTACTGAACAGTTATGTTTTAAAAGAATATTTTATTATTTCCTGAAGTACACGTGTCGAAACCATAATGCATGACTTAAGTAGATTTTCGGAAGGTTATCTGTAACTATCCGAAATGCATCTAAGCATCGGATAGTTAAGTTCGTAAGTGTCCAAAATATTTGAACTTGCTAAGATAGAATTATGCACGTGTTGAATTTAAATGCTTTAGTATATCACGTGAGATGCAGATGCTTAACTCGTTAAGTTAGCATAACTATATGCGTTGAGTTACATGAATACACACTAAGGTAACGCGTTATGTTAGCGGCTTATTTCTTTATTGCACGTGTTTTATAGTTAAATCAACGAAGCAAGTCCTTTGAGTTATCTGTAACTCCACTGACCATTTATTTTCTAATATGCCATTGTTGTGTTGCCAGAAACAGGGCAGTTGGAAGAAAAAAACCACGATCACACGTATCACGCAGGAATTCACTTGTCGAAGGGAGAAGAAATCATCGTCGTTGATATGAATGAAGGAAATCCAACTGACCATTCAAGCAGAAGCAGTTACCACTGAAGAAATATAAAAGAAAAGAAGAAAAAAGAAGTAAAGTGTGTGGTCGATGGGTGTGGCCGAGGGGTGTGGCCAGTGTATGCAAAGGAGGATCATCGAACTTTCTACAGGCAGCGTCGGCAATTCTTTGAAGTACCACACCAACCATCATGTAGAGTCATAATTTATGCATATTTTATATAGTTAAGTGATGCATTTTAGGTGTTTAAAGTCATATACTCATAAGTGTTTAATGAAGATTTAAGTTATAATGCATTTTGAGCAAATAATGTAGTTACAGGCTTAAATGAAGAAAGTAATGCATAAATGAGACTCTATTTGTTATTTAGCATTTCATGTAAACACATTTACATCTTGGTGGCAATACAATTGCATTTTATTAAGTAGATTAAATTTACTTTAGCACTTAGGATTAATTATTTAAATAAGTACATGGGTATTTCTGGAATTCAATGAAAAATGTGATTTTTGGCCCTTTTGAAGTATCCATGTTTAGGAATATATCTTATCTTATTTCTGGAGTATTTTAATGTATTTGTTTGAGTTTTATAGGTTGAAGAATAAGAAAAATAAAGCAAATCAAGATAGGAGGAATCTTGGCCCTTGGATTGAAGATCAAAGGTAGAGATCAAGTTCCACCACTTGGAGCCTCTATAAAAGGAGAGGTAAGGCCAACAAATCCCCTCTCTTAGATGAGCTTTCCCCCATTCCAGCCCTTGAAAGTCGTCAGCCCCTCTCCCCCCCTCAAGAACTCGTGGAAGGTGGTGTTTCTCCCCCCTCTCGTGGAGCTCCAAGGTGGAAGACAAGGTTCGGCCAACCTCTTCTTCTCCTCTCTTGGTGGTTGCTAGTAGGATGGTTAGGGCATCTTTTCCAGACCTTGTGGGTGTTGTTTGGAGCACATCTGAAGTCGTGCAACTATCTCCCCTCTTCCGTGGACCAGTCCTAGCAGAAGAAAGGTAAGGGTTGTGGACTTTAGGTGGATGACTACTTGTTTCTTGGTGTTTGGTGATGTTTGAAGACCTCCTACTTCCGGAAGAGAACTCATGCGGTGACACCCACAAAATTCTTGGCTAGGAGGACGGCTAGGAGCATATCTCATGCACCATTCTTCTCCAAAACAAGTTTGCACTTCAAGGTAAAAATGGTAGTATTGGTTTAGCTCTTTAGGTTTTTATTTTCTTGTTTAAAGTTGAGTTCTTTGTAATTTCAGTAGGGTAGTTGTAGTTTTAGGTTTAGTTGTAATGTTACATTGTAGTTCAATCATAGAACTTTCATTTCAGTAGTTTATTATGTTTAGTTTGAATGAATGGAAATGAATTTGGTTTGAATCTTGTGCATATGTGAATATGTGTATGCCAACAAAGCTAATTTGTGGATGTTGATCGTCGGTTTAGAATCCTGTAAATTTAACGATTTTGTTTAGGTCGTAACTCACTGATCCAGTGATGTTTTGCTTTATTTTTTGATTCTATTTTGTAGAGCTTCGAGTGTACTTTACTCCTATATAGTTTTTAGAATTTTTCCATTCGATTTGTATAGGTTTTCCCATTTATTTCGTTGATGTTGATCTAGCGCATCCTGGCTTTTTTGCCTAATTTTTTCTTCAGTGCCGAATTCGATATCTTCTTATCTACAGCATTAAATCGACCTCTGTAAATTTTCTCTGTTAGATGAATGAGTTAAGTTTCGAAGAACACTGATTTTGCAGATTTTCATGAAGATTTGAAAATCTTATGCCTTTTTTGTAACTGTGTGCAATTCAGGGATGTTAGTTGCCAGTCTACGTGTTTGTAGGAAAAGCATTGCCAACGCTTGACTATTTCAGATCTTTTAACGAAATCGGTGGGGCTGTAAAGTTAATCCAATGAATACTCAGTATGATATTTTTACTGTATTTTACCGTTGAGATACTGAGAGGAAGATAAATCTTCGGTGAGTTACCATGCTTAAGTATTTAAAGAGTTAGTTTAAAGCAATAGATACACTGTTGGATAGTTAGAAGAATAACTATCTGAAAATACAAGGCCTTTAGAGAGTTTGAAAGATAGCTGGTTGAATGATCGGAGAGTTGAGTCACTAACTTTTTGGAAGATCAAGGAAATTGGAAAGTTAGGAAAGCTAACTATTAGAAATTTAAGTCATTCAATTTCCCACGTGCAGAAATACAGACAGAAGCTTAAAGAGATTTTCAGAGAATTCAAAAGTTAACTATCCGAAAAAAATGAAGTTTTGGAAGGTTACAAATTTAATTATCCGAAACTTAAGTCATCCTAATATGCACATGCAGAAATAAGAAGATAGCAGTCAGAAACTTAAAAGAAGAAAATCGGAGAGTTGTTGTAGCTAACTATCTGATAGTTAAGAACATTTCAGTGAGTTATAGTTACAAGTATTGTTCGTGTTTTCCCATCACTACACTAGAAAAACTTGGATTTGTTACTTCTATTTTTACTTAGTTAATTTATCTTTATGCCTATTCTTTCTTTTAGAAGTAAACAAACAACCTTTAATACAATTTAGATATTAATTCCAATTTGTACTTTAATTGCAAGTGCACAGTGTCTATTGTAGCAGTGTGCAAGTACAGGTCGATCCCATAGGGAATTGCTGACGAACTTAAGAAATGTTTGATTGTGAACAATTCAAATTTATATTCAATAAGCACTCCGTTGAGTTACAGTTAACTCAACAGACTAAGTTCGTTGAGTTATCCATAACTCAACGGACTATCCTCGTGGACTTAAGTTAACTCCATGAGCCTGTCTCTTCTTTATAATACTGCTAATTACAAAGGAATTCGGCCAACCATTGGGCGATTCCACAGATTGTAAATAACATCAATTAAGCTTTTTAATGCTAGTTAACATTGGATTTATCATTATGCAATACTAACATTCAGATGATTTAAATAGTAACCATTAAAATCTTTAAGTGTTTTGTACGAACCAATTTCAGTAAACTGTAAAATTAAAACTAACATAAAACAATCATAAAATTGATACAGATAACATTAATCATGATACACCACCAACAATACAACACTCAAATACAACATACAAACAAAGATAAATTGTTTTTGGTATTTTTGTTTTGATGTGATGGGCGAAAGGTGAAATGTAAAGTAATTTCACTTGATAGTAAATACTTCCGACACTACTTGCAACGCGATTACACCACTGAAAATTGAACCACTTACAATTCTGTCTCCTCTCCCTATAGAATCGCGAGTCCAGAATTGCAAGATGATCTCCTCTTCAGCATACAGGCATCAGCCCGAAGCCAAGGTTAAAAGCTTTACGATCTCCTGAAATATGAGTCGGCGCTTGATGAAAATGTCTTCCCTTCTCGCGACGCGATCACTCCTCACAGTGGTTGTCAGGCATTGTGTTTGGCTTGGAATCGACCCAACATCAGGCAAGTATCCTCACAGACTTTCGATGATTGGTGATTATGGTGGTGATACGATGGTTGGTGTGATACTTCAGAGAATCGTCGATATTGTCTGCAGAAAGCTTGGTGCTCCTCCTCTGTATACACTGGCCGTCCTTCGATCACACTCTTTCTTTTTTTTCTTCTTTTCTTTTATATTTCTTCAATGGTAACTACTTCTGCTTGAATGGTCGGTTGGATTTCCTTCCTTCAGATCAACGGCGATGATTTCTTTCTCCCTGCACGATTGAATTCCGACGTGATACGTGCAAACATGGTTCTTCCATCCAACTGTCTATTCCTACAACCGCTATAGTGGCATATTAGAAAATATATAGTCCGTGGAGTTACAGATAACTCAACGGACTTCCTTCGTTGATTTAACTATAAAACACGTGCAAAAATAACAACTTAAGTTTATAACGCTAACCTAACGCGTTGCCTTAGTGTATTTTCATGTAACTCAACGCGTGCAGTTATACTAACTTAACAAGTTATAACGTAAGTAAATCTACCAGCTCTCAACACGTGCCAGCAGCAGTTTAAATATAAAATAACATTCCGGAGAGTTACAGGTATAACTATCTGATGCTCAGATGCATTTTCGAATACTTAAGAATTTCACAGCCTGCAATTTACCAACGGTTCATAAATATACTAAATTAACATTAATTCCCCAAAATTAAGCAGATTATTCAATTAAAGCATATAACAGTGCAATTATACATAATGGCTTAATTCTCATATGATAAGCTAAATATTATGCAATTAACCACCATTTAACCGTTAATAATATGCACTTTTTCATTCTAAACAAGTATCCAAACTTAAGACACGTCATGTGTATAACTTAAATCTCACGTGACAAAAGGACTTATGTGGATTCTTGGTGAGTTACGAACATCCTTTGGAAAGTTACACTGCTAACTATTCGAAAGTCTAAGAAAATCGGAAGGTTATCTTGAAACACCTTTCCAAACGGTAACTTACCATATTTAGACCTGTAAACTCAACAAGTATAGTAGAATAAATCTGTTGAAGAGAAAATATGATCGTTGGACTTACAAGCATAAATACAAATAGATCATTCAATATTTAGGAGAGCTAAAAAGTGAGATTACATAGACAATCACATACAGAGAAATAATATATATTTTAGATCAACTACTATTATAGAAGATAGCTCAATTCAGATTAATTGCTACAAACAATCGATTGAAAGCTAGATATACAAGAAGATTCTTAAAGCTCTCTAAGTGCTGAAAGTCTGATCCAAGAAGGATCATTTGGTTTGTGGCTTCAACTTTAAAGCTTCATTCAAGTTGTTGGTTTGAGTTTCGACTTGAAAACTTAAGAGGTTGGTTTTCTAAAGTTTATACTTGAAAACTTCTGAGTGTTGGTTAGAGCTACAACTTGAAAGCTCAAGGGGTTGGATCTTACTTCGACTTGAAAGTAAGTGTTTGTAAGTGTTGAAACACTTAGTGAAGCCCAAGTGATCTGTAGAATCGAATGACTACACAAGAGGGGGTGAATTGTGTTTTTCAACATTTTTGATTATAATTGAAACTTCAAAGATAAAAACAAGTAGAGACACTATTTTATCAAATAATTTTATACAAGATTTCAATTACAATATACAATTCAATTTTCCTCTGAAATTGTAGATGCAATTATATAACGATACCATGTTTCATCTAATCAATTTCATAACTACAAACAAAGAAAACTAATTTGCAGAATTTAAAATATTTCTCCCTATTTGAAATTTTCCTTCTTCTTTTTCTTCTACAATTCTTTAGTGACAAATATCTGACTTTCTCTACTTCATTGAATTTTCTTTCTTCTTCTTCAAATCTTTAGTGACAAATATCTAACTTTCTTTGCTTCATTGAATTTGCTTCTATTTGAGAGCTTTTCCCTGAAGAGGTGTTTTTGATCCCTAAGAAGATATTTCTTTTGGTGTGCAATGATAATTGATCAACGAGAATTCTATACCATTTATATTGTATATTCACTTCATGCATATCCTCCACGCTTAATCACTATCAGTTTTCCACTCTTCATGTCTTTTGTCTTTTCTTCATTGAAATACACACATTCTGTCCCATGTTTTCTTTTTGAATTTTCTTTAATCATCAATCCTAGATCTTTGAAAAATTTCTTATAAAATAAACTTTCTCGTCCAAAATTTTTCATTAAATGTAATAATAAGTCATTGTGTTAATGTTAACTAAACGAGTAATACAAGTAGATTTATAACTTAACGTATCTAACTCAACGAGTTCATCATGTGCCAAATCACGTGATAAGTATTGTAGCTAACTCAACAAACTAAGTCCGTGGTGTTATACTAACTCAACGAATGTTGAGTATTTTGTTTTGATGATGTGTGTTGAAGGAAAATAATCATATTTGCTCAATTATTATTGTTTGTAAAAGTAAATTAAGAACATCAATTAATACAGAAAAAGTTTATTGATATAAATACTTGTCTGTAATGAATATGA
Source organism: Cymodocea nodosa (assembly GCA_036874045.1). Classification (NCBI taxonomy): domain Eukaryota; kingdom Viridiplantae; phylum Streptophyta; class Magnoliopsida; order Alismatales; family Cymodoceaceae; genus Cymodocea; species Cymodocea nodosa. The sequence goes on along the minus strand of CM072342.1, from coordinate 12,503,115 downwards.
AATTATACTGTTAAATAACTAGTCGTTTCATTGCATTAATTTCTCATTTAACTAAACATTAAGTTAACGTGTGTTTTTATTGCAAAACATGATATGTTTTAAAGTTATATTTTCTGTATCATGAATAGTGCACGCATAGACAACTCGTTAAGTTAGAGTTTTATTCGTATAAAGGTCACGTGAGAACTCATTAAGTTAGAGGCTTAAAAGTTAAAATGGGTCACGTGAGAACTCGTTAAGTTAGTGAGTAAAAGTATAGACGAACTCGTTAAGTTAGTGTTATACATGTGGTGAAATTAAAGGTTACGAATGTTATATTGTATCACATGAGGTGCACATGTTTAACTCGTTAAGTTAACATAACTAAACGCGTTATGTTGCTATATTGAATACTAAGGCAACGCATTAGGTTAACGTTATAAACCTAAGTTGTTATTTTTGCATGTGGTAAAATTCTTATTATAAAAATATTTGTTTATTATTGAATCGATGAGTTAAAGTTTTTTAGAGACTTACAATCGTAACTATCTGAAAGGTAACTTAAGTCATGTTTTTAGGTCACGACACGTGTCTCACTAGTTTTATGGTAAAAAGAGATTTTCGGAGACTTACAACTGTAACTATTCGAAACTTAAATTGTTTTCGGTGAGTTAGCATTTAACCTTTCGAAAGAAAGGTGAAGTTGGTTCATTGAGTTATTTGTAACACCACAGACGCAGTTCATTGAGTTAGCTACAATACTTGTCATGTGAGTTGGCACATGAGGAACTCGTTAAGTTAGAAATGTTAAGTTATATATCTACTTGTGTTACTCGTTTAGTTAACATTAAAGTAATGACTTCTTATTACACTTGATGAAAATTTTGGACGAGAAAGTTTATTTTGCAGGAAATTTTTCAGAGATCTAGGATTGATGATTAAAGAAAATTTGAAATGTAAACGTGGGTCAAAATGTGTGTATTTCGATGAAGGAAAAAGAAAAGACGTGAAGAAGTGGAAGACTAATAGGGATTAAATGTGGAGGATATGCATGAAAAACAAATTCAGTATAAAAGGCATAGAATTCTCGTTCATTAGTTATCCTTGCACATCAAACGAAAAATCTTTTCAAAGATCAAAAACACCTTTTCAGGAAAAACTCTTAAATGGAAGAAAATTTAGTGAAGCAGAAACAAGTAAGATTTATGTCACTAAAGATCTAAAGTACCAAGAGAAAGCAAATTCAGTGAAGCAAAGAAAGACAAGATATTCGTCATTGAAGAATTACTGAAGAAGAAAAAGAAGAAGAAGAAAGATCTAAAACAAGGAGAAATATTTTAAATTTCGTAAATTAGTTTTCTTTATTTGTAGTTTTGAAATTGTATAGATGAAACATGGTATCGATATATAATTGCATCTACAATTTTTGAGGAGAATTGAATTGTACTTTGTAATTGAAACCTTGAATAAAAATGATTTTATGAAAAATAGTGTCTCGACTTGTTTTTAATTTTGAAGTTTCAATTATAATCGAAAATATTGAAAAACACAATTCACCCCCCTCTTGTGTAGCCATATTGTTCGAGGTTTATATGTTATGAAATTAACACACAACCGAGTTTTAATATTTATAACTGCAAGTGCACGGAGTCAATTATAGAAAGCATGCAAGAACGGGTTGAATCCATAGGGACCAGCAATTAAACATAAAATTCACTAGAGTTTATAGATATGCCTTGTGTAAATGCATTCTCATCACATGTTTGCCTTAATAATCATGTATATGTTAAGAATGACTTCATATAGAGTTGAATCAGTAATGAGAAACCTCACTCATGTCCCTCTCTATCCATCACTTAAGAGAAAGCATCACACAATAATTATTACACTACAAAAATAGAAAAGAAAATTACACTACATCAAACTACTAATTCTACTACAAAACTAGCATACATGGACTTATAACCATACATCTAAATCCATGTATGCTCTAATCTACTAAGTATAAGCTATATACAATCCAAATCAAGTAAATCAAAAGGTTAGAGTTAAGTAAAAAATGTCTAAACTATGTTAGAGTTAGAGGAACAAACATTTGAGAAGAATCCATACAAGGAAACATAAAATCAAACACATAAAGGGCACAAAACTCAAACTAAACTTAGAATTGAAAAACATTGATATAACAACAAGAATTCAACATTACAATAAAGGGAAATACATGGAAAACATGGAATGAACACATAACAACCGTACAACATCAAAACAGGAAATACAAACAACTTCATCTCAACTCATAGTCCATCTCCTCACCTTAAGCCCACATCTCCAATGGTCTTTCCACAAGGGACGTCAACTCCTTGCTTCAGCCACCAAAGATGTCTACCTTATCCACCAATTCTCCACGCCTAATGTAGCTTGTTCCTTCCACGGATTGGAGGTCCAATGCCAAAAGGAATGCAGCAACATGTAGAACAAGGGAGTGCACTCTTGAAGATACTTCACTATACCTCTACTTGTCTCCCCAATGCTCCTCTCCTCCACGGATTTAACACCTCAAGGAGTAATTGCAGCAGCAATTCAACCTCCCTAATGGTGAAGAATGCCGGAGGAAGAAGTGGAGAGAACAAGGAAAGGGAGAGACCTACCTCCAAGAGCCGTTTGGAAGAGAAAACACCAAGAGTGGAGCTCCTTCACCTCCTTGCTTGGAGCACCAAGGGGGATTCCGAATTTTGGAGTTGGAGAGGGATGAAAACTTGTGAGATACAAGGCCTATTTATAGAGATTTTTGATCATCCAAGAGTTGATGATCCCAAAGCTTGATCCAAGGGCCAACATTCACCTATAACAAATTCCATTTAACTCATGCATGTAATGTTAGTAATACATGCCAAAAATAACTCTAGTTATGAACTTGAAATATATTTATTTCTAAGGTATGTAACATTCATTTTAACATGTTTACAAATGTGAAATGTAATTTCATTCATGAATGAATCAATTAATAACATGTATTTAAAATTATTCATAACCAATGTCACATTTTTAATGTCCACAAGTTCATAACCATAATGTGTAAAATATATGTGGCCATATCAAATTATTTCAATACCTTGATGACCTTTAAAATCTCTTTCTTGGCCTAAGAATTATTAAAACATACATTCAAGTATATGAACATCTAGTATGTTTCGTGAAAATTGCATTAAAGGGGTGCATTTGTGCACATATTCATGCAATGTCATAAAAATGTGATTAACATGTATTTTCTTGTATAAGTGCATATAACTTGAGTTTCAAGACATAGAATGCATGAATTATCATATAAAAATCTACACAAATATCATCTATACACATACGATCCTACAAGTGGTATAAGAGCTTTGTTCATAATCCTTGATATTAAATCGATACCAACTTAGTTAATATCAAAGCTTATTCTACCTTCCTTGTTTTTAAACATAAATTAATATTTGAGCATACTCTTAACTTTCTTGATTTAACGCTTGTTTAGAATGAAAAAGTGCATAATATTAAGGGTTAAATGATGGTTAATTGCATAATATTTAGCTTATCATATGAGAATTAAGCCATTATGTTATAATTGCACTGTTATATGCTTTAATGAAGGAATCTGCATCATTTCAAGAAATTAATGTTAATTAAGTACATTTTCGAACTGTTGGTAAGTTACAGGTTTTTAATTTTGAAGTATTCGAATTTTCTGTTATTTCGAAGAGTTATATTTAAAGTATCGGACAGTTATGTTTTAAATGCTAAGAGAATATTTAGGTACACAATAACAACTTGTTGAGTTATAGGCTTAAAGATGTAAAAGGTACACAGTAACAACTTGTAGAGTTAGTGAGTAAAAATCGTAAGTTGTATATCTCAACTCGTTAAATTAGAATTATGCATGTGTTGAATTTAAATGCTTTAGTATATCACGTGAGATGCACATATTTAACTCGTTAAGTTAGTATAACTATACGCGTTGAGTTACATGAATATATACTAAGGTAACGCGTTATGTTAGCAGCTTATTTCTTTATTGCACGTGTTTTATGGTTAAATCAACGAAGTAAGTCTGTTGAGTTATCTGTAACTCCACGGACCATATATTTTCTAATATGCCACTATTGTAGTTGCAGAAATAGGACATTCGAAGGTAAACCACGATTACATGTATCACGTAGGAATTCACTTGTGTAAGGAAGAAGAAATCACCATCGTTGATATGAATGAATGAAATCCAACCGATCATTTAAGCAGGAGCAGTTACTACTGTAAGAAATATAAAAGACGAAGAAAAAGTGGTGTGTAGGTGTGTGGAGGACCGCGCTAACAACAAGCAATGTCGAAAGTTCCCTAAAGCTCTACACCACCACCAAAATCACTAACCATTGAAGGTCTGTGAGGATACTTTCCTGATATCAGGTCGATTCTGAACCAAACATGGTGCCTGACAATCATTGTGAGGAGTGATCGCATCGTGGGAAGGGAAGCCATTTTCACCAAGTACCAACTCATATCTCAGGAGATCGTAAAGCTTCTAGCCTTGGTTTCGGGTTGATGCTAGTATGCTGAATAGAAGATCACCTTACAATTTTGGACTCACGATTCTATAGGGAGAGGAGGTAGGATTGTAAGTGATTAAGTTTTTAATGGTGTAATCGCATCGCAAGTAGTGACAAAAGTATTTACTATCGATAGAGATTTTTACATTTCACCTTTCATTCATCTTCAAGAACATATCAAAACAAAAATACCAAAAACAACAAATTATCTGTGTTTACATTTAGTTTTTAAGTATTGTATTGTTTGTTTTGTATCATGATTAATATTACCATTGTTAGTATTGTGAGTGTTTTATGTTTGTTTGATTTAGAAAATAGAAAATAGTTTTACAGTTTACTGAAATTGATTCGTTCCAGATACTTAAAGATTTTAATGGTTATTGTTTGAAATATCTGAATGTTAGTGTTGCTTAATGATAAATTTAATATTACCTAGCATTAAAGAGCTTAATTGATGATATTTACAATCTGTGGAACCGCTTAATGGTTGGCCGAATTCCTTTGTAAATAGTAGTATTTAACTGGAAAGATAGGCTCGTGGAGTTAACTTAAGTCCATGAGGTTAGTCCGTTGAGTTAGCCATAACTCCCCGAACTAGGTTCGTTGTGTTAACTATAACACAATGGAGTGCTTATTGAAAACATATACTCCAATATAAAAACTGGAACAGTACACAATTCTTACTCAATCTCTGTGGGATCGACCAGTACTTGCACACAAATACAATATACACTATGCACTTGTAGTTAAAATGCAAATTAGAATTAATATCTAATTTGTGTGAAAGGTTGTTAGTTTACTTCTAAAAGTAATTATTGATAAAGACAAATTAAATAAGTAAAATAGAAGTTAACAAAACCCCTAACAAGTCTTTTGGCGCCGTTGCCGAGGATTGAGAATCTAAGCAACTGTGAGTGCTGTTTTGTTTTAATAGCAAGAGGAGTGTTGTGTGTTTTCTTCTATAATTGAGAATATGGCATATGCTTATGCTCAAAGATTTCTGAAACCTATAGTTAGCATATGTGAATTTTGTAATTTGGAAGGTCACGACATCTTTAATTGTTTGAAATTAAGACGGTTGTAGATGGTTAGATCACATGAACAACAAATGAATTATCTTTAATATAATAGAGTTGAGTATGAGAATTCTATAGTTTACCCAATTGATGGTCAATGTAGAATGTGTAATATGTTGAGAGACAAGGAAGTTTGGGATAGGTATGATAGACTGGAGCATAGCTTAGAGCAAAACATGGACAAACTAGAACAATATATGTGGTAGCAATAAGAAGTCAACCAATTAAACTATAGAGAAGAATATTTAGAACCTAAACTTGATATCATTTACGAAACTGAAAGAACCATAATGAAAATTGATAAAAAAATGAATGTAATGAGATTAGATGATCTGGAAAGAAAACTAAAAGCATTGGACGAATTTACAATGAAATTACAAGTTATGCAACAGGAAAACACAAATGAATCATTTAATGTTATAGATCTACATAATTTGCAAGACATACAAACAAAAGAAAATACCAATGCAATAGAATTTAAAGAATGCAATTTAAAACTAAAAATAGTTGAATATCATAATCACAAAAATGATGTACAAGCACATCATGAAAGTAACGAAAATCTAGAAGATGTATGTCTAACATTAAGATCTAGAATTGATATACACCAAGAATTCGAAAAGAAAGTATCACCCTTCACTCTCTTCACAAAGGTCCCAACCTTGTGAAGGTATACTCACAACACCCTTGTGAGTTAGGTTTGAAAACAAACTAGAAAACAGTTTAAAAACTAGGAGTCACAGACTCAAGATGAAAAAGACACACAACACGAGGTCAACTCCCAAGAAGAATTGATTTTTGAAGCTTTGAAGAGAATTCTTGATTTATCTACAGCTTATGATCTTCTAGACTTTGTTGCAAACGAATCTTTAGGATGTTTGTAGAAATGTTAAGCAGACAATTTCTCCCTTTCGAGTGTTGAAAAATTTTGTATGTGTATGTTTTAGTTTTCTGCAAATCCTTTTTATTTTTCCTTTGATATTTGCATAAGTGGAAAGAATTCTGAAAAGGTTAGATGCCTTAAGCAATCTTCAATCATAATAAAGTCGAGATCTGCAATCAAAAGATATCTTGCCACAAAGATTAGTCAATTAATAATAGTTGTAGTTCTGTAAAAATAAAATCTTTGGAAGCTTTTAGAAAATTGGAGACTTAAACAGATAATCTACAAAAACTCAAAATCATTTCGGATAGATAAAACTAACATATCGAAAGACCACTTAAGTCATGTATTAAAATTGAAACACTTGTCCTTCTGAAAAAGCATCATACAATATATAAAAATAAACTATCCGATAGAGAAGGCATGTTTTGGATACTTATAAAAGAGAACTCTCTAATCCTTAAGTCATTTCGGATAGTTACATAGGTAACCTTTCGAAAAGTCGCTCAAGTCAGAAATAATAGAAAACTCAACCATCTGAAGCTTAAAACTATTTTCGGATACTTACTGAAGGTAACTCTCCAATTCTTAAGAGTTTTCAGATAGTTACATCGTAACCTTCCGAAAAGTCACTTAAGTCAAGCGAGGAGAGACTAACACGTGTCCTTCAAAAGAAAGTAACTGAAAATACATTAAATCAGAGAAACAGCTAACTATCCGGAAAGAAAAACCTTAACTATCCGAAATAGAAGGGATTTTGGATACATACCATAAAAGTCATATCCAGACATAAAAAGACTTAACTCACTGAAAATAAATACCTTTCGGATAGTTACTGATATAACTATCCGAAAAGCCAGGAGAGAAGCTCAACCATCCGATTTGTCCTGTTTTGTTTGGTGACTTATAAATTAACTCTTTGATTAATACATTGCAAACAAAATAACCTGCCAAATTCTAATTTAAAAAACTTTGAGTACAAAGCAGTTAGCTAAGATTCATTGGAATAAAAAGACAGCCAAAATATGGTAGAATTAATTAAACCACACGTTTTTCATCATCAAAATTAATTGATAAATAATTGAACTAACATATATAATTTAATAACCATATAATTTTCTTTCAGATTACATTATCATCTATTAGATTACTATAACCATATAAATATCATCTCCCTTTATAATATATGCAATTAAAATCATAATCATCTTCTTTTATAACATTTCTCCCCCTTTTTGTCATTAATCAAAAAAATGATTACACAGTATATATAGTAGGAGACATATTTACAACAATCTTTTCTGTAAACAATAATAAGAATTGTAAACATTTACAGAAAAATGTATTGTTCAATGAATCAAACAATGAATACAAATATTACATTTTGTATTGAGATACAAGCAAACAGACAGTTATCTATTCCTCCTAAGTATATCACTTATACCATTATATATTTTATCTCCTAGATGCCTAATATCATTTTTGATGTTGTTAAGCACATCATCTAGGTCAGGAGGTAGTTGGGGTTGCTGTTTTGCTAGAACTAAATAACTTGGTTGTTGTGGTGGAATCTGTTCTGTACATTCTGTTGGTTGTTGTTGGTGAGGTTGATGCATTGCCTGGAATCGTTGCAAATCTTTTACACTAAAAGCTCTCATGCCTTTACTTTCAGAGGGCCAGTCAGATAAATTCAATTGGCTTGCAAGGAGTCTATATACAACATTACCAAAAAATAACTTTGAACTCATATGCTATAGTTGAGAAGTAAAAACATCAAACCAATTGATTTGAATTCTATTTAGCAGACCATAAGTTGCATATAAACAACTTCTGCTGACTTCCATATTGTGTTCAACTCTTTGAAATAAATTGGCATGCAATATATTTGCAATAAACATTGCCTTTGCATTCAGATTTTCCATTAATCTCATTTCAGTATATACATCTGGAATTTTTGATAAAGACTGAATGTTCCATTCCAGTTGTCTAATCATGTTAAATCTGTTTGTAACAACACCTTCATTCTTTAATCTCAAAACTTCAAAAATTAATTCAGGAGACAATATTAACTCCTGTTTATTTATTTAAGTTTTCAGTATATTTTTATTCTTGACCAAATTGCTATAAAAAGCTGTAATAAGCTCTTTGTATTGCTTCCATTTCGTTCCAATTGGCAAGAATTGAATGATGCCTTGATACTCAAATAGATCTCTTATTTCCATCAAATTTCTGAATTTTATTGGTCGAGTATGTAGAATCTGACATGTAATTAGATTATTGTATTTATGCATTGCTTCCTTAGATCTAAAATAAATTGAATTACCTTGAATTTGTAATACTGAACACAAAGAAGGTGATACCTAAAGCCTTGATTTAGAGTTTAATTCATCTTCAGGAACCTCTTCTTCAAAATGATTGTCATGTTATTCCTCTATGAAAATATCTTCTTGAAACTGCATATGTAAACTTGATTCTTTAGCTTCAACACTATAAGGAACATCTTCAATATGCTCAACATTCATTTGTTTAATCTCTATAGAACGATTAGAGTTCAATTTTTCCACTAATTCTGCAGCCGGTGTATCTGTCTATAATTGTTCATTTTGTTCAACAGATATTTCCATCGATACATGTTGTGAATTCTTAGACTCTACTTCTATAGATTCTGAAGAAAGCTAGTTGACATTAAGCTCTTTTGGAGTCTTAACTTTTTCAATATTTGCTACTCCAAACAATTCATCCTGTGAACTAGTTACTGGCTCAACATTGTCAATTATATTTGCAATAACTTGTTCAATGTCAGTTGCCTGATGCTTTGATTTTTCAATTTTTGCATGATCAGGACTTGTACTAAAAGAAAAACTTGAGCTCATATTTGACTTGGATTTCTTCTAAGGTTTTCTAGCTAGAGAAAATAAAGTCTCATTATCTTCATCAGTTTCAGTATGCTCGGAATTGATGAGTTTATCAAATGCACTATAAGGAACAATGTCTAGACATACATTGTCCTTTGGAAATAAATGCTCATCCGATTTTCCTTTTCTAGCAGACTTTGTTTCCTTAGACATAATTTTTCTGATTTTTCTTCTTCTATAACAAGTCAATCTCTCTTCTTCAAGTATTGCTATTTTCTTCTGAAATTGTTCCATAAAAGTTTTTTGCTTTAATTCTTCTAAGGCACTTTCTATTGCTACGGCCTTTCGAAATCCTTCAACTTTTCATTTATCTACATCAATATTTGATTCTACTTCTTTTGAATACAACAGAGTAGGTATAGCAGATTCATGTTCTTCCTCAAAAGGATGTAGTCGTGTACCACTTAGAGGAGTTTGAGGAATTCTATTTGATGAACCTACATCTTTTTCCATATATTATGCATGCTGTTCGAGAAATGCAATCTCAGCACATTTCATTCGATATTCTCTATCAAACTTGCTTTGAATACCCACGTATGTAATACTAGCATTAGTGTTATGAAGCTTTAATCTAACTTCATTCAGTATACCTTAAGGAAAGAAGTATTCACTGTAAATTTGTGCTAACCTTTTGTCCACTTGAAGTATTTTCTTAAACCAAGTGTGTACAACTTCATCAGTATCTATTTCTTTTCCTTTTTCATCTCCTTTGCTTTTGCCTTTTCCTCTACCACGACCATTGTAGAACTTGGAGACTATCGTCGTAGGTTGTAACAGCAACAAGCGAGAAAGATTTTCAGACAAAGTTTATGAATAACCTAAGTGCTTGTGTAATAAGTGTTTAAATAGGGTTTTAGGTGGATAACACAACATGTAGAGAAGTCGGGTTTGGATTTAAAAGAATATTGAATAAAGTTTATTCAATCAATGTACCTGAAATATTCAAGTATAACTTGTTAAGTTTACTAACCTAACAAGTAAAATGCTGTCTAGAGGTAGTTTTACACGTTACCTTATATAACATAACGTTCAGCTAGTATACTTTACCAAAAACAAACAAGTTTCGGATGGTTTCTACTGAAACCTTCCAAAGGCAACACACATGCTACAGTTAACATTATCTTGAGAACATTGTAAACTATTCTAACATTCTCTTCTTATGAATCTAAAATAGTTTGTTTGTCTTTTTAAATTGTTTCATCAAGATCTTAAGGGAACTGAACTCAGATTAACCAAGATTTGTATTCTGAATTATACTAATATGTTTTGGACATTGTTAATCCTCCCCCTACAAATATACTTCATATATATTCAATAACATACAAAATATACTTGTATAACAATAGATGTTAAGTATAACTATACTTTAAATTTCCTTTTGAGAAACTTTTGTTATCTTGAATTCATCAAAAAATGATTTCCAAAATCAATTTTTACTGTATATGAATCAAATCACAACTTTGAACCCAATATGATTAATTCAAGGAGAATAAAAGAATGTATCTCAAATAAACGTTTTCAAATGTACTAATTTTGATTCAATAAATAAGTAGTCATATTGGTAGAAACTATATTCGATTCAAAGATATCTGTAGTTCATGAAATAACTTTTTCTTTTCAAAATAGTAAATATTGATAATTTTCTTTAAAAGTTAGTTTGAAAAGCTTGAATCATACAAGAACTTTCTAATGTACCCGTGTAATGAGCTTTCAGTCAACAATCCTAGATCTGATCAGGACCTTAGGTTGCTAGATTTAAAGAATCCTATCAAGACAACAATCCTTACATACCTATCTGTTAAAGTACAAAAGGCTCGTGATCAAACTGATTAATAAACTCTCAAAGATTTTCACTTTGTAAGCACTTTACATTTTAAGCATATTATATATGCATTCCATTAATACAAATGCAATAAACATAAATCTCGTACAATTTTTAATTCTATGATTTTACTGAAAATATGAATCAGTTTCAATAAGCTTATACTTTTGATTAACAGTTTAAGATGATTTACATATAAATTATTCTACAAGTTTAACCAATCAAGTCAAATTTATGCATGATCATATGCACTTTCATTGATTCAAAGAAAACGCTTAATTAAAATTTTAAGATTTTAGAGGAATTTAATGTTTTTCATTTACACTTCCACTTAAAATTTTGAAAACCATTAAACTTAACAAAATACTTAAAATCAATAAGATACTACTATAATTTTACAATACATACATAGTATCTTATGCAGTAGTTTAGATATTACTTAGATATTTATGATAAGTATATAATATCTATAAGGTAAACAACATCATCAACAATATTTATCTTTTTGTGTGGAGTTTAAGCATTTTACACATCACATAGCCTATAAATACCTAAATTTAATCTTATGTTGTAGAATGTATTTTCATCTAGAGTTTCTGTAAATATATCAGCTAATTGATTTTACTAGACACAAATCCTAATTTAATTTTTCCTTTAATTACGTTATCTCTTAGAAAATGATGTCTAGCCTCTATATGCTTTGCTCTAGAATATAATACAAGATTTTTGGAAAGATTTATTACAGAACTACTATCACAATAAATCTTAGTTGTATCATAAGATAATCCAAAGTCTTCTAAACTTTGCCTTATCCACAGAATCTGAGGGCAACACAGTGCAGCAACAATATATTCAGCTTATGTAGTTGAAAGTGCTACATAGTTTTGCTTTTTACTAAACCATGACACCAAATTATTTCCCAATAATTGACAAGTGCCACTGGTAGTCTTTCTATTAGATTTAGATCCTACGTAATCAGCATCAGTATATCCTATAAGATCTATTGAACTATCCTTAGAATAATACAGGCTGAAATTTTTAGTTCATTTTATATATTTAAATATTCTTTTAACTGCAATTGAGTATGATTCTTTAGGATTAGATTGAAATCTAGCACAAGCACACACAGCAAACATAATATCAGGTCTACTAGCAGTCAAATAAAGTAAAGAACCAATCATACTTCTATATTTTCTTTGATCAATTGATTTTCCTATGTTATCAATATCTAACTTTAAAGAAGTATTCATAGGAGTTCCTCGAATCCTTGTATCATTAAAATTAAATTTCTTAAGCATTTCATTTGCATATTTTTCCTGATTTAAAATATACCTTTATCCATTTGCTTAATTTGAAGTCCTCGAAAATATGAAAGTTCTCCTATCATACTCATTTCAAACTGACTAGTCATCTCTTCAAAAAATATTTTTATCAGTTTATCAAAGATTGCTCCAAAGATTATATCATCCACATATATTTGAATAACAATCTAATCCTTACCATCTCTCTTGATAAATAGAGTATGATCTACTTTTCCCATGATATAACCTTGTTTTATTAAAAAAGTAGATAATCTTTCATACCATGATCTAGGTACTTACTTCAAACCATATAAGGCTTTCTTCAATTTATACACAAAGTCAAGATTTTTAATATCTTCAAATCCAGGTGGTTGTTTTACATAGACTTCTTCATTAATTAAACCATTTAGAAATGCACTCTTTACATCCATTTGATATAATTTAAAATCCATATAACAAGCATTGGCCAATAATATTCTAATACTTTGTAACCTAGCCACAAGAGCAAATGTTTCATCATAATATAGTCCTTCTTCCTATGTATACCCTTGTGCAACTAATCTCACTTTGTTCCTTATAACTTGACCAGTCTCATTAGTTTTGTTTCTAAAGATCCACTTTGTACCTATTATGGACTGATTTTCTAGTGGAGAGACTAATTCCCAAACATCATTTTTGATGAATTGATTTAGTTCTTCTTGCATTACTACTATCCAATTTTCATCAGATAATACTTCTTCTATATTCCTTGTTCCACCATAAAAACAAACATACACATACTACTAAAATTTACTGAAGCTCTAGTTTTAACTCTCTCATTAATATTACCAATGACTTGAGTAATGGGATGTGATGAAGAATAACACCAATTTCTCTGATTTTCCTCAATATTCTCATTAACATCTGAAGATCCATCACTTTCATCATTAGTTTGATCATTTAAGTTCATATTTTTTATTTTCTCAGATAGATCTTCATTCTCTCTATTGATCTCTAACTCTTTTGGGAAATTGATTATATCATCATTATCAACTTTAGATTGAGATTCTCTAAAAGAATTTTCATTGAAGCTTACATGGAGGGTTTCTTCAATAGTTCTAGAAGTCTTATTATATACTCTATAGGCTTTACTTCTAGTAGAGTAACCTACAAAAATTCCTTCATCCGCTTTGGTTTGAAATTTATCCCTTTTATCCTTAGTATTAAGAATAAGACACTTGCAGCTAAATGGTTTCATATAGGAAATTTTTGGAACCCAATTAAACATAATTTCAAAAGGAGTTTTATTAATACGAGGTTTTAAATGACTTTTGTTAATAACATAACAAGCTGTATTTACTACTTCAGCCCAAAGATTTTGAGGTAACTTATGTTCATTCAACATAGTTCTGGCCATTTCTTGAAGTGATCTATTCTTTCTCTCAACAACATCATTTTGAGACAGTGCTTTTGGAAAAGAAAATCTGTGATCAATGTCATGCTCTTTACAGCAATTATCCATTTGATCATTATCACATTCCGTACCATGATCACTCCTAAGTTTTTGAACAGAGACTCTTTGTTCATTTTGAACAAAATTGCAAAACATTTTAAACTTTTCAAAAACTTCTGTCTTAGATGCTAGAAAATATACCTAAGTGTATTTAGAGAAGTCATCTACTAAAACAAATACATACCGTTTACCACCAAGACTCATGATTCGTATTAGTCCAAATAGATCTATATGTATGAGTTCTAAGACTCTCTTGCTTGAAATATCAGTTTTGGATTTAAAAGAGTTTTTGTGAAGTTTACCTAACTCACATGCATCACACATAAAGTCCTTTGAGTATTTAATCTTTGGTAAACCTCTCACTAAATATTTTCTAGATAGTTTATGTAACAGTTTTATATTTATATGCCCGATCCTTCTATGCCACAGATATGCATCACTAGTTTTAGCTAGCAAACATGAATTTAAATCAACTGCACTAGAAGGTAAAGATAAAATACATACAGAACCTTTTCTTTTAGCAATAAACTTAAGTTCATCTGTACTTTTATCAATAATTTTGCATACATTATCTTCAAACACTACATAATATCCATTCCCAGTTAGTTTTATAACACTTAGCATATTAAATCTAAGGTTTTCTACATATAGTACATTCGAAATAACACAAGTAGGAGTTATTTGAACATTGCCCATACCTATGATTTTATCCTTGCTTTTGTTTCCAAATGTTACACTTCCTTTCGTGGTATTTGTAAAATTTTTTAGTAGACTTTTCTGTCCGGTCATGTGACTTGATGCTCCACTGTCCAAGATCCATTTTGATGTTGTTTCCTCCTACAAAACAAATTAAGAAAAACTTTTTCTTGGTACCCAATGTTGTTGAGGACCAAGTTCATTAAATGCATATTTCTTCTTTTTGTTTAAAAACAGTTTAACATTATCATTTACATTCTTATTAGTTGTAAGTACTATTGATTTATCTTTAGCTTCATACTCACATATAGCATTATTTCTCTTATAATCATTTTTTTTGTTTTCAGATGTAGTATAACCAAGACTAAATTGATTTTTAGCAGATTTTAATTTATTTTGGTCATGCTCATATATTTCAATAAGTTCATACTAAGTTTTGTACTTGTATTAACATTTTCAGTACATACAAAATCTTTTTCTGCACAAGAATTTTTAGATAAAGAACATGCAAAACTAGTAATTGGTCTAATACCAATGTTTTGAATTACATGTTTAGGTTTTTGAATTTTCAGTTTACTATGATTGTTTGAAATTTTAGAAACATTAGAAACTAAATTTCCAGAACAAGAAACAATATTTTTAGAAACATTAATAGTCATGTTAGAATTACATTTAGACAAATTACATTGATTTATATTATTACTACATGATTCATCCCTTGAAGTACCTACTTTTACATATTTATTACCTTATTTCATGATAAAAGAAATTTTAGTCTTAGATTTACTTGAACTGCAACTAATAAATCCTTTATTGGCTTGAGATTCAGGATAATCAAATCCTAAGCCATATTTATATGACACCGTAGGGGTACTAGTTAGTTTGTCTAACTTAGTTTGACTTAAATTCCATTTCTCAATGGTAGAATTTAAATCTTGCTCTTTCATTTTTAATTTATCAATCTCTAACTCAAAATCATTTATATTTTTTCTCAACATTTCATTTTCAGATTCTATCTTTAATTTCTCAGCATTTGTATTATGTATTTGTTCATGCAAGACACATTCATTAAATCTAAATTTATGCAAATCTTTAGCATGATTTTCATTATCACATTTAAACTTTTCTAAAGTAGTAGACAGGAAACAATTTTCTTCTTCCATAATGGATAAAGAGTTTCTGATGTTCTTATTTTCCAGTTTACAACCTTTAAGTTTTTGTAATAATACATGATAAGCACATAATAATTCATCAAAGTTAAAATTTGATTGACTTTCAATATCAGATATTACCTCAAACTCATCTACCATGAAGCACACATGAGTAACGCCTTCTAACTCTGGTTCTCCTTCTGAATGTGAAGATTTTGATGATGATTCCTTAGATTTAGACTCTTCAGATGTGTCATCCCAAGTGACCTTCAAAGCCTTTTTCTTGTAAAACTTTTTCTAAGTTTTCTAAGCCTTCTTCTTCTGATTTGTCCTCCTATGCTTTTCATTTTTCCTCATAGGACAATCTTGAGAAAGATGTCTAGGTTTCTTGCAGTTGTAACATACATACTTTTTGGATGAAGAATTCTTGTCATTCAGTGATTTTGATGTTGAGGGGGGGTTTGTGCTTCTTGGAAAGGTTAGGAAAGGTAATCTTGGGAAATAGTTTCCCAAGATTTATGTGTTTGTGCATTTTAGAAATGTTGGGAAAGTAATTCCCAACATTTCTTGTATATAAATAACTCATTGTCCCATGATTTCTCAACCCTCCCCCTCGGTATGGTTGGGAAATCATCGAAAATAAACCCTCGCGACATCGACACTCCTTCTTCCGCACGACAGGCGAAATCGAGGAGAACACCCGCGACATCGCCGCTCGTAGCCTCGACGCTCATTCACCGCTCACAACCTTGACGCTCGCGGCCTCGATGCTCATTCACCACTCATCTCGCCAACGAGTTATTCGCCGTTCGCAATAGGCGAAATTGAGGAAAACACCCGCGACATCAACGCTCGCGGCCTCGATGCTCATTCGACGCTCATTCGTCGCTCATCTCGCCAACGAGGGAACACTTGCGATATCGCCGCTCACGACCGCGGCCTCTATTTACCTTCACGCCGACACTCGCGACACCGATGCTCATTCGTGATGCTCATCTTCAACCTTGACGTCGACGAGGAGAACACCCGCGACATCGCCACTCGCGACCTCGGCCTCTATTTTCAACCTTCACACCGACACTCGCGACACCGACGCTCATCTTTGACCTTGATGCCGATGAGGAGAACACCCACGACATCGCCGCTCGCGGCCTCGACGCTCATTTGACCCAACGACCACAGACAGTGATTTCCCCCTATACGCTATATACCAATCAGTAGATCTGTACGTATATCTTGGCATTCTTCCAGGTACGACCTGTTATATTTTTCTTGTGTATGAACTTTCTTAGGAAGTCTATGTAACCAATTACCATTAAGAAGGTTCTCATTCAGATTGTGAATTTTTAAACAGATATTTTTATCACACATTACATATGCAATTTAACAATGACGAATGGAAACATGGCAAGTATGATATTAACAGTGAAGTACTACATCATTTGTACTTTATGCCTTTAGTATACACTTAGCTCAATTTAGTACTATACACTTAGCTCAGTATATACTTAGCTCAGATTTAGTAGATTTACTATTATTAGATCTGCATTTAGTGTTTTATCAGATTTACTATTAGAGTGTTTTAGTAGATCTGAATGTGGTGTTTCACTCATTGTTAAGAGATTTATTTTTTTGATTGTGCCACTGAGCCATTTATTGATTATGATCTTTCAATCTAGTTGTGCATTTTATAACAACGATTTGAAAGTCTTTATGTTCATTTATCTTTGAGGAGGACATCTCTCCACAAAATTTGATCTAATCCTCCACAAAATTGTATCTAATCATCCGAGAAATTTCATTATAAGAATGTAGTTTGCACGTAATTGTTACATAAGTAACGTAATTATCTTCTTTTATTACACAATTAACTTTCATCATCACTAAAATTTAACATAGTACATGAAATATGACCTTCGAGAGAAGGAAATACATGAACTAGAGCACAAAACAAGATGAAATTTTTTTAGGTATATTAGCAGCAGAAATCAAAGAAGGAAATGCAAAATAACAAGATGGTAAGCTTAGAGCGAAGACATGGGTAAAGGTGATTGCTGAATATAATGCTCAAACAAATGCCAATGTTGAGAAGAAAAATGTGGAAAGTAGAATGAAAACTTGGAGGACCATCTATAAAAATTATACAAAGATTGTAAAGCAAAGTGGATGGGGGTGGGATTATATTCGTGGCCATACTGATATACCGAAGGAAATATGGGATGAATTTGTTCAGGTATATAAGTATTTTATTTTCTTACGTAGAATACATTTTCACTAAAGCTTATTACTAATAGTGGACTTTTTTAAATGTTTTATTTGCAGCAACATCTAGAATGTAAATCATGTGCAGGAAAGCCATGTCCTATATATGATGACTTATATATAGTGTTTGATGGCAATATGGCTACTGGAGTGAATAGTCAAATTCCTCAAGATGTACAAGAAATGTAAGAGAAGGGAACTGCAGAACCTGAAGACCCCATTCCTGTTTTTAGTACTCAACTGCCTCCATCAAATCCTGAATTTGAAGAAGGCACTAGAAGCCCTAGCCCTTGTAATGTGGAGCGGACATTTAGAAAGGCATGAAAAAGAGCTCGACCTCATGTAGAATCTTCTCAATCTATTGCACAGTCAATGAATGAAATAAGTGGGTTTGTGAAAAAGTTTGTGCAACAAGATGAACCATCTCATAATAAGTCTGAATTAAGAAGAGAAATAGAAGAATGCATCCCCTACTTGATGAAAATGGAAGGTCTTACTAAGGGAGAAAAACTTGTAGGGGTTAAGTTGTTAGAAATTGAGATGAAAAGAGCTATTTTCTTATCACTAGAGACTGATGAAGATCAGATTGAATGGTTGCACTACAATTTGAAGGACTAGTCACTTGGTTGTGTTATGTTTTTATATTAGTTGTCTTTAGAAGTTGTGAACATGTCTTTATATTATGTTTTCCCCAAATTTGAAAGTCATGTCTTATTTCCGAAATGCTTATTTCATTTATGAATGTTTCTATTGGTGAATGCTGATAGTTGAAAAGTGTGTCGTGGTTGAAATATTTAACAAATTATTACACGTTATGTTGATATTTGAGTGTTGAATTGTTTGGCAGGTTATTACATTATATGTTGATATTTGAGTGTTGAATTGTTTGTTGATATTTTAGTGTTGAATTGTTTGGCAGGTTATTACATTATATGTTGATATTTTAGTGTTGAATTGTTTGGCAGGTTATTACATTATATGTTGATATTTTAGTATTGATCTGTTTAGTAGGTTATTACATTGAAACACAATATTTAACTATTAAAATGTCATCTATTTGTACAGGTCATTTTACATATGGCAAACAATGTAGCACGAGATGAAAGGAGATGAAGAAGATGATGTAGGTTGCTATTGTCCATTTTGCAAACATGTGGATTAGCAGGACAATATATTACAGATGTTCCTCCAAATGCAACAGAACGTATATATAGTAGAGAAGGACAACGATATATCATGAGATTGCTAGACTTATCACTACCTCACTAAGCATATCATTGTCGAAAAATATATCGATTGAGTCAACATGTTTTTCGGGAGTTTTGTGAATTACTTAGAAGACAAAAGGTAGTAGAAGATAGTCGAGGTGTTACTATTGAGGAGAAACTAGCGATTTTTCTTGTCACAGTTGGACAAAACCAGAGATATGGAGTTACCACTAAGCGTTTTCATCGTTCCGCTTGGACAATTAGCACATATTTCAATGAGATTGTAAATGCTATCTATAGAATACAAGATTTACGTATAGTGAAACCTTCATCATCAACACATAGTAGAATTCGGAATGATGTGAATGTATTCCCATATTTTAAAGTAAGATGTGAATTTCATTTTATTCAAAGTTTAAAAAGTTGACATTGTATTACTAACATTCTATTTGATTTTTCAATGTAGGATTACATTGGTGCTATTGATGGTACACATATAAATGCAACAATTTATGGAGAAGAAAATGCAAGATATAGGAATAGGAAGGGAGCATTAACACAAAATGTTTTAGCAACTTGTAACTTTGATATGGAAATTACATATGTACTTGTAGGATGGGAAGGATCAGCTGCAGATGCAAGGATCTTACAAGATGCTATTTCTCGACCTCATGGGCTTCAAGTCCCACCTGGTATGAGTAGAATTGTGTACAGATTTAATAATTTTAGATATTAGTTTATTGAAATTACTTAATAGTATAGTACATTGTGCAGATAAGTTTTATTTGGTAGACGCAGGGTTTCCAAATCGTCCTGAATTTATTTCTCCATTTCGTAGTGTGCGATATCATTTATTAGAATATGATCAGAATCGTGCTCCAAATAATGCAATAGAGAATTTTAATTACATACACTCTCAATTAAGGAATGTAATTGAACGTACGTTTGGAGTGATCAAACATCGATTTGCTATTTTACGAGGTTATATGCCATATCCATTCCAAACACAAGTTAAAATTGTATTAGCATGTTTTCTTGTACACAATTTCATTAGAAGAGCAGATCGAGAAGACTTACTTGAAGATCTAGCAGAGGAATTAGTCGAAATAAATGTTGATACGTCTGAGGAAATTGCTGATAATGTTGTTGAAGAAAGTATAAGTTCTAGTAATATGAGTGCAGAACAAAGAAAAAGAATAGCTGATAGAAAATGAGATCATATTATGTATTCCATGTGGGAAAGGAATTGAAATGTTGTTTGTTGAATATGATGTAATGAATTATGTTTGTGATGAAAAATTTATAGCTGGATAAAATAATTATGTACTATATTATATTATACTATATTACTTAGTATAATTAATATATATTCTATTATTTAAAATATTACTTTAAAGTTGTACTATTATTTACTCCATCAAAAAATTATTACTAAAAATTATTTGAAGTATGTAAAATCTCCAAAAAATTTCATGTCATTTCTGATCATTTCATTTCCTATTTTGCACAAACATGTCAAACTTTCTTATCATTTCTTGTTATTTCTTAACCTGCACAAACACGTAAACTTTTTTATCATCTCCTATCATTTCTCAACTTTTCTAGTTCCCAATATTTCCAGTAATTCCTGTCATTTCCTTTCCTGATGGGAATCGTGCACAAACACCCCTAAGGGTTTACCATTTTTGTTCCTTTGCTGTTTCCTAGCTTTCCATGCTTTCTTGAATTTCCTAGTCAGCAAAATCAAATCCTTGTCAGAATTAGTAGATATATCAGAATCTAAATTAATTTCAAAGGCTATTTCTTTCTTTATTTTTAGTTTGTTGTGACTCAGTGATTCATTTAATTAAACTTCATAAGTAGTTAAGTTTCCTATAAGTTCATTCATGGTATAAACATTTAAATCTCGTGATTCCTTTATTGATGTTACTTTCTAAGACCATTTAGAACTTAGGGATCTGAGAATTTTCCTTACCAAATCCTTCTATTCGAAATTCTTTCCTAAGTATTTTAAAGAGTTTATAATATCAAGAAATCTGAAAAACATCTTAGAAATACTTTCATCTTCATGCATCTTAAAGAGTTCATACTTATGAATTAACATGTTTATCTTAGTCTCTTTAACTTGAGAAGTACCTTCATGTGAAACTTCTAATGCATGCTACACCTCATAAACAGATTTATATGCCGACACTTTACTGAATTGTTCATAACTCAATGCACAAAATAAAATATTTAAGCCCTTAGCAATCAGAGTTTCATTTTCTTTTTTAGTAATTGTCCATGTATTATAAGAAGAAGTCAATGGAGTATATGGTTTAGAAATCATGAACCATAACTTATGATCTTTACTTTGAAGAAAAATTGTCATCCTATATTTCCAATATTCAAAATGTATTCCATCAAATAAAGGAGGATGATTAAGATTTTGGCCTTCATACAAAGAAAAATTACCATTTCCAGTAGCCATCTTACCTTAGATTTTTCAACTTATTTGATTTTAAATAGTTTAAAACTTTAAAACAACTTGAGCCCTAAATTAAGAAAGTTAAATGAATGCTCAAATATTAATTTCTATTTAAAAAAAGGAAGGCAGAATAAGCAATGATATTAAATAAGTTGGTATCAATTTTATATCAAAGATTATTAACATAGCTCTAATACCACTTATAGGATCGTATGACTACACAAGAGGGGGTTGAATTGTGTTTTTCAACATTTTTGATTATAATTGAAACTTTAAAACTTAAAAACAAGTCGAGACACTATTTTCTTAAAATCATTTTTATTCAAGGTTTCAATTATAATATACAATTTAATTCTCCTCAGAAATTGTAGATGCAATTATATATCGATACCATGTTTCATTTATACAATTTCATAACTATAAATAGAGAAAAACTAATTTGCAGAATTTAAAATATTTCTCCCTGTTTGAGATCTTTCTTCTTCTTCTTCTCTTTTTCCTTCAGCAATTCTTCAGTGACGAATATCTAGTCTTTTTGTGCTTCACCAAATTTTCTTTCTTTTGATACTTCGAATCTTTAGTGACGTAAATCTTTCCTTTTTCTACTTCATCGAATTTTCTGATATCTAATGCTTCAAATCTTCAGTGACATAAATCTGACCTTTTCTACTTCACTGAATTTTCTTCCATCTAAGAGCTTTTCCCCGAAAGGTGTTTTTGATCCTTGAAAAGATTTTTCGTTTGGTGTGCAGGGATAACTTATAAATGAGAATTCTATGCCTTTTATACTATATCTTCATTTCATGCATATCCTCCACATTTAATCACTATCAGTCTTCCACTTCTTCACATCTTTTCTTTTTCCTTCATCGAAATACACATGTTTTGACCCATGTTTACATTTCGAATTTTCTTTAATCATCAATCCTGAATCTCTGAAAAATTTACTGCAAAATAAACTTTTTCGTCCAACATTTTTCATCAAATGTAATAATAAGTCGTTACTTTAATGTTAACTAAACGAGTAACACAAGTAGATATGTAACTTAATGTTTCTAACTTAACGAGTTCCTCATGTGCCAACTCACGTGACAAGTACTGTAGCTAACTCAATGAACTAAGTCCATGGTGTTACGCTAACTCAATGAACCATCTCTGTGGTGTTACGATAACTCAATGAACCAGTAATAAACAAATGTTTTTATAATAAGAATTTTACCACGTGCAAAAATAACAACTTAAGTTTTATAACGCTAACCTAACGCATTGCCTTAGTGTTCAATATAGCAACTCAACGCGTTTAGTTATGTTAACTTAACGAGTTAAACATGTGCACCTCAAGTGATACAATATAACATTCATAACTTATAATTTCATTACGTTTACAGCACTAACTTAACGAGTTCGTCTCTTCTTTTACTCACTAACTTAACGAGTTCTCACGTGACCTATTTTAACCTTTAAGCCTCCAACTTAATGAGTTCTCATGTGATCTCTATACAAATAACACTCTAACTTAACAAGTTGTCTAAATGTGCACTATTCATGATATAGAAGATATAACTTAAAAACATATCATGCTTTTCAATAAAAACACGTTAACTTAACGTTTAGTTAAATGAGAAATTAATGCAATGAAACAACTAGTTATTTAACTTAGTATAATTTCAAATCCGATACAGACAAGTATTTATATCAGTAAACTTTTTTTTTATTAATTGATGTACTTAATTTCCTTTCACAAGCAATAGTAATTGAGCAAATATGATTATTGTCATTCAGAACATATCATCAAAACAAAATACACAACACTTAGTATAATTTCAGATCCAATACTGACAAGTATTTATATCAGTAAACTTTTTCTATATTAATTGATGTTTTTAATTTCCTTTCACAAGCAATAGTAATTGAGCAAATATGATTACTTTCATTCAGCACACATCATCAAAACAAAATACTCAACAATCTCCCCATTATTGATGATGGCAAAACCATTTTAAATCAATTTTGAAATATATTTAACTCAACAAAGCACCTTCATTGGGTTAACTTTTAATTCAACAAACAAGTTTGTTGACTTAAGTTCACTTAAGTTTATTTCTATTGTTTATGTAAAATTTCACCTCTTAGAAATAAAACTTTCAGATGTCAACAATTACATAAGTATCATTTCTCCCCTTTTCATTATATAATTTAATAACCATATAACTTTTCTTTCAGATTATAACATTTCTCCCCCTGATACCATAATCATCTTCATTTACAACATTTCTCCCCCTTTTTGTCATTAATCAAAAATGATTACACAATATATATAGTAGGAGACATATTTTCAACAAGCCTTTCTGTAAACAAAAATAAGAATTGTAAGCCATTCAATAATTACATAAGTATATTTCAGATTTTAATAACCATATAATTATCTTTCAGATTACATTATCATCTGTCAGATTATAATAACCACTTAAATATCATCTCCCTTTATAATATGTGCAATTCACATCATAGTCATCTTCTTCTTTTGAATACATCTCTCCTCCTTTTTGTCATTAATCAAAAAGATGATATTTACAGTATATAAAGCGAGAGACATATTTACAACAAAGCTTTTTGTAAACAATAATAAGAATTGTAAACATTTATAGAAAAAAGATTGTTCAAATAATCAAACAATGAATACAAACATTACATTTTGTATTCAAATACAAGCAAACATACATTTATCTATTCCTCCTAAGTATATCACTTATAGCATTACATATTTTATCGCCTAGATGCCTAATATCATTTCTGATGTCATTAAGCACATCATTTAGGGAAGGAGGTAACTGAGGTTGCTGTTCTGCTCGATCTGAATAACTAGCTTGTTGTGGTTGAATCTATTCTTTACATTCTATTGGTTGTTGTTGTTGTTGTTGTGGTTGAGGTTGATGCATGGCTTGGAATCTTTGCAAATCTTTTACACTAAAAGCTCTCATGCCTTTAGTTTTAGAGGGCTAGTTAGATAAATTCAATTGGGTTGGAAGGAGTTTACATACAACATTACCAAAAAATAACTTTGAACTCATATGCTATAGTTGAGAAGTGAAAACATCAAACCAATTAATTTAAATTCTATTCAGCAGACCATAAGTTGCATATAGACAACTTTTGCTGACTTTCATATTGTGTCCGACTCTTTGAAATAAATTGGTATGCAAGATATTTGCAATAAACCTTGCCTCTGCATTTAGATTTTCCATTAACTTCATTTCACTATATACATTTGGAATCTTTGATAGCGAGTGAATGTCCCATTCCAGCTATTTGATCATGTCAAATCTATTTGTAACAACAACACCTTCATTTTTTTAATCCCAAAACTTTAAAAATTAATTTAGGAGATAATGTGAACTCCTATTGATTTATTTGAGTTGTCAGTATATTTGCATTCTTGACCAGATTGCTATAAAAAGCTGCAATAAGCTCTTTGTATTGCTTCCATTTCGTTCTAATTGGTAAGAATTGAATTAGGCCTTGAAACTCAAATAGATCTCTTATTTCCATCAAATTTTTGAATTTTATTGGACGAGCATGCAGAATCTGACATGTAATCAGATTATTGTATTTCTGCAATGCTTCCTCAGATGTAAACTGAATTGAATTACCTTGAATTTGTAATACTGTACACAAAGAAGGTGATACTTGAAGCCTTGATTCAAAGTTTAATTCATCTTCAAAAACCACTTTTTCAAAATGAATGTCATGTTGTTCCTCTATGAAAATATTTTCTTGAAGCTGCATATGTAAGCTTGATTCTCTAGCTTCAATATTGTAAGGAACATCTTCAATACGCTCAACATTCATCTGTTTAGTCTCTATAGAATGGTTAGAGTTCAATTTTTCTACAAATTCTACAGCCAGCGTATCTGTTTGTAATTGTTCATTTTGTTCAACAAATATCTCCATTGATACATGCTTTGAATTCTTAGACTTTGCTTCTATAGATTTTAAAGAAGGCTGATTGACATTAAGCTCTTCTGGTGTCTTAACATTTTTAATATCTGCTACTCTAGGTAATTCAGCCTGTGAACTAGTTACTGCCTCAACATTGTCAATTATATGTGCAATAACTTATTCAATGTCAGTTGCCTGATGCTTTGATTTTTTAATTTTTGCATCATTAGGACTTGTACTAATAGAAAAACTTGAGCTCATATTTGACTTGGATTTCTTCTCAAGTTTTTTAGCTAGAGAAAATAAAGTCTCATTATCTTCATCAATTTCAGTATGCTTGGAACTGATGATTTTATCGGTTGCACTATAAGGAACAATGTCTAGACATACATTGTCCTTTGGAAATAAATGCTTGTTTGGGTTTTCCCAACACTACACTAGAAAAACTTGGATTTGTTACTTCTATTTTTACTTAGTTAATTTATCTTTATGCCTATTCTTTCTTTTAGAAGTAAACAAACAACCTTTAATACAATTTAGATATTAATTCCAATTTGTACTTTAACTGCAAGTGCACAGTGTCTATTGTATTAGTGTGCAAGTACAAGTCGATCCCATAGGGAATTGCTGACGAATTTAAGAAATGTTTGATTTTGAACAATTTAAATTTATATTCAATAAGCACTCCGTTGAGTTACAGTTAACTCAATGGACTAAGTTCGTTGAGTTATGGCTAACTCAATGGACTATCCTCGTGGACTTAAGTTAACTCCACGAGCCTGTCTCTTCTTTATAATACTGTTATTTATAGAGGAATTCGGCCAACCATTGGGTGATTCCACAGATTGTAAATAACATCAATTAAGCTTTTTAATGCTAGTTAACATTGGATTTATCATTAAGCAATACTAACATTCAGATGATTCAAACAGTCACCATTAAAATCTTTAAGTTTTTTGTACGAACCAATTTCAGTAAACTGTAAAATTAAAACTAACATAAAACAATCATAAAACTGATACAGATAACATTAATCACGATACAACACAAACAATACAACACTCAAATACAACATACAAACAAAGATAAATTGTTTTTGGTATTTTTGTTTTTGATGAAATGGGCGAAAGGTGAAATGTAAAGTAATCTCACTTGACAGTAAATACTTCCGACACTACTTGCAATGCGATTACACCACTGAAAATTAAACCACTTACAATTCTGTCTCCTCTCCCTATAGAATCGCGACTCCAGAATTGCAAGATGATCTCCTCTTCAGCATACAGGCATCAACCCGAAGCCAAGGCTAAAAGCTTTACGATCTCCTAAAATATGAGTCGGCGCTTGGTGAAAATGTCTTCCCTTCCCGCGACGCGATCACTCCTCACAGTGGTTGTCAAGCATTGTGTTTGGCTCGGAATCGACCCGACATCAGGCAAGTATCCTCACAGACCTCCGATGATTGGTGATTATGGTAGTGATACGATGGTTGGTGTGATACTTCAGAGAATCATCGATACTATCTGCAGAAAGCTTAGTGTTCCTCCTCTGTATACACTGGCCGTCCATCGATCACACACCCTTCTTCTTTTTTTCTTCTTTTCTTTTATATTTCTTCAATATTTCCCTTTGTGCATACAACGGTAATTGCATTAATTCCATTTGTCGATTCTGTAAAATAAAAACAAAAATTTAGTAGAGACAAAAATTAACATAACTACTGCACACCCTCGTGGAGTTAAGGCATAACTCAACGGACTAAGTTCGTTGAGTTAAAAATTAACTCTATGATACTATTAACTTAAAATAAAAATAAAAACATATATACATACAGATAGTTGCTTCAGATATGGTGCTTCATTCAGCTGCCCTCCTAGAAGAGGTATCAATTTCATTAACCGTTCTATTGACAGGATTAGGTATAGCTTGTATTGGCAATCCTCTAGTAGGTCTAACTTCCATTGGTTCCTTCTGTCTAAGTGATATATTTTTATTTTGATTTTGATTTGCAGCATTTCCAAATATAAATTCTAGACGATTGTTTACTTGTTGGATTATCTTTGACAAACTTCGTTAAATTCTCTAAGGAAATAACAGGCATCCTCTCTTTCTAATCCATGAAAATGTGGCAATTGACTAATATAATTAGATTTCAGTTCAAACCTATCTCCCTCAAAGTTTGGCAATCAAATACATGAAGGTTCATCAATTAATTCAGGATACAGAATTTCTCCTAATGGTTTTTCTACTAGAGCAGCCATCTCTACGTTCTCTTTTAAAGAAAGGTTAGCTACACCCCAAAGAATTTCGTTAAAGTTCAGTTCAGAAAATTTTTTAGTACTCCTCTGCAATGAAAATTCCTGGATAGGTGTTCTTACTAATCGTTTAGTGCTTAGAGAACGAGTCCATGTGCTCATAAATAAATAAGAGAAGATTAATTACATACCAGTCTGAAGCTTTCCATTTTATAAATATTTGT
Source organism: Cymodocea nodosa (assembly GCA_036874045.1). Classification (NCBI taxonomy): domain Eukaryota; kingdom Viridiplantae; phylum Streptophyta; class Magnoliopsida; order Alismatales; family Cymodoceaceae; genus Cymodocea; species Cymodocea nodosa. Next base: position 12,474,868 of record CM072342.1, on the reverse strand, counting down.
TGTCGGATGAAGGTTGAATCAGCTGCTTCTCCTTCCAGTTCCTCCAACGCTTTCTCCTTTCTCTTAAAAGTGCTGGTAACTCGTAAATAACATTCTGTTTCATATATATACTACGCATCCATAAAGTGAATAAATCTCGTTGCAAGAACGTGTCTTGCAATGTGCATTGTGGTTCCTGTTTTTATGGGTACGTGTACCACTACTAATTTCAAATTTTGGTAACCGCTAAACTGACGAAGTTTCGTTTGTGGTTAAAAGAATAACCGTTCTGCTTAATCCACGAACTAACCTCGTTGAGTTACAGATTACTCAATAGAACACAGTCGGTTACTGTTGCTAACTCCACGGACTAACTTCATTGTGTTACAAATAACTCAATGGAGTGATCTTATATTATATTACTGACCTCGTGGAGTTATAGTTAACTCAACGGACTTACTTCGTTGAGTTAACACTTGGCAACTTCTAAGTTTCACTCTCGTAAGTTTGCTATTCTGTTTTTTTTTCTTTGTCATTCTGCTAATTGTAATAAAGTTAAATCTATGTCATTAATGCCTCAGTTTGATTAAAATATATTTAAATCTGAACATTATATAAAGATTTAACTTGCAGGTCATTTTATGTTATGCAGAATTTACATTTTACCTTATAACATGTAGAAATTTTTAAGCAGTTATCCTATCATTCAGCAAATTGTAAATCTATTACATATTCATAAAGTTCCACAAATTACATAATATTCAATAAATTCCATTCATTTCACATCCAAATACGTATGAAAATTGCATCTGAAAAATTATATTCATTAATATGAAACAATTACATTACAAGTACATCATACAATTTCATACAATTTTACACAAGTAGATGAACAATACAATTTAATCTCTATGCCTAAATTCATCTACTTCATTCTGGAGTTTTTCTAATTTTAGGTCTTAGCTACAGTACCCCGTTGAGTTACAGTCAACTCAACGGAATAAGCTCATTGACTAACTCAAGATTCAACGGACTCCCCGTACAAGCAAATATAATAATAAAAATATTACAGAGAATAATTTCTCTATTTTTTTACAGGTTTAACCGATACTATGCTTCGGTTAGACCTAAATATTTTTTATTTTTTTATTTTTCTTTCGATTGAACTGATACTATGTTTAAGTAAAACCAATATTTTTTTCTAAAAATTAATATACAATTTCTTTTTTGTTCCGGTCATATCGATGCTACGCTTCGGTCAGACCTAAATATTTTTTTAATTTTCCGGTCATACCGATGGATCCAGTCGGTTGAACCGCAACTATTTTTATGTTATATATATATATATATATTTTAATGTTTTTTTTGTTGTTTTCTTTATTTTTTTATTTTTTATTTTTTATTTTTAAGATAAACATATATATATAAACATAAAAACTGATTTCTTACTAAGTAAAGCTCGAGTAGTCCTCTACTCTGATTTCTTCTATAATTCCAAATGAGCTTTTTGGTGTTTTCAGAATAGGTTTAAGTCTTTGTCCATTTACTTTAAATATATTCTGATTTTTAGGATTTTCAATTTCAATAGCTCTATAAGGATAAACATTTCGAACTATGTAAGGTCCAGCCCGTCTAGATCTTAATTTTCCTAGATGGTTATGGAGTCTAGCCATATAAAGATATACTTCTTGTCCTATTTCAAAGCTTTTGGGAATAATTTTTCTATCATGCCAAAATTTAATTTTCTCTTTTTCTCTTACAGTCTTTGAATAAGCTTTATTTCTAAATTCTTCTAATTCAATTAGTTGCATTTTCCTATTTTCAGCAGCTTGATTTAAATTAGTGTTCAGAGTTTTTAATGCCCAATAAGCATTATGTTCTATTTCAACAGGTAAATGACAACTTTTTTCATATACTAGCCTAAAAGGTGACATACCTAAGCTTGTTTTATAAGCAATTCTATAAGCCCAAAGTGCATTTATCAATCTATTAGCCCAATCTGTTCTAGTAGGATATACTACTTTTTCCAAGATTAATTTAATTTGTTTGTTTGCACTTTCTACTTGTCCACTTGTTTGTGTATGATATGATGTTGCAATTTTGTGGTTTACTCCATATTTCTTCATTAAGGCTTCAAAACTTCTATTACAGAAATGAGTTCCTATATCACTGATTATAGCTTTAGGTATTCCAAATCTAGCAAATATATTTGTTCTTATAAATTGTATTACCACTTTGTTATCATTAGTTTTTGTAGAAATAGTTTGTTGTATATTTTGCAAGTTGTGCAGGTTTATAACATTATAATTTTCATTGTCCTGTTGCAAAACTTGTATTTTCATTGCATTTTTGTCTAATGCTTTTAATTTTGTTTCCAGATCATCTAATTTCATTGCATTCAATTTTTGATCAATTTTCTTTATGGTTTTTTCAGTTTCGTAAATTATATCCTGTTTAGGTTCTGAATATGCCTCCTTATAGTTTAATTGGTTGACTTCTTGTTGTTGACACACAAAGTATTCCAGTTTGTCTAGATTTTGCTCTATACTATGCTCTAGTCTGTTATAGCTATCCCAAACTTTAGTGTCTCTCATCATATTACACATTCTATACTGACCATCAGTTGGGTAAACTATAGGATTCTCAAACTTGGCTCTATTATATTGAGGATAATTCATTTGTTGTTCATGGGATCTATCAATCTGTAAATGTCTCAATTTCAAACAATCAGAAATGTCGTGTCCTTCAGAATTGAAGAATTCACATATGCTAATTAAAGGTTTCAGAAATATTTGAGCATATGCATATGCCATATTCTCAATTACAGAAGAAAACACACAACTCTGGCAATTAAAACGAAACAACTCTATCAATTACTTATATTAATTCAATTCAATTCAATTTACTTCGACTCAATTCAATTCAATTCAATTCCCCGACAACGACGCCATAAAACTTGTTTTGGTTTTCCCAGCACTACACTAGAAAAACTTGGATTTGTTACTTCTATTTTTACTTAGTTAATTTATCTTTATGCCTATTCTTTCTTTTAGAAGTAAACAAACAACCTTTAATACAATTTAGATATTAATTCCAATTTGTACTTTAACTGCAAGTGCACAGTGTCTATTGTATCAGTGTGCAAGTACAGGTCGATCCCATAGGGAATTACTGACGAATTTAATAAATGTTTGATTCTGAACAATTTAAATTTATATTCAATAAGCACTCCGTTGAGTTACATTTAACTCAACGGACTAAGTTCGTTGAGTTATGGCTAACTCAACGGACTATCCTCACGGACTTAAGTTAACTCCACGAGTCTGTCTTTTCTTTATAATACTGCTATTTACAGAGGAATTCGGCCAACCATTGGGCGATTCCACAGATTGTAAATAACATCAATTAAGCTTTTTAATGCTAGTTAACATTGGATTTATCATTAAGCAATACTAACATTTAGATGATTCAAACAGTAACCATTAAAATCTTTAAGTTTTTTGTACGAACTAATTTCAGTAAACTGTAAAATTAAAACTAACATAAAACAATCATAAAACTGATACAGATAACATTAATCATGATACAACACAAACAATACAACACTCAAATACAACATACAAACAAAGATAAATTGTTTTTGGTATTTTTGTTTTTGATGAAATGGGCGAAAGGTGAAATGTAAAGTAATCTCACTTGACAGTAAATACTTCCGACACTACTTGCAACGCGATTACACCACTGAAAATTAAACCACTTACAATTTTGTCTCCTCTCCCTATAGAATCGCAAGTCCAGAATTGCAAGATGATCTCCTCTTCAGCATACAGGCATCAACCCGAAGCCAAGGCTAAAAGCTTTACGATCTCCTGAAATATGAGTCGGCGCTTGGTGAAAATGTCTTCCCTTCCCGTGACGCGATCACTCCTCACAGTGGTTGTCAAGCACTGTGTTTGGCTTAGAATCGACCCGACATCAGGCAAGTATCCTTACAAACCTCTAATGATTGGTGATTATGGTGGTGATATGATGGTTGGTGTGATACTTTAGAGAATCGTCGATACTGTCTGCAGAAAGCTCGATGCTCCTCGTCTGTATACACTAGCCGTCCACCGATCACACACCCTTCTTCTTTTTTTCTTCTTTTCTTTTATATTTCTTTAGTAGTAACTGCTTCTACTTGAATGGTCGGTTGGATTTCCTTCCTTCAGATCAACGGCGATGATTTCTTTCTCCCTGCGCGATTGAATTCCTGCGTGATACGTGCAAATGTGGTTTTTCCTTCCAACTGTCTATTCCTGCAACCGCTACAGTGGCATTTTGGAAAATAACTATAAAATACATGCAATAAAGAAATAAGCCGCTAACCTAACGCATTACCTTAGTGTATATTCATGTAACTCAACGCGTACAGTTATGCTAACTTAACGAGTTATAACTTAAGTAAATCTACCAGATCTCGACACGTGTCAACAGCAATTTTAACATAAAATAACATTTTGGAGAGTTACAGGTATAACTATCCGATGTTCAGATGCATTTTCAGATACTTAAGAATTTCACAGCCTACAATTTACCGACAGTTCATAAATGTACTAAATTAACATTAATTCCCCAAAATTAAGCAGATTCTTCAATTAAAGCATATAACAGTGTAATTATAACATAATGGCTTAATTCTCATATGATAAGCTAAATATTATGCACTTAACCATCATTTAACCGTAATAATATGCACTTTTCATTCTAAACAATGCTCATCCAATTTTCCTTTTCCACTAGACTTTATTTCCTTAGACATAACTTTTTTGATTTTTCTTCTTCTATAACAAGTCAATCTCTCTTCTTCAAGTATTGTTGCTTTCTTCTGAAATTGTTCCATAAAAGTTTTTTGCTTTAATTCTTCTAAAGCACTTTCTATTGCTACGGCCTTTCGAAGTCCTTCAACTTTTCTTTTATCCACAACAATATTTGTTTGTTCTTCTCTTGGATATAAAGGAGTAGGAATAGCTGATTCATGTTCTTCCTCAAATGGTTGTAGTTGTGTACCACTTAGAGGGATTTGAGGAATTCTATTCGATGAACGTACACCTTTTTCCATATATTTTGCATATTGTTCCAAAAATACAATTTTGGCACACTTCATTCTATATTCTCTATCAAACGTGCTTTGAATACCCATGTATTTAATACTTTCATCAGTGTTATGAAGTTCTAATCTAACTTCATTTAGTATTCCTTCAGGAAAGAAGTAGTCACGATATATTTGAGCTAACCTTTCGTCAACGAGCAATATCTTTTTAAACCAAGTACGAGGAACATCTTCCACCTCGATTTCTTTGCCTTTTGCACTTCCTCTGCCACGCCCTTTGCTAAACTTGTAAACCATCATCGTAGGTTGTAACAGGAATAAGAGGAAAAGATTTTCAAACAAAGTTTATGAATAACCTAAGTGCCCGTGTAATAAGCATTTAAATAGGGTTTTAGGCGACTAACTCAACGTGTATAGAAGTTGAGTTTGGAATTAAAAGAATATTGAATAAAATTTATTCAATCGAGATATCCAAAAATAGTAAACATAACTCGTTGAGTTACTTAACGAGTAAAATGCTGTCTAGATGCAGTTTTACACATTACCTTACATAACATAACGTCTAATTAGTACACTTTACCAGAAACAAGTTTCAGATGCTTTCTACTGAAACCTTCCGAACAACACACAAAGTTAAAAACTTAACATATATAACATTATCTTGAGAACATTGAAAACTATTCTAATATTCTATTCTTATGAATCTAAAATAGTTTGTTTGTCTTTTAAACTTTTTCATCAAGATGTTAAGAGGACTAAACTCAGATTAACAAAGATTTATATTCTGAATTATATTAATCTGTTTTGGACATTGTTATTCCTCCCCGTACAAATATATTCAATAACATACAAAATATACTTGTATAACAATAAATGTTAAGTATAACTATACTTTAAATTTTCTTTTCAGAAACTTCCTGTTAGGAATTTTGTTTTGATGATATATGCTTTATTAAAGTTTTTAAATAAGTCTAAATAATATTCTCTAAGTATATTTCTCTAATTATAATAGTTAACAGATTATCGGAAAGTTTCATTTTTATGTCGGATAAGTTAAGTTTTTCAAAGAATTAGATTTTTGATAGTTAAACTTTTGGATAATTAAAGTTTCGTTTTTGTCGAATAGTTTATGTTAAAAACTCGTATAGTTAAGTTATCTGCACGTGTGTTTTTAATGTTTTAAGTTGTCACGTGTTTTCCATGTGCATTCGGTAATGAAAATCGAATAGTTAGATAACTGTTTGAGTTTTTATATGCATGGATAGATAAGTCTTCGAGTTTTATAAAATGACTAACAAACAGATAAGTTTGCTATGTTTAGTCACGTATTTTGCAAGTGCAAAAACTTGAAGAGTTACATATAAGTATTCGAGTTTTTACAAGACTTAAAGGATAAGTGTTTGACTAAATCGAAGACTTAGAAGATATTCTACAAGACTCCAGGAAGATAAAGTCTCGGTGAATCTACGAGTGGAGATCGTGGAAATTCAAAATGATAGTGGAGAAAGTGGAAACTCAAAAAGATAGTAATTTGGATTAAAGAAAAAATTAGTATGTGGATTATGGATTGTAGATTAAGTGGATGAACATGTTGAACGTGAAAACATAGTTCGACTACTAATAGAGAATACGAGCTACATTACAACAGAGGATCTGTTTGGGTTTAGCTTTAGGTAGCACTAGAGAACTTGTTTAGTTCACAGGTAGCATCGCTAGAAAACTTACATTTTTTAACTTTTGTTTTTACTTAGTTAATTTATCTTTGTGCTTATATCAATAATTTCTTTTTAGAAGTAAACAAACAACCTTTCACACAAATTAGATATTAATTCCAATTTGTATTTTAACTGCAAGTACATAGTGTATATTGTATTTGTGTGAAAGTACAGGTCGATCCTGCAGGGAATTGATTGAGAATTGTGTATTGTTGCATTTTTTTATTATACTTAATGTGTTCAGTAATCACTTCGTTGAGTTACAGTTAACACAACGGACTAAGTTCGTGGAGTTATGGCTAACTCAACGGACTAATCTCGTGGATTTAAGTTTACTCCACGAGCCTATCTTTCCAATTTAATACTGCTATTTACAAAGGAATTCGGCCAACCATTGGGTGGTTCCACAAATTGTAAATAATATTAATTAAGCTCTTTAATGTTAGTGAACATTAGATTTATCATTAAGCCATACTAACATCCAAATATTTCAAACATTAACCATTAAAATCATTAAGTATTTTGAACAAATTCAATTTCAATAAACTGTAAAACTATTATCTATTTTTGGAATCAAACAAACATAAAACATTCACAATACTAACAATGATAACTTTAATCATGATACAAAACAAACAATACAACACCTAAATACGAACTACAATCACAAATAAGTTGTTGTTTTTGGTATATTTGTTTTGAGATGTTCATGAAAATGGGCGAAAGGTGAAATGTAAAAATTCTCTTTCGATAGTAAATACTTCCGTCACTACATGCTACACGATTACACCACTGAAAACTTAATCACTTACAATTCTACCTCCTCTCCCTATAAAACCGTGAGTCCAGAATTGCAAGATGATCTCCTCTTCAGCATACTGGCATCAACCCGAAACCAAGGCTAGAAGCTTTACGATCTCTTGATATATGAGTTGGTGCTTGGTGAAAATGGCTTCCCTTCCCGCGACGCGATCACTTCTCACAGTCGTTGTTAGGCACCGTGTGTGGCTCGGAATCGACCTGACATCAGGAAAGTATCCTCACAGACCTTCGATGGTTGGTGATTATGGTGGTGGTGGTGATGGTTGGTGTGGAACTTTCCGACGCTGCCTGCAGATAGCTTGGTTTGTCCTCCTCCGTACACACACTGGCCACACACTCTTCTTCGTCTTTTCTCCATTTCTTTAGTGGTAACTTCTTCTCCTTAGATGATCGATTGGATTTCCTTCATTCATATCAACGATGGTGATTTCTTCTTCCATCCACAAGCGATATCCTACGTGATATGTGCAATCATTGTTTTCCTTCAAATGTCTTATTTCTGTAACCGCTACAGTGGCATATTAGAAAATAAATGGTCCGTGGAGTTACAGATAACTCAATGGTCTTACTTCGTTGATTTAACTATAAAACACGTGCAATAACGAAATAAGCTGCTAACCTAATGCGTTACCTTAGTGTGTATTCATGTAACTCAACACATACAGTTATGCTAACTTAACGAGTTAAATATGTGCATCTCACGTGATATACTAAAGCATTTAAATTTAACACGTGCATAATTCTAACTTAATGATTACAAATATTTCAAACACTTATGAACCTAACTATCCGATGCCTAGATGCATTTCGGATAGTTAACAGATAACTTACCGAAAATCCACTTAAGTCATGCATTTTAATTTCAACATGTGTAATCCAGGAAATAATAAAATATTCTTTAAGCATTTAAAATATAACTGTTCGATACATTAAACATAACTCTCCGAAATAACAGAAAATTTGGATACTTAAGAATTTCACATCCTGCAATTTATCGACAGTTCAGAAATGTATTAAATTAACATTAATTCCCTGAAATTATGTAGATTCTTTCATTAAAAGATATAACATTGCAATTATAACATAATGGCATAATTCTCATATGATAAGCTAAATATTATGCAATTAGCCATCATTTAACCGTTAATATTATGCACTTTTTCATTCTAAACACTTCCCCCATACTTAAATTTTGCTAGTCCCTTAGCAAACTAAGATCTAATTAATTGGTCTTTCTAAAGTGCTTGAATTAATTCTTCCTTTTTTGTTCTTCTTTTTAGCATAAGAACTTATATTATTATATAGATATTCTGTATGTTTCAGTAATATTTTTTAACATTATTTTCTCCTCTTCAACCTGCAAATATGCTTAGAATATATGAAAATTACATACAAAATAAATCAGCATAGGTGTTAATTATATTATCATTTGTTCTTCTTTTCATCTTCTATCATCTTAAATTTTCCAATAAGATTTCCAAAATAAATTTCAACAACATACGAATCAAAACACAATCCAATTCAATATGATTAAGACAAGTAGAATAAAGAATTGTATCTCAAATAAACAACTTCAAAAGTCTATTCTAGATTCATATTTCAATAATTTTAGATAACATAAAATATACTTGATTCAAAAGATATCTGCATTTCACAAAACATTTCTATCTTTTCAGAACAGTATATGCATATTTGTACTTTAAAAGTTAATTTGACAAGCTTGAATCATACAAGAGCTTTCTAGTGTACCCATGTATCGAGCTTTCAATCAACAATCCTAGATCTAATCAAGATCTTAGGTTGCCAGATTTAAAGAGTCATTTTTCAGGTCAACAATCCTTACATACCTATCTGCTCAAGTACAAAAGGCTCGTGATCAAACAAGTCAATAAACTCTCAAAGTTTTTTTCTCTTTTTTTTTTCTTTCACATAGTATATGTACGTATTTGTTTGGATTAAAATGTTGCATATTTTTATAGGATCTTATTGGTTAAATATATTTACATGAGATTTATTAAAGTCATATTATGCATTTATTTCATTTTTTAACCAATAAGAACCAATCCCTATTTTATACAGTTAAAAGTATGAAATTATTTCAAACATGCATCATTTATGAATTTTATGGATGACTTGATATTTTGATGTATTTATTGTTGTGAAAAGTTTATAATTCAATTGAAGATCATAGAAATTGAAGATTGGAGAAAGAAAATCAAGTGGGATTTAATCCCAATCGTTGAATCAAAGATGGATCTCCAAACTTGGAAACTCTCTTTATAAAAGAGAGTGATGCACGTCTAGGTCTTCTCTCTTGGACTTTTTTGCTTTCCACCTCCAACACCACTAGCCATCACCCCCTCTTGGAGCTCCACGTCTTGAAGCAAGGAAGGAGAACGCCGGTCATTCCACCACATCTCTTCAACTCAAATCTCATCATCTTCATTCCACAAGTCATCTCCAACGTGAAAGCTTTCATCCCACATCTTGGAGGAGGGACGTCCACCACTACAAGGGTTATCTTCTTCATTTGTGAGGTTCCACAAATCGTTTCTCCCCTTTCCCCTCTTCCTTGGCTTCAGATGTATCACTTTTTATCATGTTTCACGTAGGTAGTTATTTATGTTCTTAGTTTTCATTGTAATAGGGTAAAAGTAGAAAACAGATTCGTTGTTGTTTGTTTGTTCCTTTTTGAATCCGTGAATCTTTGTTCTTTTCATCTGAAAATCATAAAAACAGGTTCTGTTATTGATATATATTCATATATTGTTGTTTGTTGATGTTGAAATCCGGATATTACATTCTGTTATGCATGAAACAACATAGAATTCGTTGAAGGTTGTGCATGTTGTTTGCAGATTTGTAGTTTTGTTGATCTGTTATTATTCTGAGAGTTCATATGCGTTCTGGAACGATTCTGTTTAATTGAAAATTCTGAAAAAAATCTTAATCATGCTATTATAAGCCTTTTGTGATTTTGTAAAATTTCATAGCAAGCCGAGAAGATTTGTTGCCATTTTGAAGCCATAACTCTATCAAGCATAGAATTCTATCTGAGACTCTTTTGTCGTGATTGTAATGTGTTTTTTTCACAACTCAGATCGCATAAAAATTCGAATAAATATTTCATTAATATCTACATTCTGTCTATTTTGTAACGCATCTGATTTTGTAATTTTTGGTTGAGTAATTCGGGATTTATAAGGTTTTTAAGATACTATTGTTAAAGTGCAGAAGTTTCCAATTTTATGCATCATTTTCAATCCCCGAATTTTCAGTTATACCATTCGTGCGTTTTTAAGTGTGAAAATTTTTATCTAAAGTCCACATTAACAGATCTGATTGAGATTAAATTTTTAGTCTAATCTGTTGATTGGTCGATAAATTAAAAATCCGTGGACTTACCTTTCTTGTAGTCTAATCTATTTTTGGAAAGTATTTGCTTACCATATTCTTGTAATTAGAATATTAGATTATCTCCATTTCTCTGTGGTTCTACCTGTACTTGCCGATGTACTTCATTGGATGCCGTGCACTTACGGTTTATAAATTTAAAATTTCTAAAATATCCAAACATTATGTACGTATTTCATTAATACAAATGCAATAAAATACCAATCTCATATAGTATTGCTTCTATTATTTACTGAAAATATGAATCCATATCAATAAGCTCATACTTCTTGTTGTAGTTTAATAAGATTTACACATAAATCATTCTACAAGTTTAATCAGTCAAATTAAATGTACCTTTGATCATATGTGTTTCATTTAATCTAAAAATCAACATTTCAGCTCTTTCAAGACTTCAGATAATTTACTAAGTTTTAGTTAAGCATTCTGATTTCATTTTAAAATCATGAAATTGTTAAACTCATAAAATTCAGCAACAACATAAGATACTATATCTAGATTTGTATGAGTATTAAAATTTGTAGCATCTTATATAAGATTATAAATATACATTTCAGTAGTTACAGTTCTTTTAAAAATTTTGCAATTTCAATTATCGGATAGTTACAGGAAATTCATAAAAATTTTCAATTTCCACAAAACTTTGCAGTACCATTCTAATTCCTTTAGTTGACAAACTTACATAGTTGTTACTTTAATTACCTACCCCCCATATCTATTTTTTTGCATTGTCCTCAATGTAAAAGATTTGACAATAAATATAGTAATTGTAGCAAGCATGAATATTATTTCGTTGACTTAGCATCTAACTCAACGAACTTAATTCATTGAGTTAATGAATAACTCCACAAATTGAGTTTAAATCTAAATTCAGGATAAGTAATCAATTACATACCTTGTTTCGTTTGTATCTCCTTCTTTATATTCCAATTTTTGATTCTAAAAAAACTTTTCATTCACAGATAAAAGCAGAATATATAACAAAATAACATTTAATAGATATTGATAAATTAGTGTCTTGTGTGGAACCCATACTCCTATGCCTTTGGTGGCTCACAAGCAAGCCAGTTAGTTTTCTAGAACAGATACCAACAAACTGGATTGATATTTTATTTGTCTTTTTTTTAAAAAAATAAATGCAAAATACAAACAACATTAAAAGCACAGAATTATAATTTAAGAACATGATTGAAAAGTAGTAACAAATGGAATAAACGTGTCAATCCAAGCAAACTTTTTAGGCATAATTCTTCTTGTTATTAATTCTGTTTTAATGCAGTTCATGTTCCTTCTTAATTTGTAAACTTGTAGTATGTTATCAATACTAAACACAAGTGTATTACCATTAATGAAATGAAATGCAGAAAGGGATCCTTTTCGGTTCCAAGATAATGTAGCTATTATTATTTCTACATCTATTTTAATATATTCTTCTTCCCACTTCCATTCATTTATGTCTTTCATAATCCATATTTGAAATTTCATCAATTCATCCTACCATCTTATTAGACATAAAGTAGGATCATCATATTCATTATACCACATCCCTATTTGAATTTTATCATATTCTGGAGATGGTGGTTTAGCTATTTCTCTCAGTATAGGTAAAATTTCTATATAGTCATTATCATAATTATCTATGCTTATTATGTATAAATCAGATCTAAATGCAACTGATATATCTGAGACTAGATATATATATCCATCAAGTATGACATGTATGCTATTAATTAATGATTTCTGTCCTAGATATATCATAGTGTTTTCAGTCCAAGATCTATTTAGAAAATTATACACACTTAAGCATAAATCTTTATCCCAATTTCCAGTAGGTCTCTAATAATATAATTTTTTAGGAATGGTCAAATTTTTATCAAAAAATATTAAAGCTGACCCACAATTTTCAATTGGTACTTTATATCTATTAGGCATTCCTATATTCCATTCTTCTCTTGTGAGAGGATTTCTAATCAAAATATCAAGTAACAGAATTGCATACCTTGGTTTGGTTCTATATATAATTAATCCTTCATCCATCCCCATAATATGATCTATTCCTTCTAATGTATTGGGTGGAATTCCAACAGTTTCTTCCATATTCAAATATTCATAGCTAATTGAACTACGATTAAATGACTTCTATAAAAATCCATCTCTAATCTTAGTCATTTTTACAGCTTATAGTCTATGAAAATATTTTTCTCTAACACAGTCTTTAATATCCTTTGATACACAACACAATCTGCATAGATCTTTAGCTGACAAGTTACTCAATACTTCCCTTAGTGCATCTAGCGGTAATTTTATAAATTCCATTTGTTGTGATTCTGTATAACATAAACAAAAATTTAGTAGAGAAAAAAATTAACATAACTACTTCACACCCTTATGGAGTTAGGTCATAACTCAACGGATTAAGTTCATTGAGTTAAGTAATAACTCTACGATACTATTAACTATAAGTAAACTTACATTTTTTTGTTTTTTTTTATTATACATAGTTACTTCAGTTATACTACTACATTCAGCTACCCTCTCAGAGGAGGTATTAATTTCATTAACAGTTCTATTCACAAGGTTAGGTATTACTTGTATTGGCAATCCTCTAGTAGGTCTAACTTCCATTGATTCCCTGTCTAAGTGGTATGCTTTTATTTTGATTTTGAATTGCAGCATTTCCAAATACAAGATCCAAACGATTGTTTAATTGTTGGATTATCTTTTCTAATTTCTCTATTCTAGATCCTTGTTCAATTAATGCCTCATAACTTATATTCTTGTCATTTATATTTTCTCCTCCCTGGAAATTGTTGTTTCTCCAAGATAAATTCGGGTGATTTCTCCAATTAGGGTTATAAGAATTTTCGAAGTTACCTTTCTAGTTTTTAACATAAATAATATCTAGATCATTAATGTTTGCATTCTTTTCTGCTAGTTTTTGATTTAATGATAACTCTTCTATTTTCTTTGTTAATTCAGTTAATTTCACTTCAATCATAGTGCTTGAATCTATTTCATGCATTCCCCTTGGCAATATTCTTTTATCTATAATGACTTCAACCGAGTTTTCCCACTGTGTAGTTCTTTTTGCAAAGTTTTCTAAATATGCCCATGCTTCTTCACCACACAATTTTAAAAATCCATTCTGAGAAGTAGATTCTAATAAAGATTTCGTTGAAACATCTATGCCTTCATAAATTATACCTATTAATTGTGTTTTACTCATTGCATGATATGGACATTAAGTTAGTAAATCTTTAAATCTTTCAAAATATTTCCAGAATGATTCTCCCTATTTTTGGCTACACATTAATATTTCCTTTTTCTTTTTAATCATTTGATGTGTTGGATAATATTTTTCTAGAAAAAAAGAGAAAAATTCAGTCCATGTAGAAATTGAATCAGGCGACAGAGTATATAACCATCTCTTAGCTGTGTCTTTTAAAGCAAAAGAGATATATCTAAGTTTAATAGCATCTATACTCATGTTCGACATTTTCATCATTTGACAAACTTCGTTAAATTCTCTAAGGAAATAATAGGCATCCTCTCTTTCTAACCCATGAAAATGTGGCAATTGACTAATATAATTAGATTTCAGTTCAAACCTATCTCCCTCAAAGTTTGGCAATCGAATACATGAAGGTTCATCAACTAATTCAAGATATAGAATTTCCCCTAATGGTTTTTCTACTAGAGCAGCCATATCTTCGTTCTCTTTTAAAGAAAGGTTAGCTACACCTGTAAGGATTTCGTTAACGTCTAATTCAAAAAATGTTTCAGTACGCCTCTGTGTTGAATACTCCTGGGTAAGTGTTCTTACTAATCATTTAGTGCTAGGAGAACAAATCCATGTGCTCATAAACTCTTAACATAAAATAAAATAACAAAAGATTAATTACGTACCAGTCTGAAGCTTTATGTTCAGTAGATAGTTGTTGACGGATGAAGTTGAATCAGCTGCTTCTCCTTCCAGTTCCCCAACGAATTTTCTTTTCTCAAATGCTAGTAACTTGTAAACAACATTCTGTTCTATATTTATAATGCACATCCATAAAGCAAATAAATCTCGTTGCAAGAACGTGTCTTGTAACGTGTAGTATGGTTCCTATTTTTATGGGCACGTGTGCCACTTATAATTTCAAATTTTATTAACCACTAAACCCACAAAGTTTTGTTTGTGGCTTAAAGAATAACTGTTTAGCTTAAGCCACGAACTAACCTCATTGAGTTATAGTTAACTCAACGGAGTGACTTTGGTTACTATTGCTAACTACACGGACTAACTTCGTTGTGTTACAGATAACTCAACGGAGTGACCTTATATTCTATTATTGACCTCATGGAGTTAAGTTTAACTCAACGAACTTACTTCGTTGAGTTAACACTTGGCAAATTTCTAAAACTCACTCCTCGTGCTAACTTCTATGCTTTTTCTCTCCTGTATTCTGTTAACTTAAATAAAGTTAAATACATGTCATTAATGCAGCATTCTTATTAAAACTCATTTAAATCTAAACATTATATAAATATTTAACTTGCAGTTCATTTCATGTTATGCAGAATTTATATTTTACTTTGTAGCATGTAGATATTCTAAAGCATTAATCAATTATCTTTCATTTAATCCTGTCATTCAACAAATTGTAAATCTTTTAAACAATCTTGCATAATGTTCCACAAATTATATAATATTCAATATAGTTCATCCATTTCATCATTCTCAAACATGAATGAAAAATATATCTAAAAAACATATATTCATTAATATGAATAATTTACATTACAATTGATCAGATATTTTTCATACAAATATATACAAGTACAAGTAGACGAACAATACAATTTTAATCTTTTCTCCTAAGTTTATCTACTTCCTTTTGGAGTTTTTCTAATTGTTGCTCTAAGTGGTTAATCCTTTCTATAGCTCTTATAATTCCTCCAAAACGTTTAGCAATCTCTACAGCTACATAATTTTTGTATTCTTTCATTGAAATAATTCTTGATCTGATCTTTTTAGATGCCCATTTCGTGAAATCAATACAGTCCACCATCATTAGTGGAATCAGATTTCCATAAAATAATTTGTTTTTTACTGCTTTCAGCTTAGAGATGAAAATTGTAGACCAATTTATCTGAATTTTATTCACAACTACATATGTGACCCACTTGACAAATTGACTCAGTTCTATATCATGGCCTTGTCGTTGGTAGACATTCTTAATTAGAATGTTTGCTATCATGTGTGTTGTACCATTTAGCTGCTTTAGTCTATTTAATAACGACACACTAGGATTGATAGCTAAACAATCCTTTATTGCTTGCTTTGTCCACTCGACTATAGTTGTGCTTTCTAGAATTTCTAGTCCTTCATTCTTCAATCCAAGAATGTTGTGGAGAAGCTCTGGTGTTAACTGTACATCAGCTTCCTCCATGTTAGAAATTAATCTTCCTTCTCCTTCTCTTAAGTTTGCATAAAAGTAGGGCACTAGATTTTCATATATTGCATGCCCTCTTTCTTTAGAAACAAACTGCAGTAGACTTTGGAACTCAAATAAATCCTTAATTTCTTACATCTTGTCCCAATTTACTGGTCTACTATATATGATATCATAACCCCTAATTCTTGGTATTTATCATAAGCTTCCTAACTCTAAAAGTGTACTTCATCTAAAACTGTTGCTTCAGAAGGATCAAGAATATGCATTTGTTGCTCGAGAGGGGTTTGTTCTTGATCATCCTCTTCCATATGCTGAACTTGTACTTGTTGAAAATGCTCCACAAATTTTGGCATTTTTGCTTCTGCTTTTGTCTATGGTGGTGAGTCGGTAGAACTCTCCACTCTGTCTTGAATACTGTCCAAAATTTGCTGAAGAGTTCTTTGCTCTTTAGTGGAATTTGCAAAGTCATTTCTTTCCATATATACTTGTTCAGCTTCTTGTTCAGTTTTTGTTCATTCTTCTTCCTCCTAACTATCAATCTGCATTGTCACTGTTCTTTCTGATTCTGTGGCAGATTGGGATGGAGTTACGGGCAAATCAGCTTCTGCCCTAATTTCTATTTCTTCTTCTTGTACAGGCTGTAGACTAGTTTCAGCCTGTTTCTCTTCTTCTCTTTTCTTTTGCTACTACTCCTGCTCCTCCTCAGAATCGGATAGCAGGTTTACAAAAAATTGGCTCTCCTACAGAGGAGATAGTGCTTGAACTTCAACTTCTCTTACAGCAGGTCTGGCAGTAGCTTCTTGATGTTGTTCCACTTTGATTTTATATTGGGCTTTCAACTTTTCTACAGTCCTTTTTTTGTAAAGTGCATTGAACACTACTTAATTTGTTTGTTGGCACTTTCTACTTGTTTGTGGATGATATGATGTTGCAATTTTGTGGTTTACTCCATATTTCTTCATTAAGGCTTCAAAACTTCTATTACAGAAATAAATTCTTCTATCACTGATAATAGCTTTAGGTATTCCAAATCTGGTAATTATATTGGTTCTTATAAAATGTATTACCACTTTGTTGTCATTAGTTTTTGTAGTAATAGCTTCTATCCATTTAGATACATAATCCACCCCCAACAATATATAATTAAATTGATTAGATATAGGAAATGGACCCATAAAATCTATACCCCATACATCAAAGATTTCAACCTTAAAAATAGGATTAAGAGGCATCATATTCCTCTTTAATATTCTTCCTATTTGTTGACATCTTAAACAACTTAAGCAATATTTATGAGCATCTTTGAATAGTGTTGGCCAATAAAATCCACATTGCAAAATTTTTGCAGCAGTTTTCCTTGAACCAAAATGCCCTCCACACGCTTGGTCATGACAAAAAGACAATATGCTCTGATATTCAGTTTCTAGAACACACCTCCTTAAAACCAGATCAGGACATTTCTTAAATAAGTATGGGTCTTCCCTATAGTAATATTTTGCTCTTGAGAAAAACAATTTCTTATCCTGTCTATTCCAATTCTTAGGTATTAAACCAATAACTAAGTAATTAACTATGTTTGCATACCAATGTATTGTTTTGATGGTCATTATTTGTTCATCAGGAAAATTATCCTTAATTTCAATATTTGATTTTTCTATTTGTAATCTTGATAAATGTTCTACTACTACATTCTCACAACTTTTTTATCTTTAATTTCTAGATGAAATTCTTGTAATAATAATATCCATCGGATCAATCTCGACTTAATCTCTTTTTTACTATTAGGTGTTTTAAAGCAAAATGATCCGTGTATACTATTACTTTAGCTCCAATCAGATATGATCTAAACTTCTCTAAGGCAAACACAACAGCTAATAGTTCTTTTTCCGTAGTTGTGTAATTAACTTGAGTATCATTTAAGGTTTTGCTTGCATAATGAATCACTCTAGGGGATTTTTCTATCTTCTGTCCCAACATTGCTCCTACAACAAAATCAGATGCATCGCACATTAATTCAAATGGATGGCTCCAATCAGGTGCTTGAATTATAGGAGTTGAAATTAAGCTAGTTTTAAGTCTAAAAAATGCTTCCTTGCAATTTTTATCAAAGTTGAATGGGACATCTTTTAATAGATTAGTTAAAGGTCTAGCTATTTTGCTAAAGTCTTTAATAAATCTTCTATAAAAACCAGTATGTCCTAGAAATGATCTAATATCTTTCACTAATTTAGGTTCTAGTGATTTAGAAATTACTTCTATTTTAGCTTTATCTACTTCCACCCTTTTCTTCGAAACAACATGCCCTAAGACTATTCCTTGCTTAACCATGAAGTGACATTTTTCCCAATTTAGAACCAGATTTTTTTCCACATAGCGTTTTAATATTTGGTCTAAATTGTTTAAACACACTTCATATGAAGTGCCATAAACAATAAAATCATCCATAAATATTTCTAAAAAATCTTCAGTCATTCTAGTAAATATGCCCTACATATACCTTTGAAAGGTGGCTGGTGCATTGCATAATCCGAATGGCATTCTCTTAAAAGCATAAGTTCCATTAGGATAGGTGAAAATTGTTTTCTCTTGATCCTCTAATGCTACTGGAACTTGGTTATATCCTAAATATCTATCTAGGAAACAAAAATATTCTTGCCTTGCTAATTTTTCTAGCATTTGATCTATAAAAGGTAAGGGAAAATGATCTTTCCTAGTCACAGCATTCAGCTTTCTATAATCTATACACACTCTCCAACTTGATTGAATTCTAGTAGGTATCAAGTCTTGACTTTCATTCCTAATAACTATTAATCCTGATTTCTTGGGAACTACATGGATTGGGCTAACCCATGAGCTATCAGAAATCGGATAAATTATGTCATTATCTAACCATTTCACTATTTCCTTTTTGACTACTTCTTTAAGGTTTGAATTTAATCTCCTCTCAGGAATTCTAACAGGTTTAGCATTCTCTTCTAAATATATGTGGTGACAACATAAAGTTGCACTTAACTCTTTTATATTAGTGATAGTCCATTCTATTGCTTCTTTATAACTTTTTATTACATCTTTTAATTTAGCTATTTGATTCTCTTTTAAATCTGAAGCAATAATGATTAGACATGTTTGCTTTTCTTCCAGAAATATATAGGTTAATTTTGGAGGTAAAGGTTTTAATTCTAAATGTTGCCCATCAAAAGCAAGAGCTCCTAATTGAACATCCTCATTTCCTAAATTAATTTCTTCCTAATCTCCTTCTATATTTATGCTTACACTTTCCTCTAAAGTTTCAGAATTGAGTTGCCTATTTAATTCTTCTTGAATCACATCATCTAACATATCTCCTCCATCCTCTAAAAAGTCTATGGTATGTAAGGACATTTCTAACTCCTCAAACTTTTCTGGTTTGAAAATGTTTAATTGAGTATCCTCATTGCCATATGATAACATCAAGACCCCACTTTTACAATTTATAACAGCCTTTGATGTTGCTAAAAATGGTCTGCCCAAAATTAAAGATGTATCATTATTTTTATGCTTACTTTGTTGGGAATCCAAAGTTACAATATCATTAGGATATATAAAGTTTTTGATTTTAATTAAGACATCCTCTATTTTTCCTTTAGGGTATATTATACTTCTATCAGCTAATTGAATAATTGTACTAGTAGGAGTTAAGCCTTCTAATCCTAAGGATGCAAATATATCACTTGACATAACATTTATACCTGCACCTAAGTCTATTAAGGTTCTTTCTAAAATAATATTTTCTATGGTACATGATATAACAGGGATTCCAGAATCACATAACTTTTTAGGAATTTGTGGTAAAAATAGGAAACTACTTTGCTCAACTAAAAAGACCTTCCTAAGAACTTTTCACTCTCTTTTTTTAGTACACCAATCCTTCAAAAATTTAGTACAAGGTGGTATTTTCTGCAATAGATCTAACAAAGGAATGTTAACTTGTACTTTTTCAAAAAATTTTCTAATTTTTTCCTATTTTTCAGGTATTGTTTGATGTAATCTTTCAAGATAGGGTGCTAATGATTGTGATTTAAAAGATTCTTTTTCTTTCATTTGATTTGTTTGATCATTTTTAGTCTCATTAGCAGATTTAGATTGTTCTTCATTGATTTCTATATTTTTGGATATTACATTTTCATTATCATTTTGATTTTTGCTCTTATCCACCTTCATATTATTTTCATTTTGAATTCTTGGTGGTATATCAGTTCTAGATCTTAGTGTTATACATACATCTTCTAGATTTTCGTTACTCTCATGATGTTCTTGTATATCATTTTTGTGATTATGATCTTCAATTGTTCTTAATTTTAAAGTGCATTCTTTAAATTCTCTTGCATTAGTATTTTCTTTTGTCTGTATATCATGCAAATTATGCAAATCTCTAACATTATAATTTTCATTGTCCTATTTCATAACTTGTATTTTCATTGTATATTCGTTAAATGCTTTTAGTTTTCTTTCCAAATCATCTAACTTCATTGCATTCAATTTTTGATCAATTTTCATTATGGTTTTTTCAGTTTCGTAAATGATATCCATTTTAGGTTCTGAATATGCTTCCTTATAGTTTAATTGGTTGACTTCTTATTGCTGACTCATTAAGTATTCCAGTTTGTCCATGTTTTGCTCTATACATGCTCTAGTCTATCATACCTATCCCAAACTTCCGTGTCTCTCAACATATTACACATTCTATACTGACCATCAGTTGGGTAAACCATAGGATTCTTATACTCGGCTCTATTATATTGAAGATAATTCATTTGTTGTTCATGTGATTTAACCATCTTCAAACGTCTCAGTTTCAAACAATCAGAAATGTCGTGACCTTCAAAATTGCAGAATTCACATATTGTTGAGTATTTTTGTTTTGATGATGTGTGCTGAATGAAAATAATCATATTTCCTCAATTACTATTGCTTGTGAAAAGAAATTAAAATCATCAATTAATACAGAAAAAGCTTATTGATATAAATACTTGTCTGTATTGGATCTGAAGTTAATATCTAGTCGTTTCGTTGCATTAATTTCTCATTTAGCTAAATGTTAAGTTAACGTGTGTTTTTATTGAAAAGCATGATATGTTTTAATGTTATATCTTCTATATCATGAACAGTGCACGTTTAGACAACTCGTTAAGTTAGAGTTTTGTTTGTATAGAGGTCACGTGAGAACTCGTTAAGTTAGACGCTTAAAGGTTAAAATAGGTCACGTGATAACTCGTTAAGTTAGTGAGTAAAAGAAGAGACGAACTTGTTAAGTTAGTGTTATACATGTGGTGAAATTATAAGTTACGAATGTTGTATTGTATCACATGAGGTGCACATGTTTAACTTGTTAAGTTAACATAACTAAACGCGTTGAGTTGCTGTATTGAACACTAAGGCAACGCGTTAGGTTAGCGTTATAAACTTAAGTTGTTATTTTTGCACGTGGTAAAATTCTTATTTTAAAAACATTTGTTTATTACTGGTTCGTTGAGTTATCATAACACAACGGAAATGGTTTGTTGAGTTATCATAACACAACGGAGATGGTTCGTTGAGATAGCATAACACCACAGACTTAGTTCGTTGAGTTAGCTACAATACTTGTCTCGTGAAATGGCACATGAGGAACTCGTTAAGTTAGAACGTTAAGTTATATATATACTTGTGTTACTCGTTTAGTTAACATTAAAGTAACAACTTCTTATTACACTGATGAAAAACTTTTGGACGAGAAAGTTTATTTTGTAGGAAATTTTTCAGAGATCCAAGACTGATGATTAAAGAAAATTCGAAATATAAACATGGGTTAGAACGTGTGTGTTTCGATGAAGGAAAAAGAAAAGACGTGGAGAAGTGGAAAACTGGTAGTGGTTAAACGTGAAGGATATGCATGAAATGAAGATACAGTATAAAAGGCATAGAATTCTTGTTGATCAATTTATCCTTGCACAGAAAATGAAAAATCTTTTCAAGGATCAAACCATCCCTGCACACCAAAAGAAAAATCTTTTTCAAGGATCAAAAACACCTTCTCGGGGAAAATCTCTCAAGTGGAAGAAAGTTCAGTGAAGCATAAAAAGGTAAGATTTTCGTCACTAAAGATTTGAAGTATCAAAAGAAAGTAAATTCGGTGAAGCATGAAAAGACAAGATATTCGTCACTGAAGAATTGCTGAAGAAGAAAAAGAAGAAGAAGAAAGATCTCAAATAGGAAGAAAAGTTTTAAATTCTGCAAATTAGTTTTCTCTGTTTGTAGTTATGAAATTGTTTAGATGATACATGATATCGAAATATAATTGCATCTACAATTTCTGAGGAGAATTGAATTGTATATTGTAATTGAAACCTTGAATAAAAATGATTTTATGAAAACAATGTCTCGACTTGTTTTTGAGTTTTAAACTTTCAATTATATTTCAGAAAATATTCAAGATACACAATTCACCCTCCTCTTGTGTAGCCATACGATCCTACACATATGCTAACTATAGGTTTCAGAATTCTTTGAGCATAAGCATATGCCATATTCTCAATTATAGAAAAAAACACACAACACTCTTGCTATTAAAACAAAATAGCTCTTACAATTGCCTAGTTTCTCAATTCCTCGGCAACGGTGCCAGAAAAACTTGTTTGGGTTTAGCTTTAAGTAGCACTAGAGAACTTGTTTAGTTCACAGGTAGAATCGCCAGAAAACTTACATTTGTTAACTTTTGTTTTTACTTAGTTAATTTATCCTTGTGCTTATATCAATAATTTCTTTTTAGAAGTAAACAAACAACCTTTCACACAAATTAGATATTAATTCCAATTTGTATTTTAACTGCAAGTGCACAATGTATATTGTATTTGTGTGCAAGTATAAGTCGATCCCACAAGGAATTGATTGACAATTGTGTACTGTTCTATTTTTTTATTATACTTAATGTGTTTAGTAATCACTCCATTGAGTTACAGTTAACACAACGAACTAAGTTTGTGGAGTTATGGCTAACTCAACGGAATAATCTTGTGGATTTAAGTTAACTCCACGAGCCTATCTTTCCAATTTAATACTACTATTTACAAAGGAATTCGGCCAACCATTAGGCGGTTCCATAGATTGTAAATAACATCAATTAAGCTCTTTAATGTTAGTGAACATTAGATTTATCATTAAGCCATACTAACATCCAGATATTTCAAACAGTAATCATTAAAATCTTTAAGTATTTTGAACAAATTCAATTTCAGTAAACTGTAAAACTATTATCTATTTTTTGAATCAAACAAACATAAAACATTCACAATATTGACAATGATAATTTTAATCACGATACAAAACAAACAATACAACACTTAAATACGAAATACAAACACAAATAAGTTGTTGTTTTTGGTATTTTTGTTTTGAGATGTTCTTGAAAATGGGCGAAAGGTGAAATGTAAAAATTCTCTATCGATAGTAAATACTTCCGTCACTACATGCTACACGATTACACCACTGAAAACTTAATCACTTACAATTCTGCCTCCTCTCCCTATAGAATCGCGAGTCCAGAATTGCAAGATGATCTCCTCTTCAGCATACTGGCATCAACCCGAAACCAAGGCTAGAAGCTTTATGATCTCTTGAGATATGAGTCGGTGCTTGGTGAAAATGACTTCCCTTCCCTCGACGCGATCACTCCTCATAGTGGTTGTTAGGCACCGTGTTTGGCTCGGAATCGACCCGACATCAGTAAATTATCCTCACAGACCTCCGATGGTTGGTGATTATGGTGGTGGTGGTGATAGTTGGTGTGGAACTTTCCGACACTGCCTGTAGATAGCTCGGTTTGTCCTCCTCCACACACACACTAGCCACACACCCTTCTTCGTCTTTTCTCCTTTTCTTTTATATTTCTTTAGTGGTAACTGCTTTTCCTTAGATGATCAGTTGGATTTCCTTTGTTCATATCAATGATGGTGATTTCTTCTTCCTTCCACGTGCGATATCTTGCGTGATACATGCAATCATGGTTTTCCTTCGAATGTCCTGTTTCTGTAACTGCTAGAGTGGCATATTAGAAAATAAATGGTCCATGTAGTTACAGATAACTCAACGGACTTACTTCGTTGATTTAACTATGAAATAAGCTGCTAACCTAACATGTTACCTTAGTATGTATTCATGTAACTCAACGCGTATAGTTATGCTAACTTAATGAGTTAAACATGTGCATCTCACGTGATATACTAAAGCATTTAAATTCAACACGTGCATAATTCTAACTTAACGATTACAAATATTTCAGACACTTACGAACCTAACTATTCAATGCCTAGATGCATTTCGGATAGTTAACAGATAACTTACCGAAAATCCACTTAAGTCATGCATTGTAATTTCAACACGTGTAATCTAGAAAATAATAAAATATTCTTTAAGCATTTAAAACATAACTGTCTCATACATTAAACATAACTCTTTGAAATAATAGAAAATTTAGATACTTAAGAATTTCACAACTTGCAATTTACCGATAGTTCAGAAATGTACTAAATTAACATTAATTCCCTGAAATTATGCAGATTCCTTCATTAAAGCATATAATAGTGCAATTATAACATAATGGCATAATTCTCATATGATAAGCTAAATATTATGCAATTAACCATCATTTAACCGTTAATATTATGCACTTTTTCATTCTAAACAAGATCCCAATCTTAAAAACCAAGTCTGAATATTCAATCTGGATCCCTAACTAAAAAGTTAAGTTTGAATATTCATTTTCTGAAAAATTCTCCAACAACAGAGAATGTTCAAAATTCCAAGATATTTCAGAAAAGGAGCTGCAAACACAAGAAGTCTGGAAATTCAACAATTGGAGAAGAAGAAATACAAAAGCTAAGCAAAGAGAAGGAAAGAAGATGTGTGCATAAAGATCAAGTTTTATACAATTCAAAATTAGTTTTGAATAAGAGTTTTTGTTTTTCTATTTGAATTGTATATCAAGCATTACTGTATCAAAACTTTCAAGAAGGGAATTGAGCTGAAAAGATATTGTAAATTTTGTCTTTAAAGATTATAAAGAATAGAATTTCGTTTACGAGTGTTTTGTACTCTTGTTTTATTCGTTGGCATTTTAATTACTAAAGACACAATTCACCCCCCCTCTTGTGATATAAACGATCCTACAACTGGTATCAGAGGATCTTATCTTAATTAAGAGCTTTTATTTCTCTATTTAGGAATCAGTTTTTCCTATCTTTTTCTCAAGATCATCTGTTTAGAATGGATAATACTGAAATCTTAGTTATGACTAAGGGACAGACCACTAATCGTCCTATGTTCGAAGGTAGCAATTATGGCTACTAGAAATATAGGATGAAAGTATTCTTTCAATTAATCGATTTCAAACTATGGCATATAATTAGCAATCCTATAGTGTTAGTTACGACTCCATATGATACTTGGACTTTTGATGAAAAGGAGCGAATGACACTGAATGCTAAAGGTTTAAATATCTTATTTTGTGCTTTATCTCATGATCAATTTAATAAAGTTTCTGCATATCAAATTGCATATGAGATATGGTATGCATTAGAGGTTGCCAACGAAGGTACTAACCAGGTCAAGGAATCTAAGATTAATATGTTAGTACATAAATATGAGCTTTTTAAAATGCACGAAAATGAATGTATCTCTGACATGTTTTCTCATTTTCTTGAGATTGTAAATTCATTAAAATCTTTAGGCAAGAAATTCAAGGAAAAAGACATGGTAAGAAAGATCTTTAACTAAAATTTGGGCTCAAAAGACAACATCTATTGAAGAGTCCAAAGATTTAAATACATATACTCTCGATGATCTCATAGGAAATCTGATAGCCTATGAAGTACAACATTTAGATCTAAAAGGGAAAAATCCTAGAAGGGATTTGGCTTTTGAGGCTGATAAAGTCTCAGAAGTCACTAGTGATTCTAACGATGATTTACTGTTGTTTACTAGAAAATTTAGAAATCTGTTGAAGAAACGTAGGAACTTCAGGTCAGCAAAGACATCAGGAGATATGGAGAAGAAGTCATTCACGAAAGACAAAATCATATGCTACAAGTGCAACAGATCGGGTTACTTTCAAACTGATTATCCGCTCAACAAAGATAAGAAGAATTTGAGGAGGAATTTTAGGAGTAAGAAATTCAAAAAGAGAAGGGCACTTAAAGTGACATGGGATAACTCTTCAACTTCACAAAGTGAAGAAACAAAGGATTCAACATCAGACAATGAATCCTCATCAACATCAGATTTAGAAGAAAATCTAGCGAACGTATGCTTTCTAGCAAAATCCAGTGAGGTATCCTTTGATCAAAATGCTAGTTTTGATGGATTATTTGTTGAATATAATAGACTGGCCAGAAAATATAAGAAAGTAAAAATACAAGGAAAGAACATTAGGAAAATGCTAGATGAATCTGAAAATAAGGTTGATTTTCTAAACTCTACGTTGAATAAATTTAAAGTAGAAAATCAAAGGCATGCATAGGAAATTTTAAAGTTTACTCCAATAGAAAGAAAATTGCATGCTAATTGTGAAAATTTAATTGCTGATAAGAAGAAAATGATCTGTGAAATTGAAAAACTGGAACTGACTATTTCTGATTTAAATTCAGAAATTGATATGTTAAAGATTAAGGTCTGCGATCAAAAGATTATATTAAGTAAATGGAATAATAGTCAAACTATAACAAATGAACTTAGTAGCAAAATATCAAATGTAGAAAAACATGGTATTGGTTTACACGATGCATCTTTTGAAAATTATATATTGCATGATGGTACTGCTAAAAATAATGTCTTTATTTCTAGTACCAAGAACAGTAAGAAAAAAACTATTCCATGTGTAATTAAAAAGGGAGAAAAATATGTGCAAATTGATAAAATGCAACATATAAATGTTAGCACATGATGCAAGAATGTCAAAAGAAATTTTCAGAAAAATCAAGCTAAGTCATTTGAGAATCTTAATATTATTGATCAATTTTCTTCATATTTAAAGAATATCGTATATTGGAAATCAAATAATGTCAGAAACGAAAATTTCAACTTTGGTTTACATAGAGATAAATGTTCTGATAATTATAACACTAAGAGAAAGAAATGCAAAAATAATTATCAGAAAATAGATAAGTTGAAGTCTAAAGATATGGATTATTTTGATATGACTCTCTCTAAAATTCTTGGACCCGCTCAAAAATGGGTTCCAAGAGATAAAATCTCTTTTTGACTATTTTGTAGGTACACAAATCAAAATGGATAATAGACAGTGGAGCATCCAACCACATGACTGGAGATATACGATTACTTAAAGAAATAACAAAGATCAAGAACAGACAAGTTACCTTTGAAAATAAAAGCAAAACAAATATCCTTGGGTCTGGCAAAGTTCAGGTAACTGAGAAATACCTTATAAATGATGTCTTATTAGTGGAAAACTTAGGTTTTAATTTATTGAGTGTTCCTATCTTAATGAAGTTTTACAGAGTAATTTTTGAAAAATATTCCTGTAAAATTATGGACATGTCTACAAACAAAATTTTATTCACTACATATAAAAAAGGATCTATTTGTATTCTGAATTTGCCTTCTGATATTGTTAAAGACAATGCTTGCTTAATTGCAAAATCATATGAAGTTATTTTATGGCATAGAAGGCTAGGACACTTAAACTTAAAATTATTATAAAAGAGGTCTAAAAAGAATCTAGTTAGAGGTTTACCTAGTATTAAGTACTCGAAAGAGTTTATGTGTGATGCATGTCAACTAGGTAAATTACATAAAACATCCTTTAAAAGTTTAAATGAAATAACAAGCAAAAGAGTATTAGAACTAGTGCATATGGATTTATTTGGACCTACTAGGACAACTAGTCTAGGAGGTAAACATTATGCTTTTGTACTAGTTGATGACTATTCTAGATTTACTTGGGGCTATTTTCTAGCTAATAAAACTGAAGTTTTTGAAATATTTAAGATATTCTGTAATAAAGTTCAGAATGAGCAAAATGTTAAAATTCAAAAACTTAGGAGTGATCATGGTATAGAATTTGATAATGATCAAATGGACACCTTTTGTGAAGAATTAGGCATAGATCATAGGTACTCATTTCCAAGAGCTCCTTCACAAAATGGGATAGTAGAACATAAAAACAGACCACTTCAGGAAATGTCCAGAACCATGTTAAATGAGAATAAGTTACCCCTATTTCTCTAGGCAAAAGCAGTTCATACAACATGTTATGTTATAAATAGAGTACATCTAAGATCAATTTTAGATAAAACTCCTTATGAGATATGGTATAACAAGGTTCTCAAAATAAGTTATTTAAAACCCTTTGGTTGTAAGTGTTTTATTTTAAACACTAAGGAACGAAGAGACAAATTTAGAGCTAAATCAGATGAGGATATTTTTGTTAGTTATTCCATTAGAAGTAAGGCATATAGAGTTTATAATAAATCAACAAAAACCATTGAGGAAACCCTACATGTGAAATTTCATGAAAATTCTCATTTGGATGTTAGGCATGCTGAAAACTTTGATTCAGAAATTCTCCCAGAAATGATACCAAATGATGTTGACAGAGAAATTGAGAGATTATTTGACGGAATAAGAAATATAAACTTAAATGATGAAAATTTAGAAGAAAATAATGTCATACCTATAAAAAATATGGAACAACATAGAAATTGGCGTTATGCTTCATCTCATCCTATCGATTAGATAATAGGTGATCCTAATCAAGGAGTTAGGACTAGGTCATCAGTAGTCAACATTTGTGGTGCTTATTCATTTGTTTCTTTACTAGAACCTAAGAAAATTGAAGATGCCATAGAATATGAATTTTGGTATTTAGCTATGCAAGATGAGCTAAATCAATTTATAAGAAATGAGGTATGGGATCTAGTTCCACTACTTCAAAATTAGTCCATAATAGGAACAAGGTGGGTATTTAGAAACAAAGTAGATCAAGATGGACATATAGTTAAAAATAAAGCTAGATTAGTTACTCAAGGTTACAAGCAAGAGAAAGGAATTGACTATGATGAAACATTTACTCCTGTTGCTAGACTAGAATCAATACGAATTTTGTTAGCATAGCTTGTTATATGGATTTCAAATTATATCAAATGGATGTTAAGACTACCTTTTTAAATGGATATATAAAAGAAGAAGTGTATGTAAAACAACCTCCAGGTTTTGAAGATTCAAAACATCCTAAGTATGTTTATAAGCTTAAGAAGGCACTATATGGCCTTAAACAAGCCCCTAGATCTTGGTATGAGAGATTATCTAACTTCCTTATGGAAAAAGGGTATTCTATGGGAAAGGCAGATCACACTCTTTTTATCAAGAAGATTGAAAAAGATATATTGGTAGTTCAAATCTATGTAGATGACATCATATTTGGAGCAACAAATGATAAATTAGTTGAGTCCTTTTCGAAAGACATGACTAATCAATTTGAAATGAGTATGATGGGTGAACTATCATTTTTTCTAGGCTTACAAATTAAGTAATTAGATCAGGGTACTTTTATTTCACAAGAAAAATATACTCAAGATTTATTAAAGAGGTTTGGTTTAGACAACACTAAAACAAAGAATACACCAATGAGTACTATCACCAAATTGGATAAAGATGACTCTAGAAAAACTGTAGATGTAAAACAATATAGAAGTACGATTGGTTCATTACTTTATTTAACAGCTAGCCGACCAGATATTATGTTTAGTGTGTGTACTTGTGCTAGATATCAATCTAATCCTAAGGAATCACACCTACTTGCTGTTAAACGAATTTTTAAATATCTATTAGGAACCCTCAATTTTGGAATGTTTTACTTTAAACACAGTTCTTTAAACTTAGTAGGTTATAGTGATGCTGATTTTGTAGGATGTAAGTCTGAAAGAAAAAGCACCAGTGGCACTTGTCAAATATTAGGAAATTCTTTAGTGTCACGGTTTAGCAAAAAGCAAAATTGTGTAGCATTATCTACAACTGAAGCTGAATATATAGTTGCCGCACTTTGCTGTGTTCAAATCCTATGGATTAGACAAACTTTAAAAGATTTTAATTTAGACTATGAACCAACTAAGATTTTCTGTGATAGTAGTTTTGTAATAAGTTTATCTAAAAATCCTGTGTTACATTCACGAGCAAAACATATAGAAGTTCGACATCATTTTCTAAGGGATAATGTTATAAAAGGAAAAATAGTATTAAATTTTGTTCCTACCATAGAACAATTAGCAGATCTATTTACAAAACCCTTAGATGAAAATACCTTTTCAAAATTACGATTAGAACTTGGTATCTGTAGGTTATCTGATGTTTAAATTGTCCTGTTCATTGCATTTTGGTTTGTTATAAAGGTAGTTTTAGAATTTAATATCTTTATTATTTTTAAAAAAAAAAAAAACAAAACAAAATATCTATTTTCTAATTACCATTTTCTAGTAGTTAAGAATTTATGAATTTCTGATTTTTATTGAAGTCAATTTATTTAAGAAAAATTTAGAAAAGATTACTTAAGGAAAGTTAATTTAATTCAATATGAGTGCCAACTGTATTTTTGTTACTTATGTATATGCTATTATAGAAATTTTAATAAGAAAATACATAGAAAGTATGTACTATTTATTAAAGGAAAGTTATTAACATTCTGTTAGAAAAATTAAGTCTTGCAATTGCCTTTAATTTAATTTACTGTCTTGTTTCTTTTTCTTTTTTTTGCAATTACTTGAGTAATTAAGTCTGTTGGGGGATATTAAACTTTAGTCACTTAAACCAACTGGTTTGGGATGTGCTGACTAAAAACTCATTTTGCACGTAATTCAGATTATATTAAAAAAAAAAGTGTACCTATTCTCACTTGTCATTGAGTAACTGGTTATCTTTCCCCTAAGCAAGGGATTGTGATCACGTAAAAAGATGATATTGTGGGAGGTAATACATAAAGTATATATATATATTTATAAAAAAAAAAAGGGGGGGGGCAATGTACTCAAGTTTAATTTATTTTTAAGGTGTTGTAACAATCTTGCCATAATCTGTGCATATAATCTTTGTTATTTTTCCTTGTTATTATCTACTCTTTACACATAATGTACAATATTTATTGTCTTAAGTTTCAAAGGACCAGAGGGCATATAATCTATATTTTAAATGCTCTCATGCCTTTAGTTTCAAAGGGCCAGTTGGATAAATTCAATTGGCTTGCAAGGAGTCTACATACAGCATCACCATAAAATAACTTTGAACTCATATGTTGTAGTTGAGAAGTAAAAACATCAAACCAATTGATTTGAATTCTATTCAGCAGACCATAAGTTGCATATAAACAGCTTCTGCTGACTTCCATATTGTGTCCAACTCTCTGAAATAAATTGGCATGCAATATATTTGCAATAAACCTTGCCTCTGCATTCAGATTTTCCATTAATCTCATTTCAGAATATACATCTAGAATTTTTGATAAAGACTGAATGTCCTCTCCCTATAGAATCACGAGTCTAGAATTGCAAGATGATCTCCTCTTCAGCATACTAGCATCAACCTGAAATCAAGGCTAGAAGCTTTATGATCTCCTGAGATATGAGTCAGTGCTTGGTGAAAATGGCTTCCCTTCCTGCGATGTAATCACTCCTCACAGTGGTTGTCAGGCACCGTGTTTGGCTCGGAATCGACCTGACATCAGGAAAGTATCCTCACAGACCTTCGATGGTTGGTGATTATGGTGGTGGTGGTGATGATTGGTGTGCAACTCTAGGGAACTTCCGATGCTGCCTGTAGATAGCTCGGTTTGTCCTCCTCCGTACACACCCTTCTTCGTCTTTTCTCCTTATCTTTTATATTTCTTTAGTGGTAACTGCTTCTGCTTAGATGATCGATTGGATTTCCTTCATTTATATCAACGATGGTGATTTCTTCTCCCTTCCACGAGTGAATTCCTGTGTGATACGTGCAATCATGGTTTTCCTTCAAATGTCCTGTTTCTATAACTGCTAGAGTGGCATATTAGAAAATAAATGGTCCGTGGAGTTACAGATAACTCAACGGACTTACTTTGTTGATTTAACTATAAAACACGTGCAATAAAGAAATAAGCCGCTAACATAACAAGTTACCTTAGTGTGTATTCACGTAACTCAACGCATACAGTTATGCTAACTTAACGAGTTAAACATGTGCATCTCACGTGATATACTAAAGCATTTAAATTCAACACGTGCATAATTCTAACTTAACGATTACAAATATTTCGGATACTTAAAAACCTAACTATTCGATGGTTAGATGCATTTCAGATAGTTAACAGATAACTTACCAAAAATCCACTTAAGTCATACATTATGGTTTCAACAAGTATACTTCAGGAAATAATAAAATATTCTTTAAAACATAACTGTCCGGTACATTACACATAACTCTCTAAAATAACAAAAAATTCGGATACTTAAGAATTTCACAGCCTACAATTTACCGACAGTTTAGAAATATACTAAATTAACATTAATTCCCTGAAATTATGTAGATTCTTTCATTAAAGCATATAATAGTGCAATTATAACATAATGGCTTAATTCTCATATGATAAGCTAAATATTATGCAATTAACCATCATTTAACCGTCAATATTATGCACTTTTTTATTCTAAACATTGAGCAAAAAGAAGGAAATGAGCTATGTGCATAAAGATCAGGTTTTATACAATTCGAAATTAGTTTTGAATAAGGACTTCATTTTCTATTTGCATTGTATATCGGACATTACTGTATCAAAATCGTCAAAAAGGGAATTGAGCTGAAAAGATATTGTAAATTCTTTTAGTTTTTGAAATATTTAAGATATTTTGTAATAAATTTTAGAATGAGCAAAATGTTAAAATTCAAAAACTTAGGAGTGATCATGGTACAAAATTTGGTAATAATCAAATGGACACCTTTTGTGAAGAATTAGGCATAGATCATAAGTACTCATTTCCAAGAGCTCCTTCATAAAATGGGATAGTAGAACATAAAAATAGATCACTTTAGGAAATGTTGAGAACCATGTTAAATGAAAATAAGTTACCCCTATCTTTCTGGGCAGAAGTAGTTCATACAGCATGTTATGTTATAAATAGAGTACATCTAAGACCAATTTTAGATAAAACTCCTTATGAGATATGGTATAACAGGGTTCCCAAAATAAGTTATTTAAAACCCTTTGGCTGTAAGTGTTTTATTTTAAACACTAAGGAACGAAGAGACAAATTTAGAGCCAAATCAGATGAGGGTATTTTTGTTGGTTATTCTATTAGAAGTAAGGCATATAGAGTATATAACAAATCAACAAAAGCCATTGAGGAAACCCTACATGTGAAATTTCATGAAAATTTTCATTTGGATTTTAGACATGCTGAAAACTCTGATTCAGAAATTCTCCTAGAAATAGTATCAAATGATGTTGACAAAGATATTGACAGATTATCTGACAAAATAAGAAATATAAACTTAAATGATGAAGATTTAGAAGAAAATAATGTTATACCTATAGAAAATGTGAAACAATATAGAAATTGGCGTTATGCTTTATCTCATCTTATTGATGAGATAATAGGCGATCCTAATCAAGGAGTTAGGACTAGGTCATCAGTAGTCAACATTTGTGGTGCTTACTCATTTGTTTCTTTACTAGAACCTAAGAAAATTGAAGATGCCTTAGAAGATGAATTTTGGTATTTAGCTAGCAAGATGAGCTAAATCAATTTATAAGAAATGAGGTATGGGATCTAGTTCCACCACCTAAAAATTAGTCCATAATAGGAACAAGGTGGGCATTTAGATACAAAGTAGATCAAGATAGACATATAGTTAAAAATAAAGCTAGATTAGTTGCTCAAGGTTACAAGCAAGAGGAAGAAATTGACTACGATGAAACATTTGCTCTTGTTGCTAGACTAGAATCAATACGAATTTTGTTAGCATATGCTTGTTATATGGATTTCAAATTATATCAAATGGATGTTAAGACTGCTTTTTTAAATGGATATATAAAAGAAGAAGTTTATGTAAAACAATCTCTAGGTTTTTAAGATTCAAAATATCCTAAGTATGTTTATAAGCTTAAGAAGGCACTATATGGCCTTAAACAAGCCCCTAGGTCTTGGTATGAGAGATTATCTAAATTTCTTATGGAAAAAAGGTATTCTATGGGAAAGGCAGATCACACTCTTTTTATTAAGAAGATTGAAAAAGATATATTGGTAGTTCAAATCTATGTAGATGACATCATATTTGGAGCAATAAATGATAAATTAGTTGAGTCTTTTTTGAAAGACTAATCAATTTGAAATGAGTATGATGGGTGAACTATCATTTTTCCTAGACTTACAAATTAAGCAATTAGATTAGGGTACTTTTATTTCACAAGAAAAATATACTCAAGATTTATCAAAGAAGTTTGGTTTAGACAACAATAAAACAAAGAATACACCAGTGAGTACTATCACCAAGTTGGATAAAGATGACTCTGGAAAAACTATAGATATAAAACAATATAGAAGTATGATTGGGTCATTACTTTATTTAATAGCTAGCCAATCAGATATTATGTTTAGTGTGTGTACTTGTGCTAGATATCAATCTAATCCTAAATAATCACACCTACTTACTGTTAAACGAATTTTTAAATATCTATTAGGAACCATCAATTTCAGATTGTTTTATTTTAAACACAGTTCTCTAAATTTAATAGGTTATAGTGATGCTGATTTCGTAGGATGTAAGTCTGAAAGAAAAAGCACTATGGCATATGTCAATTATTAAGAAATTCTTTAGTGTCATGGTTTAGCAAAAAGTAAAATTGTATAGCATTATCTACAACTGAAGCTGAATATATAGCTGCTGCACTTTGCTGTGCTCAAATCCTGTGGATTAGAAAACTTTAAAAGATTTTAATTTAGACTATGAACCAACTAAGATTTTCTGTAATAGTAGTTCTACAATAAGTTTGTCTAAAAATCCTGTCTTACATTTGCGAGCTAAACATATAGAAGTTCGACATCATTTTCTAAGGGATAATGTTATAAAATGAAAAATAGTATTAAATTTTGTTCCTACCACAGAATAATTAGCAGATCTATTTACAAAACCCTTAGATGAGAATACCTTTTCAAAATTTCGATTAGAACTTGGTATCTATAGGTTATCTAATGTTTAAATTGTCTTATTCATTGCATAACATTTTGGTTTGTTAAAAGGTAGTTTTAAAATTTAATTTCTTTATTATTAAAAAAGAAGAAGAAAACAAACAAAAATATATCTATTTTCAAATTACTGTATTCTAGTAGTTAAGAATTTATGAAATTCTGATTTTTATTGAAGTCAATTTATTTAAGAAAAATTCAGAAAAGATTACTTAAGGAAAGTTAA
The DNA here is from genome assembly GCA_036874045.1 of Cymodocea nodosa. Classification (NCBI taxonomy): domain Eukaryota; kingdom Viridiplantae; phylum Streptophyta; class Magnoliopsida; order Alismatales; family Cymodoceaceae; genus Cymodocea; species Cymodocea nodosa. The sequence goes on along the minus strand of CM072342.1, from coordinate 12,438,944 downwards.
TTTGATTCAATGTGAGTGCCAACTGTATTTTTGTTACTTATGTATATGCTATTACAGAGATTTTAACTAGAAAAATACATAGAAAGTATGTACTATTTATTAAAGGAAAGGTATTAAGATACCGTTAGAAAAATTAAGTCTTGTAGTTGCCTCTAATTTAATTTACTGTCTTGTTTTATTTTCTTTTTGTCTGCAATTACTTGAGTAATTAAGTTTATTGGGGGATCTTAAACCCTAGTCACTTAAACCAACTAGTTTGGGATGTGTTGACTGAAAACTCATTTTACAAGTAATTCAGATTATATTTTAAAAAAAATTAAAATTTTTTTTTTATATCTATTCTCACTTGTCATTGAGTAACTGATTATCTTTCCCCTAAGCAAGGGATTGTGATCATGTAAAAAGATGATATTGTAGGAGGTAATACATAAAGTATATATATATATGAATATAAATAATAATAAAAACAACAAAAAAGAAGAAGCAATGTACTCAAGCTTAATTTATTTTACAAGTGTATATAATCTTTGTTATTTCTCCTTGTTATTATCTACTCTTTACACATAATATACTATATTTATTTTCTTAAGTTCGTGTACTCCTTATTGAATTCTTTTAACTTACTTGATGGTATATCTCTATGAATCTTCTTTTGTAAATTGAATAAGATAAAAGTCAAAAAGTCTAAATTGTTAAATCTACTACTTATTTTTGTATTTAATTAATATAAAAAAAAGAAGAGAGACACAAATCTATTTAAAGCTTAGTAACCAACTTAAGTTAGCTATTTGACCTTTTAATGCCAAATTTATTGGGGCTTGGCAACCCAATTTAAGTACGCCATAAATTCTTTAGACTACATTTATGTAGGGGGAGCAATTTCTCATATAATAATTCAACCATTATGAATTATTATATGCTTTAATGAAAGAATTTGCATAATTTCAAGAAATTAACATTAGTTAAGTACATTTCTGAATTGCTAGTGAAATACAGGCTTTTTAGTTCTTAAGTATCCAAATTTTCTGTTATTTCGGAAGGTTATATTATCTATACTAGACAGTTATGTTTTAAATGATTAAAAAAATATTTTATTATTTCCTGAACTACACGTGTTGAAGGCTAAATGCATATCTTAAGTGAATGTTCAGTAAGTTATCTGGTAACTCTCTAAAATGCATCTGAGCATCGGATAGTTAGGTTTATAAGTATCCAAAAATATCTAAACTCCTTAAGTTAGAATTATGCATGTGTTGAATTTTAGTGCTTTATTATGTCTCAAGTTGAAACTCGAACAATTATGCTTAAGTCTTCGACTTTCACGCATATCTATCCAAGAAACTCGAATAGTTAACTTAATATTATTATATTTTTCTGAAAGACTTAAACTCTGACAATAACTATTCTCATTTGTCGTATAGTTATGTGTTTTACTGCTCACAAAACTCGAACAGTTATCATAAGTCTTCGAGTTTTCTCACTGTTCACTTAGCCCGAAGTTATTTTCTTTACACGAACAGTTACTATTGTGCGGAAAGATCAAACAAATGTGGAGCATCTAGGGGTGGCATGGAGAAGAGATCTGTGTGGAAGAGAGGATTGCGAGTGGAGAATTCGAAGAACAACAAATTTACGTGGTTCCCCAACACAGGTACGTCCACGGGTGATCAATCTATCATGATTCCTTGTTGTATGGTTGCTAGTACAAAGAAGGGGGAGAACAAAATCAAGGGATGGTTTGGCATGGCATCCCTTGGACGTGGATGACCCCTTACATATATAGGGGCAACGGTTGGTGATACACAAAAAGACAAGTTTGCCCCTGTACAAATTATCAAAGAAATACAACCATATACAAAGACACATACATATACTTGATGGAAGACACACGCATCACAAATCTCCACCTTGTATTTCATCAATCTTAACCACGAACAGGTGATGGATCACCAAGACCCAACTTGGGTCAACAGCAGACATAGACGTTGAGTAAGTCCAAGCAATGCTTGAACTTGCTTTCAACATCGCCCTTTGTAAATATATCAGCTAGATTGTCCTTTGTGTTGACCTTCATAATCTTTATCCTGTCTTCATTCCTAAGGAAGTGATACTTAACATTAATATATTTAGTTCTATCATGAAAGACATTATCTTTGGAGAGACAAATAGCGCTAAGACTATCACAGAAGATATCAGCTTTATCAATGCGCCAACCAAAGTCTCCAAGTAAGCCTTTCAACCAAATCCCTTCCTTTGCAGCTTCTGTCATAGCCACATATTCAGCCTTAGTTGTGGACAGAGATACCGTAGGCTAAAGAGTTGATTTCCAACTCACAATAGAACTTGCAAATGTAAAGACATAACTAGATAATGATCTCCTTCTGTCAACATCACCTACATAGTTTGAGTCTGTATAGCCAGCCATAGTACAACCCTGATCTATTGCATACATCAAGCCAACACCTAGAGTTCATTTCAAATATCTGAATATCCTTTTAATTGCTTTCCAATGTTCCTTGCTCGGATTGGACATGAACCTACTAACAACACTCAAAGGATATGCCAGATTAGTCCTAGTGCATACCATAGCATACATAAGACTTCCAACTACCTATGCATAAGGAACTCGCTGCATATCAAGCTTTTCAGAATCAGTTTGTGGACACATCACAGATGACAATTTGACATTTCTGTCAAAAGGTGTGCTAATGGCTTTGCATGAAGCCATGCCAAATCTACTAAGGATCTTCTCAATATACTTTTGTTGATTCGAAAACAACTTACCAGAATTTCTTTCACGCCTAATCTCCATTCTAAGAATTCTACCAGCTGGACCAAGATCCTTCATATCAAATTCTAATTTTAATGTGTCCTTCAACTCTTGTATCACTTCGATATTCTTCGCAGCTATAAGAATATCATCAACATACAATAACAAATAAACATGTGTACTCTTATCAAGAGTTTTAACATATACACATGAATCATAGTTGCTGCGTCTAAAACCAACTTTAACTATAAAGGCATCAAACCTTATGTACCATTGGCGTGGTGACTGTTTAAGTCCATACAAGGACTTATTTAATTTGCACACCCAATCAGATTTCACCACAAACCCTGTTGGTTGTTCCATCCAAATATTTTCTTCCAACTCACCATGCAAGAAGGCCGTCTTTACATCTAGTTGTTCCAATTCTAAATTCTGTGCTGCAACAATGGATAACAAAATTCTAATAGATGTATGATGTATAACAGGAGCAAATACCTCATTGAAGTCAACTCCTTCTCGCAGTGAATAATCTTGCCTTGTGCTGCACACCTACGTTGCCTTGAGTCCCAATCTTCTTCTTATAGACCCATTTGCAACCAACAATATTTGTGTTCTTTAGACGTTTCACCAATTCTCAAGTCTTGTTCTTATGGAGAGATTGGAGTTCCTCCTCCATAGTAGACATCCAAAGACCAACTTCTGAATCTTTCATTGCAGCTTCATATGTAAGTGGATCAATAGAATCCTCCACCTCAACTACTACTTGTAAGGTAAAGGCAACCAAACTGTCGTAGCCATATCTAATCGGAGATCTAACGTCTCTTTTAAGACGATCTTTGCCAATGGTTCTTGGTGGTGGTTGCTCCACCTCTTCCTCCTCAACTTCATTTTCTTGAGTTTCAGATGAAATTTCTCTAATTTCAACTTGATCAGTGATAGGCAGCTGTTGTGCATCATCTATCTCCATCTGTTCAGAAAGGGTGTGCTCAATTTCTGGTGTTTCACATGCTAGTTTATCTGTTGCTTGCAAAAGAGAATTCTCATCAAAAGTAACATCACGGCTATATATTACTTTGTGAGATTAAATATCATATATCTTGTATCCCTTTACACCAACACCATAGCCCCACAAATATGCCTTTCTTGGCACGTGGTTCCAACTTGCCATTGTTCACATGATAGTAAGCTAGACACCTGAAAATTCTGAGCTTTGAATAACTAGCAGATCTTTTCAACCATACCTCAAGAGGTATCTTCCCATCTAAGGCACTAGAAGGGGACCTATTCATGTTGAGTATTTTTGTTTTGATGATGTGTGCTGAATGAAAATAATCATATTTACTCAATTACTATTGCTTGTGAAAAGAAATTAAAATCATCAATTAATACAGAAAAAGCTTACTGATATAAATACTTGTCTGTATTGGATCTAAAGTTAATAACAAATCGTTTCATTGCATTAATTTCTCATTTAGCTAAACGTTAAGTTAACATGTGGTTTTATTGAAAAGCATGATATGTTTTAAAGTTATATCTTCTGTATCATGAATAGTGCACGTTTAGACAACTCGTTAAGTTAGAGTTTTGTTTGTATACTAAGGCAACACGTTAGGTTAGCGTTATAAACTTAAGTTGTTATTTTTGCACGTGGTAAAATTCTTATTATAAAAACATTTGTTTATTACTAAATCGGTGAGTTAATGTTTTTCGGAGACTTACATCCGTAACTATCCGAAACTTAAATTGGTTTTGGTGAGTTATCGTTTAACGTTCCGAAAGAAAGGTTAAGCTGGTTCGTTGAGATAGTAGCATAACACCACGGACTTAGTTCGTTGAGTTAGCTACAGTACTTGTCACGTGAAATGGCATATGGTGAACTCGTTAAGTTAGAAACGTTAAGTTATATATCTACTTGTTTTACTCGTTTAGTTAACATTAAAGTAACGACTTCTTATTACACTGATGAAAAACTTTTGGACGAGAAAGTTTATTTTGCAGGAAATTTTTCAGAGATCCAAGACTGATGATCAAAGGAAATTCAAAATATAAACGTGGGTTTGAGCGTGTGTGTTTCGATGAAGGAAAAAGAAAAGACGTGGAGAAGTGAAAAACTGGTAGTGATTAAACGTGGAGGATATGCATGAAATGAAGATATAGTATAAAAGGCATAGAGTTCTCGTTGATCAAACCATCCTTGCACACAAAAAGAAAAATCTTCTCAAGGATCAAATCATCCCTATACACCAAAAGAAAAATCTTTTTCAAGGATCAAAAACACCTTCTCGAGGAAAATCTCTCAAGTGGAAGAAAATTCAATGAAGCAAAAAAGGTCAAATTTATGTCGCTGAAGAGTTGAAGTATCAAAAGAAAGCAAATTCGGTGAAGTAGAGAAAGACAAGATATTCGTCATTGAAGAATTGCTGAAGAAGAAGAAAGATCTCAAATAGGGAGAAATGTTTTAAATTCCGCAAATTAGTTTTCTCTGTTTTTAGTTATGAGATTGTTTAGATGATACATGGTATCGAGATATAATTGCATCTACAATTTCTGAGGAGAATTGAATTGTATATTGTAATTGAAACCTTGAATAAAAATGATTTTATGAAAACACTGTCTCGACTTGTTTTTGAGATTTAAAGTTTCAATTATATTTCAGAAAATATTAAAAATATACAATTCACCCCCCTCTTGTGTAGCCATACGATCCTACAAGTGGTATCAGAGCTTTGTTAATAATCTTTGATATAAAATCTATATCAACTTATTTAATATCATTGCTTATTCTACCTTCCTTGTTTTTAAACAGAAATTAATATCTGAGCATACGTTTAACTTTCTTGATTTAAGGCTCAAGTTGTTTTAAAGCTTTTAGACTGTTTAAAATCAAATAGGTTGAAAAATCTAAGGTAAAATGGCTACTGGAAATGGTAATTTTTCTTTATATGAAGGCTAAAATCTTAATCGTCCTCCTTTATTTGATGGAATACATTTTGAATATTGGAAATATAGGATGACTGTTTTTCTTCAAAGTATAGATCATAAGTTGTGGTTCATGATTTCTAAACCATATACTCCGTTAACTACTCCTTATAATACTTGGATAATTACTGAAAAATAAAATGAAACTCTAAATGCTAAGGGCTTAAATATTTTATTTTGTGCATTGAGTTATGAATAGTTCAGTAAAGTGTCGGCATATAAATCCGCTTATAAGGTGTGGCATGTTAGTACTCGAGTATTTTGATAATGCAAAACTTATGTGAGGAAACATATTGTATTTCACAGTTAAGTCTTACTACATTAGATCAGAAGGCTATTAGAACTATTTCCAAGCAGATGAAAAGATCAAGAAGGTTCCAGATGAACAGATCAAGAAGATCCAGGAAGGTTTCAAAAACAAATTAGATGAAAATGGTAACATTCTAAGAAATAAAGCTCGATTAGTTGCACAAGGCTACAATCAGCAGGAAGGTATTGACTTTGAAGAAACTTTTGCTCCTGTAGCTAGGATTGAAGCTATCAGAATGTTGCTTGCTTTTGCAAGTAGTATGAAGATAAGATTGTTTCAAATGGATGTGAAAAGTGCCTTCTTAAATGGAGAAATTCAAGAAGAAGTGTTTGTTAAACAACCTCCTAGATTTGAAGATGAATTCAAGCCGGATCATGTCTACAAATTGAAAAAGGCTCTATATGGTTTGAAATAGGCACCTAGAGCTTGGTATGAGAAATTGAAAAGATTTTTAATTGAAAACAATTTTTCTATAGGCAAAGTGGACAGCACTTTGTTTATCAAAACTTTTAATGTGCACATGTTGATTGTACAGATATATGTTGATGATATAGTTTTTGGAGCCACTTTAGAAGATCTCTGTCATGAATTTCAGAATTTGATGAAAAATAAATTCGAAATGAGCATGATGGGAGAATTGAAGTTTTTCTTGGGATTACAGATTCATCAAATGCATAATGATATCTTTGTCAACCAAGAAAAATATTGCAAAGAGATGTTGAAGAAATTTGGTTATGAAAACATCAAATCCGCAAATACTCCAATGAGCTCAAGCATTAAAATAGAAATGGATGATTCAAGTGTTGTAGTGGATCAAAGACAATATAGAGGTATGATTAGATCCCTGTTATACCTTTCAGCTAGCAGGCCAGATATTATGTTTAGTGTATGCTTGTGTGCTAGATTTCAAGCATCACTAAAGGAATCACATTTGAAATCAGTCAAAAGAATTTTCAGATATCTACAAGGAACAAAAGATTTCAGATTATTTTACTCAGCTGACAGTAGTTTAATTTTAACAGGCTATAGTGATGCAGATTATGTAGGGAGCAGATCTAATAGAAAAAGCACCAATGGTACTTGTCAATTATTTGGATGTTCTTTAATCTCATGGTTCAGTAGGAAACAAAATTGCATAGCTTTATCAACTACTAAAGCTGAGTATATTGCAACTGGATTGTGCTGTGCACAAATCCTTTGGATGCAACAAACTCTAGCAGATTATAGACTGAAAATTCAGAATTCAATCATATTTTGTGATAACAGCAGTGCAATCAGTCTATCTAAGAATACAGTACTTCATTCCAGAGCCAAGCATATCGAGATCAGACATCATTTTCTAAGAGATCATGTGGAGAAAGGGAACATTTCACTTAAGTTTGTGCCAACAGAAAATCAACTTGCAGATATTTTCACCAAACCTTTAAATGAATCAACTTTTAATCATATTAGACGAAATCTAGGAATATGTTCTTTACAAGATCTTTAAATATTTTATTCATCAAGCTCACAATATGGGAGCTTGTTTTTGTGCTAACCTACTCGTGCAGGTTATATTAGTTTTACAAAGAATCAGTTTTTTAGTCCTCACCTTTTTATATAATGACAAAAAGGGGGAGAAGGATTTGGAAATTTGTCAAGTATATGGTCACTCACAGTTTTTCCAGCAAGAATTAAAAGAGAAAAACTCAGCACACAGATAGGGGGAGAAGTCTACTCAAAGTCAAGGGGAGGAATCCCTCATTGTCAGTATAGTTTTGTTAATTTCCTGTTTTATGTTTCTCTATGTAGCTAAATGTATAGAAATACACTAGGGAGTGAAATACATGTAAATAATTGTAAAGGTTTTTGTCATTATCAAAAAGGGGGAGATTGTTAGTACCCGAGTATTTTGATAATGCAAAATCTATGTGAGGAAATATATTGTATTTCACAGTTAAGTCTTACTGCATTAGATCAGAAGGCTGTTAGAACTATTTCCAGCCAGATGAAAAGATCCAGAAGGTTCCAGATGAACAGATCAAGAAGATTTAGCAAAATCGGACAGTTACAGGTCTAAGTATCTGAAGAGCAAGTTTAAAGTAACAGCAATGCTATCGGACAGTTAAAAGAATAACTATCCGATTTTACAAAGCCTTCGGAGAGTTATTTAATCAGATAGTTAAAGGGATTGAATGATCGGATAGTTAAGGAGATAACTATCCGGAAGCTTAAAGGACTTTTTGGAGAGTTACAGGTATAACTATCCGAAAGTTAAGTCATTCAATAAACCACGTGTAGAAATACAGAACGGAAACTTAAAAGACTTATCGGAGAGTTAGATAACTATCCGAGTTGTCTTTTCGGAGAGTTAGATAACTATTCGAGTTTTTCGGTAAGTTACAGGCATAACTTTCCGAAACTTAAGTCATTTTATTACGCAAGCGCAAAATGGAGAAAGCCGGCAGTTGAAAGTTTAAATGGGAAAATCGGAGAGTTAGGATAACTATCCGAAATTTAAAAGAGAGTTTCGGTAAGTTATAGTTTAACTATCCAAAACTTAAGTTAGTGAATTTCCCACGTGTAGAAATCCAGACAGATGTTCAAAGAGGTTTTTCAGAGAGTTAGAAGGATAACTATCCGAAATTTCAAAAGAGTTTCGGTGAGTTATAGTTTAACCATCCGAAACTTAAGTCATCGAATTTCCCACATGCAGAATTCCAAACAGTAGCTTAAATAAGTTTTCGGAGAGTTAGAAAAATAACTATCCGAAATCCTAAAGAATTTTGGTGAGTTACAGGATAACCTTCCGAAATTTAAGTCAGTCTTTTATGCACGTGCTAAATTAAATCGGAAAGTTGACAAAGTCAAGTATATAACTGTTCGGTGAGTTACAGTTATAAGTA